>OY728142.1:781841449-783241808 GCA_963277665.1 Viscum album
CGGAAAGGAAAATGTGGATTCTCCTACCTCAAGGTTGAGCACGGATACATCGATGCATCTGCGGAAAGAAGAACAACACTCAACGAACCATTTTCATGTCCCAAACAACGAGCATAACTTGAAAAACAAAAATTATGGTGTTATGATTCATCCAAATAAAATAGAAAACACCATAGATGAAATAAAAATAATAAATAAATAAATAAAAGAATGAATAAATAAATATATCGGAGGAGGCTACTGCCGGTAGGGGGCACACCGGAGCAAGGAAGAGGCGCCATATAAGGGTTCAGTTGCATTTTTTTGTCGAAACAAGGAGAGCAGTGGGGTCGGGTCATCGGAAGACCACGCACGCAAGGGGGTTTGGATCATCGGGTTTCTGGGGGGGGGTGCGTTGCTACCTGCTGGAGCATGGAGAGCCGAAGGCCGGGCTGCTGGCTAGGGAAAGACCGGCGTGAGGCAAGGGGTGAGGATGTGGTGTTTGAGTAGGATTTTGTGGTGGAGGGCCTGGGAACAAGCAGGTGGCCGATAGGGTGTGATGAGGGGTGCCTGAGAGGGGCTGCAAAGACCGGGAGGGGAAGTGCGGAGGGCCGGGGGCGAGTGGGGTCTTGCAGGGGGTGAGGGTGGAAGGTAGGCGGAGGGCCGACTGGTTGGCTGGTAGGCACAATCTTGCAGGGGCGAGGTGGGTATGAGGCTGGGGTGAGGGTAGGGGGCTGCGTAAGCCAGCTGTAGGCAGGAGGCAAGGTAGAGGTCAGCAGGGCGAGGCAGCGGTGGCTACTTTGGCTGGCGCATGGAGGAGCCACAGGGGAGGCTCATGCAGGAGGAAGCTAAAATCAGGGAGGGGGATCCATAGGTAGAATTAGGTTTAGGGTTTTTTTCATTTTAAGTTATAATATTAATAATAACAATAATAAAACCAGAAATAAGAAATAAAAATAAAAATAGCCATAATAATAATAATAAAAATAAAAATAATAAACAATAACAATAATAATAAAAATAATAATATATCAAATAATGATAATAAAATAATAATAATAATAATAATAATAAGTACAACATTGAGCAATTGCACAACACTAGGGCCAGTTGCGCAGCTACCGCCAACTGTGTGGTGACCGCGCACAGGTCTGAAACTATGTAAAAATATTAAACAACAAACATTTTGGTCTAGGATCTATCCCAGACCTTGGCACAAGGACCCAGAGCTAAGAAATAATAAAAATAAAAATAAATTAAATATTGGGGTGTGCCAATTCTCCCCACCATGGACACTTTCTTCCCCTAAAAAGTCACCCAGCCGAACAATAGATCAAACAAGAATACAAGCCCGATTGAAACTGAATGAACCCCCAATTCATGAGAATGAGAGAACACGAGAGGGTTCTCCCCACCAAAAGAACTCAACTGATGCCAAAAATTAACCCCCAAATGTACCACCCTGAGGGGGGGGGGGGTGGGGATGCGGGAACTCCCAACCAATCTAAACTAACTTTTATAGCATGAGGGAACAACTCCTCCGCTGAATCGTGAAACTCTCGACCCTGACCAAAAACTCCCAACACTAGGAGAAAAACCTCTGAGAAGTACATAACCCCAAATAGTGATTCCGAGCCTAACCATAAGACTTGAATCCTTCGCAGGCACTTAAATATCCAAATGAACACTGCGAAACCAAGACCAACATATACAAGGGTCAAACACACTTTTATGAAAAATGGACAATTCAGAAAACCATAATTTGACAAACAAAACTATTGGATTACAATAGAACATGTCTATTAAAACTCCAAAATGAAGAAATTAACTTACAATGACGTCAGAACTTTAACTGCAGAAAAAGAAAGGATGAAAAGTCTTTAAATTTTCCACTGCCAACACGGAACAAAAAACTCAGACCAAGGCTTCACACCCCTAGCAACTCCTCACTGCGCGCAAGCTTCACCCCAAGGCCTGTGGCTGGGGCTCTGATGGCTAATTCATCTCCTACCTCACAGTCAGGCACTGAAATCCCTTGGTCACAACATTTTCTTCAGGTGACACTTCCTACAAAACTTCTCCAAGTGACCCAGACAGCCGCAACGACGACATGTCTTCAGAGGGATGCAACATGACGACTTCACGTGCCCGAACTGGCCATACTGGTGGAACACCACTGAACGGTCCGATGAACTAGAATCCAGAACCATTGCAGATGACTCTTTAGAAACAGGTCCCTCTAGAACACCCTGCTCACCAGATGGGAAACCTCCACGAGTAATTGGAATCGCTAGATTTCCAAGAACCTGCACCCTGAGGACCAATTCAGCTAGGAATGCCTCATCCAACAGCTTCTCGAAATGCTGGTTTTTAAAAAGGAGGACCCGGCCCTTGATCTCTGGACGAAGACCCCTAGTGAAGAGAAAAGTCTTCCTCAAATCCTGTGACACTACCTTTGGAGAAAAGGACACAAGCTCCTTGAAATGGTCAACATATTCCTTCACCGTCTATTTTTCTTGTTGAATAAGCATAAGCTCTTTCATTTTATTCATTTTGACCTATTCAGGTATAAACCATCGGATGCATACAGATTTAATGGCATCCCACGTCACCCCAACTTGCATTAACGGTGGGGAAACCAACTCCCATTCATCCATTTTTGGACCTTCAAACAAACCCAAAACAACACGCACTCTGACAGCTTCGAGAGTTCCCAATACCCTGAAGACATGATAGACCTTGTCAATCCATTCTGCTCCTTCTAACGGACCATGATCACCATGAAGGATAGGCAATGTCTGAGAAGGACAAAAAAATGGGCATGAATTATTGGAAACCTTGACAACCTTTCTGGGAAGCATTTTCTAAACAAAATATAAAACACTAATACAAAACTGATATCAAATCAAAGCAACATCAAAGAAAACGCCTTCATCCAAAACAACCAGCTCAAAAGAAACAAGCAAAATCAAACACAGCCCAAAATTCTTTTTTCAAAAACACCATTTTTATTTTAGATTTCAAAACCGCCTTCTTTCAAGGCCATTTTCCAAATTAAAAACCCACTTTTCAAACAAATTTCAATTTCCAAAAATCATTTCCCCTTTTTAAAATCGCTTTAGAAAAAAAGGTCAAGCCTTAATTCCAAGTGCACACCCTAGTAATCCCATGAACCATTACACATGTATTCATCCACTTTCATCTACACACACCAACATGAACTTCCCATGAATTCCCTCACATGTGCAAACGTTCATAAAGAGTACCCGAGGTTTCACCCAAACCATATCTCTACCAGTTCCAAGACACCACCAGATTTTTAGACCAAGAGCTTTCAGTTTTAAAAATCCCTTTCAAAAATTTAAGAACATTTAAAAGAAATCGTTCCCATTTAAAAAACCATTTTTTATTTTCAAAAGTGCACTTACCCCCACAAGAACCAAGAAAACACACAACTTGCATCAAACCACCAAAGGGAGGCACTAGTAGTCATGCTTAACCTAGCAACATGGTAGTGGGTCATGGCCCAAGTAAAGGCCAATAAATAAGTGGAACTTAAATCATGTAGTCGGAAACCACATGGGTCACTACTACATGTAAAATCACGATGTGATATCATATTTCCTATGTTATCTTCCCTCAATCTAAAATGAACCAGAATGAAACAAGGAATCAATTTCTGGACTACCCCTGGGAACTCGAGGTTTGGAACGGCTGAGGGTTCATGACATCCTTCCCGTACCTACCTCTCGAGTCTCGACAGTCTTGATCTCCATCTACCGAACAACCCAAATAACAAGGGCGCCTATGATACAATTTTTTCATGAACCAACCCAGGTCGTACCTGAACCATTCACCCGAGTCAGTCGGTGACATGGCCCGAAGGGCGTTCCCGATCTCCACGTGCTGTCAACCAGTGCTGGGCATCGAAATTTAACTATGGGAATGATTTGGCCCATGAAAAAAATATAACAAGATAAACAAAGATGAAGATAAAAAAATAAAACTAGCATCAGAACGAAAGTAAAACCGAACATACCTCCACGTGACCTTCCAGGTCACCTCCCGGCCAAAATCCAACGTTTCTCCTATAATGAGAAACTCATCCAAGAAAACCTAAACAAGAGATGAACCTGCAACTAAAAAGATAAGTAGGTGTGAGAATTAAAAATGCTCAGTAGGGATGCCAAGGTAAACCACAGAATCCAAAGTCTCCTTTTCTGAAATAATCTTTTAACACAAGTTTGAAATACAATTATAAAAGTAGGGTTTTCACATTTTAAAATAAGAAACATGATTTTTCCCATTCAGAAATCCAGCAGACGCAACATGAAATTTCCATAAAACTTTATTTTCATTTAATAAACAAAACACCAAACAAAAGATACCAATACTGGTCTAAAATAATACAGGTAAATAAGGAAGACTGGAAACAAAATGGTACGACAGAAAGTAAACAAGCAATATAAGTAAAAGAGTAACCATGGGTGATCCTAAAAATGCCTAAAATACCCCTGGACGTACTTAGTTTTGGAAGCACCTATCGGTGTATGGTGAAGGTCCTAAGACTATAACCAACTGGCTGACCTAACTGATCAATCCAGTGGCAAATCCCGCCTAGCATAACAAAAAATCTAGGGGGGTACTAACCCAATTAATTGGGGTTGATCATAAACCGTCACTCGGTCTCTAAAAGACACCCAAGAACCCATGGTGGTTACAATAATATTGTGTATGTAGGAGGCCCTCACACGCGTGACTCATCTCATCGCACTTGCCTACCCCAAACACGGACACTTTATACGATAACCCATAAGGGATATCCCCCTTATAGAGGTTCCCCAATATATATACACACACACATATATATATCTAATATCATCAAAGGTTCCAACCAGGCTGTCATGCCATGAAATCATTAAAACCGTTTGATACCTTTTTCAAAATACTAGAGTTGTTATATGGGCATACAGTAATCAAAACGTCAACATTTCAAAGAGTCTATGCAATCATTACATTCAAGATGAAAGTGCCAAACTGGCCATCACGACACACCCATGTTGAAATCATTATTCCAAAAACATTTAAAGTTCCAACCAGGCACATACAATTTCCAAACACCAATCATTCTAACAGTTAACAGAACTCCACCCATAAGTCGGAAGATCCAAAAAAGCCTTTAAGACCAAAGTCTCCAATTCATTTTTAGTAAATCATTTCAAACTCTAAATGAAAAATGCGCAATCTTGTGAAATGGCCAAATGGCCCATTGAGCATAATATTCATTGAAACACACACCAAAGGCCGAATGGGCACACCCCTTGAGACTACATTTCAAATCATTCATAAATGCCACATAAAGAACCAAACCTTATTTAGAAAAAAAAAATCTATTTAGAAAATTAAAAATTAAAGGAAACATTATTTTGAAGGTTACATCTTCATTTGAGGACACATCCATGTGTGCACCTAGTGTACCCATGGATGTGCCCACATCCAATGGCACAACAACCACCAAAGTGACATTTCTAAACAATTTCCACAAGAACTCAATTTTCCTTGAAATCAAAACCAACAATTTTCAAATTTAATAGAACACTAAAAATCCCCCTTAAATCCATAAACCCCTTTTTAAATCATTTTTAACACCATTTACAAGACACAATACTTTCAAACCAAACACGTCAAGCTTAAAGTACATTGACCATAATATATCCAAATTCCCTTATTTCTGGAAAATAAGAATCCAGTGAAGCATATCAAAAAATTCATCAACAATTATGTAAACAGACTAAATGAATCATAAACAATTAATTAATCAAACCAAATAGTTTATAAGAAATTCTATAAATAGATCAAACAAATTGCCCAAACCAAAAGAAAAATACCATGACTGACTATTGAAGAGTGTCACAAAGGTGTGTGTCAGGTTTGATACACTACTAATACAAATTTTTATGTCAAAAGAACCCAATGTCCACAAACACATAAAATTATAATCAGAGGGGAAATCTTCAAAACATTTTTTTGATAGGACCAAATAGCTTGAATAGACTATATAAAAATAACTAAGTATATTTTGAAGGTGGAAATCAGGTTAAAGATTTAATTAAAACGTTCATGCATTAAATGGATTAATTGGAAAAGAAAATGTGGATTCTCTTACCTCTAGGTTGATCACAGATACAATGATGCATCTGTGGAAAGACAGGAAACACTCAATGAACCATTTTCACGCCCCAGACAACGAGAAGAACTTGAAAAACACATATCGTGGTGTTATGATTCATCCAGATCAAATAGAAAATACCACAGATGAAATTAAATTAATTAATTAATAAATAAAATAATGAATAAATAAATATACCAGAGGAGTCCGCTGCCAGTAGGGGGGGGGGGGACACCGGAGCAAGGTAGAGGCGCCGCGCAAGGGTTTGGTTGCGCTATTTGTCCGAACAAGGAGAGAAATAGTGGTCGGGTCGTTGGATGACCACACACGCAAGTGGGTTTGGATTAGTGGGTTGCCGGAAGGGGGGGGGGTCGGGTGCGCTGCTGCATGCTAGAGCATGGAGGGACAGAGGACGGGCAGCTGGATAGGGAAAGACCAGCATGAGGTAGGGGGTGGGAGGTTGTGTGTGAGCGGGAGACGGTGGCGAAGGGCCTGGGCGCGAGCAGGTGGCCGACCGGGTGTGCTGATGGGTGCCTACGAGGGGCTGTAGAGACCGGTGATGGGAAGTGCGGAGGGCCATGACAAGATGGGACTTACAGGGGCGAGGGTGAAAGGCAGGTGGAGGGCAGACTGGTCGGCTGGGCGGGGGGATCGCGCAGGGGCTAGGCAGGTACGAGGCTGGGGCGAGGGCAGGGGGGTGCGGAAGCCGACTGTAGACAGGAGGAAAGGCGGAGGTTGGCTGGGCGAGGCGATGGTGGCCACGTGGGCTGGCGGAAAGAGGATACATAGGGGTGGCTCGCGTAGGAGGAAGCTGAAACAGGGAGGGGGCGCCGCGAGTAAAATTAGAGTTAGGTTTTTTTTTCATTTTAAGTTATAATATTAATAATAACAATAATAAAACCAAAAATAAAAATAAAAATAATAAAAATAGCCATAATAATAATAATAATAACAGCAACCAATTACAATAATAATAAAAATAATTATATATAGAATAATGATAAAAAATAATAATAATAATAACATTGAGCAATTGCATGACACTAGGGCTGGTTGCATGGCTACTGCCAACCGCGCAGTGACTGTACACGGGTCTCAAACTCAGAAAAAATATTAAACGACAAACATTTTGGTTCTGGATCTAGCCTGGACCTTGGAAAAAGGACCCAAAGCTAAGAAATAATAAAAGTAAAAATAAATTAAATATCAGGGTGTGACATACAAAAATATATAAAAAGTGATTTTTACCACTTATATAAATTTTTTAACAACCCCGACTCCAATATTTTAAAAAGTCGTTACTTTATTACATTGAAATAATAAAAAAGTTATCCCATCTCAAAGTACTAATCATTTTATTAGTCTTGGTAGGACTCATACATACATGATACCCATTTTCATTGGGGATAAAATATAAAACATAAAAAAAGAAAATATTCAGAATCCTTGAAACTCATTCAAATATTTATTCTACATATAACAGAGAAAGGACAAAAAATAAGGATTAGATTATGTGCATAGTAAGGGTAAATTACAATAGAATATATTATGAGTAAATAAATAATAATAAATATGAAAAGGTTAATAACTAGAAACACATTCCATTTAATTAATAACTTGATCACAGAATGTTTTCATAGATAATATTAAATTATTAATATCATGGATAATGTTAACTAAATTACTTGTGAAAAAAATCATAATGTTGGATTTCATGATCTCAAACATCATGATATCTCTACCATAATATCCTTGTTCCAAGGCTGTATAAAATATGGGTATTCATAATACAAAAATATATTTAATAATTTTGGATAACTGATTTATCTCATGAGACTTGTCAATTCATTGAGGGTCTATATAATTCCATCCCCCTCCCATCACTTCATTTCCAATTCATTCATCATCTATTGAATTATTAATTTTATTCATGAACAATATAACTTATCAGTAAATGTATGTATTGAGTAAAGAGTATGTAAAATCAATATTTCCCAACAAAATCAAATAAATTTAAATTTAAAACATCATATATAGAAATGACATTCAATTTAGAAAAAAACTGAATCCACAATAAGAATAATATAGGTATTTAAGATAAATGTAATGTCCAATTATCATAATAATGTTAATGTTTCAAGAAGAAGTTAATGACCCCAAAATTAATAGGAGTTAAAAGATAACCATCTATTAATTAGAATTATAATTTTTCTAATAAAATCTAGTCCATTTAAAAAATATATAAATTTGGATAAAAATATTAAAATAATATTTTACTAAAGAGTTTTCTTTTTTAAAACCTTTTAAATCTCTTATAGGGGTCTAAATATCATATAATTGTTAAGGTGGTAGGAAAATCTATTAACACTGTATACATTAAAAACATTCTTTTTGACTTTTTATAATGAAATTCAAAAATGACCCTTTCATAAAACATTATAAAGATTCTTTTTAAACCTTTTAAAAATTTTAGGATGGCATAAAATGTCCTTAATAAATTATTTGAGTAAATAAAATGAATTATGTAAAATAATTTTAAAAAATATCAACATGGAAGAAAAATATACCTAATGAAAAGTGAAATAAGATCGATTTTATGTTAAAAAATTATTTTATAGATTCAAGTTAGAGAAGAGGAAAAGTTAGGAGAAAACATGAAAAATATGTAAATATACAAATGATAAGATTATTCTTGTGGATTATGAAGGATAAATTATAATATTCACCCAATAAAAATAAGTGGAATCGTAAAAAAAAATGAGATTGTAAAATAAATTCATAAAACTTTGGTAACGTTCAAATTATAACCCCTTGAATAAATAAACATGAATTAAAACATTTATCATCATGAATAAATATAAATTCTTCCTATAAAAATAAAGTAGGAAGTATATACACCACATAAAAATAAATAGTTTCATAAAACCACATATGTCTCAATGGAGTGGAAATTCCGATGAAATACCTTACAAAGATCGTATAATTGAAGTGAGAATTAATACACGAATTTATTATTTTAAAAAAATTTAAATCCATGAAAAAAAGTTTAAATACAACATAATAAAATAAAATGTCATTTCATACATAATCATCAAAGAACATAGTCAATAAAATAGATGTGTATCCCAATGAATGGAAATTGAGTAAAGAAACCTTTTACCTCATGTTTCCCCTTAGGTGAAAATGATTAAACCTAATTTATGATGGATTTAACCATTTAATTCATTTACAAGAGAACCATATTAATATTTTTAATATCATATACGATCCTATTATAATATTTTATCACCCGTTCATCCACACACTTTCATTATTATCATTGTTTTGGTCCTTGAGTATTTTATTTTCTCAGGATTTTATTGTCTTGGAAGTACTTTTACGTGTACTTTTATTTTGGTTCCATTATATTTTTAATGTTAATAATTATTTCAATATCACATATATTCATTAAATATATCCTTATTACCTTATATGTAAAGAAGAAATAAAAAACGGGTCACATCACTTCATGGAGGTGGTATTCCCCATGTATGCATGAGTAATGTTATCATATTCCAATGTATTGAAGAATAATAAGGTATATATGATAATATAATTTAATAAGAATATTTATGTCATAAATATGATATATATTTATTATTTCCATCTTTATAACCATCCATGTAAAGAGGGGATGAAAAATTAATTACATTGCAACATCGATATGACAAGTCATACGTGTGTATGAGGGTTGTTTTCAATTTTCATAGGATGAAAAAATAGATAATTATTATAACATAATCATGATAACATATCATAATATTTATGATACAAGATTTATTATTTTATTATAGGTACAATAGATTTATAAAAATTTGAATAAGAAATAAATTTAAAAGAGTTGGTAAAGAAGATTACCTCTTTTTAAAAGAGCTCCATTAGATATTCTCTTAAGGAAACTAGGGTTAGTATTTTAGGAATAATATCACCTTGAAAACATTTATAAGTATGTTAACAAGATATTTTGTTAGGTTTTTTTAGATAAAAGATTCTATAGGTGGTGTGTTGAAGAGAGGAGAGGTGTTTCTTTTTCATTGCGAATGAAAGGATATACATGGAATTAGTAAAAATAATTAAATATAATAAATTAATTTTTCAATTAAAAGTCAAAAAATGTGGAAATAATTTCTAATTTAATATATGATATGGATTAAATAACTTAAAATAATAAAATTTGGACTGGTTTACATGGTATTTTAAACCTTATCTTTTGGTTAACCCCTTTGTTAAACAATTTTAACCTTAACCGCAGTAAAGACCTTTTCAATCTTAAAGGATTATAATTCTACTTATAAGGTAATAATTTGTTCATAAATAGAAAAGTTAAAAACTTTTTTATCATTTTTTCCTACTTTTTATATTTTATATTTTTTTATGATTTTTAAATTATTTAATAAAATATTATTTTTCATTAAATATCAATAATGTCAATTTTGACACTATTCGTTTTATTTGACATTAAAGACATTAATAAAATATATAACTATAATATATACTTTTTAAACATATATAATATTTAATATATATATATATATAATTCATGGGTCACTATAACTCACCCAAAAAGTATCCTTTTTTAGAGTTTTTAAAAACAATTTAATTTTATTTTCTATTAATTGAAAAAATACTATATCGGTGTTTCATAGACATTTATGGTAATTAATTCATCAATACAAATTAAAAATAAATTATCATGACAAAAAAATAATTTTTATATGAAATAGTAATTTATAACCAAACATAATTTGTTTTTATCCTTGTCGCAAAATATTATAGATATTAAATGTTGGAGAGTGGAATTTTTGACTTTATATTTACTTAAAATAATATAAATGTTATAATTAAAGGAATTTGGGAAAAATTGAAACAATTTAGAACATTTAAAATTAAATTTATAGAAAAAATTATCCAATAAGATAATGACATGTTTTATTGGGATCGTTAGGCCTTATCACATTTTAACCTCAATTACCCTATTAACTTTTTACCAATGTTATAAATTTAATATGGTTAATATAACTAAAAATAAAAGGGAACTATTTAAAAAATATGAATTTCATGATTACAAATAAGGTATAATTTTTTAAAGATTAATTTTCTAGAAGTGACATATGTTTTTTTAATATAAATGTGTAAAACTCAATGAAAAACTATTTTTAAAAAAAATGCATTTTAAACATAAAAATTAAGTTATATCTAAATTTGAAAAATAATTTTTTCAAATTAGATTAATAAAAATAAAATGTATCATATTTAATATTAATACCAAATAAAAAATATAATGGTATTTTCAAATTACTTTATTTGATTAAAAGAAATGACAGTATTTGAAAAATCAGCATTTTTCACGGTTCACTAGAAATCATTTATTTTAGAAAAATGAAAATATTTTTACCTAAGTTAATTTTAATTTTTTTAATTAAAAATTGATAACATTTTTATCAAAATAAAATTTATAAAAAATCCATAAATTAATTATAATATTTTCCTACAAAAATAAATAAAACCCATTTTTGAAGAAAACATAATTTTTTGAAGAATAACATGAATTTACTAAAAATTGAGTGCTCATTTCCTAAGAGTTAATCAATATATTTTTATTGATTAGTAACTTCATATATTTTTCCAAATTAAATTAAACATATTCATACCTTACAATTCAATAGCTAGGTTATAATAGTCATATTTAAATAATAATATTTGGTGGTTCATTTAAGCTCAGGGTTGTGTATCCTATAAGATATCTTACATATTTTCTTTTAAAATATTGTGATATTACATTCCACCCCAAAGTTTTCCTTATAATTTTATCTTGTTCATTAAAGGTTCAACTATTTTTCAAAAACCACATCATTCAGATGGATAATAAAACTTCTTTTGAAATGGAAAAGTGAGAAACATCAAGGTCACCTAAAATATCACTTATTTGGGTTCTTTTATAAGGGGAATATTTGTGGGATGTTAAAATAAATACATTAAAGATAAAATTAATATCCAAGGACAAATAAATAGTGATAGAGAACATGGGAATGATAAAGATAACAACCATGAAGCCAAAATATAACAACCCTTGTCTTTATTACACATTAAATTATGATTTATTACATAAAAATACACATAATACAACCCAAAAGATCGTTAATTATAGTGTATTTGGGTAATTAGGTACATTAATTAACAACTTAAAATAGGGGGTGCATCTTAATTATTGAAGTCTACCTTAAAATTTTCATAATTTTCCATTATTCATAAAAATTCATGGGATAACCTCAGGACATACATAAGAAAGGGGTGACCAATAAAGCCTAGTAAGGGAATAAAAAATTACAACAGGGATAAAGTATTAATTTTTATAAAATAGTCATTTCAATTTAACATAAAAGGGGTCATAATCATAAATTTTAACAATTATTCATGATATAACATGATAACATAAAGGAAACATGGGAATGTGGAAAAAACATTAAACATGGCATCAAAAACATAATCCAAGAATAAACAAAAAGTAATCATAACATAACATGATTAGGATAACCTCCCATAAACCATTAATGTAATATAATGAGACTAAAACATTACCCAATGCATTGGATGACTATATAATTTTGGCCACAACCTTCGCTTTCATATCATGTACAAAAATATGTGAGCCACATAGATCATATTATATAAGAAAATATTTAATTAAATTTAATACAAAAATTATGGATTGTGGGTTACATAAATAAATTAATCTAATAAATGAACTATAGGTATAAATAGGTGAATACCCTTGAGTGGGAAATGGGATTCTGTATACACCTCATAAATGTCTAGCATTGAAAATCACAGTGATATTTCAGTAGCGTAATGGTAGTACTTGAAGTTTAATAAAATAGTTCAATGAGAGAGAATGGGGTCTCTCATAACATGAAACTAAAAAGTAAATTTTGAAGTAAATTTAAGAAAATAATACAATATGAAAATTTGGGAATTAGTTTTCTAAGAAAAAGAGGGTGCTTGAATAAATACATGGAATGAAAAAATAGCACACTACCACAAAACTGGGCAAGGCATGGGCCTGCCTTTATCAGTGCTAACAGAAAAGCGCTGATAATGGGGTGGGCTTTTATCAGTGCTAAAAAAAGCACTGATAAAGGGCATAATTATTAGCGCTTTAAATATCCCTTTATCAGTGCTTTTATTAGTGCTGATAATATTTATTGTATACATTAAATAAAAAAACATGTTATAAGTATATATATATATAATTAAATAATTATAAGATTAAAAATAAATATATTTATTAGATTTATTAATTCATTCTATATTTATTAGATTTATTAATTCACTATATTTATTAGATTTATTAATTCATTATATTTAATATAAATATTTATTATATTTATTTATATTTAATGTATTTGTTTTATTTATAAATATATAATGCGTTCTAATATATATGTATAATTTAAATTATTGAATATATATGTGTTTTCTAATGAATTGAGGTCAATATCATATATGCGTTTATATATATGTGTTTTCCAATGAATTGGGGTCAATGAATATATCATACATGCGTATATATGTGCATATTGAATAATGTTCATTTATAGATTATAATTCAGTATGTTACCCGTAATATATATATATATATATAATGTACACTTAATATAAAATTATATTTAAAAAATAAATAAATATTTTATTATATTTTCAATGATATATATATAAATATACCTTTCAAATAATTTTATAAGTATAAATAGAGATATAAATATTTAGAGTTAAATAAATATATAATAATATAAAGAAATTCTTAAATTTATACAATTATCAGCGCTTTTATTAGAACTGATAAACTACGTATTTATATATATAATAAATATTTATATATATATATATATTTAAATAATTATAAGATTAATAATAAATATATTTATTAAGATTTATTAATTCATTATATATTTATTATATTTATTAATTCATTATATATTTATTATATTTATTAATTCATTATATTTATTTGATTTATTAATTCATTATATTTAATATATATTTAATATATTTCTTTATATTTAATGTATTTGTTTTATTTAATTGAAATTATTGAATATATATGTGTTTTCCAATGAATTGGGGTCAATGAATATCATACATGTGTGTATATATATGTGTTTTCTAATGAATATATCATACATGCGTATATATATGTGCATATTGAATAACGTTCATTTATAGATTATAATTCATTATGTTACCCATATAATATATATGTTATAAAAATTGTACACTTATAACTAAAATTAAATTATATTTAAGAAATAAATATATATTTTATTATATTTTCAATGATATATATATATAAATATACCTTTCAAATAATTTTATATGTATAAATAGAGATATATATATTTAGAGTTAAATAAATATATAATAATATAAAGAAATTCTTAAACTGATACATTTATGAGTGCTTTTATTAGTGATGATAAACTACATATTTATCAGCGCTGATAAAGTCCGGACTTTATCAGTGCTAAAAAAGAGCTGATAAAGGTGGTATTTATTAGCGCTTTTCATTTTTGCGCTGATAAATACACCCTTTATCAGCACTTTTTACTAGCGCTTATAAAGGTCCACGTGGGATTTATAAAATCCACCGGGTCCTCTTCCTCCTCCCTACACCCTGTCAAGCTTTCGCGGAAGCCCTCCTCTGCGCTGCTGCCTCCTCTCCACTACTGGTGCTACTACTGCCGACTCCTTCTCCTCCTCCTCCTCCGCGGTCACCGCCTCCCCCTCCTCCTCCGATGCCTACTTCTCCTCCCCCACCGCGGATCCTCCTCTTCCTCCTCCTACTGCACCGCGACCTCCTCTCCGCTGCTGCTCTGCCTCCTCCTCCTCCTCCACTGCGGCCTCCTCCTCCTCCTCCTCCACCGGTGCCTCCTCCTCCTCCTCCTCCTTCGCCTACTCCGCTGCCTCCTATCCACCGCGGCTCCTCTTTCCCCTCCTCCTCCCCCACAACATCCTCATCCTCCTCCTCCTCTGCTGCCTCCGCTGCCTCCGCGCTGCCTCTGCTCTGCCTTCACGCTGCATCCGCTTCCACCAGTGCCTCTGCTGCCTCCAGTGCCTCCGCTGTCAATGCCTCCTTCTCCTACGCCATCGGGTCCTCCTCCTTAAGGTGAGTAAAATTGAATTTGTATGAATTATGTTTTCATTTATTGTCAATATTTAGATTGATTATGTTTTGGTTCATTGTGTGAACCCTTTTGGTTAATTATAATTCCCCTTGTGTTTATTTAATTAGAATTTTTTGTATTATTTTGGCCTCCATAAGTGAACTATTAGATGTAGGCATATTCATATGTGCACAGGGTGAAAATATGGATTGGTACACAAATGATAATGGATTTATAAAATGATTCTCACTTTAAACCCTGGATTTTGAAACAATTTCCCTCATTTCCTCCTTATTTTCCTTATCCCTCCTCCTTACAAATAGTTCTTATAAAACCCCAATGTTTCAAAAATGGATCCTTGGTTCCCAAATTTCAAATTTAGTTTCAAATGTGTTCCCTAAATCTAGGTATGTTTGGCTTCTTGAGGTGTGGTTTGGTTTCTAAATGGAATAAAGGCCCGTTTGGAATCTTCAGAGCTTACATGGTGTTTTCCCCTTGGTTTTGAAAATGGAATTTGATTTGTAAATTTTAAAGATCTATTGGTATTTTGTGGTGTTTTGGAATTTTTTTTGAAACTCATGTGATGTATAGTCCCGGTTGGCACTTGTGTGTTATTGGTTTATACAGTGCATGAGATGGACTCTTCATTCTCTGGTATACTACTATAATGAAGCATCAATGTTTGTTGTTTAATATAGAGGTACACCATATGTCGACAGGTGAGTCTGAACCTAGTAAGTCTAGGGATTTCTTCTAGGTATGTTTAGGCAATTCTAATGATTACCTATCTATATGTTCTTTATTTTTCTGCACTTTGGTTATCTACTTTTCCAGTATTTTTCTACTTTTATTGTTTCAATTAATTTCATCATGGCTCTGTGATCACCTTGTTTGGATTCTTATATTGAATTTTGAATTCATTTTTTAAACTAGATATCTATTTTAAAAAGGGAAGTCGGGATTTGTTTTGAAAATGTATTTTCTAAAAAATATGTGTTGGTTCATTAAATGATAAAAACATATTTCATATATGTATTTCAAACTAGTGTTTTTGTATTATTTCAGGAAAGGTAATGTATGGATTCTGTGGTGCTTACCTACTAAGTTGTTTTATGGTCACACCCTACTTGTGACACTCGGCATCAGTAGACCCAAGTTATTTTTAGTTTTGGGTTTCTTGTTTAGGTTTACTTTAAAGCAGGTTGGTCTTATAGTTAGTGGTAACCAAAAGGTCACGAGGATATCTGGTCAGGTTCTGATTTATTCTATCTCTGTTTTTAGTTTATTTTTTGTTTAGTTGACGCTGTATATGGATCATGTGTATGTATTCTTTATGTTCTATTCTTATGAATCCTCATGGTTTTGTTGTGTGCTCTCTTTTGTTTATATATATCCCCATTTCTTTATCTCACATCATATTATCACACCATGACTCTTATATATCCTAAAGAGGGTGTTCCTCATCATACGTGAGAGAGAAAACTATATGATCCATCATCTTTAGGCCTACGAATCTAATCAAATAGCCTTATAAAACCTAACTAGGATATACAAAACTCATACCAATCTCGATCCTTTCATAAACAGAACTACTCCATGGAGACATAATCTCTGTATGATCACAAAATCACAAACATTCAATAGAACCATCACTCTATCTCTTGGTGGATCAAAAACACGCTATTTATTTACCTTGGTTGCTCTTGATTTCTATCCCTTTCACTGGAACACATATACTCTTGCATGAATGCACAATCATGCATAAATTGGAACATGGTTTTGTATTATAGGCTCCACCTACCTCAAAAAATGGAGCAACCCCCTCACCTAGATCAACTCATCCTCAACCAAGACTATACATGCCTTATCTAATCTTGTACCAATGATTGAGACCCAATCTCAAGGAACAATTCCCAAATAATTAATTATAGAAACTTATAATTATTTATTCACCTTAATATAATTAGGAATAATCTTTTAAAAACTCATTGGGAAACACAACACCACCTAAACCACACAATACATGGTGCGTTCATCATACAAGGATAACCTCTAGCCAATACAATCAAAATATACATCATCTTAATTGATTTGAAGATGATATACTGAAATCATCACACAAATCCTAGTCAAAATCATCCCAAATCATAGGAAAATAAAGGATAATAGTAATGGAGGAAGTATGAGGTAAAAAATATCTAACACACTATAAAAACTCTCAAGAACCACCCCTCATCAGGGGGATCGAAGAGAGGAAGAGATTGGATGAATCCCAAGAACCACCCAAGATTTTCTATTAATGAGAACGCCCCCACAATTTTTGAAGTATCTAGTTTTTTATCTAAATTATACTCATATTCCTTCTCCCCTAACCTATATACTCATCCTATAGATTTCAAATAGGATGAATATAAATAAACAATGGATGAATGCTAATCGGTTGAAAAAAGAGTATGAAGAAGGCATGAAAGAGTTTATCAAGTTTGCAAAAGATCATGCATGTGACCCTTCTCAAATCCTTTGTCCGTGTTTACACTGCTTTTATTCAAAACAAATTAGTCTAGAGGAGTTGGAAGAACACTTGATCTGTCACTGAATAGATCAGAGTTATACATGTTGGAATAAACATGGGGAAACAACGAATATAGGTAGTGACTAGGATGACACTGCGTTTTATGGATCATTTGATATGATTACAGACATGAACAATGAAGATGGTTGTATAGAGGATGTAATTACATATGTGAATGATGATGAAGACTGCATTGAAGAAATGACAAGGATCATCGAAGATGAACTTCTTTATTGCCCAAAATTGTTTGAGAAGTTAAATTTTTTTGCAAAGACGCCATTGTATGCTGGTTGCACTAAATATACAGCATTTTCAGCCATACTGAAGCTATATAATTTGAAATCAGACAACGGGTGGAGTGAATCCAGTTTTATGAAACTAATTTCTCTTATTAATGACATGCTCCCAAAAGACAATGAGCTCCCGATCTGAACATACGATGCCAGATGAATGCTACGCTCGATGGGTATGATCTCAGAAAGAATACATGCCTGTCTGAATGACTGTATAATGTTTTTATCAAGGACCAAAAATCACTTAAAGAATGCCCAAAGTGTGGTGCTTCTCGATACAAGAAAGATGAATCAAGTCCTAATAAAGTTGTATGTTACTTTCCAATCATTCCAAGGTTTAGGCGCCTATATGGAAGTGAGGAGACTGCAGAACAATTAACATGAAATGCAGATACAAGAATTATAGATGGGATAATACGTCACTCGGAAGACTCTCCTCAGTGGAAGATAATCGATCATGAGTATCATGAATTTGGAAATGAGTCGAGAAACCTTCGTCTTGCGTTATCTACAAATGGAGTGAATCCTGTTGGTTTTGAAAGCAACAGTCACAGTACATGGCCGATTATGTTGATAAATTATAACTTACCACCATGGTTATGCATGAAACGAAAATACATCATATTATCTATGCTTATATCAGGACCAAAACAACTGGGTAATGATATTGATGTTTATTTAGCTCCATTGATCGAAGATTTGAAATTATTGTGGGATTCAGGTGTTACATTGTATGATTCTTACAGAACGGAAGATTTCACTTTGAGAGTCATGTTTTACGGGACGATAAATGACTTCCTTGCTTATGGAAATTTGTCAGGATATAGCATTAAAGGAATTGAAGGATGTCCCATTTACGAACAAGGTACACAATCAATTAGGTTGAAACATTCATCGAAATCCATTTTTCTAGGACATCGTAGATTTATACCGCGATGACATAAGTACCATTCTTGGATGACATCATTCGATGGAAGTTCAGAAGAACATACAACACCATCTACACTAACAGGCGATCAATTGTTTGAGAAAGTTAAAAATGTGGACACTACTTTTGGTAAACCGGATTCGAAAAACCTTAAAAAAATCGGTTGGAAAAAGAGATCATTTTTTTTGAATTATAATACTGGAATTGTCTGTATGTCACAAATTTTCTTGATGTTATGCATGTAGAAAAAAATGTATTTGATAGTGTCATCGACACGTTTCTAAATACAACTGGAAAAACAAAAGATAGAATTAAGGCTAAGATGGACATGGTTGAGATGAGAATACAAGAAGAGTTGGCACCAGTGAAGAGTGAAAAATGAACATTTCTTCCTCCTACTGCTTACACTCTTTCCAGGTAGGAGAGATATCGGTTTTGAAACTTCTTGAATGACATAATGGTTCTAGAGGGGTATTCTTCAAATATCAGTAACCTCGTGTCAAGGAGCGACTTGAAGTTAAAAGGTCTGAAATCACGTGACTGTCATGTTTTGATGAAAGATCTCATTCCAATTGCTTTACGTTGCATTTTTCCCAAGAATGTCCGCCATACATTAACGAAACTGTGTTTCTTATTCAAAGCTATATGCAACAAAGTTATAGACTCGGTGAAATATCCAACTATGGAAAAAGAAATTTCCTTCATATTATGTGAATTAGAAATGTTCCTCCTGCCTTCATTTTTTGATATGATGGTTCATTTGGTGGTCTACTTGGTGAGAGAGATTCGACTATGTGGTCCTGTACATTACAGATGGATGTACCCCATTGAATGGTATATGAATATTTTGAATGTGTATGTAAAAAATCAAAGTCAGAGAGAGGGTTGTATTACAGAGCGATATATTGTTGAGGAAGCCATTGAATTATGTACCAAATACTTGTCTGTTGTGGAAAGCATTGGCCTACCAAAATCTCGTCACACTGGGCGGCTTGAGGGTGAAGGAATTTCTGGAAGACAGGTTGTCACAATCAATATTACAGATCGGGAGCAATCCCACCTTTATGTTTTGCATAAAAATTTCGACGTTGCCCCATATGTTGAAATCCACAAACAAATTATTAGGCATTTGAATCCATCTAGGGCTTAAAAATGGATATCAGATACACATAATCGATATTTTATAGTATGGTTTCGAGATAATATTTTAAAGAAGTCAGATGAAAATCCAGAGTCAATTTCCGAACGACTTCGATGGCTAACCGGAGGACCAAGTGTGTATGCATTATCTTACAATGCTTATGTAGTTAATGTTTATACATTTTATACTAATGAACATGATGAAGACAGTACCATGTAAAATAGTGGGGTTAAACTTGTGGCTGAATTGGTGAATGTTTCCGGTACTAAGGACAGAAATCCAATTTATGCGAATATGTCATACTTTGGCATCATCAAACTAATATGGGAGTTGGATTATACAGAATTTCAAGTTCCGATATTTCAATGCAAGTGGGTTGATAACAGGAGTTCTGTTAAAATAGATGATTTGGGATTCATGAATGTTGATTTCAGTAAGGAAGGGGAGAAAGACAAACCATTTATAATGGCATCACAGGCAGTGCAAGTATTTTATTTTTCAGATCCCGCAAATCGAAACTGGTCAATCATTCTGTTATCGACCAAAACAGCTGAAGGGTCAGATGAAAATTCTACGGAAGATGACCCTTTCATTGGGACTTCACAATCATTTCGCAGTGGTCCCAATGTAGACAAAGTTTTGTATGTTAGAGGAGACCACAATGAATGGATATGGATAGATGATAGAGGGGTCAAATCCCTTCATCCTTAAAAAAAAGAGAGTTCAAAAATCAGGTAATTTTTTTATTGTAATATAGATTGTGTTACCTTATGTTATTATTTGTTCACTGCTGATTTTATGTGATCTAAATTAAATGTTAAACCAGTTCTACAGATAATAACTTCTTCACCTGCTGATGCACCCAATCCTGAGACACAACAGCTCTCTCAACCCGTTGCAGCTGGTCCCACTGCTGAGGTACAACAGGTCTCTCAACCTATTGCAGCTGGTCCCAGTGCCGATGCTAGCGCTTCAGAGAAACATAATGATGATTCAGAAACCAAGGAAATGGTAGGCGATGAAACCCCGACAACACAAAAAAATAGGTTCGCCGAAGTTTTAGAGTTTTAGCCAACATTCTTAAGGCAAAAGCAAAAGGCATCAAATATGAGGGGGGATGGAATAAATGAGGCCAACATGTAAACCCCAACAAAGCCATGTTTAGTAGCTTATTGGAATCGTCATTCAGAAATGTGTGCCGATTGATGTAGAGTTGTGGCACCATGTTGTCAGCGGGCTGAAAACATTAATGTAGGAAGAGATTACAGTAACATTACGATATCTTTTATTTAATTTATTAAAATAAAATAAAATAAAATACTGAAATATTGACTAACTCTTCATCATCTCTTGTAGAGTTCGTTTATAGTAGATGTTTAGCACAGAGAATATGTATTAAGACTGGAAGGAAGGATTCATAGAGGCTTTCGTACCATTTTAATGAAAAATCATATGAAATATGATGAAGGGAAAATCAAGCCGCACCCGCCTCCTCTTTATGCACACTTGATATCCTAAGGAGCATGGGATATGTTTTCCAATCTTCGTGCGGAACAAACTTTTCAGGTACACTGTGTTTGGTTACATATTGTGTAAGGTTTCTTATATTCATCATGTCGATTGACAGGTTTTTATTTATGAAATAGCAACTGAGTGTTGAAAATAAAGAACGGGCAGCAAAACCAGCATACCCCTATCGTAAAGCAAGGATGGGGTACACTTCAATTGAAAACAATTCGTACATATTTTAAAAGTACTGTAATAATTTTATGTGACATAAAAAAACACGGTAACCATGTTTCTCTGTTTATATGCAGATTGATGAATCAAAATCCCAAGCCACTTCCATTCCACGCCATGTGCTATGGAAGGAGGCTCGTGTTAATAAAGAGGGGAAACTGGTAGATGAAAACACACAAAAAGTGTGGGAAACATGTGTAAGTATGACATAATATAAACTTGTTTTGATTTAAATATCTATTACATAATGATGATTACTTATTTTTCCATATTTTCTATTTGACATAGTCATAGGAATCAACAACACCCGCACCGGATGCAGACATACTTTCAGCATCCTTGAAATAGCCAGAAAAGTATGGCCACATCAAAGGTGTGGGTTTTGGGGTGTCACCCCGGGAATATTTTCAGAAAAAAAAAACAAGAGGATGAACAAACTAAAGAATTGAAAGTAATGAGAGATAGAGTAGCTACCCTTGAAAAAAATTCCAAAGTTAGGGAGAGATGCTAGCAACTTTGATGGAGGAGAGGCGAAGAGAACAAAAAACTCATGAACAACCCGCGCAAGAAGATCCCACCCCACCCCCACCAGTTTTGAGGTGAGCCATTCCCCTCAAAGAGCTGACTTAACCGAGGTAATCAATGTTCAAATATTTGTTTCTGTGAAAAGTGAATCACATAGACACTGAGACCTTTCTTGTAATGATATTCTACAGGGTGAAAATGACTGTTATTTATATCTGTCAACTCCCACCCATCGCCTTGTAGCGAGGGCTACAATGTTCAATATGCATAATGACGCACTATACTCCAGACCACTTCCAACCGGTCATGTCAAAGTGTCGATTAACGTAGCTCATGAGACGAGTGTCGAGCTACCTGTGCCAAATGATGATGACAGAATTCATACGGTGGAAAAAGCTGTTGGAACATTCATTGCATGGCCGTAGAATCTTGTAATAAAACTTGTCGACCAGGAGGTATTCATTTCCAATTCAATTTTCAAGCAGAAACTTTAACATTAAATTAGAAAATGGATGAACCGATGAATGTTATTACAAAAGGACAAAATGGAGGAGCTAAAAAGAACGACTAAAAAGGATCAACCAGCTGATCAAAATGATCTACTGAGAGCGCGTTCACCCCACCCATTCTATATCCACATTTAATATCATTGCAAGATCATGTGGGTACGAAAATGATAGGCGACAAGAGTCACACAATTGTTTGTGAAAAAGATATGTACGGAGAGGAAACCTTAGAATTTGTTAGTGCTGACGTTGTTGCTGAGATCATCACATACGACTGGCTAGGTACCTCAGTTATAAATGTATACATGAGGTATGTTCTCATGATTTTATTTTACAGAAGCTGATATACTATGATAATTATGGATAAATACATTTACTGTTTTTCACAGGCGTATATATGAAAAACAATTGAAGGGATTTTCCCATGAATACAAATTTGGACTCGTTATTCCTCACACCATTTCTACACAATGAGAAGAAATAGATTCTGATTTTCAAGCTGAATTAATGTCAAATATTCTCAGAACATTTCAAAGTAGAATTACAACTGACAGACTCTTTTTAATACCAACATTGTGGGGGTAAAACTATTCATTTTAATCATATCAATTATATTTTAATTTCTATCAATACTTATTCATTTTTGTGTTTTTAGGGAACATTGGTTGCTCATTGCAGTCAATTTGGTTACTCCAAAAATTTATTTTCTGGATTCACTTCATGGATATCCAACAAACCGACCACACATGATGGTGATTTTAAATTCGTAATACACTAGATCCAACATTTTAGAACTAAATATATAGTTATATAATTTATATTATATTTTAATGAGGATTTTGTTATGATAGGGCAGTGTATGAATATCATCTAAAGGCTGCAATGAATCCAGGGAATAAGGACGACAATGCCCACAAGATCTACAAATGGAGAAGTATCTGGGTATATATAATTATATTGGTTTTCTTATATAGGTGAATTTTTTTCCTTGAGTTCAGATGCTTTGTTCGGCAACAAATACCGTGGACGACAATTCTTGAGACTGGATCGTGGATATCAAAGGATGAACCACAAATTTTTTTAACTATTGTTGAATAATTGTAATTGTAACCATGTAAAACTGTGTTTGAAATGTATATAGCAGTGTTTTTTGTATTCATGATGTTAAGTAAATGTATATACCATTGACTGTCAAAATATTGTGTGAGGGTGATATTTTGTGAAGGTGTAGGCTATGGTGAAGGTGTGGCGATGGTGCAGGTTCTGTTTTTTAAGTGTGCAGGTTCTATTTTTCAGGTGTGCAGGTTCTGTTAAGAAAATGTATTCTGGTTTGTGTAGGTGTGTAGGTGTGCAGGTTCTATTTTTCAGGTGCAGGTGATGGTGCCTTTATCAGCGCTTTTTTGAGGGCTGATAAAGGACACCTTTAACAACGCTAGAAGAGCGCTGATAAAGGACCCCCTTTATCACTGCTCTGAAAAGCGCTGATATAGGCGACCTTTATCAGCGCTTTTTTTAGCGCTGATAAAGGTCCCATTTATCAGTGCTTTTCGGAGCACTGATAAAGGGTACCCCCTCTCTATCTATGCCGACATTAACAATGATTTTATAGCGCTGTTAATGTCAGTTTTTAGCACTGATAAAAGGCCAAGTTGTAGTAGTGGCAGGATAATTTTGATATCATAACGGGGGTACATAAAGAATCATGGAAGGGAATAATGAGAGTGAATGGGATCACTAATCATTTGTAAATAATACGTTATGTAAAAGGGATATGAAATATCATATCACATCAATCATAATTAGAAGAAGAAGTAAATTACATAAATAAATTTCTTGAATAAGGAGGAGAAAGAGAGAATCCCTTACTAATTTTTTGCATAGTAACAACTTAGGTATATGATATAATGAGGGGGGATAAATGATATCTATTTGTTAGGGAATAAATTGTAACATATAGTTATATTTATAATGTCTTGAAAAAAATAACCAATTGATATTCAAATAGATAAATTCAAATAATGTTCTTGAATTGAAAACAAGAGAGAAATGTCCCTTACTTTTGATACGGAAAATCACAGGACAATTTCTACAACATAACGGGTGTACATAAAGGTTCATTAGAGAGATTAATGAGAGTTACATGGGTATATAATCCTATTTAAATCAAAATTTATATAATAGGTATGTATAAAAACATACCCAAATAAGAAAAAATGGAAATTAAGATGCATAACATAAAAGTGGTACGTGAATAAAAATAATAGAGGGAGATCCCTTACCATGAGAGGGTGATTCCAAAAGTTTGGGAGGAGCTTCTTAAGTGCTTAGGGGAACCTTGGGAAAAAAATTAAATATGGTATGTCAGATTAAGGACGTTATAGATGGGTTTTTAGTGAATATAAATGGGATCTTGGGTGGGTTTACATAGTAAAATAGAGGGGATTTATTTATTATTTCCCAAACATAGATTTTGGACTTTATATACTAAAATAATCAAAACCATAAAAACCTTACCATGAGGTTTTACCATGGTTTTTAAGAAATAGGAGTTCTTTTAATTATTTTATAAGTAAAAGAGCAAAAATTATTAAAATATTACCCTTATTGATGTGGAAGTGAGTCATGTTCATAAAGAAATGATTTTAAAACCTTAAAATATAATATAGTTTTTGGAGGGCTCGTAAAGGATTTATAAAATTATTCAAAAAACCTAAAAATTAAAGTATTTTAAATGGGAAACATATATTTGGTCGTTTATACCCTTTATATATATTTTTACATCACTTTTTGTTTATTATGATGTCATATTACACACCATATAGTTATACAGTATTTAATTTTCACCCGAAAATTTGTTTGTCTCATAATATTATGAAAAATTAACCATTGGATAATTTCAACCTTATTATTCCAAAAATAATATTTATTTTATCAAAATAATATTCTAAATATGTGAATTTTTACTTTTAAAATAATAATTGACATTTATTGAGAATAATGATTTCTTCGACAATAACAGTTTTCAAACCCTTTTAACAATTACATTTGACATAATTAAATTTATATCATCATATAAATTTAACAAAAAATTATTTAATGGTAATATTTTATTTACATATAATTTATTTTTAATATTCATTAATTCATCAAAAAGGAATGTCTTAATTTAAATTACTTATAAAAAAATATATAATTTGTGTTTTATTGTATCAAACATTTAATTTTTATCAACATCATTTCTTAATTATTTATTAAGAAAAAAATAATAATTATTATATTTAAATTAATATATATATATATATTAATTCTATTAGATTAACTTTGTTTCTAGTCCGTGTTAAATAACTTTTACTCTTAATTAACCCATTTTCCTTTTATCGTGGTAATAAATATTTACTATAGTTAATATTCATATTGTCCAAAAATTAAGTTAAAATTATTCCCTAATTTTAATTATGATTATAAAAAAAAATTATTTAATTTTATCAAATTCAATTCACTAAGTTAAAAAAATTTAATTTAATATAAAACCAGCATGCGTGATGGTACTCAATTTTTTCGAAAAATGCATTTTTCAAGGAAAAGATGATTTTACATTAACTTTATTACTAGTAATCTTTAATATAAGAATTTAATTTCACAATTTAAGATATATTATCTATAAATTTAATTTAAATAATTCCCCAAAAGGGTTATTTTTTAGTTAATTAAAAAGGGGAAACATTATGCATTTTAAAACGGTTTTTAGAAGAATGGGTTTTCAAGCCTAAAGATAAACTTATAATAAAATCTGGTATAAAGATGATTTAATTGAAATTAATTTTATTAAATATATGAAAATAATAATTATTTTACTTGAAAATAAAATAAAATAAATAATTTTAGTTTTAAATTAATTAATTTATCAATATAACTGATAGTTTTTTTTAAATCATTATTTTTCTCTATTCACTGAAAAATAATTATTTTATAAAAACAATTTTACCCTAAGTTAATTTATATATGATGATTTAAGAAATGATTTTAATTTTATAAAATACATTTTATAAATCTTCTCTAACTTAATTATAATATTCTTCAAAAAAAAGAAATAAAAGCTATTTTTGAATAAAACATTTTTTTGAAGAAAAAGATTCATTACAAAATATTTATTTATTATTTAATAAAAATTTATCAATACCTTTATCTTGAGTAGGAAATATATATAAATATTTAATAAATTAGTCAATCCTATTCAAACCTAATAATTTAATTGATTGGTTACAATGGTCATGTTTAAAAAATCATGGTTTGTTTGGGTACGGTGTTGTGTATTACATATGCTATCGAACATAATTTTATATTTCAAAAACTTAAGGTGTTTCATTTTCCCCCTTTTAGTAAACTGAATCCTCTCAATTTGATATTTATCTTCATAATAAATGTTTTGAAACTTGAAAATATATTTATTTAATACCCACATTATAAAAAGGGTTAATAATACATCCACTTGAAGTTCATCACATAACTAGGTTTCCATATAATAGAAAATTAGTGGGAAGTGAAAATATTGTCATGGGAGGAAAAAAACTAACTCCTAAGAACTAATAGAGAGTGAAAGAGAACATGGTTAGGAGAGAGTTAGTAACAACAAAACCAAAAATCTATTATTGGGAAAAATACCATCAATTCATAAGAATTGATCATAATATGACAACATTTTTGTTTATATATTCTTTTCCTGGAGTTAGGGAATTATTTTACAATATTGATTAGGAACATAAGGAAATCAACTTTTTTGAAAATTAAAATTTCATCCTTTAATTAAATTACACTATAATATCATATTTTTCTCCAAATGATGAGTAATTAGAATGATTTTTATACATGAAGTACTAAAATAAACTTCTAATAGATCACATTATCAACTAGAGAATAACAACCTATTCTTAGTTTCTTTACTAAATCCAAAATGGTGAGTATAAAGTATGATAATAATAAAAATTAACAAACCATAATACATTAATCTAAAAAATTGAAAAAAACACAAAAGGTTTAACATATATCAATCCTTAAATAAATTCCCTTATCTCCTAAATAACACTAATAAAATCAACATTTGAGAATGTTTTAACCACATAGTTTTTCTCATACCCATCAGCTTTAACCTACAAAAACATAATATAATTATACTAAAATAATCATTTATATTTAAAATAATAGGTATATATACCTCAACCCAATAAAACATCTACCAATATCATTAATCACCTAAAAATCAAAAAATGATTTGATCTTGTTATAAGTTACCCATAATACCCCTAATCATGCTTAACTTTGATCACATAACTCTCCAAAAGTGGCATCAATAATTTTAAACATAATATTATACATAGACATAAAATCCCAAGACGCTTTAGGTTTATTCCAACATTATAAACGTATTATTTTTTACCAATCCATCAGTCACACATTTTAAAAAGTATCACCTCATCACTAAATCACTTTTATTGGTTATCAGTACCATTCATCATATGTCTCATATACTTAAAGAAAAATGATGTCAAAAAATCCTTATATGCTTTAATATTCTTATATCAAGAATATCATCGATAAAATACTTATATAACATAATTATTAAATAATAATATATAAACACTTCAATTCTTTCCACATCATCGGTCCTTCCTTAGTCTAGGATTTAACCCTTAGATTAAGGTATAGACCCAAATTATTCTCGTATTCTCCACTCATAAGACATTTTATAATAAAGGGTTCCATAAGATGTAATTTATTCACTTCCATCATGCTATTTATTTTATCTATGGAAACTAGCTACTTTATGACGTATTTTTCCACACTTTAAACACATTTTAGTTCCGTTGTGGCATTTACATTGGTACCTATTTCCACATTTTTGACACAATGGAAATTGAATACTTATTCCTTTATCACCTTTATTAGATGAAATTACTTGAGATTTCATCCTTATATTATTTTATGTCATTGTACATTCATCAATTTTACAGTGATTATTTGTGATTTTTCAAAGCCAGTTTGGCATAATCACAACATGTCTTACTTGAGATCACGTCATGTTAGGCATCTCATTTGGGCAGTCGTCACATTTCCCAACACATTGGTTATTGAATCAGTTCTTCCTATTTCCATCCATTGACTATAATAAAGTGAAACTTTGGGATGAGTAATTTTAAAATATTAAACACATAACTAGGAAGAAAATGACATTAAAGGGATAACTTATAAATGAAACATATTTCCTTAACTTATTAACTTCAGTCCTTTAATCTATGTTATCAATAATATATTTTCTAACATAGACTCTTATGTGAATTCTTTTTCCGTTAATAATGTTCTATAATGAGTTTGTGAATTTTCTAAAGCAAATATCAGGGGAGTGTCAAACCAGGTGTGCAGTAAGGCTTATTTTTGTGCACCATTTTTTGATTGAGTCATGATCAATATAGTGTTTTGTGGTTTTCACCACTAGGTACATCTCTTCCAGTTCCAAATACAGTTATAATATCCAAATAAGAATGTATTTTCTTAGAAACAACTTTCTATATACTTTACCAAAACTTATGGATATTTTATTATACTTAGTATTATCCCTAAGACTTTCTCTATAGTTTCCTAACCCTGATCCCAAAATAACTGTTCTTTCCTTTGATATTGATTATGACATCCCTTATCTTTATTAAAAATTAAATCACGATTCATTAAATAATAATACACATAACACAACCCAGAATATCAATAAGTCTAGTTTATTTGAGTAATTAGGTACATTACATTTCAACTTAAAACATGGGTATATCAGCAATATTGAAAATTTACTAAACATGATCATAATTTTACATTGTTCTAAAAAATGTATAGGATAACTTGGGGATGAAGATATGAAATGGGTGATATATAAAGACTAGTAAGTGAATAAAAAATCACAACATTAATAAAGTGTTAAATTTTTTATAATGGTGATTTCAATGGTACATAAAATGGGTGAGAATAATAAATTTGGAAAATGAGGTAATATATACTATGATAATATAAAGAAAACATGGGAATGTGGAAACCACTTTAAACATGACATCATAAACATAAGTCAAGGTTAACCACCAATAAATCATAACATAATGTGCTCAGTATAACATCCCATTCACCATACATGGAATCTATTGATACTGAAACATTACCCTACACATTATATTACTATATAATTCCATGCACACCTATCCCTTTCATATCATGTACATGTATAAGTGTTCCACATAGATCATATAACATAAGAACATATTTCATCACATCTAATCCCATGATTAAGGATTGTGGATCACAAACACGGAATTCCCAAACCATTAAATTATAGGAACAACTAGGTGAATACACTTGAGTGTAAATGGGTATGGGTATAAACCTCACAAATGTTTGGAATGAAAAATAACAGTGACATTTCGACAACATAACTATAATACATAAAGTTTCATAAAATGGTTTAATGAGATAGAAAGGGGAACATAATAACTTGTAGGTGAAAAGGAAAGTATGAGGGATATGTAACAAAATAATCCAATAAGAAAATATTGTAATTAATAGTCCTAATAAAAATATGGTTCTTGAATAAAAATTAGCATGGAAAATCAGAGGATAATTTCGACAGCTTAATAGTGGTAAATAATAAATCATTAAAGGGAATAATAATATTTAAAGGGGTAACTAATCACCTTTAAATAATAAGAGAAGTAATAGGGATTTTAAGAGCATATAACATAAATATCAATTGAAATAAAAAGATAATTACATAAATAAGGTGCATGAATAATGTTGAGAAAGAGAGGACCCCTTACTAAATTTCATCATATTAACAGCTTAGGTGAATGATATAATGAGAGGGGATAAATGATATATTATTGTTTTGAAATAAATTTGATAGTATAGGGATGTTTAGATAGTCATTAAAACATAAAAAAATTAGATTCAAAAGGATATGTTTAAATAAGGTGCTTGAATTGAAAAGAAGAGAGAAAGGTCCCTTACTTTTGGTATGAAAATGTACAGGACAATTTCAGCAACATAATAGGTGTATATAAAGGTTCATTATAGGGATTAATGAGAGTGAGAGTGGAAAATAATCACATGGAGATCAATATTTAAGTAATATGGATTTATAAAAAACATACACAAAGAAGAAAAAATCGAAATTGATAGGCATAACATAAAATAGGTGCTTGAATGAAAAGAAGAGAGAGAGATCCCTTACCTTGATAGGGTGATTCCAAAATCTTGGAATGATATTATTAAGAGCCATAGGGAACCATAGTAATAATATATAGAGGTTATTATAGAGTAAGGATGTTCTAAAAGGTTTTTTAGTGAAGAGGAATTGGATCATGGGTGGGTTTATATAGGAAAAGAGAGGGGAGTTCTTTATTATTTCCCAAACGTAGGTTTTGAACTCTATATAAAAAAAATAAAAATTTAAACCCTTACCATGGTTTATTAAAAATAGGAGTGGTTTTAATTATCTTATTAGTAAAAGTTCTGAACTCATTAAAATATTACCCACTATGATGTCGAAGTGAGTAATGTTTATAAAGAAATGATTTTAAAACCATAAAATATAACATAGGTTTTGGGGGATTCATTAAGGATTTATAAAATTAATAAAATATCCTTAAAATATAATTATTTTAAATTGTAAAAAAATATATTTGTTCTTTTCTAAAAATTATAGGAACATCTGTGAATTTTAAAATAATTTGCAGAAGAATGTGTTTTCAAGCCTAAAAATAAACTTATAATAAAATTTTGTATAATGATGATTTAAATGAAATTAATTGGTTTAAATATAATAAAATAATTATTATGTTAATTTAAATAAAATTAAAATAATTATTGGACTTTTAATTTAATTAATTTATTAAAATATATGATAGTTTTACAAACAAATTAGTATTTTTCACTATGTACTAAAAATAAATATTTTATAAAAAATCGAAAAATTTCTCCCAAATTTAATTTTTATATTCTAATTTCAAAAATATTTTTAATTTTTTCGAAGATTTTTATAAATTTTCTATAACTTAATTATAATATTTTTTCACAAAAATAAATAAAAAACATTTTTGAAGAAAATTAATTTTGAAGAACAAAAACACATTACGAAAAACTGAGTTATTAGTTACTAAGAATTTATCAATAACATTATATTGAGTAGGATACATATATATTTCTTAAGTTAGATAATCCTATTCATACCTACAAATTTAACGGTGAGGTTATAATTATAGTGTTTAAATAATCATGGGTTTTTGGGTTTGGTGTCGTGTAACACATACACAATCAAACATAATTTTCTATTTTAAAAACATGGAGATTTAAAAATAAATCTGGGATGGGTGAAAATACTATTGATTATTCTAATATTAAGATAAAATTATTACATTTTTATTTAATGATCCATTTTTTAAAGTTATGGTATTCTTTTACTATCAAGATAAAATACATTGGAAAATATACCAACTTAATTTATTTCCCTTTTAGAAGCACAAATTTTTCATTTAGTTTTTCTTTGATTAATTTACACTTCATATCTTACTCCAATAAAAGAAGATGAATTTTTGATTCCTAAATCACTAAAATTAACATTTAACAGATCATAAGACCCATAAAATAATAACTAGTTACTCTTCTTGTATTGACTAAAAAAATGATTAGTGTAATGTAATATATAAACCAAAATGAATAAACCTTCATATAAAAAAGTAATACATTAATCTCCAAAATTCAATAATAAAACCAAATGATTAAGAAAGGTCGTTCCTCAAATTAATAACCCTATATCCCAAATAACCTCAATAACCTCAATATTGAAGAATTTTTTAACCTCAAAATTTATCTCACACCATTTTACTTTCATTTAAGAAAACCTAATAAAATTATTCCAAAATAATCATTTACATCAAAGATAAAGGTCATATATACCTCAACCTAATAACATATCCTTAAATTTCAATAATCACCTAAAAATATCAATTTTTTTTGATCATATAATATAATTCCTAAATTTAACTAAATCATTATCCTTAAAATTATTTTACTAAAGAAATGGAATACTAACCAAGAAATCACCTAGGCTAGTGGTAGGAATTTCACCTTTGTCACCCTTCAGTTTTGGGTTCAATCCCCATGACCTTTCCCAATGTGTGGGGTTGTCGTTTGGCTTGTAGATTTTCGTTTTACTAGAACTATATTAATATAATTCCTATAACATTCCCAAAATATGATGATCATCTTCTAGAATAATATTAATAATAAATAACTTTTTAACATTTAAGGTTTTCTATAAAAATTATTATTTTTCAATAAAATCCAATAATATTAATTGATAGTATTTACCTTAACATAAAAGATCATATTAACTATAAATGTTATAAAAAACCATAAACTTATATAAATAAAATACAAAGGAATTATTACTTAAATAACCATATCACATATACTAACCAAAGGGTTATATTCTCATAAATATCTCCCAAAATATCCTTAATCATTATAAACTGCCATCACATAATAACTCAAAAGGGGTATCTAGGCCTTTAAACTTTTGATCAAACTTAGACTTATTAACCCATGATAGCACATAAAAATGTTAAACTATACTCATATGAATCATAAACACATTGTCTTTGGGGAATATCCTCAAGTCATAAAAATATTTTCAAATATATCATAATTGGTTATAGAGAAAAGTTAATTAAGAAACAAAATATACCCCAGGAGTGTAAAAAAAGGTGCATAGTATGGTCGCACTCACCATGCATTAGAATAATGGTCAATATATACCATACCAACTCTTTATAGGGTTATTACCCCTAGATGCATCTATTATAAAAATACATCCACTTTTAATATCATTATAGGGATATACTTGTAGGAAAACCACATAAACAATACCTTACCGAAATCATTAGGATGTTATCTTATACTTAGATTTATCCAAAAAGTATTTCATTGGGTAACGTTTCTTAATCAATGTTTTCCTAAATCTATTTCCCAAAATTTCTACTGAACTTCCTCTGATACAAACTGTAATGACCCCAACTCCAGTAACCCATAACCATTGGTTAATTTATTTCATTATATTAAGATACAAGGAATATCATCCCAAAGGACTAATTAGTTTATTAGTCTTAGAGAACTAGATACATACACAATTCCAATTTTATATTTGGAATAAAATATAAAATATAATGAAAGAAGATGTTCATAATCCTTGAAACTCAATAAGAATTTTTATTCTTTAATGATTTTTTAAAGAAAAAAAATAAGGGTGATAATAAAGGATCAGTAAGGGTATAAAATAATAGAAGATATTATGATTAAATAAGGCATAATTAATATAACAAGGTAAATAACTAGAAAAACATGCCATTTAATAAATATATTTAGCATTAAATGAATCCATAGATAATATCAATGTATTAATCTCATTGATAATAATAATTGAATTATCAATGAATGAATTGAAAAATATTGGATGTCATGATATCATACGTCATGATATCTGTACCGCCAAAGCCTTATGCCATGATATTTTAAACCATTGGTTGGCATACTCCAATAACTGATTTAATAACTTTTGGAAGGCTGATTTGTCTCATGAGATCTATTGATTCATCGAGGGGATATATAATTATGGTCCCCAACCATCACTTCATATATAATTAATTCCTTATATATTGAATGATTAATTTTATTCATGAAAAAAATGATATATCTACAAATGTCTATATCATGTAAACAATAAAAAATATCAATATTTCGCCAGTCAATCAAATAACATTCAAAGTAAAAAACTGTATGTATAAATGGAAGAAAATTTATGAAATAATAATATTCATGATATAAATAATATGGGTATTTAAGAGAAATTTAATATCCAATGATCACGATAAAGTGAATGTTTCAAGAGTAAATTAATGAACAAAAAATTAGTAAGAGGTAAAAGATGAACATCAGTTCATCAAAATTATAGGTTTTGTAATAAAATCATATCCTCTAGAGAAACAGATAAAGAAGAATAAAAATATTAAAATAATATCTTATTAAATATATTTATTTTTAAAACTATTTAAAACTTGTAAAAGAATCTAAATAGCATAAAATGGTTTTAGTGGTAGAAAAATCCATTAATTCTGTATACATTAGAAAACAATCTCCTTTTGAATTTTTGTAAAGAATGTTGAAAATTAACCTTTAATAAATCATTATAAATATTACTATAAAACGTTTTAAAAAGTCAAGGATGACTTAAAATTTCCTTAATAAATCATTTGAGTAAGTCAAAGGAATTTTATAAAATAATTTTAAAAAATAAGGACAAGGGAACAAAATATATCCGATCAAAATAAAAATAAGATCGAATTTAATTTTAAACATTTATTTGATTGAATCAAGTTACCAAGAGAGGAAAAGTTGGAAGAAAACATGGAAACACCTTTAATATCCACAGGATAAGAAAAATATTTGATCTTATGAAGGATAAATTATAAGAATCATTCAATGAAAATAAGTATAATCCAAAAACATAAAATTGTAAAATAAATCCCTTAAAAATTCTATATCATTTAAGTGAGAATTATATACACCACATTTCAATAAATAGGTGAATAATACAAAAATTTTATCAATAGTGTTAAAATTGAGATGAAATTACTTACGAAGACTGCATCATTGAAGTGAGAATTAATTAATGAAGTGATTATGTGTAATAAATTTATATAAAAAAAATTAAATAAAAAATAATATGAAAAATATCATTTTATACATAATCATGACATAACATAGTCAATTATGTAGAAGTTTAACCCAATGAATGAAAATTCAGATAATAAACCCCTTTCCCCACATTTCTACTCAGTTGAACCTAATTTACCTTTATGTATAATGATTTTAAGAATGTAATTATTTTATAACAAAAAATATTAGTATTTTTAATATCATATATGATACTCTTATAACATCTTATCAGCCGTTAATTAATAATCATTCATTATTATCATTGTTTTGGATGTTAAATGCTTTATTTTCTCATACATGTTTTATCATGGTAGTTATCATCATTATACTTTTATTATGGTTTAACAATCTAAAAAATGTTAATAATTATATAAATATCATATATATTCAGGAAATATATCCTTATTACCTTCAATATCAATTATAAATGAAAATGGATCACATCACTTCGTAGAGATGGTAGTCCACATGTGCGCACAAGTGAAATTATCATTTTATAATGGATTTGAAGCTAAAAAGTTATATATGATATTAGGACTCAAAAATCATATTTATTTCATAAATTTCATATATATATATATATATATATATATATATTAGTTTTATCTTTATAATCTTCAATGTAAATGGGAGATAAAAAATGAATTATACCACTAAGTGGAGACGGTAAGATGCAAAAATGCATGAGCAATGTTTTCTCTTTTCACATAAAGAAAAAGAGATGGAAAATGGTTGTACAATATTCATAATAATATATCATTATATTTATGATAATTATTTTATTTTTTCAGTATTTTTACAATAGATTTAGATGATGATTAATAAGAATGAAATTTGAAAACCTCTTCTTCAAAAAAGATCTTTTTGATCTTATCTTAAGGGACCTAGGTTAGGTCCATTAGGAATAAAATAACCTAAAAAACATAGATAAGTATGTTTAGAAGAAGTTTTATCATGTTTTTGTTGATCAAATAGGCTCTACGTAGTATATAAAAGTGAGGAGAGGTGGTTCCCTTTATAGTGAACGAAAGGGCACACAAGGAATTAATAAAAAGATTTAAATTTAAAAAATTTAATGTCATGTGAAAGTGAAAAAATTTGGCCATAATTTCAAATATAAGACAGTATATGATTAAAATAACTTCAAATAAAAAATTTGGATAGATTCATTTAATATTTTAAACCTTATCTTTTAGTTTAACCCCTTTGTTAATCAATTTTACCCTGAATCGTAGTAATGATTTTTTCAACATTAAATGGATATAATTTTACATATAAGGTAATAATTTTCTCATAAATGGAAAAGGGATGATTTTTTTATTTATTATTATAATTTTTCTCTTTAGTTTTTCTTATTATTTTTAAACAATTTAATAAAATATAATTTTTTATAAAGTATCAATAATGTCAATTTTGACACTATACTTTTAATTTCACTTTAAAGACATTAATATAAATATGTAATTAAAATATATACTCTTAATAAATCAATAATATGACATATATATCTATAAAAGTTTCAGGTCAGAATAAATTATCAAAAAATATCACTTTTAGAGTTTTGAATATATATTTTTTTCTATTAATTGAATAAATATTTTATTGGCATTACATAAGCATTTAACGTAATTATTTCATCACTAAAAATCAAAAATAAATTACCATGATAAAAAATAATTTATATCTCAAATAATTATTTATAACTGAATAGAATTTTGTTTTTATCCCTTTCAAAAAATATTATAGATATTAAAAGAAATAGAGAGTGACATTTTGACTTTATATTTACTTAAAATAATATAAATGTTATAATAAAAGGTAAGTGATAATAAATTGATTTTTTTAATAATGAATATTAAATTCATAAAAAACGTATACAATGAGATAAAAAAGAGTTTAAGGGTTAATTTTAGGCCAAATATAATTTTTTTAACCTTAATTACCTGATTTACCCTTTAGCGATGTGATAAATTTTACCACTCTTACAATGACTACAACTAAAAGGGACCTATTTTCCAAATAAAAAAATAATGATTCAAAATATAGTATCTGTTTTAAAATATTAAATTTCTATAATTTTAAGAAATTAATTCTAATATTAATGTGTAAAATGAAATGAAAAACTTATTTATCAGACAAATATGTTTTTAATAATTAAATTTAAATTATATCAAAATCATGAAAATTATTGATTATAATTATACTAATATGAATAAATTGATTGATATTTAATATTAATATAAAATAAAAAATTTAATTGGACTCTTAAATTACATGATTCAGTGAATAAAAATTACAATATTTGAAAAATAGGCATTTTCACTATTAACTAAGAAATATATTTTTTTTCAGAAAAATCCCAAAATTTCACCCTATGATATTTTTGATATGATGATTAAAAAATGATATAATTTTTATCAAATATAATTTCTAAAACTTATAGATATTAAATATATTATTTTCTCAAAAAAATAAATCAAAATCATTTTTGAAGAAAACATATTTTATTGAAGAATAAAACAGCTTTACTAAATATTTATTGACAGTTTCATAAGAATTAATAAATTAAATTTTATTTAGTAGTATAATTATAAATATATTTGTTAAAAATTTGGTTAATACTATTCATATATTCTAAATCACGCCGTAAGTTATAACAGTTATATTTAAATTATAATATTTTGTGCTTCGTTTAAGCACGTTGTTGCGTATCATGTACGCTATCAAACATAATAATATTTTCAAGTATTAGGATATTAAAAATTGAATATTTTAAAATTAAATAATTTTTTTAATTATAATAATTTATATTAGATAGTAATCCCAACATAATTTTTGGCCATAATATATAGAAAAAACAATAAAAACTTTTTACAATGGTAATGTTTAAAAGGGTTTATCGGGAGGGGATACAATTAGAGATAAGGGTAAACATTCCAATTAAATATGTCTAAATATTATTATTTGAATATATTAAGATCTTATATTTCCTTTACTTGTCTTACATGGTTATTTGTTTCCAATTTCACAAGAAAATGATTATATTATTTAAATCTTTTATGTAATTCCATGTTTTCCATCCCTTCACTTATAAAAGGGAACCTCTTCTATAAAATTATTCACAAAATTTGTGAACTATATATCATAAAATAACTACCCAAAAATCTTCTAGATTCGTTCAATTTTTTCTTGAGCTTCCTTTCTTACCCCAATTTCTTCCTAAGAATACTTAATGTTTAAGACAATAGAGGTCTTTTAAAGAAGATACAATCTTCTTAGCTAACTCTTTCAAAGTTTATTTATTATTCTACATCCTATAAATATATTTTATCCATAATAAATTAATAAATATAATATAATAAATATAATTATATGTAATTATGATTTTGGTACAACCATTTTCCACCTAATCTCCATCAAATTGAAAATAAAAGTATCACTTCTTCATATGTGTATACTACCGCCTCTTTGTAGCGATATAATTCATTTTCCATAAACTCATAAAAATGTTTGATATAATAATATATTTAATAAATATATATGATATATATGATATAATTATGATTCTATAAAGATTTAATCTTATCTATATTTCTTTTCTACTTTTTTTAGAAATTGAAAACAGTGTTCATGTGTACATATGAACTATGTCTCCATGAATAGTGTAATTCATTTTTATATCATGTAATTTAATGGATGGAACTAGAAAATTATATAATGAGTATATATTATTTTTATATCATTATTAACATTCATTAGATGATGGAATCTGGATCAAAATTCAAATACCATAACGACCGAATCAAAACATACATGAAAACAAAGTAATTAACACATGAAAAGATGATGATAATGAAAGATTGTTATTGAACGAGTAATAATATGTTATAATTAAAACCTATATGGTATTATAGGTATGGTTGATATTATATTATATCTGTAAAATAAATTTAAATTTATTATATAATAGGTCAAAAGCATTTATGAAGCAAGTCTGACCCAAGGTAAGAGTTTCTCATCCAACTTTTGTTTCTCTAAGAAAAATTCCATATTCACCACTTGTTTATTTAATGTGGTGTAAATATTTATCCTTTAATATGATATAATAAAAATATTTTTATATTAAAATTATTTAATTTTTTATTTTACCTTATTTATTTTATGGGGGTTATGTTTTAAAAGTCACCAAAGCGCTAAAGATTTATTCCAAAATCTCATCCCTATTCAGGATTGATTATGTTTAAGTTTCTATTGGTGGAATAAAACGATTTTTTATCTTAAAGCCAATATATTTTATTATACAATGTTTTATTTATAAAAATTAAAATATTTACCTTCATTTTAATCACTCTAAGTATACAAAAAGATGAAATATTATTTTTAAGGAAAAATGAATTTATTTTTCTCTTCGGGATGGAATCTTTTGTTTTCTATATCTATATATTATTTAAAGTGTTTTAAATAATGTTTTTACTATAATTAAATTATATATTAAATTAATGTTACTGATTTTTTAATTTAAATATTTTTTAAACTAATATACCAATTATTTTTTGGATGAGGTACTTTTTACCAAAGGTGTGAAAATATATTTTTTTAAACATTTACAGCACAAGTGAATTTTCCCACCACCATGAATATTATTTGACTTTAATATTAATTTAAAATTTTACATGGTATATTTGAAATAAAATATTTTTCTTAATATTTTAGAAATTTTTAGATTTTAAATAAGTTATTTTAAAATAATAACTGTATTTTCCTCAAAAAAGGTTCCACTAATCTTTTAAACTAATATTCATCTATGTCAACATGTTTTGATAAATATTATTCTTTAATAGGGATATAATATAATGGTAACATCCACATTATTACTCTATATGTCTTATGATCATGTTTTTCTAGTTACCTAATGGGTAAAATTTTAAAATTTTGTGCACTCGTTTTTCAAGATGAGTGTTTATGTTGATTATGTATTGAATAGTTATTATCTTATTTCATATGATGAATTCATTGGACTTATTATGTGAAGTGAGTGGTCCATTATATCCCATTGATGCATCAGTAGGTCTCATGACAATAACTAGTTGGGGTATTTCGTGCATACCTTACCTATTTATGTAGGATTTCTTGGCATGATGCCTTGACTATAAAATTATGATGTATAACATTATACATTCTATAAGTATGAAACAAGTTATTGTAATATATTTTATTATTTATATTTTATTGTAATCCATTGATATATTTCTATTTTATGATATTAGTAATATGGAATATTTGATTATTGTTTATCTCTTCCATATTATTTATGCTTTAATTATTCTATGACATCTTTTATTCTAAAAATTCCTTTAACAAGCGTTTAATCTCAACCTTTATTATGATTTAATTTTCCTAAGATAAATAAAAGGGTTATATGAATCATTTTAGGGATATAATATGATAAATAATAATGTTTCCATTATAATTTTATATTTCATTTCATGTTTTCAAATCCACTGTGGGAATCATATATATATCTAGTCTCCCCAAACTGCTAAACAATTCAATCCTTTGGGATGAGATCTCCTGTATTATTTTCCAATTTAGTAAGATAAAAACATGATATGGGTTACTGGAGTTGAGGTCTCAAATTTGGTATCAGATCTAGTTTATTATAGACCATGTGAACATGATTTGGGAAACCATATATTAGAGAACATAACTCTATAATAGACTCTTAGGGAAAATCTCTATATCAGATAATATCTTAAAGTTTTTTTAAGGTAGAGAATGTATGATTTCCTAGAAATTACATCCCTATCTAGATGTTAACAAGTTCATGTATCTATAGAATAGATTCACCTAGGGATAAACATCCTGAAAAAGGATTGTTTAGTATTAAATTGATCTTTACTTAGTGTACAATGAATGATACTATGACTGGACATTTAAATAGGCACACCTAAGGTATATGCTTTTGTTTATTTACATTCTCTTTATGAACCATTATGAAAATTTTGAAAAAATTGTTTTGATTTGATGATATTCCTAAATATAATGGGATTATGATTATGAGATTAGTTATGCATAAATTTTTAATTAATATTAGGCATTCTACCATATTTGGGATTATACACTATGAATCATAATGTTATGAGAAAATTTAGTGTATTCCACTATTTATAAATAAACTGTAATGAATGAAATAGTACATGTGTTAATACCTATAATAATTATAGGGTTTTAGTTCATGAGAATTTCAACATTACTGATATTAGAGATAAAAATATTATGACTATATTAGGAATGTTGAATTAAGTTCTGAACAATTAAATTTTCCATATGAAATGACCAATTGCTTCAAAACTTGATTCATTGATGTTTGACTACTTCATGTGGTATAAAACTTTATCCATTGATGTAAATACTAGTACATTGATAGAAAAATATTAGATCAATCCCCTTGAAAAGATATTTACATATTTAATAAGTAATGAAAGGGTTTAAGGCCAAGATTATACAATTACTATAGTTGAAGATGAAATCCTTTAATTTGTGATAGAAGGTACTTTGATTATAAAATCATGATTTACTTGAATCTAGATTTATAAACCCTTTTATATTTTTAATGGATATCTAATCATCCCTTAAAACTTTGGGAAATTAATTTCCAATGAAGACACAAGGTGGTAATCTATTTAAAATGAAAAAATTATTGAACATGTTATGTTAAAATTAATAACTATACCCCATTTATAAACATTTTTTATACCTATTTTTGGATTTTGACAATATTCTATTTTTGGAGTTTAATTTGTTTTTAGTCTTTATGAATTAGTAGATAAATAATAAAATAATATATATTGAACTCGTGGTATTCTAATTTAAAGGTTAAATTATTATATTATTTCTATGGGGGTTATTATTTATGTTTTAGGAATTAATGTATTATTTCTTCAGTATAAGGTTTATTCATATCGAGTATCACCTTAACAAGTACTAATCATTTTTTAGATTATTGATATAACTTGTAATTAATTTATAGTTCTTATGATCCATTTAAGGTTCATTTTCATGCTCTATTCACGAAAAATTCATCATATTCATTCATCATTAGAAAAAGATGTGAAAATTGAATAAAATACAAAACCAAAAGAAAAAGTAATTTTTAATTTTGAAAGATGAAAGTAATCAAGTAAGTATATTTTATTATAACTCCTTAAACTAAAGAAGTTAAAGATTAATATCTCAAGATTTTTTATAAAAGTATCAATGAATTATTATGGTTCAGTTTTGAAACACATTCACAAGTGTATGTCTTATAGAGGTACACATATCATTTATTTACAAAATAATAAGTTCCCAAGTCATAACCTAGAAATTAAAATTCATGATAAAAAATATTAAAATGTACTGAGATAAAAAAAATAAATTAAAATCAAAAGGATGAAATTTTTGTAGGGGGGGGGGGAGAATGTAACACCCCAAGATTTTAGTTTCTTTTAAATGATTACTATGTTTGATATTATGCACCACATGAAACACCGAGCTTAAATGAACCACTAGATAATATCATTTAAATAAGATTATTATAACCTAGGAATTGGGTTGGAAGGTATGAATAAGAATATCATAATTATGAAATATATATAAAAAGTATTTACTTAATATAAATAATTAATTAAAACAAAAAAAATTACGTAAATATAATTGTTCCCACTAGGAAAAGTATAAGAATCAAATCGTTTTACTCCATAAGAATAAATCCTTAATAAATATTGTTTTTAGGTGTTTATGTGTGAATAATTATAATTTTTTAAACAATTTTGATAAATTTTATTTGAAAAGATGAAATTAATTTCTAAAATTCTCATGTAAAAACTAAATTATGGTGAATTTCTGAGATTTTCAGAAATAGATGATTTTTGGGTAATTTGGAAAAAATACTAATTTTTTAATTACTATTAATTTTATGACAATATAATGATATTATAACAACATGAATGTATATCAAACTTGTTTCAAGAAAAAAAATATTTAAAAACAATATAATTCATATAAAAATATAAAGTTTAACTTAGAAATATGTGCTTAACATTTTGGAAATCTAAGTAATGTTTTTATTCAAATAAAAAATAATTTTTGTTCTACTATTTTAATAAATTATTTACAAGGTTAATTTCAGTTTTTGTTTGGTTTTAAATTTTAATAAGACTACTCTTATTTAATATAATATAATAAATTCCATTGAAACAATCATTATAATTTATTTTCAATAAAATAATATTTATTCTTAATGAAAACATTTTTCTAAAAACATTTTTCATTGTAATTTTATGAAAATATGTTAAAAATAATTTATTCCACTTATGAAAATTAAATATTATAAAATGGATTCTATATTTGGAATCAGAATTAACAATATTAGGTAATAACGTCAACTTATTTTTTGGTTATAAAGAATAGTAAAAATTTATTTCCATAGTTAAGGTCAAAAAGTGTTTAGGGGGGGGGGTTAAAATAATAGATAAGGGTAAAAATTACACATAAAATGCAATAATGTCATAATAAGTTCACTTTATATTATTTAAATCTTTTATGTAATTCCATGTGTGCCTCTCCCCTCAGTTATAGAATGGAACCCCTTCTCTATGCTTATTAAAAAAACATTGTGCCCTATATATCTTTCAATACCTACCCAAAAAAATTACTGTATTACATTCCTTTTTTCCTTTAGATTCTGGTCTAACCCTAAATATCATCCTAATATTTATTATGGTGAAATTCAAACGAGGTCTCTCAAATAAGAGGTGATCATATTACCTGACTTTTAAAAGTTTATATCTTCTTATACTTATTCTAAATCGATTTTATTGATCCTAAAATAATTAATATAGTATCATCATTGTACTTATTTTTTATTAGGATTATGGGACAACCATTTTCCACCTCCATTACATAAAATTTTTAATTAAAGTTTTAGTCAAACGTATGCGTGCACTACCACCTCCAAGTTGTGATATTATTCGTTTTCCATCATTGCCTCAAATTTATGGATATAATTATATATTTAATAAATATATATGATATTTATGATATAATTATTATTCTTTAATGGTAAAATCTTATTTATATTTCTTTTATTATTTTTTTAGAAAATGAAAACAAAATTCATTAGAATGTATGGAATGTCGTCTCCATGAATGGTGTAATTTATTTTTCTATCTCTATATTATATGGAAAGATATAAATATATATATAATGGATATATATGATATTTATATCATGATTAAAAAATTTTATATAATGACACCATGATCAAGATATAAGGAACACAATTTCCAAATGTAACATACTTTATAAATGAAGTAGTTAACACCAAAAATGATGATGATAACGAAAGAGTGTTAATGAAAATGTGATAAAATATTATAAGTAAACCATGTATGGTATTATAGATATTAATATGTTTATATTATAAGAGTATAATAAATTTAAATTTATTGTACAGGAGGACAAATGAACTTATGAATCATGTTGGACCTGGGGTAAGGGTTTCCCATATCACTTTTGTTTCTATGATACATTAGTCATATTAACCAATAATTTATTTAATTTAAAATATATACTACCCATTTGATATGATTTATCATGAATATATTTATACTAAAGGTATTTAAAGTTTTTTTATGTTATTTCTTTCTTGGGGATTATGATTCAACATTTATTAAAGAGGTAAGGGTTTATTTCACAATCTTATCCTTATTCGAGGTTGTTTAAATTTAAGTTACAATTGAATAAAATAAATTATATTATTATATTAGACCTCATCCATTTTAGTCCACTATTTGTTTTTGTAAATTTCAAGTTTTCATTTAATTTTCCTCTCTCTAAGTACTCAAATGTTTTAAAGAATGTTTTTAAGGAAAACTATCTTTATTTTTCTATTCAACCTGGAATATTTTCTCCCATGTCCATATATCTTTAAAATTATTTCAAGAATATTATTAATATTCTCCAATTATTTATTAAATTCATTTTTATGCATTATTTACTTTCTATAAAAAAAATTAATTAAATCTTCTTTTTATTTTTCTAATGAGATACTTTTTACCGAAGGTGTGAATAAAATCATTGTTTTAACATTCACCACACTAAAGAATTATTCCACCATCTTAAATATTATTTTCCACGAATATTAATTTATTATTTTCCATTTTTATATTCAAAGAAAAATATTTTCATGAAATTATGGAAAATTTTAAATTTTTAATAATTGATTCTAAAATGAAAAGTGTGTTTTCTTCAAGAAATGTTCCACTGATCATTTTAGGTATTTTCAACTATTTCAACATCCTTTGATGATTATTATGATTTACTAAATATATACTCTAGTGATACCGTCCACTATATTACTCTTTATGTCTTATGAACATGTTTCTCTAGTGATTGACTGGGGGAAATATTAACATTTCATATGCTAGTTTTTGAATAAGAATGTTTATGTTTATCATGATTTAAATTGTTAATAATTTAATTCACATGATGAATGAATTGGAGTTATTAAATAAAGGTATGTTACCATTATAACCACTTAATGCATATGTAAGTCTCATGATACAAATTAGTTTTGGAATTTGGTATAAGCCTTACCTATTTATGTATGATTTCTTAGCTCGAGGCCTTAAAGGTTATATTATGATGTTTGAAATTATGCATTATAGCATTATGAAACTAGTTATGGGAATCCATGTGATTATATATGTTGTTATTACATCCATGCATATTTTCCCCTTTTTTGATATTAGTTATATAAAATATTTTATTATTGTTTATCTCTTCTAAATTATTCATGCTTTACATACTCTTTAATAGATTCAATTGTATGATTTCTCTTACTAAGCATATGATCTCACCCTCTTTTATATTTTACTTCCCCAATATACTAGTAAGGGATCTATGAATGATTTAAAGGATATACTATAAGAAATAAAAAAGTTCACACTAGAATTTTATATTGTATTTCATTATTTCAAATATAATATGAGAACGATGTTTGTTTCTTATATCCCAATATTGTTAAAATATTCACTCATTAAGGATAAAATCTAATGTATGTTGTTCCAATTTAGTAATATAACCACCATATTTGGGTTACTAGGGTTAGGGTGTTATTGGAACACTCCATACTTCAGCTACTATAAGAACTTTTCTCAAGGAGAGAAGGATTCAACTGAATATTAACATGTAACACAATCTCCTCCTCTTCCCTCACCTCTAAATGAATCTCCACCATAAGACTCATAAGTTTCTATTTCTAACTTTATTATTTCAAGGTCTAAGATAGTAATTTAATACATAAATTATAAATGATAAAATTAACCTTTCATAGCATGTAGGTGAGATCAAAATTAGTCATTTTAAGATATTCCACTCACCACCTTTACCTATGGTGTAGATTTTTATGAGAGAAAATATAGCTCAGGATCTTATTATTTGTGTTCAATACAAACCACATACCAAATAGATAATGTTTCTAAAACATAAGAAAATGTTTGAAAACCGCTAGGTAAAATTAATGGGTGGGATAATTCCTCTCATGTGGCTGAAGTTTATGGGAGACGCAAGACCACATGGTCATTCTGTTTGATGAAATAACCTAGAACCATGATAATGAATCATAAAATACCACATAACCCTTTCTGTATTTAGGTATAATCAACATGGGATCTAAGGTTGATAAGTTCTTCACCTCAATGAATAAGGCTTGACATTATAAATTCCATAAAATTTTTACACAAACCCAAGTGATTAAGGTTAATGGAAACACAATCTTGGAGAAGTCCCTGATGAAACACCAATAATAACACACTAATATTATGAAGCATCACATCTGAAATAAATTTTTGGTCTCGCTCAAGGAAATAATGACCTGAAACTTCTCAATATTGATCTAAATTCCTTATTTAGAAATCACATTCCCCTAGAATATAACCTCCTTGATATATAAGATACATTTAGTCAACATGGAATAACATTAATGATCTCAAAGAATCACTAAGATGATCATCAAATATTACTCATTCTTCTCATATGATTTAGAATAGACTAAAATTTCATCATGAAATACCATAATGAAAGAATTGAGATAACAATGAGTATCCTATTTGTTAATTCCACTAAGAATATAGGAGAATTATTCAATCAAAATGGAATTATAAGATACTCATATTGGTCAAACCTTCTTCAAAATTCATCCATTCATATTTTCAACTCACTCACCATTAGTTGTTGATAGCCTAATATAAGTTCAATATTAGAATACCACCATGTACCCTTTAACTAATAACATAAATTATTAATTTGTGGAATGATATGTTCATTCATGATAGTAACCGAGTATAGATTCCTATAATCAACACATAGTCAAAGGGAAACTTATGCCTTCTTAGAAATAAGAATTGGGAAAACCTATGGAGGCATGATAGTGAGGATAAAAATTTTAGCCTCCAATTCATCTAGATTAATCTTTAGTTCATTAAATTTAGATGTATCCATTCAATATGACGATAAGGATATCAATTGAATTCCTAAAACCAAATCGATAAAGAATTAAACCTCATGTTATGGTGTCAGCCCTAATAAGTCATTCAGAAAAACCTTGAGAAATTCCTAAACCATGGGAGGTAATAAATACTCAGAATTCCCCTCATCAACATCTAGTAATAAAAATAACACCTTATACATGACCTTTATGACCTCATGAAATGGTGGGGCTACCTATCCAGACTAAGGAAACTATTCCACTTGAAATAGATGGGAACTACCATTGAATGTAGTGAATGAAACCCTTAATTGATATCAATCAAACTATTCCTTGTAGGTTCTCATTCAATACATTCTAAGAATAATTTCAAAGAAGTCTATCTTATATACATAAAAATACAAATACAATTCCACTTCATACATTAATATAACAAAAGAGGGACATCAAAATCATCACTCCATCATCTTCCTGAGAGGATTTGATATCTCCATGACATAAGGGATAATATATGAGGGGATATTCAAAGACTCCATTATATGATAAGAAATAAAGACAAAGGGAAACACCTGTATCCAGTAAACAAGATTCCATAGATGATGTAGTATGTGTTGGGCTTGGTGTTCTAGAACCAATTGTTTGTAGTTTGGATTACAAGTAGATTCAATGATTTTAATATTAATAAAACATATTATTATATATTCTTCATTATTATATATGCATTTTATGTAATAATTTCCTAGGGTATCATTTTCATTGACAAGGTCATAAGACATCCCCACTACGAATAAAACCTTGAAGTGTCATGAAAATATTCTTGAATATAGTTTTGTGGTCAAATAATGTACTATGATAGGGAACATAGTATGTAGAATGTCTATTGTGAGTAATCATAATCCGATGATATTTCATCTCATGAAGTTATAAATTGGTAATATCCAAGATGAGATATTATGAAAACAAACCTATTAGTATAAATTCTGCATGTTTTCGTTTCATCGGATATTCCTATCCATGAGAGTGTATAATGGTCCATATAATTTCATAATATTATTAACCCATAAAACAACTCATACAATTATATGTATTACTATAAACCATCACAATAATAGTTTATGGAGAAGTTTGGTATGTTGGGTGTGTCACAAATGAAATTTTATTAATGAACAATTAATGGAAAGATTCGTCTCCTACACCTTTTTGGATGTTGATATATTAGATATTTGATTTTAATAGAACCGTCGTATTAAATTACATGTCCATGGTGTAATGACATGATTATTTCAGATTTTAAATTAAATATTTATCAAGAATATAGGTTGATGAAACATATATGAAACTTTCTTGATGAGATATTGAGACAAATGGATTACATTACACTGATATCATTCATATGTGGTTGTCAATATTGCAATATTAATTTCTTTCTCTTGGATTCCTTGACCCATTTTTAGACAATAATCTTGGAATTTTGGAAAACCAACCTAATACTAATAAGAAATAATCATAAAGGGTCAGACACAATGTTTTCATTGATCTTGATTAAATTCCATTTGAATATAATAAATGGAATAAATATTATTATCAAGACCGAGAAATAAATTTATTGAAGGTTTATTGATTGCAAAAATTAAATAAATATTTATGCTAGGGATTGTGAATAAAATAAATTTATTTTATTTATTTAATATCTAATAAATATTTATTAAATGTATTGGGGATAAATTTTTTTATAAATAAAATATTTAATAAAATATTTATTTGGTTATTCAATGAATTATATGGAAATAGAGTTGACCAAGATCATGTCAGGTGATAAATATTAATTTTAAAGCTCGTAAAATACCATTTATCATTTCATGAGTTATCTAATTCCATAATAATAATAATAATATTATTATTATTATATGGAATACAATTTGCTAGGGATTATAATATCATTTAAGAATTATTATTCCATTAAATAATATTTTAATCTAAACATTAGCTCTTTAAATATACGGTTAGGTCTATTGTGCAGGGTTAATCAAGAATTGAAAATAATTGCGTAAAATGGAATTATCTCCCAAATTATCCCTCTGATCATCTCAAGAATGAGAATTACTTCAAGCCCAAAGGATATTTAGGTGATCATGATGGACAATTCAAGATGGATGACTGGTCACTATAGCACCCAAAAATTAATTGGCATCCTTGAAATATCAAATAAGCTTATGAGGATCTTTGTTAGAGGGATTGTACACTTTGATCCTTATAGTGTAATGATATTAATATGGAAAATGGTTTTCAGATGACAAATATATTTATCATAGAAAAATACTCAGCTCAAGTGTTATTTCCTTATATCTATTTAAAAATTAATTATAAATTAAGATGAAAATATACTCTTTGTGTTCCAGGTTTCTCTATGTCAATATTCAGTGGAAATATATTTTTTATGGAATTAAAATCATGTAAAATATGGAGAATTATTAATTGAATGAACACAAATTTTATGGTTTATCACCCACCAAGTCAATTATTTTATTCCCAAAACCATCAAGTTGCATCAGAGAGGTCACATTTCAAATTTATAATTATTTATTTAATTGTTGATCTATATGCACAATAGTAGTTAGATATTTCATTTTTAGATTATTTATTCCTTAATATAATGTAAAAATAACTTGATTTCAAAATTTTAATTATCATAATTCATTATTTCATTTTATTAAAGGGCTAAGAATATATGAATAATGAATGTATATTCAATCAACATGTGCCTAGAATTATAGCCGGAAATTCTGGGCTATATGGTATGTTGCCAAAGTACATGTTGTGTACCCATGTGCACTGCAAATGGCCTTGTCTTAGAATAAAAAACACCCCAATAAGTAAATACCCATGTCATATTTATTGCACACCATGGGTAGAATGGGAAAAATCTAGAACATGGATTTTTGGTTCACCTGGATTGTAGTTGGCATATACGTCGTGTAGCCTACATGGTTTAGTGGTGATATTCATGAAAACCATGTGGTCAAATACACGGTTAAAACCATAAGACACTTACGACCTGGAGAAATAATGACATACATGATGTGTATCTAGTTTACAGTACATGTTGAACATTATTTTCAACATCCTTAGTATACACAAAGCCATTCGTCGAGCCAAGAAGACACAAAGCCAGTGGAAGACATGATGTGTAGCTGGAGTACATGACGTGAGGTCCTACATCTAAGGAACATGTAGAGTATTTTGATGGGTTTCACAATAACATAACAAGAGAAATTAATGGGATGTAGGTGGATAGTACACGCTGTGTATTCCATCTAAGGTACATGCCAATGCCCAAGAATTGTATCCTAGGTATGTGATAATCGATGTACACGATGTGTATCTTTAAAGTTCATTATATGTAGTCTCCCAATAATGAAAATAATTAAATTTTATTAAATTTATAATTGCGTCATATAAATATTATTATATTGATTGGAATCTGACATGTTTGAAAATTTAATAATGGGTCTAAAGAATTATTAAATGCTCAATTAATTTATTTCAATTATATTTAATCAGTGGTTTTACAGTTTTTTCCATGAATGTATTTATGATGGGGTTACCTAATAGAATTTAGATTTACATTAAGATAAAAGGGTACTAATTAATTAATGAATTAATGAAAGTGTATATATCTTAATAATAAATAATGAACAGAAATAAATGTTAGTCAATATACATTTGTTTAACTATTTCATGTACATGACTGATCATGATATTTACCAAGACCCGTGTATGTGTTTTCATTTAATTTAATTTATTTAATCGATGTTCAATTATTAATTATTAAATTGATTATAATGGAATACAATTCATCTATCCCTATATTATTATGCAAGACTTTTCTATCCATGGTTATTAATATAATTCCCCTTAACAAATCCTTTGGTTCCCTCTCCTTATTGTGAGTTACAAAAAACATGTAATAAAAAGACTATCTTAAGTCACATTGAATTAGTTCAAGATGGAATCAAGATGATGCCTAACTAGTTGAAACACAAGTAGAAAAGTGGAATACTATAACTCGTTCCAAGACCAGAACAAGGAGTCGTCACCGAGGTCATAGTTTGATTTGTTATTTTCTCAACAAATCAAGTGTTAAAAAAATATATTTATCAATTCATTTATTTATTTTCATATTATGAATTATTTATTTTATGGATTCAAGAAAATGATCACATAAATAAATGAAATAATATGAAAATATAGAATTAAATAAATGGATTATGCATAATTTTTTTATTATAAATGGTTATTTACTTAAGTAAAATATACTTAATAATAATAAGACATGTAAAGGATAAAAAAATAATTTTTTTTCATAATCAAACTAAATCCATAAATTTAATATTAAGTCGTCATACTTTCCATCATCTTTATTAAGATGAATCTATAGATAAAGTTTTGGTTTGGAAAATATTGGGGGAAGTTTTAATTATTTTGAAATCATAACTATAATAGTGGTTTTACTTAAATTAATATATATTGTTTTTAATGGGAAATGTTTTATGATTTTTTTGGAGGAAAGTGTTGTATAAATCTTTCTAAGGACTTATATATTGAGGAATAAACTCAAAAAATTATGAAGATACAAGCCCACAGTTGGAAAGACCTCCTTTATAAATATATTCTCATGAATTTCAAGGCCGAAGTCTAGATCATAAAGAAGGTAAATATGGATACCTTATTCTATAATTTCATGTATTATGGGATATTTTGAGTTCAATGGTTAGGTTCATTGATGAAGGATCCATACACAACAAAAGCATGGATGTTGGGAGGGCCCAACTTTTCTTTTTTCAGTAATTGATGACCAAACTGGGATCAATATGATGATGAACACCAGTATCCACATATTGAAATCAAAGATTTATTCACAGCAAAGAATATGACCATATATAAGAAAGAGAATATTTCACATCATGTTTATAATTAATTTAATAATTTCTGATGAAATTAAATACCTGTTTTTTCAGTAATTTATTATTTGACGATCGTTGATCGTCCAAAATGACCCTTCCAGATTACCTTCGTTACTATTGCGAGGATCCAAAGTAGAATCCCTATAGTGGTGATTCAAACGTGCTCCAATGGTCTCTGATAAATGCCACTCATTCTCCAAGTGCTAGAACGGAAGAATGAATGTCTTTCCTCGATTGTTCTTGATCGCTCGTCCTTTGGTCTTGAAGAACATCTCTCATTCCTGAGAGGGAGATATGAGAGGAGTCGAGAGAGAAAATGTTTGGCTCAACCGTTCTCAATTCACTAGGTTTATTCACATAAGGCGTAATGGCACAGTAGATGTAACTGTCTATTTAACGACATGAGGTTTCAGTTACAATATTTAATTGCATAACAATAATTAAGTACATTCATAACCTTATAGAAAACCCATGATACATAATAACAATAAAACACCATTATTCATGGTGTGCCAACTTTCACAAAAAGGAATCATAAATGAAATTCCATTCCACATAATAATAAAAATGTTATTATTATTTTGTCTTATGCCAACTAGTTAAATAATTATTTACCATCTTGAAAATAATTATTTTACTACTGGATTGTCCTTGGTCCACTCAAACTCCACTTTGATTTATTTAACACCCGAATAAATAAATAAATTATTCATTTAAATAAATATTTTATTTACAAACTAGTAAATAAATATTTATTAAATTTTCAATAAAATAAATAAATATTTTAATTTATGTGATCATTTTAACTTGAATAAAATTATTTAATAGTCTTGAGAATAATATTTATTCAATTAATTAAATTGAAATAGAATTTAATCAAGACCACCAGAAACAGTTAGTGTGTGACCCTCTAGGATTATTTCTCATTAGCATTAGGAGGGAATGCCTAAAGTCCAAGAGTAATATCTAGTAATGGGTCAAGGCACCCAAGAGAAAGAACATAAAGTCGCAATGACATCATCCACACATGAACACTCACTGTGTAATATAATCTCTTTGTCACAATATCTCATCAAAAAGGTTTCATGATAGTGTCATCAACCTATATGCTTGATACATCATTCTTTGACTACCTAAAATAAACTATTTATTACACCATGGCCATATAATTTAGGGTTATGGTTTGATTTCAATTAAAGGGTCAAGATATCGACTTCCATAAACGGAAGGGACAAATCATTCCCTGACTTATCCATTAATAACATGTCATTCATGATGCTCCCAATGTACCCTACTTCCCGCCAACATATGGCATGACATTTTTTGTCAAAAAATATATGTACGCAAGTCATGACACATATTATTGATAATATTAAAGTCTATGGACCATTACACATGCTCGTAGATAGGAATATCTGATGACACCAAAACATGCAAAATTCTTACTGGCAGGTCTGTTCACATAATATTCCATCTTGGAGATTACCAAGTGTTATGTTCATGAGAAGAAGTATCATATGCTTCCAAGTACTCACACATGATAGTCTATATAATATGTATCCCATCATAGTTATTTATCCAACTACATAACTATATTTAATAATATCATCATAGCACATCAAGGTTCTCATCATAGCGGGGAATTGCTATGGCCTTATTAATGTGACAAATACTCTAGAACATTATTAAATTATAGTCATTCAGAACAATGAACAATATGTAATAAGATGTTTAATATTAAAATACTTTAAATATTCATGCAATCAATATACAAACAGTTTGTTCTAGGAAACCAACTCCAACAAACTCTCACTTGGACCTAAGACAACTTCCTACAACTTTTAGTCCTCTAGACTATAACACCCCAAGTTTCCATGGTACATTTATCATTGAATAATTCAATAGCTTGCGTCATACGCAACTTTGAGTTCTTGCACCCCACGACCAATCAAACTAGCCACTATGAATAGTAATACCCAATTTTTCGAAATTTTATAAATTTTATTTTTCAAAATGGAATTCATTTTTGGATTTGGAATATAAAAATTATCTTAAGGTGATTTTTTGGTATTTTTCTGAAAACTTTCATTTTTTAATGAATAGTGAAAAAAATTGCGTTATTATTTAAAACAAACTTTCTATTTTAATAATTGGTTATTTTATTTAAATTTATTTTAGGTAAAAATAGATACATAATACCTATATATGTTAAATTTAATTACGTATAGTCATTTTATAATAAGATTAGATATATAAAATTTTATTGAACTGTTAACATCTTTTACCCACCTTCTTGGAACATTTGAGAATTTGCATAAAATATAATTTTACCATTTTTGTGAATAGAATTTCAAAAATCCGAGATACATGGTTGACATCAGTAAGTAAAATGTGGTTCAATTAGATGAAAATAATTTTTGGAGAATAGTAACAGTTGAATTTTATTTACCACGGTTAAAAGTAAATAGGGAAATTAAAGGTAGAAATGATATTATAATTATCCTAACACATGTCCTAATTCTATTGGATAAGTGTATTTCAAGAAGAATAAAGTTTAGGAATAAAACATGATCCTTTTGGTCCACTTTTATTAGATTAGGATATTTATTATTATTTTATTTAAAGAAAAGTTAAAAGTTTAAAAATTCAAATTTTAATAACTAAAATTTATTTAATATAGGGTAATAAATAATATAAATTCATCTATAAATATTAATTAGAAATATAAAAATATTTCCTACATATTGGTATCTTATTTATAATCATTATACATTAAATAGTTAAATTTATTTATGACACAATGATGTTACAGTAAATACCTTATTATTGAAAGATTAAAATAATTGATATTATAAATATTAAAATAATTTTAAATTGAGACTTCTTATGTATTATACGAATTTTCTAGGTTAATATGACATATTATGGTTGATTAAATAATTATTTTTTGAAGTGATAATGTTTCTATGACTTTCACAAAAACCAAATACTAAATAGTGTCAAAATTGACATAAATGAGTTTTTAAAACAAATACTATATTATTAAATGATATAATATTTATAAAAATATATGGTTCAGCCAAAGGACTAAGATAGGGTTAGATATATCCATAATTAATCACTTGGGGTTCTCTTGGCTTTTTATAGTAAGTTTATTAACCATTTATAATAATAATACAAGAATACATGTTAAAAGCTAAACTATTTAATTAAGAGTTAAATCTAAATGAAATGGTTATTATGGTGACCTAAACCTATCTATAACCTATTGTTTGAGAAGTTGTTTTACCCAGACTCACCTTATACTTGAAATAAATCTTTTTGGAGCCATTATAAATAGAATATGATTGTATAATAAAATAATATTTCATGTCTTTCCAAAAGTGACCCTCACCTCTCTTATAAAAGGGTACCTCCACTTCTCTTAATTTCACACCTTCAAAGAAATTTGTCTTGTACAAACTCTACTAAAATATACTCCCAACTACCCTCACTTATACCTAGAGGCATTACTTTGATCAGAATCCAACCTAAGTAGCCCTTTTGATCAAATCAAAAGGAAACACCCGAAAAAGAGGTAATAATTTCATCACCTCTTTCAAAGTTATTTTCTTCTTCCACTTCCTATTTATTTGTTGTTTCCATAAAAAAATAATAACTCTAGTACCTTAAAATTACTGTGATGTTATTTTAAATATGGTATAACCATATTCATTATTCTATCCATCCTATGAATGAAAAAGTCACCATACGTGCGTACGTACAGCTTACCGTTTCCACATCATGGTGTAGTTTTCTATTCAACACTTAATTATTTGTATGGATATAATGATTAGTATAATTTATGTAAATAATGAAAATAAAATGTTAATGAATCTGTATATATGATATACCATCCAATTAAATACGATTTCACTATCAATAGAATGATATTGTTGCTCATGCGTACATACGGATTACAGTCTCCACGAACGTGATGATATTTATTCCCCATCGTAATCATTCAAGAATAATTTTTATTTTATGAATAAAAATAATGTTTAAGAACTTAATATCCTTATATATATGAATCAAATAAATCCTATCCATAACCAACATGGCTTACATAACAAAACATACAATGGAAAATGAATCAGTTAATACCCGAAACAAATATACTACTAAAATATTATTAACAAAGAAATATTAGAAGATCATATATGATATCATATTTATGTATGTGGTTATTGTATAATTTAATAACATTTATTTAACTATTATATATGAGTATAACTCACCTTCAATCAAGATAAAGTACAGGGTAAGGGTTAATTTTACAAACTCTTTATAATCATAGGTTGTTTATACGTGAGTATCTTCTGGGATCTCTTTATCTTCCAAAACTGTGTTTCATAAAAATGTATTTTGAAACATTTTCACAATTTACTATATTATGGATTAAATTCATTTAGATCCTTGTTTTAATTTTTATAAAATGGATTTAAAAGAATCTTTTAGTCTCTTTCCAAATAAGGTACTTTATGACCTTTTCCACAAATTAAGGAAAGAATGTTTTTTTAACTTGTACAATGGGTGTGGATATTTTACACCATTATAACACATTCAATGTTTCCCTTAAAATATTATAATATTATTTTAAAAATAAATGTTTTCTTTACTTTTGAATGATTTCAATGTAGAAAGAGATATTCCACTCAAATAATTTTTGGATTGATTTCATCTATGTCGAAAACCTTCGTTGGATTTTACGTTTTTTTGAAGTTAATTTATTATAATACAATCTTCCATATTGTATTGAAGGTTTTGTGAAATGTTTGACTGTGTATGTACTATTTTTATACAATTCATGGTCTATGGTTAAAGTATTTATATTTCATATGCTAGTTTTAATATTAATGTTTATATTATGTTTCAACCTTTTCATATGAGGAATTCATTGGACTTAGTAAGTGAGGGGTGGAGCTCGATATAGATCCTCGATGCATCGGTATGTCTCAGGAGACAAACTAGTGTCTTGGAACAATTACTTGAAAAAAATCTTATTTGTAGTCTTGGAATGAGGCCTTGACTATGTGGTTATGATGTTTGGAATTATGCATTCCATCATTATAAAATTGGATACTAATATTACTTGTGATTATTAGACTAGTAGAATATCCATTTGAATAAGTAAATGGATTTATTTGATTTATCTTTGACATACTATGCTGAAGTTAAAGTTTAAAAGGCTTGTGTTTTAGTCGTATACATTTCCTTAAATATTAATACTTATTTATGAAAGTTTCTGATATATTGTTATCCTTACTGAGTACCTGATCTCACCCCTTTCTATGTTTTATTTATCCCAGGATGCTAAGAATTATATTATGACTTACCTTACGGGATAGTCTAAGGTATATGAATGTGTTAAAAGAAGACATAATGTTGTTGTTTTTTATTTCATAATTTATTGTAAAATTATGTTTGTATCTAGTACTTACAAGGCTACTAAAGTGATCGGTCTTTCGAGATTTGATCCCTTATGATCATGCCAATGTTATGTAATAATACAATGAATTAGGGTAACTTGGGCCAGGGTGTACATTTGGTAATAGAGGAAGTTTAGTACAAACCTTGGAAGTTAGATTTAGAAAAACTCTGATTATGGAACATTACCCTAAGATAGACTTTGAGGATTAGTATAGAATAACTTCATATAATTTTGGTAATGTGGAGATTTTGTGTATTTTCTATGAAATACATCCCTATCTAGATATGAGCAGGTAGAGATGGCTCTTGAACATATGTACCTAAAAGTGAAGACTCTGACAAGGAGTTTCGAGCTTGACCCGTTGGGGTATCCTGGTACACGACAATAGGCCTTACTGAACTCTTGGTTATGACACTCTTGAGAGATATTTTTAGGATAATTCACATTTTCTTTACAAACATTTATGAAGGATTTATGAATAAATACTTCCTCAAAGAAAACATTTTTTTTGTTATTATGAATTATATGCATAAACTGTTCAATTCATGTTAGGTATTTTACTAGTTTGAAATTATGTATTACGATTCATAAACTAATATAGTGTATGCCATTATTTAGAAATGGTGCCTAGTGGAAGGAATGGAAACTGTATCAACGCACATAATTTTCCCTCCTACTCAAGATAATTATAGTGGAGCTGGGGATGCAACCGGTGCTGAACAACTTATTACCATACTGGGACAACTCACTCAGGTTATGAATAATAACCTTACCCGTATGAAGCGCCCTGATCCACAATGCATAGGATCAATGTTATACCGCTTCATGAGGAAACAACCACCAACATTAAATGGGACAATAAATCCATTTGTAACTAAGAAATGGATAAGTTCCTTAGAGAAAATATTTCATGCTTTGGAGATTAGTGAAAGGGAAAAAGTTGTCATGGCAGTTTATCACCACCCGAGAGATGCAGATCAATGGTGGTCATTAATTCAAAACACAAAGGAGTATGAAGAAGTATTAGATATGGAATAAAGGGAGTTTTAAGAGGTTTTCTTAGAAAAATAATTTCCTTGTGACCATCAAGCGAATATGGAAAGACAATTTCTATGATGAGGAAAAAGGAGGATAAGAATATCGCATAGTATGAGGCTAACTTTACAAGGTTATCAAGGCATGCATCAAATTATATACATAACCCAAGGGGTAAGATTGATCGATTCTTCAATGGGTTAAAACCATTTCTTCATCGAGCATTAGTCTCACAATCCTTCTCATCGTATGAAGATAATGTCTCATGTTCTATCAAGACAAAAAATGAATTCTCTAAGTCTTATAACTTTAAAGAAAATAAAGAGAAGAAGAGATATACTGAACACATTGGAAATGGAAATAAGGGGAATAAGGAAAAATTTGATGTTCTATCCTGTAGTAAATGTGGGAAGAAAGACCCTGATACTTTCCTGAAGGGAATGTGAGTTTGTTAAACGTGTGGTGAAAAAGGACACCAAGCTTGCGATTACAAAGGAAAGAAATAGGATGTCAATGTTGAATGCTATAGTTGTAGAGAAATGGGGAATTATGAAAATTAATTTCTAAGAGTTAGGGAAACGTACCTTAGAAAATGCCAAGGGAGTAAGGCCAGGCTTATGCGATCACTATTGCTGAGGTTGAAGCTCCGAATGACATGGTGGTAGGTAATTTAATGGCTTCTTCAAAATTTTCAAATTCTTTATTTGATTCTAGATCATCACATTGTTTCATATCTTTCCATTTTGATATGAAAATTAGATATTTAAAATTTGATTTAACAGGGGAGTTTTCACTCAAAACTTATAAAGGAAGTATCATTGCAATAAAGTTTTGTGAATCAGTTCTCATTAGGGCATATAAAAGTTTTTTATCTGTAGATCTCATAGTCATACCCATGATTGAATTTGATATAATCCTCTGTATGAATTGGATTTCAGACCATGATGCAAAAATTTATTGTAAGAAGAAGGAGGTTATAGTTTTCTATGATGATAAGAAGTACCTTATCTTTAGAGTAGAAACGTCACCACTTGATTCTTATCTAGATCCACCCACAGTAACTCTACTAAATTCAAATATTGGGGAGGAAGAGAGTGAAATAACTATGGGTGGGGAAAGGAATTTTCAAATAGAGGACGTACCTATTGTGAAAGAATATGTTGATGTGTTTCCCGAGGATTTACCTAGACATCCTTTAAAATGAGAAATGGGGTTTTATATTGATTTAATTATTGGTTCAAAGCCCATATCGAAGACCCCTTATAGAATGACCACTATGGAATTAGTGGAACTAAAGAAACAACTAGAGGAATTGAGTAATAAAGGATTTATTCTCCCTAGTGTTTCTCCATGGGGAACCCCTGTTCTTTTTGTCAAGAAGAAAGATGAATCTATGAGGTTGTGGATTGACTAAAAGGAGATCAATGCTATAACAATAAAGAACAAGTATCCCCTAACTAACATTAATGATTTATCCGATAAACCTCATAGAGATACATATTTTTCAAAGATTGACCTTTGATCTGGATATCATAAGTTGTGTGTGAAGATGTAATACATTTGGAAAACAACATTTCAAACCAGATACGGGCATTACGAGTTTATAGTAATGCCTTTTGGACTGACTAATGTACCCTTTGTTTTCATAGATGAAATGAATAGAGTTTTCAAGGAATGTCTTGATAACTTTGTAGTGGTATTTATTGATGATATATTGGTATACTAAAAAAACTACGAAGATCATGAAAATCACTTGAGCACTATTCTGAAAACCCTCAAAAGAAATGAATTATATGGGAAGTTTAGCAAGTGTGAATTCTGGTTTCAGAAATTTTCTTTTCTTGGCCATATTTTCTCCAAGGATGGAATATCTATCAATTATTTAAAGACCAAGTAAATCCAAGAATGGATAGCACCGATAAGTATTACTGAGGTACGCAGTTTTATTGTTTTAGCAGGTTATTATTGGTGTTTCGTCCCAAATGTTTCCTGATTGGCTAACCCATTAACCAAGCTCACACTTAAAGGGGTTAAATTTGTTTGGATAAAAGAGTGTGTAGAATGTTTTGAATAATTTAAGAGAATATTAGTAAATGCTCCAATATTTACTATACCATCAGGGAATGATTGGTTTGTTATTTATAGTGATGCTTCAAAGAAAGGACTTGGTTTTGTCCTTATGAAGAGTGATAGAGTTATTTCCTATACATCATGACAGTTAAAAATTCATGAAAAAAACTATCCCACTCATGATCTTGAGTTAACAGCTGTAATATTTTCTTTGAAGATATAAAGACACTATCCCTATTGTAAAAAATGTGAGATATATACCAATCACAAGAGTTTGAAGTATATTTTTTCACAGAAAGAAATCAACATGAGGCATAGACGATGGCTTGAACTACTCAAGGATTATGATTTCACTATACACTACCACCCGGGGAAGGAAAATAAGGTGGAAAATGCTTTGAGCAGAAAGGATCGTGGAGTTTTGAACAAGATGAGAGTTGAAAGGGATCCTATGTTCATGAATCTAGTAAAGATGGATATGGTAATAATCATGGAAGGTTAATCATGAATACTTTTTTAAATGGTTTCCAAACCATCCTTACTAGATAGGATAAAAAGTTATCCAACTGATGATGATGAGTTTCAAAAGTAAATTGAAGCTATGAATGATGGGAGATTGATTGACTTTGTATATGAAGATGGAAATTTGAAATTTGGGAAGATACTTTGCGTTCAAGATATACTTGATTTAAAAATGGAATTGTTGGATGATGCTTATAGCTCAAATTTCTCTATACATCCTAGCAGCATTAAGATGTATAGATATTTTAAAGAACATTTTCGGTGGGACAACATGAAGAGAGAGATTGTTGTTTATGTGTTAATATGTATGGTTTGTCAACAGGTTAAGGCTGGAAGACAACATCTTGGAGGAGTCAGGCAACATCTTCCCATACCTGAGTGTAAATGGGATGATATTAAGATGGACTTTGTCATTGTACTATCAAAGACTCCTAGAAGGAATGATGAAATATGGGTCATTGTTGATCTTCTTACCAAGTCTGCAAATTTTCTTTCTATAAGAGAAGATTTACCACTTGAATGTTTAGAAAGACTATATATTAATGAATCTATAAGGCTTTATGGTGTACCCGTATTGATTGTTTCTGACCATGATCCCTGTTTTAAATCAAGATTCTAGAAAAGTTTTCAGAAATCCCTAGATACTGATCTTCGTTTGAGCACTTCCTACCACCCTCAAACTGATAGAAAATCAGAATGGACTATTTAAACCTTAGAAGACCTGTTGAGATATTTATCACTTGACTTTCAAGGTATATGGGATAAATATTTATCTCTGGTAAAATTTTCCTATAATAATAGCTTTCATTAAAGTATTCAGATGGCACCATATGAAGCGTGATATGGAAAGAGATATCGCACACCAACTTTTGGGGATGATGTTGGTGAAAGAAAACTTGTAGGCCTAGAAATTGTTGAGGAAACAATGGAAAAGGTGAAGATTATCCAAACCCACATCAAAGTTTCTCAAAGTAGGCAAAAGAGATATGCCAATAACCAATGGAATGATTTGGAATTTCAAGTAGGAGATCATGTTTTCATGAAGGTAACTCCATGGAAGGGTGTAAGTTTCAATAAGAAGGGTAAATCAAGTCCCAGATACATCAGACCAATCGAAATTCTAGAACAAATTGGAGTTGTAGCTTACCATTTGGAAATTCCTCCAAGTCTCTCCAAAGTTCATGATGTGTTCCACATATCACTATCGAGAAAATACATGAATTACCCAACGCATGTACTCACCTATGAAAAAATAGAACTGTAACTCGATCTATCTTATTTTTAAGAGCATGCCAAGATTCTTGATACCCGAGAACAAGTTTTGAGACACTAGACGACTCTTCTGGTAAAAGTTCTATGGAGAAACCATAAGATTGAAGATGCTATGTGGGAACCCGAGGAACTTATGATGAAGAACCACCCAAATCTTTTTAGGTAGTAGTATTATAGACATTTTTAGAATGAAATTATTTGTAAGAGGGAAGAATGCCACACCCCAAGAATCCATAGTACATTTCTCTTTGAATAATAGAATAGCTTGCGTTTTACGCAAATTCGAGTTCTAGCACCCCACGACCAATCAAACCAGCCGTTATGAATGGTAATACCCACTTTTTAGAATTTTATAATTTTTTTTTCAAAATGGACCTCATTTTTGGCTTTGTAATATCAAAATTATCTTAGGGTGATTTTTTTGTATCTTTCTGAAAACTTTCATTTTTTGATGAATAGTGAAAAACACTATGCTATTGTTTAAAACAGAATTTTTATTTAAATAATAAGTTATTTTATTTAAATTTATTTTAGGTAAAAATAGATACATAATACCTTTATATGTTCAATGAAAATCATTGGATTCATTTTATAATAAGATTAGATATATAAAATTTTATTGAACTTTTAACATCTTTTACCCACTTTCTAGGAACATTTACAAATTTTCATAAAATGTAATTTTACTGCTTCTGTGAATTGAATTTAAAAAATACAAGAGACACGGTTGACATCAGTAAGTATAATGTGGTTCAATAGGATGAAAGTAATTTTTGGTGAACAGTAACTTTTGAATTTTATTTACCACAGTTAAAAGTAAATAGGGTAATTAAAGGTAAGAATGATATTATAATTACCCAAAAACATGTTCTAATTATATTGGATAAATTTATTTCAACCAAAACAAACCTTATGAATAAAATATGATCCTTTTGGTCAACTTGGATTAGATTTGGACATTTATTATTATTTTATTTAAAGAAGAGTTAAAAGTGTTAAATTCAAATTTTAATAACTAAACATTTTTTAATATAGGGTTATAAATAAGATAAATTAGAGTATAATTATTCATTAGAAAGATAAAAATATTTCTTACATATTGGTATTTTATTTTTAATTTTTATACATTAAATAATTAAATTTATTTATGTCACAATGGTGATGTAGTAATTTCCTTAATATTGAATGATTAAAATAAATGATATTATAAATATTAAAATAATTGTAAATTGAAACTTTTTATGTATTCCATGGATTTTATAGGTTGATATGACATTTTATGGTTGATTAAAAAAATTTTAAGTGATAAAGATGTTATTAATTTTACAAAAACCAAATACTAAATAGTGTCAAAATTAACATAAATGAGTTTTTAAAACAAATACTATATAATTAATTGATATAATATTCCTAAAAATCTATGGTTCTTTCAAAGGACTCAGATAAGGTTATATATTTCAATAATGAACCACTTGGGGGTTCTCTTGGATTTTTATAGTATGTTTATTAATCATTTATTATAATAATACAAGAATACATGGTAAAAGTAAAACTATTTAATTAAGAGTTAAATATATAAGATATGGATAATATGGTGACCTAAACCTGTCAATAACCTATTGTTTGAGAGTTTTTTTACCCATACTCACCTTATCCTATAAATAAATCTTTTTGGATCCATTATAAACCGAATAAAATCTTATAATAAGATAATATTTCAAGCTTTTCCTAAGGTGACCCTCACCTATATTATAAAAGGGTATTTCCCCTTCTCTTAATTTAAAACCTCAAAAGACATTTTTCTCAGCCAAAACCTGATCATATATCCTCCCAACTAGCCTCAATTAAACATTGAATCCTTACTTTAATCATATGCCAACCTAAGGAGCCCTTTTGATCAAATCAAAAGGAAGCACCTGAAGAAGAGGTAATAATTTCATCACCTCTTTAAAAGTTCTTTTCTTTTTCCCCTTCCTCTTTCTTTGTTGTTTCCATACAAAAATAATAACTCCAGCACCTTATAATTACTATTATGTTATTATATATATGGTACAACCATATTCATTATTCTATCCATCCTATGAATGAAAAATTCACCATACGTGAGTACGTACGGCTTACCATATCCACGTCATGGTGTAGTTTATTATTCAACAATTCATTATTTGTATTGGTATAATAATGAGTATAAATTATTTTAATAATAAATATAACATGTTAGAACACAATGATATTCATTCCCCATAATAATCATTCAATAATAATTTTCATTTTATGATTAAAAATAATGTTTAAGAATTTAATATCATTCTGGATATAAATCAAATACACCCTATCCATAATAAATAGCACTTACATAACAAAACATATAAAGGAAAATGAATCAGTTAACACCCAAAACAATGATACTACTAAAATATTATTAACAAATCAATATTAGAAGAACATATATGATATCATATTTATGTATGTGGTTATTTTATAATTTAATAACAATGATTTAACTATTATACAGGACGTTAATGTACCCTCGATCATGGAAAATTACAAGGTAAGGGTTAATATTACAATCTCTTTATTATCTGAGGTTGTTTATACGTGAGTATCTATTGTGACCTCTTTATCATCCACATCTGTGTTTCTTAAAAATATATTTGAAAACATTTTTACTATTTAATATACTATGGATTAAATTCATTTATACCCTTTTTTGACTTTTTATAAAATTTATTGAAAAGAATATTTTAGTCGCTTTCCAAACAAGGTACTTTATGACCTTTTTGACCAATTAAGGAAAGAATGCTTTTTTTAACTTATACGGTGGGTGCAGCTATTTTCAACTGTTATAAAACCTTAGAAGTTTCCCTTATAATATTATAAGAATATTTTCATAATAAATGTTTTCTTTACTTTTGAATGATTTCAATGTAGAAAGAGATATTTCACTCAAATAGTTTTTGGATTTATTTCATCTATGTCAACATCCTTCATTGGATTTTACATTTGTTTGAAGTCAATTTATTCTGATACAATCTTCCATATTGTATTGAAGGTTTTGTGAAATTTATGATTATAGATGTGTTATTTTTATACCATTTATGGTTTATGGTTAAAGTATTAACATTTTATATGATAGTTTTAGTACGAATGTTTATATTATGTTTCAAACTTTTCATATGAGGAATGTATTTGACTTATTAAGTGATGGGTGGAGCCTGCTATAGCTCCTAGATGCATCGGTAGGTCTCATGAGACAAACTAGTGTCTTGGCACAATGCCTTGAAAAAATCTTATTTGTAGTCTTGGAATGAGGCCTTGACTATGTGGTTATGATGTCCAACAATATGCATTCCATCATTATGTAATTGGCTATTAATATTACATGTGATTATTCGACTAGTAGAATATCTATATGAATATGTAAATGAAATTATTTGATTTATCTTTTCCATATTATGCTGAAGTTTTAGTTTAAAAGGCTTGTGTTTTAGTCTTATACATTTCCTTAAATGTTTATGTTTATTTATGAAAGTTTCTGCAATATTGTTATCCTTACTGAGCACCTAAGCTCACCCCTTTCTATGTATTTTTTTCCAGGATGCGAAGAAGTATATTATGACTGACCTGTAGGGATAATCTAATTGAGATGAATGTGTTAAAAAAGACACAATGTTGTTGTTTTTCATCTCATAATGTAATGTAAAACTTATGTTTGTATCTAGTACTTCCAAGGCTACTAAACTGATTGGTCTTTCGGGTTTTGATCCCTTGTGATCATGTCAATGTTATGTAATAATGAACGGACTCTAGGTAACTAGGGTTGGGCCGTTACATAGACCTCACATTATGATCATGTTTATGCTGAGTCAAGGATTTAGTCAAGGGGTCCTCCATGTTGTCTTCCATATAAATAATGCTCACTGAAACTTCACCTCTATGAGAAAAATAACTCAAGAGATGATACTTTCGTAGTTTGTTCTTCATCCACTGATGTGACCATGTATCCTTTGTGAGGGCCACCACTACATTATTATCACAATAAATCATGATGTGATATTTAATACTAGGTTCCACATCCAACTCTTGTACAAAGCTTTTAATCCAAACTACTTCTTTAGATACCTCATAAGCTACAATATACTCAGAATCAATTGTAGAATCTATGACCAAACCTTGATTTGGGATCTTCCATCTCCTAGTACGTCCATTAAAAGTCAAAATGTATCCAGTTTATCACTTCATGTTATCTTGATTAGTCTGGAAACTAGCATATGCATATCCAATGATGACTAGTTCCTCATCTCCTTCATAAACCAGGAACATATCCTTAGTACACCTTAGATACTGAAGGATAGTCTTGACTGTCATCCAATTGCGGTCACCTAGATCGTCTTGATATCTTCCTACTATACTCAATGCATAGGGAACATATAGCCTAGTACATAGCATACCATACATGACTGACCCAATAGCTGATGCATATGGAATCCTTTCCATTTTCTTTCTTTCCTCAAGCATTTGAGGACACATTTTCTTGGAATGATGAATTTCATGTGACTTTGAAAAAAATCCCCCCTTGTATTGTTCCATACTATATATCTTCAGTATATTTTCAATGTATGTACTTTCACTTAGGCTCAACAATCTCTTGGATATATCAAAATGGATCTTGATCCCATGAATATATGCAGCCTCACCCAAGTACTTCATGGAGAGGCATTTATTCAACCATTACTTAAAAGACTGTAAGACTGGTATTTAATTTCCAATAAGTAATATTTTATCAAAATATACTATTAGGAAAATGATTACACTCCCACAAAACTGTTTGTAGACACAAGTCTCACATTTGTTCTTTATAAAAGAAGATTCCGTTATGGCTTCATCAAAATGAATGTTCCATGACTTGGATTCTTTTATTAATCCATAAATGTATTTTTGAAACATTAATATCTTATTAGAATCATATGGAGTCACAAACTCTTAAGGTTGTGACATATATACATCTTCCTAAAGGTTCCGATTAAGGAAGGATTTTTGGACATCCATTTTCCAAATCTCAATGTCATGATAAGAAGAAATGGACAACAAAATTATGATGGATTTCAGTATTTCAACTGGTGAAAAGGTTTTATCATAGTCAATGCCTTTACTCTGTTTAAACCCCGAAACCAGTCGTTCGTTATAGGTACTGACTTGTCCTTCCATGTCCAGTTTCTTCTAGAATACCCATTTTCATCCAATATACTTTACGTCTACTGAATGATCTACCAAAATCCAGACTGGGTTGTGGTGTATGGAATATATTTCAGAATTTGTGGCTTCTAGCCACATGGAAATTCCTTTTTCACTTACTATTTCCTTGTAGATTATAAGATCATTATTATAAACTAATAACGAGTCACCATCCTCAGTAACTAGAAAACCATACTGGTTCGGTTCTCTAACCTCTCTGGTACTCCTATGCAGTACTTGTGTTTCTAGAAAAGAACTTTATTCCACATGGATTTGTGGAATCTTCTCTTATACCAAATCTTGTGTACCTTGATCCTCGACTTCATCAAAGTTTATCTCTCTCCCACTATCTCTTTTGGAGATGTGCTCCCTCTCATGGAATATAGTGTGCCTTCCCACTATAATTTTTTTCTGAGGGGTCATACAGTTAATATCCTTTTATTTCCTTGGGGTATGCTATAAAGATACACTTTGTGTCTTGGGGTTCATGTTTGTTACTTGAAGAGGAATTAAAAAATTATTCTCTTACCCACACATGTAAATTCGATAACCTGGATTTTATTCCACTCCAAAGCTCAGGTGGAATTCCATTTTGTCGATTTAGTTGGTACTTGGTCTAGTATGTGTGCTGCTGTTTGTAATGAATATCCCCAAAAGGATAGTGGAAGACTTGCATGACTCATCATTGATCTCACCATGTCCAATAAGGTGTGGTTCCTCCTATCTGTTACATCATTCAACTAGGGTGTGTAAGGAGGAATGAGTTGGAATAGGATCCCAAACTCTTGTAAGTAATTAATGAAGTCTTGATTAATATATTATCCACCTCAGTCTGAGAGGAATTTCTTAATCTTCTTACCAAGATGGTTCTAAGCTTCATTCTTGTATTCCTTGAACTTGTCAAAAGAATCTGACTTGTACCTCATTATGTAGATATATCCATATCAACTAAAATCATCAGTAAACTTTATGAGTCTGAGTACCCACCCCTTGCTTAAACTGGAAATGGTCCACACACATTAGTATGAACCAATTCAATAAGATCTTTGTCTCTTTCACCTTTCCCACTAAATGTGGATTTAGTCATTTTCCCTGTAAACATGCGTGACATACACCGGGTGGTTTTAGTTCAAAAGAATATAAATATCCATATTGATGTAACTTTTTCAGTCATTACTCATTTACATGACCTAGTCGATGATGCCAAAGTTGGGTGTGGTACCAGTCATGTGATTAAGTCTCATTATTAATTACCATTACTTTTTTTGTAATCCAACATGTAATGAAAGTTATATAAATGAACCTTACCCAAAAATTGGTATCTTTATAAAAAAGAAACATTCATTTATGAACATAAAAATAAATCCATTTTTATCTAGTATGGATATAGAAATAATGTTTTTGGTTATAGAAGGAACATAATAAAAACCTTTTAATACCAAGATCATCCCAGTCGGTAACGTGAGGTGGTAGTCCCCAACAACTGCAACAGCAAGTCTAACTCCATTGGCTTCTCAAAGATCTTTCTCCCCTCGGTTAACTTTCATTAATCTACTTGGTTCTTGTATTTGGATACATATATGAGAACTATAGTATGTATCTAATAACCAATTTTTTGAAATAGATAAATTTCAATCAATAAAAAACACACATAAATTTTTCCCTTGATTCTTTAGCTGGGTGTGGTTTTTCCTCCAGTGGCCTTCTTGCCACATGCGAAACAAACAACTTCACGTTCCCTTACACCCCCTTGATCTCCATTTTCTTGGAAGGGTGTAAAGAATATTTGGGCTTAAAGATCGGTGCCTTCCCTTTCCTCTTATTCCCCATAAGGACAAGAGGATTTTCGCACTTCATGTCTTTGTCCACTTGGAGAAGGAGGATAAGAAGATCTGGTAGAGACTTATCAATATTGTTCATATTGAAATTCAAAACAAAACCGGAGAATCTATGAGGGAGTGACATGAGAATGAGGTCAGTACCCAGTTATTTGGGGAGTTTTAACCAAATAACCTCTAGATGCTCAACGTATCCAACAAGATTGACTATGTGAGGCCCAACTAGGGAACCCTCCCCATGCTTACTCTAAAAGAGTGACTTGGAGATCTCAAACCATTACCGTATTTCTCTCTCCTACTAAAGACCATATAGGTTGTCAATCATGATATAATCATCCATGTTTTCATGAGACTTCATGATTTCAATAGAAATTGATGATAACATCAAACATTTAATAAAAAATACGTCGTTCATATATTTTTTGTAAAACATAAACTATTCATCACTAGCCTCTTAGGAAAGAAGATTGGGTAATGTGGACTCCATCACATAAGATTTCTGTTCGTGGTGTAGAATGACCCAAAGGCATCTAAACCATTCCTGAAAGTTACTATCTGCAAGGATGTTGTACTTATCTTGTATTGATCATAGGGATAGTGTGGCTGACAAGTTGGTCATTTTTTTCTACAATTAAAAGAGAAGATAATTAGTAATTTATTGATTACATATTATGAGATATGATAAATTAATTTTATTATGTATCCCAATATTTTATCAAGTCCCAATGGACCTTACCATTGAACATGTAATTTCTAGTTTTTTGGGCATTCTAGTGGCATGGATCCATATTCCTCTTTTCATAACACCAACAAGGTTTGGTTAAGCGATTTGAAGGTATTTAGGTATGAAGGTCTTTTCCAACTATGGGATTTCATCTCTTTGATCCATTGAGTAGACTCCCCAATCCAGAAATCCAAACTTAGATTTCCTCAACACTTTCCACCAATATTACACAATGTATAGAAAGGGATACTAATCTTGATGTAATATAGTGAAGTAAACTTGAAACCTTGATAAGGGATTCCTGTATAAAATTAATTGTCCCAACAAGGGTTTGTCAAACACATAGTTTTATTGAGTCTTTCCCTTAATCAAGTAGTAGAAGGCTTAGTTTGACATAATATTTTATTGAGGGATTTTTTTCTCTTATGTGTAAATTTATTATTATCTTTGTCACATGCTTGTTAATATTAAGCGGAACTTACTTAAGTGATTAACCATGTCATGATAATATTTACGCATAAAAAAGGTTTATTTTTGTTCCATATTACATGATTATTTAATTCATAAATTTTGGGATCGCAACAACACATCCATAATGACAAACCACACAACTGAAAAGAATAACATAAAGTAAAGGGAATGATCATGAGATTTTATAATGGATAGTTTATCAATATTTTGATAAACTAACCTTGAACTAGGGGTGGAACACGTTGAACCTTTTGGGTTCATATTTACAACTTTCCACTTTTCCACCTTTATATATCTTGGGATTGGTTTTGTCTCGGCTCCAGCTCGAATCACCTCTACTAGCTTGGGAACTCCATCCATTACATATGCTTTTTTAACTCACATGTAGGTGGGGGGTAAAAAGGGGTTTTATATTATAGAAACCATGGGAACGTAGGCCCTATATATTAATGAGGATATATGACACAAATACCAAAAATTTAATTTAAAATAAATTAAAAGTAAACCAATATCATACAAATTTCTGGTCTAGCTGATGATCATCCACATACATGCAAATAATTATGCATTTAAAAAAGATAGTATTCAATTCTTTAAGAATTATTATTAAGATAAATCTTTCTTGAATTGGTTAATTTTTATCCTTAATTAATCAATCCTTTTATCTTAATACTTTTCTGAATTTCCCTATGATTCTCATCCATAACCTTGGAGGTAACGCAGTGAAAACCCATTCAAATCTATATGATATGTATTTCAGAACATTACACAAACATTAATATTTTAATTATGTGTAATTTGGTAAAGTACATGGTGTGTAGTTCTGAATACACGGTGTGTACCGCCTTCACCATCTTATCTGAAGTACACGCCTAGGGACTCGTTGTGTGAGGCATAATTTGTAAATCTTGGAGTGAATGGCATGTCCAGTGGGACAAACATCGTGTTGTCTCTGGGTTACCTAGTTACCAATCATTTTATCCATGTATGGGATACATGGTTTGGCCCTTGACCCAAAGGGACTACACGCCGTGTCCAGTAGGCCACACGGTGTGTAATCTGGATGACCGTGCACCAGTCTGTCTTGGTCTACACATGGTGTAAGAATTAACTAAACCAAATTTCATTAAGGCACACATCTTGAGTAATTTATGAATTACTCCCGATGTAGTGAACACAACTACACACTGTGTAATCTAGATTACATGGCGTGTATGGCTGATTACACAGAGTGTAAATCCAAATATATGGCATGTACTATTGTGTTACTTGGACAAAATCTTCAGTTTCTTCTAATGATATCCTCTATTTAATTTTAATTAAAAATTATTCATTTCTATTAGATTTGAAAGAAACTGAAAGAGGAAGAAAAAATCTCGAAATTCAGATTACACAAATGACTAAACATGAATCGAAAAACTAAATTATTTAAACGTAAATCATTAAGGAATTATTTAAATAATTATAAATGATGATGTGACCACTCTAATACCACTTGTAAGATCGAGACATAGTAGAAGCATGACAGTTGGGATGGCCCAAATTTTCTTTTTTCACAATTGATGACCAATCTAGGATCAATATGATGATGAACACCAATATCCATGGATTGAAATCAAAGATTTAAAAAAATAGAAGAATAACGCCAGATCCAATAAAGAGGACCTTTCACATAATGTTTATAATTAATTTAATAATTTTTGAAGAAATAAAATACATAAGTGTCCGTACTTTATTCGTTGATAACCGTTGATCATCTGGAATTACCCTCCAGAATTTCCTTCATTGTGCTTGTGAGGATTCAAAGAAGAATCCCTCTAAGAGTGATCTACATGTTCTCCAATGGTATTCGATCAATTCCACTCATTATTCAGGTGCTAGTGTGAAAGAATGAATGTATTAAGTCGATCATTCTTGATTGTTTTTTCTTTGGTCTTGAAGAACTTCTCTCATTTTTGGGAGGGAGAGATGAGAGGAGTCGAGAGAAAAAATGTTTGGCTCAACAATTATCAATTCACTGGGGTTTTTCACACTAGGAATAATGGAACAATATGCATACCTATATATTTAACCACACGGGGTTTCACTTACAATATTTAATTGTTTAATAGAAATTAAATACATTCATAACCTTAGAGAAAACCCATTATACATAATAATAATAAAATCACCATTATTTATGGTGCAAAAACTTGCACAAAATAGAATCATAAATTAAATTCCATTCCAAATAATGATAATAATGTTATTATTATTTTTCCTTATGCCAACTAGTTAAATAATTATTTACCATCTTATAAATAATTATTTCACTACTTGGCCAACCTTGTTCTGATAGAACTCCACTTCCATTTATTGAACACCTGAATAAATTAATAATTTATTATCTTAAATAAATATTTTATTTAAAAACTACTAAATAATTATTTATTAAATGTTCAAAAAAATTAAATATATTTTATTTAATTCATGTGATCATTTTAACATGAATAAAAATTATACCATGGTCTTGAGAATAATATTTATTCCATTAATTAAATTCAAATATAATTTAACAAGACCAGAAGAAACACTTAGTGTGTGACCCTCTAGGATTATTTCTCGTTGGCATTAGCTGGGTTTGCCTAAAGTCTATGATTACTATCTAAAAATGGGTCAAGGTACCCAAGAGAAAGAACTTATGGTCACAACGATAACACCCATATACAAATGATCACTATGTAATATAATTCTTTTGTCACAATATCTCATCAAGAAGGTTTCATAATAGTGTCATCAACCTATATGCTTGATAAGTCATTCTTTGACTACTTTAAATAAAATTATCGTTACACCATGACCATGGAATTTAGGGAGATGGTTCTATTTCAATAAAAGGGCCGAGATATCAACTTCCATAAATGGAATAGACAAATCCTTCCCTAACTTATCCATTAATATCATGTCATACGTAACACACCCAACATAGCCTACTTCATGTAAATATATGGCATGGGGGTTTTCATTAGAAAATCTATGTGTGCGATTCATGACATGCATTAATGATAATAATAAATTCTAACGACCATTACACATGATCATAGATAGAAATATCTGATGACACCAAAACATGCATAATTTCTAGTGGTGGTTCTATTCTCATAGTCTCCCATCTTGGAGATTATCATGTGAGAACTTCATTAGAAGAAGTCTCATCTGCTTACGAGTACTCACACTTAATGGTCTATATACTATGTTTCCCATCACAGTATGTCATCCTTCCGAAGAGATATATTTTAGAATATTTTCATACCACTTCAAGGTTCTCATCATGGTAGAGAACTAATATAACCTTATTAACATGACAAATATTCCTAGACATTATTACATTATTGTCATACATAACAATGAAAAATATGTAATAAGATGTTTAATATTTAAATACACCAAATATTCATGTAATAAATATACAAATATTTGGTTCTAGGACTCCAACTCCAATAGTTGAGACTTGTAAAATTGTTGGCGAATTAATAAAATTATTTTCATTATGTATCACATAAATTTTAATCAATTTAATAACTAATAATATAGACTTTTATAATTATAGAATAATGGAAATATCATCATCCACTTTATCTCTGTAATTTATATCGGAGAAAGAACATATTGTTAATTAAAATAACGTATAAGAAAATTTTATATGGATTCAGGTTGTGCTGTTCCATGAATAGAAATCCTACATACTAGAATCATCATTACTTAATCTGCATGGAAAAGAGGCAAGTGATGAAGAGTTATCGATCCATAAAAAACACTTTAATGGAATGGTCAAAATTAAATTTTTACTTATATCATTCCACATGTATGATTTTATTTTTAGGTTTTCCATTTTTTATTTTTGGTATTGTATTTATCCATTGGTTTTTTGGGTGCTGTTTTTGTGAAAAATGGAATTTTGGACCCAAAAGCAGGTGGTTTATGGTTGGCACATAGTTAGGGGAAACTATGTGCTAGACCAAAATGAACCATGAACCTTTGAAAATGGTATTGTCCATGACATATGAAATACCACATGGGCATGAACCCTCCCTAAGCAAACTGTGCGGCTGATTTCCTCTTATACAGATGAGACCACACAGTTGCCGTTTGATTTGGAATACTGTTTAGGCTAGTTGTGCGGCCTGTACCAGTTATTAAAACATAGAGTTTACTATTATACCCTTCCTAGATTCTAACCCCAAACCACCTCTAATTTGAACCATTTAGTATTTTCGTCCCTAGGTGACTCCTTGTATCCCTCCTGTCCCCATTCAACTCCATTTTTTGAGAATTTGGATTTGGATCTTCAAGAATCATCAAGTAAGCCCCTTCTTCCTTGGTTTATTCCTTATTATTTTTTTTAATTCCCTTTTCTTGGATTTTTCTATCTCTAGAATGTTTGTTTCTCTAAAATAGTTTGAATCATGGTTCTTTGGGTTTAATCTTTGTGTTTATGGTTTGATATTTCCTTTATAGGTTCCTCTTGAGGTTTAGTTGTGGTTATCCACTAGATTCCAGATGCTTTCAAACAAGAGGTAGGTAATTCCATGATTTATAATTATTAGATGATTTTGGAAGGATTTTTTTTCTCCTTTAATGTGTTTTATGGATTTTTTGAAAGGTGTGAAATGTGTTTTCAAAAGGTTTCATATTGTGAATGTGTTGAAATATGGTTTTGTAAATGAAATTGGTGGTGTTTCATGTGATATTCCATGTTTTTAATTCTTAAATGTGTTCTATAAATTGGGTATGTGGTGTTAAATGTGTTTAAAAATGGATTTGGTTCATGTGTGGATTTGAAAGAGGTTTTTCTAAGGAGAAATGGTGGTTTTCTTGTGTACTTTTATTGTTGGATGTATGTTCATGTGAAGGATGTGGTCTATGCAACATGAGAAATGAAATTGATCCTACTGGGAATCCAAGGTTTCTAGGTGGGTGGACTAGGAATTGTATTATAGTTGGATCAGTAGGGTTGAGGCCTAGTTTCATCAAGAAGGATTTATGCTAAAAAACTAACTAAACTAGGCTAATGATTAGAGACCACTAGAACTTTCTATAGATTCCTCTCTAGTTTCTCATGCATAAGGATGATGTGGTTCATGGTTAATATAAAATTATCACCAAGATATGAGTTTCCTAGTGTCCCAGTAGTTCTAATGATTTTAGGGATTACCTATGGAGATCTATGATGATGCGATTCTTGCTGTCATCATACAGTGGACCTTACTTTCATTTCGATTTCAATGTATAATTTTCTTGATTTTTTTCCTTAAAATGTTTTACTCAAAATGTATCTAATTTATTTCCTAAAACTTTTTTGTTAATTTGTTTTATAATGTTATGGAATTGAATCTATTTTGGGTGGCATCATACTAGGATTTCGATCACACCCACTATACACCCTTTGGTGTATGTATAAATTCTTATGATTGACCCCGGTAAAGGAAAGATGTATCATTGTGGTAATGTTAGATCCAATTTCTAGTTTTCATCTCCTTCAAGTGTTGGTGGAGATGGCTTAGGGGTGATGTCCCTCTTGTTTCATTGATGTTCTGGGTTTTTCAGTTGGTTTCTCTCTACATTTTGGTATTTGTTTTGTTTAATGTAGTGGAATGACTATATTTTATAAGCTATAAAATTTTGGTTATGGATATTGATCTTGGTGTGATGTTTTATTTTTGATAATTATTTATTTTTTTTCATAATGGGTAAAATAATTCCCTAAAGTTTATTTCTGATACCCAAACACTAGTTTCCAACCTTTGGGGATCTGGAATGCCCTTTTGGCCATGTCATGGGCTATGTTGGGTGTCAGGTCAGATGGAACCCTAACTTGGTTCATAAAAAATAGCACTAGATCCTAGTTTTCACACTCTCCTTGAGTCAAAATGTTTGGGAGAATCAAGATAGACCAGAGATAGGATATTTTGGGGCTTGAGGTATTGATTTTGAGTGGGTTTTCTGGCTAACACACCTCAAAATGGGCCTTGAGTCACCATGGGATGTTGGGACATGGTTTGAATTCTACTCTAGGTGAGAAATAAGGACTGAAAGATATTCATGGACCCCAGGTGGGGGTGAAGTGATTTGGATTGTTATTGTAGTGGATGTGTGTTTGTTTTTTTAGGGAAGTGTTTCATATTTCTCATTGTTGCTGAAAATTTTAAAAATGTTGTATTGGTGGTTTTTCTTCATTATTGTTACTTGATGTAGCAAGATTCATCCCTGTAGAATTCATATGAAACTGTTGGAAGTGGATAAAGAGAGTTATCCTTCACCTATGGATCATATAATTATTGAAGCAGTAGTTCAATCTATCCATGATTTGGGTCATGGAGTGGGATTTGGTCCTACTCACATTAGGGAAGCCGAACGAGGTCCTGGAAAGGAAAAATATCATGAGTTAAAAAATAAAAATCCTCCTACCTTTTGGGGTAGTACCAATCCCCAGGAAGAAAAGGATTGTATTGAAAATATTAAGAGGATGCTTGGGTTTCTTTACACTCCCAAGGTGGTAAAGGTGAAATGTGCATCTTTTTTTTAAAGTTTCTAGAAATATGTAATGGGAATCAGTGGTTCAAGTAGGGAAGCATGAGAAGATGGGTTGGAAATATTTCAAGGTCGACTTCAGTGATCAATATTTCCCTGATACCTTGGACTTTACCAAGAACTAAGACTTTTTAGATATCCATCAAGGGGATCATACCATTTTGGAGTACACTAACCATTTCAATGTATTAGTCTGGTTCTAACCTAATGTATCTTCTAGTGAGAAAATTATTGTTCAAAAGTTTGAAATGGGGTTGAGAGAAAATATCTGATCCCATGACTTTTTGTTTAACTTAAAAACTTATGCTAAGGTGGTTGATTGGTATTTTTTGATAGAGATCGATTTTAGTTGAAATTATGGCTTCTATGTATTAGTGTCAGTAGTGGGCCAGGGTAGTGGTAGGGGCATACACATCATCACCTTCGATCCGAGCCATGGGGGTTCTCACTTGCTGATGCTTGCTGATGGTGCAGTGGCATAATCATTTTATTTCTCTGGTGCACAAGGACTTATGGGGTTTGAGTCAAGCAATTTCCTTCATTTGATTTTGTGTGGTGTCCAACTATAGTGGAGAATGTGGTAGTGGTGGTCGTTTTGTGGTACTTATGCATTTCCTTATTTTGTATGGCTCTGAGGTGGTTATTTAGTATTACCTATATGGCTGGTGTTTTGGTTCTAGCATCGATGGAAGTAGATGGATTGTCCTTTTTCCACTCAACCCTATGGTAACTTTAAGGTCCATCACCCTTTCTAGTTCGGTTTGGTGCAATGGTCTAATCGTTGTTTTGGGAGGTGTGTCTTGAGCAGGTGACGATAATCTAGGAGGCGCTTCTTACGTAGGACTCTTCTCTTTCAGGCCCTTGTTTCATTATACTTATTCTGGGTGGAGTTTCTCTTTATGTTGGTTTTTTTCTTTCTTATTTGTGGTGATAGAGGATGAATTTGTTTCCCATTACCAGTGATGGTTAATTGTTCACAATGATGGTGTGTCAGTAGTGCTATCTTGGGGTGCGGCTCGAGGATGGTGATTATGATTTCATGGACCAAGGTTTTTGTGGTATAGTTTTCAATAATTGGTTTGGTCCCATGTTTGAAATTTGAATTCTTGACCTGGTGATATCTTTAGACGATGGTGAAGTGGAAGGTGACAAGTGTTTTAAGGGATTTTTAATTTTAAGTCTGTTTTTAATTGGCTGGTAGTGATGGTTTTGGTTTTTGGTGGTTTTTCAGTTTGAATTTTGTATACTTATTTTTCACTTGATTTGAAAGTATTAATGGTTAAAACATAACCTTAAAAAGTGTTTTCAAAAAATAATAAAATATGGATTGTTGGTGGCTTTTGAGAATTAGAGGAAGTAGGATGAGTAGGAGAAGAATGTAGGTGGTAGTTTAGGCCATACTTCTTGACTTTTTTCGTCTGTGGATTCAAATTCTTGGTCAGTCTTGTTCCATTAGTTTGCGAAGCCAAGGAACATGTGATATTCCTGTACAACTCCACCCAGACCTTTCCATCAGTGTGGAAATATGGGGAACTTGTAATGGTTTGGCAAAGCCATGTGTCCATATCAGGGTGGAGCAGGTTTTGTGGCCTTTAGAGGGATGTGAGCCCTATCAGAGCCATCCATGATAGTGAGTTCTTGGTTTAATGGTCGTGGAAGTAGGGTTGGATCTTCTTTTGGACATAGTCAGCTTATGGCAGTGCCATAGGTCAGTGGTCATTCTTAGGTGCAGGCAGAGACGAGGAATATTCATGCTTTGAATTACGCACCAGTGGAGTCAAATGTAGGACCTTCAAAACTTTGAGGTATGATCCTTATTTCATCATCTACGGTTTTTGTTATATTTGATACAAGTACCTATGTTTCATTTATTTCTACCCATTTTTGGGGTTTATTGAAAATTTACCCAGAGCATATTTTGTATGCGATTAAGCTTGTGACGCATCTTGCTAGGAAGCGAGAGTAGGGTTTTAGGTGTACATCTTGTGCACTCAACATTTCAAGGGTCGATTGGGAATGTGATTTTTTGGTTTTGGAGATAGAACTATTTAACATGATCCTCAGTATGGATTGGATTATGCATTTCTAGGTTCACATCTATTCTTATCGACGATAAGTGAGTTTGTTAGTACCTGATGGAAGTACCTAGTTTTTTCGAATCTGAATGGGATCATCTATCCTAACATGATGGACATAAAATTCTAGAGTTGGGTAGTATTTATTTTCAGATATCATCACTTATGTTGAAATATGATGATGGAGTCTACACGGGTAGATTACCTCCTATGGTGGATGATTTCACATAGTTAGTTTAGATGTTTTCTTAGGTTTTCATCTAGAGTGAGATGTGGAGTTCGTCATTGATTTGGCTCCAAGAACACAACTGATATCTCTTCCCTCATACCGTACTCCCCCCACCAAGTTGATGGAATTAAATATACATTTTTAAAAATTGGTATCCAAAGGATTCATTCACCTGAGCATCTCACCTTAGGCAACCCCAATTTTATTTACAAATAAGTATGATAGATATAAATGATTTTGCATAAATTACCAAAAGTTGGATAAGTTAACAATCAGGAATAAATACCCCTTTCCCCATATTGATGATGTTTACGATCAGCTTAATGAAGAATGGTATTTTCCCCAAATCGATTGATGTTTCGGTATCACCAAGCTATAGTTAGAGAGGAGGATGTTCTTAAAACATCCTTCTAAAGTAGGTATGATCATTTTGTGTATTTGGTCATGCCTTTTGGGTTGAAAAATGATCCAACGGTCTTTACAGTGCTTATGGACTATGTGTTCCACCAGTATCTCGACAATTTTTTCCTGGTGTTTGTGGATGACATCCTGGTTTATTCCGGGACTAAGGAGGATCATGAGATGCAATTGAGAATTATTCTAGGCACCCATCGAGATCAATGTCTCTAGAAAAAGTTATCAAAGTGTACCTTATGGATTAGGGAGTGAATTTTATTGGTCATGTTCTCTCATAATGTGGGGTTTTAGTAGACCCCAAGAAGATCAGTGTAGTGATGTCATGGGAACAGTCAAAGATTTTTTTTGTGATTAAGATATTTTTGGGACTGGTGGGGTTTCACAGGCAGTTTTATGATATTTATCTTATCTTGTTTCATGCATGACTATTCTTACCTGAAAAGGGGTAAAGTTTTAGTGGATCCCTGAGTTTCATACACCTTTTTACGAGTTTAAGAAGTGGTAGAACATGACCTTGGGTTTGATCCTTTCCTAAATCCATAAAGGGATATGTTGTCTATTTTGATGCCTCTTGCATAGGTCTTGTGTGTGTGATGATGTAGGATGAGAATGTGGTGGCATATGGTTCTCACTAACTCCGACCACATGAAAATAATTACCCAACCCATGAAATGGAGTTATAAATAGTGATGTATTACTTAAAGATGTGGTGTCATTATCTTTCTAGGTATAAGTTTTTGGTATATTATGATCATAAGATCTTAGCATACATATTCTCTACAAAATATCTAAATCTAGGAAATCACTATTGGGTTGAGTGCCTTTAAGGTTTCGATTTTGATATCATATATAGCAAAAAATTTAATTTGGTAGAAGATGGCTTGAGAAAGAAAGTTCCAGTGAAAGAATTGAAGGAGTACAGTGATTAGTGGGAATTTATGGGGATTTTTTCCCATTTTTATATAGAGACCAAGGAGCACATTAGTGGTGAGTTATTAGCCAGTGTTAAGTTGGAACCTTACCTTCTAGAGTTGATTCAGTGAGAGGAAATGAGTGATGAGTTATTACAGTATTCTACGAAGTTCCTAAATGGAGGGGAGGTTCCCCATTAATGGCCATTGTCTCCTGAGGTAGTTTTGTGTTTTAAGGGAAGCTTCATGGTTCTGTTGTTGTTGTGAAAGTTGGTGATGAAGAATAGTCCCCAGTCCTAGTAGTCCATTCATCCTAGTACTAACAGGATGTTTTATGAAGTAATTCATCAGTTCTGGTATCCAGGTATGAGAAGGGACATAGATGACTTCGTATCCAGGTGTTATATGTGTCATAAGGTTAAATCAAGGAACCAGCGACACTCTAATTTTCTTTATACCCTACCGATTCCTACCTAGATATGGGACGAGGTCTCCATGGATTTTATTATTGCCTTTCCTCATACACCCCGAGGTAGGAATTCCATATGGGTTGTGATTGGCTATCTGACCATATCATCCCATTTCATTGTGGTCATTGATTCAACAAAGTGGATTTGTTGAGATGGTTCTATTTTCAAGAGATAGTGAGTCTTCATGGTGTGCCATGGGCTATTGTTTTAGACATGGGAACCCCATTTTACCTCGTGGTTTTGGGAAGGCCTTTAAAAGAAAATTGGGTCACAATTCAAGTGAATTATGACATAATATCCTCAAACGGATGGTCCAACGGAGGGGCAAACCATATCATGGAATTCATGCTTTATGTATGTGTGCTGTATTTCAAAGGCTTATGGGATAACCATTTGGGGTTGGTTGAGTTTTCCAGTAGTAATACTTACCAATCATCAATTCTAATGGCTCCCTTTGAGGTGCTTTATGGCCGGCCATTTTGGTACCCATTATATTGGGTAGAGGTGGGTGAGACCTTATTTTTGTGACCATGCCTTGAATAAGAAACAATCAATAAAGTCCAGTTGATCAAGAAACATTTTTTGACTGTGCAGATTCTCCACAAGTCTTATGCCGATTAGTGGTGCTGAGCCTTGGAATTCATAGTGGGTGACCGGGTGTTTCAGAAAGTGGAAACTCTATGGGGTCATTGTCTTCTTGGAAAGAAAGGAAAGCTAACACTTTGTTATGTTATACCTTTTGAGATTATCAATAGAGTTGGTATGGTGGAATACTTATTTTCTTTGTCATCTTAGTTGATTTCAATTCATGACATGCTTCATGTCTCATAGATGAAAAAGTATAATCTGAATCCATATCATGTGTTTTATTGGGAAGAGTAAGAGCTAGAATCCAATTTATTTGTGTTTGAGAGGCCAGTAAGAATTTTGGATTCCTAGGATAAATTTCTTTGTGGAAATCCTATACCATTGGTACAAGTTATTTGTTTTCATGATAATGATGTACATGAGATAGGGGAGCATAAGTCTTGGGTTGAGGATCAGTATCCATTTTTATTCTCGGATCGGACATTTGGATGAATTTCTAAGGGTTTACAATTTTCATGGTGGGGAGAATTATCACATAATTGATTTTATTATGATAAATTACTTTGTTTATTTTTTTATTGTATTTATTCATTGTTTTTAGGGTGTTTTTAGTGACAAATGGAGTTTTTGGACCCAACAGCAGCTGGCCCATGGTTGACTCATGGTTAGGGAAAACCATGCGCTAGCCAATAAAGAACCATTTTCCTTAGATAGTGGAACTATCCATGCCACATAGCCTACCTAATGGGAGTGCTACTTACCCAGGAACACCTTGTGTCTAGTTTCCTCTTTAATAGAGGAGACCACATAGTTTACCCGTGATTTGAAAAAATGTATGTGATAACAGTGTGACCTATATAAGTCATTAAAATATAGAATTTCATATTCTACCATTCCACGATTTTAACTCCAAACTAACCCTAATTCAAACCATTTGGTATTTTACCCCCTAGAAACTTCCTCCAATCCCTATTTTCCCCCTTGAACTCCATTTTATGGGAGGATTTTTCTTTGGATCTTCAAGAATCATCATGCAAGCCCAACCTTTCTGGGTTTGTTACTTTTTTGGGTTCTTCTTCCCCTTTATTAGTTTCTTCTCTCTCCAGTGGGATGTTTTCCCTAAAAAGGGTTCAATAATGGGTTTTTGGGGTTTAATCTTGGGTTTTATGGTTTGATAATTCCTTTATAGGGTCCTCTTGAGGTGTGATTGTGGTTTCTACTAGATTATATAATTTTCCATGCTTATGGTAGGTGATTGTATGCATTAGCATTATTAGATTATTTTGGTATGATTTATATTCTCCTTTAATGTGTTCTATGGATTTTGTGAATGGTTTGAAATGTATTTTAAATTTTTTTGAGGTGTGTATGTGTTTAAATATGTTTTTACAAATGAATTTAGTGATGTTTATTTTGTGCTTCCATGTTTTTATTCTTAAATGTGTTCTATAAATTTTATAAGTGGTGAAAAATCTGTTTTCAAATTGATTTGGTTTGTGTGGGGATTTGAATGAATTTTTTTCTTAGGATAAATAGTGGTTTACTTAGGTATTTTTTTGTTGGATGTATGTTAATGTGGAGGAAGTTTTCTATGTGACACAATAAATGAAATGGAGTACAATGGGAATCCTAGGTATAAAGGTTTGTGGACTAAGATTAATATGCTAGTTGGACCAGCGAGGTTGTGGCTAGGTTTACTCTAATAGTATTGACACTACAAGACAAACTAAACTATGATGATTTTTGGAAACCACTATAAATTTGGATAGATTCTTCTCTAGTGGATTGTGCATGAGGATTCTACAAGTTGTGGTTTCTATTCCATAATCAATGAGATAATAGGTTCCTAGGGTTCCACTAGTGCTAGTGGCTTTAGGGATTACTCGTGGAGATCTCTTGTGATTTGGTTCTTATTGTTGGAATACAGTGGACCTTACTTTCATTTTAATTTCAAAGCCTAATTTTCTTGAATTTTTTTTCCATTAAAACGTTTTAATAAAAATTACTTTAATTTCATTCCTAAATATTTCATGTTAATTTTTCTTATAATGTTATGGAATGGAATTTATTTTAGGTGGAATTTTATTGGGATTTGTCTCACACCCTAAAAACACCCTTGGGTGTATGTATAATTTGTTATGATTGAACCAGGTAAAGGAAATATGTATCATGGTGGTAATGGTGGATCTGATAGTTAGTGTTCCCCTCTTGCAGGTGTTGTTGGAGGTGTCTTGATTGTGATTGACCTCATATTTCTTTTGGTTATGGATTTTGATATTGGTGTGATGTTTTATGTTTTATAACTATTTGTTATTGTTTATAATGTTTTAAATCATTACCAAAAGTGTATTGTCGATACCCAAGTACTAGTTTATAGCTTGTGGGGATTACAAATGCCCTCCAGGCCATGTGATAGGTCAGGTCAGGTGTCGCGTCAGATGACACCTCGACTTAGTTCTTGATATATCATCTATGTCTATTAAGATCATGAAGTCATATGAAAACTTGGATTATTATAACATCATTTAGCATCTCCTTGGTCTTTCCTAAGAGAGAGAAAGATTAGAATGGTTTGAGATTTTCAAGTCTCTATTTTAGAGAATTATTAGAGAAAGGGTATCTATTAGCCCTCACATTGTTAAAATTAGTGGATATATTGATCACTTAGAGGTTATAGGTTTTAAACTCCCTAATTAAGTATCCACTGATCTAATTCTAGAATCACTCCCTCAAAGATTCTCCAGCTCTGCTATTAATTTTAATGTGAACAACATTTGAAAGTCTCTCCCAGATATGTTTATTCTTCTTCAGCAAGTAGATAAGGATAATAATATTAAAAATACTTCCATAGTTGTGGTGGAAAAATATAAAGGATAAGTGATGATCTATAATGAAAAATATTTTTTACAATTCCCTTACAAGAAGGGAAATATTAAGGGGAAAGAAAGGGAAGATGACGATGTCTGTTTCACAAGTGGAATGAAGGGCCACTAAAAACAAAAAACTTCACCTAGAAAAAGAGGCAATGGAAATATTTAAGTGAGTCTGTTATCAATTTAATTTTATTTATTTCTCAAAATTGTGTATTAGATACTTATTTTGGTTCTCTTATATGTATTAGAATAATGTAACTATATATATTCAGAATGATTAACTAATGGGAGGTAGATCTATGAGAAACCAATGCGAAAATCTTGACATTATAGTTATCAATTACTACCACCTCACATTACCAATAATAATGATATTCGTTTTGAAATCATTTTATTATGTTACATATTTTTATAAAAAAATTATTTCTATATCTGTATATGATAAAAATGGATTTATTTTTAAATTTAAGAATAAATATTTATTTTTTTATAAGGATTACATTTTTTATGACATAACACATTTAAATAATGGTCTTTATGTGTTATATTACATGAATTATGTAATAGAAATTTGTATGAAATAATTCAACAATCACCTTGGAACTTTAAACTTTTCTACTAAATGGGGATTTTTTCATTTTCCGTTAAAACATGCATGATGTACACCAAGTGGTTTTAGTTAAAAGGAATATAAAAATCCCTTTGGGTGTAAGAAGTGTGTAATCATAATTCCAAACATTTTATGATAATTTTAGTATATATGGATATGTCTACTTGATGAGGTATAATTCAAATTTATTAAATAGAATTAATGTGAAAAGATGAACTTGAGAACCATAATGGTAAGAATATTAAGAAACTCCACTCAGACCATAGTGGAGAATATATTTTTTAAGACTTTATTTACTATTTTTGAGATTTTGGGATTTTATATCTAATAAATCTTCCTTATAAACCTCAATGGAATGGTTTAAGAGAAATGAGTAACCACACATTTTTAGACATGGTGATATCAATGATGAGTTATGTGATTCTTCCATTATCTTTTTGGGGATACACATTACAAAAAACAATGCACATACTAAACTGAGTACCATCCAAAGTGGAAGATGATATTTCCAAGCTATTGTGGCATGTAAGGGAACCTGTTTCATTATACTTAAATGTATGTGGATATTAATAATTTCTTAAGACCTCTTCAAGTAACAAACATTCACCATGGGGAAAAAGTGTATATTTATAGAATATCCTAAGGAAAAAAGGGATATTACTTATAAAAGTATTTAGATAAAAGGTTGTGGTTGACAAACATCCCATATTCCTTGATAAGGATCATATCTCTAAAAGATATAGTGGGATAATGATAATCTTTGAGAAGTCAATTCTCATGATACATAATTTTTTTATAGGAATAGATTCCATAAATCCCCATGGAATAAGATGTTCCAGAGACAAAAGTAATACATCAGTGTAGAGGAGAGGTTAGAGAACCAAAAACTATAAGTTTTTATTGTCACTGAGGATTGTGACTAATTATTATTTGAAAATAATGATCCTATAACCTAAAAGGAATTATTATGCAATGAAAATGTTTCCAAGTGTCAAGATGCTATGAATTAGGAAATAAAATCCATATACCAAAACCAAGCCTATATTTTGGTAGATCCTCCAGTGTATGTAAGTCTTGTTGGATGTAAATGGGTATTCAATAAGAAACTAGTCATGGATAGACAATTCAGTGCTTATAAGGAACAAATGTTTGCAAAAGGGTTCAAATAACATTAAGACCTAAACAATGATGAAACATTTTCCCCAGTTTCTATGATGAAATACATTAAACTTATACCTTACATTGTGGATTTCAATGACTATGAGATTTGGAAAATAGATGTAAAAACAACATTCCTTAATGGGAACCCTTAATAAGTTATCTATTTGATATAACCTGAAGGGTTTGTGACTCTAAAGGATGCTGATAGTGTATGAAAATTGAAAAAAAACCATTTACAGATTAAACCAATCATCCATGTCAAAGAAAATTTATTATGATGAATCCATAATGGAAGTAGGTGTCATAAATAATTAATGAGAGACTTGTGTCTATAAAAGATTTAATGGGACTATAGTCTATTTATTAATAGTATATGTCGATGAAATATTTCTTATTAGAAACAATATCCCGGTCTTACAATAATTAAGGCTTGGTTGAATAAATTATTCTCCATGAAGTTCTTAGGAAAAGTATCATATATTCTTGTGATCAAGATCCTTCACAATAGATCCAAGAGTCTACCCATATTAAGTCAAGGTACACATATTGACAAAATTTTTAAAGAGATGTAGCATAAGATAATACAGGATGTGATTATTTACAATGCCAAATGGCATTATTTTTTTTCAAAGAAATTATTTCATTAGACACATGAAGAAACACATAGAATGGAAATAATACTATACATGTTATCGATTGGGTCAGTCATGTAAATAATGATATATACTAGGCTAAATTAATCATACTTATTTAGTATGGTTGGAAGATATCTATTTGACCGAAGTGATCACTATTCCATGGTAGTCGAGACTATCCTTAAGTATCTGAGGCATACTAAGGATATTTTTATGGTCTATAGAGGATATGAGGAACTATTCATCAAAATATATGAAAATTATAGTTTCAAAATAGATCAAGATGATCAAAAATCACATACTAGATACATTTTAACTTTGAATGGAAGATATTTGAGTTAGAAGAGCTCAAAAAAATATCTCTTAAAAGATTTTATAGCATCTTCTGAGTATATTGTATCTTCTAAGGTGTCTAAATAAGAAATTTGGATATGAAGATTCATCCAAGATCTTGACATGGTACCTATAAGTAACGAACTTATCACACTCTATTATGATAATACTGTAGTGGTGTCCCTTTCCATGAAGCCAAGGTCATATTAATGGATGAAAAAAATACATTGCATTATCTCTTGAGGGATTTTTATCAGAGAGGTGAAGTTGTCGTGAACATAATTTCTACATAATAAAACATATTAAAACCCTTTACTAAAGCCTTGACTCAGAAAAAACATTATTATTATGTCTGTTCTAGTGAAATGAATGTCATAGGTAGTTGTCTCTAGTCATAGTGGAGTTTTTTGGAGTTATTGTTCAAGAAAAAACTATTTTTACTTTTAATTACATGTATATTTTATGGTTTTGAATATTAATAAAATAACTTACTACATTTTGTTCATTGTTCTGCATGAATTTTATGTAATAATGCCATATGGTATCTATCATATTCACAAGTTTATAATAGTTCCCTACTATAATGATCAACTTGAAGTGCTATGATGATATTATTTAATATAGTTTTATAGTCGAATGCGGTTATATGATAGGAAAATTAGTATTTAAACTATCATGTTTGATTACTCATAAGATGGTGACATTTCATCTCATGAAGTTCACACTAGGTAATCTCTAAGACAGAATATTATGAAAACATACCCACTAGTAGGAATTCAACATGTTTTGGTGTCATTGTATATTCCTATATGTGAGTTTGTGTAATGGTCCTTAGAATTTAAGATTATTATTAATTCATGTTATGACTCATGAACATATATTTATTACCATAAACCACCATGACAAAAATTTATAGTGAATTTGGCTATATTGGGTGAACCATGAATGACATGTGATTAATGAATAATTTTAGGAAGGTTTTGTCTCTTCCATATTTATAGAATTTAAAATATTGATCCTTCGATTGGAATATATCCATCACATTAAATTCCATGGATATGTTGTAATAACTTGTTTATTTTAGATAGTTAATGAAATATGTATCAAGTATATAGGTTAATGACATAAATGTTCAACTTTCTTGGTGAGATATTGAGACAAAGTGATTATATTACACAACAAGCATTCATATGTGGTTTTCAAAGTTATGAAATTATGTTCTTTCTCTTGGGTAACTTGACCCTTCACTAGATAGTAATATCGGACTTTAAGAAATCCCACCTAATTCAAATGAGAAAGAACCCTAAAGGATAACACTTTAAGTGTTTTCATTGATATTGATTAAATTTTATTTGAATTTAATTATTGGAATAAATATTATTCTCAAGGCTAAGGAATAATCTTATTCAAAAAAAAAATCCCCATAAATTAAATAAATATTTATTCACCAGATTTTGAATAAAATATATTTATGTTATTAATTGAATATTTAATAAATATTTACTCACTTTATTTAGGATAAAATATTTATTTATGAATAAAATATTTTAAAAAATAATTATATGGGTATTCAATGAATGTTGATGAATTCGAGTAGACCAATATTATTTTTGGTGATAAATACTAATTTGAAAGTAGCTAAAATAATATTTTTCATTATGTTAGTTAGCACACACAACAAAAATAATATTATTAATACATTATATTCCATGGGTTTTTTTTGGATTCTAATATTTTTTAATGGCCAATATGTAATTAAATTACATTTTAATATATACTCTATCTAAATAAATATATGGTTGTGTCTATAGTGCAGGGATAATCAAGAATTGAGAATCTTTGCACATAATAGTCTTATCTCTTTAATTATTCCGCTCATCTTCTTAGGAATGAGAAGATCTCCTTTAACCCCAAATGATCCTAAGGGGACCAATAAGAACAATGCAAGATGATTAATTCTTCATGATAGCACCCAAAAATCAATCAACGTCATTAAAAGTTCAAAGGAGAACTTGTGGATCACCAATAGAGGGATTCTACACTTAGATCCATAAAATACATTGAAGGAATTCTAGAAAAGGGTTTTTAGATGATCAGCATTTTAATCATAGAATGATCCTCAGATCAGGTAATATTTATTTAGATATGTTTATAAATTAATGATAAATTTATTGCGTAAAGATCATATTTGGGTTCTAGGTTTCTCTATGTCAATATTTGGTGAAACAATTTCATAGTTAATGGTGTTCACATCATGTACAATATTGAAAATGATCTATAAAATTGATAAAATCTTTATGGTTTATCACCCATCAAGGCACTCATGTAATTATTAGAACCTTCAATAAGAACCAAAACTCTCATAATTGTTAGTCTCACCTCTTACTCTAGGGGGGGTTTCTCTACTGCATCAATCTACCTACTATCAACCCGGGTATGAATCTTACCACTGATATAGGGCTTAGTCCTTACCTTAATTTTTTCATTATAGTGATCCACCTATACCACCACATTTTTGCGACTGAGACTTAATTACTTTATAGGATTTTGATTGGAATTTGGATCACCAAAGAGTTAAGGATCCTACATCACTAATCACTAGAATAAAAGGAATAAAAAATTTCTAAATATTCCTCATCTACCCAAATATACATCAGGTCTTTGTCACCTCTAGAAAATAGGGTTTCATGAGACCAATATTTCTATACTGGTGGAATATGGGATATCTACTTCTCAAAGAGGAAGAAGTAGATGAATGAGAGTATTATTTAGGTCCAATTATATTGACCCTCCCAAGATTACCAAACTTCCCCATTTTATCATGGAAATATCACTTACTGCCTCTAGGAGTGATGGATTTGTCAAAAATCTTAAACATTACAACTTTTTAATCTATATCATCAAGGCTCAATACACTACTTTAACATATGTAATGACCTGGACCCGAACAGCCACCCGAACAGTGCTAAACGGGCCGGGTGCTACTACCTTAGGCACACCTCACCCAATGCCAAAGGCTGTCGACTAACAGTAAGGGTCTTATAGGTATAGTTGGGAGGCTATACCATCTAAGAGGATAATAATAATGGTACTGGTATGAGTATAATAATAAATATGTACGAGAATTAAGGACTTAGCAGACTCAAACCAGACCCACAGAGCAGAAGCACATTCAATATCAATAAATAGTGGAAGCAATAAATATAAACAACAGTAGTCGAAATAAACACAACAACATGCTGATCTCTTGTAACTACTACTGAACAACAAAACATGCATCCAAAGAAGGTCATGCATATCTAAATATAAATGACTCCAATGGCTAAACAACTATAGCTACAAACAAGCATGCTGATACAGGAAAGTATGCAAAACATAGTAAAATCCAGCTAGGAAAGACCTCAAGGTCCCTACCATCTCCATGAAATAGCTAATACAGCCCAGCTTCTGAAGTTGGCCTCTTTCCTGCATGTAAATCCATAAAGTCTGCACGTGTCCCAAAGGTCCCGTATAGGGTGTGAGACGAATCTCAGTAGGATACCACCCAAAAGTGCATACCTAATATAAGTTTTTAAGAAGGAATGCATTTATAAGGAAATCAGTAAATAGAATGATGCACAAACAAACACAAACTCCACTGGTGCTTACCAGCCACCATAGAGTGTCACCTTTTTCGGCCAATGCCAGAATCTCTGTTATGTAACCTGGCACCATGTTCCCCCTGACACCGCATGTCTTATGTACCGACATCCTGAAGGCATGCCTGAGAAATAGTAACCCGGAAGAACAGTGATGCATGTCATCAATAAGTAACCGGAGGGACAACGATGTCTGCCCTCAAAATAAGTAGGCGGAGGGACATCGATGTCTGCCCCCAAAATAATGTGTCAGGAGGGACAAAGATATCTCCCCTCAAATAACGGTGAGACTCTGCCCCCAACCCGATAGCCTCAATGCTATCCCCTGAAGGCTCCTCACCGTCCATGTGGCTTCCTATGACAATCAACCCCAAACCGATAGTACCTAAACTGAAACTAACGTGGGCCTCTACCCACATGAGTGGTCAAAACCACATCATCTCGGAGTCTCTCTGTGTTCACACTACTCAAAGTTTCTGAGTGAGCAGTAATCACCAAAATAGTACCCAAGCCACAACACCTCTAAAACCCCATGTCCCTGCGACCATGCCTCTCAAGTCTGATTGTCTCACCATCCCATTAACCAGGGCCATGCCCAACCTGAAAGTCATCCTGACCCAAACCAACACCCATGACACCCAATACCATGGTCCGAACCACCCAACATAACCCGAGCTAAGCCCAACCTGTGATCAACAACACTCAACAATATCCGGGCCATGCCCCACACAAGCAAAAGGGTTCTAGCATATGCAATTCAGTAATTAAATATATACACATTTAAAAAGAACACTATAACAGGAAAAATAATCTAAACAATTGAAAATCACTAAGAAAGTGTTGTCCCATACCAGCAATGAGGTTTCTAATGTCTCCAAAAATTCATATCAGGTTCAATAAACCATACTCAACAGTTTAAATAATACAAAACAATTTTAACCATTTTGGAATTCCCCGGCCAAAATGACCCTATCAGCAATGACCACTCGCCCGACCCTGCTCAAGAAAAATAGGCAACAAGGCATACCCAAAGGCATCCCATAGGTAAGATAACACTTAAATAATCAATATCAGATAAAATTGGGTCCCGCTCAAAATATCTGAAAATGCGTCGAAGGCCGCGGCACCCAAATGACCATGAAAACCCAAAAATAGGTATGCACCACCTACTTGAGACTCGTATGATGATACTCCTCAGATAACAGCCTCCAATTTGGGCTAAAATTCAGTATATCTAGAAAAGAATAAAAACCTCTCAAACCCCAATAACTTGTTCTAGAATAGAAATCAAGAAAAATGGCTCAAGAGGAATCAAGGCCTTATCGAGGGGGTTCCAACGGATCAATCAGTATTCGGATCGGGTCTCTGAAGAAGGAACGGGAGGGGATTGAAGTCCCGACCGACTCTCCCCGCTCAACCCGACGAAGTATTGAGGATCTACCTCAATACGAGGCTACTACCTGTTTTAGTGGAAAAAAACTACATGGAATGTACTTTAAGTACACGGAGTGTATCATTTTATTGTTCATAAGACAAATGATATTTCACCGACTTACTTTCTAGAACCTACCGACATGAGTACATGGCGTGTACCTAGGCGTACACGACGTGTACTTAGTTTTTATTCTCTTCCTCACCGACTTACCCACACGCCATGTATATCTCTCATACACAGCTTTACTACACGACGTGTCCATGGAAGACATGATGTGTACTTCATTAAACGATTCTACCTGACCAACATGCCAATACACCATGTATGGTCTCCACATTGTCAAGGTTACATGGCGTGTCTATAACTACACGTCGTGTAGTAAGAAATTCCTACACGGTCATCACCCGACATGTACTCGGCAAGCACATGGACAGTACTCGCCCAACCCATACACAACATGCACTTCAAAGTACATGGCGTGTAGTCTGGAAATTTCTAGAACTTCTAGATTTTTCCCAGTTTTCTCAAGGACAAGTAAAAATTCAGACAGTGTCAGGATTTTGACCCGTTCTAAAAACCCGGGTTTTTACAATCTCCCCACCTTATCAAAGATCATCCCCAAGAAATCAAACAAAACCCGGAGATGGAACCAAACATACCACCCCGATCAAAGTATCCTAGAGTACCCCGGTCTCGAAGGTTCTGGCTAATTTTCTCAAGCGGATCCCCACCTTAAGAATAGCCTAACTCAGTCTCAACACGACTAAAATCAAAACAGAAAAAATGTTCACTAACCTGTTTTCGGACGCATAGTCCTTCTGTGACGCATCGTCACCCCTGTGCCTCATTAGTGCTCTTGTGTCGTTCCCGACACCCAACGTATCCCACACCACATCGGTGTCCATCTCCACGAGGTCCTGCATCCCATGGATTCTCAAAAAGAACTTGGTGCCTGGCACCTCAAGTAACCCACATCATTGATGCCCTGATGCCCAAGGCACCTCAGGCAACCCGCATCCTCGATGCCCTGATGCCCATGACACCTCAAGTAAACTGCATCCTCGATGCCCCGAATGCTACACATCCCATACATACATATATATATATACATACATACATACATACATACATATATATATATATAATGCACCCGATATGGTTCCAATCCCACTGACTAGAATTTAGTCAGTCCACTTAGGTCATGTGCATCACGTACACTCAAAACGGACATGCCTCTACAGGTCATGCCAAAAAGGAAACATGGAATTCACGACCACACCCATGGTGTACCTCTAACCGTCATCGGCTCACCAGTCTACTCAGCCTCTGGCAGCTCCCCGACATACACCTGGCCTGAAGTACGGCTGCCTGATGCCTGACCTCCCGGCGCTGCTGCTCCAGCCACCAGCCACTAACCCCATAGCTAGATCCCATTGTCTCTTTCACTTCCTCCACGTGCAGCTGAACCTTGGCTACCCTCACCTAGTACCGAACCTAATCCAACCCCAGATGCCATAGACTATCCTGGTCCCTGCCTGCCGGCTATCTGAGAAGGTTTCCTGCAGAACCTCTGAAGATTCCTGACCTGTCCACATGCCTGACACTCCTTTGGAGGCCTATCACACTGAGTCCGAACATGTCCTGGCTATCCACACTGAAATAAAACCACTAATGAACTGCTAAAAGGTGGTCTAGATGAGTCCTTGTCCTGACTGCCCTATTGAAACTCATCCCGTCCTCGCTTCCTGCTGTCCAAACCGTCGCCTGAAACTGTTCCTCAGCCAAACTGGGGCCTATCCCTCTAGTTATCCTCTGCTATGAGTGCCTGATTCATTGCCTCTGAAAAAGAACCCAGCCTGAAGATATTCACCTGGATCTGAATGGTGTATCATAAGCCATCCTCGAAGCGCCTCACCCTTGCTGCTTCATCACTTACCATACCAGGTGAAAAGCGAGACATCGCAGTGAAAGTAGCTGCATAGTCCATGACAGACATGTCTCCATGATGAAGGCTCAAGAACTCTCGAGCTCTCCTGGACCTCAGTTTCTCTAGGTAAAAGTTCTCAAAGAACCTGTCCTCGAAGTCCTTCTATGCTAGTCACTCGTGCCTGTGATCCTGAACCTGCACATCCCACCAATGCTTTTTCGGTCCTCTTAGCATGTACGTCTCCAGATTGACCCTCCACCCTGGATGCATCTCGAGCTGCTCGAAGATCATTTGCATGCTCTATATCTAGTTCTCAGCCACCTGTGGACCACCCTCACCCAGAAAAAGTGATGGGTGTTGTGACCAGAACTCATGCGTCAGATACTCCATAGAAGTCTCTGTACCCTACATGCCTTTGTCAATCCCCTGCAAGATACACACTAGGCTAGCCTGGAGCTGCTCGTCGAGCCATGGTCCAAACATTGCCAAACCCGGCTATTGTCCTGCCTACATTGGATCCTGAACCTGATCCTGTCCCTGAGCATGTACATGCGGCTCCTGCTCTGCCTGTATTAGATCCTGAACCTGATCCTGCAACATTGTATCATGTCCCTCCTAACACTCCATCTAGACGTATAATGTGAACCCTCTGAATACCATAAATGGACTGACAACCCACATATATAACAATATATATTCAACGTAGATAAGGAAAGCAGTAAAAGGCAGTGCATAACTACTACCCTTACTCTCCCCCCACCACAACCCATGCCCATGGAATCTCGGCCTTGTGGCTTCCTTACCCACCCTTAACGGAGCCAAGTATCAAAATTACCTCGGGCCATGCCCGTCCCGACAACCAACGTTGCCTCAAACCAACGACCGAGTCGCCCAATACTAGTGATCAAAATCACCTCAACCAAAAGTACCTTCCTGCTCGTACAAGATCCAGACCCAAATACCTTGTCACATGAAAATCTACAAATATATATAGCATGGTATACACATTGTAACAAACAAGAAATTATATGAAGAATTTAAACTATTCACATTTCAAAGCATACGAAGCATGGTAATTTGATATCATTCACATGGTATTATCACTTCACAAAGCATACATGCAGTTATGAAATTGAAATACCAAAAGATGTGCCTATCAAAAGCCAGGAAAACAAGCCTTTCCATACCGGACCAAGGTCCAATTCTCCCTTACCGCACCAATTCAAGTGTCACATATCACAATTAATAACATCACACACCAAGTGATCCACTAAGGTGGAAATCATATAAATTGTAATCTGAGAAAAAGAGAAACAACAATTCCCACCCTTGGAAACTTGGTTCATCCCTCGTAACTGGGGCTGCAGGCACCCAATCACAAGCCAGAAACCTAGTTCCAGTAACACACTATCTCCAGTCTACCATATCTCAAATAGTAAAACCAGTAGAAATTAAAAGATTGGTCTCAATCTCATTAATAGCCAATAAAACCCTAATACTAAATCCTTATCAAGAACTCCTCTGATACTACTTTTTAACAACTCGAACCCGAAAAGCCACTTGAAAAGTGATAAACGGGTCGGGTGCTACTAACTTAGGCGCACCTCCCCAAATTCCAAAGGCTGCCGACTAGCAGTGAGAGTATTATAGGTATAGTGGGGAGTCTATACCCTCTCGGAGGATAATAATAATTTTACTATTCCAAGTATAATAATAAAGATGCAAGAGATTTAAGGACTTAGAAGACTCAAACCAGACCCGCAGAGCGGAAGCACATTCAATATCAACAAATAGTTGAAGCAATAAATATACACAATAGTAGCGGAAATAAACACAAGATCATCATGATCTCTTGTAACTACTACTGAACAACAAAACATGCATCCAAAGCAGGTCGTACATATCTAAATATAAAGGGTTCCAATGGATAACCAACTGTAGGTACAAACAAGCATGATGATACAGGAAAGTACGCAAAAACATTGTAAACTCCAGCTAGGAAAGACCTCAAGGTCCCTACCATCTCCATGAAACAGCTAATATAGCCTAGCTCCTGAAGCTGGGCTCTTTCCTACACGTAAATCCATAAAGTCTGCACATGTCCAGAAGGGCCCGTGCAGGGTGAGAGATGAATCTCAGTAGGATACCACCCAACGGTGCGTACCTAATATAAGTGTTTAAGTAGGCATTCATTTATAAAGAAAGCAATAAACAAAACGATGCACAAATAAACACAAACTCCACTGCTGCTCAGAAGCCAACATAGATTGTCACCTGCTTCAGCCAATGCCGGAATCTCTCTCATGTAACATGGAACCATGTGCCCCCTGACACCACGTGTCTCCAGTACCGATGTCCCGAAGGCATGCCTGAGAAACAGTAACCCGGAGGAATATCGATGCATGTTTTCAATAAGTAAACGGAGGGATAGAGATGTCTGCCCTCAAAATAAGTAGCTGGAGGGACAATAATGTCTTCCCTAAAAATAATGTGTCCGAAGGGACATCAATATCTACCCTCAAATAACGGATAGACTCTTTCCCTAATCCGATTTCCTCAATGCTATCCCCTGAAGGCTCCTCATTTTCCCCAGGGCTTCCTATGACAAGTACCCCCAAACTGATAGTACCTAAACCGCAACTAATGGGGGCCTCTACGCACATGAGTGGTCAAAACCACCTCATCACGAAGTCTCTCTGTGTGCACACTACTCAAAGTTTCTGGGTGAACAGTAATCACCAAAATAGTACCCCAGCCACAACACCTCTAAAACCTCGTGTCCCAACGACCATGTCGCTCAAGTCTGATAGTCTCTCCATCCCAGTAACCCGGGCCATGCCCAACCTGACAGTCATCCTTCCCCAAACCGATGCCCATGACGCCCAATCCCGTGGTTAGAACCACCTAACGTAACTCGGGCTAAGCCTAACCTGTGATCAACATCACTCACCAATATCTGGGTCATGCCCGACACAACCAAAAGGGTTCCAACATATGCAATTAATCAATTACATATATACACATTTAAACAGAACACAATAACAGGAAAAACAATTCAAATAGTTGAAAATCACTATGCCAGTGATGTCCCATACTAGCACTGAGGTTTTTATGGTCTCCAACAATTCATATCAAGTTCAATAAACCAAACTCAACACCGTAAACAATACAAAACAATTTTAACCATTTTGGCATTCCCCATCCGAAATGCCCCGTTGAGCAACAACCACTCTCCCGGCCCCTCTCAAGAAAAACATGCAACAGGGAATACCCAAAGGCATCCTATATGTCAGATAACAATTAAACAAGAAATATCAGATAAAATTGGGTCCTGCTCAAAATACCTAAAAATGATCTGAAGGCTGTGCCACCCAAATGACCACGAAAACACAAAAAGAGGTATGCACCACCAACCTGAGACTCGTATGATGATACTCCGCATATAACATCCTCCATTTTGGGATAAAACGTGGTAGATCTACAAAAGAATAAAAACCTCTCAAAAACTAATAACTCATTCTAGAACATAAATCAAGAGAAATGACTCAAGGGGAATGAAGACCTTATCGAGGGGGTTCCAACGGATCAATCAGTGTTCGAATCGGGTCTCAGACAAAAGAACGAGAGGGGACTGAAGTCCCGACCAACTCTCCCCGCTCAACCCGATGAAGTATTGAGGTTCTGCCTTAATAAGAGGCTACTGCCTGTTTTAGCAAAAAAAAAAAAAGAAACCACACGGCTTGTAATTTAAGTACACAATGTGTATCATTTTACTATTCATAAGATGACTAATATTTCACTGACATACTTTCCAGAACCTAACAAAATGAGTACATGACGTGTACCTAGGGGTACATGGAGTGTGCTTAGTTTTTCTTCTCTTCCTCTCCGACTTACCCACATGCCATGTATATCCCTCATACATGGATTGACTACACGGCGTGTCCATTTAAGACACAACATGTACTTGGTTAAACAATTCTACCCGACCAACAATCCTACACATCATGTATGGCCTGCACACGGTCATGGGTACACAGCGTGTCTATAACTACATGTTGTGTAGTAATAAATTCATACGTGGTCATCACACGACATGTACTCGGCAAGCACACGGTCGGTACTCACCCAACCCATACACAGCGTGTACTTAAAAGTTCATTGTGTGTAGTCTGGAAATTTTTAGAACATCCAGATTTTTTCTGGTTTTCTCAGGGACAAGTCAAAATTCAAACAGGATCGGGATTTTGACCCATTCTAAAAACCCAGGTTCTTACAACATAGGATTTAAGCCTCAATAGGAAAATTTGTGATTGGATATCTGGATTAAGACCCATTTTAAACTAGTGAGCCATTAATACATCATGAGACATCAAATTTTTAGAAAATGGACAAGATCTAACACTATATTATTCCATAATAGTATGATTACCCAGCTGAAGGGTTATAAAATCTTGAGATTTTGAAAAAGGCTTAATGTATGGGTAAAAATATTGAGAGAACATCAATTTTATGCCCTTTAATTTGATGTTCACATTCATTTTTTCTTGGAAAACTAATTTTAACCACTTATTGTTGACTACCTTAAGCATAAAAGAGGCACATTAAACTTTAATCACCTTGAGATTCTTTATAAATTCAAAAATACTTTCTATCTTATCTATCCATGATTATGCTTCATTAGGGTAATTAATACATTTTAAATCCATTAAACTATGTTGATGAAAATTTTGAGCTCAATCCTTATTCTAAATTAGACTAGACCAACCTCATAGGGCTAGGATGGACCTATTCCCATTATATACTACCTAGATTAAACCATCCCCACAACTTATTCAACCGTATTCTAATCAAGAGGAGGTTTTTCCTATGGAATGTTTGTTTTCTCTCCCTCTAATGGGTTCACTAGGGGTCTTCAAGGAGGAAGTGTATTAAATTATATTAATAAATTAATTAAAACCATTAAAATAAGTCATAAATTTATCAATCAGAATAAAAAAATCCATTAAATAACTATGTAAATCAAAATAAAAAGTACATAAAAACTCACACCATTCTATTTAAAATGACTTCGGTGTATGGTCTGCATCCCTTTCACCCTTCCAAAATGGAATGGTAAACCCTAATATAAAATCAAGATCTCATTCCTAACATCCCCTAGAAACTCAAGGAATAGTACTAAATGTGGATTCTATATACTTCTTCACTCACCACTCGAGTCCTGATAGTCTTATATCTGGTCTAATTGACTTCCCAAATAACATATTAAAAAACTAGGCCTTGACACCATTTTGTAAAAAACCAACCTGAGCTACCTATGAATGGACCACCTAGACCAGTGTATAATATATCCTAAAGGGAATTCCTTATCCAAAATGGTTGGAAACTAGTTCATATTCATCGAGTAATGCAAATTTTTGAATATGTTTACCCAAGGATTAACTATATCACCATGTCCTAAATGATAATCAGACATGACCTTTCGATACACTAGTGGGTCCTATGCTTAATCACCCCAGATAAGAAGATATCTCAAATTCATCGTAAAAAAATCATAGAATAACATATAAATTTAAAATATCTTGATACTAGTAGATTTAAATACACTAGGTATATCACAAGTCCAAAATTAAAAAGGGAGATGTGATGAGAATATGAATAAAAATACATGATAATACATCTATAATGAACAAAAAATTAACAAAATAATCCATTTCCAATAATTGTGTGACATGATATAATCATCCCACCATGTCACCTCTATAACCTAAGAGAAATTGATTATAAATATCCACAGTCTCTTAGCGATGCCTAGAACATTCCTATATTAGATAAAAATCAATCATTAGACACCCATTGGTGTATTTAGAGTGCGATAATAAGAATCCCAATAGGATCCCACCATGTGTTTCATATATAACAATTTTTTAAAAAACCATGCTAATTTTTAAATAATTATATAGAATTAGTTTTTAAATATTTTTATGAATGAGATAAATTAGCATCATTCATATATTTTGACAAATGAATCCAATGAATAAACTATAAATAAAATATCCATTTTAGATAACAGAACATGGTAATGAACCCTATGGTTACACTAACCAAGATCACCTAATGAAATTATTCTCTAGCCATCTAGTAGAATATATAAAATAACTTCATTGTCTAGTGGATATTTTTATGAAATTACTTCACTAAATAGGATGTGACACCTAATTATTGATGAGTGATATACAAATTATTTAGGATTACTTACCAAATTCTTGGGGTTTACCATGAGATTGAACCATGTAAAAAATTAGTCTAATAAGTTATTCCACATAAAAAGTTAATAAACATTGTCTATTTCACATAGAAAATTTAAAATCACTTTTTACATTCAAAATTTAAGGAAGAACCAAGTTACTCACTATAAATATAAATTAGTCCTTAAATATTCCTTATATACAATTAATATAATTTTAGAAATATAAGAATCAAAGGTTCAATTAAGAAATGGAGAATAGAAAACAACCTATATATATGACTGAAATCATAAGAAAATATCTTGAATCCATCTGCTGTGAAGGGTAAGGACCCTTAGATACTAAGATGAAGAATTACTATATGAACTCACACTGTTACAATTTAGGCAGAGAAAACCCTAGAACTCAGTGGATTATATGTAGAGATAAATAAGATAAAGAAGAGATATAAGGGATAAGGTAGGGGAATCGAGTCACATAGTTACTATTTTCCAAGTGATTTTCTGTGATATTACATAAAAAACTCGATGAGTATATAATTAGGAGGATCTCATGAATAAGGGAATAGATGAATTAAAAATGGGAAAAGAATAGGGTTAAATGATGTTATATTTGGTAGAGGATGTTTATAAAATTCAGTTATTTTCTTTTTAAAACAATGTGAAGAGGAACACCATGGCATATCCCTACATGATATGGTGTGGGGTACCTCCTTAGACACCCCTATTACACATAATCCTAGGTTATGCAATGGTTCACTACAAGGAGGAAAAACCCATACACCCGAAGTCCTAGCCTCCATGACATGGAACATAATATCCATGGAATAACCACACCTAAGTACCCCTCTTTACACCACATTACATGTAACACCCGAGACTTTTATGTTATATAAATCAACAAAGGAATCTTTTTCTACACAACACTTGCTTGGCTTGCTTTACACGAAATTGCGACCTTCCTCGATAGCGTGCGTCGTACGCAATACCGAGTTTCACTAAACAACGATGTGCTATTAAAATATTATTAAAACTAGCCGTTATGAATAGTAATAACCACTTTTTGAAATTTTATAAATTTTATTTTTCAAAATGGACTTCATTTTTGGATTTAGAATATCAAAATTAGCCTAGGGTGAAATTTTGGTATTTTTCTGAAAACTTTCAATTTTTGATGAATAGTGAAACCACTAAGTGGTAGTTAAAAAACTGAATTTTTCATAAAACATAATTTTACCGCTTCTGTGAGTAGAATTTTGAAAATCCGAGAGACACGGTTAATATCAAGGACTAAAATGTGGTTCAATGAGATAAAAATAATTTTTTGGTGAATAGTAACTTTTTACTTTTTTTACCGCGGTTAATAGTAAATAGGGTAACTAAGGGTAAATATGATATTACTATTACCCTAACACATGTCCTAATACTATTGGATACATGTAATTAGACTAAAAACAACCTTATGAATATAATATGACCATTTAGGTCCACTTGGATTAGATTATGACATTTAATATTATTTTATTTAATGAATAGTTAAAATAGTTAAAATCAAAGTTTAATAACTAAAACATTTTTAATATGGGGTTATACATAAGATAAATTCGATTATAAATATTCATTAGAAAGCTAAAAATATTTCCTACATAATGATATTTTATTTATAATTTTTAGACTTTAAATAAATAAATTTATTTATGACACAACGATGATGCAGTAATTACCCTTTTAAGGAAATGTTAACATAATTGATGTTATAAATGCCCAAATAACTGTAATTTGAGACTTTTTATGAATTCCAATAATTTTCTAGGTTACTATGATATATTAGTGTTGATTTAATCAACTTGGTTCGAACATATAACTCTGTTATGATTTTCACAAAAATCAATTACTAAATAGTGTCAAAATTGACGTAAAATATTTTTTAAAACAAATATTATATTATTAATTGTTATTTTATTCCTAAAAATCTATGGTTCGGCCAAATGACTTAGATAAGGATATATATATTAATAATAAACAACTTGGGGTTCGTTTGGAATGTTATAGTAAGTGTATTAACCATATAGTGTAAGAAAACAAAAAGTCACGGTAAAAGTTAAATTATTTAACTTAGAGTTAAATCTAATTGATAAGGTTAAAATAATAACCTAAACTTGTCTAAATCCTATTGGTTGATAGGATTTCGACCCATCCCCACTTTACCTTCGAAATAAGACCCTTTTGAACCATTATAAACCGATTTTGACTTTAATATAAAATAATATTTTGAGATATTCTTAAGGTGCCCCTCTCCTCCCTTAAAAAAGGGCACCTCCTCCTCCTCCTCCTCACACCAATTTGAGCACTCAAGCTCGGCCAACTCCTGAAAAAATCCCTTCTCCACTTCCCTAGAATAATCCTAGAGGTCCTGGTCTTCTTCAAAGACCAATCTTAGTTCCCTAAGTGGAGTATTCAAAGAGGCGTTTCAAAGAAGAGGTAATATCCATTACCGATCTTTTCAATTTCTTTCTTCTTCAACTTCTTCTTCTTTAGTTGTTTCATGATAAAGTAATAACATCAGTATTAATTACATACTGATATGATATTATAAATATGAAACAACCCTAATTCACCTTCTATCCATCCTACGGAAAAATGAAATCACCGCGCGTGCGTACGTACGGAATACCGTCTCCACGCCGTGGTGTAATCTATTTTCCACCATCACCTTACAAGGATGGGTATAATGGTGTAATGAGTAACTATATATATGATTATTATAAAGTGATATTGATACTGAAATAGTATAAATACACTTAAATACAATTCCACGATCATGGGAACAATATCATCGCTCGTGCGTACGTACGGAATACCGTCTCCACGATGTGATGCGACTTGTTCTACATGATCATCATTACATAGTAATTATATAAATGAATTGAATGAATAAATATGATATATGTTACACTAATACCATTATGTATATAAGGTATCTAAAACCTCAAAAGAATAATAAGAATATTTCGGCAAAACACACATAAGAACAAAAGGCAATAAAGAACCAAGTAACAAGTAACAATGAAATATTACTAATAAGAAGCTAAGAATATGACCATATATGATATCAAATCAATATGTATGATTCTGGAATAAGTCAATAACAGTATTTAAACCATTATACAGGAGCTTCGGACACGTACAAAGCAAATCAGACCTAAGGTAAGGGAAATATCACAATCTCATTTTTATCCGAGATTGTTTATACTTTAGTTTTTACTAGGGTGTATTTTGTCATCCAAATCCATGTTTCCTCAATATGTAATATTATTTCCATCCACCTACAATTGTTTAAATCCAATTTTACCCTTCGGTGAGTTTTTAGTAAAAGATATGAAAGGAATCTTTTGTCGTTTTTCGTACGAGGTACTTTTTGAATTTTCCGACAAAAGTACGAAAAGAATGTTTTTTAAACTTATACGCCATGAATGGATTTTTAAAACATTATTTCCAAGAAGCTTCCTTTACAAGTTTTCATGTTTATTTTTAATCAACTTCTTTTAGTTTAAAATTGTATGACATGTTAATAAAGGAAAAATGTTTTTGAAGTAGAAAGGATATTTTCCTCAAGAATAGAGTTCAAGTGTTTTATCAAAATTATTTTCCATCTAAGATAATATAGGGTTCTGTTTATATACATATTTTTGCATTGATTTGATTATGTTGTGATGGAATTATTTTTATGAATTCCTTTATCTTATATGAATTGTTTTATGATGTCATGTTGTTTAAGAATCCCATTTTTATTACATGGGTTATGCAATGATGTATGATTTATGATTTTGTGGCACACATAAGAATGGTATCATCATGAGATGGGTGGGACCTATATCTCCCTCCAATGCATTGGGTAAAGATTTTATATCTCATGAGATAGACATGGCTGGAATGGTAGGTTATACCGGTTCAGTGAAATAGGACTGAAACGAGGAGTGAACTTGGTTCAGAAATGGACTTTGTCCACTAAGATAGTCTTGGCAATGAGTCTTGACTAACAAGAAATTATTCTCTATGATTATGTGTGTATTCCACAAAGTTTCATGTTTTAAGTTATGATTATTGTGATTACATTTCACTGCCATGATTTATCCCATGTTATGAAATTATGATCTCTTTTGTAGGTTAAGATTTCCAAAAGTTATGTGCTTATGTATATGATCTGATTGATATTTCTTTTGTTTACCCTTACTGAGCATTTGAGCTCAACCTTTTTTATGTTTTCTTTCCCCAGGTCAGGAAGAAGGTTATTAAGTAAGATATGCCAAAAGGGACCCTAGATATGATGAAATAAATGGGAGACACTGTAGAAGATTTATGAACCAGTTGTTTATGTTTCCCAGTTTCTAAAGACACTATACCTATACGGTCCTTTCATGGTTTTGTTATATGTTGTAATAAGTATGCTTCAATTTTGAAGTATTAACAATGTATGTAAAGTATGGGTCGTTATAGTTGGTATCAGAGGAAAGGTATAGTCAACCTTTGGAAACTAGGATGTGAAAGCCTTAGTAAGAACCCTAAGGATAAGTCTAAGAATAGAACACAATCTTAGTGTTTTAGAAATGGCCATGAATAACCTAGGATAAGACCTTAAGTGTGAAATTTTATTCTTGATTATGTGGGTTTACTATTATAATTAGTGTTGCTCACACTATTCTTCTTGGTTTTAGTCAATGGCTGGAACCCGAAGGAACCGTGTTAATGCGGAATGTGATGGGCAATGCAAAGATTGTCCCCCTGAGCAACCAAACGACATGGGAGCTGGAATGAAAAATCTTGTATCCATGCTCACACAACTTTCTCAAGCTATGAATCATGTAGGACTTCCAAACGAGCAAAGGAAGGAGCAAAATTCTGTTGAATCCTTCATGAGGCAGCGTCCACCTTCTTTTAGCGGGTCTACTGATCCATTAGTTGCTGAACAATGGATTAGTACTAATGAAAAGATATTTTCAGTTCTTCAATGTTCTGAACATGATAAAGTCATCCTATCAGTGTATCGTTTAGAAGGAGATGCTGATCAATGGTGGAATCTTATTAAGAATACGAGGCAAAGGGATGAAATTGAGTCCATGGAATGGGACGAGTTCAAGAACTTATTTTTCAATAAGTACTTCCCTCTTATTCTCCAAACAAATATGGAGAAAGAGTTTCTTGAACTAAATCAAAAGGATGATGAATCTGTTGGTACCTATGAAGCAAATTTTACAAGACTTTCAAGGTACGCTTCTGGTATTATTATCCAACCTGAGAGTAAGATCGATCGATTCTTTAGTGGCTTAAAACCAAGTCTTCGAAGGGCGTTAGCCATAAGGGACTTCAATAGCTATGAGGAAATCATTCGATGTGCTCTCAAAGTCGAGATGGAGATTGGAGTAACCCATCAGTCATATGGGTTTGATAAGAAGAGGAAAATGGAATTCAAAGGAAAATCTAAAGAGCACACTGAAAAGAAGATGAGCTTTCCCTTATGCTCAAAGTGTGGAAAGAAACATGGAGGGAGTTGTCTTAAAGGGACAAGTAAATGTTTCAAATGTGGAAAGGAAGGTCATCAGGCATTTGAATGCCGCGATAATGGGAAGAAGATGTCTAATGATGCAAAAAAGGAAGGGATACACAGAATTAACCTACTACACTTCAATGTTTCAAGTGAAAGGAGATGGGGCATTATGCCAATCAATGCCCAAATCCAAGGGTTGATGATGACGGTCGACGTCAACAAACTCTCAAGGCTAAAGACAAAGGAAAGTTACATGCAATTTCTATCAGCGATGTGGAGTATGATAACGATGTGGTGAAAGGTACACTTACCATCCACTCTAAAGTAGCAAATGTTTTATTTGATTCTGGATCCACCCACTCTTTTATTTCTGAAGAATTTTCTAAGGGTATCACCGTATTACCTCAACAATTAGATGTTGAGTTAGCTGTGACAACACCTAATGGCACAACAGTCGCATCAAAAGTTTATAATTCTTCTCCGATCAAAGTTTGTGGGAAAGTGCTTCCTGAAAATCTTGTGATCCTTCCTATAGTGGAATTTGATGTGATTCTTGGCATGGATTGTCTTTCTTTATATGGAGCTCATATCAATTTCCAAAGAAGGGAAGTCACATTTCATATTCCAGATCAATCTATGATCTTCTATCAATGCAAGGATGAACATAACCTTCCAGTGGAAATTTCTTCCATCTTATAGGTGTTGATTCCACTAAATGAAGGTTATTTATCTCAAATGGTTGGTGAGAAACTCACGATTAAGAATATGCCCATTGTACGGGAGTTTGATGATGTCTTTCCGGAGGAATTACCGGGTCTTCCACCAAATTGTGATGTTGAGTTTTCAATAGAACTCGTACCGGGTGCTTTGCCTATTTCAAAGACACCTTATAGAATGGCCCCAATTGAGTTGCAGGAATTGAAGCAGCAACTCCAAGAGAATATTGATAAAGGATTCATACGCCCTAGTGCGTCACCTTGGGGAGCACCTGTTCTATTTGTTAAGAAGAAATATGGATTAATGAGACTCTGCATTGATTATCGAGAACTTAACAAGATCACTATCAAGAACAAATATCCTCTCCCGCGCATTGATGACCTATTTGACCAACTACGCGGAGCTCAATACTTTTCCAAGATTGATCTTCGTTCAGGGTATCATCAATTAAGGGTCAAAAGGGAGGATATACCAAAGATGGATTTCCATACAAGGTATGGACACTATGAATTTATAGTGATGCCATTTGGTCTTACTAATGCCCCTTCTATCTTCATGGATCTGATGAATAGAGTCTTTAGAGACTATCTTGATCAATTTTTAGTAGTCTTTATAGACGATATTTTTGTCTATTCAAAGAGTAAGGAAGAACATGAATATCACTTGAGAATTATATTGAAGACCCTGAGAAAGGAAAATATTTATGCCAAATTTACCAAGTGTGAATTTTGTCTTCAAAAAGTTGCATTTTTGGGTCACATAATCTCAAAAGAGGGGATATCTGTGGATCCAGCAAAAACAGAGGTTATCGAAAGATGGTCGAGACCAACAACAGTAACTGAGATCTGAAGTTTTCTTGGTTTGGCTGGATATTATCGAGGTTTTGTGAAAGATTTTTCACGATTATCTAATCCACTCACCAAGTTGACTCGGAAAGGAGTTAAGTTTGTCTGGACGGAAGAATGTGAAGAGAATTTCAAGGAGTTGAAAAGAAGGTTATCCAGTGCACCTGTGCTCACACTGCCTTGTAGTGGAGAAAGGTTTGTGATCTACAGTGATGCATCCAAGAAGGGATTAGGGTGTGTTCTTATGCAAAATGATATGGTGATAGCTTATGCCTCACGACAGTTGAAAATCCATGAGCAAAATTACCCAACACATGATTTGGAGTTAGCTGCGGTAATCTTTGTATTAAAGATTTGGAGGCATTACCTTTATAGTGAAAGGTGTGATATTTATACTGATCATAAAAGTTTAAAGTATATTTTCACACAAAAGGAGCTGAATATGCATCAAAGAATATGGTTGGAGCTGATTAAGGATTACGATTGCTCAATCCATTACCACCCTGGGAAAACAAACAAGGTGGTAGATGCATTAAGTCGACAAGACCATGCTAGTTTATCCATGATGAGGATCACAAAAGATCTAATATTTATGGATTTACAAAGGATGGATCTTGGAATTATAATGGAAGGGGAAAAATCTTATGTCTCTCAAATGAATGTTCAACCATCTATAAATGTGAATATTAAAGAGGCATAGGAAGAAGATGTCGAGTTACAAAATAAGGTGAGAAATGTTCCTGAGTTCAACCTTGATTGTGATGGGATAATAAAGTTTAGGAATCAGGTTTGTGTTCCTCCCATCCCCAAATTAAAGAAGGAGCTGCTGGATGAGGCTCATAGTTCTTCATTCTCTATTCATCCTGGAAGCACGAAGATGTATAGGGACCTGAAAGAGTACTTCTGGTGGGATGACATGAAAAGAGATGTTGCTGAATATGTCTGTCGATGCTTGGTTTGTCAGCAAGTTAAAGCTGAGAGACAGAAGTCTAAGGGGATGTTACAACCATTACCCATACCTGAATGGAAATGGGAAAACATTACTATGGACTTTGTCACAGGACTTCCTAAAACATCCAAAGGCAATAATGCTATCTGGGTCATAGTTGATCGTCTTACAAAGTCTGCACACTTCATTGCTATTAGAGAAGATTTCTCTCTGGATCAGCTTGCCAGGATATATGTAAAGGAAGTGGTAAGATTGCATGGAGTACCACTTTCTATTATATCTGATCGGGATCCGAGATTTACCTCGAAGTTCTGGTGAAGTCTTCAGCATACTCTGGATACAGAGTTGAGTTTCAGCACTACTTATCATCCTCAGACAGACGGTTAGTCTGAAAGAACAATTCAAACCCTAGAAGATATGTTGAGAGCTTGCTCTATGGATTTCAAATGGAGTTTGGGATCAACACCTACCTTTGGTGGAATTTTCATATAATAACAGCTTTCACTCCAGTATTCAGATGGCTCCTTATGAAGCTCTCTATGGAAAGAAATGCAGGACTCCAACTTGTTGGGATGAAGTTGGGGAAAGAAAGCTACTAGGACCTGATCTCGTTGATGAAATGGCAGAAAAGGTCAGATCTATTAAACAACACATAAGAGCAGCTCATAGTCGACAGAAACGTTATGCCGACAGCCGAAGAAAAGACCTAGAGTTTGAAGTGGGCGATAAAGTGTTCTTACGGATATCTCCCTGGAAGAGAGTCATCAGATTTGGAAAGAAGGGGAAGTTGAGCCCTAGATATATCGATCCTTTCGAAATACTGGATCGTGTAGGGAAGGTATCTTACCGATTGGCGCTTCCACCGAATCTCTCTCAAGTTCACGATGTGTTCCATGTATCTCTCCTGAGAAAGTACATACCTGATCCTTCACATGTACTCAGCTCAGAAGTTGTACCGCTGGAGCAAGATCTTTCTTATGAAGAACGACCGATAGAGATTCTGGATGGTAGCGAAAAAGTCTTACGAAACAAGACCACTCGCTTGGTGAAAGTTTTATGGAGGAACCACCAATTAGAAGAAGCTACATGGGAACTTGAGGATATGATGAGGGAGAGGTATCCTCATCTGTTTGTTACAAAGTGACGAATTTTGAGGGCGAAATTCATTTTAAGGGGGGAAGAATGTAACACCCGAGACTTTTATGTTATATAAATCATCAAAGGAATATTTTTCTACACAACTCTTGCTTGGCTTGCTTTACACGAAATTGCGACCTTCCTCGATAGCGTGCATCGTACGCAATACTGAGTTTCACTAAACAATGATATGCTATTAAAATATTATTAAAACTAGCCGTTTTGAATAGTAATAACCACTTTTTGAAATTTTATAAATTCTATTTTTCAAAATGGACTTCATTTTTGGATTCGGAATATCGAAATTAGCCTAGGGTGAAATTTTGGTATTTTTCTGAAAACTTTCAATTTTTGATGAATAGTGAAACCACTAAGTGGTAGTTAAAAAACTGAATTTTTCATAAAACATAATTTTACCTCTTCTGTGAGTAGAATTTCGAAAATCCGAGAGACACGGTTAATATCAAGGACTAAAATGTGGTTCAATGAGATAAAATTAATTTTTTGGTGAATAGTAACTTTTTACTTTTTTTACCACGGTTAATAGTAAATAGGGTAACTAAGGGTAAATATGATATTACTATTACCCTAACACATGTCCTAATTCTATTGGATAAGTGTAATTCGACTAAAAACAACCTTATGAATATAATATGACCATTTAGGTCCACTTGGATTAGATTATGACATTTAATATTATTTTATTTAATGAATAGTTAAAATAGTTAAAATCAAAGTTTAATAACTAAAACATTTTTAATATGGGGTTATACATAAGATAAATTCGATTATAAATATTCATTAGAAATCTAAAAATATTTCCTACATAATGATATTTTATTTATAATTTTTAGACTTTAAATAAATTAATTTATTTATGACACAACGATGATGCAATAATTACCCTTTTAAGGAAATGTTAACATAATTGATGTTATAAATGCCCAAATAAATGTAATTTGAGACTTTTTATGAATTACACTAATTTTCTAGGTTACTATGATATATTAGTGTTGATTTAATCAACTTGGTTCGAACATATAACTCTGTTATGATTTTCACAAAAATCAATTACTAAATAGTGTCAAAATTGACATAAAATAGTTTTTAAAACAAATATTATATTTTTAATTGTTATTTTATTCCTAAAAATATAAGGTTCTGCCAAATGACTTAGATAAGGATATATATATCAATAATAAACAACTTGGGGTTCGTTTGAAATGTTATAGTAAGTGTATTAACCATATAGTGTAAGAAAACAAAAAGTCACGGTAAAAGTTAAATTATTTAACTTAGAGTTAAATCTAATTGATAAGGTTAAAATAATAACCTAAACTTGTCTAAATCCTATTGGTTGATAGGATCTCGACCCATCCCCACTTTACCTTCGAAATAAGACCCTTTGGAACCATTATAAACCGATTTTTACTTTAATATAAAATAATATTTTGAGATATTCCTAAGGTGCCCCTCTCCTCCCTTATAAAAGGGAACCTCCTCCCCCTCCTCCTCACACCAATTTGAGCTCTCAAGCTCGGAAAACCCCTGCCAAAATCCCTTCTCCACTTCCCTAGAATAATCCTAGAGGTCCTGGTCTTCTTCAAAGACCAATCTTAGTTCCCTAAGTGGAGGATTCAAAGAGGCGTTTCAAAGAAGAGGTAATATCCATTACCGAACTTTTCAATTTCTTTCTTCTTCAACTTCTTCTTCTTTAGTTGTTTCATGATAAAGTAATAACATCAGTATTACATACATAATGATATGTTATTATAAATATGAAACAATCCTAATTCACCTTCTATCCATCTTACGGAAAAATGAAATCACCGCGCGTGCGTACGTACGGAATACCGTCTCCACGCCGTGGTGTAATCTATTTTCCACCATCACCTTACAAGGATGGGTATAATGGTGTAATGAGTAACTATATATATTATTATTATAAAGTGATATTGATACTGAAATAGTATAAATACACTTAAATAAAATTCCACGATCATGGGAACAATATCATCGCTCGTGCGTACGTACGGAATACCGTCTCCACGATGTGATGCGACTCGTTCTACATGATCATCATTACATAGTAATTATATAAATGAAATTAATTGAATGAATAAATATTATATATGTTACACTAATACCATTCTGGATATAAGGTATCTATAACCATAAAAGAAGAATAAGAATATTTCGGCAAAACACGCATTAGAACAAAAGGCAATAAAGACCCGTGTAACAAGTAACAATGAAATATTACTAATAAGAAGCTAAGAATATGACCATATATGATATCATATCAATATGTATGATTCTGGAATAAGTCAATAACATTATTTAAACCATTATACAGGAGCTTCGGACACGTACAAAGCAAATCAGACCTAAGGTAAGGGAAATATCACAATCTCATTTTTATCCAAGATTGTCTATACTTTAGTATTTACTGGGGTGTATTTTGTCATCCAAACCCATGTTTCCTCAATATGTAATATTATTTCCATCCACCTACAATTGTTTAAATCCAATTTTACCCTTCGGTGAGTTTTTAGTAAAAGATATGAACGAAATCTTTTGTCGTTTTTTCGTACAAGGTACTTTTTGACTTTTCCAAAAAAAGTACGAAAAGAATGTTTTTTTAAACTTATACGCCATGAATGGATTTTTAAAACATTATTTCCAAGAAGCTTACTTTACAAGTTTTCAAGTTTATTTTTAATCAACTTGTTTTAGTTTAAAATTGTATGACATGTTAATAAAGGAAAAATGTTTTTGAAGTAGAAAGGATATTTTCCTCAAGAATAGAGTTCAAGTGTTTTATCAAAATTATTTTCCATCTAAGATAATATAGGGTTCTATTTATATCCCTATTATTACATTGATTTGATTATGTTGTGATGGAATTATTTTTATGAATTCCTTTATCTTATATGAATTGTTTTATGATGTCATGTTGTTTAAGAATCTCATTTTTATTACATGGGTTATGCAATGATGTATGATTTATGATTTTGTGGCACACATAAGAATGGTATCATTATGAGATGGGTGGGACCTATATCTCCCTCCAATGCATTGGGTAAAGATTTTATATCTCATGAGATAGACATGGCTGGAAGGTTAGGTTATACCGGTTCAGTGAAACAGGACTGAAACAAGGAGTGAACTCGGTTCAGAAATGGACTTTGTCCCCTAAGATAGTCTTGGAAATGAGTCTTGACTAACAAGAAATGATTCTATATGATTATGTGTGTATGTCACAAAGTTTCATGTTTTAAGTTATGATTATTGTGATTACATTTCACTGCCATGATTTATCCCATGTTAGGAAATTATGATCTCTTTTGCAGGTTAAGATTTCCAAAAGTTATGTGCTTATGTATATGATGTCATTGATATTTCTTTTGTTTACCCTTATTGAGCATTTGAGCTCACCCTTTTGTATGTTTTCTTTCCCCAGGCCAGGAAGAAGGTTATTAAGTAAGATATTCCAAAAGGGACCCTAGATATGATGAAATAAAAGGGAGACACTATAGAAGATTTATGAACCAGTTGTTTATGTTTCCCAGTTTCTAAAGACACTATACCTATACGGTCCTTTCGTGGTTTTGTTATATGTTGTAATAAGTATGCTTCAATTTTGAAGTATTAATAATGTATGTAAAGTATGGGTCGTTATATTACACCCCCTACTTAGCATGGACTATTGCATCTTAAACCTACAGACTCCAAAATAAATAATAATAATGAAAAATTTGGATAAAAATTAATAAATAAAATGATTTTTACCTAAAATTGAATTTGTGGGTGTGGCAGTAATGGTAATTTTGGTAGTCATGGTAGACTGATGGCATCCCTGTTTACAATGAGAAGTGTGAAAATGGGTTTCATGTTTATCATGGTGGAATATAGCATTGTTTGATTACTATTTCTTTATAGTGATTTCATGGATGCTTTGGGGAAATGGGGAGGCATGTGGGAATTATTTCATAGTGTCTCAAGGTTATATTGAGGATAATAAAGTTGAAATGGGAAGGCCAATGCCACCATACCATGGTAAACGTCAAATCCTCATTAAAATAATAAATGATTAGTGAGTAGTGACATATTAATGCATTTTCAAATTTGAGAATTAATGATCTCCTTTTACTGAACTTCAGCACAATGTGATTAGCCTATCACCATGTCATGGTGACGTTATGAGAATTTTATTATAAATTTGGCTGAAAATATTCCTTTATTTAGTTTTATCCGTATTCCCTCAAATATTAGGTGACACATAGTTCTTATTTTATGGAATTTGATTTTTTGAATAATTTTAAGTAATTTTTTTTGTATAATAGATCCATAATGATCAAATATAATATTCTATTCCATATTAATTATGTTTTTCCATTTTAATAATATTTTTCAATATTCTTAAAATATAGGGGATTCAAAATATTACTTATTTATTGTTGTAAAAATTTGTAAATAACATGATTTTGTTTCCTTTGTTAAAGGGTTAAAATTAAAATAATGAAGATAATGTAAGGGAAAAAAGAAATTAAAAGGGTAAAGTGAATCATATATGTTTATATGATTTACATGCTTTTATTTTTTTGTTGTGTGTGTTGTTGTGATGAAAATGTTACTATGATTTTTTTATGTTTGTTATGCTAAAACATGTTCATAATTAGAAAGTGATACAAAGATATTAATTTTATAATAGAAATAAATATGGATGTTGTTTTTACTATGATATGATTGAACATTAAATTAAATGAAGAAGAATGATTATAAGAAATTTTTGTTAGTAATATGACTATATTAATTTTTATTAATGTAATTATGTTGTTTATTTACTATTATAAGGGAATTTCTAGTATTACTTTCTAATGTTTTTTGAGAGTTATGGTGATATATATTGTTTTTTTGGTATATTTATGATGTTAAAGTGGTTTAGTTTGGTGTTTTATATTAAAGTGGTAGAGTTTATATTATGGGAAGTTATGGTGGTTTTTTAATTATGGTAGTGTAATGAAATTTATTCATTATTATATTTTAGTTAACCTAGGATACTAATATTGATAATAGAATACACCCCTTCTCCTAATATCTCTTTTCAACATATTATATATTGTGATGGAATGAAGTTTTTGTTTATGGTGGTGATGTGATGATGAAAAAATTATGTAGTTTTTTAGTGGTGATGTGGTTGTGCCTTTGTACACAATTATTAGTTTTCTAATTGATGGGGAAGTCCTCATGTTATTTTATACTTCAGATTATAATGTATTAACTTCTTGTGATGATTTCATAATGCATATAAGACATTACAAAATGATATTTATACATCATCAATGTCATATACATTTAATGTTTCAATACCATTGTATATATTTTTCAAAATAATATTATTTTATCAATAAGATTTCATTATATTGATTAATTTCTGTAAATTTTTATACAATAAATAATCTATGGGCAATACAGTTTTATAAATAAGGTTTTGGTGAGAGTCACTATATCATGGTTTATATTTGATCATGTTTCATAAAGCTATGTGATGGTATTTATGTTTAATTAAATGTGATATAATTTTTAAACCATCCTATAGTGATTATCCTATGGTTTTCATCCATTGAAACATCATGTGATGATGTTTATATATATTATTTATTGTTAAATAAGTTTAAAAGTCAAAAAATCAATGAGGATTATGTTGTAAGAGTTAAAAAATTTAACGATAAAGGTTAAAAATTTCATAAAATTTGAAACATCATGGAATCAAGACAATCCTTCATTTAATATAGGAGGCATATAAATTGATGTTCATAGTAATTATTTGATAAAATAAAGCTCATTCTCTCCAATTAAATTATACCTCTCTTTCTTTTATCTCAATTTTAGTTTTTAGTGGAGGTGCTAGCACAAAACTATAGAGAAGGGGTCTCACCAAAGTGTTCAGTGATTCTAGTGTCCAATAGAAACCTTTAGAGGTAGGAACCCACTGGTTTTTATTGAGAAAACTCAATTAAACTCACTTTTTGTAAAATCGATATTAATAGTGAAGTATAGTTGTTTTGTAGTTTTTATTTTGACATTATTGATTCTACTCTTAATCGATCTTATATTTAGGTTTTTTATTTACTCTAGTGTATTATATCATTTATATGTCACACAAAAACCTTCAGTGACATCAGATACATTATTATTAAATAATTGATAAGATGAAAAAAAATATGAAAATTGTTTTTGGAAATTTTCAGATCCATGAACATGGTTATAAAATCATAGCATTATTACATATGTTTTTCTAGAAAGTAATGTTGTTTATGAAATCATGTCTTGATTTATATAAAATTCTAGTAAATATATAGTGTTTTAAAAAATACCATAATTATCTTATTGTAAATAAATATATCGTATTTACATTATCACATCTTGGTTTCTTAGAGAAAACATTATGGTTTAGGGAAATAAGATTTAAAATAAAAGGTGAAACCACATCATGGTAGATATTTACTGACCCTAGTTTATGTTGTGATCATATCAAAAAAAAAAATCTCTAATATACTATGTCATTCCTTGGGGATAGTCCATCAAGATATTAATTTTCATAAATTGCTATGTAGTGAAACCAAACCATGGTTCATGGTTGTGGTTTTCAAAAAATTATAGAAACATATTTTTTTTAAACAATTTTCTAGCACATTCCCTTCAAACCCATGAAAATTTTCATATATATTAGACTATATAAAAAGTGATTTTTATTTGTAAGATTTTATAATGTTGTTATATATAATGATAAATGCATGAATTTTTCATTTGTTTTTGAAATACTTATTCAAGAATATAAGTGTTTTATATTATGAATGTTGTATATTTAGGTTTAAACCATTTAAACTACTTCTTATAATTTCCATTCCATGCATACAAGAGTTACATACTAGGTATGATATAGAAGATTTTGTTTTGATTCTATAAATACTATGATTTTTTTATTATAATTATGAGTTCAATAATAAGGTTTGGTTATGATTTATGAATAGTATGTTTTATTGTTTTATTATATTTTAGGCCTCCCTTAATTATTGATAAATGGGATGTGGGAATTTGGGTTGGACTTTTAATTATCCCAAGGGCTTATTATTTTCTAAGAGAAGTGGGTAATGGATACCTATCATGTTATGTTTTACCTTGTGGGGAATTTAGTTTTGTATGATTATAATCCTTTACATTAAAATATTTCATGAACCTTATGCATGGGATGAATTTATATATGTGTAGAGATAATTGTATTTTATTATTGGGTGAAAAAAAATCATGAGTTGAATAAGGTGTTATATGATAATAAGTTTTGAACATATTGATTTGGTTAAAGGAATGAAATTTTAAAATTAATTCTCTAGGAACATTTATATATATTTTAATAGAATGAGATGAAAATATTAAATGAAATGGGATAGTTATTAATAACATGAATATGATGCATATAGAAATGGTGAGACCAATAAAACCCTATAAATAATAAGTTTAAGATTCCTTCCAATATAAAAACATGTCAAGAAATCAATAATTTAGTTAGAATTTTCTAAAGTACGGTGTCAATGCATTATCTTTTATAAGTAACTGGGGATGTGGAAGACCCTTATAGTTAGGTAACTATGTCCCATTTTGATATTTGAGTTACACTTAACTGGGAAACCTAAAGAGTCCAGATATAAAATAAATAGAGTTGAGTTTATCTATATTATGTATTTAGGAAAATGGTTTTATATTCAACTGTCCAAGAGTCATATGTGATATGTTTGACATTATGAACTACCAAAATATAAAAGTTATGATATGAATTTCCAACAAAAATCACTACTTAGTGAAATAGGAATCTTGGTTCAAGGAATTGATATGATGTATGGGGTCATTATTTTTAATGTGAGTAAATTTAATATAATTATTTATTAAAATGGTATAAAACATGATACTCACCCCAAGATATGTATTTCTATATATTATAACAAGCATCATGAATATTATTTTGAGGTATCTTATATGTTTTACATATATTTTAATAGATTGGCATCTATGGTTTATAACTTTTTTAATGGGAAACATGAGAACATGTATGTGGATGTCATAATAATAAATTTATTTAATTCTGACACATTGATTTTGGATACTTGGTGTTCATCACAAATTTTTTTTTAAAAATATAGATATATAAATATGGGGGAATTGATAAAAGTAGAAGTAGATCTAAGTGTTGGTAATGAGGAATGGGGTTAGATATTAAAAGTTGGAACTTATGATTTAAGTCTAACTAGTGGATTAGTTCAGTAATTAGAAAACTATTACTATTTCCTAACTATATATAATTTTTTTCAATATATATCTTGTTTGTATAAGATAATATTTCCTTTATTATTAAGAACAATAGTTGTTATATATATAAATTAATGTATTTAAGCAATTGGGAATATATTTAATGGTTTATACATTTTTTTATGGATAATAATATCTATAACATTAAAGATAATAAGGTAAATGATTATTTTAACACCACTTATCTTTGGAATTACCGCCTTGGTAATATAGATGATAAATGAAACCAAATACTCCAAAACATGGATTGATGGTTTCATTCAATTATGAACATTTTGAAAATTATGAATAGTTTTTGTTAAGATGAGAGGGCATGTGGACTATTGAATGAAATAAAAAGTAATATATATAGACCAATGAGTTATCAATAATTTCATGTGTGAAAATAATTTATAACATTTACTCATAATTTATGTTTTTATAGTGATTTGTTTTGTTACGATAGAAAAGTTTTAAAAACTTTTAAAAGGTCAATGTGTTAAAAAGTCGAGTAAAAAATAAAATATAAAAAAGTATTATGATATTATGATCATATTAGGGTGGGGAATAATTTATCTATAAGTTTATTGATTATATGATAGATTATGGAATTTTTTCACAAATCACTTGTCCTAGAACACCACTGTGAAATGGTGTATGATAGAGGAGGAATCATACCTTGATGAACATAGTTTGATCAATGATGAGTCATTATGAACTTCTTATATCATTATAGGGATATTCTATGGAAACAAATACATTATTACTTAACCACATTCCATATAAAGAAATTATAAATAGAACATATGAGATATGGAGTGGGAGGTATCCGAATTTATATATTTTTTAGTATTAGGAGTTTTGAAGAATACATATTATATTTGTATTCTGAGAAACTTGAACCTAAAATAAAAAATTATTATATTGGTTATCTTAAGGAAATGATGGGATATTATTCCTATAATCTTAATGTGCATGAATTTTCTTTGGAATTATTTTGACCATTCCTTGAGAAAGAACATATAAATTAATGTATTAGTGAGAGAAAATATAAATTTGAGAAGTAAAAAACCAACAAACGTGAATTTTACCTAAGATATAAAGTTAGCTAGTTCCAAATATTGTTATGTAAGAAGTTACAACTCAGTTCACCGAATAAATCTAAAGGTTTTGTATGATTTGTTAAGAAACTGATAGATACTGATTTCCTAAGGAAAATGATTCTGATGTAATATTCATAGATAGTGAACTTGTTGAACCCAATTTGTGTTGGCATTGTATTTTTTATCAATGTGTGTCAAGTAATAATTGGATTTCATGATTCTAATATGATATTGAGGTGAAAAAATTGAAAAGAAGTTATAATTTCCGAAGCATGGGGATGAGTTCCATGAAGTTCCAAAGTCAGATGCTTATGTGTGTTAAACATTAAACAATGGATTCAAATTTAAGATGGAAGGATTGGAGGAATTATGTGCTACTGTTATATTTATATGATAGTGAAAGTAATTCCATTAAATCTTTCTAGATACCCATTTTTAAATTATAATGGTATTTTGGAGTCTAGGAGTTACTTCCAATGGTTTGTTAAATAACTATTCAGGCAATGAAAAAGTTTTATAGATAATTTATACTTGTTTGAGTTAACATAAAAGCTAATGAAATTAATTATAAGAATGCTTAGATGAAGTATTAAAGTGATTGAGGAATCCTACAGTTTAATTGAAGAGTTTATAAAGATATTTGAGGTGGATAATGTTAATTTAGAGGTGTTTAGAAGCTATATAAAGATAGGTTAGGAAATATAGAGGTTATGTAAAGGTACACATAAAGTTTCATTGTGTACATAAAGGTAATATTACTTATATGTAAAGGTAAGTAACAAAAGTTACTCAACTACATCATGGAAATATGGGTGTTTCAATTACTATTTCAAGGTAAGTCTAGATCTATATTGAGGTAATAATGACTACATATGGATAAAGAAAAATTCCTATATAGTGTATACAATTTACTTTATAATTATGATATCTATGTAAAGGAAATGTGATACCTACATAGAGGTCATGATAAATTCTATGAATCAATGTAAAGGTTACTAAAAAATCAGGTGAGCTATGTATGGGTTAATCTAAAAATCAGAAGTTACGTAAGATCATTCTCATACCCACGTATGGGTTATGGAACATATTTAAAATATGAATAAAGGTATCTGATATGATCTATAACCTATAAGAGGGATATTCATGATCCCCACAATGGTACTTCTACAAAATTAGTTGCTACATGAAGGAAAAATCCTTTCACTTGAGGAGATGTTTAGAAGTATATTATAAATAAATGATGAGAAATATCTGAATGAATATTCTAATTTATTTGAATTAAAATATGAAGATGAAAAATCTGATCATTTATGGTGAGTATATCATGATTTTTTTATCCTAGTAAAGTAATGAGTTGAGAAACACATATTCTTATGTATAAATTTACTGAATATCTGTTGACCACTTGCATCATGACCTAACCATCGACCACATGTCTCATACAATTATTTCATCGACCACATGGATTGTACGGTTAGTCCACTAACATCTTACCTCCTAGTATATCTATAAACCATATGTTTTACTTAGTCTATCCACTTACTGAATTATTAATATGTTTTATCTAGTAATTATCTAATTTTTAATGAAATATGATTGTTGAGTTTTCCAAATTATTTATTACAAAGATTATAAATTTGAAGATGAAAATAACATGTGTTTAAGATTCAAAATATCATGGGAATAGTGTTCTGAAATTAATGTGAAGAAAAGGAAATAATATCTCATTTTCTAGAATATAATTAAAAGAGGGGGTTAATTTCCTTTTAATAATAAAAACTAAAATATGTGATTCAAAAATTCAATCGAGTGATAATTTCAAAAAATTAAAGTCAGAATAATATAATTTAAAACGAATTGAAATTCAAAAGATTAAGTATAGTGAAAAAAACATTAATTAATTGATATATTGATTAAGTGATTGATATGATGAAATATTAATTGATTGATTGAATAGAAGAGATTAATTTGTAAATGATTTGTATTGTAAATAAAATATAAGTCACACAATTTGATAAGGGAGTATTAAAATAGATCAAGATGATAAACTATGTCCACCAACTCAATTAATTGAGTGTTTATGAACTAATAGACCTTGACTTTAGTGATGTATTAGAATCTTTAAAATAAAACAAAACCATTAATTTAGTAGTAGATGATAAAATTGGAAATAAAACTTTTTGTTAGTAGTTTTCTGTGAACCCAAAGAGAAAGACCATGGTTTTTTCATTTTACCAATAACCCAAAAATTAAGAATAATAAAGTGTTATTTGAAAAAAAACCATTGATTAAATGACCCCTATTCTAAAGAAATATAGAGTAGATGAAATTGGTAAATATGTGAGATAAATATGGGAGATTAAAGTGTTTGAAGAAATAAGTACAAAGAGATCATAAGAGGATGAATAATGGAAGAAATTTTCAGTCAATGATCATTTCTATTTTCTATTTTTCCATAAAGTTCATTGAAATTAAATTTCATTTATTTCAAAGCTTACCATGATATTTATTTTTAGGCTCTAGGGTTAAAGTATGATTTTGAGGAGTTAACGGGTCAACAAAACTATAGAAGGCTGTCATCAATGTACCCATTGAATGTATGGCTCAATACAACTGGCTGGCTGCCTGATTCCATCATCCAGCCGATGGGATTTTATATGCTTACAAGTTACTATGAAATCCAATGAGTAGGTTCTAGGTTCCATTGGGTAGACGTTAAAGTACATGTAAAAAACCAGTACATTCTTGTTCTCATTAGGTATCCAGAGATCTACAATGGGTACCCAATGGAATTCTAAGATCTCTACTAGTACTATCTAGTTTTATTGATGAGCCTATGACACTCCACCAGGTTGCTGGAGGTAATAGGATTTGTGAAACGTTCTCTAGGTAATTATTATTTAGTTTAAAGTATTTGTTTGATAATTTAATTTCATAAATCAATATATAACCGAAATAACTAAAATACCCCCAATTGACAAGGTTAGAAACATTTTTGATGTTTCTTATCTTTAAAAAAATCTAAGAGAGTGAGGTAAAAAAATTACCCCCTTTTTTATGATCACAAACACTTAGAATAAACAAAGGAAAATTTCAAATTAATTTGAATATTTCATAATGAAACTAAAATTAGGTGATAAAATCATTTTCAACACTCAAGATAGTAAAAAAAATTGGATTTTTAAAGGATTAAAAAAATATAAGTTCAAAATAATTTCCATGTAAATGATATTTAGAACATGTATTTGTAAATTCTTCAAAGGACACATAAAAAATGTAAAAATTTAAAACCATAAATTATTTCACCATTATTAGTTTTTCTCCACTTTTTTAATATAAAACATAATGTATAAATAGGGTTAATTAAATAATAAATAAAAATAAATTCTGTAACTTATTATTTATGATTCTTAAGGAGAGACATAAATAGAATTTATGATTTTTTTGTAAAAATAAAAATACTTTTGATTTACAAAAAAATAAACAAATTTAAAGAGTGTAAATTATTTTAATGGTTTCCTTTCAAAGAGTATAATGAGTAAATTCAAGATAAATCATTTAAAAATTCATAAAATAAGTTCAATATTGAAATAGATTGTATCCATTTGAAACATTTTAGAATTAAGAAGATAATATCTCCCTTAATTGATGCATTAAAAAATACAAGGGTCTATAAAACAATGAAATTAAATAGATAAACAAAAAGTCATAAATGTTTTAAAATTAATGAAATAATTTTAAAATAACACTTTAAAAAATGATTTTTTTGAAGAAGTAACAATTTAAAATACAATTTGATATTAATTATTATTTATTAATTCCAATCAGTTATTAAGACTATGAAGTTTTATGTGAATAATATAGACCATATATCCTAAGCGTGTCAAACTAGGTTTGCAGTAGAGGCCCACTCTTCATGCCTAAGGTGAAGATTAGATTAAAACCCAACCATCCCTTTTCTAAGTTATAACATCTAGTTTAACTTTATCTAAAACCATATCCAATTATTTGTATCCACACATTAAATTTATTTTCTAGGAATATTATAATCATTTTCTTTTCTAAAATTAGTGGTTAGAACGTTTTTAAATATTACTATTTTCAAAAAGAAATTTTTTAGAGAAACAAATATTTAATTTTTTTTGGAAAAGATAAAGATTTATAAATTTAATGAATAATTGTCACAAGAAATCAATACTTAACTAAAACTAAATAAATTGTAAAAAAATATAAAGTAATAGGGTTTGAAAGATATTATCCAATTGCATATTGGTGCTAAGGAACTTATAAAATAAATCCCCTTTATAGAATTGATCTCTAAAAAAGTAGTATATAAGATCAATGTTATTGGTGTGGGAGTGTTGTTTTGGATTTCTATAAATAATAATGGCTTTAGTATTATCACAATTAATATAAACATGGTTGAAATTTAGCCCATAATATAAGATTGTGTGTTTTATTCAAATAATTTTTGTGTAAAAACTCTTAGAAAACATATATTCCACTTCAAATGTAAAAGGAGATTTTTTTTTATATTACGGATCCATGAGACAAGGTTTTTTATAAGTAGGTGAAAAGTCCAAATTGTAATTTTCTATCTAATTAGAATCCCTAAAAACCGGCATTCGAAAAATTGGTAAGTTCAAAAGTGGTGTCTTTTGGATAAAATAAACCAATATTTTTAGCACCATTTAAATATATTAAAATTATTATAGGATCTTTAAAATGTGAATCTTTTGGATTTTATTAAAAACAATCATAGACACATATAATAAACATGGTGTCTATCCAGATCATAGTACTATAAACAAGACTCCAAATCCTACCTCTATAAATCTTGTTTTGAACCAGTTTACCAGATTCTTAAAATATTAGCTTATAAGAAGTTATCATAAGTGTTACTATTTCCTTAACATTATCCATTCCAAAACTCTTTGAAATTAAATTAGTGTTTTTTTAATTAGAAAAATTATTTACTGATTTTGATTAACTTGAAAACCAAGAAAGAATTTATGTTCTTCCATAAAAATCAACTCAAATTCTTTTCTCATTGAATCAGTAAAGTAATTACAATGAGATTATTATGTAGATATGGAAATAATGTCATAAACATAAATTTGAACAATTAATAAAACATTTTAAGTTTAAAAAAATTAAATCGAATATTTTATTTTAAAATAATTTTCTAAAAGAAATTTATTTAACCATTAATAACAAACATTATGGGATTTTTTAAACCATAAAAAGCCTTGGTAAATGTAAAAACATGATTTAGAATGTTTGAATCTTCAATAATGGGAGTTTTTTAATGAAAATATTTTTTTAAACTAAAATCATTCAAAAATAACATTTGATATCCATTTTAAAAATCTTAAAATTAAAATGAGTAGAAAACAATAATAAGATTATAATGGATTAAAGACTAGTGATGGGTGTAATGGTCTCACTAGAATCAATTACTTATTATATATATCCTTTAGATACAATTAAACATTTTTTATGAGTGATATTACCTTGATAATTTAATTTATTTATAAAAATTGATTTAATACTGATAATTGGATGATCTTCATGTATTTCTACAAGAGAAAAACATTATTCCTTGTGAATTGGTTCAATTACTCATGCATTTAAAGTACCCAATTTTTATTTTGAATGACATAATAAATTTTTAGGGGTTCTAGGTGTGAAACAAATTTTTTTCTTGTACAGGCTTATAAATCATTGAATAAATTTTATAAGGGATTGCCTATAGATTTTTCCTATTCCTTAGGTAATCGTATAGATAATAGTTCATCTAAAAATTAAATTTATTTAGAAGTAGGTGTATTATTTAAGGTCATATTTTCTAGGTCAAACTTAACATAATCAATTTGAGGATGATGATTAGGTAAATTCCTATAACATTTGATATGAACTGATTCTTCTAAGGCTCTATTCCATTTATTTAAGACTCAATATGTTTTAATTGAGTTAGAGTAAACAATAAAACCACCATCATCAATTTTGGGGTCAAACATTCCTATTTATTCTTTTTAGTTAAGAATGTAACATTTATATCTATTTTTTTAAAAAAAAACTAACTTTAGGTATTTTTTCTGAAGTTCACAGGGGGTCTTTTTAAGGAAGGGTCTTATAAGAACAAGGTTCAATGAATAACAAGTAATATTAACCACATCAGTTCAAAAATATTTTTTTATATTGAATTTATATAGGAGAGTTATTTTATTTTTATAAAGTGTTTGATTATTTCATTTTATGAATCCATTTTTTGTGGAGTCCTTAAAGAGGAAAACAAGATTATAACCTTGTGAAGTACAAAGTTCATAAAAAAAATTATTTTAAAACTCTCCCTTATGATCACTCTAAATGGATATGATCCTATAATTTTTTTTTCATTTTTTACCTTCTTTTATTATTTAATAATTAATTTACAAGAGTTATTTTTATTATAAAAGAAATAAACTAATGAAAATATTATATAATCGTCAATAATTACAAAAGTGTAGGATTTACCTCCTATAATTGCAACATGGGATGGTCCAAAAAATATCAAGTTGAGTAATCTCAAATACCATAAAGGTGGATACTTCTTTTTTATATTTAAAGGAAGCATTGTGTTTCTTACCATGTTGGAAAAGTTAATAAACAATGTTTTTTTAAATTAAATTTATGTAAATCTCTTACTAAATGATTTCATTTGGGTTTAACAAGTGTGTGTGTGATAAAATGACCATGTCACGACCCATCCCCCGGGGCCCGTTCCATGACTACCCCAAGCCCGCCTTCCATAGGTCAGGGGTTGGCGACTAGCATCAAAGGCATAATTCCCTCAAACCGGGAAGGCATTTCCTTAATAACCTGTAACACACACAGCAAGATACGAACATGAGTAAACTATATAACCAAAAGAGTGCTGAAAGTAAAAGGGGCTAGAATAAATCACAACAGTAAAGGTAAAAGTACAACTGAAAACAATACAACTGATGAAAAGAAAGAAAGGTGGCCACTTGGTCGTCCTCCAAGATTCCTACCTGAAGGGTAGGTACAGATAGCCTCCTCAGCACTCTGCGTCTGTCCACCTCCTCCACGTACCGACACACCATATGGACCACCTCTGGGCATCGTCCAGTCCTGGTACTGTCAACCTCTGTCAACATTGTCCGTCATCTGCAACCAACAAAACAAGGTGCAGCCATAGCCCGTGTAGGGGTGTGTATAACGATACTCAGTACGGATCTCGCGACCCTCAAGGTATCACAAAATCCAATAAGGATAAACCAAAAAGTATGAAATCAATAGATAAACTTTCGTAGTTATATTCCCATACATATACCTAATTTATCAAGTGATCCATCTCAATCATGAGAAAAAGACAAAAGTATTGAATCAGCTCAACCAGGATTTTATTCACATTATCGAAACCATGACTTCTAGAGAACTACTCCTCTGTCAAGTACAGTAGGCCTGCCATGACACTAAGCACGCTTCCCACAAACCATGGACTACTAAGGTACTCCTCCTGTTCAGTACCATGGGTCTGCTACATCACACAAAGGCGCTCCCCACCACGGGTCTGCCGCCACACCCAGGCACTTCCCCTCATAGCCTACAGAGGTAATCCTCCTATCGAGTATAGTGGGTCTACCGCGTCACACAGATCGCGCTCCTCCACTGTGGGTCTTCTGCCACAACCAGGCACTCCCCACTGGGCTAGTAGAGTCTCTCTGAGTCAACGGTCAGCAGTCGTCAGGTCTCAGCCAGCTACTAGGTCTCCTCACTCTGCTTGCTCATCACTGGAAGGATCCGCTCCATTATCTACTGGTTGATACCCCAACTATCACAAAGTCCCAAGAAGAAGTATCTAAAAGGTCTCCCACATCATAGGGGTCTCAACGCAATAGACGTCGCGTCAATCGGACCCCCGGTCTGTGGGTTATTAGCCTTTTTGTCCTGTGGGACCGGTTGGATTTGTGCACGATCCAACCTGACCGTATCTCAACTATACCCCAAAATTCAGTGGGGTATACTCAAAGGGACTGTTATGCTCCATGATTACCAGCTCCGCTGATGGTTCGTCAAACGGACGTCTGGTGCCAAAGATATGGCCAAAAGAAAGTAAAGGGTCATAGTGGGCCCAGGTCTGGTCCGACCCAGTTGGACCGGCCCGTTGTGCGGGCCAGCCCGTTTGGTTTGGCACGGCCCACTGGGATCATCCTAGTAGGTCGCGAGGGGTCGCGGAGGGCTGCGAAGGCGTGAACTGGTCGTGAGGGCGCGGACCGGCCACAGTGGGCGTGAGGGTGGTTTGTCCCGGAGGGTGCCACGTGGGCGGTTTGTCTTAGAGGGTGCCGCGAGGGCGCGGGCCGGCTCGGCCAATGCACCGCGAGGGGCGCAGGAGGTTGGCTCGTCTGGGGCGCAGTAAGGGGCGTGGGAGGCCGGCTTGGCCGGTGCGCCCCAAGGGGCATGGGTTCGGCCCGGGGCTCGGGAGTCCAGCTGCTTGAACAGCCGAGGTGGTTCGGAAGGGCGCCACAGGGCCGGGGTGGCCGAGGCGGGTTCGGCCGGAGGACGGTGCATCCAGGGCACCTCAGCTCAGCCCGGGGCGGCTCGGCCGGAAGGGCGGAGACCGCGGGGGCGGTTAGGCCATGGCGCCGTGAGGGGGCGCGACCAGTGTGTCCGGCGACGGTGCGGAACGCCACGGGGCCGGCACGGGTCGTGGAGGTCACGGGTGGCACGACCGTTTCCTTCATCTACTTCTTCATTGATGTTTCCTTCCTCCATTTTGAAGAACACCTCAAAAGAGAATGGCGGAAGGGTCGGGGCAAGTTGGTTTGGTCCGCACCCTCTGCATTTAGGGTGGTAGCATTTGGCTCACAAAAACTAAGCACAACAAACCCTTCCACAAAGATTTATCCCAAAACCCACAAAAGGTAAACATATGCAAATCAACTAGTTAGAAGTTGATCCTCGTTCTTTATTTTAGAAGGAAATAATCAAGGGAATAATATCTTATTCAAATAAAATCCCTACATTGATCGTTGTTGGTTGATATTGGCACGAGAAGGCATATGTTGATTCGTTGTAGATGAAAACGTCCTACGTCGGAGGAAGTCCCGAGGAAGAAGGTCTAAGGGAGTCGGCATTCTTTGTCGGAGGAGCGTTTTTGCAGAAGAACATGTTCTTCATTGGAGATCGTAATCCTCCATGTGTTGGGCGTCGCGTCACTTTACCAGCGCTTCGTCGCTTGGTGAAGTCGTCCCAAATCCTCCTCCCAAGCTCCATATATACAAGAGAGGGGAGAGGTAGGTAACGATCATTGGAATTTATGACGATTCATTTATTAGGAACCTTCCTAAATTCCAACGACGCTGTTACTTAATTTAATATGGTGGAAAGCCAATTAATTAAGTTGGAACAATTAAATAGGTGTGTTGGCATCATTAATGTGGAGGAATCTCAAGAGGCTCCTCCACATTAAAGAGGGGGTGGAGAGGTTTCTTCTCCCCCCATTAATAGGGGTCGGGTAGTCCCTATCACAATAAACTCTCATGGGAGGTTAAGGTGTGGTGGTCCCCACCACCATAACCTCTCATGGGAGGTTAAGGTCTAGTGGTCCCCACTTCTAACCTCCACATGGAGGTTTTAACAAACAAAATAAAAATAAAGCTACAAAATTTATTTTTATTCATGAAAAATCCAAAAACTAACTTTTACTCTCGACCCACTATCATCGTGGTGAAGATCTCCTTAAGAGAAAACTGGTGTTGTGAGTTCAACGGTGCCCTCAGATCTAAATTCCGAGCATTAGATCAAAAGTTACAAAACGCCACTCACATGTTTACTGAACTTACCCAAAACAAAGTTTGGAAAATTATTATCTGTCACCCTCGACCTGTACCGGTCGAGGTTATGCTATGCCAAGGTGAAACATTCGCCAAAGAACCCAACTATACTCTCTTATTTTCAATCCAAGTTACCGTTTAGAAGTTATGAATTTTACAATAAAATAATTGTCACTTAATTATTTTATTTGCCGCCAAAAACTAACTTTTCTGGTGGCCCACACCAGCCATAGTTAGAATATTTGTAAATAAAGCATACCCTCACAAGTTCGGCAGTGGTCTCAAATTTTTAATCTGAGTTTCCGTTTGTGAGTTATAAGCATTTGAAAAATAAAATAATTTATTTAATTATTTTATTTACGATTATGTCATTTTTGGTTTTTCTCACAGGATCCCCGCTCCGACTAATCTTAAGTCACACCAAGGGTAAAACCTCCATCCTGAGAATAAAGGTGCCCTCAGATTTCTGATCTGGGTAACCGTTTAAGAGTTATTACACTTTTTCAGGAAAACATCTGAAGTGCGTTAACTTAAGCGTAAAAAAACTTCGGTGGATCATTCCGAGCACTCCAAGCCTCGGAATCGTGGGCCGTCAGATTTCACGGACTTGTAAAATTCCCATATATTTAAAAAAATTACCTGGAAATTATGGGTCTTTAAATTCTGCCCACCTCAGGGCTCTACGTCACCGTAAGCCACAACTCAAACTAAGGGAACAACTGGGGGTACTGAGCACACATCTGAGCCTCCCAGTCCCATGTGCTCTCCTGGAGGTTCACGTGCTACCAGCGAATGTTCTCCAGAGGTATCGATTGTCTAGGAAGGAACCGCTCTTGTCGATCCTCAATATCTACTAGAACCTCTATAAAATTCTTCCCATCATCGATGTACAGCTCTCCATGGTCGATGACATGGGAAGGGTCATGAACGTATCTCCTTAGCTGAGATACGTGGAAGATGTCATGAAACCAGTGCAACTGAGTTGGAAGAGCTAAGCAGTAATCCACCTCGCGAACTCTACTGAGGACTTGAAAAGGTCCAATGAACCTCGGAGATAACTTGTCACCTTTTCCAAATCTCCGCAAACCTCATCGTAGTGAGACCCGTAAAAAGACATGGTCTCCATCCTCGAACTACAGAGGTCTACGTATCCTATGGTCATATGACTTTTGGCTCCTCTGTATAGTCTTTATCCTCTCCTGGATGATCTTCACTTTCTCTATGGTAGCTCGTACCATCTATAGTCCCACGAGTGCTGACTCGCCTGGGTAATTCCAGCACAAAGGTGATATGTAAGGTCTCCCATACAATGCCTCAAAAGGTGTCATCCCTATGGTGGAGTGATAACTATTGTAGTATGCAAACTCCACCAAAGGTAAGTGATCCTCCCAACTGAGACCGAAGTTGAGGACATAAGCACGCAGTATGTTCTTGAGGATTTGAATAGTTCGCTCAGTCTGGACATCCGTCTGAGGATGGAAGGTGGTGCTCAAATGAAGTTGTGTCCCGAAAGCCTCCAACAACCCCTTCCATAGTCGAGAAGTAAAATGTGCATCAAGATCCGAAACGATCGTCGATGGTACTCCATGTAACCACACAATCTTTTTCACATAGAGGCGTCTCAAGCTCTCTACTGAACCCTGTTCTTTGATTGGTATGAAGTGGGACGACTTGGAGATTTGGTCAACGATCACCCAAATCGAGTCATGATCCCTGTTTGTACGTGGAAGTCCTGTCACAAAGTCCATGGATATCCCATCCCACTTCCACTCTGGGACCTCTAAAGGATGAACCAAGCCTACCGGTACCGGATTCTCTTCCTTCACTTGCTGACAAGTGAGGCACCAAGAGACAAACTATACAACTGGGTTCTTCATTCCTAGCCACCAGTGCTATCGTCGGATGTCCCGGTATATCTTCTTCACTCATGGATGTACCACAATAGGGGATGTGTGGAACTCCCCCCAACACTTCCTCCTAAAGTGACACTGCTACCATGGTACGTCTCCTGAAGAGAATGACGTGCTCCCCACCTTCAGAAAATCCATAAGGTGTATGTCCTATGGATATTTGAGCACGTCGTGTCTCTCAGTTAGTGTCTCCGTGATGTGCCTCCCTGACCCGCTGAAGGAGTGGGGGAGTGACTGTAAGAGACTGAAGAAAAGCTTCTTCTTCTCAATCCACAAAGGATATCTGCAAAGAAACTAGCAGCTCTGTCACCTCACTTAGCCGATGCAGGCCAGACCTCCTACTGAGTATGTATGCTACCATGTTCCCCTTCCTAGGAGTATATACTATCTCAAAGTCAACTATTTTTTTCACAAGGGTGAGGTTGGATGAATCACGAGAAATTAACTGCACCCTCATATGCATGAGTTTATCCTATGCTTCCTGGGTTTCATTTTTCATCGAACAAGGAAAACACCATCCCAACGTTGTAGATAAATCACAACCTCTTTGCCTAATATAGTCAATATGAGTGTGAACTGTGGATGTCAAGTCCAAACCCAGACTAACGTCGTAATGCCTCGACGCTGCCACCAATAGGTTCTAACTGAAAATCTCTCCTCAGGGGCCAGATCACACAGTCGGCATAAGTGTGATTGTCGAGTCTCCTCCCAAAGGTGTCTCCAGACGTGAGGGTCAAGTCAACGGTTTAACTGGAAACTCTAGGTCCTGGACAATATTTGTGGAAGGAAGGAATGATTGTCACCTATGTTTATTGATACGACAACTAGTAGTAGACATGGACAGTACCTTGAATCATTCCTAGAGCCCTTGGGTTGTATTCCTTGACCGCATGCAACTACTCTCTTCCCCTTTCCTCCATCTCTCTGAGCCAGGCGGGGTCTAGAAGGGGGGGGGTGGGGGTTGTAACATGTCGAAAAGTACACCACCTCATGATGCTCCCCTAGCTTTGCTTCCCTGTCTACTACCCTGAAGACTCATATGACCCTAACACTTCTTCTTCCTAAAACATTTTACAGACCCATGTCTCTGAGACTGGCACCGGTTTCCTGATTTCCGACTACTAACATTCACTGGTTGTATCCGCTCAGCCAAAGAACATTCAACCACAAAGGTTCTCTCTAGCACCCTAGAATAAGTATGAATGTATAGAGGAATAGTGCTGGCTCATATTTCCTTTAAACACACCTCGATCAGAAGTTAGATCCCTAAAGCACTGATCATATCGCATTCATCGAGTACCAAGAACGATCGGTACACCTCGATGAATACTCAGCTACCGACATGTCGTCCTGTCGAAGCTGTAGATGTTCTAGAGAACTCTCAGGCACCTCCTTGAGGTAGTCCTCAACTACCTGTGAGTTAGGCTCACCTCGGAACCTGAGGGGTATCTGATGCTGAAACACATGTAAGGCACTAATCCTACATGTGTCCTCTACTGGTACCGCCAGTTATAACTGTTGACCAACAGGTAGTGATATAGTTGGCACACTACCCAAAGGTACTATCTCAATAAACAGTCCACGTAACAAAGCCTCATCACTAAGAAGACCATCCTCATGGTCACTAATTGAAAAATACTAGCAAGCAGCTAAGATAACCGTCTGCTCTACTAGTGTCTCAACTAGATGGGAAACTCTAGAAATCGCCTCCAGCCAGCCCCCAACTTGGTGATAATCTGTCTCACCTCGAAACCTCAGAGGCCTGTGCTGATGGAACTCATGCAATGCACTTAGTTGGCATGCACCATCCACCAGTGTGGCTGGTGGTATCTACAGCCCAACTGGTGGTGGTGGTGCTGGTACGCCACCCAAAGGTTCCAACATAGTAAGAGGGCCCTGCACCGGAACCTCGTCGCTCAGTGGGATGTCAGTGCGTACAACTTTTGGAACTCTAACTGGCTATCTATGTGGAGGACTCCTGAAAAGAAAAAGGTGCGACACGATCAAAAGATTATACTTGGTGAGGTGACTTGGTGAGCTGAATTAAGAAATCACAAAGAAAACACACATGCAATCAGTGTTTTCGTGCACTGAGTCAGAATTCAGAATTTAGGGTCCTGGTGTATGGATACGTCGACTACCGCACCAACACTGGACTCCCTAAACTAAAAACCACACTAAAGACACTTAACAATGTTGCTTCACAGAAAAATATCAGAGTCCTAAGTTCTTCGGTAGAACCGACTCCTCTGATACCAATTTGTCACGACCTGTCCCCCAGAGCCCATGCTGTGACTACCCCAAGCCTGCCTTTCATAGGCCAGGGACTGGCAACTAGCACCAAAGGCGTAATTACCTAAAATTGGGAAGGCATTGCCTTAATAACATATAACACACATAGCAAGATACGAACATGAGTAAAATGTATAACCAAAAGAGTTATGAAAGTAAAAGAGGCTGGAATACAAGCCCAACAGTAAAGGAACAAGTACAACTAAAAACAATACAACTGAAGAAAAGAAATAAAGGTAGCCACTAGGTCGTCCTTCGGGATTCCTACCTGAAGGGTAGGTACAGGTATTCTCATCAACACTCTCCATCTATCCATCTCCTCCACATACCGACACGTCGTATGGTCTACCACTGGGCACCGTCCAGTCCTGGTACTCTCAACCTCAGTCAGCGCTATCTGTCTTCTGCAACCAACACAACAAGGTGTGGGAATAGCCCGTATAGGGGTGAGTATAACGATACTCAGTAGGGACCCCAAGACCCTCAAGGTCTCACAAAATCCAAAAAGGATAAACCAAAAAGTATGAAATTAATAGATAACCTTACTTAGATATATTCCCATACATATACCAAAGTTATCAAGTGATGAATCTCAATCATGAAGAAAAAAAAAGTACTGGCTCAGCTCAACTAGGATTTTATTTACATTATCGAAACCAAGACTATTGGAGAACTCCTCATCTATCAAGTAAAGTGGGCCTACTGCAACATCGAGTGTGTTTTCCCTTAACCTTGGACTGCTGAGGTACTCCTCCTATCGAGTACCATGGGTCTGCTGCGTCACACAAAGGCGCTCCCCACCACGGGTCTGCCGCCACACCCAGACGCTCCCCCTCGTAGCCTGCAGAGGTACTCCACCTATCGAGTACCATGGGTATGCTGCATCACATAGATCACACTCCTCCATTGTGGGTCTACCTCTACAACCAGGCGCTTCCCACTGGGTTAGTAGAGTCTCTCTGAGTCAACGGTCAGTAGTTGTCAGGTCTCAGGAAGCAACTAGTTCTCTGCACTCTACTTGCTCGTCACTAGAAGGATCCACTCCACGAGCTACTGGTTGATACTCTAACTGTCACGAAGTCCCACGAACAAGTATCTCAAAGGTCCTCCACGTACTAGGGGTCTCAACGCAACACACGACGTGTCAATCAGACGCCCATTCTGTGAGTTATTAGCCTTTTTGTCTCGGGGGCCCGGTTGGATTCGCGCACGATCCAACCTGACTGTATCTCAAATATACCCCAAAATATAGTGGGGTATACTCAGTGAGACCGTCATGCTCCAAGATTACCAGCGCTGGTGACGGTTCATCAAATGGATGTCCGGTGCCAAAGATACGGCCAAAAGAAAGTAAAGGGTCATAGTGGCCCCGGGTCCTGTATGAACCGGTCGGACCGACCCGTCCCGACCCAGTCTGGACCAACCCGGTTCGGGTCAACCCAGCCTGACCCATTAGGTCTGGCATGGATTGTTGGGTGGGCCTGCCCGTTGGGTTTCGCTTGGCCCGCTGGGCCCAGCCAGCGGGCCGCGATGTGTCGTGGAAGGCGACGGGGGTGCGGGCTGGTCGCGAGGTCATGGATCGGCCACAGTCGGTGTGAGGGCGGTTTGGCCCGGAGGGCATCGTATCAGAGGTTTGGCCCGGAGGGCGCCGCAAGGGCGCAGGCTGGCTCGACCGGGGAGCCGTGAGGGGCGCAGGAGGCCGGCTCGGCCGGGGTGCCACGAGGGGCCTGGGAGGCCGCCTCGGCCAGGGCACCGCGAGGGGCGTGGGTGGCCAAATTGGTCAGGGCGCCGTGAGGGGCGCGGGAGGCTGGCTTGGCCGGGGCGCTACGAGGAGCATTTTTTCAGCTAGGGGCTTGGGAGGCCAGCAGCTGACGCGGCTGGGGCGCCACCGAAGGGTGACGCGTGGCCGGGGTGTCCAGGGCCGGTTCGGCCGGCATACGGTGCAGCCAGGGCGGCTCGGCCTTGCCTGGGGCGGCTCGAACGGAAGGGCGGAGACCGTGGGGGCGGTTTGGCCAAAGTTCCATGAGGGGGCGTGACCGGTTTGGCTGGCAGCGGCGCAGAACACCATGGGGGAGGTGCGGGTTGCAGAGGTCGTGGGTGGCACGATCGTTGCCTTCGTCGCTGTTGTCACCTTACTCCATTTTGAAGAACATCGCAAAAGAGAAAAACAGAGGGGTCGGGCCATGTTGGTTTGGTCCGCACCCTCTGCATTTAGGGTGGTATCATTTGGCTCACAAAAACGAAGCAGAAAAAACCCTTTTGGAAAGATTAATCCCAAAACCTGCAAAAGGTAAACATATGCAGATCAACTAGTTTGAAGTTGATCCGCGTTCTTTGTTTTATAAGGAAAGAATCAAGGGAATTATATCTTATTTAAATAAAATCCCTACCTTGATCATTTTTTGTTAATGTTGGCGCGAGAAGGCGGACGTTGATTCGTTGTATACAAACACATCCTACATCGGAGGAAGTCCTGAGGAAGAAGGTCGATGGGAGTTGGCGTTCTTCATCAGTAGAGCATTCTTCATGGAAGAACACGTTTTTGTTGGATAGAATAATCCTCCAAGTGTTGGGAATTGCGTCACTTTACCAGTGCTTCGTCACATGGTGAAGCCATCCCAAATCCTCCTCCCATGCTCCATATATATAGGAGAGGGGGTGGTAGGTAACCATCGTTGGAATTTAGGATGATTCATTTATTATGAAACTTCCTAAATTTCAACGACACTGTTACTTAATTTAATAAGGGGGAAATCCAATTAATTAATTTGGAACAATTAAAGAGGTGTGTTGGCATCATTAATGTGGTGGTAGCCAAGAGGTTCCTCCACATTGAATAGGGGGTTGAGAGGTTTTTTCTCCCCCCATTAATAAAGGTCAGGTGGTCCCCACCATAATAACCTCTCATGGGAGGTTAAGGTGTGGTGGTATCCACCACTGTAACCTCTCATGGGAGGTTAAGGTCTCATAGTCCCCACTTCTAACCTCCACATGGAGGTTTCAACAAACAAAATAAAAATATAGCTACACAACATTATTTTTATTCACGAAAAATCCAAAAATTAACTTTCACTCTCGACCCACTGTCGTCGAGGTGAAAGTATCTTTAAGTGAAAACCGGAGCTCTGAGTTAAACGGTGCCCTCGTATTTCAATTCTGAGCACCAGATGAAAAGTTACAAAATTCCGCACGTGCGTTTACTGAACGTACTCGAATAAAAGATTTGAAAATTATTATCAGTCACCCTCGACCCGCACTGATCGAGGTTAGGCTCTACCTAGGTGAAACACACCCAAAAAAACCCAACAGTACTCTCGTATTTTAAATCCAAGTTACCATTTATAAGTTATAAATTTTACAATAAAATAATTGTCACTTAATTATTTTATTTGCAGTGAAAAACTAACTTTCTCTCGTGGCCTACGCCAACCAAAGTTAGTATTTTCTTAGAAAAATCATACCCTCACGAGTTCAGCGGTGGTATCATATTTTTATTCCGAGTTACAGTTTGTGAGTTATAAGCATTTCAAAAATAAAATAATTTATTTAATTATTTTATTTACGATTGTGCCATTTTTGGGTTTTCTCAAAGGAGCCCTACGTTGACTAATCTTAAGTCACGGATAGGGTAAAACTGCCATCCTGAGTGCAACGGTGCCCTCATATTTCTAATCCAAGAAACCATTTAAGATTTATTCAACTTTTTCAGGAAAACTTCTTACGAGCATTAACTTAAGCTTAAAAAAACTTTGACGGATCATTCCGAGCACTCCGGGCCTCAGAATTGCGCACCTTCATATTTCTTGGACTCGTAAAATTTACATATATTTTAAAAAAAATTACATGGAAATTATGTGTCTTTACATTCTCCCCACCTCAGGGCTCTATGTCCTTGTAAGCCACAACTCAAACTAAGGGAACAAGTGGGAGTACTGAGCAGGCATCTGAGCCTCCCAGTCCCATGTGCTCTCCTAGAGGTTCACGTGCTACCAGCGAATGTTTACCAGAGGTATCGACTGTCCAGGAAGGACCCGCTCCTGTCAATCCTCAATATCTACTAGAACCTCTATAAAAGTCGACCCATCGTCGACGTCCAGCTCGCCATGGTCGATGATGTGGGAAGGGTCGTTCATGTATCTACTTAACTAGGATACGTGGAATACGTCATGAAACTGGTGCAACTTAGGTGGAAGAGATAAGCAGTAAGCCACCTCGAAAACTCTTCTGAGGACCTGAAAAGGTCCGATGAACCTCATAGATAACTTGATGCCTTAGGCAAATCTCCGCAAACCTCATCGAGGTCAGACTTATAAAAAGACGTGGTCAGCATACTCGAACTCTAGAGGTCTTTGTCTTTTATCGGTATACGACTTATGCCTGCTCTGTGCAGTCTTCATCCACTCTTGGATGATAGAAACTTTTTCTGTGGTAGCCCATACCATATTTGGTCCCAGGAGTGCTGACTCCCCTAGGTCAGTCCAGCACAAAGGTGGTATGTAAGGTCATGCATACAATGCCTCAAAAGGTGTCATCCCTACAGTGGAGTGATAACTGTTGTTGTATGAAAACTCCACCAAAGGTAAGTGATCCTCCCAGCTGTGACCGAAGTCGAGGACACAAGCACACAACATGTCCTCGAGGGTCTGAATAGTCCACTCAGTCTGGCCATCCATCCGAGGATTGAAGGCGGTGCTCAAATGAAGATGTGTCTCGAAAGCCTCCTGCAACCCCTTCCATAGTTGGGAAGTAAAACTTGCATCATGATCGGAAACGATCGTTGAGGGTACTCCATGTAACTGCACAATCTTTTTCACATAGAGGCGTCTCAAGATCTCTACTGAACCCTCTTCTTTGATCGGTAGGAAGTGGGCCGACTTGGTGAGTCGGTCAACGATCACCAAAATCGAGTCATGACCCTTGGATGTGCGTGGAAGTACTATCACGAAGTCCATGGATTTCCCATCCCACATCCACTCTGGGACCTCTAAAGGTTGAACCAATCATGCTGGTACCTGATGCTCTGCCTTCACTTGCTGACAAGTGAGGCACTGAGAGACAAACTATGCAACTTCTTTCTTCATTCCCAGCCACCAGTGCTGTTTTCGGAGGTCCTAGTACATCTTCTCCACTTCTAGATGTACCGTTAGAGGGGATGTGTGCAACTCCCCCAACAATTCCTCTTGAAGTGACACTCGTACCATGGTACTTCTCCTGAAGTGAATGAAATGCTCCCCACCTTAAGAAAATCCATCAGGTGCCTATCCTGTGGATATTTGAGGATGTCCTGTCTCGCAGTCAGTGTCTCCGTGCTGTGCCTCCCTGACCTGCTGAAGGAGTGGGGGAGTGACTACAAGATACTGAATAAAAGATGCTCCTTCTCAATACACAATGGATATCTACAAAGCGGTTAGCTTCTCTTTCACCTCACTCAGTAGATGCAGGCCAGACCTCCTACTGAGTACATCTGCTACCATGTTCCCCTTCCCATGGGTATAAATTAACTCAAAGTTAACTTATTCTGCCATGAGGGTGAGGTTGGATAACTCATGAGTGATTTGAGGAACCCTCCTATCCATGAGTTTATCCTGTGCTTTCCTGGGTTTTCTTTCTCACCGACTAAGGAAAAAACCATCCCATCATTGTAGATAAACTAAAACCTATTTTCCTAATACAGTCAATCTGAGTGTGAACTATGGATGTCAAGTCCAAACCCAAACTAATGTCGTAAGGCCTTGACGCTTCCACCAAGAGGTTCCAACCAAAACTCTCACATAAAGGGCTAGATCACACCATTGGCGTAAGTTTTATTATCGAGTGTCCTTCTAAAGGCGTCTCCAGACGTGAGGGTCAAGTCAATGGTTTAACCAGAAACACTAGGTCCTGGACAATATTTTTGGAAGGAAGGAATGATTTGTACCTATTTCTATTGATACGATAGCTAGTAGTAGACATAGAACATACCTTGAATCATTACTAGAGACCTTAGGTAGAATTCCTTGACCGCATGCAACTACTCTCTTACCCTGTCCTCCATCTCCTTGAGACTGGAGGGGTCCACAAAAAAAGGAGGGATAGTTGTAGCCTGTCGAAAAGTACACCACCTCATGCTGCTCCCCTAGCTCTGCTTCCACGTATGCTACCCTGTAGACTCATCTGTCCCTAACACTTCTTCTTCCTGAAAGATTTTACATTCCCAAGTCTCTGATACTGGCGTCAGTTTCCTGCTTTACCACTGATAACATTCAATGGCTGTATTTGCTCAGCCAAAGTACATTCATCCACAAAGGTTATCTCTAGCACCCTAGCATAAGTATGAATGTATAGAGGAATAGTGATATCTCAGATGTCCATTAAACACACCTCGCTCGAAATTTCGATCCCTGAAGCACTGATCGTATCGTATTCGTCGAGTACCAGGAACAATCAGTATGCCTCGATGAATACTCACCTACTGACATGTCATCCTGCCTAAGCTGTAGAAGTTATAGAGAACTCTCGACCACCTCCTCAAGCTAGTCCTTAGCCTCCTGTGAGTTGGGCTCACCTCAGAACCCGAGGTGTATCTGATGCTGAAACATGTGTAAGGCACTAAGCCTACATGTGTCCTCTACCGGTACCGCCGGTTATAATTGCGGACCAACATATAGTGATATAGCTGGCACACTACCCAAAGTTATTATCTTGGGCAACAGTCCACGTACAAAATCCTCATCACTAAGCGGACCATCCTCATGGTCACTCATTGAAAAAGACTAGCTGCTAATATCACCGTTTGCTCTACTGGTGTCTCAACTAGACGAGAAACTCTAGAAATCGCCTCCAGCTAGCCCTCAGCTGCGTGGGAATCTGTCTCGCCTCGAATCCTCAGAGGCCTCTGATGCTGGAACTTGTGCAATATTCTCAGTTGGCGTGCACCATCCGCCAATGTGGTTGGTGTTATCTGCTGCCCAATGGGTGGTGGTGGTGCTGGTACACCACCCGAAGGTGCCAACATAGTACGAGGGCTCTACACCAGAGCCTCGTCGATCGATGGGCTGTCAGTGCATATAAATCTCACAAATCTAACTGGATATCTACGTAGAGGCATCCTGAAAAGAAACAGGTGTGACACGGTCAACCGATTATACCTGGTGAGCTGACCTGGTGAGATGACTTAAGAAATCACAAAGAAAAAACACACACAATCAATGTTTTTATATTATTTTGGAGTCTTTAGGTCATGTTGGAGGATTTAATGGGTCAGTGAGGCCGTTTAAGACCTCCATCAAAATACCGTTTGACTTTCGGACTCGACACCATTGGATAGCCGCCTATTTCTACTAAATAATTGGATGGATCTCGTTTGGTTTTCAGGATATTACATGGTCCAATAAGTAGACACTATCTTCCACAAGGTAGCTGGTGTGATACCTTCATAAAAGCCATACTATTTAGAACTCATCAGTTGGATAATGAGAATTATCATGTAGCTAGTGGACTTCTAATAGCTCACCTTCTTATATCTAGTGACATCGAATGGCTGATGACACATTACCAGGTAGGCAGTGAAAGTAGGCCATATGAATCTTTTTCATTCTCTTATTAATTCAATTTGAATATTTTTTTACCTTCTAACTTAATAAATCAATTTACAATTTAAATATCTTAAATAGACTCAATTGAAAATATTAGAAACATAATTCATATTTCTAATCATTAAAAAAATATAAGATATTGAGGTACAATATATCCATGGAGAATTTTTGTGCCATATAGTGAGAAATTTTTAAATATTGAATGAGGGTTTCCATGCTTCATTCACATGATTAAGAATAATATCTCATACATACATGGAGGTTTTCAAAAGATAATTTATTTTCATATATTATGGACGTAAAAGGTCAAAATAATATATATATATATTGTGAGAAGAAATAATAAGAAAATATTTATCTAATTAAAAAATAGAGAATTATAGAAACCACGTTCTGAGTCTTCAGGACGGACGAAGAAGAGGGATACATGAATCCTGAGATTTTATGAAATTTAATGTGAAAGATTTATGAGGACATATTCATGAAATATAGTGAATATAAATATAAGACGAATTGTCACATCCTAGCCTAGGAGCCACTAAAACTGAGCCCCGATCCAGTCAGACATATGACCTCAAGTGCACCTCCCCATATTCCAAAGGCTACAGACTAACAGCAATGGTCTACAGGTGGTGTAGTGGGGAGACTATACCTTCTAGATCAACACTATAGAGACCCAATATCTTCATACATAAATATTATATCTTCTTATATGGATATTCATTACAATACACAAATACATTCATGAGGATCATAAATGTTTAGTGTCTATGGAAACTTGGATATATAAATAACTGTTTCATAAGTGAACTACATCATCTCCCACTAAGTTCTTCATAACTAACACCCTTCTTTGACATATCAGACTTAATATCTTTCTTCATGACCTCGTTAAAAGAAATGTAATACAGGGTGAACTCAGATGATTAGTAAGGGTAAACATGGGATATATAAAGCTATGATCACATTAAAGCGTAAGGCAAAAATAGGGGTTTGATATCATAAATATAACATAAAAAAGTTCATACCGAATCCATCATAGATCATAAAAATGAGTCCAGAAACAAATCATTATCATTCTCAATGGCATGATTCGTAAGAGTGTGAAATCATCAAAATTCATGAACCATAAGCTCATGTCATAAAAGTATGGAACTGAAATTTTTATAGAAACCATTTCATTTGTTAAGGTTAACTAATAAGACCATAAAAAATAGTGTATTAAGCCTGATCATCTATTTCCTATAGTGGATCAAGCACATCGACTTGTTTCCCATAGTGGATCAAGACCATTGAATTGTTTCCCATAATAGTTTAAGACCATAAAATTGTTTATTATATTATGTGATCTAAAGATTTTCCCAATTAATTAGAGGGATTTATATTTCCCACTGGTCTCATAAGGAAAATCAGACACACACACACATATATATGACAAGATCATAAAACTTTTGTCATATTGGAAACAATGGTTTTCATAATTATTTCATCATATCATAATCGATATAAAATAAATAGGTTTCATAAGAATTTCATCATTTCATAATAGCATAAATTTTGAAAATATAAGTGGGTTTCATAAGTATTTCATCATGGCATGACACGTGAAAAGAAACGGGTTTCATAAACATCTTGTTATAATAGACATAAACCATTAATAGAAAGAATAAGTATTATATCATTGTATAATATCCCTATTAATTCATAATTAACATATAATTATTCTATATTAGATGGAAACTGATTTTGAAATATCACATGGAGCATTTTTTTGATGAAAATAGCCTTTTTACATTGAAAATCGCATTTTTAAACAAAAAATAATAACAAACAATTTCAAAATAGATTTATTTAAAAATAAAATTTTAAACATATAAAGGAATATTTAAATAATTAATCAGTCATGATTATGGAAAATTTCGTTCATGCCGTACATGTTAAAAAATATTCATTTTACATTTTCGGTAAAAGTCAAAAGTACCTCGTTTGGAAAAGACCATAAGATTTATTTTAAGTTATTTTTTAAAAAAGTAAAAAATGGTAAAAATGAATTTAAAAAATCACTAGATAATAGTAAAAACATTATTTAAAACATTTTTTTGAAAACGTGGAAATGGGAGAAAATGTTTGTTCAACTAAAGAGAGAAATAAATTCACTTTTCCTTAAAAATATATTTCTAATCACTTGAGTACATAAAAGAAGGAAATTGGAAAGAAAACTTGTATTGTAAATAAATAACCATAGGATTAGAAAAATTAGGATTTTATTTAGAGTTATATCATAATATATCATTTTTTAAAAAACAATCACATATAATCATGATAAACAATGAGATTGTAACATAAAACGCTTACCACTTTGGTAACTGTTGAATGATATGTCCCAAGAAAGAATAAACTGAAATGAAATTTTAAATATCAAGAAATTAAATATATTCATGATATAAAAATTTAAATTGGATGTATATACACCTCATAAAATAAGTTATGTGGGTAACATAACTTGTGTCCCAAAGAGGATAAACTTGAGATGAAGATCCCTCACCTCAAGTTCGTCTTGCCTCAAAAGAATTTTAGCCTTATATATAGTAAATATAAATATATTATAAGTCTTTTTTAAATACATAATAATATATATAATACTATATATTATTTAATTTTAACCTTTCACCACCCATTTATCAACAATTATTTATTAAAATCACCATTCCATGTGATAAGTGCTTTATTTTCCTTGTATGTCTTGGTCTGGTAGTTTTGGTCCTTGGAATATGATTATAGTTTCATTATCCTCATATTGTTAAAAAAGGTATAAATATCACATATATTAATTATATACATATTTATAGTCATCTATAAAAATATATATAGAAAGAATAATTACACTGTTCCTGGAGAGAGTAAGTTTTGCATACGAATGAAAGTTGTTTCCATTATTTCGACGGATGGAATGAAAGAGGTAATTAATATTTTACCTATAAACAATAATTTTTATTCTATATATAACATATATATATATATATATATATATTAAATATATCCCTATTACCATACATCCCAATCTAAAATGAAAAACATATGACATCACTTCAGGGATACGACAACCTACACGTACACACAAGCGATGTTATCATTTTCCAACAGATTGGAAAGTAAGAAGATAGATGTATTATTATAATTATATAAGAATATCTATTCCATAAATATTATATATATATATATATATAATATAAATCCATAATTATATCCTTCTATGAGAGGAATTTATGGAGAATGAATTGCATTAGTTCGTGAGGCGGCAGTCCACCGTACACATGATCGATGGTTTCATTTCCATTTGATGGAAGAGAATATTGATATAGGTCTTTCAAAAAACATAATAATATATATTTATATAGTTTATAATAATTTTATTGTATCATAATTTTATAATAATATATAAGGAGTAAGAATATGAAATAAAACGATAATGCATGGTGAATAGTTATACCACTTCTCCGAAAAGCCTCTTTAGGTTTAAACCTAATGTCTTATTATGAGCTTTTACTAGTCAATCTGAGTACTCTAGAACATGTGTAGGTAATTAAGGAAGGGTTTTTGGTAGGTATTAGATGAAACAAAATGATATTGGATTTTTTATTGTAGAGGATAGGACCTTTTATAAGTGGGGAAAGGAACCCACATAGAAACTACTTGGAAATTTCCCAAAAGAATCCAAAATGATAAAGTAATTACCAAGAAACATGCTTCTAAATGACCATATATTTTAATTTTGTATAGAATATGTTTTAAATATGGCCATAAAATCTTTTTACATAAGTTTTATTGAAAAACATACCATTATCGTTTAAATTTAACCCAAAGTAAACCTGTTTTAAACTTATTTATGGTAATTAATTTTTTTAAGTTTCAAAATTAAATATTAGAAAAAATTACGTTAAAACTATTTTTTAATTATTATGTTTAAAAATAAATAATACATTTTATTAAAGTAAAATCGTTGAATTGGAATAATTTAATTTAAAATTAAACATGCTTATGCGGTGAAAAAGTGATTTTTCAATGAAAATGTTTTCATAAGTGTACAAATGTTTTAATATCAAAATTCAAAATTAAATCAATTAAAATTACCTAAATTTTGTTAATAATAATAATATATTTTATATAATTTTATTTTTAAACAATTTTAAAATAAGATATAAATATGTAAATTCATCAAATGAAAATTATGTTTTCAATAAAAATCAGTATTTTTCACTATTAATAGAAAATTTGATATTTTGATAACATTTTCAAAAATTAAATATAATATAATTATTTGATGTTTATTAAAAAATAAATTAAATTTTTTCAAAAAAAAATCTATAAAAGTGTAAAAAAATAATTTTATTATTTGTTTACAAAAGCAATGATTTTTTTTGAAAAATATTATTTTTAAATAAAATAAAGACTTTACAAAAAATAAATATTTTTTATTTACATGAAACCTTCATAAATAATTTTAAAAATAGGTTTATTCCTTTTCATACAACTATGTTTAATATATAGGTTAAAAATTTCATGTTTAAATAATTATATTACAAATATTTCCGGATTCATTAAAACTTAGTGTTGTGTGTAACACATGTTATTGAGGAAATTAAATTTATTTGAAAAAATATATTTCATAAAATATCTGGGTGTTACATTATACCCCTTTAATTGAATTTAAGCTTTTATATTCAATCACATTGACATAAACAAATGAGGATAATTTTACTTCATCATATCCTCAAGTTCCCTTGTAGCTTCTTCATGTTGGTGGTTTCACCCCAAAACATTGATTAGGTGAGTGGTCTTATTTGAAAACACTTTCTCTCTATGACAAAAACATTCCATTAGATTCACCTAATAATAAATATCTTAATCTATTGGTTTGAGAACTTATCTTATTACATGATAAGGTTACATTATATATTTCCTTAATATTGATACATGAAACACATCATGAATTTGAGAGAAATTCAGTAGAAGTGTCAAATGATAATCCACTATCCTGATATGATCCAAAATTTCAAATAGACCAATATATATAGGAATACAATTTTACTTCTTCCAAAACATCATAATATTATTATAAGTATATATCCTTAGTAATAAATTGTAACAAATTTCAAAATCTATATCACATCAATGATTATCAGAAGAACTTTTCTATTGACTTTGTGCAACCATTATATTTTTTCTGAATGTATCAAATATTTTAATCAATTTACATTGTTATATTAGCTCAAAATATTTTTTTTTCTCTAACTACATTCCAACATGTTTAACTCTTAAACTTCATTCCATATATGGATTCATAAGGATCCACCTGGATTCTTGATTGAAAGCTATTATTGTAAGAAAACTCGACTAGAGGATGTTTTTGATCTCAACCACCATTTAAATCCATAGAACATGATCTAAACATATTCTCTAGGATTGTAATTTTTCACTTAGAACATTTATTTATATGAGGTTCATAAATAGATATGAAACTCAAATCTTTATCAAGATCTTGTTGAATACTTAATCCGAACTTCGAGGTAAACCTAGGATCTTGATAAAATATAATAGAATGTGGTACTCCATGCAACCTTACCACTTTATTAATGTATATTATAGAAAGTTGATCAAGAGGCAAGTCTTTTATGATATCAATTAAGTGTGTTGAATTTGTAATTTATTCAAATACAAGACAAATAGAATTATTTTATTTGGATGTTTTGGGGAGTTCGATAACAAAATCCTTGGTGATGTTTTCCCGCTTACATTCTTGTGTGGGTAATTATTGTAACATCTTATTATACTTTTTTTAGTATTATCTTGTTTATATACCAATAATTTAGATTCAAATTATGAAATATATCTCTTATTTTTATCCCACCATAAATATTGTTACAAATCCTTCTAAATCTTTATACTTCCAAAATGAATTGAGAATGGAGAGCTATTATCCTCCTTTAGTAGCTCATTCTTCAAATATGGTATAGATCGGACCCATACTTGGTTCTTCAACCTTATCATTCCATCACAATTGAGTTTAAAATCATGAAGGGTATCTCTATATCTTCCTTCCACACCTCTTTGATCTTCATATAGATATATAATTGAACACTTATTTGAGAAAGATATGATTTTCCCTTTCCTTCAATATTTCAAGATCTATCCTTTTAAAATCTAGAAATATTGGATATTTTGTGATCCTGATCATAGATAATCTATCATGATCCTTTCATCTCAAAGCACTGGCCACCTAGTTTTCTTTCCCAAGGTGTTAATGTATTAAGTAGTCATAATAATTTTTTAATTACAACCATCTTATCTAAGGAATATTCAACTCTTTCTAAGTGAATATATACTTCAAAATTTTATAGTCAATATATATCCCACACATTTCTCCATAAAGATAATTAATTTGTATATTTAATATAAAAAATACCACAACAAACTCAAAATCATGATTTGGATAATTTTTATCTTGAACCTTTAATTGGCTTGAGGAAAAACCTATCACCATATAATTCTTCAAGAGGATGAATCGTTGTACCTTTATGGATGCAACATTGTATATTACAAAACTTTTCCGCTATAAGGAAGCATGAGGATATTTGTACTAACTAACATTCTTTTCAGTTCCTTGAAATTTTCTCTACATTCTTCTATCCAAAGGAACTTAGATCCTTTCTGATTTAACTTGAAGAGTGGATTAGATAACCATGAAATATTGTCCACAAAGCGTCGATAATATCTAGACAATCCAAGAAAACCATTGATCTCAGTATCCATGGTTGGTAAGGGGAATTTCTCAATAACTTTTATCTTTAAAGGATCCATTTAAATACCCTAATATGAGATTATATGACCCAAGAATGAAACATTCTAAAGTCAAAATTCACAGTTGGTTAGATTTTCATATATACTTTACTTTCTAAGGGTCATAAGAACAATCCTTGAATGATTTTAAAGATATTCCTTTATCTTGAAGTAAATAAGAATAACATCTATATGTACAACCAAAAATGGATCAAGGTAATATTTGATGTATATATTAATTAAATACACGAAGATAGTAGTGTAATTTTAAAGACCAATGGGAATAACTATAAATTCATCGTTTCTATGCTTCATCAAAAATGCTATACCAGGAAAGTATTCACTTTTTTATCCTCAACAGATAGTATCCAGATTGAATATCAGTCTTGGAAAAGTATTTAGATCCTTATAATTTATCAAAAAAAATAATCATCGATACATGGTAGCGGATAATTTATCTTGATAGTTATCTTGTTAAGTATTCTATAATCAATGCTGAGATGCATTGACCTATATTTCTTCTTAATAAATGGAATAAGTTCACCCCATGGTGATGTACTAGGGTGTATAAATCCCTTATCAAGATTATCTTATAGTTTATTCTTGAATTCTTGAAACTCAACTGGGGTTATTCTATTTGGAGTCTATGAAATAGGAGAAGAAACATTTATGAGTTCTATTGAGAACTCAACTTCATGGTTCAAAGGAAGACTAAGAAGTTTATCTGGAAATACATCAACACCCCCAATATCCATGTATTCAATGACTTGTTTCTACCCAACCATCTAAGAAAAATAAACTTCATGTATAGAAATTAAGACCCATATGATAGAAGTAATTTATATTGGAATTTTGTATTCAACCTCACATCAATAAATTAGCACGGTTTTATTCAAAATACAAAATGTGACTTACCTTACTTGGTAATTGATATGGTATACATATAAATAAATCTAATCAATGCATAGAATCACCTCAAATTCAACTAAAGGTAGAATCAAATGATTTATAGTAATAAATTTCAAACAAACTTCAATTAGATAGGAATTATAGGCTTTTGATGAAACCATCAAACCATTAGGATTATTTACAATCAACTCAACATTTAATCAAAGATCTGGAAATTCAATACCCCTTGAAAAGTACATAAATATAAAATAGTGGGTAGTCATAGAATCGAATAATAAATTATCTATTCTAGAGTGGATGATAAGTGTGCCTTTCACCATGTCATTCTTATAACCCACTTCAAAAATCATGGTCACATGTGACTTCTCTTTGTCTTTGGGCTTAGGAGGTTGTCAAAAATGATCATCCAAAACCTTCATATTTTTGCACTGGTTGGCATAATTACCATACTCATTGAATTCTAATAAATAGATCATGTGAGGTTCATTAGATGGAATCCTCTTCTACTTTATTATATTTTCCATACCATACATCACATTTTGACATTCATAAGCTTTATGACCCACCCTTATAGATTTAAATCACCTCCAAGTTCAATTAAATAAATTACATTGATGATTCTTCCCACATATCTTTTATGTCATGAAAGAAGTTTAGATGTGGTTAGAGAAGTTTAGAGTAATAATGAAGTTTACTGGACAATGAGGTGATAAAAAATTCCATAGTTAATTATGCACATGTTATGGTTGTGTGCGTAATAAACTATTATAGTGTGTCCAACAACAATAAATAACCATATTGCATTGAAATAGAACCTCTATGGTCTATGCATAATATGATAACAATTTTTATTAGGTTACCATGGTCGTTTCCCTTTACCAAGTTAAGAAAGTAGTCCTAGTGTAATATAAGGAAATATGGTAACCACACCATGACCACTAGCATGGTTATGAAATCTAACAATGATTTTTTATATATTAAATGTAAAGGATGAATAGAAAATGTTTGTTAATATACTTATAGTTTATAATGTAAATATAATCATTCTAATTTAAAACAACTAAGAGAAAGATAATAGGTCCTGGTTTCATTATCTTTTTCTTGATAAAAATGGGAAATTCCTAAGATAAAGATAGAATAATCATGGATGTATGAAAATTTTCCAGAAATGATTGGTGATATACATGGAAACTAAATACATATTATTTTGAGGTGTAAGATTTTATTATGTTCAAATATTAATGAATAAAAAACAACTGTTCTTCTAGAAGGGGTCTATACTCTAGACCACAAATTTTAGGATTTGGTATTAATAGAAAATAATCATTTTGTTTAAATAATTACTATTTCATAGTTAGGGTTATTCACTTATTATATCTTCCATCTATCTTAGTTGGATGTAAAAACATTAAGATACTTATTGGGTTATTACACTAATATTTTAATTATGATTTTATTGAGTACCTAACCATCATTAAATTAGGAGACACAAAAAGAAGTTCTATGAATATTTCAATGAAAAATACAGGTATAGGTAAAGGATCTATATAGGTGATTTTTCTCAAAATAGACGTGTGGTCACATCATGTATGTGATATAATAAATTATATATGGGAGGATAATGTGAGTTTTCTCAGTGTGATATAAATAAGAAGGTTTACATATACATTATTATAATTATAAGTATACAAACAGACGAGATAAAGGTAAAAATCATCATTTCACCTATATGTTGAATGTATTATATTTTCTATTACTTTGGGAGAATTTATGAAAATTTATTTCGTCTAATATCAGGATTAGTGTGGAAAAATTATAATGAGGGTTTTTAACATTTATAAAGAGTAATTAATAACAAAAAAGTTGAAATAAAAGATTAATTATCTATGTCAAACAACAAGTGAGTCATTTTTACTTTGATATAGTCACTACATTGAGGTTGAACTAATAATTCACTCATCATAATTATCTCTTTACATATTTGCATATAAATGTGATATTGAGAGATAACATGTCCTAACTAACTATAAGAATAATCTATGAAAGTGTGAATGGTGTTAAAAGTGATAAATTTACAATACCCTGATTCGATCTCCCTTTTTTGGTATCCTCCCTATTATGCCTAAGATGACGAATGGTGATTTTAATGTCCATTAAAAGTGCATATGTTGATGGTATACATAATAAATTATTAATATGTACATGTTATTTTGTGTATTCAATGAAATGAAATACCATATAACCTGATAATGAATTTTCTTGGAAATCACATTAAATTATTACAAATAAATTATTTTTAATATAAATATGATACATAAATAACTAATATAGATTTCCAACACTAAGAGATATATGATAAAATAAAATCACAAATTAACACATAGTTTGGTATATACAACAAAATATCCATCCATAAGTTATTAATGATATGATGTAAGAGTCACAACACCCCATGAAAATCAATAACTAGTTTGGGTTGACAGCCCAAGGTGAAAGTAAAAATAATGTTTGATTCATCATGTACCAAGGAAAAAAAATCATTCCATAAAACAATACATGATATATGGTCCTATTGTCTGTTACACTGATTTTCCTTTCCCAATCCAACTATAAAAATTCCCATGGAACACCATCTCTAAGGAAATGTTTCTAAAGATGCATGAATTATTCTATTTTATTCCCACATCATTAAATTTTAGTATCATGATTTAAAAAAAACCATTAAAATGAATCAAAATCATTCTTGAATCCATATCATTATAGAAAATATCTACTTACCCTCTCACATATGTTATATTTTTACCAATTATATCAATGACACATTCCATGGATTAATGAAATTTCATTACTAAACTAAAATAATAACCCATAATCTATAAAATATTAATTGTTAAACCAATTAATATTGTATTATATCATGGATTAAATACAAATTAAAAATAACTACAAGGGATAATCTCTATGGGATAATACCGTATTTATCATAGACTAAACAACTCATTTAATAAGGGTATTTATTAGAAAATACCAACAAGTAAATTATATTTGTATAATCCTGCACATTATAAATATACATTTTTGGAATCCAATTCCTTATAATAAATCTCATTTTAGTGTATTAAATTTATTTTAAAATAAAACACAAAACTGAACCTTCACATTCCTTAGAATGATTCACACACATAAAGAGAGATAATTAATTTACCTAAAATTTAATCCATAGAATGAGTCTTCTGGATTATTGAATATTGAGTCTATCATGGTGTATATATGAACCTAGTAGTCCTAAATAAATTAATATTTAAATAATTATTTTTTAAGAAAAGGGAAGAAGGCCATTAATTGAAACAAACGTCATGGATAAAAAAGAAGAGGATAATAAGAAGATGATATTGATACTTACCTTTCAATTTTACTAAGATCCTTCTGAGAACAAGCAGTGAATAATTATGTTCATTAGAGAATACAATGGTCAATAAAAGGGTTATATTATCCTATACAAGGTAGAGAATAAATTCAAAAATATGTGTCTGAATTTGAGGGTATCTTTATTTAATGAAAATAAAAGAAATAATAAACGTTTATAAGAACAAAATTTATTAATATTTTGTTTTGTATCATAAAACAACTATATTATTCATTTTTTTCTTCTAAACCAAAAACCCAATTCTATTTCAAATCTAGTTAAACCGTATATACTTTTTCTAGGAAAAATTTACTATCCCAAGTTAGTTTGATCATAGGTTTACACAATAAATTTTACTAAATATCTTTATTATACTAATAATAAATTACGTTGGTCAGTTAATTAATGACCTATAACAAACATTTATAAGTAAATAATAAATATGTAATCCTTAAAAATTGGTGGGATAAGAACTCTAAAACCAAAATTTAATTTAAAACACCTATCATAGATTCATAGGAAAACCTAGATATAAAATATAATCAAATACTTAATGGTTCATGATGTAGATGTAAACACGATAACTCCAAGATATAAAAATCCCAAAATAATTTTCTCATATTTTGATAGTTTACACATAAATCCTTATAAAATATAGTATAAGTAGGAGAATAATGAATAATGGAAAAATATGGGCCTCACCTACTAGATCATCTGAAGGAGGATACACATTATTGTTGAATTAGTGTGTAAAGATATTTCAATCCCATCAAAATATCCTCCTTATTCAAAACCACCCTAAAAAAATTCATTAAACAAATGGAATGGACAGAACATATTGGTCAATGAGGTTCACCTACATTATGGATAACTACAACCCTATTGTGTCATAGTTATTATTCCATACACACATATACCTTATTATGATCAAAAGGAACTGAAGAAGGCATATTATTTTGAATTCATACAACCACTATCACCAACCAGATAAGATATTTCCTCAACTGAACAAACATCTCCTTTCAAAAAATGATCAATAATAAATATAAGATCCACCACACAAAATCAACATATATTGATCTTCTTCCTATTCCTTATACAATAATCTCATATGGTTGTTGTCAGTTATTATTCTTCGATACATAAGTGTATCAATTATCCTCTCTCAAAACTCTCAATAATTTCTCTTTCTCCACCTGTATTGTATATATTCTTTGAATATTTTTTTGAATATTATTTCATTATTTCTTATCAATTTTAAATATCATAGAGTATTTGTTTTTGATGTCCTTAATCTTATAGATACTCCGATTTAAAATCTCTTGAATGCACATTCAATTTTTTCTATATGGTATTTGAAATATCATGACTTCATTATCTCTAAAATCACATATATTCTACATATACATAAATCATACAGTAACATGATGTGTGTTGTGGCATAGAGCTCGTAAAATTGCACCTTGAACCTTTTATTTTGGGATTTTTTCAAAATTCTCACAAAAAATTAACCATGACATTGTAACACCCGAGACTTTTATGAGAAATATTTTGCTTTTATGTTATATAAATCATCAAAGGAATATTTCACTACACACAACACTTTCTTGGCTTTCTTTACACGCAATCGCGACATTCCTCGATAGCTTGCGTCGTACGCAATACCGAGTTTCACTAAACAACGATATGCTATTAAAATATTATTAAAACTAGCCGTTATGAATAGTAATAACTACTTTTTGAAATTTTATGAATTTTAATTTTCAAAATGGACTTCCTTTTTGGATTTGGAATATCGAAATTAGCATAGGGAAAAATTTTGGTATTTTTCTGAAAACTTTCAATTTTTGATGAATTGTGAAAACACTGGGTTACTATTTAAAAACCGACTTTTTATTTAAATAATTATTTATTTTAATTAAATTTATTTTTGTGAAAAATTGATACATAATACCTATATAAGTTCAATGCAATTCATTGGAGTCATTTTATAATAATTTTAGATATATAAAAATTTTATTGAACTTTGTACCGTCTTTTACCCACCTCCTAGGAGAATTTGCAAATTTACATAAAACATAATTTTACCACTTCTGTGAGTGGAATTTCAAAACTCCAAGAGACACGGTTTATTTCATTATGTAAAATGTGTTTCAATGAGATGGAAATAATTTTTGGTGAATAGTAACTTTTTACTTTTATTTACCACGGTTAAAAGTAAATAGGGTAATTAAGGGTAAAAATGAAATTATTATTACCCTAAAAGATGTCCTAATTCTATTGGATAAGTTTAATTCGACCAAAAGAAACCTTAGGAATAAAATATGACCATTTAGGCCCACTTGGATTAGATTAGGACATTTATTATTAATTTATTTAAAGAAGGGTTAAAATAGTTAAAATCAAAGTTTAATAACTAAATAATTTTTAATATAGGTTTATACATAAGATAAACTCGACTATATATATGAATTAGAAAGATAGAAATATTTCCTACATAATGGTATTTTATTTTTAATTTTTAGAAATTAAATAATTTAATTTATTTATGACACAACGATGATGCAGTAATTATCTTATTAATGAAATATTCACATAATTGATGTTATAAATACCCAAATAAATGTAATTTGAGTATTTTTATGAATTAAACTAATTTTTTAGGTTATTATGACATTTTAGTATTGATTTAATTAACTTTTTTCGAACTAATCATTCTGTTATGATTTTCACAAAAATCAATTACTAAATAGTGTCAAAATTGACATAAAATAGTTTTTAAAAAAATATTATATTATTAATTGTTATTTTATTCTTAAAAATCTAAGGTTCGGCCAAATGACTTAGATAAGGTTAAATATATTAATAATAAACAAATTGGGGTTCTTTTGGCTTGTTATAGAAAGTTTATTAACCTTATAGTGTAAGAACACAAAAAGACACGGTAAAAGTAAAATTATCTAACTTAAAGTTAAATATAAATGATAAGGTTAGAATAGGAACCTAAAATTGTCTAAATTCTATTGGATGAAAGGATTTCGACCCATCCCTACCTTATCTTCAAAATGAATCAATTTGGAGCTATTTAAAACCGAATTTGGCTTTATAATAAAATAATATTTTTAGTTTTTCCAAAGGAGCCCCTCTCCTCCCTTATAAAAGGGCACCTCCTCCCCCTCTTCCTCACACCACTTTCCCACTTTCTCCTATAATCTTCCCTAGGGACATCCTAGAGGTCCTGGTCTTCTTCAAAGACCAATTTTAGTGCCCAAAAAAGAGGTCTCAAAGAAGCGCTTCAAAGAAGAGGTAATGTTCGTTACCGATTCTTTCAACTTTATTTCTTCTTCCACCTATTTTTATTTAGTTATTTCATTATGAAGTAATAACATTAGTATCACTCATATACGGATATGTTATTGTAAGTATGAAACAACCCTATTTCACCATCTATCCATCCTACGGAAAACAAAATCACCGCGCGTGCATACGTACGGAATATCGTCTCCACGCCGTGCTGTAAACTATTTTCCACAACCACCTTACTTGGATGGGTATAATGGTGTAAATAATGACTATATATGATTATTGTAAATTGATATTGATTCTGAAATAGTATACATAGACTCCAATACAATTCCACGATCATGGGAACGATATAATCGCTCGTGTGTACGTACGGAATACCGTCTCGACGATGTGATGCGACTCATTCTACATGATATTCATTGCATAATGATTATATAAATGAATTGAATGAATTAATATGATATATATTACACTAATAACATTCTTTAAATGAGGTATTTATAACCTAAAAATAAAAATAAAAATTTATTCGACAAAACACGAATAAGAACAAAAAGTAATAAACACCCGAAGGACAAGTAGTAATGAAATATTACTAACAAGAAGGTAAGAATATGACCATATATGATATCATAAAAATATGTATGATTCTTGAATAAGTCAATAACATTATTTAAATCATTATATAGGAGGTTCAGACACTTACGAAGTGAATCAGACCTAAGGTAAGGTAAAATCTTGCAATCTCATTTTTATCTATGATTGTTTATACTTCAGAATTTACTGGGGAATATTTATCATCCACATACATGTTTCCTCAATATGTAATATTTAAATCCTTCTAAAATAGTTTATATCCAATTTTACCCTTCGGTGAGTTTTTAGTAAAGGATATGAAAGGAATCTTTTGTCGTTTTTCGTACGAAGTACTTTTTGACTTTTCCGACAAAAGTACGTGAAGAATGTTTTTTTAAATTATACGACATGAATATATTTTTAAAACATTATTTCCAAGAAGATTCATTTTCCAGTTTTCAAGTTTAAATTTAATCAACTTCTTTTAGTTTAGAATTGTATGACATGTTAAGAAAGGAAAAGTTTTTTTTGTAGTAGAAGGGATATTTTCCTCAAGAATGGAGTTCAAGTGTTTTATCAAAATTTTATTCCATCTAAGATAATAAAGGGTTCTATTTCTATCCCTATTATTACATTGATTTGATTATGTTGTGATGGAATTATTTTTATGAATTCCTTTATCTTATATGAATTGTTTTATGATGTCACGATGTTTAAGATTCCCATTTTTATTACATGGGTTATGTTATGATGTATGGTTTATGATTTTGTGGCACACATAAGAATGGTATCATTATGAGATGGGTGGGACCTATATCTCCCTCCAATGAATTGGGTAAAGATTTTATATCTCATGAGATAGACATGGCTGGAATGGCAGGTTAAACCGGTTCAGTAAAAATGGACTAAAACGAGGAGTGAACTCGGTTCAGAAATGGACTTTGTCCGCTAAGATAGTCTTGGAAATGAGTCTTGACTAATAAGAAATGATTCTATATGATTATGTGTGTATGGCACAAAGTTTCATGTTTTAAGTTGTGATTATTGGGATTACATTTCACTACTATGATTCATCCCATGTTATGAAATTATGATCTCTTTTGCAGGTTAAGATTTCCAAAAGTTATGTTCTTATGTATATGATGTGATTGATATTTATTTTGTTGACCCTTACTGATCATTTGAGCTCACCCTTTTGTATGTTTTATTTCCCCAGGTTAGAAAGAAGGTTATTAAGTAGGATATGCAAAAAAGGGACTCTAGATATGATGAAACAAATGGGAGGCAAAGTAGATGCTTTATGAACCAGTTGTTTATGTTTCCCAGTTTCTAAAGACTCTATACCTATACGGTCCTTTCATGGTTTTTATATGTTTTAATAAGTATGCTTCAATTTTTAAGTATTAACCATGTATGTAAAGTATGGGTCGTTATATTTGGTATCAGAGGAAAGGTATAGTCAACCTTTGGAAACTAGGATGTGAAAGCCTTAGTAAGAACCCTAAGGATAAGTCTAAGCATAGAACACGATCTTAGTGTTTTAAAAATGGCCATGAACAACCTATGATAAGACCTTAAGTGTGAAATTTTATTCTTAATTATGTGGTTTTCCTATTATAATTAGTGTTTCTCACACTATTCTTCTTGGTTTTTGTCAATGGCTGGAACCCGAAGGAACCGTGTTAATGCGGAATGCGATGGGCAATGCAATGATTGTCCCCCTGAGCAACCAAACGTTATGGGAAATGGAATGAAAAATCTTGTAGGCATTCTCACACAACTTTCTCAAGCTATGAGTCATGCAGGATTTCCAAATGAGCAAAGGAAGGAGCAAAATTCTGTTGAATCCGTCATGAGGCAGCGTCCACCCTCATTCAGCGGGTCTACTGATCCATTAGTTGCTGAAAAATGGATCAGTACTACTGAAAAGATATTTTCAGTTCTTCAATGTTCTGAACATGATAAATTCATCTTAGCAGTGTATCGTTTGGAAGGTGATGCTGATCAATGGTGGAATATTATCAAGAATACGAGGCCAAGAGATGAAATTGAGTCCATGGAATGGGACGAGTTCAAGAACATATTTTTCAATAAGTACTTCCCTCATATTCTCCGAACAAAGATGGAGAAGGAGTTTCTTGAACTAAAGCAAAAGGATGATGAATCAGTTGGTACCTATGAAGAAAATTTTACAAGACTTGCAAGGTACGCTTCTGGTATTATTATCCAACCTGAAAGTAAGATTGATCGATTCTTTAGTGGCTTAAAACCAAGTCTTCGAAGGGCGTTATCCATAAGGGAATTCAATAGCTACGAGGAAATCGTTCGATGTGCTCTCAAAGTCGAGATGGAGATTGGAGTAACCCATCAGTCATATGGGTTTGATAAGAAGAGGAAAATGGAATTAAAAGAAAAATCTAAAGAGCACACTGAAAAGAATATGAGTTTTCCCTTATGCTCAAAGTGTGGAATGAAACATGGAGGGAGTTGTCTTAAAGGGACAAGTAAATGTTTCAAATGTGGAAAGGAAGGTCATCGGGCATTTGAATGCTGCAATGATGGGAAGAAGATGTCTAGTGATGCGAACAATGAAAAGGCTACACAGAGTGCACATCCTACACTTCAATGTTAAAAATACAAGGATATGGGGCATTATGCCAATCAATGCCCAAATCCAAGGGTTGATGATGATGGTCGACGTCAATAAACTTTTAAGGCTAAAGACAAAGGAAAGTCACATGCAATTTCTATCAGCGATGTGGAGTATGATAACGATGTGGTGAAAGGTACACTTACCATCCACTCTAAAGTAGCAAATGTTTTATTTGATTCTGGATCCACCCAATCTTTTATTTCTGAAGAATTTTCAAAGGGTATCACCATATTACCTCAACAGTTAGATGTATAGTTAGCTGTGACAACCCCTAATGGCACAACAGTCGCATCAAAATCTTATAATTCTTCTCCGATTGAAGTTTGTGGGAAAGTGCTTCCTACAAGTCTTGTGATCCTTCCTATAGTAGAGTTTGATGTGATTCATGGCATGCATTTGCTCTCTTTATATGGATCTCATATCAATTTCCAAAGAAGGGAAGTCACATTTCATATTCCAAATCAATCTATGATCATCCATCGATGCAAGGATGAACATAACCTTCCAGTGGAAATTTCTTCCATCTTATGTGTCTTGATTCCACTAAATGAAGGTTATTTATCTCAAATGGTTGGTGAGAAAATCATGATTAATAATATCCCCACTGTACGTGAGTTTGATGATGTATTTCCAGAGGAATTGCCGGGTCTTCCACCAAATCGTGAAGTTGAGTTTTCAATAGAACTCGCACCGGGTGCTTTGCCTATTTCAAAGACACCTTATAGAATGGCCCCAATTGAGTTGCAGGAATTGAAGAAGCAACTCCAAGAGAATCTTGATAAGGGATTCATATGCCGTTGTGCGTCACCTTCGGGAGCACCTATTCTGTTTGTTAAGAAGAAAGATGGATCAATGAGACTCTGCATTTATTATCGAGAACTTAACAAGATCACAATCAAGAACAAATATCCTCTCCCGCACATTGATGACTTATTTGACCAACTATACAGAGCTCAATACTTTTCCAAGATTGATCTTCATTCAGGGTATCACCAATTAAGGTTCAAAAGGGAGGATATACCAATGACGGCTTTCCGTAAAAGGTATGGACACTATGAATTTATAGTGATTCTATTTGGTCTTACTAATGCCCCTGCTATCTTCATGGATCTGATGAATAGAGTCTTTCGAGACTATCTTGATCAGTTGGTGGTAGTCTTTATAGATGATATTCTATTATATTCAAAGAGCAAGGAAGAACATGAATATCACTTGAGAAGTATATTGAAGACCCTGAGAAAGGAGAATGTTTATGCCAAATTTACCAAGTGTGAATTTTGGCTTCAAAGAGTTTCATTTTTGGGTCACATAATCTCAAAAGATTGGATATCTGTGGATCCAGAAAAAAAAGAGGTTATCGAAAGATGGTCGAGACCAACAACTGTAACTGAGATCCGATGTTTTCTTGGTTTGGCTGGATATTATCGACGTTTTGTAAAAGATTTTTCACAATTATCTAATCCACTCACCAAGTTGACTCAGAAAGGATGTTAAGTTTGTCTGGACGGAGGAATGTGAAGATAATTTCAAGGAGTTGAAAAGAAGGTTATCTAGTGCACCTGTGCTCACACTTCCTTGTAGTGGAGAAAGGTTTGTGATCTACAGTGATGCATCCAAGAAGGGATTGGGGTGTGTTCTTATGAAAAATGATATGGTGATAGCTTATGCCTCATGACAGTTGAAATTCCATGATTAAAATTACCCAACTCATGATTTGGAGTTAGATGCAGTAATATTTGCATTAATGATTTGGAGGCATTATCTTTATGGGGAAAGGTGTGACATTTATACTGATCATAAAAATATAAAGTATATTTTCACACAAAAGGAGCTGAATATGCGCCAAAGAAGATGGTTGGAGCTGATTAAGGATTACGACTGCTCAATCCATTACCACCCTGGGAATGCAACAAGGTGGCAGATGCATTAAGTCAACAAGACCATGCCAGTTTATCCACGATGAGGATCACAAAAGATCCAATATTTATGTATTTACAAAAGATGGATCTTGGAATTATAATGGAAGGGGAAAAATCTTATCTTTCTCAAATGAATGTTCAACCATCTATACATGTGAAGATTAAAGAGGCACAGAAAATAGATGTTGAGTTACAAAAGAAGGTGAGAAATGTTCCTGAATTCAACCTTGATTGTGATGGGATAATAAAGTTCTGGAATCGGGTTTGTGTTCCTCCCATCCCCGAATTAAAGAAGGAGCTGCTGGATGAGGCTCAAAGTTCTTCATTATCTATTCATCCTGGAAGCACGAAGATGTATAGGGACCTGAAAGAGTACTTCTGGTGGGATGGCATGAAAAGAGATGTTTCTAAATATGTCTCTCGATGCCTGGTTTGTCAGCAAGTTAAAGCTGAGAGACAAATGTCTAAGGGGATGTTGCAACCATTACCCATACCCGATTGGAAATGGGAAAAAATCACTATGGACTTTGTCACAGGACTTCCTAAAACATCCAAAGGAAATAATGCTATCTGGGTCATAGTTGAGCGTCTTACAAAGTCTGCACACTTCACTGCTAGTAGAGAGGATTTCTCTCTGGATCAGCTTGCCATGATATATGTAAAGGAAGTGATAAGATTGCATGGAGTACCACTTTCTATTATATCTGATTGGGATCCGAGGTTTACCTCAAAGTTATAGCGAAGTCTTCAGCATAATCTGGATACAGAGTTGAGTTTCAGCACTGCTTATCATCCTCAGACAAATGGCCAGTTTGAGAGAACAATTCAAACTCTAGAAGATATGTTGAGAGCTTTCTCTATGGATTTCAAAGGTGTTTGGGATAAACACCTACCTTTGGTGGAATTTTCTTATAATAATAGCTTTCACTCCAGTATTCAAATGGCTCCTTATGAAGCTTTCTATGGAAATAAATACAGGACTTCAACTTGCTGGGATGAAGTTGGGGAAAGAAAGCTATTAGGACATGATATTGTTGATGAGATGGCAGAAAAGGTCTGATCTATTCAAAAAAACATAAGAGTAGCTTAGAGTCGATAGAAAAGTTATGTCGACAACCTAATAAAAGACCTAGAGTTTGAAGTGGGTGATAAAGTGTTCTTACGAATATCTCCCTGGAAGAGGGTCATGAGATTTGGAAAGAAGGGGAAGTTGAGCCCTAGATATATCGGTCCTTTCGAAATACTTGATCATGTTGGGAAGGTAGCTTACCAATTGGAGCTTCCACCGAATCTCTCTCAAGTTCACGATGTGTTCCATGTATCTCTCATGAGAAAGTACATACCTGATCCTTCACATGTACTCAGCTCAGAAGTTGTACCGTTGGAGCAAGATCTTTCTTATGAAGAACAGCTGATAGAGATTCTGGGTCGTAGCGAAAAAGTCCTACGAGACAAGACCACTCACTTGGTGAAAGTTTTATAGAGGAACCAACAATTAGAAGAAGATACATGGGAGCTTGAGGATATGATGAGGGAGAGGTATCCTCATCTTTTTGTTACAAAGTGACGAATTTAGAGGGTGAAATTCATTTTAAGGGGGGTAGAATGTAACACCCGAGACTTTTATGAGAAATATTTTGTTTTTATGTTATATAAATCATCAGAGGAATATTTTACTACACATAACACTTTCTTGGCATTCTTTACACGCAATCGTGACCTTCCTCGATAGATTGCGTCGTACGCAATACCGAGTTTCACTAAACAACGATATGATATTAAAATATTATTAAAACTAGCCGTTATGAATTGTAATAACCACTTTTTGAAATTTTATGAATTTTATTTTTCAAAATGGACTTCATTTTTGGATTCAGAATATCTAAATTATCCTAGGGTGAAATTTTGGTATTATTCTGAATACTTTCAATTTTTGATGAATAGTGAAAACACTAGGTTACTATTTAAAAACCAAATTTTTATTTAACTAATTATTTATTTTAATTAAATTTATTTTAGGGAAAAATTGATACATAATACCTGTATAAGTTCAATTCAATTCATTGGAGTCATTTTATAATAATTTTAGATATATAAAAATTTTATTGAACTTTTCACCGTCTTTTACCCACCTTCTAGGAGAATTTGCAAATTTACATAAAACATAATTTTACCGCTTCTGTGAGTGGAATTTCAAAAATCCAAGAGACACGGTTGATGTCAGTAAGTAAAATGTGGTTCAATGAGATGAAAATAATTTTTGGTGAATAGTAACTTTTTACTTTTATTTACCACGGTTAAAACTAAATAGGGTAATTAAGGGTAAAAATGATATTATCATTACCTTAACACATGTACTAATTCTATTGGATAAGTGTAATTCGACCAAAAACAATATTAGGAATAAAATATGACCATTTAGGCCCACTTGTATTAGATTTGGACATTTATTATTAATTTATTTAAAGAAGGGTTAACATAGTTAAAATCAAAGTTTAATAACTAAATAATTTTTAATATAGGTTTATACATAATATAAATTAGACTATAAATATTAATTAGAAAGATAAAAATATTTCCTACATAATGGTATTTTATTTGTAATTTTTAGACACTAAATAATTTAATTTATTTATGACACAAAGATGATGCAGTGATTATCTTATTAATGAAATATTGACATAATTGATGTTATAAATACCCAAATAAATATAATTTGAGACTTTTTATAAATTACACTAATTTTATAGGTTAATATGACATGTTATTATTGATTTAATTAACTTCATTCGAACTAATAATTCTGTTAGGATTTTTAAAAAAACCAATTACTAAATTGTGTCAAAATTGAAATAAAATAGTTTTTAAAACAAATATTAAATTATTAATTTTTATTTTATTCCAAAAAATCTAAGGTTCGGAAAAATGACTTAATTAAGGTTATATATATTAATAATAAACAACTTTGGGTTCTTTTGGCTTGTTATAGTATGTTTATTAACCTTATAGTGTAAGAACACCAAAAGACACGGTAAAAGTAAAATTATCTAACTTAAAGTTAAATATAAATGATAAGGTTAAAATAGGAACCTAAACCTGTATAAATTCTATTGTATGAAAGGATTTAGACCCATCCCCACCATATCTTTGAAATAAATCAATTTGGAGCTATTTAAAAACGAATTTGGCTTTATAATAAAATAATATTTTTAGTTTTTCCAAAGGAGCCCCTCTCCTCCCTTATAAAAGGGCACCTCCTCCCCCTCTTCCTCACAACACTTTGAGCCTTCAAGCTCGGCCAAACCCTGCCCATTTCTCCTCTACACTTCCCTAGAGACATCCTAGATGTCCTGGTCTTCTTCAAAGACCAATTTTAGTTCCCTAAAAGGAGTTCTCAAAGAAGCGCTTCAAAGAAGAGGTATTGTCCGTTACTGATTCTTTCAACTTTATTTCTTATTCAACTTCTTTTTCTTTAGTTGTTTCATTATGAAGTAATAACATCAGTATCACTCATATACTGATATTTTATTATAAGCATGAAACAACCCTATTTCACCATCTATCCATCCTATGGAAAACGTAATCACCGCGCGTGCGTACGTACGGAATACCGTCTCCACGCCGTGGTGTAAACTATTTTCCACCTCCACCTTACTTGGATGGGTATAATGGTGTAAATAATGACTATATAAGATTATTGTAAAGTTATATTGATTCTGAAATAGTATACATACACTCCAATACAATTCCACGATCATGGGAACGATATCATTGCTCATGCGTACGTACGGAATACCGTCTCCACGATGTGATGCGACCCGTTCTACATGATCTTCTTTGCATAATGATTATATAAATGAATTTAATGAATGAATATGATATATATTAAACTAATACCATTCTATAAATGAGGTATCTATAACCTAAAAATAAAAATAAGAATTTATTTGACAAAACACGCATAAGAACAAAAAGTAATAAACACCCGAATAACAAGTAGTAATGAAATATTACTAATAAGATGCTAAGAATATGACCATATATGATATCATAAAAATATTTATGATTCTGAAATAAGTAAATAACATTATTTAAATCATTATACAAGAGGTTCGGACACTTACGAAGCAAATCGGACCTAAGGTAAGGGAAAATCTCGCAATCTCATTTTTATTTGAGATTGTTTATACTTCAGAATTTACTAGGGAATATTTATCATCCACACCCATGTTTCCTCAATATGTAATATTTATATCCTTATAAAATAGTTTATATCCAATTTTTGCCTTTGGTGAGTTTTTAGTAAAGGATATGAAAGGAATCTTTTGTCGTTTTTCGTACGAAGTACTTTTCAACTTTTCCGAAAAAAGTATGAGAAAAATGTTTTTTAACTTATAAGGCATGAATGGATTTTTAAAACATTATTTCCAAGAAGATTACTTTAAAAGTTTTCAAGTTTATTTTTAATCAACTTCTTTTAGTTTAGAATTGTATGACATTTTAAGAAAGGAAACGTTTTTTTGAAGTAGAAAGGATATTTTCCTCAATAGTGGAGTTCAAGTGTTTTATCAAAAAAAATTTACATCTAATATAATAAAGGGATATATTTCTATCCCTATTATTACATTGATTTAATTATGTTGTGATGGAATTATTTTTATGAATTCCTTTGTCTTATATGAATTTTTTTATGATGTCACGATGTTTAAGATTCCCATTTTTATTACATGGGTTATGCTATTATGTATGGTTTATGATTTTGTGGCACACATAAGAATGGTATCATTATGAGATGGGTGGGACCTATATCTCCCTTCAATGCACTGGGTAAAGATTTTATATCTCATGAGATAGACATGGCTGGAACGGCAGGTTAAATCGGTTCAGTAAAACAGGACTGAACCGAGGAGTAAACTCAGTTCAGAAATGGAATTTTTCCACTAAGATAGTCTTGGAAATGAGTCTTAACTAATAAGAAATGATTCTCTATGATTATGTGTGTATGCCGAAAAGTTTCATATTTTAAGTTATGATTATTGGGATTAAATTTCACTACTATGATTTATCCCATGTTATGAAATTATGATCTCTTTTGCAGGTTAAGATTTCCAAAAGTTATGTTCTTATGTATATGATGTGATTGATATTTCTTTTGTTGACCCTTACTGAGCATTTGAGCTCACCCGTTTGTATGTTTTATTTCCCCAGGTCAGGAAGAAAGTTATTAAGTAGGATATGACAAAAAGGGACTCTAGATATGATGAAATAAATGGGAGGCAAAGTAGATGCTTTATGAACCAGTTGTTTATGTTTCCCAGTTTCGAAAGACTCTATACCTATACAGTCCTTTCATGGTTTTGTTATATGCTGTAATAAGTATGTTTCAATTTTGAAGTATTAACCATGTATGTAAAGTATGGGTCATTATAGACATGGTCCACCTCATCGTTTATCTTAGTTACTCTTCTAGTCTAAAATGCCCACCACTACGACATAGTGTTCATTCTAAACCAATTTTTATTCTAATTCCTTATAATTCCATTCAAGATACCATGAAAAATTCCAAAACATAGATCAAATTATGATTTCCCATAGGTTTATCAATCAAATTAAATTCTTAGTGAAATAGATAGCTCCACATTCACCTTCCTATTTCCAATTAAGTCTTCAAACACATTTTTTTAATTCACTACAATGACAAGAATTCTCACCGATAATATACCACAGTGTGGTATCATATTCATTTCATAGTTCTATACAACATGGTGGTGTTAATCTCAGGAATCTGAAGGTTCTCAGTCTCTTTCCTCTTCAATAATCAGCTTTGGTTTGATATTTTAACCCCATTTGCTAGGATCATGGAGCACTTAGATAGATCCTGATACTTGAATCCTTGATGATCAAAATAATCATTGTTTGATTTGTGTCACATTTATTTATAATATCTGAATTTTGAAAACTCAAAAGATCTCATTTAATCTTAACCTTACATAGCTTAACTACATGTTTTTACTTATTTAGAGTTGATGACCCTAACCTAAGTTTAATCTACCTTAACAAAAATTCTACAATTAAGAGTACCATTATGTAGAGTCTTGTTTATCATTATGCATCAAGTAAAACTCACAGATAAACATTAAAAATGTATGAAATTACCTTTATATAGGATATATAAATATAGTGTTACTTTTACATGGCATGAAAAATTTGGATTTTCCTTTATGTATGTAGTGTGATTTCTAGATAAAATTTAAGAAAATTACATAATTTTTTTCCCATAAATAGCTGTTGTAATGTGCTTAAACTTGTTCCAAACATCTATAAGTCAACTTTAAACATTATTCTATAACTCTGATTGTATTTCTACTTTCATAAAATATAAAATGTATTGAAAAAAATATAAAACCTTCTTCAAGATGGTTTAAAAATCTATCCCTTAAAATTTTTTGTCTGTAACACATAATTTTATCTCCTATAGATAATAAAACTGAAGTGAATATCTTTTAGTGATCAACTAAAAATTATAATATAAATGGAATAATTAATCAATAGTATCCAAGTCTATGTGGGATAACTCTTTTTACAAAACAAGTGTGATTAAATAAATAAGAAATGTTTCTCTTAAGAAAAACTCATCTTAATCCTATAATTTTATATTTTCAAAAAAATAAATGAACTACACCATTAAAATGAATTTCTTTCCATCATCACTAATCACACATATAAAAGAAATTCGAAAATTGGGGAATAATATTCCCCATACAAATAATTATCACCATTATAATTTAAATAAGAATGATAGAGGAGTAAAATAAAAAAATCACATACCTCAATGAGAGTTAGTGGTATGAACGCCCATTTTTAGTCTTATCTTATCAAAAATATTCAGTTGTGAGAGGTTTAGTAATAATATTTGAGAATTTTTCCTTAGATGTAAAAAATTACGGACTTAGAATTAAATCTTCAAACTTTTCATTCAGAAAATGGTACTTTATCACAATGTGTTTGGACATGGGGTTTCATACTGGATTTTTAGACAAGTTTATGTCACTCTGGTAATCACAACTTATAATCAGAGGATAATTAGGTTCATCTTATAGTTTTTTCAATCGTGTCTTATTACATATTTAATGTGTAAAATATTGCGATGAAAACAAATTTTCATACTCAATAATTCTATGTGTCATTGATGTTTTCTTCTTCGAATTACTTGAAACTAAACTTATTCAAATTAAAAATAATCCGCTAGATATAGATTTCCTATTATATATAGTCCCAACCAAACTGTCATCTATAAACCCTCTCATATTCAGTTCACCTATCTATTTTATAAATCATCACATATTTGAAAGTATATGAGATGTACCTCAAGATCATATTTTTATACAAAAGATATATTAATTTTGGATTGGATGAATACTAGGAACGAATACTGATAACATATACAATTTCAGGCCTTGATACATCAATTATATAAGGACTTTAATAAAAAATTTGAACTATTTTTCATCAATCGTTTTCCATTCATAACGCCTGCTTAGTCTTATGCCCACCTAAATTGGTGTGGACACTACTACAGCTTCTTATATGTCAAATTTTATTAATATATCCTTTTCATATTTTTCTTATCAGACAAAAATATCATCTTCTACTTGAAAAAGTTATATTAAAAACTCAAATCTAATTTCTCTAAGCATTGAAATTTCAAACCTTTATTATATGTTCATTGAGAACTCCCTAAACAAGAATTTTTTATTGATAGAAAATATTATATCATAAACAAACACAATCATAGTGTGATGTGGTGTTGATATTCTTCACATAAACATTACTGTATATACAGCCTTTTTAGATATTGATGCTTCTTAGATTCTCATAAAACTTAAAAATATAAATATCTTGGGGATTTAGTCAGACCATGGAGACATTCCTTTAGTTTTAATACTTTGTTTCTATTTGAATATATTGTAAAGAATCTAGGATATTCTATGTAGACTCATTCATCAAGATCATCATTCAAAATATATGATTTATCATTCATTTGAAATATTTTAAAACTCATCTAAGTTAAAATATCTAGAAAAATCATAATTGATTAATGTTTTGTATTGGGGAAAAAGATTCATCAAATTCACCTCCTTTTATTTTATAAAAACCTTTAAAATCAAGCTTGGTATTTTTTCTTAAAACTTTATATATCTTGTCCATCCTATTTTGAGAAACGATTTTTCTCCTATAAAATTATTTTCTTTAGGTTTGGGTATAATTTCCATTGTCTCATTCTTCTCAATATAGTTAATCTAATAATTCATGGCTTAAGACCACTATTTATGTTCAAAATATTCCACAGCTATTTGAGGTTCAACCTTTGAAAATATGATAGTAAGGATAGTGTCCATGACCATCCTTCTTGTCTTTAAAACTTGATACTAGTAAAAAATAATGTTATTAACTACCACATGTTTTATCAACCATGAATTTATCCCATTAAGTTTAAATTAATTTTCTTAATCCCTAAAAAATAGAGAATCATAAACTTCAATATAAATATATATATTTTCTACATTTTCTTTAATAAGTTTATAAGTTACAATATCATCCTCACAATCTAAAATGATAATATTAATTATTCTTTATTCATTTCCAAAGAGAGTGAAATCATATCTATTAAAACATCATTCAAATTTATTATTTAACAACTATAGGACTTCCCATTTAGGGTGTATCCAAGAAATATTATATCTTCATCATTTTCAATTAATTTACTCCACTAATATGTTTCTTATAGATTATAAATGAACTTCTAAAAACAAAAAAGTTTTTATAATTTTTATTTCTTTAGTTCCACATATTATAAGGAGTCATGTATGAGTTTGGCCATATGAGACATCAATTCTGAATTATTCCTATAGTTGAGATGTCCAATAAATAGTTATACCTTTAAGTGTCATACTTTTTCATCATATTTATACCCATATAACGAGACTCATATTGTTTTCCTTGTAACTAATCCATTTATTTAGGAGTGTATAAAGAAATTAATTCATGTTTTATTCCATGTTTATTAAGATATTTAATGAAATTTCTCTTTTCATTTTCACTTCTATCATATGATATCGATATCTTATTTTAAAATATTATTTTCTCATTTGTAAGAATTTTGAAACTCCTAAATCCATCTAAGGCCTATGTTTGTTGGGGTATAAAAATTATGAATTTAATCTACGTGAAATTATCTATGAAATTGATGAAACATCGTTCTCTATTTATTGTCTTTTTAGTCACAAACCACATACATCAATGTAAATCAATTCAAGTGGATTTGAAGTTTTAATTTAAACCCCTTTATATGTTTTTACCATTTTCCCCATTTTTTAATTTTTATAAATAGTTGTCGTATCCTATTTTAAAATGGATATATTCAATATAAATTCTTCATTGATCTATTTTCTATTCTTATTTTGGCCATAAATGCTAATTATTTCAGGCTCTAAATTATTTTCTACTTATTGAGTTGAGTAGCACCCTATAAGAGCTTCCCTAATTAGAAAGAAAAATTATTAGGGTTGAAAAACCCATTATAATAACATTCCCATCATTTATTATTTTAACTATGAATTCATTTTACCTTAAAATAAATTCATTTCAAGAATCATATATATTTATTACACTCAAAAATTTGTGCATTAACCTATCATTAAACAATATCCTATATGGAATGATTTGATTTTTGAAAATTTATATTTTTGTAATACCTTTGACCTTATGTGACTTATCATCACAAAATTTTGTAGTGCCTAAAAATGACCCGCATCGTTATAGGTTAGAAGAAAATCAAGGGAATTAAAACATTTCATTTGGATGTGAGTTATTTTTTAGAACAATGATTCAAAAAGGAATTTTGAACCTTTGAAACCCTCTAATAATGTGGTTTTGACTATGAGTGGGATTTTTTTGGGTTTAATAGGGGTGTTAAAGATTAGATGTATTATTTAGAAAAATCATGGAAAAATTGTTACACCTTAAAGAGATTTTGTGTGTGGGTTGTAGATGTAATCCCAATACATCATAATAAGGTATTTTTCTATTTTTTATCACATGGTTTATCACTACATGGATCTAATTAAATATTATTACAAATTTGGATTAATGTGGACATCAATTTGATATAATAATTTTTTATTTAATATTTCCTAGGTTTGGGGGTGCATCAGGAGTACAACACACCCAGTTTCTCTTGTTTCAGGAATCATTGGACATCCTGGTGAGTTTGGAACCTATTATTACAATTGGGATATTTTATTTTAATTAATTAATTAATTTAATGATGTTGGATGTTGATACAGGGGATATTAGAATCGATGGAATCCAATATAATCTTGGGATGAGTTATTAGAACATCGTTTGAGGTAGGGGGACTTGACCTTGTTGCATATATTAGTTAATTAATTATTTATGTTCATTTGGAAACATTAATATAACATCAAAAATGTTACATGTGTTGTGTGATTTGACTAATTATGTTTTCTATTGGTATCTAGTAGGGGTTGATCATTATATGGTCTTGAAAATTCCCCATTCCAAATGAAGAAAATTCCATCAAACTCATAAAAGGAATGAAATAAATGATGAAGAAGAATCAAGGAAGAATGTTAAAGAACCCAAATTTGGTGAAGGAATCGTCCATCATCGTACTGAATTCCATTAATGGTTTGTGGATAGAATCACCTGCAAACTGAGTAGTATGTGTAATGAAGACAACATCACCATCTTCCATGAACTGCATCCTTGGAGAAATATAGGAAGATAATTCCACCCCCGTGCACGACATCCACCACAAACTAAGTAGTTCATTGGATGAGGTGGCATCCTAATGGCTGAAAATGATGCATACCTCTAACAAAGTTGTCCGTGGATCAAGGATTTCTCCATGAGATTCCAAAAAAGGTTCTATATGGGCCATCAATCTAGTGATAATATATTCTATAAATAAAACCCTTGGGGGTAATAAAAACCACTCTTGAGTGGAGGAATAAATCTCTCATGAGTGGGAGAAATGGGATAAAGCAATGGGGAAATTATTTAGGATGCGAGAGAAATATCTCTGACACCTGAAGCAATTTGTGGAATCCATCCCACAAACCATATTCAGAAGGAAATTCAAGAACTCCATTTAGGGAATGGTATGTGAAAGACCCTCTATGGAAGATAACAGGTGGAGGTAGTATCATTTATAGAAATGTGGTGTCATTTATGAACTCTCTGAACAAAGAAAAAAATAGTCCACAGATGCTTCTATGTGGAAAATGGTTCACGGATGTCCCTATACAGACAAGATAGTTTGCAGATGAACCTTTATGTAAATGGTACATGGATGTTCCTACGCCGATGATGGTTCATAGATTCTACTATGTGGCTAGAAGATACATATATTATCCTATGTGGGAATTGTATGCGGATACTCTTACGAGGCCAACTCCTATGAGAATGCTCCTATGTGGCCAGCTCCTACACTGCTAGCTTCTATGCGGAAAACAATATGCACCCACTTGTCCATACCATGGGGGATATTCCCCTGAACCCCACTCAAGATAAATCTTGGCTTGCGTTCCTGGCCCTCCGGGACGATCCCTTCGCTACCACTAGTGACCCCCATGAAAAATGAAGAACCACACAACCAATTTTTCAAGCCTGGTCAACGACATTTTTTGTTGCACCCTTATGCCACCCTAGAATCCATCCACTAAATACCACAAGTTTAGCTACTCCTCATAAGACTTATAATACCCCAATCACCTACCACCTATTCCAGGATGATCTAGAACTCCATTGACATGCATGGTCTTAGTGTTTCTTACATGCATGGACACACACATCTCCATCCATCAAACTCTTTGTCTTGAGAAATTTTAGATCTTCCTAAACCTCTTCAGCCATCAATAAATACACAGTCAGTGTTATAAAGAAACCTTTGGTTAACTATGCACAAAAATGCCTCGGTGGCTTTACATATGTTGCCCACAAAAAAGGAATGTCGACCAAAGACATATTTTTCCTTAGGATAGGGTTTTCTTTCTTTTGTACACCCAATGGATTCTGTGCCCCGTATCCTTTCTCCTAATCCAAGAAACCCTTGAATCATGGTTTACACATTAATTACCTCTCATTTTAAAGGTATGTCATAACATCTTGAATCGATTATTCTCCATTAATCATGGGTTCTATAATAATCGGTAAAAAAATATTTGACCTTAAACTATGAGTTATCATCATGAACACATGAAATTAAAATGTTTTGTATTAGTCCCTACAACACAACATTAAACTGTGATTCCATCATCCAAGATATATGACTTTCAACTATAGTATACTGGGTGATTTTAGATCTTTATAAACATCCCCATACTTCAGAAATTAAAGCCTGATGTTCTGAGGACACCTCTATTTGACTATAAAAACAATAATCTAGAGAATCTGCATAAGTTTCCCATAAAAAATGGATAAAAACCATAGAAAAATTCATTCGTAAGAGAGGAATTTTCTACCTTTTTAAGCTATAATGGATTTCATGCCTCATATCATTTATCCTGATCCAAGATCCTCTAGAATCATGTTTTGGATGTTCCTTACCTCTCATGTTCGAGGCATGTAAAAACATCCCAACATGATTATCCTCTAATTAATAATCACACATTCTATATGAATTTAAACTGTTTTATACCCCACATGATTCTCAAAAGGAAATCCCTCCTGTAGTAAGCCCCTTACCTTTCAAGATGGACCTAATGACCTTCACTTTAATTTCACATTGAAGGGTTCATTTCTTCATGCCCTCGTCCACCATCTCCCTCTTCATTTTCATTCAGCGGATAAGGGAAGGTGTCCCTTTTCTGAATCTTTAAAATCCTCTTGGTTCTCACACTTATCATGGCTCACATGGTATTAGAGGTTTGTGATGAAACATCATTCCCACATCCCAGCCACGGACTATGAGAACTCTGATTCCAACCATAACCATGATACGTAGGAAGCCTTTATATAGGCCCGAGATCCACACCATATCCTCCATGAAATTAATGATCATTTACCTTTTAAGTGGGAATCTTCTATGTATAATCCCCAATCAAGTCACAACCTGAACCGAACTATGATGGATTTGATTTCTAATCAACCTGGATATATAAGAAGCCTCCATGAGGTCTAAACCCAATACCCAAAGCACCTTATCATTCTCCGAGACATATTCTCAGTGGTGTCACATTCATCCAGGAGACCATATATTCCTTGGAATATTGGGCCACTTCATCAAAATCACCACATTTTATATTGACTACGTATATTTCACCTAGACGTCCTTACCCCACAATGTTAAATTTCACTGATGGGTCCCCATCCCATTACCTAAAAAGGTTATTTTTTCAGTTAAGTGACACCAAACTACATGGGTTCTGATTCCTCTCATGAGGATATATAGTAAACCCATCTCATGGGTTTGATCCCGATATTGAAGAAACTTCCATCCCCTGAGATGACGATAAACTTAAGAGTGCCTCATAATGGGGCTTAAACTAGCATTGTCTTTGTAATTCCTAATACATGATTATCAATGATTGATCTTGAAACCCAGGGGTAATCTGTGGAAACACTCTTCAGGAAACAATCAAGGATTCGTGAACATAAGAACATTAAAAAAAATCTATTAGAGAGTCCCTAAGTAGGTGAAAATTCCCCCCGAAAGGGTTTGATGGGCATGAACTCCCATCCTCTTGACCAATGAAGTCCTAAAGTGTTGTCAGATAAATCATCATCCAACAAGCACCTAAATTGGAAATCATGTCTATGAATTGTGGATACTAGTTCCATTGGGTGTATCTAGATCTACGAATGAACCTGTTGGAGACTATCTAAGGACATCGTGCCCAAAATAGGCCGATTGCATGTACACATAACCCTGCTTTAAAATCTCCCACCATGATCATGAAAATGTGGAACCTCATCAATAACATTAAAAAATGATACACTACCTAATACCGATGCGACCATATCTCCCCATCAATACTTGGTGTGATGCGAATCAGGTCGAAAAAATAGTGAACCCCATGTGAATCCTTCACCAAGGTGGAAGACTTCCCCGCCTCAATCCCCTTTCACATTCAAAAAAAATCCAAGCAAGATCATTAATTTCATATATGATCATCAGAAGCTACATTGACTTGGTTGTATTTATGTATTTATCATATATATATATATATATAACGTGCATTTAAAAGAGCTCTCTTCGATCAAAATAGCATCTCAACAAATTGATCAGACACGCATGTTGGCGACCACATGGGTGGCTAGATCCCCAACGAAGAACAAGACCCCCTTGCCTACCTAGCATCTTCAACACTGGGTTTCAAATGCTCTAATCATATATTACCATCAAAATAGTACTCTTTATATAGTGGATGCCACAATGTAGGCCCTCCAATTGGTGAAAGCATTCCATGCTCCTCTTCAGCTGCTGCTGAAGATACAACACAAGATGAACCCACTGTCCATCTCTAACTGCATCAGGAGTCTATCCCCAGAGCATGATAACAAGTACCTCCCATATCTTAGGGATGAAAATGAATTTAATTCCAATGACTTCATCCCAGATGCACATTAACCCCACTCAAGGACTCCTTCTAGAGGATATCGCCATTAGCGGCGTACAACCTGATATCCTCACTCTAAAGAGGATACTATGCTGAGGGAAACCTTCTGATATCCAATTGAAACAAGCCCCTCAGGCTTCCCTCTGAGGGAAGAAAATGCATAATCATAAACAGGTTATCACGATGGTTTCTGAGTAAGAGGTCTGCCACAAAAATGAGGATGCATGTAACGAGAATACATACAATCCTAACCCACCTGCTAAATCCCCCCATAGAGATACGTTTTAAATATATGAATGGTCGCAAATTCCTACTCGCTCTTATGAATCCCACCATGGAAATAGGTTTGAAAAATATGAGCAAATTCACATTCCAACTAGTACATTCCAATCTTGCAGCGCAGACATAGTAGAAAATTACAGGCATATGAAAATTTCTTCCAATGCATAATAATCCCGTCATCCAAATAGGATGACCCCAATAAATAAGTAGACACGTATCCCTATGGACATAAATTAATCATGATATCTAAATAGGGCAGCAAATTACAGGTAGTCATACAACATCACCTGCCCATATGAAGTCCACTAGCCATATACGATGAGAATTAAATATGATAAGAGTTAAATTTCTACGGATGAAAATAAAGACTACGAGAAAAATATAGAATCAAATTATTATACACAAATTAAATCTCACAAATACAAACCCCATTATCCATATACGGTGGAAACTAGAGAAAGTAGTTAGTAAAAACTTGTTCCTTTTCCCCGACACAGGAGAACCACTAGTACCCCATGGCGGCTGATGGAGGACAGGAGCAGGCACAAACTCTTTCCCTGACACCGGAATGGACCTTCATACTTGTTACACCCAAATATGTATCTCAAAACTTATTTTCCATGATTTAGTATTAGATGTTAATTTTAGAATATATCCTCTTGATAGGTCAAGACATTATTTTGTAGGTGGAAAAAGCGAGGATTAGGGCCCATGACCTGATCTCCCAGGGTGGGGTGATCTATCCTCCAAATCAAATAATCACCCAGGAGTAGAACATCATCCATGATCTAGTCCAGGAGGGTCAACATCCATATTCCGTGATACAAGGACAACTATATAAGGAACAAATACCTGTTCCAATTGGGAGACACCAGTCCAACGTGATGGCTGCTCTAGGGCATGCATATATCCCTACCCAAACTCATGATTCTTGTTGAAATATCTCAGAAAAATAATTGGAACCAATTATATAGGGACTTGTACATGAATACCATTACCAAAAATAAGTTTCCCTAGTTTCCTGCAAGAGATCGCACAAAAAAGAAAGTCTCCAAAGGTAACCGGAAAATGAAGAGCACATTAATGATTCTACTCTTCTAGAAGCTCGAGTTATTGGTCCCATAATACATTTATCAGAATAGGATCAAGATCAAATTTATCCATTAGCTAATTATGGAAGTGATAGTTGTATTTGATAAGGTCCTCCCTGCAATGTCGCTACCGACAGCTCTTAAGGTCCTCCCTAGAGCACCCATGGGGGCTTACTCCATGGGCCAAAAATAATCAATCATGAGATCCTATCTTCTGATGTGTGTCTGGGTAGTCCCCCCTTAACCATAATATCATAGAGAAAGAACGCCCTACCCTTGCTGTATTCTATCCTGATGGTCCTCCCCAAGGTATATGCTGCAAACATATTTCTCTATGTAGTCGGACATCAGGCCATGATGGTAGTCTTTTCCATAATGACAATCGCTACAAAGGTCCTCCCCGCAATTACATTAAGCAAAGCGAAGACCCTCCCCTCATTGAAGTACACCCTGAAGGCCCTCCCTAGAGTATACACTGTAGATACACTCTCTATATCCAGACCTATTATAGTATTCCTCGGTATAATAGTCATTGTTTTGAAGGCCCTCCCACAATGATGCAAAGTAGAAAGAAAGTACTCCCCTTTCTACAGTCCACCCTGATAGTCATCCCAGGGGTATACACCATAGAATTACTCTCTATAACTGGAAAATAAGCTGTGATGGTATTCCTATCTACCAAGACACCAGCTTTGATGGTCCTCCCCATAGTTAAAATTTACGCCGATGAGAAGGTCCTCCCCTCATCAGGTCGAATATGAGAAAACCCTCATATGCTGAGGAACTTGAAAAAATGGAGTATGAAATATGTGATACTCTTTCCATGACCAACGATATATTTTCTCAACCAGAGGATGGCCTGTGGCCACACTCATCTTTTGAGCTACCCCATACCATTCAAGTGTCAAAAATAATCCTGCCATCCCAACTTCTTAGAACAAAATCATTAAGGAGCAGTCAAATTGGGTGGATCAAGTAGAAGAGTCCACGGTATAACAAATAAAGATGTGTTTCTTTTGATAAGAAAACTATATAGGGATGACATAACAGTGATGTATTGGCCCATGACGACTTCTCAGTTCAACATACCAAAATTTTTGTCAGAAGAATGTATGCATAGCATTTGCCTCAATATCTAGCAAACTCTCCATAGGTTAAGAGAATTTTTTTCCCTATGATGGGTATGCAGATCATTTTAACATATTGTGAGAGATTTTCCATCAAATCAACCAAGAAACCCTTCTTTTTTCACAGCGTCCATGATCAGAACGGTGAAATAAAGACCTTGGGATGTCCTGCATCCAAGCACTTCACAAGTTATGTTGTCTTATCAGTGACACCCCATCTGGTGCTCAAATTCGGTGATGGGGAGAAAATGGAGCCCTACAATTCACCCCCTTATTTTAAAGTATAATTTTATATAAATGACATCATGTAATGTCAATACCCATATACAGTGGTCAAATGAAGTCTCTTCCCAAGAAAAGTGGAACTCTCAACAAGATATGACCTTGAGTAAGTCTTAGAAGTGTTAGGCCATATGAGAGAAACCCATCGAGAAGAATCTGAACTAGGAAACTGATATCATCTAGAAGGATTCCATTTTAATGGAATCCAATCAATGATCAATGATCATGTCTTAAAACCAAAAAATTTACATGAAGACCCCACACCATATTTGTCTCACATCTGCATGGGAATGCATGAGATCAAGAAGGCAGAAATAGTAGCAACAACCTTAGAAATATAGGACCATCCCCTACCCATAGGGTTGGGGGAATTTTTAGTTCAAAATGATTCCATAAGAATAGAAAATTAGGGCCAAGTCACATCAATAGAAGAACGAGAGCAACCCCATCCCATAAGGTTGGCAGAATTTTTACCTCAAATTTCCACCCAACGAATGTCTGTCTTCTCCCATCTAGAGAGAACAATGGATAGAGAGGCCAACAATTCCATCCCATTCTGTGACACACATCCCCAGGAATAGAGGCATACTACAAGATTATATCAATTCTCCCTTTGAGTCACTCTTCGCTAAGAAACTCAAAGAGTATCATAGAAGGGATGACAAAGATCCAATAAAGTGCCTAAGAAGGTCTCCTACCATTCAACACCTGGTACATGACCCAAAACGAGGTATGCATTGGTGAATTTCATAGACACCATCCCCACAGACCTCAGTGAACATAATACAAAAAATTAGGAAATTGGAGAAGAGGGTTCCCTCCTGGAGATGGTCACAATGAGCTTGGAGGCACGCACACCAAAAACCAAAGAGTTGTCTTAAACTCGGGCCCCCTCATTCAATCCACCATTACCTCCCACATGAATCCTCAACAAGTAGAAGAATAAGAGAATGGTTTACAACCCACCTACTCCTCTATATGAAGATGATTCCCATACACTTTAATATATATTCGCTCGACACGAGGTAGAAATGAAAGAGCTAAAGAGACTCAATGTTGAGCTGCTAAAAGAAAGACGTCCTATTGGGTATTTTTTAGGTGAATCATCAAAAAGAACTTTCATCATATGTAAACTTTCCTCACGAGATCATTCTAATAAATGATGAAATGATTATTTAGGGAAGCGCCAGGACCATCAATCTACCTGAACCCAATTCTAGTAGGATATCATGATTTCTCTCAATTAGCGAAGAAATCAGAATACATTCAGAAAAATATACATATTATTTCCCCAACTAGGTATCCGAATCAAGGACCAGTAGTGGAGATACATACAACATTTCCTCATTCTATACCTATTCATGCTCAGGTCTAATAGGACATGCATCAAGAGCTCCTGAATATCATCATGTTATTAACTACTCGAATAGAAGTATTGGAAGGATGATGCAATCCAGTACAACCAGAATGAAGGCCTTACCCCAAATGGGAGAGAAATGTACCACCTCTAACAAATTTTGGGAATCCTTTATTCCTATTGTTCAATGTCTCATGGGACCCAAAGGAGCATATAATACACTACTCTTCTTATTGTGATCCCACAATAGAAATTCTGGAGCATTAATAGGATGTAAAAATCTGATGCTTTGTGAAAACTCAATAATGTTCAACCTTTGTGTGGTACACCAGTTTGAATGTTAACTCAATAATGGGATGATAGGATCTCTAGTGCCAGTTCCTATTCCAGTTCTGTTCGACATTTCCCAAAACAACTGTCATTGATCTCATGAACTGTAAATAGTGAGAGAACGAGAGAGTCACAAACATCATATCCAGATGGAAATGTCTGAATTAATCCTTGAATCAGACACTCCCCCAAGATGAGTTTCTTTCCATGTGAATCAATAATCTCTAAGATGAGTTGTGAACATCTCTCATTCTGATGAGGTACCCAAGTGGGTTCCAGTACTTCTTTTCCATCACTCAATGGATAGAGCATTCCTTAGATCTGACTAATCTAAAGTCCCAGGTAGCCCCATCACCCCTAGTAAAAATAGAATGGAGATCCGAAGTGGATTATATCATGCTCAAGTCACCCCCTTCACCATCTTTAGCTCCAAGGCCCCCACCAAACTGTGTAGGGCCCTCTAGACACCAGTAGCCACCCCCACCCTGTCAAGACGATTAGAGGGGGCCAAACAAATTCAATTAGAGGAACAAAAAAATAAAGTCTACTCATTCATGGATGAACAAGTCTGCAGTTAATTCTTAGCCACCATGAATTTCAACTTGCTTTGACTTCTAGAGATGAAGCGGGTTGATGAAGTTGGTCTTGATGATAGACAAGATTATTGTCCCTTTTATCGGATATTGGGATAAAATATCAAGGAGTGTTTTGTTTTCAAATACCTCCTTCAATAAATGAAATATTATAGAAAAGTCAATATGGGACCATCGCTATCCCAAGTTTCATATGATTCCATCGTCGATTTGGACAATGAAGGGAACTATAAAATAGTTGTTAATAAAAAAGAGGAAAATTTTGATAGTTGGATGACTTAGAAGAAAGTCAACAAAGCTCATTGAATACTTCAGGAACAATTGAAGCAACCAAACCTGCCTCCAATGACCCTTAATGAAACACAGTCTTCATACTCGAATCTATAATCCTATAGAGGAAATACACCCAAAAAGAATTTCAATCAGAAGGTTAAAAATCTAGTGCTAGAAGATGAACTCACACCAATGCGAAGTTTGGATTTGACATGCTCAGATTTCATGCCAACAAATATGACACAATGGGAACCACCCCACCAAATGAAACAATGGGAACTGCGCCACCAAACAAAACAATAGGCACTGCCCCACAAAATGGAATGACCATAAGTGAATGAAAAAAGAGAAACATCATCAGGAGAGGAGCTGATTTTCGGCTCCGTTAATGTTATCCATTTGATGGAATCTTTATCTAATAAAGAGTATGGTTGTCAACTATAATTACCCACACCCTACTAGGGGGATGGAGGAAAAAGCCATAGAATCTAGGGATACCAAGGTAGATGCAGCCACAGTAAGAATAAATCATATTGCCGCAACCCTGCTCAAACTATTAGTGTTGCAAAAACCCATTGGAGGACCCTCTAGAAGATCTGACAGGGACAAGAAAATTACCCTACCCCCACCGGGGGATACCCTCATCCAATCAGCATAGATTATCTACCATATAAATAAAAAATGACTAATTTCTCTCAGTATGTGAGTATACCAATCCATCCCAATCCATAAAGAATGGAAGCTCCCACAGATCTGGTACTAAGGGCCGACCCATCTTCATCTAATGCTTATGACCCTAAAGTGCCTTTAAAAAAGCATCCCCAAGAAAGGAAGTGCTGGCATTTAGATCAGAAATATGACATTCTAAAATTGTTAGCTTTAGTGCTAGCTAATATCTCAATCATGGATGCACTAAATCTATAAGCTGATCTTAGGGAAGCTCTCATAGAAGCTTTGCTGAGTCCCCAAGAGTTTGAAGCTCAATAGCCGCTCATAAAGTCTACCAGACATAGATCAATTTTTCAGAATGTCATGCAGTTATATTATTCATATATCAATATGAAGACACTATCATCCAAGGAAACATAAAAACATTATACATGTATGGAATGATAAATGGCATCGATATCTGAAAATTCTTCATCGATAATAGCTATGTGGGTTACTCTCCTCCCATTACAGACCCTCCGTCAGCTGGGCTGCAATGAGGATAATATAACTCCATTAACCCCTACCCTTTTGGGATATGAAAAGAGGGAGTGAAATCTATTAGGCCAAATAAAGCTCAATACCTGATTCAGGGAACTCGTAGATCACCCAAAATTTCTGGTGGTACGAAATAATATGGCCTTCAACACTCTACTAGGGAGGCCCTCACTGCATAAACATGAAACAATACCATCATATTACCATTAGTTCCTAAAATATAGCATCAATGGAATGTGTGGAACACTACACACTAATAAATCCCCTTTTGAGTCCTCTGATTCACACTACATTGATGTAGGGTTCTATGAGAAAAATGGGAAACAACCCTCAGTTGATGGAATGGATTAGGACACCACCCCAAATAGTTTTGAAATGTTTCCTACCAATCCCATCAAGAATCTCAAGGAAGAATATGTAATTCACATCAATTAGATTAAAAGAACAAATTCGGATGCGTATTCAACAATCCTCATCATCTTAGTTATGACTGACGATTCAACCAATGTTAAAAGACTCATTGAATTCTGAGAAAATGAGGAAGGTTTGGATAAAAATACCCCTGAACTAACATCAAAACTCTAGAAAATTCCTACCTCACCCACTAAGGTAGGAAGAAGTGTCTCTTTATTCATGGAAGATAAGGAAACTCTTTTACCCTCATTGCCTCTTTTCCAGAGATGCCATCGCCAAGATATGAGGAAAAAGAGATGACCTTACCTCCTAGACACCAAAATGGAAAATCGTCTTTCAACTATGGATCAATAATTTCAAGGATTTTCCCCCATCAGAAAACAAAGATAAAGATGATGAGGATGCACAGGGAGAAAAAGAAGAAGAAAAATATCAAAGGGATTCCCCTCCATCATTTGAGGAAGGCATTTCAACCACCATTGATAAACTTAAGGAAATAAAATTAGGTACAAAAGAAGACTAAAGACCCACTTTGGTTAGTACGAACATGCTTCCCGACGAGTAAGAGATGTATTCCTCTTTCTTGAAATAGAATCAATATGTTTTCACATGGAATTATATGGAAATTACAAGTCTCGATCCAGAGGTGGCCACTCACCACCTGGGCCTACCAGAAAATCACTGTGGTTATAATCAAGCCGCTAGAAATACATACCTGACACATGATTCCAAGATAGAGGATGAATTCGATAATCTCATCAAAGATAACTTCATTGGGGAGGCCCAATACCCCATATTTATAATAACAATAATCCTTGTTAAGAAGAAAAATGGGAAGATCATGGTCTCTATGGATTTCAAGGACCCCAACTGGCACTGCTCGGAAAGATGATTTATCAGACCTGATTAAATAATTTATAATCGACGTAACTACTTTATTTGAGGATCTCACATTCATGAAAGGTTATTTAGGTTATAACCATATCAAATTAGACCAATAAGATGAAGAAGACATTGACTTTAGAGATCCTAGGGGGTGTATTTCTAAAAAGTTATAACTTTCTGTTTGAAAAATGCTGGCGCCACATATCTGCACGCCATGCACTGCATTTTCAAACCCTTCCTAGGAATGTTCATTGAATGTTATGTTGATGATATAGTTGTTAAATCATGACAATTATTGGACAACTTGGATGACCTTGAAACCTTATTCAACAAACTAGACAACACATTTTTAAAATAAACCCCCTAAAATGTTCTTTTGGCATCACCTTAGGGAAATTACTCAGCCTCATCATATACCACCGGGGCATCAAAGTCGACCCTGGGAAGAAAAAGGAAATCCCTGGCATGTCACCACCTAAAAACGTCACTAAGCTGGGAGGTCTCAAAAGTCCTCTATCTTACATTCAACTATTCATATCCAACCTTGTAGGAAAATGTTTCCCATTCACTAGGTTGATGAATAAAGGGTTAGAATATCAATGGACTAGAGACTGTCAGAAGGTATTCAATAATCTCAAGAAGTACCTCTTATGTCCACTAGTTCTAATGACACCTATTGAAGTAAGACCTCTTGTTCTATATGTTACCACCTTGAATCCATCCCTAGGTACCTTTCCCATGTAGAAAATAATGTCAATAGTGAGATTATTCTATACTATCTAAGACAAACCATAATTAATGATAAGACTTGTTGCTCAAATATCGAGAAGAGTTTCCTTGTATTAATATTTGTTGTCTAGAAATTGAGACATTACATGCATCACCACGAAGTCCACTTAGTATCACTTAGCAAACCACTCAAGTATATTCTCATCCAACCAATGTTAACTGGATGCCTGTCATAGTGAGCTATCATCCTACAATAGTTTTATATATGGTTCATACCATAGAAAGCTATCAAATTCCAAGCATTATCATATTTCCTAATCGAGCATCCCTCAACACCTGTGGTCCCATCAGATGTTGAGAAACCTAATGAGGAAGTATTCTATATTCACGAGAACTCCCAAATGTGGTAAATTCACTTCAATAGTGCTTCTAGAAGCCTAACCAAAAGAATAATGGAAAACCCCAAGTTCAACAAAGTTGTTCTCTAAGTCATACTCATATCCCTAGAAAAAGAAGTTTTTACCTACTCCTTCTTACTATCTGAAGGATGTATGAACAATGAAGCAGAGTACCAGGCCCTCATTGTAGGTATGAAAATAGCACTCCAAGTGAAAGATGAACATCTGAAGATTAAAGGAAATTCAAAACTGGTCACCAAGAAAGTCAATGGTGACTGTGCTATCAAGAAAGAGGATCTTCTCCCTTTGATGGGCTATGTTCGAGAACTGATTGAAGAATTCCCATCAGAACCAACATTGAATTATGTTCCCTGATCAAAAAATGAGCAAGCCGATGCATTGAAAAATAAATCCATGGATCTAGGAGATCCCAATTCGAATTAACTAGTAATCAGTATTTCGCAAAAATGGATGGTCTTACCATTCGTTCAAGACAACACCAAGGAAATTAATGAAATCAGTCCCATATCTGATCTGTATGGTCCTATCACCGGTAGGATGACTCCAATTGTGGAATATCATTAAAAGGAATAAATACCACCAGATAGGACTGGAAGGGAAAAAATATGAATAAGAGTAGTTAATTTCTTGTTGTACGATGACACAAACCAACAAAAGGTCATTTATAAGAGAGGCCTTGATGGATTCCTTCTCAAGTGTGATGATGGAGAAGAGACCACTTCCATCAAGAAATAAGTGCATGTCGGAACATGTGGGGAACACTAGTCAGCATATAAACTCTCTCACCAAATTCATATTATTAGATACTATTAGCCCACCATGATGTAGGATTGTGCTGATTTCACCAAAAAGTGTCATTCCTGCCAAGTACATGCCAATTTCATCCATCAACCCCTAGAGTTTCTTCCCACAGCTCATTAATCCTAGCCATTTTCAGTATGGGGAATGGATGTCGTAACATCATACCCTCCCTCCATGGCCAAACAATTCAAATATATTCTCATACCCACCAACTTCTTTTCCAAATGGGAAGAATCTACACCCTTTAAAGAAGTTGAGGTAAAATTAATTATCAGCTTTGTGAAACCCAATATCATCACCCGATTTTGTATCCATCACACAATACTGATGGAAAGTGGTACCAATTTCATCTCTATTTAATTGGAAAAACTCTACCAAGAGTATGTTATCAAATCCAACCATTCATCCCACTACCATGAAGTGGCCAACATAAAGATAGAGGCTTTCAACAAGACCCTATCCAACATACTCAAAAATATAGTGGATAGGGATAAGAAATCATGAAAGGAAAATCTCCCCCATGCTCTTTGGGCTTATCAGAACACATCCCATATCGCCACTTGAGCAACCCCATAGTCGTTAGTATATTGGAATGAGGTGGTTATTCCCATTGAAATTAAAATTCCATCCCTCTAAGTCGCTGTTTTTGATCAACTATCAGTAGATTACCAATCCCAAAAATGATTTAATGAGTTGGAATGGTTGGATGAGAAAATATTTCCCACTCTGAAACATATGGAAGTCTACCAAAATCAGATTGCATGAGCCTTCAATAAGAAGGTTCTCCTATGAACTTTCCTTGAATGAGAAGTGGTGTTAGTTAGCAGATCCCCGATGATACTCAAGAAGAAATCTCCAATGTTGGATCCAAATTGGGAAGGACCATATGTTATACAAAAATTTTACTGAAATAGATCATATGCTGTGATTTCAATGGACATACATCTCACAACATCCCCCACCAATGCAAGGTTCCTAAAAATTTACTTTGTGTAATCAACAATGAAGATGTACATGTTGCAATACGTTAAACTGCTCAACACCATTGTCTTAGCTACACGACTTTAAACTGCATAGTGCCACCTACATCCTCTCCACACATTGTTAAACTGTATGAAATATTTCTTGATCTCATGACAATAAACCACACAATGAATTCATCTTAGCTGCATGAAATTAAACTACATATCAACATATTCATCCTTACCATACAACGTTAAACTGCATGGCCCCAAAAATGTTCTCACCTGAGGGAACATTGTCTCTAGCATCAGTCACCTACCTTGTTGCACTATATAACTACATACAGATTGATTCCAATTTAGCAATGGGATGTGTATAGACTACTTGACCCTAGTTATTGGACTAGCCACCACATGATATGGAATTCCTCTGGTGTATCCTATGTCTCCCCTATATGACATGGGATCACCTCCTCTTTACTTGTTTCTCACATTGATTATAAGTCACGTGAGCTTAGGAATGGCAGTCATGATTTCCCTGCATAGACAAAGCATAGAGGAGCCCAATAATCCCATCACCTTGAAAGGAAGGTATAAAATTCCCCTCTACGTGCATAGGTCATACTGGCATGGGGGTGGATCCGTAGAATTACATATGACTTGATTCCCACCCTCATGAGATACGTAGTGATGCCTGGATTCTAAATCTGGGTCCATCCACCAGTCTATATCAATAATGCCCATCTCCCTACATTCAAGTCAGGCATGCGGGGAAAGAAATGTTTTCCTTACCATATGAAAAGAAATTGAATATCCACAGAAATGTTCTCACTCTAGGGGACATTGTCGCTAGCATCGGTCACCTACCATGCCACTCTCTAGAACTACGTATGGCTTGATTCCTACCCCTGCATGATACATAGTGACGCCTAGATTCTACATCCTGGTCCATCCACCAATTTAAGAAAAATACCTCCGTGCATATAAATCAGACATATATAGAAAATTTCATTCAAGAACTACATGGAATTTGATTCCCAATTAACTGGGATATGCAAGAAACCTCCACGAGGTTCAAGCCCAAAACTTCACTCACCTCATCTGTTTCAAGTTGGTTCTCTTTCTTACATACTATATGACATTGAACTACACATGATACTAGAACTATGTGTGTCTTGATTCCCACCCAATAATGGGACACTTAGTGATACTTGGGAATTCCCGAGTCCAGCCGTCATGAAACAAATGCCTCCCCTATATATATGCTAGACTTACACAGGGGAAGTCATGAGTCCTCATCGCATGACATTAAACTGCATGACCAAAGAAGTACTAACAAAAAAAAATTAAACTGTAAGGTATCTCATGAACCGCGTATGGCCTGTTTCTTAGTATAAAGAGATACATAGCGATACTCGAGCAAGAAATACTGGGTCCATCCATAGAGAATAAAACAATGGGGAAAAGGCCCCAAACCCCCACATATAAAATGCATATAGATGTAGGGGATATCATATCTGAATTCTTACATCTTGAAAGTGTCGAGAGATCATAATTCCCATTACATATGAATAATATCCATGTAATGTATATCTTAAATCAAAACCAATCATGCTATGAATATTTCTCACAAACTCAGATATCCACTTTTCATCCATTAAACCCAATGCCCTAGAAAATATCAGATCACCATAATCACCCCCAACTATTGAAAATGGATGGTTAGTGTCTTGTAGAAACATTTGTTTGACTATACAAATTATTCCCTAACAGCTCTGCATATGATTCCCACAGAAATGGCCTATAAACCAAATGAAAATTCATCCTCAAGATAGGCTCTCCCTACTTCCATATTCTCATTCGATCATAAGCCTTGCACCATCCCTCCTGGATTGAGGGCTCTCAGAATCATGGTTTACACATTCATCCCCCACTAAATTCTAGGGAATACTAAGAATATCCTTGCCTGATTATCTCATATTTATGAATGATCCCTTTGATAATTCATCCCTGCAATATGAAGATTAAACTGTGTTGTCAAAGTCATTTTCACATGACATTAAACTGTGCGGAAGAGGTCCTCACCAGATGAAGTTAAACTGCATGGCCAAAATTACCATCCACATCACATAAAAATATTTCAAGGTACGCTAAATATACATAAAATACCCCCACTCCTTATGCATAGACAAAAATTTGTGCAGGGAATATGCTATCGGGATGCCTAGATCCTCAAAATAGGGCCCCCATCTAACAAAGGAGAAAAAATATCCTGTCTCACATACTGGTTAAATCTGTATATTGAGACTTCCAATTTCATTAATAATCACAGCCTGAGTCTTTCTGAAATTTCCAAACCAACCCTCTACCTTCACTAAACTCTGTGATTTGGGTGATATTGGATCTTCATAACCCTTCTTGGCCATCAGGAATGGAAGTTCAGTGTCTTACGAACACCTTGATTTGACTATGTACATTATTCCACGACAGCTCTGCATTTGTTGCCCAAAAAATTGTCCTATCAACCAATGGAAAATGTGTCCCTAGGAGATGCTTTTCCTTTTTTCATGCGCCTAACAGATTCTAATCCCCATGTCATTCTTCCTGATCCAAGCACCCTTCAAACCATGGTTTACACTTTCTTTCATACTCACATCTTGGACATGTTAGAACACCCTGGCTCGATTACCCCCTGATTTCTTAGGGCTTCTACATAGACGTCCTAATCAAATGACATTTAAACTGCATGATATTTGATCCTTGGTATTGACCCTTAGTCCAGGTTATGCCCAAGGGTATTTCCCATCATGATCCAGCACAATAAATCAATCTTCATAGGAAGGTTCAACATACAGCCCCACCTCATTGGTGAATCCATATACAAAAAAAAATTACCCATCTATATGCATGAATTAGATCTTCATAGGAATGATCCTTACAAGAACTATGTATTTATTGATTCCTATAATCACATGAAACATATTGATATCCTAATCTCATAATCAGATCCAGTTGTGAAACAAAAAATGTCTCATCCCTTGCATACGCAAGTGTCAGATCTATGTAAGGAAACAACTCACATGGATGGGTTATAAATTCCTTCACCAATTACTAGAAATCCCAATAAATTTCAACCTGAAATACCCCGTTTAAATGTTTAGGAATACCCATTTTCATGAGCCATACTCTCTTTCCAGAAAGTTCATAATCTTCATAATCCTCTATGGATATCAGAAATGGAAGGCCAATGTCTTGTGAACACCATTGTTTGACTATTCACATTATGCCCCAGTGTATCTACATATGTTTCCCACAAAAATGGCATGTCAACTAGAGGAAAATCCATCCTCAAGAGCAGCTCTTCCTGCCTCCGTATGCCCTTACGACATCTATGTCCCACCTCAACCCTTGGATCTGGAAACCCCTCAGATTATAGTTTACATATTTTCCCCTTTGAATGCCTAAAGGTGATGTAAGTTCCAGGGAAATACATTTTGAAGGAAGTAAATCTTTTACCATCCTCTAGTCAGAGTAATATTATTTTAGAAAACATTTCCCAAATTTCTTTGTTTTACGACATTAATCTATACTATTCTTCGACACTCCTGTACACAAGAAAAATTCACTTGGGAGCGGTGTTTCATCCAAACCTATAAAAATCACCTTATTACATTCATATGGAATTCCATTAAATGGAAAACCACTACGGTCCTCAGTATAAAAATAAATCCAAAGTTCTATAAAAACTTCTTGTCCATCATAAATGGAAGGCCAATGTCCTACAGAAACCTTTGTTTGATTATGCCCATTATTCCCTGGTGGCTCTGTATATGTTGCACACAATAATGGTCTGTCAACTAAAGGAAAATCCATCCCAAGGAGAGGCTTTTCCTTTCTTCATAAACCTCATGTATTTCATTCCCCACATCATTTCCCATATCCGTAAATCAGAATTTAGGGTCAAGAAAAAACCCCTCATCCATGTCTGAATTTTTTCAGGACATTCTATGTTTATGAATCCTAAATTGGGGATCTTTTCCCTCAAGTCATGGTCAAATCTATTTGACCTAAAACACCATTAATTATAGTCCAGTAGAAAATACTCTAAAATTTAAATGAAAAATATGCAACTCTCATGAGTAAAAAAACCCACAAAGGGAGCCCTAGAAAAAAGTTGAGTGTTATCTTCCTAAAACTATGCTATAGATGGTTTCAGAAAAACAATGTTGGGAAACCAAAAAAAAATCAAGAGACACAAAGCTTGTTAGGTTGAAAACTCACAAAGGGAGTCCTTAGAAAATGTCATGTTATACACACTAAGTCTGTATCATAGGCTTAGGAAAAAATTAGGGTAATAAAAAAAGGGAAATGTTTGTAGGGTTCTCCATGTGACCCTAAAAAGAGTGATACTATTCTTACTAAGTCCCTTGGATCAAGATAGAAATTAGAGATGTATATAATCATTCAAATCAGGACTTATTCTACATTGAAATAGTATCCTCTTTGTCCCGATCAGAGCCCATTCCAATGTGGGAATTCATAGTGTCCCGAAGATTCATCATTCAAGACTAAGAAAATCCCATCAAACTCAGAAAAGGAAGGAAATAAAAGCTGAAAAATAATAGAGGAATGATGTTAAAGAATCCAAATTTTGAGAAGGAAAACATCCATCTATATACTTAATTTTGGGAATGGTTCGCGGATGGCATCACCCACGAACTGAGTTGTATGTGGAATGAAGACGACAACACCATATCCCGTCAATTTTGTTGTTAGAGAAATAGAGGTGGGGAATTACACCCTCATGTATGAAATCCCCCATGGAAAATATCCCCATGAATTAAGTAGTTTGTGGGATTAGGTGGCACGCCAGTTCTTGAAAATAATTCCTGCTACTAAAAAAGTAATCTATGGATCATGGAGTTCTCCATGGGACGAAGGATGGGAAAATTATAGAGGGTTCAATAGAAATCTATCCCGCACCCTAATTAGTTCATGGAATCCATCCTACGAACAGTATGCGAGTTTCCCTTTGAGGAATCCATCCATGTAATGTTATGAAGAAGACCCTCCATGGAAGATAACACATCGAGGTAGTGTCATTCGCAGAAATGAGGTGTCATTTATGAAAACTGTGAATGAATAAAAAATAGTACACAGATGCTCTTATGTGGGAAATGGTTCGCGGATGACCCTATAATAACAACACAATTCACAGATGACCCTTGTAATAAATGGTAAGTGGACATCCCTACATGGAAAATAGTTCACAGATGCTCCTACACGGACAACTCCTACATAGAGGCTCTTATGTGGGAACAATATGATGAAGCTCCTACGTGTATAGATCTTATGAGGATGCTCCTACGTAGCCAACTCATATGCTGCCAAATCCTATGAAGAAAATGATATGCACCCAGAGGTCCATACCTTTGGGGCTGCACCCCTACACCCCACTTAAGATCAGTGTCAGGATATGGTCCCATCCCTCTATGCCGGTCCCATTTCTACAATCACTAACCCCATGAAAAATGGAGAGTCTCACCTTGAACTTTCAGAGCCATGTCAATGAAAATTTCTGTTTCACCCTTATGCTGCCCTAACATCCATCCCTTAAATACCATGAGTCGAGCTACTCCTCATGAGACTTTTAAAACCCCATCACCTTCCTCCTATTATTGTTTGATCTAGAACTCCATGTAAAATCACAGTCTTAATGTTTCTTACATGAATGGACACACCCTTCTCCTTCCATCAAACTCGGTGTCCTGAGAAATTTCATTTCATCATAAAAATCCTCGACCATTGAAAATGGATGGTCAGAATCATGAGGACACCTCTAAATGACACAAAAATTCCCTGATATATCTGTATATGTTTCCCACAAAAGGCCTTTCAACTAGAGACATATCCACCATTTGGATAGTGTTTTCTTACTTTAGTACACCTAATGGTTTCCATTCCCCATATCCTTTCTCATGATCCAAGAAACCCCATAATAATGGTTTAAAAATTCATTTCCTCTTATATTCAACTCATGTTAGAACATCCTGACCCGATTATTCTCCAGTTAGTCATGATTTCTATAACAATCGGTCCAAAATATATGAACTTAAACTATGAGTTATCATCCTGACCAGATGGAGTTAAAATGTATGGTATTAGTCTCTGCAACACGACATTAAACTGTGATGCAATCATCCAAGATATATTACTTTAAACTATAGTATATCGAGTGATTTCAGATCTTCATAAACATCCCTGACCATCGTTAATGAAAGGATGGTTTCCTAATGACACCTCTATTTGTGTATGCTCACAATGATCTGGTGGATCTGCATACATTGCCCACAAAAAAATGCTTGGAAACCAGTGGCAAATTTTTCCTCAAGAGAGGACTTTCCTACCTACATACTCCATAATGGCTTCCATGCCTCATATCATTTCTCCTGATCTGAGATCCTCTAGAATCATGGTTTCCACATTTCTTCCCTCTCATGTTTGAGGCATGTAAGAACATCCCAACATTATTATCCTCCAGTTAATCATTGTCCAAGCTATACAACTTTAAACTGTATACCCCATATGATGTTGAAAAGGGAATCACCCCTGGAGTATTCCCCAAACCTTTTAGGATAGACCTAATGACCTTCACTTCCATTTCACATTGAAGGGTTCATTACTCCACGCCCTCGTCGACCATCTCCCTCCTCCTTTCCCCTTAGTGGATAATGGAAGGTTAACCTTTGATGAATCTTTAACATCCTATTTTTTTATCACACCAAGAATGAATTACGTAGGCTTATAGGTTTGTGATGATACAACATTCACACAACCCAGCCTTGAACTACGAGAACTCTGATTCACACCATAATCAGGAAATGTAGGAAGCCTTTATCTAGGACAGAGCTCCATATCATCTCCTCCAGGAAATTAAAGATCATGTACCCTTTAAGTGGACATCTTATACACGTAAGTTCCAATAAATTCAAAACCTGAAAAAAGTACGAGGGATTCTATTCCTAATCAACTGGGATACATAGGATGCCTCCATAAGGTCCAAACCTAATACCCAAAGCACCCTATCATTCTTCGGGCCATATTCTTTGTGGGGTCACATTCATCCTAGAGACCATATATTTCCTAGGAATCCATGGACACTTCAACATAAGCCCCTCATTGGATCTTGACTAGGCATATTTCACATAGACATCCTTATTGCACGATGTTAAACTACACAGATGGGTTGCCATAACATGAACTTAAAAGGTGATGTGTCCAGTCAAGTGACACAGAACTACGTGGGTTTTGATTACACTCAAGAGGATATGTAGGAAACCCATCTCATGGGTTTGATTGTGATATCGAAGAAACATCTGTCCCCTTGGATGATGATAAACTCTAGATCACCTCATCATGGGGCTTAAACTAGCATTGTCTCAATAATTCCTAATCCTTGTGCATCCATGATTTATCTTGAAACCCAAGGGTAATATATGAACACACTATTTGGGAAAGAAACAAGGATTAATGAACATATAAATATTGATTAAATCTATAAGAGAGTCCCAAAGTAGGAAATAACTCCCCCCAAAATAGTTTGATGAGCCTAACCGCCCATCCTCTCGACTAATGGAGTCATACAGTGTCATTGGCCAAATTATCATCCAACAAGCTCCGACCATTGGAAAGAAGGTCCATGAATCATGGATACCAGGGATGTTGGGTGTTTTTGGCTCCATGAATAAACCTATTAGAGACCATTTGAGGACATCATACCCAACATCGGTTGATTGCATAGACTCATAACCCACCTTTTTATTCACCCTCCGAGATCATGAAGATGCGGTACCTCTTTAATAACATAAAAAAATCATACACTACCCAATCCCAGAGGGACCATCTCACCCCATCAATATGCAGTGTGATGAGAATTAGGTTGAAACATTCCCAATGAAAGTGAAAAACCATTAGTGGGTTGAGATATTTTTAAGGGACTCTGATTGGATGATTTCATGTGGGACTAGGTACAAAGAGAATAGTTCCCCAATGATGAGTTGGTTAGTTATGGGATGGGTTGCATGCCCTGTTTTATTTTTATGGATGTGTTGAAATTATATTTGGTGTAACCTCTCTGTGTGTGAAGGGATGAGTTATGGGATTTGATGTTTGGGTCTCTCAAGAATCGATGGGATGCATTGATGTGATTGATTGTACCTTTCATGAACATGTGGGGCAAGTTAGTGTGACTAATTAGCTACCTAATAACCTTAAATATGGGAACGTGTGATTTTTGGGCCTCCCAAGAACCATTATTATGGGTCAGTGTGATTTATGGGACTCTATAGAACCTATGGGGATGTGATGGTGTGCCTGGTTGACCTGCCCAAAGTATATGGGGATGGGTCAAGGTGACTTGAATGTCCTTCTTGAGTATGTAGGGAAGTGTCTTGGTACCTGATGAGGCTATGACCTGAGTGAAAAGTGTGGTCCACGGGAAACATGTGTTACCATGATCCTCACCGATGTTTATTCTAGAATGATATCGTGGATGGTAGTGTATTGGTCATGGTATTACATGAATCTTGACAAAATGATAAAATAAGTATTGTATGGGTTTTGGTATAAAATATATTCTAAATGGGCTACAAGAAAGGTATTCTTATATGTGTATGTGTGTTATGTTTTTGGGTGACTGTGTTAGATGGGAATGACTACACTCTTTATATATGTATTTCATTCACACCCTCTTGATCAAAGTAGTACAAAATTTAGTTGAGGCACTAAGGATACCTACTAGTTCATTGGACCCCCCCCCCATCTGCATACATAGTGTGGTTTCCACTGTATATTGGTAGACTCTCTTTTTTTTATCTCAAGTAATAGGTATGACATATATTTTAAATCATGGTATAAGTCAGCTGGTCATGGTGACCATGGATAGGGTAATATGGTATGTGAGATTGGATGGAAGATGTTGTATTTATTTTTAGTTTCAATTTTTCTGGTACCGACCTACATTATAATCATTGTATATGGTTCATGTTTTATTTTTTATATACTTTTTCTAATCTATTGGTATTGTTGCATCATATAGATAGTTTCCTATATTTTATATTCTATACAGTGGGTGGCTAATGGGATCCGGGTTTCATGTTTATAGGATGGAGGGAAATAAACTATATGTGGGTCATGCCAAATTTTTGTTAAAATTGGGAATAACCCCCTTTTTCTGGTTTTAGATGGCATAGTTTCTCCATGAATATGTTAGTCCATTGACACTAGTTGGAAGCCTCTAGTGTACAAGGAGGAACACATGGGGTCATGTGGTGCTCCCCTTTTAGGTGTTTTTTGGGTGACCCAGTTTAGCGTGATACAAAATGATATGAGAGGTATCCTGGGATGGATAGAATAGTTAGAAGTAAAGAAAAGATTTTAAGGATCGATAGGTAGATTGAGCATATTCCTGGCCATCATGAAATAGTTGAAACTTGAGTTTCTAGGGGATGAATTCTTTTTTTACTAGGTACACTACGGAGAGTGAGCTGTTTGGTTAGACCAATAATCATAATGTGGGATGGATATGACTTAATATGAGTTATAATGACCGACTAGGATCTAGTTAGATAAAAATAAATCATGGTAGTGGTATGATAGGATCATGATACACATTCCTATGAGTGGTGTTTTTTGACATGAAAGACTTATTAGAGTTCATATTAATTGAAGAAACCAATAATTTATTTCATTTTTTCATTCTTATATTATAAGAGGTAGTGATGTTAACATAGATGTGAGGGGAATTTTTAGTCGTTATGATTTTAATTTTTTCCACTATAGGGAAATGTATTTATAAATTGTTGTTTTTGCTAAAAAATCAGATTTTGAAAAAGAAAAATTACGTGATAGTTTGACGTATGTGTAAAGGGTTGTATTGGTTGTTTTTGTTGTGAAAATGGATCATGGATATAAGAAATTTCAAATGAGTGGTATTTTTTGTTTTTGAATTTTTTTTTATAGAAAATAGGTTTTTGAAATTGAATTTCAAAGTGTTTTTTGGAAACTCATTCAACGTGAATTTTTGAATAATGGTTTGGTATTCAGGGAAAGGATTAACTAGTTCATGGATTTTGGTTATTTGGTTTTGATGTAAAATCCTTAGATACCATGGTGTGTTTTGAAAACTTATCAGAGTTTTGGTGTGTTTAAATGTTTTGGAAATGAGTTTTTGAAATTAGGAAACTAGTAACTATGAGAATCATTTTTCTTATATTTTGTTTTTTGGAAAAGGTAACCCAAATACTTTACGTGTTCACTAAGATCATATTTTAAGTTTTATTATATAACCATCATGTGAGGTCAACAAGTTCATAATTTGGATTGGCATGGTGAAAAGAGGTCAATTGGTACCCGTGTAGTCTATTTTTTTGGATCATTAGTGGTTGACTGAAAGATACCCGATGGTTGGTTTAGGAAGTGACATAATAAGGGGTGATCTAAAACTATAGCTATGGGATAACATATCAAAGAACATAATGGTTAGATCACAAACAAATGGAAAATCATTAATAATGAAAAATTATTTCATTTAAAAGAACATAAATCAATAAGTGTTAAACATAATAATGAAAGATATATATATATATATATCATCTCAAATGATAACAATATTAAAATGGAATGAGAAAATAAAACATGAAGTACAAAACATGATCCATGGAAATAAAGTGAAATAATAAAAAATATGGTATTTGTTATCTTTTTGAAACTAGATACTCTCCAATAAGTTCACTTGTAAATTGTGAGTAGAGATAAATTCCATCACACTCACCCTTTGTGAACATAGAAAAATGCTAACCCATTCACATAACATTTATATCTCATGAGATATAAGACTTTAACTAATTAATATTAGGGATCTATAGGTCCCATCCATATAATAATCTATATATTTTTTCCACATGAGAAAAAAATAGGCACATCATAAAATAACCCATAGAAAGAATATGGGAACCATGAAATTTAAGAATCATCATATATATAACCCATGTAAAAAATAATAGGTTTATTAAAACTTTAAAAAGAATCATATTTCATGAACATAATAAATCATAAGATATCAAAAGAAATTAATTTATCAAAAGTAATCATATCATAATAAAATATATAAGGTGATCAAAACATCAATACATGAATGGAAAACCATGGAGGGTAAATATATGTGAAAATTAAAAAGTTTTTCCAAACCTTTCAAAATGATGAAGTGAAAATTAATTTCAAAAATATTTCGTGAATGGATAGAGAAAAGTCTTGAAAACCTTAATATAGGGATTTCACAAATAAAACATCCTTAAAAACACAAAATGATTACAAATAAGAAGAAGTGAAAATAATTTGAAAATAATTTGAAAATAATTAATTTTAAAATAATATTTATTAATTAATAATTGAAAAATACATTAAATCTTTCAAAAAAAATTAAGTGTGGATGATAAAAAAATTATTTTGAAAGTTTAAAAAATCTTTTGAATATTTTGAAATAAACGTGTTAAAACCCCACATCATTAAAAATGATAATAAAAAAATTACATTAAAATAAAATAAGGGGAATAAAAGAATCATTTGAGATAAATAATTTTATTTTCCACTAGTGAATAGAGAACATTGGTGGTATGTAAAAACATGGTTATAGAAGAAAAATCTATCAAAAAATGGAATTATTCTTTAAAATTTGCATTTTAATGAAAGAATAGAATCATTAAGGAAGAAGAACTTATTTTGGATCATGATTTCCCAATAAAATTATGTGTAAATAAAAAATAACAACATCATAGGTTATAATAGATCAATCTTGAAATATTAATTCAAAATAATAGTGATTATGAATCAAGGAAAATATTTGAGTCACGAAAACTCTTTAAACCCTTGGTATCATTTTAATCAAAACCGAATGAGGGATATAACCTTAAATATAACATTTCATATCTTTAAATATAATATAATATTGATAAAAAATGATAATAGGGTACTATTTACACCATTGAAAAGGAAACATGGTGTATAGATTAAACATGTCTCAAGGGATTCAAATTTATGGCAAAGAAACCCTTACAAATATCACATTTGTTGAAGTAATGATCCTTTGGAAATGAATTCATGGGAAAAAAATTTAATCCATATAAATGAATATTTAAATCAAATTTTATACAATCATCTGATAAATTAATTCAACTTAGAAAAATGGTGTTCAATAATAACCATTATAACCTAAAGAATAGAAAATGAGCTATCAAAAACCCATAGAACTTAACAAACATTATTATAAAAAACCATGGAATTAAAATTATATTGAATTTGAAGTTAAAATACCATGAATTAGAATAATAATTTCTATTAAACATATAATTTATATTATAAACACAATTTAAAATAAATTGGGTTTATAAAAGAACATGTTTCTCAAAGAAGGATGTTTTGAGACGAAACCCTTACAACTTTTAAAATTTATGTTCCCAAACACAATGAGAATGAGGAAATTAAATTTCAAATTTAATATCATAAAATAAAAGAGAACCATTATATAAAAAATTAAAATTGGGTAGTAATTACACCATACAAATTTAAACATGGTGTATAACATAAACATGTCTCAACGAAAGGAAATTGAGATAAAATCCCTTACCTTATTATCCTTCATAGTTGGATATAATCTATGATATTTTATAAAAAATAGAATTATATTGATGAATAATTTAACAACTATATTAATACATATTAAAAATCATAATTTTCATTTATAATCAGTTCCTACCTGAATATTAGTTTTTTTATTTCCCACATCAGCTGTTTATAGTTTTGACAGTTTGCAGTAGTTTCATAGGAGAATTTTTGGTATTCATTCATCTTAAAAAGTTCATCATTATGATTTCATTAAATTCACTATAATTGATTAATTTTAATTATTTATTATGTTTAAATTCAGTTCCATGATTACTTTATTCTTTAACCTAGAGGATGAAATTGACAACAAACAATTTTAAGTAATTTCCAACATATGAAGTAAGTTTTCATAAATAATGAGTTAAATATTTCTATATCACTTCCAAAACAAGGGGAAAATATTTTTTGACATATTTAGGTCATATTATACTATAAATTATGTTTTTATAATCATACAGTATATAATTTAATATTATTAATCAAGTAGGTGGTCAAACAAACCCAATCTTGAACACACTCTAACTCGATCAGTGGGTATGGTTAAAGAGGCGTTTATTTTGACATAATATATTTATAAAATATTATTAATGATATTATTTTTATATTTTATTATAGTTTACCATATTTTAAGTTTTTCAGATATATAATTAAACAATATAATAAAAATGAAAAATGATTCTTTATGGAGGTGGTAGTCCATAAAATGCATGATTAACATTTTCGTTACTCAACATACAAGAGGGGAGAATGTAGATAATAATTGTTCATTTTAGAACAATATATACATTATATAAATCATATTTATTCCTAAATATCCTAATAAAGACCAAACATGATGGGTGGTAATGAAAAACAAAAAACTCCCCTTCATAGAGGCAACAATCCATGTACTCACACTAACAAAGATTCTTATTTTTCTTAGGGGATGGAAGAGAATAAATATATATTTTACCATTATTATAATAACATATCAGAAAATTAACTATGATGTGGTTTTTATTATACTATGATCATGGTTTGTTTATAAAGAAAATAATAAAAAATAAATGTTAAGAAATATGGGATACATACGCTGAGACCTTGAACATCCTCTTGATGAAATATGTAGATTTGAGGTATTTAGCATAATATATGGTGATAAGGGAAATTAGGGAGTCTAAAGGACTTCAGGTAGAGAATATTTGGGTAGTATTTCAAGTAAATTTCTAAATATAAATGGTGTATTGAAAGGGTGGAAGTGATCCCCATTTTGTAAGTGAGGAAGGGGATTTTTCCTTAGAAAAGAATAGAAAGTAAGGGGTAAGAATTTAAATTCATGAAATTTAAGTGATTTAGGTGAATTAAGGATTTTTTAAAATTTAGGTTAGACTTTAAAACCTAAAAAATGATTTTTTTTATTATGACATCATGACTTGGAGTCTATCAAACTCGTGCCCCGAGTAGCTGGGTCATGTGGCCTCAAGCACGCCTCCCCATAAGCTAGAATAAACTAACTAGAAGCAATGGTATAAGGTGGTATGGTGGAGAGAATATAACTTTATATTATATTAAAAAAAATATAAGATAAATAAGAAGACAACAACAGAATCATATATAACATACACTAAATCAACATGATGAATAATTTTCCATATTATAAGCATGATATAACCAAAAATTCACAATCAAAACAAATGTAATAATAAAATAAAGATTTTTTAATTACCAAGAATATATAATAATACCAAAATATAATAGGCTGAGACATATATAATGATTTCATGGTATGTTGATATAAAAAGGGGAAAGAGGGAACATGAATATATAACATTCTATAAAAAACTAAAAAAGTAAAACATAATGCTCCACTATTATATAGAGCATATTCTTGGTTCTCTTCTCCCATGATCCTACTATAAGTAAAATTAATTATACATCTATAACATGGTTCATTCCCTTGTCCATACCTCTAGACATGTTATCTAATCAGGTACCAAAGGCATCCCATGTAGGGTGTGAGATTAAATCCCAATAGGCCACCAACAATGGTGTCAATAAGTAATCCACCCTATGTACATATCTTATAATTTTTCATGTATAAATAATAATAATAGAGATTAATAAATAAAAATCAGCTGGCTCAGGTTCCATTAAAACACCTAACTAGCTCTACCTACTTCTGTAAATGCCGATGTTAGTGTCTAATTATAACCATATGTATAGTAATAACATATATATATATATATAGTATAGTTAAATATTTTATCTACTTATATGCACTAAGTACGTGAGGAAATAAGTAGAAATATACTGAGATTCAAGGTGTTAGCTAGACCTTGGGTGTAACTCAAGCATCCAAAATTAGTCTAATGATCCTATAAGCTCCAACATGGGTACATGCCTTAAATCTCATAATGAATGTGATATGTATTGCTCAACACTCAAGGTAGGTGGGGTGAGATGTCATGAAAAAAACTCGATACAAAAGAGATGAGTGATGGTGTGTCCATCGCCCAGATAAAGATGATATGTGGAACATCATTACCATCAACCAAATATATTTATAATGCTGAGAGATGTTAGGATCAACACTTGATGTAAGGGAGAGTGAAACATCATCCTCATAAAGTCCCTTATCCATCATTATACAACCAATATCAATGGATTACTAATAATAATAATAATATCACAAGGAATCAACTCTTTAACATTATAAAACCAAACCCCCAAAATTACCAAGGGCATTACATTTCATAAAATTTACCATTATAATTATACAATAAGAGGCATGAACTTTCCACTCAATTCTATTCAATAATAATAATCCATTTAATTCATTTATGTAAGGAAACCCATATTAAAGAAAATCTATTCAACTATAAGACAATAAAAATTCATTTTATACTAATAAAAGCACTTAGGAGGTTATTGGTCAACTAGAAAACTACATAAGAGAGGGAAAACCCATTTAAAATTAAATACAAACACTTATAAGGTGTTTTGGTCCATTAAAAATTTACATAATAGAGGTAATTACACTTGGCACAACCAAATGGGTGGCTATAGTTGAGGTTAACATCCTCTAATTTTATAGAAAGCATCTATGTAAGTATATAATATTGTGTATAATTGTTCAGAAATGAAGAATATACTTTAAGGGATTGTGAGGTAATAATTGGAATGAACCATAATGAAGGATCTATAAAAATAATAAATCAATAGGGAAATAAATCTAGACCACCATCCTTAGGGTCGTTGACAAATACTCATCCAATATCGGCTACATATTTGAAGTAGATTTGAAGAAATTAGCGAAACGGTCCAATAACTTGAAAATAGGGTGAATGATCTCACACCAAAATAGCACAAGAGACAAAAAAAAGAATCCATGAAAGGGAGAATGATTATTTTAGTTCATACCGATACAGATCCAATGCTTACAATGGTCATTGATTTAGAGTCTGGATTGAAGAGTGATCAACAAGACTAGGTTAGGAAAATAATAGCTCAATAGGAGAGGGAAGTGAGGCTCAACTTCTAGGGAAGTGGAAGTAAAAGAAAAGGTGTTATTAAAACAATTTCAAGGGAAATTTTGTAAAATAACCCATCTTGATAGGTTTGCATGATTTGAAAACCCGTTTGCTAACCAGATAATAGACACTACTTAAGGAGGGACCCCACATGGGTAGAGAACACGATTTTCCAAACCATTCCAGATCCATGTGAAGATCACTATCCCAAGACCCATTGAAAATCACATGGGAATGTGCCTGGGCACACATGGTTGAAGAAAAACCATGTGTCCCTTGATCCCCTCTAAAGTTCCCCCCACGGTTTGAGAAACCATTCATGTTGGGTGTCATAGTTTCTCCTAACCATGCATAACAGTCTATGTCTCAAACTTTTAGGGTTTTGGGCTCCAAACAAACCCTATACACCCTTATGACCTCCATGAATCCATTAAATAACATTATGAGGGACACATTAAATAATTTAAATATAAAAACAATGATCTATATAATTGAGTAAATTTTGGTTGTTATAACCTCCCGTCCTTAAAGAAACCCGTCATTGAGTTGGCTTTCTGAGGGTACAGATGTATCATCTAAGAAAATTTTCTTCCACTGAGATTGTATATCAGCTTCCCACTCCCATGTATCATCCTGTACTTGACCATAATTCCAAAACACACATACTAATTTAACTAACCTAACTTGGATTTTCTTCACACTCCGATCCATGATACAGACTGGATACTCCTTGACAGAAGCATCCATATCTAACTCAACCTCCTTAGGTTGGAATATGTGGAATAGGTCTGGATAATATTGGTGAAGTTGAGATACCCTAAAGACATATTTTTTAGACCAATATATCTTAGTAATTTCTATCTAGTAATCCATTGGTAACATCCATTTTAGAACCTCAAAAGCTCTAATGGGCCTTGGTGAAAGCTTACCTTGCCTCTGAATTTGTCAACGTGCTAAACTGGGTGATACTCTCAAGAAAATCCAATATTTGACTTCGAACTAAATAGGTCATCAGTTTCATTTGGCATATGACTGATATATGGATTGATCTTTCATCATGCACTTTATGGTCAACTAGAACTTCTCTATAGTCTCTTGATCAAGTCGTGGTCCAAGCAATGATTCCTCCCTTACCTCTAGTCTACACAGAGGTGATAAAAAATTCCTACCATATAAGGCCTCATAAGGAGCCATATGAATGGCATATTGAAAGGTTTTATTATAATAAAACTCAAAATTGGTATGTTTTTTTTCCATGGATCCCCCAATATCAAGAACACATGCAAGGATAATTTCCTATAACACCTAAATTGTGTGCTCTGTTTATCAATCGGTCTGAGGGTGATAGACAATGCATAGAAGCACTAGTGCTCCAGAGGAATTCAACAACCCATCCTAGAACTTAGAAATAAAGTGACCATACTTATAAGATATTATATAATGAGGATCTCAATAGATACATATGACCTATCTATTGTATAACATCCCTATCTTGTCTACCTAAAAGGTATTTCAAATGGGTAAAAATTCATGTCTATCATTAAATGGTCAATACATACCAAAATAGTATCATTTCCATGAGGTTATCTAGAAAAATAGTCATGAATTCTATAGATATATCATCCCATTTCCACTCAGGAATGGACATTGCCTATAAAATCCATTCCAGTCACTATCGTTTGTCCTTCACCTTCTAACTGGTGGAACACCGAGTGATAAAACCAGAAATCTATCATTTCATTCCATGACACAAATACGAACCCCATAAGTATTGAAACACCTTGTTGAAATGGGATGTACTTCCTAAACTATAGCATGAAACTCCCCCATAAACTCCTCTCTGACTTCTGTTGGGTCCTAAACACACCCATTAAAGAATAAGGTCACATCCTCATCCACGGTCTAACCAGAAGATATATCTTTATCTAAGATACTCTCCCTGAGTACTAAGCACTCGAGATCAGATAGCTACTTCATTTTCACCTATTCTAGAAGGGTATAGGTCATTTCTAATGTTGAGAGTATAGTCTTCCCATGATCCTCATAAACCTCAACATGAATCTCTAAAAAAAATACATGAGATGCCACTCGCCAGGGGACTTCTAAACTGCCTAGTTCTGAGTTTTTTGTCTTAGAGAATTAGTAAAATCATTTCATTTTCTATGCATTTAGGAAATCTCTAAATTGAAGGGTTGAAGGTATTCATCTCATCTATGATTATAGATATTTAGATCATGCTATTTGAGGATTTACTTATGGATTTCATGGTATGTAAATACCAAAAAATGCTCTCTATGAAAGTAATGACTCCAACAACATAGAGAATGTACAATAGTGGATAGCTCAAGGCCATGTGCTTGTAAATTATACACATGATGACTCAAAAGATGAGACCCATATGTCACGACTCATATATTATGTATTATAACAACTCCCAACCCAATACTAGATGAATAACAATAAACAAGGAAGATTCTACACAGTTCTGGTGGAATTAAGATCGACATTGAAGTCAATCTTCCTTTAAACTCTTGGAAGTATGATTCAAAAGATTCAGAATATCTGAATTTCAAAACATTTTTTGTTAATACTACAAGAGGTGCTGCAAAGAATAAAAAAGCTTTGATGAAGCATTTATAATATCCAGATATTTGAAAGAAACTCTGTATGTCCAAGATATTCTTAGGATGCTCCAAGAAAAGTACAAATATTACTTTATCTAGGTCTATTGATACTCCTAACTCTAAGATGATTTATCCAAGGAAGTGAAATTTTTCAATCCAAAAGTTTCATTTTCTTAGATTAGCATAAATCTGATGCTCTCCCAGTGAATTTATAAAAATCACAAGATAGTTGGAATTATCATGTTCAGAATGCAAATACACTAAGATGTCATCAAAAATATAATAATGAATGAACTGTAATATGGGTGGAAAACCGATTCATTAATTCCATAAAGACTATAGGTGTGTTCATGAGACCTAACCACATTACCAAATACTCAGAAAGGACATACCTACACTGAAAAGCTATGAAAGTTATGCATGATGATCTAACACACACCAAGTGATAGAAAAACCTAAAATAATATTTTTTAAACACATAAGCTCCTCATATTTAATCAAAGAGGTCATCTATTTGAGTCAGTGGATACTTGTTCTTTACCGTGAGTTGGTTCAACCAACAGTAATCCAAAAAAATCCTACAGGTACTATCTACCTTCTTAATAAAAGAGACCAGTGAAACCCAATGATAAGTGTTGGGGAATATAAATCCTTCATCCTCTAGAACCTCCAACGTTTTTTTGAGCTCCAGAATCCTTATAGGTTCCATTCTATAAGGAAGAATGGTCCCTGGTTATTCCCATAGAACTATCACAATATTAAATTCTACCTCTCACAATAGTGGTAGCCTAGAAGATTCATCAATGAAGACATCCCTAAAATGATCCACCACTAGAGGGAAAACATTGGGTTGTAACCCCTGATCATCCAATAAGAGACCTAAAGTCTGGGCTATCACACTGCCCATCCCCTGATACTCAGGCCCTAATTCCATAACATGGATATCTCAATCCACTTTATGAATATTCCTAACACCCTATAGTGATGTCGACATTACCCTCCAATGATATTAGTCACTATGGGATCTATATAAAACTATCCAGTCCATCTCATTGATTTCATAAAAACCTATCATGACAAGGATGAAAAGATTACATATGAAGAGATATCCACCTATCTAAAGGGGAACATCCTAAAATAGTGAATGCTATCTGATCAGTTACCTAATGGGGTATCGAGATTCATCACACCAAAAATGTGTTCTATATCAAAGCCCATACTATCATTTATTTCCTCATATATGAAATAATGAGATTCACCAATGTTAAAAAATGACATTAAAGTAGAGGCTACTAGAATTGTACCTCAAACAGTAGAAATTTTGGAAATATGATCCTTTGACATAGGATGCACAACATGTAATTGGACTATACCACAACACTTCATCATAACCTAACGTTCCTAAATAATTCCTCTTTGCTGACACTTAGTATCATGTGTTTTATTTCCTCTACCTCAACCACCACCTCAGCCTTAGCGGCCAGTGGTATTCCAACTACCTATTTGTGTGATTATAATGGCCTCACTCCAAAATGTGGGGTAGGTGTAGATGCCCACTAACTAGGAACTTATGTAATGGTCCAATAGAAGCACTGGATGTTCCCCATCCAACCACATCCTCTACATTCCACTGGATCCTGTATACTTTGGGGTTTCATATATCCCAACATACCACACTGGTGGAAGAAAATAAAGCTACTAGTATGTGTTTATAGACTACTTATACCCCAGAAGAAACCTCAAAGTGATTCCTATATCAGTTAGAAGAACCATTGACAGATCTAGCTATCGAACCACACTGGTCACACCATCATCTTCCTTTACATATTTCTAAGTAATAAGGGAATTATTTTCTATCTTAGAAATAGTAGTTTATTTGAAAATATTGACATGTGATTGGATAGAATATACCATCCCATCCTCGAATCACCTCATGGTTATAAGATCATTTTTAGATAAAGTAGAAGTGAAACACTATTGTCCAGTAAAATGAACAGAATACTCCTTGTTAGACATGGCTCTCTACTGCAGGTTCATAAACACTCAATCCTGGTCTGCCCTCAGAGTTCATGGAATGATTTTTTTTGTAAAATGTCATCTTGAAATATGACTAGAGAATATTTTAATTTTGATATGCATGAGTAATAACATCCCACTATTTTTTGGTAGAATCATGAAGCATATAGGTTTTGAGCATGAACTGTCACTATGGAGGTGTCTCCAAATGCTCAAATATAGAAAGCATAGGATCCAGCCATGACTACAACACATGTGGTCCACTATCCCCATAAAAGGTGAGAGGATTCTGCTACTGAAACTCTCAATTAAACTCTACTATATTCAGGGAAGGTAAAGATACATCTTACTTATTTTTTATAAAGCAAAATAAAACCTCTCAAAACCTAGCATCAGTTCCCATATGAAGAATATGAAGCGTTTCCACAAGTGGTACTACATGATGATTCATTGGAATATCAGGGCTCACCACCTATCCTTCATGGTTTTCTCCACCTTTAGGGAATACAAATCGAGGCTATCATGGTGGAATGATTCTATAGTTTGAAAAAAAACCTTTGAAGATATTTTTAATAGTTTAAATATTCAAAGATAGATAATTAGGATGGGTAGAAATCCTTCCAATGAAAAAAATCACACATCTCTACCTTCTCCTAATTCCATGTCTAGGCAGTATAGAAACCATAACCGGTTATAATATCATAAGAGATATCCCCATATACCCTATACTAAGGTCATTTTTAGGTGTATGTATCATATCAGGTGGTAGGGGTTCCAGTATATATAGTTCCAATTGCAAGGTGTAGAGGAAAACATCATTTAATTTACAAATGGAATTCCATTTAATGGTAACCATTTCACTTTTAAATATTTAATTAATTTGAGTTCATAACCTATTATATATATATATCACTATCCAGATCTAGTTGATCGAGAACCCAAAACATGGTATAAATGGATAATTAAGGCGTTATCACAAATGCATATAGGAAAACACCATTTAGATTGATGTAGGCACTTTAATTAGTCCAATTATATTCTCCTTACAAGAAATTTCATCACATTTCAATATATAATAATTAGGCACTAACTATATATACCTAGGAAATGCATTAATAAATTAAACATGGCATGAAACAATTCATGGAATATTAGTTATATTGTGCCTATAATGATTTATGTAATGAATTCCCACATTTCTTTGGGATGAAAGAAGTAAATCCCATTAAAATAACACCATTAGTAATATCATCACAAAAACATGTGTTTCAACCAACAGTGAAGTCATATCAACTATAATAGGAAAAAACTAGAAAAAATAACCCATCTTAGGTAATTTCGGTTTCCCCTATACATGGGTTATCTACTCCCTTGTATTGTCTCATTCCCAAATTCCATTAGTTACAATTAACAATTCTAATACTGAAATAGTAATACAAAAGGAAAAAAGAGGTTGTAATACCACTTTGTAATGTCCCAATCTAAAGTACTTCAAACTGCCCCCCCCCCCCCTGAGATGGTGGGTCATATGGTCTCAAGCATACCTCCCCATACACCATGGGTGATAAATTACAGTGAGGGTATTAGGTGGTATGGTGGGTAGACATTAACCTCATATCAAAGTGTAATAGTGGATAATATAAATAAGAAAACAACAAAGGAAGAATATATAAACAAACCCTAAAAAATATGAAGAGTAACCCACCATAGTGGTAGCATGATATAATAGAAAGGAACAATAGAAAAAATACAATAAATAAATGCATAATCGAAAATAACCAAGGGATTGTAATAATAATAAAACCCAACAGGATGAGTCATATATAATAACATCTTATCATGATGATATTCAAGAAAGGGGAAACTAGTGATATGTATATAAAACATGCTATAAAAAGATATAAAAACGACAAAAGACAGCTCCACTATAATCTCGAGCATATGATAGACCCAATTCTCCCATGATTTGAAAATAAGTAAAATCAATCAAGAATCTATAGTAGGGTGCCTTCCCTTGTCCACACCGACGACATCTAATATACTCAGGTACCAATGGAAACTTGAGCATGATGCGAGATGAAATCTACGTAGGCCACCAACAACATTGTCTAAAAGTAATCCACCCTATGTACATAGGCTATAAGTGTGCAGGTATAAATAATACAAAAAGATTTGATTAAATAAATACCAGTCAGCTCAGGTTCCATCATGACACCTGGTTGGAACTACCTGCTTCAACATATCTCAGTGCGAGATTCTGATTAGTAACCATATATAAATTAAATATATATATATATAGAGTATTTTTATATACCAAATCCTCCTAAATGAACTAATTATGTGAGGACGTAAGTAGGAATATACCAAGATACTAGGTGCTAGCTGGGCCTGAGGCGTAACTAAAGAATCCATAACTAGTCTAACAAGCATATAGGCTCCAACATGGTCACATGCCTTAATCTCACAATGAATGTGAGATTTCAAGATCAACACTATAGATAGGTGGGTTGAGATTTCATACAAAACACCCAATATATAAGATATGTGAGATGTCATTCCCATCATCCAGATACATAATAGGTATGAAATTTCATTCCCCTCACCCAAATATATTTATTATGGTGAGTGATTTCATACTCAACACCTGATTTAAGTGAGAGTAAAACATCATGATAAAAAAGTCCCCTATCTATATTTCGATAACCAATATCAATGGGGAAACAATAATAATAATAATATCATGATGAATCACCTATTTAAAATTATAACATGAAACCCCCAATACAACCAAGGGCATTACATTTAATACAATATACCTTTATAATTATACAATAAGAGGCATGGATTTTCCACCCATTCCCATTCAATAATAAAAATCCATTTAATTCATTTAATAAAGGAAAACCATCTTGAAGTAAATCTATTCAACTATAATCCAAGTAAAATTCATTTTATAACAATCCAAGCACTTAAGAGGTGCTTTGGTAAACTAGAAAACTATATAAGAGAGGGAAAAACCATTTGAATGCCAAGACAAACACATAGAAGGTATTCTTGTCCATTAAAAATTATATAAGGGTGGGTATTATATTCATCACACAAAAAGAGGTGGTTATGGTTGAGGTTGAAATCCTCTAATTTCATGGAAAGGGTCTATAAAAGTATAACATCTTGCATATAATTATTTAGAAATTAATAACACAATTTAAGGCATCGTGTGATAATGGTTGACCAGCGCCAAAATAGAGAAGATATTAAAACACTAAAAAATTAGGGAAATAAATATATATCACCTACTTTAGGTAAAAAGATGACTCATCATCCAATATTGGATTTAGATTTGAAATAAATCATAAGAAATTTGAGAAACCATCCAATTCCCTAAAAATAGGGTGAATGAGATTGTACCAAAATAGCACAAGAGATATGAAGATAAACCATGAAAGGTATCAATAGGATTCAATTTCTTACTGATGGAGATCCAACACTTCTGACAGTTTTTTATTTGAATTCCAGATTGAAGAGTTATAAACCAGCCAAGCTTAGACAAAGGGGAGGTGAATGAGAGAGGGATGTAAAGCTCATCCATTGGAGAATATGGAGGAAAAATGGTTTTAGTTAAAAAATCAAGGGAAATTTCATAAAATCAACCATCTTGTTATGGTCAAATGGTCTGGATGTACAATGGGCCAAATTGTGTGTCAACCACATAAAAGGAATGACTTAAGGAGTGACCTTGCATGGGTAGGTGTGTGCTCAAGCTCACACGATTTCAAAAGAACCATGCATCCCCATTCTCCTCTATGAATTTCCCCACATAGTTTAGGAAATTATGGGGGTTGGGCTGTATGGTTTCTCATAACTATGTGACATAGTATACTTCTCAAAATTCAGGGGTTCTTAAATCCAAACAAGCCCTGAACACCCTCTTGACCTCTATGAATCTATTGAGTAACATTTTAAGGGTCTCATTCAATAATTTAAACTAAAAAAATGATCTGTACATTTCATAAAATTCTGATTATTAAAATTTGGTCAAAAAGACTTGTTAATTTAATAAAATCTTATCTACATTATATTACTCATTTAATCACTTACTACTCTTAATTAAATATTAATCATGTAAATTATTTTATTACTAAAATTATAATATAACCCTTATTACCAAATTTAAATTTGAAGAATCTTAATTTGTGATCCTTTTAATATAATTTATTTTAAAAATATAATAAAATTGGATTTTAATTTATACACACATAACATAAAAAAATTGTTTTTATATAAAATATTTTTTTTAAAAATTAAAATCAAATATAAAATTGTTTTTGTGATTCCAAATTATTTTCATGATATTAAATATATTACTACAAAAAAATAAAAGGCATGTGTTTTTAAAAACAAGACAAATCTAAATTTCACCATAAAAATATTTAATTAAAAGAAAGAAATGAAAACAATTTTTAAATTTTAATAAAATAATTTCTTAAGTTCTAAAATAATAAAAATAGAATTTATAATTTCAAAATTTTATATTAAATTTAAAATTTATACCCTTAAAATATATATTTTAACAATTAAAACATTTTATACACTTCTCAGCCTTGAACATATACTGATAAAGTGATTAAAGTCACTATTTTAGAGAAGATTATATTTTTCTCTATTCATAAAAATTTAAATTATTTTAAAAAAAATACAAAAAATCATATTAAGATAATATTATCAGGTTAAATTCCAAAATTATGTTAATTTATTCAAATTAAGATCCTAAAATTGATAAATTTTTCTTTAAAATGAAATCATAAAATAACATGAAAACAATTTTTTTAGGAAATATTTTTTTGTTATATTAACGATTCTTATAAACTCAGTGATAATAATAAATATATAAAACTAGAAAAAATAACCATTTTATAAATTTAATTTTAACCATAAAAGTTATTTTATTGGTTTCTTATTTTTACTAATTTAGTTTAACGTTTAAAGTGAATTTTATTTTAATTTGTTGTTATATAAATATTTATATATATTTTATAATTTTACTACCACTATTTATACTTTATAATTTTAAGGATACCTTATTCTGGTATTTTTTGGTGGTTTGTATGGATAATACCATAGGGCACATTATTATTTTAAAGAGAAAACCCAATGATGTTACATTTTACCACTTAAATAAATTAATTTTTTTAATTAACATTTACTTTCATGAATAGATAAAGGTGATTTAAATATTAATATTCCTAAAGATATGATTATCAGTATCATTAGTAAGACAAGAAAACCCTTATTTTCTCTAACCATTTCATGGAAATGTATCTGGTAACTAGTCATTAATGCATATATTAAAGATTTGGTTTTTTCTTAGATAATTCATAGTTGGAATTGATCTAATAGATTATGATGATTAATTTAGATTTTTTTTCATTATTCTAGAAATAAATGTGCATTAAAAGTGAATATTTTCATTCTATTTTGAAAATAAAATCAATTATTTTATGCTTTTTTTAAATAGAATATTATAATTGTCCCAAAATTTATTTCCACCAACATAATAGTCATACCAATAAATATTTTATTTGAAATATAAATTATCGAGGGTGGTTACATGATGTTCTTAGAAAGTATCATATATATAAATGGGTTGATAGAACCACAATACATCATTTAATTCGTAGTGGATGGTAAGAGAACACCTAATTAACACTACCCCCTTCATCGATAGTTAATTCATATTTTCTTCCTTGATCCGTATGTCTATGAGGTTCTGTATTCCTACCATCCTTAGAAATCCATTTATTAGGTAAATGGATTAGATAAATCCAAAGTTAATTTCACATAATACATTGAATTGTTAGTGGTTCCCTAGGATTAGTTTTATCTTCTTTCATAATCTTAACTGAACTCTTTATTTTCCATTGACAAGTTGATGCTTGATGTTCTCCTTTAAGACAGGTAATGAACATTCTAGTCCCCTTGAGGCAATTACATTGATGATTCTTCCCATACTTTTTACATATAGGTGGTGGAATATCCATTATTTATTCAACTTCATTTCTTGAATTTTCATGAGTCACCTTTCTTCTCCTATCTAGTGCACTCAGGATTTATACTATGGTTACTTTATGAATCATGTATCCTGATAGTTGGTTTTTTATAATAATTAAAAATTTTAGTCTATATCCAATTTAAATGGGTTGATTATTGAGGTTAACATCATATTGTTCTCCACACACAAGGTTAACTCTTTTACTTCTGGTTCCAACCATCATTAAAACCAACAAGGTTTGACATGAGTGGGAAAACATTAACAATACAGGGGATTTATCATAATCATAAAAGGAATTTTACACTGAAAATTATTATTATTTAACATTATCATGTTGGACCGTACTTATTTTATTTCAACCTATATCAATATTATTTTGACCTATGTTACTTTATGTTGGATTGTTTTACATTTTTCAAATTAATCCCTCAAACTAACATGGAAATGGATCCATTATAGTTGTTCATAATGAGAATGTGATAAACTAAATCATTACCCCATGGAGTGTAAAACCAAGTGTGTAATAATATGACCACACTTCATGCATCTATGTGATTATCGAGTTAATGCTCAACCAACCCTTTTTGGGGTGATTACCTCTAGGTGAATCTATGTCACGGTCACATCCACTTGTAACATCTAAATGGGAATATATTTCTAAGTATGACCATATACTAAATAATTTTATAATATTATATGATATCAACCTTTACATAGACTCATCTCAAGGTTTTTCACTAAGTTCCTCTAAAATAATTCTCAAAATAACTAAATTATTTTTAAAAAATAACTAAAACCTACTCTAATAGCAAATGAAGTGACCCAAGATAAAAGTTTCATAAATAATACATTAAACTCAATATTTAAATAATATATCTCAAAAAAATATTCACAACCCAAATATCAAAATGTTTACTGTATTGAAGAGCATAAACATAAATGTACTTATTTTACATGTGATGAACATTTATCTATAAATAAAATTCCACTCTTAGAAAATCCATGAGACATAATCATCTTCAAATATTAGGGAATGGAAAAATTAAGAAGGGGTGAGCTAAAACTATTAGTAAAGGATAACATGTCAATGACCATAATGGTTAGATCATAAACACTTAGAAAAAAATTAATAAGGAAAAAATATTTAATATAAAAGAACATAAATCAATAATGTTAACCATAAGAATGAAATAAATAAATATCATATCAATGGATTAAAATTTTATAATGGCCTAAAAAAATAATACATGAAGAAAAAAACATTTTCTATGGATAGTATGTAGACTAATCATAAAAATATGATTTATTATTTTTTTGAACCTAAATACCCACAAACCCATTCACTCGTAAATTGTACGTAGAGATAAATTACATCACAATCACCCTTTTGAAACTAGATAAATTCTAACCAATTTACATAACATTTCTATCTCATGAGATATAATAATTTAACTAATAAATTAGAGGGATATTAATGTTCCATCTGTCTCATAATCCATACATTTGTGTGCCACATGAGAAAAAAAAACACTACATCATAAAATTACCCATACAGAGATAATGGGTTTACATAAATTACAAAATAATAAAATATAAAACCCATATAAAAAGAATGGGTTTCTTTAACCATTAAAAAAAATCCCCTTTCATGAACTTAAGAAATCATAAGATATCAAAAGACTCATTTTTTCAACATGAGTGATATCATAATAACATATATAGAGTGTTAAAAATATCAATTTATGAATGATAAACCTTGGAAGGTGAATAGATGTGAAAATAAATTAGGTTCTCAAAAAACTTTTAAACAAATTTATATTGAAATTACTTTTAAAAACATGTTTTTGAAAGGATATAGAAGACTTTTGAAAAACATAAAATAAAGAGTTATCAAATAAATCCTCCATTAAAAGATATATAGGTTTTCAAAGTGGATATATAAAAATACATTGAAAGCTATTAATTTTAAAAAAATATTTAATAATTAATAATTTTAAAAGGTAAAAAAGTTATCAAATAAAATGTGGAGTGGATGATAAAAATTTTTATTTTCAAATGATAGAAAATACATTTAAACATTTTGAAATAACCTTGTTGAAAACCCACATAGTTAAAAAGGATAATGAAAACATTGATTTAAAAATAAAAAAGGTTAATAAAAGGATAAATAGAGATACAAAATTTATTTTCCTCTAGAAATATCATTAATTGAAAGTACAAACAAGTACATAGAAGAAAAATTCATTAAATGTAATGAGAATTATTCTTAACAAAAATAAATTTTAATAAAAATATAATTATCAAGGAATAATAATTTTGTGTGGATAATTATTTCAAAAAAATAGGTTTTAAATATAACATAACATCCTAATAGGTTATAATAGATCAATCTTTAAGGATTATAGTCAACGAAGAGTGGTTACGACCCATGGAAAATATTTGAGTTATGAAAGCCCCTTACAATCGTTGTAACATTTGAATTAAAACCTCATGAGAGGTATAACCCTTAAAATAAAATTTACTGTCATTAAATATAATATTATCATGATAAAAAATTAAAATAGTGTATTATTTAAACAATTGGAAAGGAAACATAGTGCATATCTTAAACATTTCTAAAGGGATTCAAATTTGAGATAAAGAAACCCTTACAAATATCACAATATTAAAAGTAATGATACATTGGAAAAATTCATGGTAAAGAAATGGAAATATAATGAAATTATATTGGATATAATCAAAGGATAAAATTATTCAACTTATAATAATAATAGGTTTCACGATTAACCATTATAACTCAAAAATTGGAAAATGAGTTATGAAAAAACCTTACCACTTAAGAAACATTCAACCAAAAACCCATTAAAATAAAGAGAGAATAAATTTTATGTTGAAATAACAGGAATATAATATTAAATTACATTAAATAAAAAAATTTAAATATATAAAAAATTTAAAATAAATTTGGTACATAAAAGTACATGTGTCACAAAGGAAGATTTTTTTTTGATGAAACCCTTATAGATTTTAAAACATTTGAAACAAAAAACCATGAGAATGATAACATGAAATTGAACATTTAATGTCATTAAATATTAGATAAATATGATATAAAAAATAAAAAGGGGTAGCAAGTATATCACAAAAACTTAAACATCCTATATAACATAAACATGTCACTGTGAAAGTAAATTAAGATAAAAACACTTTCCTGTTTTCCATGCATAGTCACATGCACTATATAATCATATAAAACAAACAAATGCACGCACACAAAGATATATATATATATATTGTTGGGAAAAAAATCCATCAAGACATTTTTGAATCATTTTTTAGGTGATTGTGTTTGTTGACAAAGTGGATATCTGTGTTGTGATTGTTGACAAAGCAAACCATGATATACAAATTTGTTGAAAAATGGGATTTCATGGTGGCATGTAGAGTTCAAGGGATGTGGTTAACGATCCCTGTTTTATTCAAGAACTTCAAAAAAGTAATGGATGATCTGGAGGTAGTACCAAAAGAACAGATACATGGTGGCATCATTTTCCAGTGTTTGCCAAATTTTTGGGCCTGAAAATCGACAAATAAAGAAAAGTGGTTTTTGGAAAAGGGACCTGTGCGCCGTGTATTTTAAGGAGAGGAAACTTGTGAGACATATGTTTTTCAAAATAAAAACATCAAAATATGTCAAAGGGATAAGGGTCACACAAGTTGTGGGTTTGGTCACGCAAGTGGTTTGCGCGACAGAGACTTGCGTGCCGAGACTTGCGCGCCGAGGGGAGACTTGTGCACCATCACACAGGGTGTCCAAATGCCTATAAATACAGGTCTATACCTCCTCATTTGGTTTAGAGCTCATCACTTAGAAAAATCAGAGCTCTTGTCGTGCAGGTGTGGTCATCGCGCAAGTGGTGTGTGGTTGTGCAAGTGAGGTTGCACGCCAGGTGATTGTTGCGCGCCTAAGGTAGTCTGGGCGAGGAAGGAAGAGAGCCGTGCAGGTTTTGAGTTGAAGAAGGAAGTGTCGCGCAATTGGTTTGGTGACACTTGTGTGCCATGTTTTGAATAATCGTGAATGTTTTTGGTTGCGCCTGAAAATTGGTTTGGGCATAAAAGGGTGTGCATCACGCAAGTTTGGAGTTGCGGAAGTTTGTGTCGCGCAAGTGGTTGAGGTGGACTTGCGCTCCAGTTTTGAATAGCGTGCCGAGACTTGTGTGCCGGCTTTGGGAAGGGCTCAAAGTATATTTGATTCCCCAGCAGTGATTCAGGGCTGTGTGGAAGAAGGAAAATTGCCCGATACCTTTGGTGCAAAGTGAGATTCATATATGGGTGAAAGTTGGACTTCAAAAGAGCATCTACATACAATAGAGGATACATTCATTAGTGATAATGAAGAGACCTACAAGTCTATAAACTGTGAGTGGATTCCTTCTAGAATAGTGAGCAAAGGAAGGGGAAGAAGGTGATCCTCTCCACCGTCAGTGAGCCAGAGAGAGAGAAGTAGGGAGCGACCCATGGCAAAGTAGTGAGATGACCTTAAACTTTATAAAGGTAGTGAGCCTAAGAATAGAAGTGATATATCCTGAAATTTGTAAAAAGCCGTGCGCTTTTAATGTATTTGGTACATCGGAACATTGTCAGTGTATGCTCCTTGGACGTAACCCAGTGAGGGTGAAACAAGTAAAAATCGTTGTGTCATGTGCATGCTTTACTTTCTGTTTATATTGTGCAACGGGAAGGAGAGAGAAGAGTGTTTTGCTTAACAGCGAAACAAGATCAGAACGGGCTTTAATTTTAAATTTGACATACCCTGATTCACCCCCCCTCTCAGGGTATTCAGCCTTGTGGACCTAACATATATATATATATATTACTTAATAATTTAATAACTATATTCCTACCTAATTTTTTTTAATTTCATGTTTTAATCATTTACTATAAGTATAATAATTATTTTTCCCTATTTTCCAACATCTTGTTTTTATAGTTTTGACCTAGTTTTATCGGATCCGTGTCAGTATTCATCCCTCTTCCAAATTTCATCATTTGATGTTAATTAAAGTTATTTTAATTATTCACTTATAATTATTTATGGAGTTTAAATTTCCTTCCATGATCCCTTTAATCTTTATCCTAGAAAATGAAATTGATGATGAACATTTTTCGGTAATTTTTAACCTATGAAGGGTGTTTTATAAATTATCAAAGTAAATATTTTTACATAATTTATATAAAAAATATAAAATATTTATTTAAATATTTATGTAATTTTATATTATAAATTAAGTTTTCATAATCATTCATGATTTAATTTCAAATAATTATTCAAGTATGTGGTAAAACCGACCATTTCTTGATCACGTTAAACTATATTGGAGAGTAAGGTTAAAAGGGTTTTTATTATGAAAAAATACTATTATAAAGAATAATAATGATAATATTTTTATATATTAGGATTTTAACACGTTTTTAATATTTTTGGATAAATAATGATAAACTATAAGAAAAATAAAAATATGATTCTTTGTAGAGGTGGTAGTTCGAACAACACACGAGTATTGATTCCATCACTCTACGGATGAGATGGGTGAATGAGAATAATAAGTAACAATTTTAGAAACGTAAATGAATTATTAAAATTATATTTAGTCATTAAATCCATCATTAAAACAAGCTATCAAGGGTGGTGATGGAAAACTGAAAGCGTTTCTTTATGGAGACATAAATCCTTGCACACACACCAACAATGATTCTTATTTTTCTTTTTAGATGGAAGTAGAACAGGAGACTCATCTCGGTTGGTGAGTACTCGGAAAGTGCATCCGAGAGACCCGAGATCAAATCCATAAGGAGACATATTTCCTGGTAATGTAGCAGTACTGAAGAAGGTACTGTAGCTACTATAACTATTCATCTATATGGGCTTTTGGGTCACCGGTTTGGTCCTCGAATCCTTGAAGGCCTTCGGTACACCTAAGGCCGTCAGGATAGTACTGATTTCAGGCCAAATAAAGGCCTTTGGGCCTCCTTAAGGCCTTCAGCCACATGAATGTTTTCTTAATGGACCAAAAAGACTCTACATACTAAAGGATCCAGACGAGGATTTAGAGAAAGCCACATTAACTAGTGAAGAGCTAACTAATTTGGAATATTGAGAGGGAATGGAAATTTCCATAGGGACCAGCATGTTCATGCATGAAAATCCTAGATGAACAAACATTCGAAGGTGGAGAGATGATATCATGATATAGATACTAGGGAGGAGTAGTTCCAAGTTATTATAGTCTAGATGAATTCCACTAAGAACATTGGGTCATGTAATGTCACGACGTCTATGAGCCATGTAAGGGTTCCCTTTCAACCATTAAAAGGAATATTAACAAAAATGAATAAAATATAGAAGTCCTTTAGGCTATTTGGGTAGTATATAGAAGAGAATAAATAATGGTTGTACCATTATTGTAAAAAAATATCAACACACTAAGATACTAAGGTTTTTTTATAAATTAATGAATAAGAAGGAAATGTTAAGAAATATGTGATACCTATGTTGAGACCTTGAACTTTAACTTGATGATGGTGTTAAATTTTAGATAATTAAGATACCTTTTGGTGACCATGGGAATAATGGAGAGTAAAGGACTTAAAGGAGAAGAAATTTGGGTGGGTATTCAATGAAATTTATAAATTGGAGTGGTTTATTTAAAAGGTGGAAGTGATCCTCATTTTATAAGTGAAGAAGATTGAACTTTCCATGGAAAAGAATAGCAAGTAATGGGTAAGAATAGAAAGGCATGAAAATTAGGAGAGTTTGTTTAAGTAAGGTTTTTAATACATGTAGGTAATAGTTTAAAACAAAAAAATCCACCTCATCTAATTGTCATATTAATTTAGGAAAATTTGACCCACCGTAGGTTAGTATTCTGAACACTTGTTAATTTTAATTAAATATTAATCATGTCAATTACTTTATTTATAAAAACATAAGAAGAACCATTTTACTAAATTTTTATGTGATTAATTTTAATTTTTTCTTCATTTAACTTAATTAATTTTACTAATATGAAAAAAAAATTAAACTAAACACACATAACACATAAAAATTATTTTTAAATAAGAGTGTTTTTAAAATTAAAACTATTATATGAGATAAATTTTTAATGTTTATAGATTTTTAAGATAGTAATTATTTTATTATAAAACCAATAAATATTTTGTTTATTTAATATAAATCCAAAATCGAATTTCACCATGAAAATATTTAATTAAAAGGAAAAAATGAAAACAACTTCAAAATTTTATTAAAATGTTTTCTTAAGTCCTAAAACATTATAAATGAAAAGTATAAAATCAAAATAATTTTTTATATTTCATAATTATACCATTTAAATATATATTTGATCAATTAAAATACTTTATAAACTTTTAGAACATGAAAACATGCTGATAAAGTGATATAAGTCACTGTTTTGAAAAAAAGGTGTATTTTTCACTATTCACCTAAAAATCAATTTTTTTAGAAAAAATTGAAAAAATTAATCTTAAGATAATATGTTAATGAAAAATCTAAGAATTATATAAATTTTATAAAATTAAAATCATAAAATTTATAAATTTACCTTTAAAACAAAATCAAAAAATATAATGAAAACATTTTTTTTATAGGGAATAATTTTTGGTATATTAAATATTCTTCTAAAATTAATTTGAATAATAAATATATCAAAATTAGAAATATATCTATTTTATAAAATAAATTTTAATTATTAAAAGTTATTTTATCAGTTACTTAGCTATACTAATTATGGTTAATGTTTTAGACTAATTATATATATATTGTTCTTATATATAGATATAATAATTATTTTATAACTATTTTTATGTTAAAATTATACAGCTACCTTATGATGGTATGTATTTTTCTTTGTTTTTGGGGATTCTTGTGAACCAACCATAGAACATATTCTTTATTTAAGGAACAAAACTTTGATCGTTACAGTTCGTGCATATGATAGATATGTTGTGGATGTTCGATGGAGATACTAGAGTTGGGCTAATGAGGAGGATGTTGGTGGGATCCACTTCTATGAGGCTCTATCTGGATGGTTGTGAGAGCCAATTTTATAAGGATAGTGGATGTTGATGTAAGGATTGAGTAGCTCAATGTGGTTATAGTGGGTTTAGAGGCAAGGTCTGTGATTTGTGTTTGATTTTTTTTGGTGATTATGTGGGTTGGACCGCATGATATGATTTGGTTTGGGTCACATATTGGGATTAGTTGAGGTATTCTCTTAGTTGGATATTCTAATTAAATAACCTCAACCCCAGAATCCTAGATTTAATACATTATTTTATTACATTGTCATGATTATAAAGAATTAAATCTTGAAGGATCGATTAGTTTAGTAGTTTTGGAAAGCCATATTGCATACGTGATACCCATATTACATTGAGAAATAGAAAATAAAAAATTCTACATAATAAAATTAAATAAAATTCATCCTTGAAATATTATTCAAATATTAATTCTTTATAAACTGGGGAAAAGAAACAAAATAATAATGATCTCAAATTATCAGTAAGAGTACGTAAATAGTAAGAAATAATGAATTAATGAAAATAAATCAACATAGATTGGTAAAAAATTGATAACACATACCATTAAAATAACTAGATAATGAGTAATCAATATTTAAAATTAATAAACTAAAACACATGACATTTAATAAATAATACGAGAATAGAATACATCCATTGACATGTAAAAGAAAAAATCTCATCGATAAATAACAAATGAGTCTAAATAAGGGAAATTACTAATTATTGGAAGCCATGTTTCCTAGGTACATGGTACCTTTATCGTCACGACTTTTCATAATATAGTTTAGAATATCGAGTAAAAACTGATCTAATTTTCCAACTAATTTATCTCTTTATACTACCAATTCAATGAGGGGATATCTATAAATGGGCCCTAGCCATATCATACTTGTCCAAAGCATTACTCATACATCGAATAATCAATTTAATTATTAAAAAATGTGACTTATCATCAAATATCCATACTGAATAAATAATATGGATGTATCAATAATTACTCAATAGAGGATAAGAAACAAAAAGGTTTTTTGACATTGATGAATGGAAATATCATTGAAATATCATTAAAACATTCTTTAATAAAATAATCTTAAAACATTACTATGTATCCCATACCTTCCTAAAACATTTGAATTATAATTCCCCTGAAAGAGTAATATTAAATGAAATATAGAATATTATGAGAATAAATATATTCATGATATAACATGTCAAAGTAAATTATATACACCATATAAAAGATAATCGATTCATAACAACAATTAAGTCTTAATGGAATGTAAATTGAGATGAAATCCCTTTACATCAGTCCGACTTGTCATATGTGTCTTGATATTCCTGAATAGTAATATTATGTTGATTATTTACATTCATCAAAACCATCTTAAATTTTATCATTACTTATTATTCACTTATTACAATGTTTCATACAACTACTTAAATAATTAAGTTTACATCGGGTATTTTGACCATATTCGATTTATGTGTAAAAATGATTTTGGTAGGTCAACTATGGTCAAATAGTTATTATATAAACATAACAAGAATAATAATAATGCAATAATTATCATATTTATATATCAATTAATCTTTTAAAACCAATCATGAAAATTGGTTATGAAAAATTTACCAATGTTACAATAATGGACGTACGCACAAGTAACGTTCCCATTTTTCAGTGATCATTATGGAAAGAGGGTAAGTAACAATATATCCTTACAGAATTATAATTGTATTATAAATAAAATTTTATTTAATAATATTTAATTAAATATATAATTCTTGGGATGTAAAAGGAATCACATCATGTTGGGGATACAGTAGTCCAGTCTGTGACCAACATTATCACTTTTTAGTGTGTGAAAAGAGTAAAAAAGTAAATGATTTATTATGTTTTCCAGAAAATAAACTATTTCATTAAAATCATATACATGTAACTTTTTAAATTTAAACCATACTTTATATATTCTATGTATAGTTTTAACGAAACATATCGATTTTAGGAGGCGGTAGTCCACACGTCCACAAACAATGTTATCATATTTACATAAAATTGAAAGAATTAAGGTATGTGTTATATAAAAATTTACAAAACATAAAAAAATTATAAATATCATTTATATCATATATAAAATTTTTTCCCATAATAATTCTAAACCCTGAGAGGTGTTAGAGAAAAAACAAATGATAACATTTTGTAAGGTAGTAGTTCATCGTATGCATAAACAGTAAGTTCGTTACCCATTAGATTGAAGGGTGTGAAAGTGTTTTTAGGAAAATTATAATAAAAATATATAATTATATTGAGTATACTGGTTTTATTATATAATTATATAATTATAATATTTTTGGTGGTGAAGAATGAAAAAAATACAAAAGAGCTTGCAGAAGCATGTGATATCTTATTTAGGTATCTTTTTTTAGTTTTCACCAAAGGGCTTCCTTGGATTGATTTATTCACGATGGGAGGATTATAAGATAATTTTACTTATTTTTGGATATTATTTGAGAATATTTTTGGTGATCTAAAGGGATTAATATTTTTTAATAAGTGGGATGGGTTAGTGCCTTTTTATTATGGTGGAGGAGTGACATTCTTGGAAATTTTTGAAAACAAAATTCCAGCCACATTTTTCTTATGAACTTTGGTTCCAATAATGGTTAAAATTGGATAAAATGGAGTAAATGTATAAATATGAACATAAAATTCCTTTTTGACACGTTTCTTTTTCATTTTGTCCCTTATGTTTATGGTTTGGTCCCTTGTTAAGCTAATTTTCTCATAATCACTGTAATTAATTCTAGTCACTTTCACTATTATGTTTTTAAAAACTATGTTCACCTTACTAGAAATTATAAATTTTTATTATTACAAATATTTAATCAATTTTTCAAAATTAAAATAACATAATTGGTATCAATTAATTTAAATTTTATCCTGTAAAGGGGATAACAAAGTAGGTTGTTAAAGTAGAAATGTTCAAAATATTGGTAAGTATTTATATCCAATTTCAACGTGAAATTGATTAAAATGATTTAAATTTTATTAATTGATTAATAATTTATCTAATTAAACCTTAAAATCAATAACAAAATTATTTAACCATATAAATAAATTATAATAAAATGTAGTTTGGAATTAAAATTCTGTATTTTTTACTATTAAATAAAAAATGAAACTTAATAGAAAAATAAAAAAAATCACCCTAACATAATTTTGATATTTCTAATACAAAATTTAATTTTATTTTCACATATAAAAATTATAAATTTCTAAAATTAGGATTTAAAATAGGTGCTTCATTAAAAGTTTTTAAAACTGCCTTTATAAAAATATAGGTTTCAATGTGTAAAATTGGGGTTGTTCTTGTCTTATTCCAATAAATCATATTGGATGAATGTAAAAAATATTTTATTGATTATATAATCCATATATTAAATTATTATCAATCAATAATAGTAATTAATTTAATTTATTTAGATAAAATGACTTTGTGGGCAATAAAAGAGTTTTTTATAAAAGCATTGCCATTATATTAAATTGATTCTTATATTCATGTTTAATTAATTTTTAACCAATGAATTATACCAAATATTTTTATAAGTTATTTAATCTTATTCATATCCACATATTTATGGTCTAGGTTGTATCTTATTATATTAAATAATAATATGTTTAATAATAGATTTTTCTTCTATAAAACTCAGTCTTGTGTGTTACACACACGATCAAGGAAATTAATTCTTGCATGTAATGTAAGATAAACTTAGTGTTTCATGTAGAGAAAGATAAAAATTATATTTCATGTAAGATAATCATAACATGGTTTTTTATAAAGATATCTATGAACAAAAATTAAATTTATTATAAAATGAACATATTGTAATGGTTTGGGGTGTCACATTTTACCCACCTTAAAACAATTGTGTTATCACAATTCAAAATTGATCTTAGTAATCAATGGATTGATAATTGAAAATAAAATATTGTTGAAAAACCCACATCATGAATAGGTTTAATAAAAAATATTCTTAATAAGATAGAAATGGATGTACAATGGTCACGTAACTAGGTTCCCTAGACGGATAATGTAGGTGGGAAATGTAAATATGGATACAGAAAAAATATAAAAATCAAGTTCTGATGGAAAGTGATAGAGAAAATGTTCAGATGAAATTTTGGGACCATAAATCCTTAAACTTATATTATATCAAAGTTCATTGATATCTTCAAAAAATATTATAATATGACAAGATTTTTGTTTTGAGAATTTTTTTCTTGAAGTTGAGGAATTATTTCCCTCAATAATAATATAAGTAAATGTATGTTTATATTTCATAAATGAAATATTATTCGTTGGATATTCCTTAAACTATTTATTCTCAATTTTTTAGAATAGGATAAAACATATGGTGAAGTAATACATTAACCTCTAAAACCTAGTCCAAATATCAAATTAAACCATTTCATAAATGGATAACTTTTCCAAAAGACTATGATAAAAAACCACACAAGGAAGGTCATCAAATTTCCAAAACGAACTTATCAAATAAAAAGATGTGGGTTTAAATCATCACATACCAAACATGTGAATATGTTAATAACATTAATTACCATAAAAACTATTGAAAACTTACATACTATTTATTCCATAAATACAATGTAGATTATTGGATATATTCCTTAAATCTAAAAATGATGTAAACTTCATCAATGATAGATTAAACCACTTTTTCAATAAATCATCACTCAATTACAAGGTATTCAAAACATATCTAAACTAATAATTTCATTATACAAACAACTTTGTCTCAAAATTAGGAACATACTAAGTAATATCTTTCCCTGAACTATTCATTTTCCAAAAAGTTTAATTTTCTAATGAATATCTTTTCTAGGTACCATTCAATATATGATCTAAAATCTTGAATGAGAAAGTATTGTAATACAATACTTTTATATATTTAATTACATCATCAATGGAATACACTTACAACATATATCTTGGATCCAAATACATATTAATAGTAATCATTCCACTTCAGAAGTGTCAATATCATAAGTTTAGCCATATCACATAGGTCTATTTTGAGGGATAATCCATTGACTCTTTGGGTATTCGTTGGAATAGTTTCCCATATCCCTGCAGTTTTAACACTGAATAATATGTTTTTCTATTCTTCCCTTCTCAAGATGTTTTTAGTGACCCTTTCTCCACACTTATAACAAACTCTGAATCCTTTCAAGCATTTACCAGGGTGATTGTTTCCATAGTTATCACATGTGGGAAAATCATTCATTCCCTTCTTCCCATTCTCTGTTATTTGATCTTCCTTTCTCTTATGCACATTATTCTCTTTCAATTAATAAGACTTGGATAATTATTTCTCTATCTTGATGGAACATAAAATGATTTCATCATATGAACAAAATGTTTGAGACACTAGTTCTCTTCAAAGATTTGGCATAGGTATTCAAACATAATGATCAATATTGTCTTCCATGGGGCATATGAAATCTACAGCATGCCCTGATAACCTTATAAAGGTATCTTCATACCCCACAACACTTCATTTCTCCTTTTTCTTTTAAAATGAACTTTCTCTTCATCTCACATTATTTTTCATGAGGGATATATTTTACAAGAAATGTATCCTTAAAATATATCCAATCCATGATTTCTATTTCCTCTACCTCTATATACTTCTATATCAATGTCCACCATTGATAAACATCACCATTGATAAAATATACTAAAAGTGTAACCTTTTACTTTTTACAATATCCCAATTATATGAATATCTTCTCTAAAGACTTAATCCCATCTTCAGCCTCCATTGGGCCAGTAGTACCACTAAATTGAGGGGGGCCTATACAGGATAAAGCAGTTTAACATTAGAGAATCTTGTTATATAACAGATTTCTCCATCCGTGTAAGGTTATGTGTCATAACCTCATTATTCTTCCCAAATATATCTATTAATTTTTCAATTCCAATTCCAACTAGGTTATATTTCTTAGTTGGGAAACCTCAATATTTCTCATGAGTATTGGAACACTTCTTTATTTTAAGTTACATTTCTAAATAATGGCATATACTCGATTTTTAGTGACTTGGGTTATGGCCCTGTCAGACTTTGTAATATTTCTATGAATAATTCCAGAGCTAGGAGCGAAGAAGGCGTGCGATTCTGAGGCCCGGTGTGCCCGGAATTAATTTTTTAAAAATATTAAGTATTTTTATACTATGCACATGGAGGGGGTGTGATATCTCCTAAACAGTGTCTTAGAATTGGAATCTGATAACATGGTTGTGTCCGGACGTGCTATTTACCCTAGGAGGGGTGTAAACTTTGCAGGCGCGAGCCTACTGTGAGAAAAGCCACCAGTGGCATTTTTGTAAATAAATTGAAATGTTTATTTACGAGCATTGACTCAAATAAATCCAGAATACAGTCTCGGATCCTAAATCAGAGTCCGCTGTTGCGTTCAGAGCGGCACGTTTACCCAAGGTGTGACCTTACTTTTGTTTGCGTCGGGCGACGGGTCCAAGCCGCGACGTGCGCGAGAGTTAAATGAGTTTTTTGTTTTAAAAAAACTCATCTCTCCCCCCCCTTGTACGTGCAGGAGGAGGCCACCACCTACTATCCTCTCCTCCTTCTTCGATGAACAAGCCGCAGAGGTTCCGCCATCAGCCATTTTCGATGACTATCGTCGGTAGATCGAGCTTCAGGGCGTCGCTGGCGTAGTTCTGCACCCGAAGCATCGGCGTTTCGCCCACGAGGTAGTCAGTTTGAGTTTTAATCCCCCGATACCATTTATGCTATGTATTTCTTTGATTTTTCATCTTATTAGTAAATATTGGGTCCAAAGTGTCACGCAGATGCCTCCGGATCGAAAAACGGACCCTCCGAGGTGGTCCCGGCGGTATGCGGAAGACTCGTTGGCACCGGTGAGTGGCGGCCGACCACGGTGGGAAGGCGCGACAAGCTGACGATGGCTGCCTGAAGCCCGGTGGGGTGCCGCGCCCATGCGGAGGAGCTGCTGTCCCGCGGCGGCGTGAGTGGCAGCACAACGGAGGACCGCCGGCCCCGGCGGGTCGGCGGCGGCGGCGGCCGGGCCGGCCGATCCGGCCCCCTTTTAACTCACGGGGGTTTTAAAACCCCCGTTTCGTGCAATACATGAGTCTGTTTCATGTGCCGTTTATGGCGACGTAACCCTAGAAATGAGGAAAACCATTCGGTGTGGGTTCTGGAATTTTAGGTTTTGGGATCGTGGCCTGGGAGCTTGAAACGTCGAATAAAATAATAATATTTTATTATTATTCGATTTCGGGCCATCGTATCTTCTACCCGGAGCTTCTGATTGACGTGTCGTCAGTGTAGTTGAGACCCTGATGGTACGATGGACTTTTATTGATTTTTTCCGGGTGTTACGAATGAGTTTGGGGTACGGGCCCCACGAGGCCATGTTTTGGCGTTTGCGGAGAAACGCAACTTTCTCCTTAGGAGTCCGAATTTGGAAGATGAATAGTCAATCCTATGTGTTTTTATGAGAGGATCACAATGGTGTTATCTGTTCGATGTGTTTCAAGATCGAGGCATGGGCCCCACCTAAGCTAGCTTCGTGGAATAATGCCTTTTTCACTGGGTGTCCGTTTCGGACGAACGAGTTGTCAAAACTGTGTGTTTTTCTGAGGGGATCACTGTGGTATGATCCACTTGATGAGTTCTGGGATCGTTGAGTGGGCCTTGAATGGGCTAGCTATGGTGAATAGTGCCTTTTTCATCGGTTGTCCGTTTCGGCCGAGTAAACAGCCTATCCTGCGTGTTTTTCCACGTGGATTGCGATGACTATAACGACCCATACTTTACATACATTGTTAATACTTCAAAATTGAAGCATACTTATTACAACATATAACAAAACCACGAAAGGACCGTATAGGTATAATGTCTTTAGAAACTGGGAAACATAAACAACTGGTTCATAAATCTTCTACAGTGTCTCCCATTTATTTCATCATATCTAGGGTCCTTTTGGCATATCTTACTTAATAACCTTCTTCCTGACCTGGGGAAAGAAAACATACAAAAGGGTGAGATCAAATGCTCAGTATGGGTAAACAAAAGAAATATCAATCACATCATATACATAAGCACATAACTTTTGGAAATCTTAACCTGCAAAAGAGTTCATAATTTCATAACATGGGATAAATCATGGCAGTGAAATGTACTCACAATAATCATAACTTAAAACATGAAACTTTGTGGCATACACACATAATCATAGAGAATCATTTCTTGTTAGTCAAGACTCATTGCCAAGACTATCTTAGTGGACAAAGTCCATTTCTGAACCGAGTTCACTCCTCGTTTCAGTCCTGTTTCACTGAACCGGAATAACCTACCGTTCCAGACATGTCTATCTCATGAGATATAAAATCCTTACCCAATTCATTGGAGGGAGATATAGGTCCCACCCATCTCATAATGATACCATTCTTATGTGTGCCACAAAATCATAAACCATACATCATTTCATAACCCATGTAATAAAAATGGGATTCTTAAACAACATGACATCATAAAACAATTCATATAAGATAAAGGAATTCATAAAAATAATTCAATCACAACATAATCAAATTAATTTAATAATAGGGATAAAAACAGAACCCTATATTATCTTAGATGGAAAATAATTTTGAAAAAAACACTTGAAATGAATTCTTGAGGAAAATATCCTTTCTTCTTCAAAAACACTTTTCCTTTCTTAATATGTCATACAATTATAAACTAAAAGAAGTTGATTAAAAATAAACTTGAAAACTTGTAAAGGAAGCCTCTTGGAAATAATGTTTTAAAAATCCATTCATGGCGTATAAGTTAAAAAAACATTCTTTTCGTACTTTTGTCGGAAAAGTCAAAAAGTACCTCGTACGAAAAATGAAAAAAGATTCCTTTCATATCTTTTACTAAAAACTCACCGAAGGGTAAAATTGGATTTAAACAATTGTAGGTGGATGGAAATAATATTACATATTGAGGAAACATGGATTTGGGTGACAAAATACACCCCAGTAAATACTAAAGTATAAACAATCTCGGATAAAAATGAGATTGTGATATTTCCCTTACCTTAGGTCCGATTTTCTTTGTACATGTCCGAAGCTCCTGTATAATGGTTTAAATAATGTTATTGACTTATTCCAGAATCATACATATTGATATGATTTCATATATGGTCATATTCTTAGATTCTTATTAGTAATATTTCATTGTTACTTGTTACTCGGGTCTTTATTGCCTTTTGTTCTTATGCATGTTTTGCCGAAATATTCTTATTCTTCTTTTAAGGTTATAGATAACTTATATCCAGAATGGTATTAGTGTAACATATATCATATTTATTCATTCAATTCATTTATATAATTACTATGTAATGATGATCATGTAGAACGAGTCGCATCACATCGTGGAGACGGTATTCCGTACGTACGCACGAGCGATGATATTGTTCCCATGATCGTGGAATTGTATTTAAGTGTATTTATACTATTTCAGTATCAATATCACTTTATAATAATCATATATATAGTTACTCATTACACCATTATACCCATCCTTGTAAGGTGATGGTGGAAAATAGATTACACCACGGCGTGGAGACGGTATTCCGTACGTACGCACGCGCGGTGATTTCATTTTTCCGTACGATGGATAGAAGGTGAATTAGGGTTGTTTCATATTTATAATAACATATCAGTATGTAATTAATACTGATGTTATTACTTTATCATGAAACAACTAAAGAAGAAGAAGTTGAAGAAGAAAGAAATTGAAAAGATCGGTAATGGATATTACCTCTTATTTGAAACGCCTCTTTGAATCCTCCACTTAGGGAACTAAGATTGGTCTTTGAAGAATACCAAGAACTCTAGGATTATTCTAGGGAAGTGGAGAAGGGATTTTGGCAGGGGTTGGCCGAGCTTGAGTGCTCAAATTGGTGTGAGGAGGAGGGGGAGGAGGTGCCCTTTTATAAGGGAGGAGAGGGGAACCTTAGGAATATCTCAAAATATTATTTTATATTAAAGTCAAAATCGGTTTATAATGGTTCCAAAGGGTCTTATTTCGAAGGTAAAGTAGGGATGGGTCGAAATCCTATCAACCAATAGGATTTAGACAAGTTTAGGTTATTATTTTAACCTTATCAATAAGATTTAACTCTAAGTTAAATAATTTAACTTTTACCGTGACTTTTTGTTTTCTTACACTATATGGTTAATACACTTACTATAACATTCCAAACGAACCCCAAGTTGTTTATTATTAATATATATATCCTTATCTAAGTCATTTGTCCGAACCTTAGATTTTTAGGAATAAAATAACAATTAATAATATAATATTAGTTTTAAAAACTATTTTATGTCAATTTTGACACTATTTAGTAATTGATTTTTGTGAAAATCATAACAGAATTATATGTTCGAAAAAAGTTGATTAAATCAACACTAATATATCATAGTAACCTAGAAAATTAGTGTAATTCATAAAAAGTCTCAAATTACATTTATTTGGGCATTTATAACATGAATTATGTTAACATTTCCTTAAATGGGTAATTACTGCATCATCGTTGTGTCATAAATAAATTAATTTATTTAAAGTCTAAAAATTATAAATAAAATATCATTCTGTAGGAAATATGTTTAGCTTTCTAATGAATATTTATAATCGAATTCATCTTCTGTATAACCCCATATTAAAAATGTTTTAGTTATTAAACTTCTATTTTAACTATTCATTAAATAAAATAATATTAAATGTCATAATCTAATCCAAGTGGACCTAAATGGTCATATTATATTCATAAGGTTGTTTTTGGTCGAATTACACTTATCCAATAGAATTAGGACATGTGTTAGGGTAATAGTAATATCATATTTACCCTTAGTTACCCTATTTACTATTAACCGCGGGAAAAAAAAGTAAAAAGTTACTATTCACCAAAAAATTATTTTTATCTCATTGAACCACATTTTAGTCATTGATATTAACCGTGTCTCTCGGATTTTCGAAATTCTACTCACAGAAGCGGTAAAATTAAGTTTTTTGAAAAATTCAGTTTTTTAACTACCATTTAGTGGTTTCACTATTCATCAAAAATTGAAAGTTTTCAGAAAAATACCAAAATTTCACCCTAGGCTAATTTCGATATTCCGAATCCAAAAATGAAGTCCATTTTAAAAAATAAAATTTATAAAATTTCGAAAAGTGGTTATTACTATTCATAACGGCTAGTTTTAATAATATTTTAATAGCATATCGTTGTTTAGTGAAACTTGGTATTGCGTACGACGCACGCTATCGAGGAAGGTCACAATTTCGTGTAAAGCAAGCCAAGAAAGTGTTGTGTAGAAAAATATTCCTTTGATGATTTATATAACATAAAAGTCTCGGGTGTTACATTCTTCCCCCCTTAAAATGAATTTCGCCCTCGAAATTCGTCACTTTGTAACAAACAGATGAGGATACCTCTCCCTCATCATATCCTCAAGTTCCCATGTAGCTTCTTCTAATTGGTGGTTCCTCCATAAAACTTTCACCAAGAGAGTGGTCTTGTTTCGTAAAACTTTTTCGCTACGATCCAAAATCTCTATCAGCCGTTCTTCATAAGAAAGATCTTGCTCCAGCGGTACAACTTCTAAGCTGAGTACATGTGAAGGATCAGGTATATAATTTCTCAGGAGAGATACATGGAACACATCGTGAACTTGAGAGAGATTCGGTGGAAGCGCCAATCGGTAAGCTACCTTCCCTACACGATCCAGTATTTCAAAAGGACCGATATATCTAGGGCTCAACTTCCCCTTCTTTCCAAATCTAATGACTCTCTTCCAGGGAGATATCTGTAAGAACACTTTATCGCCAAATTCAAACTATAGGTCTTTTCTTCGGCTGTCGGCATAACTTTTCTGTCGACTCTGAGCTGCTCTTATGTGTTGTTGAATAGATCTGACCTTTTCTGCCATTTCATCAACGAGATCAGGTCCTAATAGCTTTCTTTCCCCAAATTCATCCCAGCAAGTTGGAGTCCTGCATTTCTTTCCATAGAGAGCTTCATAAGGAGCCATCTGAATACTGGAGTGAAAGATATTATTATAAGAAAATTCCACCAAAGGTAGGTGTTGATCCCAACCTCCTTTTAAATCCATAAACCAAGCTCTAAACATATCTTCTAGGGTTTGAATTGTTCTTTCAGACTGACCGTCTGTCTGAGGATGATAAGCAGTGCTGAAACTCAACTCTATATCCATAGTATGCTGAAGACTTCGCCAGAACATTGAGGTAAATCTCGGATCCCGATCAGATATAATAGAAATTGGTACTCCATGCAATCTTACCACTTCCTTTACATATATCCTGGCAAGCTGATCCAGAGAGAAATCCTCTCTAATAGCAATGAAGTGTGCAGACTTTGTAAGACGATCAACTATGACCCAGATAGCATTATTGCCTTTGGATGTTTTAGGAAGTCCTGTGACAAAGTCCATAGTAATTTTTTCCCATTTCCATTCAGGTATGGGTAATGGTTGTAACATCCCCTTAGACTTCTGTCTCTCAGCTTTAACTTGCTGACAAACCAAGCATCGAGAGACATATTCAGCAACATCTCTTTTCATGCCATCCCACCAGAATTACTCTTTCAGGTCCCTATACATCTTCGTGCTTCCAGGATGAATAGAGAATGAAGAACTATGAGCCTCATCCAGCAGCTCCTTCTTTAATTCTGAAATGGGAGGAACACAAACCCGATTCCTGAACTTTATTATCCCATCACAATCAAGGTTGAACTCAGGAACATTTCTCACCTTCTTTTGTAACTCGACATCTTCTTTCTGTGCCTCTTTAATCTTCACATGTATAGATGGTTGAACATTCATTTGAGAGAGATAAGATTTTTCCCCTTCCATTATAATTCCAAGATCCATCCTTTGTAAATCCATAAATATTGGATCTTTTGTGATCCTCATCATGGATAAACTAGCATGGTCTTGTCGACTTAATGCATCTGACACCTTGTTTGCTTTCCCAGGGTGGTAATGGATTGATCATTCGTAATCCTTAATCAGCTCCAACCATCTTCTTTGACGCATATTCATCTCCTTTTGTGTGAAAATATACTTTAAACTTTTATGATCAGTATAAATATCACACCTTTCACCATAAAGGTAATGCCTCCAAATCTTTAATGCAAAGATTACCGTAGCTAACTCCAAATCATGTGTTGGGTAATTTTGCTCATGGATTTTCAACTGTCGTGAGGCATAAGCTATCACCATATCATTTTGCATAAGAACACACCTTAATCCCTTCTTGGATGCATCACTATAGATCACAAACCTTTCTCCACTACAAGGCAGTGTGAGCACAGGTGCACTGGATAACCTTCTTTTCAACTCCTTGAAATTCTCTTCACATTCTTCCGTCCAGACAAACTTAACTCCTTTCCGAGTCAACTTGGTGAGTGGATTAGATAATCGTGAAAAATCTTTCACAAAACGTCGATAATATCCAGCCAAACCAAGAAAAATTCGGATCTCAGTTACTGTTGTTGGTCTCGACCATCTTTCGATAACCTCTGTTTTTGCTGGATCCACACATATCCCCTCTTTTGAGATTATGTGACCCAAAAATGCAACTTTTTGAAGCCAAAATTCACACTTGGTAAATTTGGCATAAAGCTTTTCCTTTCTCAGGGTCTTCAATATAATTCTCAAGTGATCTTCATGTTCTTCCTTTCTCTTTGAATAGACAAGAATATCGTCTATAAAGACTACTACAAATTGATCAAGATAGTCTCTAAAGACTCTATTCATCAGATTCATGAAGATAACAGGGGCATTAGTAAGACCAAATGGCATCACTATAAATTCATAGTGTCCATACCTTGTACGGAAAGCCGTCTTTGGTATATCCTCCCTTTTGACCCTTAATTGATGATACCCTGAACGAAGATCAATCTTGGAAAAGTATTGAGCTCCGCGTAGTGGGTCAAATAGGTCATCAATGCGCGGGAGAGGATATTTTTTCTTGATAGTGATCTTGTTAAGTTCTTGATAATCAATGCAGAGTCTCATTGATCCATCTTTCTTCTTAACAAATAGAACAGGTGCTCCCTAAGGTGACGCACTATGGCGTATGAATCCTTTATCAAGATTCTATTGGAGTTGCTTCTTCAATTCCTGCAACTCAATTGGGGCCATTCTATAAGGTGTCTTTGAAATAGGCAAAGCACCCAGTATGATTTCTATTGAAAAATCAACTTCATGATTTGGTGGAAGACCCGATAATTCCTCCGGAAAGACATCATCAAACTCCCGTAAAATGGGCATATTCTTAATCATGATTTTATCACCAACCATTTGAGATAAATAACCTTCATTTAGTGGAATCAAGACCCATAAGATGGAAGAAATTTCCACTGGAAGGTTATGTTCATCCTTGCATTGATAGACGATCATAGATTGATCTGGAATATAAAATGTGACTTCCCTTCTTTGGAAATTGATATGAGCTCCATATAAAGAAAACCAATCCATGCCAATAATCACATCAAATTCCACTATAGGAAGGATCACAAGATTTGCAGGAAGCACTTTCCCACAAACTTTGATCGGAGAAGAATTATAAACTTTTGATGCGACTGTTGTGCCATTAGGTGTTGTCACAGCTAACTCAACATCTAATTGTTGAGGTAATACGGTGATACCCTTAGAAAATTATTCAGAAATAAAAGAGTGGGTGGATCCAGAATCAAATAAAACATTTTCTACTTTAGATTGGATGGTAAGTGTACCTTTCACCACCTCGTTATCATACTCCACATCGCTGATAGAAATTGCATGTGACTTTCCTTTGTCTTTAGCCTTGAGAGTTTTTTGACGTCGACCATAATCATCAACCCTTGGATTTGGGTATTGATTGGCATAATTCCCCATCTCCTTGCACTTGAAACATTGAAGTGTAGTAGGTTCATTCTGTGTATCCCTTCCTTTGTTTGCATCATTAGACATCTTCTTCCCATTATCGCGGCATTCAAATGCCCGATGACCTTCCTTTCCACATTTCAAACATTTACTTGTCCCTTTAAGACAACTCCCTCCATGTTTCTTTCCACACTTTGAGCATAAGGGAAAGCTCGTCTTCTTTTTAGTGTGCTCTTTAGATTTTCCTTTGAATTCCATTTTCCTCTTCTTATCAAACCCATATAACTGATGGGTTACTCCAATCTCCATCTCGACTTTGAGAGCACATAGAACAATTTCCTCGTAGCAATTGAAGTCCCTTATGGCTAACGCCCTTCGAAGACTTGGTTTTAAGCCACTAAAGAATCGATCGATCTTACTCTCAGGTTGGATAATAATACCAGAAGCGTACCTTGCAAGTCTTGTAAAATTTGCTTCATAGGTACCAACAGATTCATCATCCTTTTGCTTTAGTTCAAGAAACTCTTTATCCATCTTTGTTCGGAGAATACGAGGGAAGTACTTATTGAAAAATAAGTTCTTGAACTCGTCCCATTCCATGGACTCAATTTCATCCCTTTGCCTCGTATTCTTAATAAGATTCCACCATTGATCAGCATCTCCTTCCAAACGATACACTGCTAGGATGACTTTATCATGTTCAGAACATTGAAGAATTGAAAATATCTTTTCAGTAGTACTAATCCATTGTTCATCAACTAATGGATCAGTATACCCGCTGAAAGAAGGTGGATGCTACCTCATGAAGGATTCAACATAATGTTGCTCCTTCTTTTGCTCGTTTTGAAGTCCTGCATGATTCATAGCTTGAGAAAGTTGTGTGAGCATGGCTACAAGATTTTTCATTCCATCTCCCATGTCGTTTGGTTGCTCAGGGGGACAATCATTGCATTGCCCATCGCATTCCGCATTAACACGGTTCCTTCGGGTTCCAGCCATTGACTAAAACCAAGAAGAATAGTGTGAGCAACACTAATTATAATTGTAAAACCATATAATCAAGAATAAAATTTCACACTTAAGGTCTTATCCTAGGTTATTCGTGGCCATTTCTAAAACACTAAGATTGTGTTCTATGCTTAGACTTATCCTTAGGGTTCTTACTAAGGCTTTCACATCCTAGTTTCCAAAGGTTGACTATAACTTTCCTCTGATACCAACTATAACGACCCATACTTTACATACATTGTTAATACTTCAAAATTGAAGCATACTTATTACAACATATACCAAAACCATTAAAGGACCGTATTGGTATAGTGTCTTTAGAAACTGGGAAACATAAACAACTGGTTCATAAATCTTCTACTGTGTCTCCGATTTATTTCATCATATCTAGGGTCCCTTTTGGCATATCTTACTTAATAACCTTCTTCCTGACCTGGAAAAAGAAAACATACAAAAGGGTGAGCTCAAATGCTCAGTAAGGGTAAACAAAAGAAATATCAATCACATCATATACATAAGCACATAACTTTTGGAAATCTTAACCTTCAAAAGAGATCATAATTCATAACATGGGATAAATCATGGTAGTGAAATGTAATCACAATAATCATAACTTAAAATGTGAAACTTTGTGGCATACACACATAATCATAGAGAATCATTTCTTGTTAGTCAAGACTCATTGCCAAGACTATCTTAGTGGACAAAGTCCATTTCTGAACCGAGTTCACTCCTCGTTTCAGTCCTGTTTCACTGAACCGGTATAACCTACCGTTCCAGACATGTCTATCTCATGAGATATAAAATCCTTACCCAATTCATTGGAGGGAGATATAGGTCCCACCCATCTCATAATGATACCATTCTTATGTGTGCCACAAAATCATAAACCATACATCATTTCATAACCCATGTAATAAAAATGGGATTCTTAAACAACATGACATCATAAAACAATTCATATAAGATAAAGGAATTCATAAAAATAATTCCATCCCAACATAATCAAATTAATGTAATAATAGGGATAAAAACATAACCCTATATTATCTTAGATGGAAAATAATTTTGAAAAAAACACTTGAAATGAATTCTTGAGGAAAATATCATTTCTTCTTCAAAAACACTTTTCCTTTCTTAATATGTCATACAATTATAAACTAAAAGAAGTTGATTAAAAATAAACTTGAAAACTTGTAAATGAAGCTTCTTGGAAATAATGTTTTAAAAATCCATTCATGGCGTGTAAGTTTAAAAAAAACATTCTTTTCGTACTTTTGTCGGAAAAGTCAAAAAGTACCTCGTACGAAAAACGACAAAAGATTCCTTTCATATCTTTTAATAAAAACTCACCGAAGGGTAAAATTGGATTTAAACAATTGTAGGTGGATGGAAATAATATTACATATTGAGGAAACATGGATTTGGATGACAAAATACACCCCAGTAAATACTAAAGTATAAACAATCTCGGATAAAAATGAGATTGTGATATTTCCCTTACCTTAGGTCCGATTTTCTTTGTACGTGTCCGAAGCTCCTGTATAATGGATTAAATAATGTTATTTACTTATTCCAGAATCATACATATTGATATGATATCATATATGGTCATATTCTTAGCTTCTTATTAGTAATATTTCATTGTTACTTGTTACTCGGGTCTTTATTGTCTTTTGTTCTTATGCGTGTTTTGCCGAAATATTCTTATTCTTCTTTTAAGGTTATAGATTACTTATATCCAGAATGGTATTAATGTAACATATATCATATTTATTCATTCAATTCATTTATATAATTACTATGTAATGATGATCATGTAGAACGAGTCGCATCACATCGTGGAGACGGTATTCCGTACGTACGCACGAGTGATGATATTGTTCCCATGATCGTGGAATTGTATTTAAGTGTATTTATACTATTTCAGTATCAATACCAATTTATAATAATCATATATATAGTTAATAATTACACCATTATACCCATCCTTGTAAGGTGATGGTGGAAAATAGATTACACCACGGCGTGGAGACGGTATTCCGTACGTACGCACGCGCGGTGATTTCATTTTTCCGTAGGATGGATAGAAGGTGAATTAGGGTTTTTTAATATTTATAATAACATATCATTATGTAAGTAATACTGATGTTATTAATTTATCATGAAACAACTAAAGAAGAAGAAGTTGAAGAAGAAAGAAATTGAAAATATCGGTAATGGATATTACCTCTTCTTTGGAATGCCTCTTTGAATCCTCCACTTAGGGAACTATGATTGGTCTTTGAAGAATACCAGGACCTCTAGGATTATTCTAGGGAAGTGGAGAAGGGATTTTGGCAGGGGTTGGCCGAGATTGAGTGCTCAAATTGGTGTGAGGAGGAGGGGGAGGAGGTGCCCTTTTATAAGGGAGGAGAGGGGCACCTTAGGAATATCTCAAAATATTATTTTATATTAAAGTCAAAATCGGTTTATAATGGTTCCAAAGGGTCTTATTTCGAAGGTAAAGTGGGGATGGGTCAAAACCATATCAACCAATAGGATTTAGACAAGTTTAGGTTATTATTTTAACCTTATCAATTAGATTTAACTCTAAGTTAAATAATTTTACTTTTACCGTGACTTTTTGTTTTCTTACACTATATGGTTAATACACTTACTATAACATTCCAAACGAACCCCAAGTTGTTTATTATTAATATATATATCCTTATCTAAGTCATTTTGCCGAACCTTAGATTTTTAGGAATAAAATAACAATTAATAATATAATATTTGTTTTAAAAACTATTTTATGTCAATTTTGACAGTATTTAGTAATTGATTTTTGTGAAAATCATAACAGAATTATATGTTCGAACCAAGTTTATTAAATCGACAGTAATATATCATAGTAACCTAGATAATTAGTGGAATTCATAAAAAGTCTCAAATTACATTTATTGGGGCATTTATAACATCAATTATGTTAACATTTCCTTAAAAGGGTAATTACTGCATCATCGTTGTGTCATAAATAAATTAATTTATTTAAAGTCTAAAATTTATAAATAAAATATCGTTATGTAGGAAATATTTTTAGCTTTCTAATGAATATTTATAATCGAATTCATCTTATGTATAACCCCATATTAAAAATGTTTTAGTTATTAAACTTCTATTTTAACTATTCATTAAATAAAATAATATTAAATGTCATAATCTAATCCAAGTGGACCTAAATGGTCATATTATATTCATAAGGTTGTTTTTGGTCGAATTAAACTTATCCAATAGAATTAGGACATGTGTTAGGGTAATAGTAATATCATATTTACCCTTAGTTACCCTATTTACTATTAACCGCGGTAAAAAAAGTAAAAAGATACTATTCACCAAAAAATTATTTTTATCTCATTGAACCACATTTTAGTCCTTGATATTAACCATGTCTCTCAGATTTTTGAAATTCTACTCACAGAAGCGGTAAAATTAAGTTTTATGAAAAATTCAGTTTTTTAACTACCACTTAGTGGTTTCACTATTCATCAAAAATTGAAAGTTTTCAGAAAAATACCAAAATTTCACCCTAGGCTAATTTCGATATTCCGAATCCAAAAATGAAGTCCATTTTGAAAAATAAAATTTATAAAATTTCAAAAAGTGGTTATTACTATTCATAACGGCTAGTTTTAATAATATTTTAATAGCATATCGTTGTTTAGTGAAACTCGGTATTGCGTACGACGCACGCTATCGAGGAAGGTCGCAATTTCATGTAAAGCAAGCTAAGAAAGTGTTTTGTAGAAAAATATTCCTTTGATGATTTATATAACATAAAAGTCTCGGGTGTTACAATGACGGCCTCAGTATCAGCCTTGGAGGCGGTTTTGGGGTGTCGTGGATTGAGCCCCGTTGGGTCGGGTCACGACAGAGTGGTATCAGAGGAGGTTCCACCTTTGGGATCTCAGAGCGTAGCTAGTTTAGCTATGTGTTTGGTTTGGGTTGCATAGCGGTAGTGTTTGGATGTTTTGAGTTTGGCTTTCATGCCAGGGACTCCAGTGTTAGTGCGGTGACCGACGTATCCTTACACCAAGACTCTGATAACCTGCCTTTTGACTCGGGACATTCGTACACTAGTCACAGGGACATAATCGGTACATGTATCATATATGACAGGGTTTCAGGTTTCCCTTGTTCTCCTAAAGTCACCTCACCAAATATACTCTTTGATTATGGTGTGTCTTGAATGTATTTCAGGATTCCTCCACGACGATAGCCAGCGAGGGTTCCGCAATGGGATTGTGGTGACGATCTTCCCCATCTAGAGGCTATGGACTAGGGCACAGGTTCTAAGGTCGGACCTCCAGGTGGTCCGCCAGTTGAGCCACCACCTGTCGAGCAGCTGGTTGTACCGACAATGCTGGATGAGGTTTCGCACAGGCTGAGTGTGTTGCATGAGTTTTAGAGGCAACAACCCTTGAGGTTTCGGGGTGATGCAGACCCTCAGACAGCTGATGACTAGCTCGAAGCAGTCACCCATGTTTTCTGCCTGGTGAGGACACCTCCAGATCAGATGGTGGTTCTAGCGGCGAGCCTTCTGCATGGTTCCCTCCGGCGATGGTGGAGTTTGGTGATGTACTCCCTTGATGAGGAGATGCTTACATGGGCAGAGTTTGAGCTGCTCTTCAGGGAGGAGTTCTATCTGGTGACGCTGAGGTTGGTGTGGATTTAGGAGCCCTTGCAGCTTCGATATGAGGGAATGACCGTGGCGGAGTACTCAACAAGGTTTACAGGCCTGTCGCGCTACTCCCTAGATATGGCTCGAGACCCATTATTTAGGGCTCAGACCTTCGAGCAGGGCCTATGTATGGACATCTGGATAGGTGTGGTTTCTTTGTGTCTACCCACCTATGCTGGAGTGCTGGAACGAGCTTTGGTGGTGGAGAGCTTTCTGGCCAAACATATCCCGCCTGTTAGTGCTGGGCATGCGAGAGCTGAGACTTGGTCATTCGGATCATCATCTGGTAGCCGACGATAGACTCAGGGGTACGGATGTGGCCAACGTTTCAGGAGGCGACCCTAGGAATGAGGATTTGAGGCTCAGGGCTCACAGGGCTCGCATACCAGTTTTGGTCAGCCGCATGAGAGGTGGTGTTACGCTTGCGATGGTTGGGGACATCTTACTAGAGACTGTCTGACCCACCATGCTGCTGAGAGGGAGTCGGTCAACAGAGCTCCTTGGTAGAGGCAACATCTCGAGCAAGGCAGTCTATAGGGTAGCGGACGTGATGATGGAGCTAGTGCAGCAGCATGAGGTGGTAGGCGGTATCAGTTTCCACCACCCCCACCCCCAGGTGGTCCTTGCCAAGCTCAGGGAGCTGGGGGATGAGGGAGAGGAAAACTGTATTCCCTGGAGGCTATTGACCCAGAGGCTCTGAGGATGGATAGAGGTACAACTTGTGTCCTTTCTACTTTCTGCAGTAGCTTGTTTGGCACTGTTTAGCGACACTCTTTCCTTTATGTTGCTTTCTCGAGTTTTTGTTCAGGGCGTTTGGAAGACCTTGTGTGGGTGCTGTTCGACGTGCTTCGAATGCATGAGGAAGAGGGATCCTTCCCCCACCGAGACGTGTTTTTGTGATGCGATCAAAACCGTTCAGGTGAGTCAGTGCCTCCCAAAGAGGATAGTGTTGAGGTGGGGTGGATGAGTCCCTCAAACTTATGTGTTCGGGCATGGGTGCTCTTTGGTGAACTCACTATCGTGGGAGACCCAGTTGAGAGTCCAGTCGCTTTCCTTGTGCTTATGGATTTTCGGGGCTGAAAAGTTCTAAGGGGAGGGAGGATTTAGAGACTCATGTTTTGGCCCTATTAGACTTTGGAATATTTCTATGAAATATTACAGATCTAAGCGTGAAGGCAACATGCGATTCCGAGTCCTGGTGTGCCCGGAATTAATTTTATAAAAATATTAAGTATTTTTATACTATGCATGTGAAGGGGGTGTGATATATGCTAAATGGTGGCACTGAACGGGAATATGAGGGAACAGTTGCGTCGGGAACGTTCCGTTTAGCCTAGGGGGTGTGTAAACTTAGCAGGCACGGGCCTGCTGTGAGAAAAGCCACCAGAGGCGTTTTCGTAAATAAATTGAAATGTTTATTTATGATAATCGGCTCGAATAAATCCTAAACGAAGTCTTGGATTGTAAATCTGATTCCTCAGTTGCGTTCAAAACGGCACGTTTACCCTAGCGGCGACCTTACTTCTGTCTGCGTCGGGTGTGGGGTCCAAGCCGAGACGTGCGTGGGAGTGAAATGAGGTTTTTGTTTTTTTTTAAATACAAATAAAACCTCCTCTCCCCCATTTGTACGCACAACAGGAGACCACTTCCTCCTCTATTCTCCTCCTTCTTCGAAGAACAAGTCTCAAAGGTGCCGCCGTCAGCCATTTTCGACGCAGATCGTCGGCAGATCGAGCTTCAGTGCGTCGCCGACGTCGTTCTGCACCCGAAGCTTCGGCGTTTCGCCCGCGAGGTAGGCGGTTTGAGTTTTAATCCCCCGATCTAATTTATGCTGATTTTTTCTTTGATTTGTCATCATAACAGTGAATATCAGGTCCCGAGGGTTGCGCAGATGCCTCCGTATCAAAAAACGGACCACTGGGGTGGTACCGGTGGTCCGCGGAAGACTCGCCGAAGCAGCACCGGCCCAGCGGCGCCGACACCGGCAAGGGGCGGCTGACCACGGTGGGCCGGTGCGACAATGCGGCAGCAGCTTCCTGAAGCACGACGGTGGCCACCTGATGCATGACAGTGCGGGCCGCAGCGCGGAGGAGGACCGTCGGCCACGGCGGGCCGGCGGCGGGGCGGTGGGGCCGGCCGGTTCAGGCCAGTCCGACCCCTTTTTAACACATGAGGGTTTGAAAACCCCCATTCCGTGAAATCCAGAAGTCTGTTTCATGTTCTATTTGCGGCGATGTGACCCTGGAAATGAGGAGAACCTTTCAGTGTGGGTTCATGAGTTTTAGGTTTCAGGATCGTGGCCCGGGAACTTGAAACGTCGAATAAAATAATAATATTTTTTTATTATTCGACTTCGGGCTATCGTATCTTCTACCCATAGCGTCCGATTGATGTGCCGTCAGTGGCGTTGAGAACTTGGTGGTATAAAGGAATTTTTTTGATTATTTTTGGGTGTTGGGACTGAGTTTGGGGTGCGGGCCCCATGAGGCCCGGTTTTCGCATTTGTAGAGAAACACAACTTTCTCCTCAGGAGTCTGAATTTGGCGGATGAATAGTAGATCTTGTGTGTTTTTCCGAGAGGATCGCAATGGTGTGATTCGTTCGATGTGTTTTGGGATCAAGGCATGGGCCCCACCCGAGCAAGCTACAGTGAATAGTACCTTTTTCACCGGTTGTCCGTTTTAGAAAAACGAGTAGTCGATCCTGTGTTTTTTTCCGAGGGGATCGCCATGGCATGATTTTCTTGATGAGTTTCGGGATCATTGCATGGGCCCCGCACAGGCTAGCTATGGTGAATAGTTCCTTTTTCACCGGTTGCCTGTTTCGGGCGAGTAAACAGCCTATCCTATGTGTTTTTCCGCATGGATCACAATGGTGGCCTCGGTATCGACCTTGGAGGTGGGATTGGGGTGTCGGGATCGAGCCCCGTTGGGTCGGGTCGTGACAAGATTATCTCATAAAATTATGACATGGTAAAATAATAAATATGGTGTAACACACAAAATTTGAAAAGTGTATGAATAACTAATCTCATCATCATAAACATGGTTTCTTTGGGTATATATTTACTTTCAAGTGCCTCATAATGGTTTCTAAATAAAATGTGAATTATCCTAAATGTATTCCCTTGGAGTGTCACACCAGATGTGCTATAAGGCCTGTTTTCATATACCTGGTTATACCAAGTCAGACCTGATGCACTTTGTTGGGGTTTTCACCCCTAGGTACATCTATTCCATAACCATATCCACTTGTAGTCTCCAGACATGGTTGTATTTCTAAAAATACCCACATAATCTATACCTTACCAAAATAAAGGATATTATTCTATACTTATCCTCAAATTCAATGTTCGGGTTATGTTCCCTGATCTATGTTTTATAAATCTAGTTTCTATGGTTTCTACTAAACCTCCTTTAACACTAACTGTAGTGCTCTGACCCTAGAATCCCAGATCCAGGGCATTATTTTATTACATTGGAATGATTATAAGGAATCAAATAATGAAGGACCAACCAGTTTAGAAATTTTGTAAATCCATATTACATACACGATACCCATATTAAATTGAGAAATAGAAAATTATAAATTATAAATAATTAAATGAAATAAACTGCATCCTTAAAATATTATTGAATGATTTCTTCTTCATAACCTAGGGAAATGAAAAATATAAGCATGAGATCAAATGATCCGTGAGGTTAAGTTAATCAGAATAAATAATGATTTAATGAGAGTTAATCAACATGGAAATGTAAACAACTGAAAACACATTCCATTTAAATAACTAGATAAGTCAAAATCAATATGTAATGTTAGGAAATTGCAACAAATTCTATATAATTAATAAAGTTAGAATATAATACATTCATAGATATGTCAAAGAAACAATAACTTTCATAAATAATAATTGAGTCTAAATGAGGTAATTTTTTTATTCTTAGATTCCATGTTTCCTAGTACGTATGAAATTTACCATCAAGACTGTCATGACCCGTCCTTGGGGCCCGTGCCGTGACTACCCCAAGCTCGCCTTCCATAGGCCAGGGGCTGGCGACTAGCACCAAGGCGTAAACCCCGGTAAAAAGGGAAGGCATTGCCTTTGTATAGTAAACAAGCACCACAGAGTAAGAAAGCGGAAAAGTAAACACTAAGTTAGAATAGAGTACAACTGAAAGTGCGGAAAAGTAAATGGACCAGTATACAAACCCAAACTGAAATTAAAGTATAACTCGAAAGGGAAAACATCAACTGTAAAGTAAAAGCCTCTACGCCGAGCTGTCTACTGGAAATCCCACCTGAAGGGTGGGTACAGATAGCTCGACTGCTCCTCGGGTCCTGCTGTCCGCTCCGAGCACATTCCGCCTAGTGGTCCACCTCCAGGTACCGTCCTGCTCTGCGAGCCTCAACCACGATCAACACTGTCCGTCGTCTGAAACCAACACAACGTAGTGCGGGCATAGCTCGTGCAGGGGTGAGTATAAGCTACTCAGTAGAGACCCCAAGACCCCCGAAGGTCTCCCAAAATCCACAAAGGATAAACCACAAAAGAAAGATACAATCACGAAGTAACAACCGACACTGCTTAGGTATATGCCCATACATATACCTAAGTCATCAATTCTAATACGCTCCAACCTCCGAGCCCAAGTACAACTCAGTCCACACAGGAAAGTATATGTATTCCACACAGGAAAGCAAAACGTAATCCACACAGGATAGCACAACACAATCCACAAAGGAAGGTAAACAGGATTCAGCCCACACAGGTATACATCTTCGAAGACGATAGAGATGATCACTGATCCATCTAAGTCGTCGGACCCACAAAGGATCGATAGGTACTAACCCCCGCAAAGACCCACACAGGATCAGACCCACACGGGATCTGTAGGCGCTGGTTCACACAGGACCGCTGAGCGCTGACCCACACAGGATCGGACCCACACAGGATCGGACCCACACAGGATCGGACCCACACAGGATCGGTAGCACTGATCCACATAGGATCGCTGAGTGCTGTAGTCGTCGTCATCGAATCCACTGAGGATCTCTGCACAGTCGTCGTCGCAGTCACAGTAGCAGTCGCAGCTAGCTCTAGGGTTCCCGCACACAACAAGCTCGTTCAGGAGGGTCCACTCCATGAGCCGAGAGGCTGATATATCAACTATCACATAGTCCAGAGTTGATGTATCCAAAAGTTCCGTATCATCAACAGGAACTCAACGCAACAGACGACGCGTCAATCGGACGCCCGGTCTGAGAGTTATTGGCCTTTTCGTTCCAGGGGCCCGGTTGGTTTTTAAGGAAAAACCAACCCGACCGTACTCCACCTGCGTCCAAACCTCGGGCGGAGTATTCCAAAAGATACGTCTCACTAAGAGGAACTCAACAAAGCTGACGGCACGTCAATCAGACGTTCGTAGCTCAAGATATGAGTGTTTCCGCTCCGAGGGCCCGGTTGGTTTCGTGTACGAACCAACCCGGCCGAACTCAAAGTATTCCGAAACCTTCAGTGCGATATACCGAAACTACCGTCTCGCTCCAAGGATTGCATCTCCGTTGACGGCGTGTCGTTTGGAGGTCCGTAGCCTGAGTTATGGGCATTTGAACCTAAACAGTTCGGTATCGGGGGTTTCGGGCCCGGGACGACCCAGCCCGAGACCCTCCCGGCTGGCCCGAACAGGGTCAACCCGCCCGGGACAGGGTCGGCCCGGCCCGGCACGGCGCGGCCCGGCCCGGCCTGGCCGACCGGCCAGGCGCCGGTCCGGATCAGCGCAGTGCGCGCTGCCAGCTCGGCCTTCATCCGAGCTGTTGAAAAAAAAACGGGGGGTGCTTGCCCCCCCTTTGTAACCGCGGCCCCCCCTCAATAATGGGGGGCCGCTCAACTTGCCGGGGGATTTTAATTCCCCCGGCCTTCCCCATTTCCTGCCGGCCCGACCTGGCCGGCCGACTCCTCCTCAACGGGACGGGCAGTGGCCGGTCCCTTTCCGGCTTCGACACCGGCGGCCCGGTTGGCCACCGGTCACCAAGCTCCGCCGCGGCCCGGAACCGGCCGCGACCCTTGTCGTCCGGCGCGGCCCCGCTCCGGCCGCGGCGCCTTCAATTTCCTTCAACGCGGCGCGACGGCGTCGCGTTCTTGAATTTCTTTCCACGGCGCGGCGCGACGGCGCCATGCAATACTTGCCGTGCGATTGCCGCATGGTGCGACGACACCATGCCATCCCATTCCATCTGAAAGGAAACAAACATGAACATAGGAGGGGGGGTTCGGCCATGTTTGTGCGGTCCGACCCCCTCTCGTTAAACGATAACATTTAGTCAATTAACCACGATGTTCGACATGCCAGATATAAGAACGGAAATAATTTAAAAGATTAAAAAATAATCCCCTACATCGGTTTCAAGAGCTGAGCACGCCAACAAGCCGTGGAAGACAAGCGTCGCAGAGGTCGGGCGTCGCGGGAATCGTACGTCGATTCTGTTGACGTCAAGGTGCGTCCGAAGAGGTAGCGTCGCTGGAGAAGCTTCGTAAGCTGACGGAGAAAGCCCGAGGAGGAAGCGGCATCTCCTTTCATTGACACGGAAGAAGATCGAAAGAAGCGGCGTCGTTGATCTTCGGAAACACACCGGTTGCGAAGAAAAGAAGAGACAACACATCTTTCTCTTTTTATGGTGACAGCGTTCTTCGTCAGAGCCTAAGTGTTCTTCGCGTTCTTCTTCAAGGTTGAAGAAGATGAAGAAAGCTTCCCAATCTTCTCAAGGTGGGAAAAGATACTAACCAAAATAAAATAAGTCTAAGCCTTATTTTATTCACAAAACCCAACCTCTTTGAATTTCAAAGGGTTGAAATTAAGTAACTCATCTTAATTAATAACACAAGTTGTCAAATTAATTAGAGTGGAGTTATTTGGGAGTTTAAGGGAACTTGAAGAGTTAGGGATCGTGTGGGCCCCACCACACTTAATCCTCTCAAGGGAGGTTATGTGGATGTGGGTCCTACCTCTAACTCCCATTGGGAGGAAATAACCAACAAGTTAAAAATAAGTTGTGTTCCAAAATTTTATTTTACTTCTTCTAATTTCCCCCAAAACTAACTTTCATCCCGCATAAAACGCAACCTCTAAAAAGGTCTCCTTGAGTGAATATCAGCGCAGTGAGTTCATCGGTGCCCTCAGAATTTGATTCCGGGCACCAGTTTAAAAGTTAGAAATTCCCGCTCGTTCGTTCACTGAACGTACCCGAGCCAAACTTCGGAAAATGATTCCGGGCACACCGGGCCTCGGAATCAGGTGCCGTCAGAAACTGCGCTCTTGTAAAATTCTAAAGAAAATTAAGAAAAAATTTTCCTTGAATTTTAAGGGTCTTTACATTACTCCCACCTCAGGGATTTGCATCCCCGTAAAAATACATCAAAACTAGGGAAACAAATGAGGGTACTGAGCACGCATCTGAGCCTCCAGCTCCCAAGTGATCTCCTGGAGATTCCCGTGCTGCCATCTGATGCGCACTAGAGGAATCGACCGTCCACGTAGGACCCGCTCCTGTCGATCCTCGATCTCCACCGGGACCTCCGTAAAAGTCTCCCCATCGTCAACGTCAAGCTCCCCATTGTCAATGATGTGCGTCGGGTCGTGCACGTATCTCCTCAGCTGAGATACGTGGAAGACGTCGTGCACCCTGTGCACCTGAGGTGGTAGAGCCAGGAAATAAGCCACCTTGCCTATCCTGCTGAGGACCTGGAATGGTCCGATGAAGCGCGGAGATAACTTGTCGCCTCGGCCAAATCTCCGTATACCACGTCGAGGTGAGACCCGCAAGAAGACGTGGTTGCAATCCTCGAACTCTAGTGGCCTCCGCCTCCTATCAACGTATGACTTCTGCCGGCTCTGAGCTGTCCTCATCCGGTCCTGGATGACCTGGACCTTCTCTGTCGTGGCCGGGACCATCTCTGGTCCCACAAGTGCTGACTCCCAAGGGTCAGTCCAACACAAAGGAGATCTGCAAGGTTGACCGTACAACGCCTCGTACGGTGCCATCCTGATGGTGGAGTGGTAGCTGTTGTTGTACGCGAACTCCACCAAGGGTAGGTGGTCATCCCAGCTACGACCAAAGTTAAGGACACATGCGCGGAGCATGTCCTCGAGAGTCTGAATGGTCCTCTCCGTCTGACCATCCGTCTGAGGGTGAAAGGCTGTGCTCAAATGTAGCTGCGTCCCAAACGCCTCCTGCAACCCCTTCCATAGCTGGGAAGTAAAGCGAGGATCTCGATCGAAGACGATAGATGATGGCACACCGTGAAGCCGTACAATCTCCTGAACGTAGAGATGCCCCAAGCTCTCCACTGAGCCCTGCTCTCTGATGGGTAAGAAGTGTGCCGACTTGGTGAGTCAGTCGACAATCACCCAGATGGAGTCGTGACCTCTGGAAGTGCGTCGAAGTCCAGTCACGAAGTCCATAGATATCCCGTCCCACTTCCACTCCGGGACCTCCAAGGGTTGTACCAAGCCTGCTGGTACCTGGTTCTCAGCCTTCACCTGTTGGCAGGTGAGGCATCGAGAAACGAACTCTGCCACAACCTTCTTCATGCCCGGCCACCAATGCTGTCGTCTGAGATCCTGGTACATCTTCGCCACTCCAGGATGTACCTCCAAAGGAGAAGTGTGAAACTCTCTCAGCACCTCCTCTCGTAAAGCGACTGGTACCATGGTACGTCCTCTGAAAAGGATGTCGTGCTCTACTTCAAAGGAGAAACCATCAGGTGCCTGTCCTGAGGATATCTGTGCACGCCGCGTCTCACAGTCGGTATCCCCACGCTGTGTCTCTCTGAATCGCTGCAGTAGTGGAGGAGTGATTGTGAGAGACTGAAGGAAGGCTGCTCCATCTCTATCCACAAAGGATATCTGCAAAGCGGCTAGCTGCTCTGTCGCCTCCCCAAGTTGTTGTATGCCCGTCCTCCTGCTGAGGGCATCGACTACTACGTTCCCCTTCCCAGGAGTATAGACTATCTCAGACTTATAGTCCTGGAGGAACTCGAGCCATCGTCGCTGTCTCAGATTCAGATCCTTCTGAGAGAAGATGTACCTGAGACTCTGATGATCAGAAAAGACTGTAAAGCGCTCGCCCATCAGATAGTGTCACCATGTCTTCAAAGAGAAGACCACTTCTGCTAACTCCAGGTCATGGGTAGCGTAGTTATGCTCATGCGGCCTCAACTGACGTGATCCATAGGCGATCACTTCCCGCTCCTGCATCAGGACACATCCGAGTCCGGTCCCTGATGCATCGTAGTAAACTACGTACCCTACTCCCTCCTCAGGCAACCTCAAGATAAGTGCGCTGGTCAATCTCTGTCTCATCTCCTGGAAGCTCTGCTGACATCTGTCTGACCACATGAAGGGTTTCCCCTTCTTCGTCAAAGCTGAGAGTGGTGCCGAAACTCTAGAGAAGTCTGTCATGAATCTCCAGTAGTATCCAGCTAATCCAAAGAAACTCCGCAGCTCCTTCACGCTCCTGGGTGGCTCCCAAGCTAACACTGCCTCGATCTTCACAGGATCCACTGAAACTCCCGCCTCAGAGATGACGTGTCCCAAGAAGTGGACCTCACGTATCCAGAACTGACACTTCGAGAGATTACCATAAAGCTGGTGCTCTAGGAGTGTGTCTAGTACAACCCGTAAGTGGTAGGCATGCTCCTCCTCAGTCGTCGAGTAAATCAAAATGTCGTCGATGAAGACCATGACAAATCGATCGAGGTATGGCTGAAAGATCCTGTTCATGAGGGCCATGAACACTGCTGGAGCATTGGTTACGCCGAATGGCATAACCAAGAATTCATAGTGGCCATACCGACATCTGAAGGCCATCTTCTGCACGTCCTCATCTCTAACTCTGAGTTGATGATAGCCTGACCTGAGGTCTATCTTCGAGAACCACCGTGCTCCCTTGAGCTGATCAAAGAGGTCATCAATCCTCAGTAGCAGATACTTGTTCCTCACTGTCACCTGGTTCAGATGACGATAGTCAACACAAAGTCGCAAGATCTCGTCCGCCTTCTTGGCGAACAAAATCGGGGAAGCCCAGGGTGAAACACTGGGTCAGATGAACCCCTTGCCCTGTAAGTCCTCCAACTATACCCGTAGCTCTCGAAGCTCGGAGGGGGCCATCCGATATGCTGGAGTCGATATCGGGGTTGTCCCGGGGTACAGGTCAATATAAAATTCTACCTCCCTGCGAGGAGGTAACCCTGGGACGTCGTCGGGAAAAACGTCCACAAACTGATCCAGCACTGCAGGAAAACCAGGACTCCGCACGTCAACTGCTCCTAGGATGAGGCTAGCCAACTGATGAGTGATGGGATGTCCTCTCCTCCGTGGAAATCCATCCTGTGCTGCAAAGGCTCCCTTCTCGTCGATGAAGGTGAACCTGCTCCCGTTGGTGCGTACACATCGCACCTAGTGCCTAAAACAGTCAATCTGTGCATGGACCGTAGATAACCAATCCATGCCCAAGATGACTTCATAAGGCCTCGACGCTGCTACAAGAAGATCCCAGTCAAAGCTCTCGCCTCCTAGAGTAAGCTCACACTGCCGGCACCGGTGCGTAATCGTCGAGTCTACTCCCGTAGGAGTCTCTAGCATAAGGATAGAGCCAACGGCTCTGTCGGAATCTCCGAGCTCCGAACAAGGGCAGTGGCTATGAAAGAGTGAATCGCTCCTGTGTCTATAAGTACTGCAGCAAGGGTGGAATAGACACAGATAGTACCTCGAATCATCTCGGGCGCGCCGTGGTCGTAGGCCTCTACTGCCTGGAGCTATGCTTGTCTCTGCCCGCCAGCTCCCTGTGGTCGGGGTAGACCTCTTGGTGGTGGTGGTGGTAGAGCCTCAAAGCGTCGCCCACCACCTACTGCTCGGCCAGCTCTCCTGTCTCATCCGCCTCCTCCCTGCGGACCGCCACGGTCGACCCTCTGTCACTTCCTCGGTGGTCCCTCAACCGTCTGATGCTCCTCGGCACGACGGGTCGGGAAGTCACGAGCCATGTGGCCCTGCCCGCCACACGAGTAGCACTGTCTGCCTCACGAAAGACTGGCTCCGCGCTGTGTGCCCCGTACTGCTGAGCCAGTGTCCTGAGGTTGTCTTCCTGAGGGTCTGGTCTGCCTGGACCCAAGAGTCATCCGTCGACTGCCTGCTGCAGAAGACTCTGCTACGTGCCGCCCTACGGTGGGTCTCGGCGCTGGTGTAGACTCAGCAAGAAATCTCTCGATCAAAAGGGCCCGATCCAGTACTACCGTATGAGTCGGTATGCTGAGGGAGATCAACGATACCCTGATCTCGTGTCTCAATCCCTGCTCGAAGGTCTGGGCCCGGAAGAATGGGTCTCGTACCATGTCGGCCGAGTAGCGCGAGAGATCGGTAAATCTCGCCGAGTACTGAGCGACCATCATGCTGCCCTTCCGCAGCTGAAGAAGCTCTTGAATGCGCACCGCACGGAGGGTGGCTGAGACGAACTCTGAGCGGAAGAGGCTCTCAAAGTCCGTCCAAAGTAGAGATGCCTCATCGTGCACCTGGAGCTTCAAGATCTACCATCGGCCCGCTGCTGCGTGTAGTAGGCTCACAGCGAGGATCACCATGAGGTCTGATGGTGTCCTCACTAGCCTGAAAACTCGTACGACTGCCTCCACCCAATCCTCGGCTGCCTGGGGGTCCGTCTCCCCATGAAACCTAGGCAGTCGCTGGCGCTGAAACTCATGCAGTGCACTGATGCGACGTCCATCGTCAGCGGCTGGTGCTGGAAGTATCGGTGGATCGGAAGGTAGTGCTACCGCCGGTGCCACTGCTGACAAAGGGCCCTGCACCAAGGCCTCGTCGCTCGGTGGGTTGTCGTCACGCTCGACTCTCGGAACCCTAGCTGGCTGCCATCGTGGGCCCATCCTAAAAAGGAAACAGGTGCGCCACGATCAGAACAGTATACCTGGTGAGCTGATATAAAGTAATCACAAAGAAAACTTTGAAACACACAGGCGATCAATGTTTTCGTGCATTAAGTCGGAAATCAGAAGTCAGGGTATTGGTGTACGGATACGTCGGCCGTCGCACCAACACTGGACTCCCTGGACTGATAACCACACCCAATACGCTAAACACTATTGCTTCACATAGAAAAGATCAGAGTTCACGGTAGAACCGAACTCCTCTGATACCAATTTGTCACGGCCCGTCCTCGGGGCCCGTGCCGTGACTACCCCAAGCCCGCCTTCCATAGGCCAGGGGCTGGCGACTAGCACCAAGGTGTAAATCCTGGTAAAAAGGGAAGGAATTGCCTTTGTATAGTAAACAAGCACCACAGAGTAAGAAAGAAGAAAAGTAAACACTAAGTAAGAACAGAGTACAACTGAAAGTGCAGAAAAGTAAATGGACCAGTATACAAACCCAAACTGAAAGTAAAGTACAACTCAAAAGGGAAAACATCAACTGTAAAGTAAAAGCCGCTACGCCTAGCCGTCCACTGCAAATCCCACCTGAAGGGTGGGTACAGATAGCTCCACTGCTCCTCGGGTCCCACCGTCCGCTCCGAGCACATTCCGCCCAGTGGTCCACCTCCAGGTATCGTCCTGCTCTGCGAGCCTCAACCACGATCAACGTTGTCCGTCGTCTGCAACCAACACAACGTAGTGCGGGCATAGCCCATGCAGGGGTGAGTATAAGCTACTCATTAGGGACCCCGAGACCCCCGAATGTCTCCCAAAATCCACAAAGGATAAACCACAAAAGAAAGATACAATCATGAAGTAACAACCGACACTGCTTAGGTATATGCCCATACATATACCTAAGTCATCAATTCTAATATGCTCCAACATCCGAGTCCAAGTACAACTCAGTCCACACAGGAAAGTTTACGTATTCCACACAGGAAAGAAAAACGTAATCCCCACAGGATAGCACAACACAATCAACACAGGAAGGTAAACAGGATTTATCTCACACAGGTATACATCTTCGAAGACGATATAGATGATCACTGATCCATCTAAGTCGTCAGACCCACAAAGGATCAATAGGTACTAACCCCCGCAAAGACCCACACAGGATCGGACCCACACATGATCTGTAGGCGCTGGTTCACACAGGACCGCTGAGCGCTGACGCACATAGGATCGGACCCACACAGGATCGATAGCACTGATCCACACAGGATCGCTGAGTGCTGTAGTCGTCGTCGTCGAATCCACTGAGAATCTCTGCACAGTCGTCCTCGCAGTCACAGTAGCAGTCGCAGCCAGCTCTAGGGTTCCCGCACACAGCAAGCTCGTTCGGGAGGGTCCGATCCATGAGCCGAGAGGCTGATACATCAACTATCACATAGTCCAGAGTTGATGTATCCAAAATTTCTATATCGTCAACAAGAACTCAACGCAACAGACGGCGCGTCAATCGGACGCCCGGTCTGAGAGTTATTAGCTTTTTCGTTCCAGGGGCCCGGTTGGTTTTTAAGGAAAAACAAACCCGACCGTACTCCACCTGCATCCAAACCTCGGATGGAGTATTCCAAAAGATCCGTCTCACTAAGAGGAACTCAACAAAGCTGACGACATGTCAATCGGACGTCCGTAGCTCAAGATATTAGTGTTTCCGCTCCGAGGGCCCGGTTGGTTTCGTGTACGAACCAACCCGGCCGAACTCAATGTATTCCGAAACCTTGAGTGTGATATACTGAAACGACCGTCTCTCTCCAAGGATTGCATCTCCGCTGACGGAACGTCATTTGGAGGTCCGTAGCCCGAGTTATGGGCATTTGTACCTAAACAGTTCGGTATCGGGGGTTTCGGGCCCGGGCCGACCCGGCCCGAGACCCCCCCGGCTGGCCCGAACCGGGTCGACCAGCCCGGGACAGGGTCAGCCCGGCCCGGCGCGGTGCGGCCCGGCCCAGCGCGCTGGGCGCGCTGCCAGCTCGGCCTTTGGCCGAGCTGTTGAAAAAAAACGGGGGGCGCTTGCCCCCCCTTTGTAACCGCGGACCCCCCCTCAATAATGGGGGGTCATTCAACTGGCCGGGGGGATTTTAGTTCCCCCGGCCTTCCCCATTTCCTTCCGGCCCGACCTGGCCGGCCGGCTCCTCCTCAACGGGACCGGCAGTGGCCGGTCCCTTTCCGGCTTCGACACCGGTGGCCCGGCTGGCCGCCGGTCACCAAGCTCCGCCGCGGCCCAGATCCAACCGTGGCCCTTGTCGTCCGGCGCGGTGCGACGGCACCGCGCCCCTCCGCCGCGGCCCCGCTCCGGCTGTGGCGCCTTCAATTTCCTTCAATGCGGCGCGACGACGTCACGTTCTTGAATTTCTTTCCACGGCACGGCGCGACGGCACCGCGCAATACTTGCTGTGCGATTCCCGCGTGGTGCGACGGCACCACGCCATCCCGTTCCATCCGCAAGGAAACAAACATGAACATAGGAGGGGGGGGGTTCGGCTGTGTTTGTGCGGTCCGACCCCCTCTCGTTAAATGATAACATTTAGTCGATTAACCATGATGTTCGACATGCCAGAAATAAGAACGGAAATAATTTAAAAGATTAACAAATAATCCCCTACCTCGGTTTCAAGAGCGGAGCACGCCAACAAGCCGCGAAAGACAAGCATCACGGAGGTCGGGCGTCACTGGAATCGTACGTCGATTCCATTGACGTCGAGGTGCGTCCGAAGAGGTAGCGTTGCTGGAGAAGCTTCGTAAGCTGACAGAGAAAGCCCGAGGAGGAAGCGGTGTCTCCTTTCGTTGACACGAAAGAAGATCGAAAGAAGCGGCGTCATCGATCTTTGGAAACACACCGGCTGCGAAGAAAAGAAGAGACGACACGTCTTTCTCTTCTTATGGTGACGGCGTTCTTCGTCGGAGCCTAAGTGTTCTTCGCGTTCTTCGTCAAGGTTGAAGAAGATGAAGAAAGCTTCCCAATCCTCTCAAGGTGGCAAAAGATACTAACCAAAATAAAATAAGTCTAAGCCTTATTTTATTCACACAACCCAACCTCTTTGAATTTCAAAGGTTTGAAATTAAGTAACTCATCTTAATTAATAACACAAGTTGTCAAATTAATTAGAGTGGAGTAATTTGGGAGTTTAAGGGATGTTGAAGAGTTAGGGCTCGTGTGGGCCCCACCACACTTAATCCTCTCAAGGGAGGTTATGTGGATGTGGGTCCCACCTCTAACTCCCTTTGGGAGGAAATAACCAACAAGTTAAAAATAAATTGTGTTCCACAATTTTATTTAACTTCTTCTAATTTCCCCCAAAACTAACTTTCATCCCGCATAAAACGCAACCTCGGAAAAGGTCTCCTTAAAGCGAATATCGGTGCTTCGAGTTCATCGGTGCCCTCGGAATTCGATTCCAGGCACCGGTTCAAAAGTTATAAATTCCCGCTCATTCGTTCACTGAACGTACCAGAGCCAAACTTCGGAAAATGCTTCCGGGCACACCGGGCCTCAGAATCAGGTGCCGTCAGAAACCGCACTCTTTTTAAATTCTAAAGAAAATTAAGAAAAAATTTCCCTTGAATTTTATGGGTCTTTACAAAGACATTTTATAATAAGTATTAGAATATTGGGTAAAAACCCTTCTAATTTGGGAAAATGATTCATCTCATGAGACTACCAATGCATTTATGGTCAATCTATAATTATTCTCCACCTGTTTCGTACCTATCCAAAGAATTCCTCATATATCGAATAATCAATTTAATTCATGAAAAATGTATCTTATAAAAAAAATCAATATTGAATAAATAATATGGATTTATCAATAATTAGTCAGTGTAAGATATATAACAACATGGGTTTTTAAAATTTATGAATGGAGTACCATATAAAGATCATTAAAACATTCTTGGGTAAATTAATATTTAAACATTCCAATGTGTCCCATACCACCATGAAAAATTTGAATCATAATCACCACAAAGTTATAATATTAAATGATAACAATGAATATCATGAGAATAAGTAAAATCATTATATAACATTTCATTGGGTATTATATACTCCATATAAAAGTGAATTGGTGCATAAAAACAATTAATAATTAATGGAATGTAAATTCAGAAGAAATAACTTACCATGAGTGTGACTTTTCACCTGTGTCTTTAAATTAAAAAATAATAAATAAATGTTATTTATTTAATTTCTTCAGAAAATATTTAAATTTTATTGTTACTTCTACTTCACTTATTAGAATTTTTTATAAACTACTTAAACAATTCTGTTTTGGTCGGGTTTCTTTACCATATTCTATTTATGAGTCAAAAATGACTTTGGTATGTGAAATATGGTCAAAGGTTCATTATATAAACATATATAAAAGAATAATAATGAAATATTTATCATATTTATATATTGATTATATTTTAAAACCAATCAAAAAATATGGTTTTGAAAAATTAACTAATGTTTCAATCATGGAGAAGGTATGCCGTACATACGTATGAGTAACATTTCAATTTTTCAGTGATCATTTTGGAAAGAAGTTTAGTGACATAATATTTTTATATATTGATTTTTATTTAATAAATATCAGGTTATTTAATCATATATAATTTTATATAGAATTATTTTTATTTAAAATGAATCACATTGTGTTGGGGAGGCAGTAGTCCACACGTCCACAACCAACATTATAACTTTTTAGTGTCTGAAAAGGGTAATAATGAAAATTATATATTATTTTTTAATAAAAGTAATTATTTAATAAATATAATATATATTTCATTTATGTTACATATGTTTAATTAAAACCATCTGTTGGTCGGAGTGGAATCTCAAGAGGGGGGTGAATTGAGTTCCTATATAAAATTTCTGTTATAAACTTTATTATAAAGATCCCCCAAATTATTGAAAACAACCCAGTTAATTAAGGTAGTAGATATATAGGTGTCTAATTGGTCAACAGGTTTCTCAAAGGGTGATTAGTCCTCATTCGAATTAGTGTATAACACTTCTTAAACTTTTGAAACAAGTTTACTGAGTTAAGAAAATATACACACTAACCAAAACTAACTATCAAAGTGATAACAAAATAGTATTGTGTTTAAGAAAATATAAGAAGCAGAGAATAGATAAAACAGAGTATAACAAAGTATAGAACACAAAAGAGATAAACAAGTGGTTCAATCTCAAGCTGAGACTTAGTCCTCTTCACTTGGTGGTCACTTGTCACCAAGAAGTTTATATTAGCAGTAAACTTGATACACAGCTTGTATAGGGATTTACAATAGTTTTCAAAAACTCTCCAGGGTTCACACCCTCTACCACTATTCTTCATGGGAAAGACAAGAAATATAGACCACACACGGTCTCTTCCATAGTTTTATGTGGGATCAAAATGTGAGTGAGGTTCGATGTAAGGATATTCAATATCCTCCAGTTCTAGCACAAGAGATAGTGTGTGAAGCATAATTCTCAGAAATGTAAAAGACAAAGAAACACAGTAGAGTAGTTATGATGAGAAAGAGTTTATAAGGCTCTATGTGTTTGCAGTTCATCTCTTGACTCATTTAAGTGAGAAATTTTGAAGTTCGAGTCAATATATGGAATTGTCTCTAAAATAGAGTGTCGCAACTCTAGGTACTAGCTTTTGAGGAATTGAGTGTTATGATTCTTGAATTTATTGAAAGTTGATGATACAAAAAATGAAGACTCAAGTTGTTTTCCCAAAATGGTCTTTTTGAATTTCTTGGGGGTTCGTAGTGAAGATGCTCGAATGGTTCCTTGTTCTTCAGTAATTTCTTCCTTGTTCTTTTTAACTTCTGGACCCTTTTTTATGTTTTCTTTGTGCCTCTATTTATCTTTCTTCCTCGGTGTTTTTCTTTCATATTTTAGGACCAACAATAGGAGTGAGTACATCACGTCCAATATTTCTCATACCTCATACTGTCAAGATATGGTCTAATGATATGTTTGCAATAATCATTAATTAAGTCAGAAGCATTAAATTTAGAAAATATGCCCGTTAGAAAATTATATGAAATTGACAAAGGGTATCTCTAGTCTAGTAACGGTATCCTTCACATTGGTAGGCTTTAACAGCAGTTTCACATCAGCAACTTCCAACTGTACCCTTTCATTGGTAACCTTCAGCGGTAACCTTCAACAGTAGGCTTGCATCGGTGACCTTGTAACGGTGACCATGTATCAGTGACCTTTGTATCGGTGACCTTGTAGTGGTGACCATGTATCAGTGACCTTTGTATCGGTGATCTTTGTATCGGTGGCATTTGTATCGGTGACCTTTGTATCGGTGACCTTTGTATCTGTGACCTTTGTATCAGTGACCTTGTATTGGTGACCTTTGTATCAGTGACCATTTTATCGGTGGCCTTTGTATCGGTGATCTTGTCTCGGTGAACTTTGTATCAGTGACCTTTGTACTTAGATAAATTCTGAATTGTAAGCTTAAAATGAGAGCAGTCCGATTAATCAGTATATAGGTATTACTTTGAGATAAGCATGATTGTCACACAAACGATTATCTTGTAAGTGAAACATAATTATAACATAAAGAAAAAATGATTTGGGATTATCAAAATAGGCATGTCGAAAAATATTCCCCTTTTTGATAATCAAAAATTATATGGTGAACACTACATTTAGACCATAACATATATAAACACATATAAGCACTCCTCCCCACTTTGGGTAACCGAGAGAATTTATGTTTGAATATTTTCTACCCCTTTGTGATTAACAAAAAATCAGAAATAACAAAAAGGGAGAGAAGGGACTATTTGTATTAATAAAACAGTAGTACAATATACAAAAAATAAATACATTAATCCCTATCTACTAAGATAGTCTACACTCAATCCACATCAGATATGCCTATAATAGATTTTTCCTTGGAAGCTGAGGATGCAGGTTCTGAAGGTGGAGGGATAGGCCGAGGGATGGCAGTTAACAGTCTAAGAGGAGCTGCAACAGAAGCATTAGTAGACCTGTAGGGAGTAGATCTATGGGGAATGGTAGGGGTCAAGCTTCTGATGGCCTGTTCAGGAGTCCTCGTAGGTGCCGCACTGGAGAATCCTAAGGCACCTGAGGTAGAGGGAAAAGTTGGAGGAACAATGATGGGAGTGCAGTCCACATGGAGGAAAGGCAAGAGAAGATTCCTGAAGTCCATAATAATGCTTCCCCCTCTTTCCATAGCGGAAATAAAACCATCCTTATAGTTCATAAATTTCTCCAAAGCAGGAGTCAGCTCCCGAAGCTTTCTCACTTGATCCTTAAAGGCCTGAGTGACATGAGGGATTCTCAAATTTTCCAAAAGAAACATGAAGTGGACATCCATCTGATGCTTAGTGTATACCCGTTTTTAGTAGAAGTCAACTTGATCCTTGATGTATTTTTGATCTTGATAAGCTTCCCTTAAATAATTTCCCAAAAGGTTATGAATTTCCCTGATAATGGAAATGAAATGAAAGTCTGAGGTACTAACACCAGATAACTTTTCAACTTCTTCTATAACAATGGTCCTGAAAGCTTCAATGTCAACATGAGGGGAGGCTGAGGTGGAAGTAGATGCACCCAGAGATGCCAGAGAGAAAGACACTATCTCTTTAAAGGATTTAGTCAGCCCACTAATCAGCCTCTTTACATCATCATCTTGTCCTTTCACATGGGTTTCCATAGGCTTCTTAAAATCCTCAAAAAATGTGACCATTTGGTGAACCACAATTTTAACATATCTGAGGTCTCTATCCACCTGATCTCTTAAATCCATATATGAATATAAGTGGAAAATAGACTATTTCACTGATTCCATAGATTCTGCCAAAGTTCGTACATAATTATGACATTCCTTGACCTCATGTAACACATCTGAGTGAGAGGTAGAGACTATCCTTTCCACTGAAGATGTCACGAGTCCTTGATTGTGAGCTATTGTTCTCGCTATCTCAATGGATTGTTCATTAATATTCCTCTTCAGGTCTGATTCCAAAGAATCCAATTCATCTTTCCTTGCATAGTATCGAGGTAACCGAACCACTGGCTGCACAATGGAAGTTTCTGAGACCGTAAGAATTGGACGACTTCTGATAGGCTGGTCATCTTCAGAATCTCCATAATCCAGGCCAAAAACCACAGATCCAAGAGCTTCTGTACAGTCCTCTATCTCACGAGAAATAAAAACTGATCCTGTAGCAACATGCACCCCCCATTTGGATAATTCTCATAAACATCCACATCTATCTCCATATGACCTCCTTGATCAACTTCATCAACAAGAAGGTTCACTACCACTTCCTCCACAGAGTCTTCAACAACTTCCAAAACAAGCCCATCTCCAACTGAATTAGCAACATCTTCATCTCTACTTTATACCCTTTATGTGTGTCATATTAAAGAACTAATACAAAGACATTCCTCTTCATTTTCAGCAATAACTGTCTCAAAGTCACCATGACTTGATTCATAGTCCACATCTGTATCATAGGCATCTCTAAGTTCACTTAAGATATTTTCAGCCCCTTTTTCTTCACTGGTTTCCCCATCATTGTCCCTCAGGACAGTTTCCCTTCTAGGCAGTCTCTTTGGTGGCCTAGGCGCACCAAAGGATACAGTACCAACACTAGGATTTTAGGGAAGGCCGGGATCACTCCTGTCATCAATAGGAGAATCCTCTCTTTCTTTCACAACAACAACTTCTTCTTATTCTTCATCTGAATAAACAAGCTCTACTTCACCAAGCTTGAGACCAATATCTCCCTTATTCTTAATCCTAGTAGGATGAGCCACAGGGTTAAAATCTTCATACACCTTAGCCTCATCATTCACCCATCTTCTCATCCATGGATTCGACTTGATCTTCATTAGCTTACCAATCACTTTGGTGATGCAATGATTATCTTGAAGAACAACAGTTTCATCATTATCTCCTATACTCCTTTAACTTTCAACATAAGAGATATCAACTTAGCATGAAATAGGGCATTGGATATTTAAATGGGATTGGTCATATCTTATATTGGAATCATCAATAGCCTACATAAGTTGATCTTATGCTCATGATTTAATAGATAAAAAACAAAAACTTGTTGATACTTTAAAGTTGAAAAGTCCCCTCTCATGGGACTTAAAACATGCTGGATAAACTTGAAAAGAATATTATCTTCTACTACCATTTCAGCTGAAATGATGTTCCTAGGAATTCCATTCCCTGTCAATTCAGCTAATGCTTCTACATAGAAGAAGAACTCACTAGTGGGAGGCACCACTTTTGAGTAATAATCAAAAATCAATTCATGTGGAATCCATAAGAAGTCAACCCACTCAGTAGAGGAGAGACTCACACTTACTCCATTTACTCTAGAAGTAATCTGGTGCTGATCCTCAGACTACTCAAACTTGAGGTACTCATAAACTTAATTCACTAACTTTGGGTAATATGCTCTATTATTGTTTGAAAAACACTCAAAATATCCCTGAGATTCAAGTGCCTTTAGTAATAATGACCAGCTCAACAGTAGCCACTCTGAACTTAACTCCTTCTCAACCACTAATTCCCTCTTCTATAAATGCAGGTTAAGCACGTTTAACACAGTCTGGCTTCCACTACTCAACTTGGCTCTAGGTCTTTTATGATCGGGTTGTAAGAACCCAGTTCTTATTTTTGAGGTACGAGTTTCTTCTTTTTCCTTTTTCTTAAGTGTTTTTGAGAAAATATGGAAAATGGGGAAAAATCCTAAATTTTGGAACTACACGCCGTGTACTTTTCCACACACCGTGTACTTTTGGCCGTGTGGGATGGGTACATAGGGCATGTAGCCATGTCGGCGAAGAGGGGTGTAGGAACCGACTACACACCGTGTAGTGGTCCTTTACACGCCGTGTACATAGTCAGCAGACGTAAATAGTAAGGAGGTGGAGTAGCCGCCAGCTAGGCGACAGTACACACCGTGTACTCGGGAGTACATGTCGTGTACTCGGGAGTACAGGTTGTGTACTCATGTCGATGGATGAACAGTGTGGCGGTGCCACCAGAGGAGCAGTTAAATGAAGGGAGTACATGTTGTGTACTTGTAAGTACATGCCGTGTAGTTTGTTTTTTCGTCTTAAAACAGGCAGTAGCCTTCTAATTTGGAAGAGGAGGAATTTCACCTGTTTTGGAGCCAAAGGAGAAGGCCGAACCTTTGAAGATCTTCCGAGTGTTCATTTGAAATCCGTTTCCGCCTTGGACGATCTCGTTGGAACCGCGCGGGTAAGCCCTCTCTACTCCTAGCATATTGACGAAGCGTTGTCGTGCACGCTCTCAAAAATATTTATAGCTAAGTGCAGCACAGGGGCTGACCTAGGTCGTTCTCTTGAGGAGCTTTTGTGGTTAATAAATCACTACTTCTATTCCACCTAATCTAATTCTTTTTTTGTTGTTTAATATTTTATGAAATAAATGTAATTTAATAAAATAAATTAAATTCATAAATCATATGAAACTAAAATTTAATTCTAAATTACCATGCAATGCTAAACAGAATGTAATTAGGGAAGAAAGGAAGTTCTCCCGAGAGAATATTCAGGGAGCACCTTCATTGGCCAGCTTCAAATATTCTTAGTGTACACACTCCATCGTATGTGTGCACACCTTATTCTACCCCTGTTGTGAATGAAAAGCCTACTTAGCGATCGCCAAGCACACCCTCCATCCACCTCCTCAATCGAGGGAAAATGGTTGTAGATTAAGAAGTCAACCTTTAGACAACCACAGTGAGGATTACACCCACTATAAATTATCCTTAGAATTAACTCAAAGAATATTAAGAAGATGGTCTTGGGTTCAAGAACCTGATTACTCCCTTGGGATATTCCTCGGATTAGTTACTCATGATCATGAGTATTATAGTTCACGATGGTAAGATGAGAGGAAGAAAAGAGGGTGAATCGGTGGACACAAAAATAAAAACAATGCATGAATTTTTTAGAAATCTAAATTACAATTAAAAACTAAAAATAAAGAAAAGAAATAACATAAAAAGAAAGGTGAAAGATTTGCAGCTGGTCTCCCTCGGTGGAGATCTCCTCCTTGGTGCCTTGAAGAAATGGATGGAGAATGGGATGGTTTGAGGGGAAGGAGCTCTCCTCCTTTTATAGGCAGAATTCTACCCCCGAAAGTTGTCGCGTTTTGGACCCCATAAATGACCTCTTCACGCGTTGAGGCCTTCTTCAATGTTGTTCATAATTGTCTTGGCCGTGTCCCCTCAAAATCTCAGCGGATTTGGATAGGTATTCCGAGAGTTATGGCCAATTTCCTCTGACAATTTATTCTGTCCAGTCAGAATCATCAAACCGAAAAACACCGTTTTGTACTGAATTAATGTCCATGAACACGGCCATTTCAGGCGTGGCCTCCTTAATGAAACTTGTTCAAAATCTTCTTAACCGTCTATACACAATATTTCAGATCCATTAAAGTCGTTTTGAGCGAGTTATGGATATTTCACTGAACCTTCGTTTTTCTGGAAGAAATTTCCTGGAAGCTTCCTTGGTGTTCCTCAATAATCTTCAACTTCATTGAATTGTTTGGACCTCAAGATGGTAGAATCAGATCCTGGTCCAGAAGACAAAGTTGAAGGAAATAAAATAAGGATTCTAACATAATTTTAATCAGAAAATTTGGAATTTTATTTTTCCTGAAATGACCAAAATACCCCTGACGTAAAATTCTGTCAAAAATCCAGAATTAGCTTTTTTTCACATTTGGGTTCAAAATAGCACTAAAACCTAAAAACATGATAATTACCCATTCAATAACACTTTTGTGGGATTATAAACAATGTTTTACAGTATAAAATATATGAAAATGTGAGCTTCATCACTCCCCCACACTTAAACATTGTACTCCTGGGCAATCATCTTACATCCAAATCAAAATCCACACAACAATCAAAAATGAGAAAATATCAATGATTTTATCCAAAATAGAATTCCATCATGTCTCATTTATGAATAATAATTCTCTCATTTTCATTTCAATCATTACAATTTGTTCAACCTCAAAAATCAATCCATGGCCCAATCACAACCTACCTCACATTGATTTTTATGTCACTCTTCACTCAAGAGAAATTGATTCTGGAGTTATGCTCATACTTGAAAATCACATGTATCACCATAGGTTTGTGAAAATTATCATTTCTCCACAGCGTGAAACATGAAAATGAATTTAATCATGAGGGCTTTAATTAAAGGTTCAAATGATTCTGTGGCTTAGGGTCGGTGGTAAAATGATTGAAAAATGTTCCAAGCTAGAAAGAGGAGGTTGAACTTTTAAGTACAATGCATGATTAAATCAAGTGAAAACACAGGAAATTCCTCACTCAATACTGCTTGTAAATGTGAAAAACAACCCCACCCATCTTTATGACATGGTACATGAGCCAATAAGTGATTATATCATCTAAGTTCTCCTCTTTTTTTTTCAAAGCTCCAGAAAGGCACAGCTTTATTTTCTTTTTTTTTCTTTTTTTTTATGGAGGATGAGCTGAAAATTGAATATAATGAATGAATGACAATTCATGCCCTTGATTTTTTTTTGGGAGGGACATGAGTCATAAAAGAATGTATAATGAGGAATTCAAGCTCATCTCCATTTTTTTCTTCTTTTTTTTAGGAGAAATGGATGAACCAAATAAAGCACAATGAAATGATGACACATGCCCAATTCTCTTGTTATCCACTGCCCAAAATATTGACACACACTTCACACTACCGATAAATGATACACATTCCAATGAACGCACACGAAAGGCCCTTCCCCCACACTCAAACTTGAAATATCCATGCAAAAATACTAAAAGTGAGGGTAGGTATGGAAAAATTGGCTTGTAATGTGGCTTAAACCTATAAGGAAATTCATGGCATCTAAGGGATTACGAAGGATAAATGTAAAGGTGGGTCTTAGGATAAAATGTGGCTAGCCAATGAGATGCCTCAATCATTTTAAATACATTCCATGAAATCCAAAGCTTCGAAAGAGAATATTCACAAATTCTGGTTCTCACACAAAATTCAAGTTTCCCTCAAGAAAGTGTGGGTATTAGGAAGAATATGTAAAAGTGGTTTAGAATACCTCACAGGATTGGAAAAAAATATTTTGAGTCAGTGTTTCATGGTCATGGATTTCAAAAATCAGTCAAACTCATAAAAAATGATTGAAAATCCAATTCAAGAAAAATGTTTTCACATCAACAATCATTTAAAATCCATTATTTCAAAAATCATTTCAACTCTTTCAAAATAAATTGATGTGTGAAAAGTGATAAGAATATTCAAAAAATCCTAAAAAAATGAAAAGTACACAAGAAGAACTAAGCAGGTTGACACTCCCCCACACTTAAATTTAACTACCCCTTATTTCAACTCAACAAAATATAAATATAAATATAGAAATTCAAAGGGAAGGAAAGATACAACCTGACATTATTTTAGAGGTGGATGCCTTGAGTTAAGCTCCTAGAAGCAGCCACTTTAAAACTATATGAAAGTAATGAAAATACATAAGAAAAATAAATAAAAAGAATGAGAAAGGGAAAAGAAAAGAGATAATGCTTGGTTTAGACCCCCAAGCGGGTGCTAGGTTTTTACTGCCCCTAGTCAGGCAGTTTCAGTAGATTATCCCCAATCAGAAGGTGGATGTGGTTTCTTTGAGATGAACCACCACATGTGAGTTTTACCGATGTCCATGATTAAACACTGAAAGTAGAGAACCCCAAATAAGATAAGAATGTTCCCAACCCCCGAGAAAGAATAAAGAAGAAATTTGAGGTTCGAAGTGGGAGGGAATAAAAGATAAGGGTGCTCCCTGTTAACTTCGGTGGTGTCCTCAACCATATGGTATGCAAATTTTTGTTGAGGAGGTAGTCGCACCACCACCAGCTTCTCCGAATCTTCTTCCTTGATTACCACCACTTTGGTGGTATCGTCATCAAAATCCAAGGCCTGATCCATTTGTGTTGTATCTGAAATTTCAGGAAAGGAGAAGTCAGAAAACAATTCAGTTTGAATAAAATTAAAACATGACGAATCAATAAAGAAATCTTCCCTTTCAAGTAATTCAGCTTGGTAATTGATCTCTTCCGGCATGACCATTGGAAACTCAATCTCAGCAGGTGCATCTTCTTCTTCATCTTCCAAAGCCAGAGTGAGGTCAAAAGGTACTGATTTTTCAATATCATGCATGGGAAGATCATGTTTCAAGTTATCTTCGACAATGTTATTCCAAGATTCTTTGAAAAAATGTTGACCTCCCATCAGTGCATCAGTTGGAATGTGTACTTCTGGGACCTCCTTGAGCAATGGTTGAGTGCGGGATGATGTGATAAGTTCCTTTAGAAGTTCTTTCTCACCCGCCTCAGGTTCATTAACATAAAATGTGATTGGTGAAATCAATTTCACCACTTGTTCTGGTTCAGGTTCGGGCTCAGTTTCAGATTGCTCTTGGGATGTGCGTACATATTCAGCAATCCATTCAATTTGGCTCTCCAGTTTTTGAACTTTATCACTAATCCTATGAAATTGAGCATCAATTTCATTGCAAACATTTTCTGGCACCTGAGATTGATCAGTCCATGCATAATAATCATAATTTGAATACATCATGAACAAAGAAGATTTTTTTTAGTTTTTGAAATTTATGAATTTTTTTGTTGTTTTTTTTAAATGAAAGGAAAATTATTTACACAGTGTGAATAAAAATAGTGAATGAAAACCACTTGGCTCCCCGGCAACGGCGCCAATTTGACGAAGCGTTGTCGTGCACGCTCTCAAAAATATTTATAGCTAAGTGCAGCACAGGGGCTGACCTAGGTCGTTCTTTTGAGGAGCTTTTGTGGTTAATAAATCACTACTTCTATTCCACCTAATCTAATTCTTTTTTTGTTGTTTAATATTTTATGAAATAAATGTAATTTAATAAAATAAATTAAATTCATAAATCATATGAAACTAAAATTTAATTCTAAATTACCATGCAATGCTAAACAGAATGTAATTAGGGAAGAAAGGAAGTTCTCCCGAGAGAATATTCAGGGAGCACCTTCATTGGCCAGCTTCAAATATTCTTAGTGTACACACTCCATCGTATGTGTGCACACCTTATTCTACCCCTGTTGTGAATGAAAAGCCTACTTAGCGATCGCCAAGCACACCCTCCATCCACCTCCTCAATCGAGGGAAAATGGTTGTAGATTAAGAAGTTAACCTTTAGACAACCACAGTGAGGATTACACCCACTATAAATTATCCTTAGAATTAACTCAAAGAATATTAAGAAGATGGTCTTGGGTTCAAGAACCTGATTACTCCCTTGGGATATTCCTCGGATTAGTTACTCATGATCATGAGTATTATAGTTCACGATGGTAAGATGAGAGGAAGAAAAGAGGGTGAATCGGTGGACACAAAAATAAAAACAATGCATGAATTTATTAGAAATCTAAATTACAATTAAAAACTAAAAATAAAGAAAAGAAATAACATAAAAAGAAAGGTGAAAGATTTGCAGCCGGCCTCCCTCGGTGGAGATCTCCTCCTTGGTGCCTTGAAGAAATGGATGGAGAATGGGATGGTTTGAGGGGAAGGAGCTCTCCTCCTTTTATAGGCAGAATTCTACCCCCGAAAGTTGTCGCGTTTTGGACCCCATAAATGACCTCTTCACGCGCGGAGGCCTTCTTCAATGTTGTTCATAATTGTCTTGGCCGTGTCCCCTCAAAATCTCAGCGGATTTGGATAGGTATTCCGAGAGTTATGGCCAATTTCCTCTGACAATTTATTCTGTCCAGTCAGAATCATCAAACCGAAAAACACCGTTTTGTACTGAATTAATGTCCATGAACACGGCCATTTCAGGCGTGACCTCCTTAATGAAACTTGTTCAAAATCTTCTTAACCGTCTATACACAATATTTCAGATCCATTAAAGTCGTTTTGAGCGAGTTATGGATATTTCACTGAACCTTCGTTTTTCTGGAAGAAATTTCCTGGAAGCTTCCTTGGTGTTCCTCAATAATCTTCAACTTCATTGAATTGTTTGGACCTCAAGATGGTAGAATCAGATCCTGGTCCAGAAGACAAAGTTGAAGGAAATAAAATAAGGATTCTAACAAAATTTTAATCAGAAAATTTGGAATTTTATTTTTCCTGAAATGACCAAAATACCCCTGACGTAAAATTCTGTCAAAAATCCAGAATTAGCTTTTTTTTCACATTTGGGTTCAAAATAGCACTAAAACCTAAAAACATGATAATTACCCATTCAATAACACTTTTGTGGGATTATAAACAATGTTTTACAGTATAAAATATATGAAAATGTGAGCTTCATCACTCCCCCACACTTAAACATTGTACTCCTGGGCAATCATCTTACATCCAAATCAAAATCCACACAACAATCAAAAATGAGAAAATATCAATGATTTTATCCAAAATAGAATTCCATCATGTCTCATTTATGAATAATAATTCTCTCATTTTCATTTCAATCATTACAATTTGTTCAACCTCAAAAATCAATCCATGGCCCAATCACAACCTACCTCACATTGATTTTTATGTCACTCTTCACTCAAGAGAAATTGATTCTGGAGTTATGCTCATACTTGAAAATCACATGTATCACCATAGGTTTGTGAAAATTATCATTTCTCCACAGCGTGAAACATGAAAATGAATTTAATCATGAGGGCTTTAATTAAAGGTTCAAATGATTCTGTGGCTTAGGGTCGGTGGTAAAATGATTGAAAAATGTTCCAAGCTAGAAAGAGGAGGTTGAACTTTTAAGTACAATGCATGATTAAATCAAGTGAAAACACAGGAAATTCCTCACTCAATACTGCTTGTAAATGTGAAAAACAACCCCACCCATCTTTATGACATGGTACATGAGCCAATAAGTGATTATATCATCTAAGTTCTCCTCTTTTTTTTCAAAGCTCCAGAAAGGCACAGCTTTATTTTCTTTTTTTTTCTTTTTTTTTATGGAGGATGAGCTGAAAATTGAATATAATGAATGAATGACAATTCATGCCCTTGATTTTTTTTTTGGGAGGGACATGAGTCATAAAAGAATGTATAATGAGGAATTCAAGCTCATCTCCATTTTTTTCTTCTTTTTTTTAGGAGAAATGGATGAACCAAATAAAGCACAATGAAATGATGACACATGCCCAATTCTCTTGTTATCCACTGCCCAAAATATTGACACACACTTCACACTACCGATAAATGATACACATTCCAATGAACGCACACGAAAGGCCCTTCCCCCACACTCAAACTTGAAATATCCATGCAAAAATACTAAAAGTGAGGGTAGGTATGGAAAAATTGGCTTGTAATGTGGCTTAAACCTATAAGGAAATTCATGGCATCTAAGGGATTACGAAGGATAAATGTAAAGGTGGGTCTTAGGATAAAATGTGGCTAGCCAATGAGATGCCTCAATCATTTTAAATACATTCCATGAAATCCAAAGCTTCGAAAGAGAATATTCACAAATTCTGGTTCTCACACAAAATTCAAGTTTCCCTCAAGAAAGTGTGGGTATTAGGAAGAATATGTAAAAGTGGTTTAGAATACCTCACAGGATTGGAAAAAAATATTTTGAGTCAGTGTTTCATGGTCATGGATTTCAAAAATCAGTCAAACTCATAAAAAATGATTGAAAATCCAATTCAAGAAAAATGTTTTCACATCAACAATCATTTAAAATCCATTATTTCAAAAATCATTTCAACTCTTTCAAAATAAATTGATGTGTGAAAAGTGATAAGAATATTCAAAAAATCCTAAAAAAATGAAAAGTACACAAGAAGAACTAAGCAGGTTGACACTCCCCCACACTTAAATTTAACTACCCCTTATTTCAACTCAACAAAATATAAATATAAATATAGAAATTCAAAGGGAAGGAAAGATACAACCTGACATTATTTTAGAGGTGGATGCCTTGAGTTAAGCTCCTAGAAGCAGCCACTTTAAAACTATATGAAAGTAATGAAAATACATAAGAAAAATAAATAAAAAGAATGAGAAAGGGAAAAGAAAAGAGATAATGCTTGGTTTAGACCCCCAAGCGGGTGCTAGGTTTTTACTGCCCCTAGTCAGGCAGTTTCAGTAGATTATCCCCAATCAGAAGGTGGATGTGGTTTCTTTGAGATGAACCACCACATGTGAGTTTTACCGATGTCCATGATTAAACACTGAAAGTAGAGAACCCCAAATAAGATAAGAATGTTCCCAACCCCCGAGAAAGAATAAAGAAGAAATTTGAGGTTCGAAGTGGGAGGGAATAAAAGATAAGGGTGCTCCCTGTTAACTTCGGTGGTGTCCTCCACCATATGGTATGCAAATTTTTGTTGAGGAGGTAGTCGCACCACCACCAGCTTCTCCGAATCTTCTTCCTTGATTACCACCACTTTGGTGGTATCGTCATCAAAATCCAAGGCCTGATCCATTTGTGTTGTATCTGAAATTTCAGGAAAGGAGAAGTCAGAAAACAATTCAGTTTGAATAAAATTAAAACATGACGAATCAATAAAGAAATCTTCCCTTTCAAGTAATTCAGCTTGGTAATTGATCTCTTCCGGCATGACCATTGGAAACTCAATCTCAGCAGGTGCATCTTCTTCTTCATCTTCCAAAGCCAGAGTGAGGTCAAAAGGTACTGATTTTTCAATATCATGCATGGGAAGATCATGTTTCAAGTTATCTTCGACAATGTTATTCCAAGATTCTTTGAAAAAATGTTGACCTCCCATCAGTGCATCAGTTGGAATGTGTACTTCTGGGACCTCCTTGAGCAATGGTTGAGTGCGGGATGATGTGATAAGTTCCTTTAGAAGTTCTTTCTCACCCGCCTCAGGTTCATTAACATAAAATGTGATTGGTGAAATCAATTTCACCACTTGTTCTGGTTCAGGTTCGGGCTCAGTTTCAGATTGCTCTTGGGATGTGCGTACATATTCAGCAATCCATTCAATTTGGCTCTCCAGTTTTTGAACTTTATCACTAATCCTATGAAATTGAGCATCAATTTCATTGCAAACATTTTCTGGCACCTGAGATTGATCAGTCCATGCATAATAATCATAATTTGAATACATCATGAACAAAGAAGATTTTTTTTAGTTTTTGAAATTTATGAATTTTTTTGTTGTTTTTTTTAAATGAAAGGAAAATTATTTACACAGTGTGAATAAAAATAGTGAATGAAAACCACTTGGCTCCCCGGCAACGGCGCCAATTTGACGAAGCGTTGTCGTGCACGCTCTCAAAAATATTTATAGCTAAGTGCAGCACAGGGGCTGACCTAGGTCGTTCTCTTGAGGAGCTTTTGTGGTTAATAAATCACTACTTCTATTCCACCTAATCTAATTCTTTTTTTGTTGTTTAATATTTTATGAAATAAATGTAATTTAATAAAATAAATTAAATTCATAAATCATATGAAACTAAAATTTAATTCTAAATTACCATGCAATGCTAAACAGAATGTAATTAGGGAAGAAAGGAAGTTCTCCCGAGAGAATATTCAGGGAGCACCTTCGTTGGCCAGCTTCAAATATTCTTAGTGTACACACTCCATCGTATGTGTGCACACCTTATTCTACCCCTGTTGTGAATGAAAAGCCTACTTAGCGATCGCCAAGCACACCCTCCATCCACCTCCTCAATCGAGGGAAAATGGTTGTAGATTAAGAAGTTAACCTTTAGACAACCACAGTGAGGATTACACCCACTATAAATTATCCTTAGAATTAACTCAAAGAATATTAAGAAGATGGTCTTGGGTTCAAGAACCTGATTACTCCCTTGGGATATTCCTCGGATTAGTTACTCATGATCATGAGTATTATAGTTCACGATGGTAAGATGAGAGGAAGAAAAGAGGGTGAATCGGTGGACACAAAAATAAAAACAATGCATGAATTTATTAGAAATCTAAATTACAATTAAAAACTAAAAATAAAGAAAAGAAATAACATAAAAAGAAAGGTGAAAGATTTGCGGCCGGCCTCCCTCGGTGGAGATCTCCTCCTTGGTGCCTTGAAGAAATGGATGGAGAATGGGATGGTTTGAGGTGAAGGAGCTCTCCTCCTTTTATAGGCAGAATTCTACCCCCGAAAGTTGTCGCGTTTTGGACCCCATAAATGACCTCTTCACGCGTTGAGGCCTTCTTAAATGTTGTTCATAATCGTCTTGGCCGTGTCCCCTCAAAATCTCAGCGGATTTGGATAGGTATTCCGAGAGTTATGGCCAATTTCCTCTGACAATTTATTCTGTCCAGTCAGAATCATCAAACCGAAAAACACCGTTTTGTACTGAATTAATGTCCATGAACACGGCCATTTCAGGCGTGGCCTCCTTAATGAAACTTGTTCAAAATCTTCTTAACCGTCTATCCACAAAATTTCAGCTCCATTAAAGTCGTTTTGAGCGAGTTATGGATATTTCACTGAACCTTCGTTTTTCTGGAAGAAATTTCCTGGAAGCTTCCTTGGTGTTCCTCAATAATCTTCAACTTCATTGAATTGTTTGGACCTCAAGATGGTAGAATCCGATCCTGGTCCAGAAGACAAAGTTGAAGGAAATAAAATAAGGATTCTAACAAAATTTTAATCAGAAAATTTGGAATTTTATTTTTCCTGAAATGACCAAAATACCCCTGACGTAAAATTCTGTCAAAAATCCAGAATTAGCTTTTTTTCACATTTGGGTTCAAAATAGCACTAAAACCTAAAAACATGATAATTACCCATTCAATAACACTTTTGTGGGATTATAAACAATGTTTTACAGTATAAAATATATGAAAATGTGAGCTTCATCACATATCTCTTACCAATTCTTTCCCTAACAGGATTTATTTGAGGTTGAATGATAGTTTTTATTACCTCAGATCTACGCCATTCTTGGGCATTTCTTAGATCAGTGTTCGTGTATAACTCTCTTTGGAGTATAAGGTAGGTGTCTTGGTGTTAATTTTTTCAAATGTCATTTATTTTGTGCGTTTTTGTGCCAAGAACCCATGTTGGGGTGTTGTGTGGATGAGGCCATTGCTATAATAAACACCTATAATTGAATAGGTGATTAATTACGATAATAAAATACTGGTTGCGATCATTGCTTGGATCCAAGACCACCCTAGGGGTGCGTTCCACTATTTAGCCGTTTGGCCAGGATACCCAAGGGTATGCCTTTAAAGTTGTACTTGTAGAATTTCCTTGAAAGTAATTGCTTGTTTACTGCATATTTGCATTTTGGGAATGGCCTGGTGACCTGTTTAGCCTGAGGGAATTGTTGTGATTAGCCTGAGGGTGTGACTGTATTAGCTTGAGGGCGACGTTCTATTTTTCTTGAGGGCAACCTTTCATGCCTGAGGGATTGACTTCTGTGCCTGAGGGAGACACTTCCTACGCCTAAAGGCAATTTCTGTTATGCCTAAGGGCAATACCTATGGGTTGGATTCTGTATAGCCTAAGGACAAGCCTGAGGGCGTGGTTTACTATTTTAGCCTGAGGACACGGTACTGGTTGGCCTGAGGGCTTGGTGCTGTTGAGCTCAAAAGTGTTACTAAATTAAATGAATTAAATGAATAATAAAATGGCAATTTAATAGTTAAGTTAGTTACTTTTATGTACTGATTATTTTATTTCATTTTACTACTGCACACTTGTTGCATGTTTTAAACACAGTTGAGCACGATCCTTTGGTGGGTCCCTACTGAGATATATTTCTCAAACCCTGTTTGGGTCATGCTTTTCATCCCAAACAGATTACATTTCTGCAGGTGTGGATAGTGTCAAGAGTCCCTATACAGGAACTAGACTGTTGCTGTGGAGTAGGAGGGCATGAGACCGAGCCTATTCTCACGATGCCGCTGCCAGCTGTTTTGCTTTGTTTTTATGTACTCTGTTCTTTGTTGTACTGTATTGATGTATAACATGTGTTGGCTGTTTTAGTAGAACTTGAGATATGTTGCATCATTTTTTATATACTATTGGTTATATCCACTACTGTTGTTTATTTCAGTTGTGTATGGTTAACTACTTCCGCTGTCGTTGTATGTTTTTATTTTGTATTCCGTTGTGCTACACTTTGACAAATGAGGGCATAGTTTCCCCACTATCAGAACTAGGCCCTCGCTGCTAGTCGTAAACCACTAGCATATGGGGAAATGTGCTTGAGGTCACGTGGTGAACTGGGTTCGGGGCACCCGTTGAGTGGCACCCGGAACCGGGATGTTACAAAGTGGTATCAAAGGAGTTCTTTTCTTTGAATTAATATTTGGAGACTTATTCCGGGATAGGACGGACCGGTATTTGGTAATATGCTGTGCCCGGACGTAGCTAACCTGTGTACAGGGAAAATCCAATTTACCTCGTGTTTCAATTTTACGGATTTTACAAATTATAGGTGATTTGTTTTCACCGTTGGGTAACGCACTTGAGATTGTGCTGTTTATACTTGATATGTGGGTTCTATTTAGTTGCAACCAGATGAGATGAGGGTATTCCATCTCATGCATCATATAGGCACATGTTAGATATCACATTCCATTCATAGTTTCCATGCCATGTAGGTGCATTAGAATTTTTCATGTTATTCTGATAGTTACTGAGTTAGAAAAGCATGCTGTTGTGATAGACTCTTGATAAATACATGCATTGTGATAGATTATTTTCTTGTGTGAGCCTGTTTAAAGAATGGATGTGAAACTTTGGTTTTTGGGGAGTATGGACCCCCACTGACCGGAATTTGGTGGATTATTATCTGTTTATTAGTCATAACACAGATAAGATGTCAAACTTTGATTCGTGGGGAGTATGGACCCTCACGGGTCAAAATTTGAAACTTAGGTGTTGTTTTTCGGTATTTTCTGGGTTCCAGAAATGTTTTTGAGGCATACTGTCCAGAAACCCAGTATACACGCCATGTAGTATCCTTATACACGTCGTGTATGTTCTTCTGTTCGGAAAGAAAAATGAAATTTTTGATTACAAGCCGTGTATCCTAAGTACACGCCGTGTAGTCTCTTCCAGTGTCACAAACCGTGTGGGCGGCGACACGGGGTAGGGAAGATCTTGGGTAAAACACTCCATGTACCAGATATACACACCGTGTAGTGTGACCTGGGGACTGGGCCATGTAACTAACAACACGGGTCAGTGACACCCCTCCTCTAACATGCCGTGTACCTATGCGACACGCCGTGTAGTCTTGTATGAGGACAGAATGTGTGGTGTTAGCCATGTGGCGGGGAAATGGGGTGGTGTACATTCCGGGTTCGGGTGTAACACGCCGTGTAGTTTTAAGCCGAGTAGTCGGCCATGTCACAAACGACACAGGTAGTTGGAAAATAACACCATACACGCCATGTAGATATTATACACACCGTGTAGTTTTTATTCAACGGGAGCCTTGTGGATTGGCCTTGTAGAAGGACCCGAGCAGGGGAAGGGGATGTCGAGTACACACCGTGTAGACATTGTACATGCCATGTAGTCTTGTTTTTTAAATCCTGAAATTCCATCTTCCTCGTGTTCCCTTTGTGATTCCTTCGCTTTCGGTCTTTGATAATCGTGTTCTAAAGGCATGTTTTGACCTTGTAGTGTCATGCCGCCTAGAAGACGGTGCGTTGTTCACCAAGAGAGCTGCGATGACTATACTCCGGAGATGGTGGGCCAAGGGCTACCAGTTGATCCACCAGCAGAGCCAGATGCAGTGCCAGCTGCTATACCGGACACAGGCGCAGAGGCGGAGTTCCGTGAGGGCTTTATGCGGTTCATGCAGACCTTTCAGGGAGCACCACAGGATACCACATCTATGGTCGAGCTGACACGTATCTTCCAGCAGAAGCATCCGCCTACATTTTTAGGGGATGGTGGACCACAGGTTGTGGATTCTTGGCTGGGATCGATGCAGACTATTTTCGAGCATCTTGAGATGCCTCCAGGGCGGAGGGTCAAGCTCGCGACGTATATGCTACGTGATTCCGCCAAGAGGTGGTGGCATGTTACCACCCAGTCAGAGAATCACAAGGACATAGAGTGGGAAGACTTTCAGGAGGTCTTCTATGAATTTTTCTTCCCATAGACACTGAGGGAAGATATAGCTCAGGAGTTCATGAATCTGCAGCAGGGAGCTATGTTAGTGATGGACTACTCTACTCATTTTACAGAGCTTCAGCATTTTGCACCCGTGCTAGTGGGTGATGAGACGTTAAGGGCCAGATGTTTTAAGGATGGTCTTTGTTATGACATCCGAGTGCTAGTGAATGTTTTCAGGTTGCCTTCAGTACATGCTATTGTGAATCGGGCACTGATTACAGAGAGGAACCTGCGGGAAGCTAGTGGTGTGGGCTAGGGCGGTTCAACATCAGTTACTGGTACTATTTTTGCTGGCAAGAGGAAGAGACAGATGGACTTCTCTCAGGGTTGCAGTACCAGCCAGACAGCTTCTTCAGGTGGTCCAATCAGGTGCTACCTGTGTAGTAGAGAGGGGTACAAGAGACCTCAGTGTCCACAAGACCCAATGGAGTACCGATCCTGCGGCATGATGGGTCATCTATAGCGCTTTTGTAGGGAATCTTTACTTGTGGCTAGTGAGAGGGGTTCTATGCAGACTCCACTTGCAGGAGCCGGACCAGTGGCTTCCTACCAGTCGGGAAAATGGGGTACGTCAAGGCAAGCAGGCAGAGATGGTGGTCGTGGCCATGGTAGCCAGACACGAGGATCTCAGAGGCAGCAGGCCGGGATAGCGCATGGTAGCCAGGCTGTGTTGCAGGGCCACGACACTGGGCAGGCATATGTAGTGCAGCAAACCTAGCAAGAGTAGGATCCTAGACCTTCTACAGTCAAAGGTACTATTCTAGTAGCTTCTGTCTTATATTCATCACTTTTTGATATGGTTTCTACGCATAGTTTCATATCTGTACCTGTTGTGGAGAGCCTTGGGTTCGGTGTTTCTTCTTCTTCTGATATCATGACTCTAGACACTCTGTTGGGGACTAGAACGGCTGGTGTGCGTCAGTGCAAGGAGTGCCCCCTTGAGGTTGGTGGGTGTCACTTTCATTGGGACCTCTATGTCTTAGAGATGACGAGCTATGACTTCATTCTCAGGATGGACTGGTTGGTTCCCTATCGAGCCTTTGTAGACTGCTATCGTCGCAGGGTGTGTTTCACGTCACCAGAGGGCAGAGAGTTTCTATACAAGTGTGAGTGGGATGTTCAGGCGAGTCGAGCTGGACCAGAGCATCATGGGCGAGGTGGAGTCATAGCTCATATTGTGAGTTTGTATCTGGATTATTAGGGGACTTGTCAGACAGATTTCCCTCTAGTTGTTGATCATTTCAGGGATGTCTTCCTGGATCACTTTTCAGGTCTACCTCATGTGCGAGAGGTGGATTTCTCTATTGAGCTCGTGCCAGGCATAACATCAGTGTCCATTACTCCTTATAGGATGGCTACACCAGAGTTTCAGGAGCTCAAGAGGCAGTTAGAGGAGTTATAGGAAAAGGGTTTTATACGACCCAGTTCTTCTCCTTGGGGTTCGCCTGTCCTTTTCACAAAGAAGGTGGACGATACCCTCAGACTTTTAGTGGATTATCGAAAGCTAAACTAGTTGACAGTTAAGAACCGATATCCCTTGCCGAGGATAGATGATCTTTTTGATCAGCTTCGTGGAGGATGAGTGCTCTCGAAGATTGACTTGAGATCTGAATATCATCAGTTTCACGTGAGGCCATCAGATATACCGCTTACAGCTTTTTTGGAGCAGATATGGTCTGTACGAGTACTTGGTTATGCCGTTCAGACTCATGAACACACCTACAGTTTTCATGGCTCTAATGAATCATGTATTCCCTCCGTATCTTGATTATTTTGTGGTAGTATTTGTGGAATAAATCTTGGTGTACTCTCACACTCGACATGACCATGCCACCCATCTTGAGATCGTACTGAGTACACTGAGAGAGCATCAGTTATATGCTAAGATCTCGATGTGCCACTTTTGGATGGACCAGATTCACTTCCAAGGTCATATCATCTCAGATGCAGGAGTTGCAGTAGACTCAGTGTAACACCCCAGGTAAATAAATAATATCAAATTTTCATATTTATCCATATTTGTGAATAGAATATTAATATTACTTTAAAGGGGACGCTATGCTCGATGGCGTAACCAATACACAACAACGAGTTTCTTGGGAATCTTACGTTGCACTCTAATAATAAAATAATATTATTTTAAATGGTAGTTAACACCTAACTGTTGTAATGGCGGGAATGAACATAACTAACTACAAAATGATCATATATGTTTTTCAAATATTTTTACTTTTTACAATAAACGTTAGAGGATTAAAAATGCGAATGAATCCAATTTTAAGCGTAAACATTCTAATATTCTTTAAAAGCTCGATTAACCGCCTTTTGATGGAAAACCTATTTTAAATCCACCTTTTTAAAATTTTATATGTTATATTTGACAAAATAAAACTCTTCTTTAGAATCGGGACATCAAAATTTACTTTGTGTAAATTTTTCGTATTTTTCCGATAAAGTTCATTTTTAATGAATAGTGAAAAATGTAGTATTTTAATTCAAAACCTCTTTTTAATCTAATTTATTTATATGATTAGATTATCTTTTTAATTGGTTTTAAAGTGAAATTAGAATATATTTTTACCATTTAATCTAATAGTGGTCGTTGGAATTAATTTCATCTTGAAATTTGACTTAAATTAGTGTCAATCTTTTGATACTTATTGTTTCATAAAAACATGCTATTTGCTCTGACAATAGGAATTAATTATTAAATTAATCAATGTAAATTATATGCTTTGAATTTTTTAAAATAGATATCATTTTTGAATTCGTAATATCAAATATAGCTTAGGGTGATTTTTTGGTATTTTTTTGGAAAACTTCAATTTTTGATGAATAGTGAAACCACTAAGTGGTACTTAAAAAACTGATTTTTTGTTTAAATGAAATTTTACCACCTCTGTGTTTTGAATTTCAAAAATCCGACACACATGGTTGTCATTAAGAAGTAAAATGTGGTTCAATGGGATTAAAATATTTTTTTGGTGAATAGTAACTTTTAAGTTTTAATCGCGATTAGAGGTAATTAGTGTAGTTTAAGGTAAAAATAATGTTTTAATAATATGAAATGACTTAGAAACGTGTAATACCCTCATTGGATAAGTCATGGCCGACCAAGACAATCCATGGGTCAACTTGGAAACCCCATGGAGCCACTTTGGTTGGAAAATGACATAAATACCTTTTTATTTAAAGTTAAAATTAAAATGTCACAAACACGTGTTGTTTTACTAAAACAATTTTTACATGGGGTTATATAAGTCATATCTTTGACTATAAATATTAATTAGAAATCTAAAAATATTTCCTACATCATTATAGTTTTTTTATAATTTTTAGACATTAAATAAATTAATTTATTTATGACACCGTGATGATGCAGTGATTACCTCATAAATGAACGATTTAAATAAAATGAAAAGATAGGGTGAAATATAAGTCTTAAACTTGTCACAAACCTATTGGATGTGTGGATTTCAAAACATTATCATATTATTCTCGAAATATATCCTTTTAGGACCTTTTAAATCGGAAAATCATTTTATAATAAAGTAATATTTTATAACTTTCCAAGAGTTCCCCTCCTCTCCTCTTATAAAAGGCCCCCACATCTACCACCTTACACACAACTCTCAAGCCTTTGGCTCGGACAAACCCTGCCCATTTCATCTCTACACATCCCTCTATTCATCATTGAAGCCTCACTTTGGGCAGAATCTTTTCCAAGGAAGCCTTTGAGCTCAAATCAAAGAGAGTTACCCGATTTAAAGGTAATGTCTTCCCTTGTGTTCTTTTATTTTATTTTGCTTATCCAAACACCTAAACTCTTTTTATTCCTTTATTTTGTAACAACAACAGTATCTTCAATATACTAGGATGTTGTTATGTGATGGATTCGAGCTAAACTTACAGACACCTTCGTCTAATGGTTAAAGAACATACTGTTTCTGTGGATGGTGAATTTCTACCTCACGAAATGATGACTGTTCAATCTCCTCTTAACACCTTTCATGGTGGCCATTATGATATAACTACATTTTATATATGATATATATGGTATTTATTCTTTCTATATCCTTCTGAATGTTATATTTAAAACATTCCTTTATGCTTTTCATGTTGTGAAAATGCGGTAATTTCATACGAGGAAGTGTGCACTACCGCCCCCTCAAGTGATGTGACTCGTTCATGCAATACATGGAATGTATAAAGAATGTAATTAATGAACATATGTGACCTATATAACATATATATTATAATGTAATTATAATATATATATCTCTAAATTATTTTTAATTCCATTAATATGACAAAGAAATGAAAGTAGCGTTCATGCGTATGTACGACCTATCATCTCCATGAACGGTGCATTTCATTTCTTTTTTATCTCCAAATGTTATGGAGTAGTATAAAATGAATATTTACTGGATATATATGATATTTAAATCATTAATACTATTCTGGAGATGATTTTCTTATAACTACATGGACAATCATTTTCAAACAAGTTCATTTTTTACTCATGTACCGATCATCGACAAAAAATGTATGATATGAACTCACTTTATTATCCAATTATTATACCATTATAATATGTGATATGAACTGAATAATAATATTTAAAGGAGGTCCTTAAGAAATTATAAATTGACCAAATTTTATTATTAAGGAGATTAAAGAACGATCGAGTAATGTCGGACACTAGGTATGGGATCCTACCCCTCTCTTTCTTTTTAATTACACTCTTTTATGCCATTACTTTTAAGCTAATCTTTCTTATGATTGGGATGTTATTTTATATAAATATTACTGTAATTTTTTATGTTCATATGATGATAGACCCTATTTTCTCTCATCAATCCATTTTGGAAGTTTTAGTGGCGCCGTTAGGCTGCCGAATTTTCGTAAGAGATCCTACCTCTCTCTTTCTTTTTAAGCACCCTCTTTTATGTCATTTCTTTTAAGCTCATCTTTATTATGTTTGGGGATGTTATTTTATATTCCTATTACTATAATTTTTATGTTCATATTATGAGATACCCTATTTGATCTCATCAAACCATTTTTGGAAGTTTTAAGTGGTGCTGTTAGGCTGCCGAGTTTTTGTAAGGGATTTTTCATCTCACTTTTATTCCCGTGACATTTATGCTACGTTTTCCACCATTTCCTTTTAGAGGTGTATTTAATTCCCATTATTATACTATTTTTGTAGTATAATTTCAATTATGGGTATTTACATCATCATTGTATGACCCTTCTTCCATGAGGTGTACATTTCAAAAGATACCCAAGTCGGTAAGGGAACATTTCACCCTCCTCTTTCTAAAAGGCTTCTTTTGTTATGTCTTTTAATTCACATACTATTATGTTGGGATATTTTCTTCTATATCCTTATTGATTTAAATTTTATTTCCAAGTGATGAGATACCATTTTCTCTCTCATCTACTCATTTTTCTGAATTTTAAAGTGACGTCGTTAGGCTGTCGGATTTCTGTAAGGGAACTTCTTGACCCACATTCAATTCTTTGGGTTAAACCTATACTTCTTGATTTTATTATGCCAAGATTAGATGTGGAATCTCTATGTTGTAATTTCCACAAACCTTTGTGTAGATATACTATTTATACACATAATAATCTCATTGATAAATTCTTAAGAACTTGTATGTGAAATCATAACTCAATCTCATTTCATTGAGTTAAATATCTATGTCATTTGTTTTGTTTTTCCAAGATTATGTGTGAATGACCTCTAATTGTTTCACACTTAATATCCACTTATATTGGGTTTAATTATATTTCTCACACATAATTATGTGATAGATTTATCATTAATTTAAGGATACCATCTTTATAATGGATTTCATCTCAATTTACATTTCCATTGAGACTTCATTGTTGTTATGCACCAATTCACTCTTATATAGTGTGTATACCGTCCTTTGAAATATTATATCACGAATCCCTTTATTCTCATGATATTATAAAGTTCCAATTAAATGTTATTCCGAAATTATTTTTATTCAAGTGTCTCTCATTTTGTTAAAAACCCTTTAACTAAAATATCATTTTAAATGTTTTAATGATTTATTCTTATAAATATTTCTCATTAATATCCATGTTTCCAAATGGTTTTAAGGATTTATTTATATGGATATTAATGGTTTAAAATGTTAAAAGCTTAAAAGTGGTATGGGACACTTTGATTCGAAAGTCTCTTTGTTAAATGGTTGAACTGGTTTTGAAAATGGTTTTTAGAATGGATTCATTATTTCAATATCTTAAAATGTTATATTGTTATTGCGGTGTGCGAATGTTATCTTTCCTTTATGATTAAGTTATGTGCTATTATTATGTTATGGTTCTTGGGCATTGTTTATGAAGACGGGTGGTTCCTTGATAAACTAAGGGCGGGTGAGCCCGATATATCTCTCCAATTCAATGGGTAACACGAAGGGGTTAAACGTTGAGGTTTCTCCGAAGAGATTTAGGGAATATACTGTGATGGGTATTCCAAACGTAACCAAGAGGGTTACTCCCTACGTAAGAATGTTATGAATGCCTCAAGTTACCTTTATGCCTTATGATTTCTATGATTTATTCATGATTTGATGAGGTATGTTAAAATACTTATGTTTTATGAGTAAAGTATGATGTCATACATGGACTAATGTTTTCTTTTCATACTTTTATATCCCTTACTGAGCTTTTTATGCTCATCCCATGTTTTTGAAATGTTTTTCACAGGTCAAGGGAATGGTGCACGATATGATGATAGTGTCAAGGAAGTGTCAAGAAAGAATCCATGTTTTATTTTAAATATGTTTCTATGGATGGGAAAAAACGAATTCTATCTTTTATGTAACTACTTTTTTTAAATGTGGAATGTAATTCATGATTTATTATATAATTCTCTAAAACACTAAACCTGAAAAGATCCTTAATGTGAATTATTCATTTAATTCAATATTAAGTAAGGTTTAAGGTCAGGGCCTTATACTCAGAGAGGGTGAGAGAAGTAGTTTCTTGGGAGCAGACTAAGAACATGTTCGAGATACAAAGTTACTTGGGGATGGATAGTTACTACAGATGATTCATACATGACTTCTCCCTCTTAGCAGTTCTGTTGATAAGTTTGACTAAGAAGGGTGTGAAATTTGTTTGGTCGGAAGAGTGCGAGAAATCATTTCAATACCTAAAGGGAAGGATGACATCAGCATAGATCCTGATACTCCTAGAGCAGGGGAAGAGCTATATTGTTTACTGTGATGCATCAGGTATTGGGCTGGGAGCAATGTTGATGTAGGGCGACCGAGTTGTGTCGTACGGGTCTCGGTAGTTGAGGCCACATGAGAGGAATTACCTAATGAAAAATCTCGAGTTGGTTGCAGTTGTACATGCGTTGCGCTGTTGGAGACATTATCTATTAGGGGAGAATTTTGTGGTTTTCACCGACCACAAAAGCCTCAAGTATATCTTTACTCAGTGTGACCTGAATCTGAGGCAGAGGAGGTGGGTCGAGTACCTACAGTCCTTCGATTTTGAGCTTGCCTATACACCGGGTAAAGGTAATGCAGTAGCTGATGCACTGAGCAGGAAGACTCAGATACATGTAGTGCAGGAGGCCAGTGGTGAGTGGAACCTTATGGCCTTGTTCTCTGAGATTCATCTGGAGGTGCACGACAGTCAGGGGAAGTCTTATCTTTCATCTTTATCTGTGACTGCTACCCTCCTGGACAGAGTGAGGATGAGGCAGCTATCGGATCCAGAAGGCCTAGTTCTACAGGAGTAGGTGGCGAGTGGGGACCCTTCTCTTAGTTGGACAATAGGTGATGACGAGGTCCTGAATTTCCATGGATGAGTATGGGTTTCAGGGGATATACGCGAGGATATGATGTGGGAGTTTCATTCTTCATCTTGGGCAGTTCATCCCAGGGTTACCAAGATGTACCGTGACTTCAGGCGTCCGTACTGGTGGTCGGGTATGAAGAGAGATGTAGCTGGTTTTGTTGCGAGGTGTTCCACCTGTTAACAGGTGAAGGCGGAGCATCAGAGACCAGCTAGGATGTTACAACAGTTTCCCATTCCTGAGTGGAAATGGGATGATTTCACGATGGATTTAGTGACTGGATTGTCGAGGTCACCTTGTGGAAATGATGTCGTGTGGGTTGTTGTGGATAGACTCATGAAGGTTGATCACTTCTTTCCGATTAAGGAGACCTTCGGTGTAGACGAGCTCAGGATTCTGTATATCTGAGAGATATTACGTCTTCATGGGGTCCCTCGTTCTATCGTTTCAGATAGGGATGCCCACTTTACGTCTCGTTTCTGGCAGAGTTTTTAGAGGGCACTGGGTATACAGCTACTTCTGAGTACAACATACCACCATCATATAGATGGCCAGTTAGAGCATTCGATACAGGTGCTAGAGGACATGCTGTGTGCATGCATCCTAGAATTTTGGGGCTCTTGGGAGAAGCATATACCCCTAGTCGAGTTTTCCTATAACAATAGTTTTCAGGAAACTATTGAGATGGCACCTTACGGGGCTCTATATGGTAGCCCATTCCGATCACATTTGTGCTGGTTAGAGGTAGGTGAGGTAGATTTACTGGGACCACGTCTCGTACCGGAGACTTCTGAGAAGGTTCAGTTGATTCAGAAGCGGATGGCTACCGCGCAGTCTCGTTAGAAGTCTTATGCTGATCGTCGCAGATGACCTTTGGAGTTCGTGGTCGGGGATCTGGTTTTCTTTCGTGTTTCGCCGAGGCTGGGAAATAGGCAGATTAGAAGACATGGTAAACTTTCACCGAGGTATGTGGGGCAGTTTGAGATTCTAGAGAGAGTCAGGCTGGTTGCCTATCGATTGCAGTTACCATAGCGGTACCGAGCCATGCACGATGTCTTCTATGTATCTCAGTTGCACCGCTATTATTGAGACCTGTCTCACACCTTTCAGCCAGATTAGGTTGAGCTTCTTATGGATGCGTCTTTTGAAGAGCATCCAATTCGTATCGTTGACAGGAGCACGAAGGTTCCCTGAGGCTGGTCAATTCCTCTCGTACGGGTGCTATGGTAGCATGGCCGAGTGCAGGACGAAACTTGGCAACAGGAAAACGATGTGTGTACTCAGTGGCCATAGTTGTTCACTGCTATATCTTCACCACCCTTGGAAGGGAAATTCGGGGACGAATTTCTATATGTGGGGAAGTTTGTAGGAACCCGGTTCTTATTTTTGAGTTATGAGTTTCTTATTTTTCCTTTTTCTTAAGTGTTTTTGAGAAAATATGGAAAGTGGGGAAAAATCCAAAAATTTGGAACAACACGCAGTGTACTTTTCCACACGTCGTGTACTTTTGGCCGTGTGGGATGGGTACATGGGGCGTGTAGCCATGTCTGTGACGAGGGGTGTAGGAACCAACTACACACCATGTAGTGGTCCTTTACACGCCGTGTAGTCAGTTGACAGGCCTAAACAGTAAGGCGATGGAGTAGCTTCCAGCTGGGTGACAGTACACGCCGTGTACTCAAGAGTACATGTCGCGTACTCATGTCGACAGATGAACAGTGTGGTGGTGCCGCCATAGGAGCAGTTAAATGAAGGGAGTACACGCCGTGTACTTGTAAGTACACGCTGTGTACTTTGTTTTTTCGGCTTAAAACGGGCAGTAGACTCCTCATTTGGCAGAGGAGGCATTTGACCCGTTTTGGAGTCAAAGGAGGAGGCCAAACCTTTGAAGATCCACTGAGTGTTCGTCTAGAATCCATTTCTGCCTCGGATGATCTCGTTGGAACTGCACGGGTATGCCCTCTCTTCTCCTAGAATATCTCTTACCAATTATTTCCCTAATGGGAGTTATTTGAGGTTGAATGATAGTTTTTCTTACCTAAGATCTATGCCGTTCTTGGGTGTTTCTTGGATCGACGTTCGTGTATAACTCTTGTTGGCTTATAAGGTAGGTGTCTTGGTGTTAATTTTTCCAACTATCGTGTGTTTTCTGCGTTTTTGTGCCACGAACCCATGTTGGGGTGTCGTGTGGTTGAGGCCATTTCTATACTAAACACTTAGAATTGAATAGTTGATTAATTATGATAATAAAATTCCAGTTGGGATCATTGCTTGGATCCAAGACCACCCCAGGGGTGCGTTCCACTATTTAGCCGTTTGGCCAAGATACTCGAGGGTATGCCTTTAAAGTAGTACTTGTAGAATTGCCTCAAGAGGAATTTCCTGTTTACTGCATATTTTCATGTTGGGCATGGACCAGTTACCTATTTATCCTGAGGGAGTTGTTGTGATTAGCCTGAGGGCGTGACTGTATTATCCCGAGGGCGACGTTCTATTTCGCCTGAGGGAAACCTTTCGTGCCTGAGGGCTTGACTTCTGTGCCTGAGGGAGACACGTCCTACACCTGAGGGAAATTTCTGTTATTCCTGAGGGAAATTCCTATGGGTTGGATTCTGTATAGCCTAAGGGAAAGCCTAAGGGTGTGGTTTACTATTTTAGCATGAGGGCACGGTACTGGTTGGCCTGAGGGCTTGGTGCTGTTGGGCACAAAAATGTTACTAAATTAAATGAATTTAATGAATAATAAAATGGAAATTTAACTGTTAAGTTAGTTACTTTTGTGTACTACTTAGTTTATTGCATTTTACTACTACACACTTGTTGCATGTTTTACACACAGTTGAACACGGGCCTTTGGTGGGTGCCTACTGAGATATATTTCTCACACCCTGTTTGGGTCATGCTTTTTGGACCAAACAGATTATGTTTCTGCAGGTGTGGATAGGGGAAAGAGTCCCTATACAGGTACTTGATTGTTGTTGTGGAGTAGGAGGGCATGGGACCGAGCATAGGCTCGCGATGCCGCTGCCAGCTATTTTGCTTTGTTTTGCTGTACTCTGCTCTTTGTTGTACTGTATTGATGTATAACATGTTCTGGCTATTTTCTTAGAACTTGAGACATGTTGCATCATTTTCGATAGACTTTTGGTTATATCCACTGCTGTTGTTTATTTCAGTTGTGTATGGTTTACTTCATCCACTATTGTTGTATTGTTTTATTTCGTATTCCGCTACGCTACACTTTGACAAATGTGGTCATAGTTTCCCCACTATCAGACCTCGGCCCTCGCTGCTAGTCGGCAGTCTCTGGCGTTTGGGGAAATGCACTTGAGGTCACGTGGTGAACCGGGTTCGGGGCACCCGTTGAGTGGCACCCGGAACCGGGACGTTACACGGGTGTGTCTCCTTCATCAGTAATCAGTGGCCTTTTAACTCTTGAGATCGATCTCGAGTGGTTCAGGGTTTCAGTAGAGGTTTATGTTCTGAGATTTGTGGACAAAAATGTTCAGGAGAGGGTTTGAAGTGGATTGAAATGTGATATGTGTTTTATTTTTATCATTTAGGGGTCAAAGAAGTGAAAAAGATAAAATAAATAAGTATTATGTTGAAAACGTTTCAGATTCCGGATAAGAGCACAAAAACGCAAAGTCCCAGACTCTTAGTCGTCTATCGGTAAGGAGGTATCTATAAGGTCTAATGGAAAGGTTCTATCAGTAAGGTCTAACGTTGAGGTCCTATCGGTAAGGTCTAATGGTGAGGTTCTATCGATAAGGTCTAACGGTGAGGTTCTATCTGTAAGGTCTTACGTTGAGGTTCTATCGGTAAGGTCTGACAAGGAGGTTCTATCGGTAAGGTCTAACAGTGAGGATCTATTGGTAAGGTCTAAAGGTGAGGTTCTATCGGTAAGGTCTAACGGTGAGGTTCTATAAGTAAAGTATAACAGTGAGGTTCAATCGGTAAGGTATAACGGTGAGGTTCTATCGGTAAGGTCTAACAGTGAGGTTCTATCACAAAGGTCTGACAATGAGGTTCTATCCTCAATAGTTTATCATACCTAACTCATGTTTGATGTAATTTAACTTCTCAGAATTCAAAGGCTTTGTGAATATATCTGCCAGTTGGTGTTCAGTACCAATGAATTCAAGAGTGATATCACCTCTTTGATAATGATCTCTCAAGAAGTGATGTCTTACATAAATATGCTTTGTCCTTGCATGAGATACTGGATTTTTAGAGATATTAATAGCACTTGTGTTGTCACAGTTTATAGAGACATGTTTGAATTGATATCCATTGTCTAGTAAAGTGTGTCTCATGCACAGAATTTGAGCACAACAACTACTAGCAGCTATGTATTTGGCCTCTTCCATGGGTAATGCAACATAATTCTGTTTCTTACTACACCATGATATTAGTGACTTGCCTAAAATGTGACATGTTACAGAGGTGTTTTTTTGTCTAACTTGCAACCAGCAAAGTCAGCATCCGAATAACTAATTAAATCCAACGACTTTCCTCTCGGATAAAATAGTCCTACATTTATAGTGTACTTGAGATATTTAAAAATCATTTTAATTGCATTTAAGTGAGACTCTTTGGGATTGTCTTGAAAATGAGCACACATGCATACACTAATCATAATATCAGGTCTGCTAGCTATAAGGTAGAGCAGACTCCCTATTATACCTCTGTAGTTGGTTTGATCCACTGGTTCACCAGTTACATCAGCATCCAACTTACAAGTGGTACTCATAGGTGTATCACTACCTTTAATACTATCCAAACCAAAATATTTTAAAATATTTTTATTATATTTACTTTGATTTAAAATAATACCATTTTTATTTTGAAAAATCTGAAATCCAAGAAAAAATTTTACTTCCCCCATTAGACTCATTTCAAAATCATCTTGCATTATTTTTGAAAAATTAGTACAGAGATATTTTATAGAGGATCCAAAAATTATACCATCTACATAAATTTTTACTATTATAACATCTTTGGAAATACTTTTAATAAAAAAAGTAGGATATGCTATCCCTTTAGTAAAACGTTTTGAAATAAGAAAGGAACTAAGTCTGTCATATCAAGCTCTTAGAGCTTATTTTAGACCATATAAGGCTTTAGATAATTTAAAAACACGATTTGGAAAACGGGGATTTCTAAAACCAGTGGGTTGTTAAACAAATACATCTTCAACTATGTACCCATTTAAAAATTCACTTTTGACATACATTTGATAATGTTGGAAATTCAAATGAGCTATATAGGAAAGTAATGTCCTAATGGCTTCTAGTCTAGATACAGGGGAAAAGGATTCCTCATAGTCTATTCCTTCCTCTTGACTATACCCTTGTACAACTAATCTAGCTTGATTTCTAACTATATTTCTAGAATCATCAACTTTGTTCCTAAATACCCATTTAGTGCCGATTGTCAAGGTGTCCTTACATCTTTCCACTAATTCTCAGAATTTGTTTCTTTCAAACTGATTCAATTATCCTTGCATAGCTATCACCCAAAATTCATCACTTATTGCATCATTGATATTTTTAGGTTCAAGTTATGAAAGAAAAGTTTGATGTTCAACCTGGTTTCTCAGAGAAGTTATAGTTTGAGTCCCTCTATTTAAACCATCTACTACAACATCCAAAGGATGATTTTTGAGAGTTCTAATACCTCTAGAAAGAGTTGAACTGGACTCCTCTTGAATGTCTAGAGGTTCAGATTCACTAGGCTCAGATTTTGGAGAATTTCTTGAACTGGTTGTTTTCATAGGGATATTACTGTCATTATCATTAAGATCCAGAATTGACACATCTTCCTCAAGATGTTAAAGAGAGGTTTTGGGTTCATGTGTATCAATATCATCAAATTTTACATGAACTGATTCTTACTCACATTTGGTTCTCTTATTAAATACTCTACAGGCTTTACTAGTGATTGAGTAACCTAGGAAAATTCCTTCATCACTTTTCAAAGAAAACTTGTCAAGATTGTCTTTAGTGTTAAGAATAAAGACTTTTCAACCAAACACTTTAAAGTAATTTACCTTAGGCTTCCTATTATTCCAAATATCATAAGGGGTATTCTTAAGAACAATTCTAATCAAGAATCTATTGATAATGAAACAAATTTTGTTGACAAATTTAGGCCAAAAATAAATAGGCAAATCATATTCATTGAGGATTGTCCTAGAAATCTCTTGAAGGGTTCTATTTCTTCTTTCCATAGCTCTATTCTGTTGAGGTGTTCTAGGAGAAGAGAAATTGTGATTATAGTCATTGTGTTAGCAATAAGATTCAAAGTCTTGATTCTCAAAATCATGACCATGATCACTTCTCAAGGTCTTAATTCTAAGTCCACTACGATTTTCTACAGACTTAGAGTATTTTATAAAATAAGAACAAGCTTCAATTTTGTGAGAGAGAGAAAGTATACCCAAGTGTACCTATAAAAATTATCTACAAGAACATAAACATAGTGCTTCCCATTCAAACATGAAACTCTTGATGGTCCAAACAATTCCATGTGAACCAAATCAAGTGGTTGAGAAGTAGAAACTTCTTTATTTGGGTTGAAAGACACTTTGTGTTGTTTTCCCTTATGACAGTTATTACATACTTTGTTGAGAGGGAATTCAAATTTAGGTAAGTCTCTAACAAAATCTTTCTTAGTCAGTTTCCTAAGTGAGTGCACATTGTAGTGTCCTAGTCTTCTATGCTGAAACAAGGATTCTTTATGAAATGCATTCAAACCAAAAACATTTTTCTTAGCTAAAAAATCTAAATCAACAGCATATACATTCTAATTTCTAAGAGCAGTAAATGTTAAATCATTTTTAGAATTAAAAAAATTGCATGAATCATTATAAAATTTAACATTTAATCCATCATCACACAATTGAGAAATACTTAGCATATTGTATTTTAACCCATCAACAAAACGTACTTTTGAAATTAATATAGTATCAGGGTTACCAATTTGGAGTAAGCCGATGATATTAACTTTTACATTATCACTGAAATCTCCATGTCCACCATAAACATTGATTAGGATCTGGATGCAAGAATAATATCATGTCATATGTATGGAACATCCATTGTACAACTACCATAAGGTCTTACAGGAACTCTTTAGGAAACATTCCTGCAAAACGGATTAGGTATGGGGTAACTTTGGTACCCAGATTTTCTTGGCTCCAGAGAGGTAAGTAAGTAAAACTTTGGGAACCCATATTTTCTTTACAGCTTTCCTAACATAAACATACATATTTGGAAGAATAAATACTTTGTTAGGTCCTTTTGAAAATTTTCTCTCAAAAGATGGTAAAAAACTTGAGCTCGCTGTGAACTGTCCAGATTTTGGAACAAATTTAGTTTTAATGATACTTCTATGTCCTAGTTGATACCCTAGACCAGTTGTATACTTTGGATCAATATGTTTTCCTAGTAACTGAGTCAAGATATCTCTACCTGAAGTAAATTTATCAATATCTCTCTTTAATTTCCCATTTGATAGTTTGGGTTCAGTATTCTCTTTTAACAGATGAGCACATTTTTCTTTCTCAATATCCAGATTAGATTTGTAATTAGCATTTAGAGCATTTTTTTATTTTCAATAATTTATATTTATCCTTGAGTTCATTAAAGGTATCCTCAAGCATTCTACAGTTTTAAAATATCTCATCCTTATTCATATTTTCATCATTGTTTTATGAACTTTCATTCTCAGAATATTAAAAATTATGTACAGAAGAATTGGATGTTACCTCAGATGTTTCTTTCATGAAACATAGGTTTGAATGTTTGTTCTTCTCAATATCATAAGTGTCAGATCCACTTGAGCTATCTTTTGAGGTGCTCCAGGTGGATTTCATAGCCTTTTTATATCCTTTCCCTTGTATTCATACTTCTTCTTAAATTTCATCTTGGGGCAATGAGCCTTCACATGAACTTTGCGTTTACACTCATAACATACTATATCAGTTGTGTTGTGATTCCATTTTCTATCATTTTCCAATGTCCTTTATTATCATACCTTACTTTGTAGTTTGATTTTCTAAAGAATTTTTTCTTTTGGTAACTTCTTGAATCTCCATGCATGATGAGCCATCTCATCATCACTGTTTGAGTCTGAGTCTCCACTTGTGGAAGTATCTATAAGAGCTTGAACTCTTTATTTTTCTTTGTTCTTTGAGGTAGTATTATTGAATGTTTCAGATTTTTTTCTTAGTTATTCATCTACTTCTTGATTCACTTTAAGTTCTTTTTCCTACATCATAATCTTTCCAATTAGTTCCTTCACTGGTAGTTTTCCTTTGTCACAAGATTATCGGATAGAAACAGAAGTTCCTATCCATCTATCTGGTAGGAATCGAAGAAGTCTCATGATTTGGTCCTTGTTGTCCACTAGTTTTCCAAGCAGAATCATAGTATTCACTATTTCATTGAACCTGAGATACATCTCAGAAATATGTTCATCATGATTCATTTTAAAATTTTCATATTTTATAGTATAGGAATTTAATCTCATTTCCTTAACATTGGTTGTTTCATCACGTGAAATAGCTAAAGTATCCCAAACTCTATAAGTAGTTTTACAAGAAGATATTCTATTGAATTCCTCATAACTTAGAGAACAATACAAAGCATTCATTTTTTACAGTTATTATTATATGTAGTTTTAGTCAGCTAAGACCATGTGTCTCTAGTAGTAGCAGGAATCACATGTTGTTCTTCAATTATGTTCCAGATTTCAGGTCCCATTCTCTCTAGATACATATTCATTTTTAATTTACATTGAGCATAGTTATTATCATTAAAGAAAGGTGTTCTGTTAGTAGTAGAACCCTCAACTATAGTTTCTATGGTTTCTTAGAGTTTAAAGAGCTGAAAATTATGATATGATAGAAATTTTAAGATCTGTATGATACAACTACAATCACAGTTAAAAAATTTGACAGGATTCACAATAGTACAGATAGTAAAAAAACAGACTAAACATATTCCTCTGATACCAAATGTTGGTCGGAGTGGAATCTCAAGGGGGGGGGGGGAGGTGAATTGAGTTCCTACATAAAATTTCTGTTATGAATTTTATTATAAAGATCCCTGAAATTTTTGAAAATAGTCCAGTTAATTAATGCAGTAGAGATATAGGTGTCTAATTGGTCAACATGTTTCTCAAAGGTTGATTAGTCCTCAGTCAAATTAGTGTATAACACTTATACAACTTTTGAAAAAAGTTTACTGAGTTAAAAAATATACACACTAACCAAAACTAACTATCAAAGTGAGAGAAAAAAGTTTTGTGTTTAAGAAAATATAAGCAGCTGAGAATAGATAAAATATAGTATAACAAAGTATAGAGCACAGAAAATATAAACAAGAGGTTCGGTCTCTAGCTGAGACTTAGTCCTCTTCACTTGGTGATCACCAGACTCCAAATAGTTTATATTAGAAATAAAATTGATACACAGCCTATATCGGGCATTACAATAGTTTTCACAAACTGTGCAGGGTTGACACCCTCTACCACTGTTCTTTGTTGGAAAGACAAGAAATATAGACCACACACGGTCTCTTCCACAATTTTACTTGGGAAAAAAATGTGAGTGAGGTTTGATTTAAGGATATTCAATATCCTCCAGCTCTAGAACCAGAGACAGTGTGTGAAGAACACTTCTCAGAAATGTAAAAGACAAAGAAACACAGTAGAGCAGTTATGATGAGAAAGAGTTTAGAAGGCTCTATGTGTTTCCAGTTCAGCTATGGACTCCTTGAAGTGAGAAATTTTGAATTTCAAGCCAATCTATGGAATTTTCTCCGAAACAGAGTGTCACAACTCTAGGTACTAGATTTTGTGGAATTGAGTGTTCTACTTCTTTAATTGATTGAATGTTGATGAGATGCAGAAGGCAGCCTCAAGTTTTTTTTCCAAAATGATCTTTCTTATGTTCTTGGGGGTTCGCAGTGAAGAATCTCGAATGGTTCCTTATTCTTCATTAATATCTTCCTTATGATTTTTAACTTATGGGCCCTTTTTTTCGTTTTTCTTTGTGCCTCTATTTATCTTTCTTCCTCAGTCCTTTTCTTTCATCTTTTAGGTCTGAAAATAGAAGTGAGTACATCACGTGTAATATTTCTCATACCTTGTACTATCAAGATATGGACTCTGGATATGTCTTCAATAATAATTAATTAAGTCATAAGAATTAAATCTAGAAAATATGACCATTAGAAAAATATAAGAAATTGACAAAGGGTATCTCTAGTCTGGTAATGGTAGCCTTCTCATTGGTAGGCTTTAATAGCAGGTGCACATCGAAAACTTCCAACTGTAACCTTTCATCAGTAACCTTCAGCGGTAACCTTAAACAGTAGGTTTTCCTCGATGACCATGTCACAGGGACCATGTATCGGTGACCTTCGTATCGGTGACCTTGTAACAATGACCATGTATCAGTGACCTTTGTATCGGTGACCTTTGTATCAGTGACCCTTGTATCTGTGACATTGTATCTATGACCTTTGTATCAGTGACTTTTGTATCAGTGACCTTTGTATCGGTGACCTTGTATAGATGACTTTTGTATCGGTGACACTTGTACTTAGTTAAATTCTACACTGTAAGCTTAAAATGAGATAAGTGAGATTAATCAATATATAGGTATTACTTTGAGATAAGCATGGTTTCCACACAAATGATTATCTTGTAAGTGAAACATAATTATCACATACAGATAACATGATTTTGGATTGTCAAAATAGGTGAGTCCAACACCATACTTTATGTGTTCCATGTATAGTGTGAACGAATCACATCATTTTGAGGAGGTAATAGTCCACACGTCCACAAACGATGTTATCGTATTTACAGAAAATGGAAATCATAAGGGTATGTGTTATATAAAAACCACATAAGTATAAAGATATTGAAAATATCATATATTTCATATATAAACATCATTTCCATCATAATGAGCAACCATGATAGGTGTTAAATTAAAAAAACAAAGGATGTTGTTTTGTGAGGTGGTAGTCCATTGTATATAGAAAAAGTAAATTCGTCACCCATTAGGTGGAATTGTGTGTAAGAGTAGGAATAAAAATTATAATGAAAACATATAATTATATTTAGGATATATTTAATATTATATAATCTTGGAATAATTATATTTTAGTGTGTGGATAATGAAAATAAAATAAAAGAACTTTAGGAAGGATGTTACCTCTTATTCGAATAATCCTTTTTGTTTGCACCAAAGGGATTCCTTGGATGGATTTATGCCCAAAAAAGGATTCAAGGATTAGGGGGGGGGGATTTTGGTAGCCTATTTTATAATATTTATTTCATGATAAATGGGTTTAGTGTTATGAATAATTTGTAGAGACGAGTTCCATTCTATAGTGGAGGAAGAGTGGCATTCTTAAATTTTTTTTGAAAAGGGAATTCCACACACGTTTTTGCTATGAAAACGTGGATCCAATAATGAAAAAATTATATAAAATGTAGGATAGGGTCTAAATATGAATATACAATGTATTTTTGACAAGTTTCTAGGTCATTTTGGCCATAATGTTTAAGTTTTAGTCCCTTATTAAGATAAGTTTCTCCTAGTTACTATAATTAATTTTAGTCACTTTCACTGATATTATTTTTCAAATACTAAGTTGATATTATTAAAAATTAAAGATTATTATTATTCCAAATATGTAATAAAATTTTCTAAATTAGAATAACATAATTGTTAGAAATTAATTTAAATGTAATCCCAATGATGAGACAACAAATCGGGGTTTTAAAGTGAAAATGTTCAAAAGTTTGGTAAGTTATTATATCTAATTTCAAAGTAAAATAGATTAAAATGAAATAAATTTGATTAATTAATGTATTTATAATATAATTTAACCTCAAAAATAATCAAAAAAATTTAACCTTAGAAATAAATTTGACGAAAACGATGTTTTGAATTTAAATTCAATATTATTTACTATTAATTAAAATAATGAAACTTTACATAAAAATACCAAAAGTTCAACTTAACCATATTTTTATGTTTTCATTTTAAAAAATGACGTATATTTTAATATATAAAATTTATAAATGATCCATAACTTAGATATAAAATAGGTGTTCCATTAAAAGGTAGTAAAATTTCCTTTATAAAAATATAGGTTTTATATGTAAAATTGATTTTGTTCTTCTCTTATGCCCGTAAATACTATTGGGAGAATGTAGAAAATATTTTATTGAATATATAATATATATATTATATAAAAATCACCCACTAATTTTAATTAATTTAATTTATTTGGATAAAATGTATTTGTTAGCCTAAAAATAGTTTTCTATAAAAACATTCTCTTTATAATAATTTGGTTCTTATATTAATTTATAATTATTTTTTAACAAATTAATTAGAACATATATTTTTATAAATTAGTTAATAATATTCATAAAAATTAATTTAATGGCTAGGTTATATCTTATTATATTAAATAATAATATTTTTAATAATATATTGTTGTGTAGTAAAACTCATTCTTATGTGTTTTTCATGCCATTGATGAAAGTCAAAAATTCATTTAATGAATGATAAACTTGGTGTTCTGTGTAAAGAAATCCAAACATTATGAAGTGTATAACAAAATATTAGCTTAGTGTTTTGTATAAATCAATATAGGTACAAAAATTAAAGTTATCCTAAAAAAATATTGTAAAGTTTTAGGGTGTTAAACCTATGGTGGGGAACATCACTAGTTATAATAGACCATCGATAGTGGAGTCTTATAGTTGTGAGAACCATAATCCTCAAGATCATTTGATTTATGGGGATTTAGGGTTTATTGAAATTTATAATATCAGTGAGAACCATCTTGAAATTTGGTAAAGGTGATGATCATAGTTATTGGGAACTTAACATTGACGATGGGATTGATTATGTTCAGTTGATGCATAAATTAATTCTAGTGGAATTCTGGAATGATAATCATGTGGCGGTGGTTGAATTCTTTGTCTGAGCATGGGTAGATTATCTTATTTTGAAGATGGTTACCAAGGGTACTTAATCTTGTTTAGGACTAACATGAATTTAGAGTATGGTAAATGGGTAATGAAAGTAATCCTAGGATATACGTGATGAGACTCGTGTATGTTTGAGATAGGATGTGAGGTCATGTTGAACGAGAGTGTGAAACCTTTGGGTTTAGATGAGATCCGGTTATATAGTGGGTGAGAACCTATATGTAATTTCTTAGTGGATAACTCAACATCATAGGAGGAGAGTGAGTGGTGACTTTTAGGTAGAGTCTTAATATTTCAAGGTAGGTGTGAGTGGGTGACACATGATTCCAGTTGGTTGAAAATCCTTTAGCATACATGTTTTAGTATATTTGAAAATGGTTTGGGTCAAAGATAAACCTGAGTGGAACTAAACTGGTAGCATGGTGTTGATTTTGGTTTGGGGTCACTCTCATGGGGGGGGGTGAATGGTGTGATTGGTGAGACACTTGTGGGAATGACAGACTGAGTCCTCGGTGAAAAAATACGAGACATCATTTGATTGTGAAAGTTGATGTTGTCGATAGATCGACATACCGTGGTAAGATTGATCATAGCTTAGTAATTGGTTAGAGTTTTTATCAATTAAGGACAATTTTTTGTGAATAACTACATGAATACAAGATAGTACCCATCTAGTGTCATTACTCATAGAGTGGTATAAGAGAATCCATATGGCAGGGAGTGCACCAATAGCTTGTTGGTTGATATGAACCTTATTGAATGAATATTAGTGGTTATCGAGAATAAAATTCTGAGTGAATCATAAACTAGTGGTGGTTGTATTTTATATTATTCACATAGGTATGAGCGGGCTGGCCATGTCTAGTCATTACATGTAGTGAAGGGTGAAACATGGGTCATGTAGATCATTGTTTGGTTCAAGGGGTGATGAAAATTGTTGTAATAAAGCGTCTTTGGTTGTATTTGTTGTTAATTGGTTAATATTTCTTTGTAGAAAAAGTTCCTTAAGAAATTTATTGAGGTTGTGTTAAGAACAGTCCTTATATAGTGTTATAAAGTAAGAAGATGTTGTGTTATTATTCAAGTTCCCAAAATCATGAAATTTATCATGATATATTAAAAGTTATTACACTATCGTACAATGTGATAGAAGTAAAAAAGGTGATGAAGTATGAATTGAGAAAAGTATTAGTTCATGATGAAGTTACCATAAATACTATCTATATGAAGTTGAAAAATGATTCCAAACAGACTAGATGGATATGTTATCATCATATGAAAGCCTAATTTACAAAGTTTAAGTTATTGGTGTGTAAATATTTATTTTGGTACTTACGACCTTACAAATATTGAGTTAAAATTTTATGATGTAGAATGATGAGATAGAGAAGTTGGAGAAGTTATAAATGAAATAAAGAATGCTATAAACATGCATTGAACAGAGAATGGGAGAATTACAATGGAAGTGAATTAAATTACATTAAGATAGTATCTGGTTCTCAGGACCTACATAAATTTCATTTGTGTAAATTTACAAAAGATAAAGGATAAATTTTCAAAGCTATTGAATGGTGGAAATCTGAGAAGAGTACTTGATGGATATGTCATTGAACTTATAGTGGTTTATGTACCATTAGTAATACATTCAAAAGATCCAACAAACATAGAATTTACACTGACATCAGATGATAAAACATCAGACTAAGAGTTATGGTGTTATCAAATGGACTATAATCTATCAGAGGTTTCATATGAAGAGTAGCGGTCTGAGAGTAGTATAAATATCCAATGGACATAGATATGAGATTTCACTGTAAGAACATATTATTACTACATCATATGAAGTTTTTCTAACTAAGGGAAACAAAAGAAAGGTGCATTATATGATGGATTTTTATGAGTTTATTGGATAGATAATTATGAGGGCGTACCATCAGAAAAATAATTCCTAATTATAGAAATTGACATACATACACAAGATAGAGATGTTTAATGTGTATTTACATAAACTACGTAAATTTATTAGGTACAATGATGTTAAGATGATAATTAAACTTTTGTTATCTTATTGATGTTAAGTAAGTCTATAAAAGTTCCTTAACACCATGTATAAGGATTTTCAAGAGAGAAGGATATTTCAAGAAACCTCAAGAAGCCATAATAAGATTATATAAGTATTAATAAGCTCCTAATAGAGTTCAATTGAGCGAAAAAATTCAATTGAGTTCCCACCCAAGCATCTGGAATCACACCTATATAGATGGGTGTATATTTCTAGAGAATGAATGTACACTGTTCACATATAAAGATATGGAATTTCTGGAGGATTTATTCCTTGAAATATCTGATCAAGTTCTTACTTTATTCAAGAAATTTTAGTGGACCAATTTTCATCAGTCTAAATAGAATCATAGTGGGAGCATTTGGATGACTTCATACTCAATTAGATAAGGAGTCACATCAGACTAATATTCATTCACCTAACAGAGAATAATTTGATCGAGTACATTGAATGGAGGTGTATCAAACAAATCATGCTAGACCTAAGAGCATTGAGAAGCATCAGATAGAGACCAACTATATGAAGTCATTAGATAAAGGGATTGTAACACCCTGAGATTTTATGAAAAATATTATTTTAATTTCATTGATGTCTTGTGTTGTACACTACACCAAAATTATCTTGTGCTATATGCAACACCGTATTATATTATATTATACGCAAACACTATTCTTGGCTTGTGTTGCACGTAAGAGAAACCTTCCTCAATAGCGTGTGTTGTACACAATACTGAGTTTCACTAAACAATCATATATTGTTATAATATTATTATGAACTAGAAGTTATGAATATTATTAACTAAATTTTGAATTTTATGACATTATAATTAATCTTACACATTTTATAGAACATGTTATGAGAACAAAATAAATTTTTCGGGTAAAATAAGTATTTTCCAAAAAATGATGTTTTGCCACCTTTTGATGGCGCACCAACATTAAATTTAGTTTTTGACATGTTTATAAGTTAATTTTGAAAAAATAAAATTATTATTATGAATCAGGATATAAAAATTTACTATGGACAAATTTTTGATATTTTTCTGATAAGTTTCTTATTTTGATGAATAGTAAAAATACGCTAAATTTTAATTAAAAACAAATTTTTTCATCGAGATAATTTATACGGTTAAATTATAATATTTAATGGTTTTAAAGTATAAATAGAATATATTTTTACCATTTAATATAATGTAAGTCATTAGCATTAATTTTAGACTGAATTCATAAGTAAAAACATTTCAATCTTTTGCAACGTTTTACCTAATAAAACCTGTTTTCTCAACAGCGGGAATAAGTTTAAATTAAATAATGCAAATTTTTTGTTTTGAATTTGGAAAAATGGATTCCATATTTATAATCAGTAGGTAAAAATTATGTTAATATGCTACTTTTTATTTTTATGCATTATGAATAGTAACTACGGTAAATTTTATTTACCATAGTTAAAGGTAAATCGGGTAATTAAAGGTAAATGTAATATTATAAAATTATCCTAAAACTTGAATTAATATAATTGGATGATTATATACTTCCCTAAATAATACTTGGGTCGAAATGGAATCTAATGAAACCCACTTGTATTTGATTAAGACCTTTTATTTATTTTATTTAAAGGAAAGTGAAATATGTATCACTCAAACTTTAATAATTAGATTATTTTTAATATAAGGTTATACATAATTTAAATTCTATTATAAATACTAATTTGAAAGCTAAAATGTTTTTAGTTATCTTGGTAATTTATTTTTAATTTTTAATAAATATTTAATTACTTTAATAGCTTATACATTAATGATGTAGAAATTATTTATTTAGTGAAAAATTAATAATATAGTTTTTATTAAAATAACAATACCTATAAAAAAGACCATAAACGTTACCAAACATTATTGGTCGAGTATATATATACCCTAAGAATCCAAGGGTCTATTTTTGGACCATTTGGAGCCTTATAAAATCGATTAGGACATTTATATTATTTTATTTTAAATGATGTCAAAGATGTCACCTTCATAATTTAATAAATATAACAATTTAAATGTTGTGATTTTAAGATGATAAATTCGAGTAAAAATATTATTATTAAAGGTATTATATTTATCTTCATAATAGGATTTTATTTTTAATTTTTACGCAACAAATACTTATATTAAATAATTATACAATAATGTTGTAGTAATTATTTTATTAAGATATATACCAAATAAATTGTATTAAAAATATTAAAATAAATAATATATGAACAAATTAATGTTACCCATGAATTTTTCTAATGAATATTACATTTTAGAAATCTATTATATATTTTTGTTTGAACATATCTTTTGTGTGGTTTTTATTTAAAATCAAATAATGAATAGTGTCAAAATTGACACTAGTGATATTTTATAAAAATGACATATTATTAAATTGTTTTAAAATCACAAAAATATTTAAAAAAATATAAATTAAAATTTATATGGTCTAAAATTTTATAAATTATCCAATTATGGACAATTAAAAACACATAATTAATTACTTATAACAATTTAAAATTTAGAATCTTATTACCACAAATAAGATTAAATAAATTAAATAAGGATACATCAAGTTGATTATGTTTAAAATAAATTTCCAACATGTATAAATTTTATTTTTTGATGGGATTACAACCCTATATCATCTAATATTTGAATATGAGTCATTTTTGATGTTTTTTAAGTGGGGTCTGATTTATTATAAATTAATAGTTTTGAGGTTTCCAATGGCGCCCCTCTCCACCCTTATAAAAGGGCACCTCCTCCCTCTACGCTTTACAACACATTGAGCCTTCAATATCGGCCAAAACCTGACCATTTCTCTTATCTTGTTCCCTAGAAACATTCTAGAGGTTTTGGTCTTCTCAAAAGACCAACTCTAGTCCCTTAATAGGAAGCTTAAAGGAGGTGCGTCGAAGAAGAGGTAATCTCTTCTACCGATTCTTTCAAGTTTCATTCTTCTTCAACATCATATTATTTAGTAATTTCATTATAAAGTAATACAATCAGTATAAATAATATACTTATATGATATTATAAATATGAAACAACCCCATTTCACCTTCAATCCATCCTATGGAAAACAAAATCACTGCGTGTGCGTACGCACAGAATACTGTCTCCACGGCGTGGTGTAATTAGTTTTTCCACCACCACCTTAATTGGATGTGTATAATGGTGTAAAGAATAACTATATATGGTTATTATAACATAATACTGATTCTGAGATATTATATCATTCACTACAATTCTATTCAATAATTATGGGAACGATATCATTGCTCATGCGTACGTATAGACTACCATCTCCACGAACGCGATGAGATTCATTTTTCATGATTAACAATTCAAGTATGATTATAAGGTATATATATAATAAATAATCATGAATGTTATTAAATAATAATGATACTGGATTTATGTACATATATGTTTCATTTACTTAATTCCATTCAATTCAATAAGGAATCAAAAACAACGTCCATGCGTACGTAAAACCTACCGTCTCCATGAACGGTGTATTTCATTCCATTTATCGATCTATCAGATATATTTATATACTGAATATATATAATATATAAATCATGTTTTACATTCTGGTATTAATTAAATAAGTATATGAGTAATAATATCAAGAACAAAAAATCGAAACATGTACGATAAATGAAACGATTTTACCCAAAACGCTACTTTAACATGGAAGTTACAAAAGAACAGGTAATATAAAGTCATAAGTGAATCATATATGACATCATAACAATGAATATGATTCTGTAATAATTCAATGACATTATTTAAATCATTATACAGGAGGTTCGGACACATACGAAGCATATCAGACATAAGGTAAGGGATAACTTTTTCAATCTTGTTTTTATCCGAGATTGTTTATTCGTAAGTATTTACTAGGGTTATATTTATCATTCATGTCCCATTTTTCTAAAAATGGTTTCATGTATGTTTAAAGTCCTTTTTACCCATTTTTTACTTTTACTACATGCTATGTAAGGAATCTTTCTTTTGTTTACCATATGAGGTACTTTTTGAATTTTCCGGCAAAAGTATGAGAAGAATGTTTTTTTAACTTATACGGCATGAATGGATTTTTACGGTTTCATAATGCCTAATTTTCATGAAGCGTACTATATAAGATTTCATGATTATTTTCAACAAAATCATTTTCTTTTAAAATTGAATGGCATTTTTTGAAAAGAAAATTATTTTAAAGAAGAAAGGAAATTTTCCTCAAGAATTCATTTCAAGTGTTTTATCAAAACTATTTTCCATATAAGATGACATTATTTAGTATATTTATGTTTGAAGTATAATGTATATATTATTTACTTGGTTTTATTTTTCTTATGATGAAATTATTTCCATTTGTTTTATATGGATTATGTTATGATGGGATGATGTTTATGAAACCCATTTTATTTGTTGGTTTATTTTGAATGATATATATTTATTTTATGGCACACAACAGAATGATTTCATTATGAGATGGGTGTGACATATATATAACTCCAATGCTTTGGGTAAAGATTTATATCTCATGATATAGACATGGATGGAACAACAAGTTAATCCGGTTCATTGATACAGGACTAGAATGAGTAGTGAACTCGATTCAGTAAGGGACTTTGTCCACTAAGATGGTCTTGGAAGAAATGCCTTGGCTAATATGGAAATCATATCAACTGATTAATGGTTTTCCACAATTACATGTTTTATTTCCATGCTATTTTATCATGATTTATTTTCCATTATGATCTATTCCTTACGTACTTCCATGTTTTATTTCATTGCTCAATATTTTGATGTTTAAACATTATGTTCATGTTTTTAAGTTCAAATGTATATGGTTTGTTTTATTTTCTCCATGATTACCCTTACTAATCATTTGAGCTCACCCTTTATATGTTTTCTTTTCCCCAGGATATAAATAAAGGTTTTAGGTAATAAAACAAAAGGGGAAGATCTTAATGGGAGATGTTGAAGATCTTTCACCATGATTAGAATATTATGTTCCGAGTTTCCAAAGACACTAAACTATTACGGTCCTTGAGTGTTGGTTTTTTGTTATGTATTAAGTATTCCGCAAAAGTAATGTAATGTCCATGTACGTCAAGTTTTGGGTCTCTATAGGGATTACCAAAATTAGTCAAATAGAATAACTTTTCTAAATAATTTTATCAGATAAAGTTTTATAAATGTTGTGATTGAGATTGTCCAGTTCCGCTAAAGATAAAAAGGAAGTTTCAAGGCCAAAAATATCGTTAGATAGTTATTTAATATCTTTAATATTATATATAGGGTAATGTGATCCAATATTATTTTGGAGAAATAAAAAATCATTCTACAACGGATTAGAAAAGGGGGAAATATAATGTAGTTGGCAGTCATAAATAGTTACTGAAAAGGATTATGGTTAGGGGGTATAACCATGTCTGAAGAAAGAGGATTCATTTAGGATAGTTTAGGAGTATAACCAACTATGGAAGAAGAGCTGATTATAGGGGGGTAGAACCAGGTTTAGATGGAGGAACAATTATAGGGCTGTATAAGTAATATCTACCTTTTCCATTGTAATAATGTGAAGATTTGTAAAAGAGTCCATGTTATGGGAAATAATTAACTTTGAAAGGAGTTTGAATTTATTCCAAATATTGTAAATATAATGTGATGATATCCCATTATATTGTTTTCATACAAAAGGGTATTTTTTAAACACCCCAATCTTCCACAGTATGCTTCTCTTTGAATAATGCAATAGCTTGCGTTGTATGCAACTTCAAGTTCTAGCACACCACGACCAATCAAACAAGACATTATGAATAGTAATACCCAATTTTTAAAACTTTTAAAATTTTATTTTTCTAAATAGATTTTTTTTTGGATTCGGAATATCAAAATTAGCTTATGGTGAATTTTTGGTATTTTTCTGAATGCTTTCAATTTTTGATGAATAGTGAAAAACACTTCGTTATTGTTTAAATCTGACTTATTTAAATAATTATTATTTTTATTTAAATTTATTTTAAATTCAAAATAGATAAATTATAACAATATTTGTTCAATGTAATTCATTGGAGTCATTTTATAACAAGATTAAATTTATAAAATTTTATTGAATTCTTTAACGTCTTATACCCACCTTCTAGAAACATATGCAAATTTGCATAAAATATAATTTTACCGCTTCAGTGAATTGAATATAAAAAATCTAAGAGTCACAGTTGACATCAGTAAGTAAAATTTGGTTCAATATGATGAATATAATTTTTGGTGAATAGTAACTTTTGAATTTTATTTACCACGGTTTATAGTAAACAGGGCAATTAAAGGTAAACATGATATTATAATTACCCAAACACATGTATATTTCTATTGGATAAGTGTATTTATACCAAAATCAACTTTGAGAATAAAATATGATCCTTTTGATCCACATGGATTATATTAGGTCATTTATTATTAATTTATTTAAAGAATAGTTAAAAGTATTAAATTCAAAGTTTAATTACTAAACAATTTTTAATATAGGGTTATACATTACATAAATTCAACTAAAAATATTTATTTGAAAGAAAAAATATTTCCTATATCATGGTATTTTATTTATAATTTTTATACATTAAATAATTAAATTTATTTATGACATAATGATAATGCAATAATTAACTTATTAATGAAAGATTAAAATAATTAATATTATAAATATCAAAATAAATGTAAGTTGAAACTTTTTATGCATTACATGAATTTTCTTGGTTAATATGACATTTTGGGGATGATTTAGGGTATTTTTGTTCGAAGTAATCAAGTTTTGTTGAGTTTCAAAAAAACCAAATACTAAATAGTGTCAAAATTGACATCAATGAGTATTTAAAACAAATACTATATTATTAAATGATATATTATTCCTAAAAATATATGGTTTGGAAAAAGGACTTATATAAAGATATATATGTCATTAATGAACCACTTGAAATTCTCTTGGCTTTTATAGTAAGTTTATTAAACATGTAATATAAAAATACAAGAAGACATGGTAAAAGTTAAACTATTTAACTAAGAATTATATATAAAAGATATGGTTAATATGGTGACCTAAACTTGTCTAAAACCTATTGGTTGAGATGCTTTAGACCCATACCCACCTTATACTTGAAATAAATCCATTTTTAGCCATTATAAACCGAATATTATTTCATAATAAAATAATATTTCAAGCTTTTCCTAAAGTGACCCTCACCTCTCTTATAAAATGGTACTTCCCCTTCTCTCAAAATCACACCTCCAATGCCATTTGTCTTGGCCATCAACTGATCAAATATCCTCCCATCTACCCGAAATTAAACCTAGAGGTATTAATTTGATCAGAAATCCGACCGAAGGAGCCCTTTTGGTCAAATAAAAAGGAAGCACTCGAAGAAGTAGTAATTATTTCATCACCTCTTTCAAAGTTTTTTTCTTCTTCCGCTTCCACTTTTTTTTGTTTCCATACCAAATTAATAACTCAAGTACCTTATACATACTATGATGTTATTATAAATATTTTACAACCATATTCATTATTCTATTTATCCTATGAATGGAAAAGTCACGATACATGCGTATGTACGACTTACCGTCTCCACGTCGTGGCCCTGTTTTATATTCAACACTTCATTATTTAGATGGGTATAAGAATGATTTTAATTGACTTAAATATTAAACATAACATGTTAATTATTATTTGCATATAATATACCATACAATTACATATGATTTCATAATCAATAGAATGATATTATCGCTTGTGCGTACGTACGGATTACCGTCTCCATGAACACGATGAGATTCATTCCAAATCATAACTATACAAGAATAATTTTCATTTTATGATTAAAAACATTGTTTAAAACTTAATATAATTTTGGATATGAATCATATACATCCTGTCCATAACAAACATGACTTACTTAAGAAAACATATAATAGAAAATGAATCTGTTAACACCCGAAATAATGATACTACTAAAATATTATTAACAAAAAAATATTAGAAGATTATATATTATATCATATTGATTTATTTTGTTCTTTCATAATTTAATAAAAATGACTTTATTATTATAAATAAGGTTAAAGTACCCTCTACTAAGGAAAATTAAAATGTAAGGGTTAATTTTACAATCTCTTTATTATCCGAGGTTGTTTATACGTGAGTATCTACTGGGACTTCTTTATCATTCACATACGTGTTTCTTAAAACTGTATTTAAAAACATTTTTACTATTTCCTATAATATAGGTTAAATTCATTTATACTATTGTTTTACTTTTTATAAATTTTTTTTAAAGGAATTTTTCCATCATTTTCCAAAAAAGGTACTTTATGACCTTTTTGAAAAATTAAGGCGAGAAATGTTTTTTAAATTATATGGTGGGTGTGGCTATTTTCTACCGTTATAACACCTTAGAAGCTTCCCATACAAGTTTATAAGAATATTTAAAAAATAATTTTTTCTTTCATAATTACATGTCTTTTAATTTATTTCAAAATAGAAAGAGATATTTTTCTAAAGTAGTTTTTTCATCTATGTCAACATTCTTCGTTGGATTTTACAGTTGTTTGAAGTTGATTTTTTATGATACCATCTTCTATATTGTGTTGAAGATTTTATGATATCTTTAAATGTGGATTTTTATTTTTATACCATTAATGGTTTATGGTTAATGTATTAACATTTCGTATGATAGTTTTAATACGAATGTTTATGTTATATCTCAACCTTTTCATATGAGGAATGCATTGGGTGTAGTAAGTGATAGCCATGGCCTGTTATAGCCCCTCGATGCATCGGTAGGTCTAATGAGAAAAACTATTATCATGGAACATTTTCTTCAAAAAATCTTATTTTTATTCTTGGCACAAGGCCTTTACTATGTTCTTATGATGTCCAACATTATTCATTCCATCAATATGAAATTATCTATTGATATTAAATGTGATAATTCGACAAATAGAATATCCATGTGAATAAGTAAATGGAATTATTTGATTTATTTTTTCATTGTTATACTGAATCTTAAGTTTAAAAGACTTGGGTTTTAGTCTTATACATTTCCTTAAATGTTTATTCTTATTTATGAAATTTTTCTACTATATTTTTATCCTTACTGAGTAACTGAGATCACCCCTTTCTATGTATTATTTTTCCCAGGATGCGATGAAGTATATTATGACTGACCTTTAAGGATAGTCTAAGGGAGATGAATGTGTTAAAAGGATAAAAAGTGTTTTTTTTCATTTCATAATGTAACGTAAAACTTATGTCTGTATCTAGTACTTACAAGGATACTAAACTAATTGGTCTTTTGAGGATTGATCTTTTGTGATCATGTCAATGTTATTTAATAATGCACCGACTCTAGGTAACTAGGGGTTGGGCGTTACATTGTTCCTTTACAATATTCTGCCCTAATCTCTCCCCAATATACTCCCCCACATCCTAATACCCCTAGTATCTTAAAAATACAAAAACCTCTACCCTTAAGAGGTTCTCAAATGAGGAAGACTCAAGTGGTAAATTCCTCTTTCCAATTCATTCATTTCTTTATGTTCTTTTCTTTTTGGTTTCATTCCTCACCTCCCTTCACCCAAATGGTATAATAACTATTGTAAAATACATGTACATGAATTATATTATGATAATTGGATACTTCAAGATCTTCTCTCCTTTCCCCATATTTTATTTGAAATAAATGAAAACACCGTTTGAGATGTGTTATGTTAGTACATTCAATGGAAATAGTTTATCGATTTATATTATAATATTTAATTCCTATCATCAAACCATTTGTTTTATGGTTGAACTAGATTATTATATATTTAATATATCCTTGTTAAGGTTATGTAATCCTTTTTTTACAAAAGGTATTATTTTATAAAAAAACATGTTCGTTGTAATCAAGCCCACCGATTAACCAAATGGTTATCACTAAGGTTTTATATAATAATTCATCTTCATGCCAAATAACCAAATGAATTTTTATAACCATTTAGTCTCTTGTATGTTCACTAATAACATAAAACTTCAATTATGGACAACCACTATCATCTTACATGTTTATTCGAACATTATATATAAGTGAACCGGTCATTGAAACCAAGTAAGAAAACATACCCTAACAATGAAATTGAACATTATAACCAATCATAATGGACTTGAATAAACTAAAAAGGGTTATAATAAATCAATTAAATATATAAGTGGTTCTTAAATTATTAATTAATAAACCTAATTTGTTTATTCATGTCATCAATAACAAGTAGAGAACACCACTAGACTTAATGTAAGGCATCCTCTCCATTTCACTCTAAATCAATATGTACTCTATGCTATGCCTTTCTATGTGTAATCTATAATGATGGGTTATAATTACACACCTCTCCCATACTTCTATAATGATATATAAGTGATAATAAACCCATTTTCTCTCTCATCAATCTCTCTTAGGTACACCTGATAGCAAGCCGATAAACCGTAACGAATTCTACCTGAACCTTCTTATTCATTGAGGTTGCCTTATCTTTCTTTATATCAAAATGGAGTTATCTTATTTATTTATGTAAATATTATAAATTCTAGTTAGTTTTAAAAAATTCATTTATGAATACCCTTCCATCAATATATTTTGGGGATATATATGTTTTTAAAACATTCCCTCTTTAGAACTTTCCGATAAGAAAACCTATTTTAAGGGAACTTCCCTAAATTTTTATCTAATTTAATGTGAACTATATCATATATTTTAAGACACCATTGTCTATATAAAATCAAAATTTTCATTATGAAAACCTTCTTGGTTCAATTATGGTTTTATATAAAATATTTTCCTCTTTTCTATTTTAAAATCTCTATTGTATTTTCCTTAAAACCGCAGAAAAATGTTTTAATAAAAATGTTTCTCAAATAAATTTCTTATATGTTTTCACTTATGTTTAACCTAAATTACCATGTTATGTGCCTATTTTACATTATAAACACCAATATATTTTCTAATCCCTTTCATTCATAGGAAATTTCATGATACTCCCATTGTTTATGCATAATGTCATGATTGTGGTACCTAATTATTTCCATGGGTACCCTTATTTTTATGTATGGTTGATTATGTATGATTATTTATGTAGAAAGAATATTCATGAAAATGTTGATATGGGTGAACCTAGATAGTGCTCTAATGCATTGGGTAAAGTTAAGTATCATGAGATGCGATGTGAAATGGGATTGGCTATTAGCCTTGACCCGTACTACAATGGGAAACAGGATTGGCAGTTAACCTTGACCCGTATTATAATGGGAAACAGGAGTGACAGTTATCCTTGACCCATAATACTATGGGAAATGGGTTCAACAGTTAGTCTTGACTCGTACTAAAGACATGTTTTATGTTTCTATCACATTTATATTATTCCATGTTTATATAATCCCATGTTTATATGATATGATTTAATATGTTCAAAGATTTTGATATCATTATGTCATGCCTCCTAAATCATGTGCTTAAGCTGTATTCTTATGTTCTTTCCCTTATTGGGATTTTTAGCTCATCCCTTTGTTCATATGTTCCCTAGGGTACCCTATGTAGATGTAAGGGCTCAAAGGAAGTAAGGATCTCATGAAACCTCTTCCCATACCTGAGTGGAAATGGGATGATTTTAAAATAGACTTTGTCATGGGGATACCAAAGACTCATAGAAGGAAGGATGCAATATGGTTCATTATTGATTGTATTACTAAGTCAGCACATTTTATTGCTATAAGAGAAGATTTTCAACTTGAACATTTAGAAAGACTATATATTAATAAATTTGTAATAATTTATGGAGTACCCCTATTGATTGTTTCTTATAGAGACCCCGTTACCCAGGGTGCCTCATGAGACATGATATACTTATCATTACATCATTACAAAAAAAAGAATATCATGTCCCATGACTACAGAAGATCGCGAGGCTCAGGATTCTGGGAAACCAGCTGCTCTGATTAACTTCATCAGTACATACCATGCCTGAAAATTTTTAAACAAAACGTAAGGTGAGAAAAAATGCCCAGTAAGGGGTTTTAAAACGTTTTTAGAAAACCCTTTCCCAAAGAATTTCTTTCGAAGAAAATAAAACACTTTGCTAAAACAAAACATTATCTTTTCTTAAAACATGAAATCCATCTTTCTTTGAAAACCACTTGCATAATGAAGCACGTACATGAAATAAACATCAAAGTAAACATGATCAGAGAGTGAAACATAAACAATGCATAATATTCAACAAGGTTACTTAAATTCTAAAAAAAGAAAAGTGTGACTAAGCCAGGAAAACGTGCATGTCATGGTTCATGAGAATATACAAATCATCTATAAGTTTACCACATAAAAAAACAGTTCTTGACATAAGGTTTACATTTTCATAGTCATGGGAGTTTTCAACTAGGGGTTTTCCTGTTAGTTGAACTAACCCATGGTTGACCTTTATCATTTCATGCAGAGGGGATGCATAATACTGGACTTTGTCAAGACCTCACGTCATGACCTTAAAACATAAATTTAGTACGGGTCAAGGCCAAACGCCAATCCCATTTCCCATGGTAGCACGATCCAAGGCTATTCACCGAGACCGTTGCACATGATAGCACGAGCCAAGGCAATTCGCCAAGACCGTTGCACATGATAGCACGAGCCAAGGCTATTTGCCAAGATCGTTTCACAAAACGTCTCATGAGACTCTTGCTTTACCCAATGCATTGGAGCGCTGTATAATTCCGGGTGCACACATCCATAAACATTTAAGTCCTATACATCCCTCACATATCTTGACATGGTCATACAATCATGGGGTTCCATACATTCATAATTAAACCCCATTTTCACATACATATTCATAACATGCGAACAGTTCTATCATTAAAAACATTATGAAATGCATGCTAAAGCTTCGTGCACATAAGAAGTTAACATCTGAAAACTTGGGTTAAAAAAAAGGCATAACACTTTAACATTCCATACATCATGATACCCAATTAAAGCATGGTCGTTCACATATGATGATAATTGGATGTCATGGGTGTTTTATACAGGCAGTTGAAGTTACAATGTGCATATTCAAGTCCACCTTTGGGAAAAACATATGTATATAATTTTGAAAGTTCTATTGATAAACTTCGTCATGCTATAAAGTAATAAATTACAAAACATGGGAACCAAATTCATATTAATGTAAATGTGACTCAGTGTTTCAATTAATTAAATAATACTCAATTCATACATTACCCGATTCATAAGCTCTGGACTAGAATTGTTTCAGTCGTACTCATATTTATGTGTCAAAGTGTAAACTAAGTCTTATTAATTATTAATTAAAAAGGGTTTTGTGAAAAATTGAACTTATAAATACACATTCACCTGACCACATGTAAAAGTTTAAGTGGTTCACGCCACACATTTTCACAAAAACGCATGCATTGTCAAAAACGCTGATAAATGCAATTTTCCATTGGAAGAACTATTTTGATAAAGTAAACCTCAAATATACATATAAATACATTTATATATATATGTATATTGACATTGTTCTAAGGAAAATAATAATAATCTTTAAGGGTAACCTAATTTTTTTAACAAAACATCATGTTAAGCCAAGAAGAGTTTGGGCATAATGACCATACTATTGCATCATATATTAAGAAATTATTTGAACGTAGTTAAATAGAGGTGTGCATATATTGGTTATATATATATATATAAATATATATATATGTATATGTATATATAAGTGTATAAGATAGTTCAGCCCAAAAAAAACGAAGTGAAAAGATAAAAATCTTTTTCCTTCCCCAAAGAAGTTAGTAGACCCGGGGAGGGCCTAATACATGGATCATGATGTATGAAAGCCCCATAAACATGCATAAGTTTATTTATATAAGCATATATGTATATATATATATAAACTCAAACTGAAAAAAAGAACCATAGCAAGGAAAACAAGAAGATCCCTTACAGCTTGGGGAGGAGGAGAGGAGATGCGGCAAGGGGGCCAGGGAAATCTTGGTTTACAAACCAGAAAATATATATATCTATATAACATATATATATAAAAACCGAAGCTTAAGAAAACACAAAAAAAAGAAACTACAGAACTTGACCCTTACCTATTCGATGAGGAGGAGGAGAGAACGGAGCAGCGATGAGGTCCAGAGCCGGAGAGATCAAGGGAGCCGGGTGTGCAACCTCCAACCATCGATGCAACATGGAGTTAAGAAAAAGAAGAAGAAGAAGAATACTCTGCAACCGGGGAGACGTTGAGGGAACCGATGTTGGGCATTAAAGTGGCGGCACCATCATTGTGGAAAGAAGGGTGCCCGTTGTCGGCTTAGGCAGAGAGAAAAAAAAAAGAAGCCTCATCCCACTGGTTCGGCACGAGCACGAGGTAGAAAAGGCTGCGGGGAGAGAGAAAGACGTGAAATCGACGGACGGTCCAGATTGAAAGGGGTTGAATCAGACGGCCAATACACGACATGGTATTAAATGAAATGGAAGGCTGCAATTGGAGGGGTGAGATCGGACAGTCCGCGATGTATGCGGTGATTTTTTAAAAAAACGGCTTTGGTTTTATCGTTTTAAGATAATATATACATATATAAATATATATATAAATTTTCAACGTTTTCACCATATAAAACTGTTGTTTTATTAATTTATTAAACCTATTATAAAATAATTATTATTATTAATATAACCTTATTACTAAACTATTATTATCCTAAATCAAGGATTATAAATACACTTATATATTAAACTATTAAACCCCTATTTAAAACATAAATTATATTTTCATTTTTTTCTCTATTTCCTTCATAAAAACATATAATTTAAATTAAATTATCCTTTATTTATTGCTACTTATCTAAATTTAAATTTATATGTTAATATCTAAAAGTTATTTAAAAAAAATATTATTTAACCCAAATTTTCAAAGTACTAAATTTTCATTTTATATTGAAGAAAACATAATTTTATAAAGTATGGTAACTTAATATAATTATGCTAACATGAAAATATATATATGTAGATATATATATATTTTTTCCTTTGTTCGTTAATTACCTTAATATTCTTAATTAAAGATTATTATTAAACGTAGCTATATTTAATTAAAGTGTGTTGATATAATTACAAAACACATGAGTAGAAGAAACCATAATTTGACGTAGTTTCCAAAATAGTTAACAAAGGTCAAATTATAAAATAAATAATATATCTAATTTGATGCAACATATATAACTCATAAAAATTTATTAGGTTTAATAAAATTAGAAAGTAAAAGTTCAATTGTTCAAATTAATATGCATAATGGAAGAAAAACAAAAATATTAATTTTTTTCGTTTTGAAACATTAAATAAAAGTCTCATTTTGGGAAACAAAAGATAAATTAATTAAATTAACATTGATGTCATTTTTGAAGAAAACTTCATATCTAATCCTCCGAATCATCCAGGGGTAAGCCATCCTATTTCCAAGACTTAGAGGACCGGGGGAACCAACGGTCAAAAACAAAACATTGGATACTTTGGGAAAACAACGGTCGAAAATATAGCCGTGTGAGGTCCAACGGTCCGATTGGGGAGCTTATAAAAAGGGTCTGGTCTCGGGGTGTCCCTTACCCCAAGTGACCAAAGGAGAAAGGAAGATGGTTCACGTGATCCCCTTGGTGATGAGCACGGTCGCGGTGGCTTCAGAAATCCTTATGTTTCTTATGATGGATGCTCGAAACCCCTACCGCATACTCGGGCTCTTAGTAGTTTTAAGCGGTCTCCCCATTATTGTAATCGGGTTCTTAGTTGGGATATTTGGTTAGTGAGATTTTCTTGTAACCCGAAAATTGAAAGACCCTTCAGTGTTGAGTTCATAAATAAAAGTTACGTGTTTTTATATTTTACATTCTGATTTTTTTAAAGAGAGAACTTCAATAGCACAAAACACCCAATTTTCATTTATGAGGTTTGAAAACTTCGGGGTGTTACATTTCTGATCATGACCCCCATTTCACATCATGATTCTAGAAAAGTCTTCAAAAATACCTAGATACTGAACTTTGTTTGAGCACTTCCTACCATCATCAAACTAATGGAAAATCAAAATGGAATATTCAAACCATTTAAGACATGTTGTGATCTTGCTCACAAGACTTTCAAGGTATGTGGGATCAGTATTTACCTCTGGTAGATTTTTTTATAATAATAGCTTCCATTAAAGTGTTCAGATGGCACCATATGAATCATTATATAGAAATATATGTCACACGCCAACTTATTGAGATGATGTTGGTGAAGGAAAACTCGTAGGCCCATAACATGTTGAGGAAAAAATGGAAAAGGTGAATATTATCCAAACCCAAATCAAAGCAGCTCAAAGTAGGAAAAATAGCTATGCCGATAACCAAAGGAAAGATTTGGAATTTCAAGTAGGAGATCATGTTTTCTTGAAGGTATCTCCATGGAAGGGTGTTATACGATTTGGTAAGAATGGTAAATTACCTCCCAAGTATATCGGACCTTTCGAAATTCTAGAACGAATTGGAGTTGTAGCTTATCTTTTGGAAATGCCTCCAAGTATCTCAAGTTCATGATGTGTTCTACGTATCTCTTTTGAGAAAATACATGCCCAACCCAACACATGTACTTTCCTATGAAGAACGAGAAATAGAACCTGATTTGTCTTATTGTGAAGAAACATTCATGATTCTTGATACTAGAGATCAAGTGTTGAGAAACACAACGACTCTTCTGGTAAAAGTTCTATGGATAAACATTAAGATGGAAGACGCAACGTGGGAAGCCGAGGAACTTATGATAAAGAACCACCTGAATATTTTCATGCAGTAATATTCTAGAAATTTTGAGGAAGAAATTAACTGAAGGAGGGAAGAATGTAACACCCCAAAATTACACAGTACAATTCTCTTTAAATAATGAAATAGCTTGCGTTGTACGCAACTTCGAGTTCTAGCACACCACGACCAATCAAACTAGCTGTTATGAATACTAATACCCACTTTTTCAAAATTTATAATTTTATTTTTCAAAATGGACTTCATTTTTTGATTTATAGTATAAAAATTATCTTAGGGTGAATTTTTGTTATTTTTTTGAAAACTTTCAATTTTTGAGGAATGTTGAAAAACATTGCGTTATTGTTTAAAACTGACTTTTATTTAAATAATTATTATTTTTATTAAAATTTATTTTTAAGTAAAAATAGATACATAATACCTATATTAGTTGAATGTAATTCATTGGAGTCATTTTATAATAATATTAGATGTATAAAATTTAATTTATGTTTTTAACGTCTTTTACCCACTTTCTAGGAAAATTTTCAAATTTATGTAAAATGTAATTTTACTACTTCTGTGAATTGAATTTCAAAAATCCAAGAGAAATAGTTGACCTTAGTAAGTTAAATGTGGTTCAATAGGATGAAAATAATTTTTATTGAATAGTAACTTTTGAATTTTATTTACCACGGTTAAACGTAAATAGGGAAATTGAAGGTGAAAATGATATTATAATTACCCTTTCACATGTATTTATTCTATTGTATAAGTGTATTTTGACCAAAATCAACCTAAGGAATAAAATATGATACTTTTTATCCACTTGTATTAGATAATTACATTTATTCTTATTTTATTTAAAGAAGAGTTAAAAGTGTCAATTTCAGATTTTAATAACTAAACCATTTTCAATATTGGGTTATACATAAAATGAATTAGACTATAAATATTAATTATAAATATAAAAATATTTCCTACGTCATGATATTTTATTTATAATTTTTAGAATTTAAATAATTAAATTTATTTATGACATAATGATGATGCAGTAATTACCTTATCATTAAAAGATTAAAATAATTGATATTATAAATATATAAATAAATTTAAATTGAGACTTTTGATGCATTACACTAATTTAATAGGTTAATATTACATGTTAGGGTTTATTCAATGTATTTTTTTGAAGTAATCAAGTTTTGTTGACTTTCCCAAAATCCCAATACTAAATAGTGTCAAAAATGACATAAATGAGTATTTAAAACAAATACTGTATTATTAAATGATATAATATTCCTAAAAATATAAGGTTTTTCCAAATGACTTATATAATGATATATATTTCATTAATGAACCACTTTAGGTTCTCTTGTCATTTTATTGTAAGTTTATTAACTATGTAATATAAAAGTAAAAGAAGACATGATAAAAGTTAAACTATTTAAATAATAATTAAATATAAAATATATGGTTAATATGGTGACCAACACTTGTCTAAAAACAATTGTTTGAGACGATTTAGAACCATACCCACTTTAGATTTTAATTAATTCCATTTTGAACCATTTGAAACTGAATATGATTTTAAAATAAAATAATATTTCACGGTTTTCCTAAAGTGACCCTCACCTCACTTATAAAAGGGTACTTCCCCTTATCTCAAAATCACACCTCCAAACCATTTTGGATTGGCCAAAACCTACTCAAATATCCTCCCAACAACCCTAAATTCAACCTATAGGTGTTAATTTTATCATAAATCCAACCTAAGGACCCCTTTTGATCAAATCAAAAGGAAGAACCCGAAGAAGAGGTAATTATTTCATCCCATCTTTCAAAATTCTTTTATTCTTCCACTTCCTCTTTCTTTATTGTTTCCATAAAAAATAATAAATCCAGTACCTTATACATAATGTAATTTTATTATAAATATGGTACAACCATATTAATTATTCTATCCATCCTATTAATTACAAAGTCACCATACATGCATACGTACGACTTACCACCTCCACATCGCGGTGAAGTTTTTTTCCAACACTTCATTATTTGGATGAGTATAATAATGAGTATAATTGATGTAAATAATAAATATAACATGTTAATTATTATGTATATATAATATACCATCCAATTACAAATTATTTTACCATCAATATAATGATATTGTCGCTCGTGCATACGTACGGATTACCGTCTCCACGAACGTGACGAGATTCATTCCCCAGTGTAACTATTCAAAAATAATTTTTATTTTATGATCAAAAATAATTTTTAAGAACTTAATATAATTCTGTATATGAATAAAATACATCCTATCCATAAAAAAATTACTTATGTAACAAAACATATAATGTAAAATGAATCGGTTAACACCCAAAACAATGATACTACTGAAATATTATTAACAAATCAATATTAGAAGATCATATATGATATCATATTTATGTATTTGGTTCTTGTATATTTTAAAAAAATGATTTAACTATTTTACAGGAGGTTAAATTACCCTCTACTAAGGAAAAGTACAAGTTATTTGTTAATTTTACAATCTCTTTATTATCAGAGGTTGTTTATACGTGAGTATCTTCTGGGACTTCTTTATCACCCGCATCCATGTTTCATAAAATTGTATTTAGAACCATTTTTAATATTTCCTAGAATGTGGGTTAAATTAATTTATACCCTTGTTAGAATTTTTATAAAATGTTTTTAAAGTATTCTTTCCATCATTTTCCAAACAAGGTACTTAATGACTTTTTTGACAAATTAGGGTAAGAATGTTTTTTTAACTTATACAGAAAGGGCATATATTTTACACCATTATAACACCATTGAAGCTTCCCTTACAAGATTATAATAATATTTTAAAAATAAAAGTTTTTTTTCATTATTATATGACTTTTAAATGATTTCAAAATAGAAATACATATTTATCTCAAATAATTTTGATTTACTCTATGTCAACATTCTTTATTGGATTTTATGCATGTTTGAAGTTGATTTATTATGATAAAATCTTCCATATTGTATTGAAGGTTTTGTGATATGTTTGACTGTGGATGTGATATTTTTATACCATTCACATTTTATTGTTAATGTATTAACATTTTGTATGCTAGTTTTAATAGCATGTTTATGTTATGTTTCAACCTTTTCATACAAGGAATGCATTATATGTACTAAGTGATAGGCGGGGACCACTATAACCCCTCGATGCATCGATTGGTCTCATGAGACAAACTAGTATCTTTGAATATGGCCTTGACAAAATCTTATTTTTAGTATTGGAATAAGGCCTTCACTATGTGGTTATGATGTCCTACATTATGCATTCCATCATTATGAAATTATCTATTGATATTACATGGGATTATTAGACTAGTAGAATATCCATTTGAATATGTAAATTAAATTATTTGACTTATCTTTTCCATATTATGCTGAAGTTTATGTTTAAAATTATTGTGTTTTAGTCTTATACATTTACATAAATGTTTATGATTATTTATGATAGTTTCCATTTTATTTCTATCCTTACTGAGCATCTATGCTCACCCCTTTATTATTTTTTCTTTTTCCCTGGATGTGAGAAAGTATTTTATAATTGAACTATAGGGATGGTCTAAGGTATTTGAGTGTGTTCAAAGGGAACACATTGTTGTTTTTTTATTTCATGATGTAATGTAAAACTTATGTATGTATCTAGTACTTCCAAGGATAATAACTAATTAGTATTTCGAGACTTGAACTCTTGTGATAATGAAAATGTTATGTAATAATGAACCAAATTTGTGTAACTAGGGTCAGGGAATTATAGTTGGTATCAAAGAAGTTTAGTACAAACCATGGAAACTAGACTTAGAAAAACCTTGATTAGAGAACATTACCCTATGATATACTTTGAGGATTAGTATAGAAGAACTTCCTAGAATTTTGATAATGTAGATATTTTGTGAATTTTCTAAGAAAATACATCCCTGTCTGGATACAAACAAGTAGAGGTGGCTCAAGTAAAGATGTACCTGAGGGTGAAAACTTTGACATTGAGTTTCAGGATTGACATGGGGTATCCTGGTACACAATAACGAGCCTCGCTACACTCTAGATATTGAAACTCGAAGGGGACATGATTAGGATAATTAACATTTTCTTTATTAACCATTACGAAGGATTTATGAGTAAATACTTCCTCAAAGAAAACATTTTTATGATTTTTGATTATATGCATAAACTGTTTAATTTATGTTAGGTATTTCCCAAGTTTGGAATTATGCATTTCTATTCATAAACTAACCTAGTTTATTTCATTATTTAGAAATGGAACCTAGTAGAAGGAATGGAAACCGTATCAATACATGTAATCTATGTACAAATTTCCCTCCAAATAAAGATAATTATAATGGAGCTGGTGATGAAACTGGTGCTGAACAACTTATAACAATACTAAGAAAACTCACTCAGGTTATGAATAATAACCTTACCCATATGGAGCACCCCGATGCACAAAGTGGATGATAAATGTTAGAAAATATCATGAGGAAAAAAACCCAACATTCAATGGGACTACAAATCTATTTTTAGCTGAGAAATAGATAAGTTCCATAGAGAAATTATTTCATTCTCTGGAGAGTAAGGAAAGGGAAAAAGTTATCATGGAAGTTTTTCGCCTCACAAGAGATGTAGATCAATGGTGGTCATTAAATCAAAACACAAATGAGGATGAAAAAGTTTCAAATATAGAATTGATGAAGTTTAAAGATATTTTCTTAGAAAAATATGTCTCTCATGAACATCAAGCGGATGTGGAAAGAAAATTTACAAGTTTGAGGCAAAAAGAGGATGAGAATGTCACGAAGTATGAGGCTAACTTTAAAAGATTAGAAAGGCATGCTGCAAATTATATATGTAACCCAAGGATTAATATTGATTGATTCTTTTATGGGTTAAAACCATTTCTCTGTTGAGAATTAGTCTCACAATCCTTCTCGTCATGTGAAGATTTTGTATCATGTTCCATCAATATATAAGATTAATTATTTATGTATTTTGAATTTAAATACAAGAAAGAGAAGAAGATATCTGCTGAACACTCTGGAAATGGAAATAAGGGGTATAAGGGAAAAGTTGAATTTTCATCCTGTAGTAAATGCGGGAAGAAACACCTTGGTACTTTCCTGAAATTTATAGAAGTTTGTTACAAGTGTAGAGGAAAGGGCCACCAAGCTTGTGACTACCATGGAAAGAAGGATGCTATCAATTTTTAATGCTAAAATTATAGAGAAGTGGGGCATTATGCAAATGAATGTTCTAAGAGTCATGGAAACCAACCTCAAAAGAGGCCAAGGGAGCAAGGCCAAGATTATGTGATCACTACTACTAATATTGAAGCTAAAATGACGTGGTGGTAGATACTTTAATCGTTTCCTCCAAATTAGGTGATGATTTATATGATTATGGATCATCAAATTTTTTCATATCTTCCAAATTTTTCATTAAAATTAGGTATTTCCAATTTGAATTAACAAGGGAGTTTTCAGTCAAAATTCCTAAGGGAAGTATCATTGTAACCAAATTTTGTCAATCAGCTACCATTATGGCATATACATGTTATTTATCTGCTGATCTTATTGTCTTACCCATGATTAAATTTGATATAATCCTCAGTATGGATTGGATTTCGAACCATGTTGTGAAAATTTATTGTAAAAGAAGGAGGTTACAATTTTTTATGATGATAAGGAATCCCTTATCTTCAGATTAGAAACATCACCATCTTCTTCTCATCTATATCCACTTCCATTAGCTCTAATAATTTCAATTATTAGAGAGTATTAGAGTGAAATATCTATGGGTGAAGAAAGTAATGTTCATATAGAGGATGTACCTATTGTGCAAGAATATGTTTATGTGTTTCTAGAGGATATACTTGGACATCCTATAGAATGAGAAATTGAGTTTTCCATTGATTTAATTTCTGGTTCAAGGACCATATCGAAGACCCCTTATTAGATGGACATTGTAGAATTATAGGAACTAAAGAAATAACTAGAGTATTTGATTAATAAAGTATTTATTCTCCCTAGTGTTTCTACATGGGGAGACCTTGTTCTTTTGGTTAAGAAGAAAGATGGATCTATGAGGTTGTTCGTTGACTATAGGGAGATCAATTATATAACAATAAAGAACAAGTATCCCCTACCTTGAATTGATTATTTATTTGATCAAAATCATGGAGCTCAATATTTTTCAAAGATTGAAATTAGATACGGATATCATTAGTTGTGCGTGAATAATGAAGACATTCTAAAGACAGCATTTCGTACCAGGTATGGGTATTACGAGTTTACAATAATTATTTTTGGACTGACTAATGAACCCTATATTTTCATGGATATAATGAATAGAGTTTTCAAGGAAAATCTTGATGAATTTATAGTGGTATTTATTGATGATATCTTGGTGCACTCCAAATGATATGATCCAAATCATTTTTTTATTTTCATCAAAGACACTTTGAGGATAAAGTGAAAACCATACTTGAACAAAATACCTTACAGCTGGACACATATCTGAAATTCCAAACCAGTCCACAGATTTAAAATTTGAAAGAGTCATCACCATGGGAACCATCATGCCAACAAATGATCCCGCAAATCATGCAGTCGTTGCATCAAGGATGGATCGTCGAAATTACACTACCATCATCATCATCACTTGTTGTCATCATCATGTTTTCACTATCCTCTCCGAACATCATTGTCGTAACCATCACTGTAAGAGTCCCCACATTACTGGCGGGATTCCTACCGCCATCATAGAACCCCCAAAAATTTCCATTGTGAAAGCATCATAACAAAAATAGCACCATCAAGAACTGCCCGCCAGAGACCAGACCTTCCACATCAACGGTACCACTTCATCCATGCCTGAAAAAAACACCATATCTGTAGTCACCAAAAAACAATTCAATCTTAACAAATCAAAACTAGAATAACCATCATCACAACTCCCTTTTCATCACTTTATAACAATTATAAAAACTCTTAGAATACATGAATTATATCGGATGTTTAGAAAGTGTGAATTCTGGTTTCAAGAGATTTCTTTTTCTTGGACATATTGTCTCTAAGGATGGAATCTCCATTGATTATTCAAAGAAAAAGTGAATCCAAGAATTACCGTCACCAATGAGTATAACTAAGGTACATAGTTTTATTGGTTTAGCAGGTTATTATCGGGGCTTCGTCAAGAATTCTTCCCGATTGGCTAACCTATTAGCCAAGCTCACACGTAAAGGGGTTAAATTTGTTTGGAAAAAAGAGTGTGAAGAATGTTTTGAAGAATTGAAGAAAAGATTAGTCAATGATCCTATATTTACTCTACCATCAGGGATTGATGAGTTTTTTTATTAATAGTGATGCTTTAAAGAATGGACTGGGTTGTGTCTTTATGCCGAATGATAGGGTTATTGCCTATGCATCACAACAACTAAAAATTCATGAAAAAATCTATCCCACTCATGATATTGAGTTAGCAGCTATAATATTTTCTATGAATATATGGAGACACTATCTCAATGGTGAAAAATGTGAGATTTATACTGATCACAAGATTTTGAAGAATATTTTCTCACAAAAAAACATAACATGAGGCAAAGGTGATGGCTTGAAATACTCAAGGATTATGATTTCACTATACACTACCACCTGGGGAAAGAAAATAAGGTGGTTGATGCTTTGAGAAGAAAATATCATGGATTTATAAACAAGATGAAAGTTTAAAGGGATCCAATATACATGGATATAGTAAATATGGATATGGGAATAGTCATGGAAGGTGAAACATAAATACTTTTTCAAATGGTTTCCAAACAATCTTTACTAGAAAAGACAAAAATTTCACAGACTGATGATGAGGAGTTTCAAAAGAAAATTAAAGCTGCGAATGATGAGAGATTGAATGACTTCATATATGAAGATGAAATTTTGAAATTTTGTAAGAGACTTTGTGTTCCTAACATACCTGATCTAAAAAGGGAATTGTTGGATGATGCTCATAGATCCAATTTCTCTATACACCCTGGTATCACTTAGATGTATAGAGACTTGAAGGAACATTTTTGGTGGGACAACATGAAGAGGGATATTTCTAATTATGTGTCAAGATGTATGGTTTGTCAACAGGTGAAGGCTAGAATAGAACATCCTAGAGGCTACCTGAAACCTGTTCCCATACCTGAGTGGAAATGGTAAGATATTACAATGGAAATTGTCCCGGGGCTACCAAAGACTCCTAGAAGGAATAATATAATATGGGTCATTATTGATTGTCTTACCAAGTAAGCACATTTTCTTGCTATAAGAGAAGATTTACCACTTGAACATTTAGAAAGACTATATATTAATGAAGTTGTAAGACTTCATGGAGTACCCTTATCATTTGTTTCGAATCATGATCCCCATTTCCCCTCAATATTATGGAAAAGTCATTATAAATCCCTAGATACTGAACATTGTTTGAGCACTACCTACCATCATCAAAATAATGGACAATCAAAACAAAATATTCAAACCTTAAAAGACATGTTGAGATCTTGCTCACAGGAATTTCAAGGTATGTGGGATTACCTCTGGTATAATTTTTTTTATAACAAAAGCTTCCATTCAGGAATTCAGATGGCACTATATGAAGCGTTATATAAAAAGATATTTCACACACCAACTTGTTGGGATGATGTTGGTGAAAGAAAACTCACAGGCCCAAAACATGTTGAGAAAAAATGGAAAAGGTGAAGATTATCCAAACCCACATGAAAGAATCTCAAAGTAGGAAAAAGAGCTATGTTGATAACCGAAGGAAAAATTTGGAATTTTATGTAGGAAATCATGTTTTCTTGAAGGTATCTCCATGGGTGGGTGTTTTAAGATTCGATAAGAATGGTAAATTAAGTCCTTGGTATATAAGACCTTTCAAAATTCTAGAACGAATTGGAGTTGTAGCTTATCATTTGGTAATGCCGCCAAGTCTCTCCCAAGTTCATGATGTGTTCCACGTATCACTGTTGAGAAAATACATGCCTGACCCAACCCATGTCCTCACCTATAATAAAATAGAATTGGAACCTCATCTGTCTTATTATGAAGATCCTTTCAAGATTCTTGATACCAGAGAACAAGTGTTGAAAAAACAGATGACTCGTCTGGTAAAAGTTCTATGGAGGAACCATAAGATGGAAGAGGCAAAGTGGGAACTCTAGGAAATTATGATAAAGAGCCACCTAAATCTTTTATGCAGTAATATTCTAGAAATTTCAAGGAAGAAATTAATTGAGGGAGGGAAGAATTTAACACCCCAAGCTTCCAGGGTATGCTTCTCTTTGAATAATGAAATTGCTTGCGTTGTATGCAACTTTGAGTTCTAGCACACCACGACCAATCAAACTAGCCAGTATGAATAGTAATACCCACTTTTTCAAATTTTATATATTTTTTTCAATATGGACTCCATTTTTGGATTTGAAATAACAAAATTAGGTTAGATTGAATTTTTGGTATTTTTATGAAAACATTCAATTTTTGATGAATATTAAAAAACAATGCGTTAATGTTTAAAACCGACTTTTATTTAAATAATAATAATAATTATTTAAATTTATATTATAGTCCAAATAGATAAATAATACCTATATTAGTTAAATGTAATTCATTGGAGTCATTTTATAATAAGATTAGATGTATAAAATTTTATTCAATTTTGAAACGTCTTTTACCCACTTTCTAGGTATATTTGAAAATTTACATAAAATGTAATTTTACCACTTATGTGAATTGAATTTAAAAAATATGAGAGACAAAGTTGACATCAGTATGTAAAATGTGGTTCAATAGGATGAAAATATTATTTAGTGAACAATAACTTTTGAATTTTATTTACCACCATTAAAAGTAAATAGGGTAATTAAAGGTAAAAATGATATTATAATTTCCCTAAAAAACTATATTAATTATATTTAATAATTTTATTTCGACCAAAATCAACCTTAGGAATAAAATATTATCTTTTTTATCTACTTTTATTAGATAAGGACATTTATTATTATTTTATTTAAGGAAGAGTTAAAAGTGTTAAATTCAATGTTTAATAACAAAACCATTTTCAATATTGGGTTATACATAAAGTAAATTCGACTATAAATATTCATTAGAAATCTAAAAATATTTCATACATCTTAGTATTTTATTTATAATTTTAAGACATTAAATAATTAAATTTATTTATTACACAATGATGATGCAGTAATTACCTTATTAATGAATGATTAAAATAATTGATATTATGAATATCAAAATAATTGTAAATTGAGACTTTTGATGCATTCAACTAATTTTATATGTTAATATGAAATGTTAGTGTTGATTTAATGTATTGTGTTTGAAGTAATCAAGTTTTTTTGAATTTCACAAAAACCAAATATTAAATAGTGTCAAAATTGACATAAATGAGTATTTAAAACAAATACTATATTATTTTTTGATATAATATTCTTAAAAATATAAGGTTCGGCCAAAATACATATATAATTATATATATGTTAGTAATTAACCACTTGAGGTTTTCTTGGCATTTTATAGTATGTTTATTAACCAGGTTATATAAAAATTCAAGAAGACATGATAAAAGTTAAACTATTTAACTAAGAATTAAATATAAAAGATAAGGTTAATATGGTGACCTAAACTTGTCTAAAACATATTGGTTGAGAGGATTTATACCCATAACCACCTATCCTCTAAATAAATCCATTTTGAGCCATTAGAAACCGAATTTGATTTTATAATAAAATAATATTTCAATCTTTTCCTAAAGTGACCCTCACCTCTCTTATAAAAGGGTACTTCCCCTTCTCTCAAAATCACACCTCCAAAGTTATTGAGTTGGCCAGACCCTGCTAAACTATCCTCCCAAATACCTTAAATTCAACCTAGAGGTCTTAATTTGATCAGAAAGCCTTCCTAAGGATCCCTTTTGATCAAATCAAAAGGAAGCACTGGAAGAAGAGGTAATTATTTTAATCATCTATCTCAAAGTTCTTTTCTTCTTCCACTTATCTTTCTTTGTTGTTTCCATACCAAAATAATAACTCTAGTACCTTATACATACCGTGATGTTATTATATATATGTTAAAACAATATTCAATATTCTATCCATCCTATGAGTTAAAAAGTCACCATACTGGCGTACGTACAACTTACAATGTCCACGCCGTGGTGAAGTTTGTTTTTCAACACTTCATTATTTGGATGGGTATAATAATGAGTATAATTGATGTAAATAATAAATAATAAATGTTAATTATTATATATATATATATATAATACCATCCAATTAAATATTCTTTCACCATTAATATAATGATTTTGTCGCTCGTGCGTACGTACGGATTACCGTCTCCACGAACGCAATGAGATTCATTCCCCATCGTAACTATTCAAGAATAATTTTAATTTTATGATTAAAAATAATTTTTATGAACATAATATAATTTTTTATATGAATAAAATACATCCTATCCATAATAAACATTACTTACGTTAAAAAACATATAAAAAATGAATCAATTAACACCCGAAACAATGATACTTCTGAAATATTATTAACAAATCAATATTAAGAAGATCATATATGATATCATATTTATGTATTTGGTTATTGTATAATTTAATAAAACTGATTTAACTATTATATAGGATGTTAAATTACCCTCGACTAAGGAAAAGTATAATGTAAGGGTTAATTTTACAATCTCTTTATTATCCAAGGTTGTTTATACATGAGTATCTACAGGAACTTCTTTATCATCCACATCTATATTTCATAAAAATGTATTTCAAACCATTTTTAATATTTCCCAGAATATGGGTTAAATTCATTTATACCCTTGTTTTACTTTTTATAATTTTTTTGAAAGGAATCTTTCCATCATTTTCCAAACAAGGTACTTTATGACATTTTTAACAAATTGAGGTAAGAATATTTTTTAACTTATACGGCGCGGGTGGCTATTTTTCACCATTATAACACCTTAGATTCTTCACTTAAAAGCTTATAAGAATATTTTAAATAAAATTTTTTTCTTTCAAAATTACGTGACTTTTAAATGATTTCAAAATAGAAAGATATGTTTCTCTCAAATATTTTTGATTTCATCTATGTCAATATTCTTTGTTGGATTTTACACCTGTTTGAAGTAGATTTATTATGATACAATCTTCCATATTATATTGAAGGTTTTGTGATATGTTTGAATGTAGATGTTCTATTCTTATACCATTCATGGTTTATGGTTAAAATATTAACATTTTGTATGCTAGTTTTAATATGAATGTTTATGTTATGTTTCAACCTTTTCATACGAGGAATGCATTGGATATACTAAGTGATGGGAGAGGCCGGATATAGCCCCTCGATGCATTGGTAGGTCTCATGAGACAAACTAGTGTCTTTAAATAAGCCCTTAAAAAATAATTTTGTAATATTGGCATGAGGCCTTGACTATGTAGTTATGATGTCCGACATTATACAATCCATTATTATGAAATTAGCTATTGATATTACATGTGATCATTCAACTAGTAGAATATCCATGTTAATAGGTAAATTGAATTATTTGATTTATATTTTCCATATTATTTTGAAGTTTAGGTTTAAAAGTCTTGTGTTTCAGTATTATACATTTCCTTAAATGTTGATGACTATTTGTGATAGTTTCCGCTATATTGTTATCCTTACCGAGCATCTGAGCTCACCCCTTTCTTATGTTTTATTTTTCCCAGGATGTGAAGGAGTATATTTTTCTTGACCTATAAGGATATCCTAAGGGATATGGGTGTCTTCAAATGGAAATTTTTTTGTTGTTTTATTATTTCATGGGGTAATGTAAAACTTAGTTATGTATATCATACTTCCAAGGATACTAAACTAATCAGTCATTTGAGACTTGATCTCTCGTGATCATGCCAATGTTATGTAATAATGAACCGACTCTGGGTAACTAGGGTCAGGGAATTACATATTTTATGTTAATATTTTTGTGGATCATAACTTAATAAAATTTTCATTGATTAAGAATGTATCCCTAAAAAGTTAAGAAACATTATTGTAAAATAAAAATTGATCACTAATTCACCCCCCATCTCAGTGATCATACATTGATCCAAGGGAACTTCAATTGGTACCAAATCATAGGTTCCCTCTAAAATATCTAACCACCTTTGGAGGATAGAAAATATTAATTCATTGAAAAAAGGGAATTATGGTATTTTATAGAGGAAACTATCATAGTTGAAATAATAGGATGATTACCCATTTCTATCTATTGGACATGATGTTAGAGATATTGTAATAGTGGGATTTCCTCCCATTATTGAATTTTATATGACATGTTCTGATAAAATAAATTTATAAGTTAATGAAAAATATCAGAATTCTATGTTTATGGCCCTCAAAAAAATGACAAGAAAATGATTATGGGGATTCCAAAAAAATGAGGAATGGTTAAAAAGTATTTATTAAGGGAATGATAATTTTAATAAATTTATGATAGAAATATGAAAAATCAAGATTAAAGTTGTTAAGATTGATAATGAAAAATGTATTCATGGATACTATACAAGAGGTATTGAAATTGTTTGCAATATCATAGGTTAGAGTGATAATCAGAAATATTCTACTAATTTTGAGAATTATTTTAAAAAGATTCTAGATAGAATTGATTTTAAAGTGTCAACTTTTTATGATAATGAAGATTTATCACTAGTTTAACATTTGAACATTCTTTTGGAATGTTAAATGAGTAAAATAAAATTCTTTAATAATATGGCTTAGGAAGAAATATCTTTCAAATATTTATCAAAAGGGAAACTCATAAATAATAAGATGAAGAAGAGTCAAATGATTTTGAGTTAGAGGAAGAATAATATGAATTCAAAAAAAAACACATCATTATTCTTTCAAGATGAATAAAAATATGAAACGGGAAGGGAAAATGTAAAATATATCTTAAATGTTGTAATTTTATTAATAAAGGACATTTTACACTAAATTTTTTAAGAATAGGTATGAAGAATCTATGTTATAAGATAAAGATAAGAAATTCTTAGAAATGTAAATTGAATAAACATAAGAAGAAGTTTCGTAGAAATAAAAATAATTTTTTTGTATAAAATAGAGAAGGATGATTATTTATCTATCAATGGATTTGATTGTAATTTCATCTTATTAACTCATGTATATAGGGGAAGGGATTCATTGGATAGTGATGACTATGGTTAATAGAGAATATATCCTGAGTGAATTATTAAATAAAATTTGGAAGTATCTCTTAAAAAAATACAAAAATCAAAAAGGAAAGGGATAATTTGAATAAAGAAGCTAAGGTGATAGATGTAAAAAATGTTAAGTGAATTAAATATTAAGGGGTAAAACATATGGTGATTAGATATTAAAAAATGGAAGTTTATGTTCTTGATTAAAAAACTGAAAATTTATGAAGAAAAATCAGCTATAAAATATAACTATAACATTTTCAAAGCAAAAATTGTTGAGGTATGTAAATAGAATTGGTTGAAGTTAGCTAAATTCGAGATGATGGTAACTTTATAAAAATAAAATTTTAATGATAATGAATAATTTTTTTGATACACATAATCAATTTTACTTGAAAAATAAACATAAAAATGGTTAGAGAATACTTCACCAAATTAATGGAGGTTTAAGGTGAATCTTCTCATGCTGGTGAGTATAAAGGTCCACAGATGTATGTTGTTTCTTTACCCCAACAATTTCAATATACAAATTCTTATACAAATAATGCATTTAAAAAATTTAATTTTTTTTAGAAATTTTCTTCCACTAAGAGATGGTATAATTCATCAAGAAAGTATCTTTTTAAATTATTTCTCATTTCATATAAAAATACAATAACAAAAAACTCAATAGAATTACTACTATCAGTGTTAATGATCATGATTCAGAGTTTCCTATTGGTGTTGTGGTGTTTTGGGGCATATATTATATTCTTTATGGTTTAACAAGTACATACAGGGAAATATATATGAATCATGTTGGAGCTATAATGATAAAATAATGAATAAATTCTATTAAATTATGATGATGAAGAAAATAATGTTCAAGAGAAAAATAATTTCCAAGATTCATGAGAGAAAAATGTGATGCTTAAAAAAGTTATGAAAATAAATGATATTACAAATTTTTAGAAAGAAAAAATAGTTCTTACCTATTTCGGTAGATTAAATGAACCAGGATAGAAATATGGAGAAATGAAAAATGCCTATTGATGAAAAGAGGAAGAATCATGAATCAGTAAATGGGAAAAAGATGATAATTGTTTGTCAATTTATGGTGGTTTAAATATTCCTAAAAAGTGATATATATGTGACATATATGGGAATGTTACTAAAACATTTATGAAATTATTACCAACCCAAGAATAAATCATGTAGAATATTTTAATAACTCAATGAATCAAATATATTATGAAAGCTAAAGAGAATATGTGAGCTTTATATGAAAATTAAACTGATGAGAAGAGATCAATTACTAATTTTTTGTTGGATTATCACAAGAAATAAGGAACATATAATTAAATATTTAAGAACAAAATGAAGAAGTTGAGACTGAGAAAATATTTTTAGTCTAAACGTTACTTCAAAGGAACAATGAGGTTTCTCTATACTGCCAATATACTTTATTATTTGTACGAACTTACTTGGAATTTAATATGAAATATTAATGAATCCCGTTTAGTGTTGTTGTAGTCTTACATCATGTAATCTATCATGTAAACATTGTAATCACTATAATGAGAACATGATTTTTACCTATGAGAAGTTGTAGAGGTTAATATTATGTATGAGCATTAATATTTTCCTAAAGATAAAGTACATATTCCAATAAATATGATATATTGGTGGAATTGTGTTTATATACTTGAACCATTTTTATATGATTGTTAAGATGGTTGCAAATTTTTTTATTTTACAAACTTTATGATATTGCCAATGATTTAAGGATGTTGGTATGATCATGAGGAAAGTATTACATGAATAAAATGTTATGGGAAAAATTGATCACATTATTATATACTATTTTTTTCTACACCTATTTTCCCACTTATAATTATATATATTTAGTTAAATTAAATTTGTTGATAAATTAATGTGATACTAATGTTTCTCTTGAAGAATGTTTTTAGGATTATGGGGAAAGAATATGTTATGATACATAAATTATATTTCCTTCGTTTTTCATTTTCAATAAGGCACTGAAGTAATATAGGGGGATATAAAAACTTTATGAAGAAAGTATTAAGAACACATATTTACTTTGAATATGTTTGATGATTTATATGGATATTGACAAAAAACGCAATAGGGGATATTGTTGTGATAACGTATTTTTGGTTGAATTTGTTTTAAATAATTCATTATATATTTGTATGAAAATTTACATAATAAATTTTCCTAATTCATGTGAAGAACATTCACATAGAGTGTTATAAATGTTGGTTTTAGGTGCAGTGGTAGAACCTTTGGTGGGTGTTAAATTAAAATTTCATTTAATTGAGAGTTTCATGAAACCCCAATAGAGGATATTTCACATTAAATTTATAATTAATTTATTTAGATCAGAAGGAATGATTATATCATCATAGAATCCTTTCATAGATGATGAAAATGATATTCTCAAAACCCTTTCGAATTACCTTCATTGTGTTTTAAGTATTCAATTTTAGCATCTCTCTAGCGGTGATCCACATTTTCTCCTTTGATCTTCCAGAAATTACAATTGATTAATGGGTACTAGTACATAAAATCAATTTACTTCCAACATTTATCTTGAACCCTCCAAGATCCTTCAGGCATGAAGGTGTACTTCTCATTCTTGAGAGGAATAAAGGATGAATTTTAGAGAGAGTGAGTGAAGTCCATTGCGTGCAATGATTCCCTATTTTCAATTTTCAATTAACCTTACACAATAGACACATCCATCTATTTATAGAGAATGAGTTTATTTTAAAATATTATTTAATTACATACTCACCCTCAAATAATATTTATTAAATCCCATTCTATATAATAATAATAATAGTAATAATAGTAAGAATAATATTTTATGGCATGGACACTAACTTGTGTAAAAAAGAATATTATTTTACCAGTTTATAAATTAATATTTGTTATCAGAACCCATATTGATCCATTTGAATTCCTCAAAATTTATTAAATACTATAATAAATATTAATAAATATTTTATTCACAATCCAATGAATAAATATTTATTAAAATATTCAATAAAAATAAATAAATATATTATTCAAAATCTAATAAATAATTATATATATATATATTAACATAATTAAATAAATTATTTACTAATAAAGAAATAATTATTTATTACCTTAAAAAATCATCAATCCATAAAATGTGAATAAAATTATTCCTCGGCCTTGATAATAATATTTATTCTAATAATTGAATTCAAATATAATGTAATTGAGATCAATGGAAACACTTAGTGTGTATCCCTCTAGGAGTATTTCTCATTGGCATTAGGTGGGATCTTCTAAAGTCTAAGACTGTTATCTAGTAGTGGGTCAAGAGACCCAAGAGAATGAACTTAATGTCACAACGTTGACAACCACATATGAATGATCAATGTGTAATACAATCCCTTTATCTCAATATCCCTTCATGTAGGTTGCACATCTATGATATCAAACTAAGTTCTCAATTAATCTTTCTTTAAAAATAAAAAATAAACATGTTGTTACACCAAGTCCATGTAATTTAATATAATGATTCTATTCCAATAATTGTTTTGAAATATAAGCTTTCATAAATATGTAAAGGTTAAAAATCCTTCCTCAAATTATACATTAATAGAATTTCATTCGTGATGCACCAACTTTACCTACTTCCCTCCGACACATGGAGTGATAGTGTTCGTCAGTAAATATAAGTGAACAAGTCATGAAATTCATCATTGATAATAATAGAGTCTAAGGATCATTACACACACTCACATATATGAATATCTAATGAAATAAAAACATAAATAATTATCACTGGTGAGTATATTTCTATAATCTCCCATTATAGAGATTACTAAGTTTGAACTCCATGAGGAGAATCCTTATCCACCTATGAGTACTCACACCTGACTATCTATATACTATATTCCCTATAAAAGTACTTTTCTCGACTGTAGAACTATTTTTAAGAGATATCATCATAGAATATCAATTTTCTCATCATAGTAGGGAACTACTATGACCTTATCAACATATCAAATTCCCTAGGACATTATCACATCAATGTTATATGGAATAAAAATAAATATATCATAATATATTTATATTCATATTATCTTCATTCAATATACATGTAATATAAGGTACAAATTATTTGGTTCTAGGGAACCAACTCGAACAAACTCCCACATCCACTAGAGCCAATCACTAATGACTAGTTAGACCTCACATGTTAAATATTCTTATTCTAAATATGGTTATATATTCTAGGAAATCCATGTTTCCATGGATAGGTTTGATAAATCCGTAGGTCTGTGTGGTGAATCTATATACCGAAATGTTACCACCTTGAGAAAATCCTTCAAGTGGTGATAAAAATGAGTATCCACATATTATTACTATGTCAAAATATTATCATCCTAACTAAGTCCATAGTCAAAGCTTATCATGATAATGAAAAAAATATTTCTTTTGGAACAAACCAAAATCAGAATAGGATATTGTTAAACAACTTCCTAAGATGCATCAGAAGTTGAAATATGCTTAGATATTATATACATGGAAACCACTAAATGTAATAATTTTTTACTTCATATTAACATAAGCCTTTCTAAAATACTTGATAAAATTAAACTTAGTGGAGAAAAGTTTCCAATTTCTTTGATCACAAGTATTTATTCTTCACTAAACATCAGGAACTCATTTAGTTTTATTTTTCAAATTTCTATCGAATTGATGTAAATAAAATTTCATAAAATAATTTAGATCTAGTTGATATTTACATACTATTATACATTCCTTAGTAATATAAAATGTTAGTAAATATCATGGAATATGAGAAAAATTATTAGTAAATAATCTTATGAAATTATTTTAATCTTAAAAATCCCTTCATAGGACATTCATGTTCTACTAGAAGGATTATATAACAACAAAAACTCAGTCTTGAGTTGTTTTAACTTGTATTTTTCAAAACTTTTTTAAGAAATGTACTATGAAAATATTTAGAAAACCCATGGTATATTTATTATATCTCATTATTGGAAACACAATTGTTACTTTAAGTCATACTTAGAGAAAAATAATTCGTTACTGGTAAGACATTACATTTGTTTTCTATATGTTATTAACATGTTCATCTTGAAAACTAATTGCGCTCCCACAAACCAATTAGAGATCCATATTACTCATTAATTCCAAATGAATATTCTTTAATCAATATGCATGATTTATTCATAAACATATTTTTGTAATCTGCATATCTTATTGGTATTTATTGATGTTACCAACCCTTTTAGTTATGCTTTGTAGACATATACCAAAGGGTAACTTTTCTCATGTCATATGGACATCTACCATAAGGTTTACTCTATGTTAGGTATCCTTGAAAATCAATATGCCAATATAATGATCACATAAATATTCTTTGACAAAGTAGAATTAAAAAATTATTTTATTCATGATAATTATGTACATGATTAATCATATACAATACCATCCAAAAATGAATCATTCCTTATTATTACCATCATGTACCATCCATTTCCAATTTCTCCCAAATACTAACCATCTTATCATGTTTTAGAATCATTAAAAATAAAAAGTACCTTAATATTGAAATGTGGAGTCTATTACATGAATTTATACATATTTATACATGATATCATATTAAAATTTACTACTTCTTTGTTGGAATATTTATCTTTGGAAGAATATTTTATGTATCTCCCACCACATTTAACATAAACCATAACTTTTTTTAAAATTCTAATAGAGTATATGTCTCTGGAATGACTCTTTCTACTAAGCTTAGTGGAGTGCAGTATTCCTAATCCAACTCATGTGAATATAAATCTTTAACCCGTAGAATTTAAGTCTTCTACCACTATCTTCAATAGATAAGCATCCTTTATGAAAATATAGTCGATATTGAATAGATGTTAATATCATTAGTGTCTATAGGATCATTAAAAAAGATCCACCTCAGTGTTTTGATGTTCAGTTATTGCTAAGGCCAACTTTTAACAATCAATTTTCAATAAACACTTATGGTAGTTTCCTAATAGATTATTATAATATCACAATTGGTATGAAATCCATGATATAATTTAGTTGTAATATGGTTAATTTCTTCAATTATAATTGAAAAATATGTCTTGGATATTATAATAGAATATTTTTAATATATATGAGACTCATCATTGATCTTTATTATACTACCTTCATGAAATTGATGTATATAAGGAAGTGTGATTTAGGGATAACCTTTACTATATATAAAGAATCAATGAATAATTGGATAAGATGTTATCCAAAAATCTAGCTTAGATATTCTTTAATATTTACCAAATTCACTCATTTACTTTATTGATCATATCTAAAATTTCATAAAAAATACCATAAGGTATATTAATTTACCTTTATATTTATTATAGTTCACATGGTCATATTGAACAAACTATATTTTGTTTGATGTAACTTTATTTATAACGGTTTCTTTATATAAAACATGAAAAGTAGTTTGTGTTGGAACTTCCTTGGATGTAGTGTGTTTGAAAACTCTTATTTTAATGATTAAAAATCAAGATTTAATTTTTACTAATGTTTCACATGTTGTATAATAGAATTTTATTTGAAAATATTACTTCTATAATATTTTTTTAATAGTTATGGTAATATATAGGTGGCTAAAAGTCACCGTTATGGTAAGTGGTGAGTCACCGTTACTGCCATGATGAGCTACCACCAGACTCAAGTCACCGTTATTACCAGGATGAGATACCGTCAGAAGCGAGTCACCGCTACTGCTAGAATAAACTCACCATTACTTCCAGGATGAGCTACCATAATAAGTGTGTCACCACTACCCCCAAAGGAGTTACTGTCGGTGGAGACACCATCAGATGCAGAGTCACCACCAGTACTCTTGTTACTATTGACGTCCGAGATCTTCGGTGTGAATAATTCAAATGGAAAAATCTATTCAAGGATGTTTTTTACAAGTTTTTCAGACTTAGTGAAAGAAGATCTGAGGAATTTAGATATCCTATAACAAGAACTGTTATATATTAATGAAGGTTCTCCATCTTTGCATGGTGAAAAAATATACTTTACTAATAAAACTATTACTGACAACCAAGAAAATTGCGCCATCAAATTTGTGAACTATCTTGAACTTGTTGATTCACATTCTATGAAGATCAATGATATAGAATCATTGAACCCATTATTGAGATTGATTGAGACACGGAACATTGATCAGCTGACACATTCATACATATTTATACAATAATCTATTCGGCCTCAATATTCTAGAAAAAGTATAGACTCCTCACCATTACTGATCTGAGGATTACAAACCTGTAGAACACTTCAGACTAATCTCTTTATATATTGTTCTATCTACTTTAATTTTTAGCAGTGTGTGGTTTTCCTATTATCCAACACACTCTGTTTCTGACATATTCTAGTAGATTACATGTTATTTTATCCTTCATCGATTTATTTCCCACTGTGTTTGTGGAATAGGTCTCTATGTGACTTGTGCTTTTCTTTCATCCCACATATAAATATCTAATAGGATTTTTATCCTACATAGCTTATGGTTGTTGACTATGTATGTAACATCCCAGGTAAATAAAGAATAAAGAATTTTCATATGTATTAATATTTACGAATTAAAATATTAATTTTACTTTAAAGGGGTTGCTATGTTCAATAGCGTACCCGATATGCAACAAAGTGTTTCTTTAAAATCTTACGTTGCACACTAGTAATAAAATAATATTATTTTAAATGGTAGTTAACACGTAGCCATTGTATTGGAGGGAATGAATATAAATAACTAAAATATGATTATATATGGTTGTTAAATGTCTGTAAATTTATCCAATAAAGGATAAAGGCTTAAAATACGAAAAGAATTCAATTTTAGGCATATATACTCTAATTTTCACTAAAGGTCCACTTATCTCCTTTTGATGGCGAACCATCATTAAATATAGTTTTGGTCACTCTTATAAATTCTATTGGACCAAATAAAATTCTTCTTTAGAATCGGGACATCAAAATTTACTTTGTGTAAATTTTTTGTATTTTTCCGATAAAGATCATTTTTTTAATGAATAGTGAAAAATGTTGTATTTTAATTCAAAAACTCATTTTAATCTAATTTATTTATATAATTATATTATCTTTTTAATTGGTTTTAAAGTGAAATTAGAATATATTTTTACCATTTAATCCAATTTTGGTCATTGGAATTAATTTCACTTCGAAATTGGACTTAAACTAGTGTCAATCTTTTGATATATATTGTTTCATAAAAACACGCTATTTGTCATGACAGCGGGAATTAATTATTAAATTAATTAGTGTAACTTATATGATTCGAATTTTTTAAAATAGACATCATTTTTTAATTCAGAATATCAAATATATCTTAGGGTGTGGTTTTGATATTTTTCTGAAAAACTTCAATTTTTGATGAATAGTGAAACCACTAAGTGGTACTTAAAAACTGATTTTTTTTAAAGAAATTTTACCGCCTTTGTGTTTTGAATTTCAAACATCTGACATACATGGTTGTCATTAAGATGTAAAATGTGGTTCAATGGGATTAAAATAATTTTTTTTGGTGAATAGTAACTTTTAAGTTTTAAATCGGGATTAGAGGTAATTAGTGTAGTTTAAGGTAAAAATAATGTTTTAATAATATGGAATGACCTATACACATGTCCTACCCTTATTTGATGTGTCATGGAAGACAAATAAAACCCATGGGCAACTTGGGGACCCCATGGAGCCACTTTGGTAGGAAAATGACATTAATAACTTTTTATTTAATGTTAAAATAAAAATGTCACAAACATGAGTTGTTTTACTGAAACAATTTTTAAATAGAGTTATAAAAGACAGATTTTTTACTATAAATATTAATTAGAAATATAAAAAGATTTCCTACATCATGATAGTTTTTTTATAATTTTTAGACATTAAATAAATTAAATTATATATGTCACTATGATGATGCAACGATTACCTCATTATTTAACGATTTAAATAAAATGAAACGATAATGTAAAATCTAAGACCTACACTTGTCAAAAACCTATTAGATGGGTGGATTTAGAAACCTTATCACCTTATCCTCTAAATTTATAATTTTGGGACCTTTTTTATCCGAAAATCATTTTATAATAAAGTAACATTTTATAACATTCCAAGAGTGCCCCTCCTCTCCTCTTATAAAAGGCCCCCACCTCTACCTCCTTACCCACAACTCACAAGCCTTTGGTTCGGCCTATATCTGCTCTTTTTGTCTTTAAACATCCCTATATTACTCCTAGAAGCCTCACTTTGGGTATAAGCCTTCCCAAGGAAGCCTTTGATCTCAAATCTAAGAGAGTTACCCGATTTTAAGGTAATGTCTTCACCTATGTTCTTTTGTTTCATTTTGCTTCTCCAACCCCCTAAACTCTTTTTATTCATTTCTTTTGTAACAACTCCAGTATCTTTGATATAATTGGATGTTGTTATAAGAATCATTCGAGCTACACTTACACACACCTACATCTAATGGTTAAAGAACATACTGTTTCTGTGGATGGCAAATTTCTGCCTCACGAAACGATGATTGTTCAATATTCTTCTAACACCTTCAAAGGTGGACATTAAGATGTCACTATATTTATATATGATATATAATATGTTTATGTTTTCCTTAAGCTTCTGTATTTTTCATTTATGTCATACCTTTATGGCTTCCATTATGGGTATACGCGATATCTTCATTTTAGGAAGTGTGGACTACTGCCCCCTCAAAGTGATTTGATTCATTAATGCCATATGTGGGATGTATAAAGGATGGATTTAAAGTTATTATATATGATGTATGTTACATATAATTTATGACTATAATTCTGGAATTTAAATATACATACCTCTCATTTAGTTTTAATTCCATTAATATGACATAGAAATGACAGTAACGTTCATGCGTACGTACGACTTACCGTCTCCATGAACGGTGCATTTAATTTCATACCTCTAAATGATTATGAAATACTATAAATACATGTAGATTCTGGATATATATGAAATATATTATATCCAAATCATTAATATCATTCTGGATATAATGAGCCTTTGACCACACGAACAACATGTAATTATAAGAAGTCCACTTTCGACTTAAGAACCAAATACCGAAAAAACAAACATTATTAAATTAAATAAATACATAGTGTTTATAACATGGTAATAAGTGATATAAAAGGAATAATGAACTGGAAAAAGGTTCTTAATCAAGTTGAAATTAACTCAAGTTTATTATTCAGGATGTTAAAGAACGATCGAGTCAAGTCGGACCCGAGGTATGGGACTTCGTCTCAATATCCTTTCATTGAGGCATATTTTGTTTTATACACAACTTTCTTTTATACGGTGTATAAAACCCTTTGACTTTTAATTTTATTCAAAAGGAATCTTTTTTATGAAGCGTTTTACTAAACGACAAAAAGGAATGTTTCTTTTAACGTACGCGGTGACAACGACCTTTTCCGCCGCCGCGAGTATTATTTGGTCTTTGGCTTCCTCAACAATCCATAATGTTTTTTAAAATGAAATAAATACCATATAATCTTTTATGTATTTCGGTATTGAAAATGGTTTTTATAATGGATTTGTTATGTCAATATATTTAAGTGATATATTGCGATCAAAGTGTGGAAATGATTTCTTTCCATTATATTTGTTTTATGTTTTATGATTTTATAATGGTACTTGGACATTTGACGGGTGGTTATGTGATAAAACATATGACATGTGGTGCCATGAATACCAGGACGGGTGGATACGTTATAACCTCCAATGCATTGGGTATGAAAGTCGGCCGTATGTCTATTCCATTAAGTGATATGTGTGGAAGTCGGCCATATGGTTATTCCATTTAAGTATGTTTATGTCCCAAGTTACCTTTATATGTTATGTAATATTTATATGGGTTTTATGGTAATATTTTGGTTACAAAAGGGTATGTAATGAAATTTTATTCAGTGAAGAGTTTTTACTACTTCATAAATGTGAAAAGTATTACTTTGATTAAGTATACATGGTTTACTTGTTGTTTTGAAAAACTAACAGTTTTCATTCATTGTGTATCCCTTACTGAGCTTTTTATGCTCACCCCAAGTTTCTGAAATGTTTTTCACCGGACTTAACGTTGAATAGGGTCAAGGATGGGATCAAGGGAAAGTCATGCTACCTAAAACATGGAACTAGACATGTTTCTTTTTAAGAGTTTCTTATTTTATGGAAACTTAGTAGAAGTTTCTACTTTGTAATCTTTTGAGATGTAATAGTTATGTCCTAATTCTCTAAAACTCTAAACCTGAAAATATCCTCAATGTGAACTATTCATTTAATTCAATATTAAGTAAGGTTTAAGGTCGGGGGCTTATCGTTGGTATCAGAGGTCAGTTTAGACAACTTTAAGAGTTAGAAAATTGTTAAATTATGAATTAATTTATGGTATGATTGAAATGATATAGCATTTACAGATTACCATGTTGCTTCGCCTATGATATTTCTGTGTTTAGAATGGTTTTCCGCAGAGGAAACAAAGCAGCTATATTGGGACGACATCAGGAGGAAGACAACCTTCCAAATCAGCAACTTGAGATGGTCGGAATGGTAACTGAATAGTTTGTTGTAGTGATGGCATAGTTGACTCAGGATATAAATGGTGGTGGTATCCATGCACGAGATCAGCTAAATCAACCGCAGAGGAACATGTAAGTGGTGGAACATTTCATGAGGCAATATCCCCCATCATTCAGAGGATCATCTGACCCCATGCTATCTGAAGGGTGGATTAAAGCACTGGAGAAGATTTTTGATGTCATGGGGTTTTCAGAACATCAAAAGGTTAGTCTTGATGTTTACCGTTTTGAAGGTGAAGCTGATCAGTGGTGGTCGATGGTGAAAAATATCAGGGATAGTGATGATATTGATGATCTTCACTGGGACGAATTCAAAGGTATGTTTCTTGAGAAATATTTTCCTAAGGTGGTTCATCTTAGGATGGAAAAACAATTCCTAGAATTGAGGCAGGAGGATGATTTAGTGGCTGCTTATGAAGAAAAGTTCACTCGACTGGCAAGGTACGCTCCAAACTTCGTACGAGATCTTGATAGTAAAATAACATGTTTTTACTCAAGGTTAAATCCAAGGTATTGAAGGGATTTAGCTTCTCATGAGTTCAAAAGTTATGAAAAACTTGTTCGATGTGCGGAGAAGGTGGAAATGGAGTTTTCCGATGGTCAGGTGATCTTTGAAAAACAACAGAATAAGAGGTCCAATTGGCAGGCAAAAGGGAAGAATTCATCAAAGATGCAAGGAGGTAGGAAAACCAAATATCCATCCTGTGATAAGTGTGGTAAAATTCATCCTGGAGAATGTTTATCCAAGTCTGGAAAGTGCTTTCGGTGTGGTAAGTCGGGTCATATTGCTCGTAACTGTAAGGAAGATGATCAAGCGGGCAATGAAAAGCCAGCGGTAAGTTGTTTTAAGTGTAATGAAATGGGTCATTATGCAAATGAGTGTCTAATTAAGAACTCAACTGAGGGAAAGAATCCATACTACAAGCAGAAAGGGGTGGTGAAATCCTTTGCAACTACTTCAACAGATGTCTGGCCATCGAATGAAGTAGTATCAGGTACACTGTTTGTTTGTTCAGATTATGCCAATGTGTTGTTTGATTCAGGGTCTACACATTCTTTCATCTATGATAAGTTTTCTAGTAAATTGAAAATTCCATCTGAAGATATAAATCCTAAACTTATGGTAAAAACACCCAGAGGGAACATTGAGACAAAAAAAGAATTATAAGAACCTTCATATCCTTGTGTGTGGAAAAATCTACCAGAAAACCTTATTTTTTTTTGCCTATAATAGAGTTTGATGTTATTTTGGGCATGGATTGGCTCTCTGTTTATCATGCTAAGATTTACTGTAGAGCTAATATGGTTTCTTTTCAGAAGGATTTTTAGTTTGTGTACAAGAATGAACCCTTGATTTTGATAACATATCAGGAAGTTGAGAAACTAGTAAAAGATGAAAATGAATGTTACCTTGAACATATTGTTGAAAATAAAGTAACTGTTCAGATTAATGATGTGCCAATGGGAAATGAGTATCTTGATGTTTTTCTTGATGAGTTGCATGGTATTATTCGTGATTGGAAAGTTGAATTTACTGTTTACTTAGTTCATAATTCTAAGCCAATTTCAAAACCCCCTTATCGAATGGCTCAAGTTGAACTTTTAGAGTTAAAGAAACAATTGCAGGAGTTATTAGATAAAGGTTTCATTCGGCCTAGCACATCACCATGGGGTGCTCCTGTCTTGTTTGTTAAAAAGAAATATGGATCAATGAGAATTTTCATTGATTATTGAGACTTAAATAACATTACTGTTAAGAACAAGTATCCATTGCCTCATATCGATGATTTGTTTGATCAGCTCGAGGGAGCTCAGTATTTTTCGATGATTGACTTGAGGTCGGGGTACCATCAGTTGAAAGTAAAAGAAGCAGATGTTCCGAAGACTGTGTTCTATACTAGATATGGCCATTATGAATTTGTAGTTATGCCTTTTGGGTTAACCAATACACCTGCTATATTCATGGACCTTATGAATAGAAATTTCCATGAGTTCCTGGACAAGTTTGTGGTTGTTTTCATCGATGATATTTTGGTGTTTTATAAAAGTATAGAGGAGCATGAAAGTCATTTAAAGGTTATCTTCCAAACCTTAAAAGAAAAGAAACTGTATGGAAAATTTAGCAAGTGTGAGTTTTGGTTACAACAAATTTCTTTCCTTGGTCACATTGTTTCAAAAGATGGAATAACTGTTGATCCGGCTAAAAGAAAAGTTGTTGATGAATAGACAATACCCACAAATGTAACCGAGATCCATAGTTTTCTTGGTTTGGCAGGTTACTACCGAAGGTTTGTTGAAAATTTTTCACGGTTATCTAGTTCAATGACTAAGCTTACTCGGATGTGTGTTAAGTTTATCTGGACAAAAGAATGTGATGATTGTTTTCAGGAATTGAAAAGAAGATTGGTGAATTCTCTAGTTTTGGAACTTCCTTCCAGGAATGGTGAGTTTGTTATATACAGTGATGCTTTGTTGAAGGGACTTGGTTGTGTCCTTATGCAGAATGATCACGTAATTGCATATTCTTCACGTCTGTTGAAAACTCATGAGGTAAATTACCCTACACATGACTTGGAATTAGCTGCTGTTGTTTTTGCTCTAAAAATTTGGAGGAACCATTTGTATGGATTAAAGTGTGAAATATATAATGATCACAAAAGATTAAAGTATATATTCAATAAGAAATAATTGAACATGAGACAGAGGAGATAGCTGGAATTAATCAAGGATTATGATTGTACAATTCACTACCATCCGGGAAAAGCAAATAAAGTGGCTGATGCTTTGAGTCGAAAAAGTAATGCTTCATTAACCATGCTACGGTTGGAACGAGATCCTTGGGTTTTTGATTTGATGAACTTTGGCATAGAATTTGTTAGAGTAGAAAGTTCTTCTGTTTTGTTTCAGGTATCTGTGAGATCATCCCTATCAGACAGAATTAAGCAAGCACAGAGGGAAGATAGTGGGTTGCAGAAAAAGATATAGCTGGTTTAGAAGGGTAAGTTTCCTGAATTTTGAATTGATAATGACTGTGTTTTGAGGTTTGGGAAGAGATTATGTGTGCCTGGTGATTCACAGTTGAAGAATTAGTTGTTATGTGAGGCTCATAGTTCCCCATTTTCAGTTCATCCTAGCAGTACTAAGATGTACAGAGATCTGTGGGAGTATTACTGGTGGGATGGAATGAAAAGAGATATTGCTGATTTTACTGTAAAGTGTTTGACTTGTCAGCAGGTTAAAGAAAAGTGGCAGTTACCGAAAGGGATTCTTTGTCCTTTACCAGTGCCAGAGTGGAAATGTGAAAATATATCCATGGACTTTGTTTTGGGATTACCAAGGACATCTCGAGGTAATAATGCAATCTGGGTTATTGTTGATCGATTGACTAAATCTTCTCATTTCCTTCCTATTCGAGATACTTTGTCTCTAGATCAACTTGCTCGGTTGTATCTTAAAGAGATAGTCAGGTTGCATGGAGTTACCCTCTCCATTGTATCTGATCATGATCCCAGGTTTACTTCTAACTTTTGGAAAGGCCTTCAGAAGTCATTGGGTACTAAATTAAATTTTAGTACAGCTTTTCATCTGCAGTTAGATGGGTAGTCAGAATGAAAAATACAGACCTTGGAGGATATGCTACGTGCTTGTTCGATAGATTATCAGGGAAGTTGGGACCAACATATTTCATTGGTTGAGTTTTCTTATAATAACAGTTTTCATTCCAGTATACAGATGGCACCATTTGAGGAATTATATGGGAAGCGGTGTTGAACTATAGCTTTTTGGGATGAAGTGGGTGAAAGGAAGCTGATGGGACCACAATTGGTAGAAGAGATGGCAGAAAAAGATCAGTTTATTCAAAAACACATGAGAACAGCTCAGAGTAGACATAAAAGTTATGTGGATAACCGGAGGAAGGATCTATCTTTCGAGGTAGGTGATCATGTTTTTTCTCAAAGTTTCACCATGGAAAAGTGTGATGCGATTTGGTAAGAAAGGAAAGCTGAGTCCAAGGTTCATTTGACCATATGAAATTCTGGAGAAAGTTGGATCAGTTGTTTACCAAGTGGCTTTACCTCCAAGTTTATCTCAGGTACACAATGTTTTTCATGTTTCGATGTTGAGAAAGTTTATGTCAGATTAATCTCATGTTTTGAGCCCAGAGGTAGTTCAGTTGGAAGAGAATCTCTCTTATGGAGAACAGCCAGTCCAGATTCTTGATTGAAGAGAGAAAGTGTTGAAAAATAATGTAATTCACCAGGTAAAGGTTTTGTGAAAAAACCATATGGTTGAAGAGGCAACGTGGGAATCGGAAAATGCTATGAGGGATAAATACCCCCACTTATTTTGATAAGTGAATAAAGTTGCGAGGATGCAATTCCCAAAAGGGGGGAAGGATGTAACATCCCAGGTAAATAAAGAATAAAACATTTTCATATGTATTAATATTTACGAATTAAATATTAATTTTACTTTAAATGGGTTGCTATGTTCGATAGCATACCCGATACGCAACAAAGAGTTTCTTTGAAATCTTACGCTGCACACTAGTAATAAAATAATATTATTTTAAATGGTAGTTAACACGTAGCCATTATATTGGCAGCAATGAATATAAATAACTAAAATATGATTATATATGGTTGTTAAATGTTTTTACATTTATCCAATAAAGGATAAAGGCTTAAAATATGAAAAGAAATCAATTTTAGGCATATATACTCTAATTTTCACTAAAGGTCCACTTATCGCCTTTTGATGGTAAACCGTCATTAAATATAGTTTGGTCACTCTTATAAATTCTATTGGACCAAATAAAATTTTTCTTTAGAATCGGGACATCAAAATTTACTTTGTGTAAATTTTTGGTATTTTTCCGAAAAAGATCATTTTTTTAATGAATAGTGAAAAATGTTGTATTTTAATTCAAAACCTCATTTTAATCTAATTTATTTATATGATAATATTATCTTTTGAATTGGTTTTAAAGTAAAATTAGAATATATTTTTACCATTTAATCCAATTTTGTTCATTGGAATTAATTTCACTTTGAAATTGGACATAAACTAGTGTCAATCTTTTGATATATATTGTTTCATAAAAACACGCTATTTGTCATGACAGCGGGAATTAATTATTAAATTAATTAATGTAACATATAAGATATGAATTTTGTAAAATATACATCATTTTTGAATTCAGAATATCAAATATATCTTAGGGTGAAGTTTTGGTATTTTTCTGAAAAACTTCAATTTTTGATGAATAGTGAAACCACTAAGTGGTACTTAAAAACTGATTTTTCATTTAAATGAAATTTTACCACCTTTGTGTTTTGAATTTCAAAAATCCGACATACATGGTTGTCATTAAGAAGTAAAATGTGGTTCAATGGTATTAATATAATTTTTTGGGTGAATAGTAACTTCTAAGTTTTTAATCGCGATTAGAGGTAATTAGTGTAGTTTAGGGTAAAAATAATGTTTCAATAATATGAAATGACCTAGACACGTGTCCTAACCTTATTGGATGTGTCATGGACGACCAATAAAATCCATTTTTCAACTTGGGGACCCCATGGAGCCACTTTGTTAGGAAAATGACATTAATAACTTTTTATTTAAAGTTAAAATAAAAATTTCACAAACATGAGTTGTTTTACTAAAACAATTTTTAAATGGGGTTATACAAGTCGAATTTTTGACTATAAATATTCATTAGAAATATAAAAATATTTCCTAAATCATGATATTTTGTTTATAATTTTTAGACATTAAATAAAATAAATTATATATGGCACCATGATGATGCAGCGATTACCTCATTATTTAACGATTTAAATAAAATGAAACGATAATGTAAAATCTAAGACCTAAACTTGTCAAAAACCTATTGGATGGGTGGATTTAAAACCCTTATCACCTTATCCTATAAATTTATAATTGTGGGACCTTTTTTATCCGAAAAGAATTTTATAATAAAGTAACCTTTTATAACATTCCAAGAGTGCCCCTCCTCTCCTCTTATAAAAGGCCCCCACCTCTTCCTCCTTACCCACACCTCTCAAGCCTTTGGTTCGGCCAATATCTGCTCTTTTTTCTCTCCAAATCCCTCTATTACTCTTAGAAGCCTCACTTTGGGCAGAATGATTCCCAATGAAGCCATTGAGATCAAATCTAAGAGAGTTACCTGATTTTAAGGTAATGTCTTCACTTGTGTTATTTTGTTTTATTTTGCTTCTCCAACCCCCTAAAATATTTTTATTCATTTCTTTTGTAACAAATACAGTATCTTAAATATACTAGGATGTTGTTATAATAATCATTCGAGCTACACTTACACACACCTACATCTAATGGTTAAAGAACATACTGTTTCTGTGGATGGCAAATTTCAACCTCAGGAAACGATGATTGTTCAATATTATTCTAACACCTTCAAAGGTGGCCATTAAGATGTCACTATATTTATATATGATATATAATATGTTTATTTTTTCCTTAAGCTTCTGTATTTTTCATTTATGGCATACCTTTATTGATTCCATTAGGGGTATACGCGATATCTTCATTTTAGGAAGTGCAGACTACCGCCCCCTCAAAGTGATTTGATTCTTTAATGCCATATGTGGGACGTATAAAGGATGGATTTAAAGTTATTATATATGATTTATGTTACATATAAATGATGAATATAATTCTGTAATTAAAATATACATACCTCTCATTTAGTTTTAATTCCATTAATATGACATAGAAATGAAAGTAGCGTTCATGCGTACGTACGGCTTACCGTCTCCATGAACGGTGCATTTCATTTCTTATCTCTAAATGATTATGAAATACTATAAATACGTGTATATTATGGATATATATGATATATATTATATTCAAATCATGAATATCATTCTGGATATAATGAACCTTTGACCACACGAACAACATGTAGTTGTAAGAATTCCACTTTCGACATAAGAACCAAATATCGACAAAACAAAAATTATTAACATAAATAATTAAATAGCGTTTATAACATGGTAATAAGTGATATAAAATGAATAATGAACTTGAAAAAGGATCTTAAGAAAGTATAAATTAACTCAAGTTTATTATTCAGGACGTTAAAGAACGATCGAGTCAAGTCGGACCCGAGGTATGGGACTTCGTCTCAATATTCTTTCATTGAGGAATATTTTGTTTTAAACACAACTTTCTTTTATACAGTGTATAAACCCTTTTGAATTTTAATTTTATTCAAAAGGAATTTTTTTTATGGAGCGTTTTATTAAACGACAAAAAAAATGTTTCTTTTAACGTACGCGGTGACAACGAACTTTTTCGCCACCACGAGTATTATTTGGTCTTTTTCTTCCTCAACAAGACATAATGTTTTTTAAAATGAAATAAATACCATATACTCTTTTATGTATTTTGGTATTGAAAATGGTTTTTATAATGGATTTTTTATGTCAATATATTTAAGTGATATATTGTGATCAAAGTGTGGAAATGTTTTCTTTCCATTATATTTGTTTTATGTATTATGATTTTATAATGGTATTTGGACACTTGACGGGTGGTTATGCGATAAACCATATGATAGGTGGTGCCGTGAATACCAGGACAGGTGGTTACGTTATAACCTCCAATGCATTGGGTATGGAAGTCGGCCGTATGGCTATTCCATTAAGTGATATGTGTGGAAGTCAACCGTATGGTTATTCCATTTAAGTATGTTTATGTCCCAAGTTACCTTTATATGTTATGTGATCTTTATATGGGTTTTATGGTAATATTTTGGATAAAAAAGTGTAATTAATGAACTTTTATTCAGTGAATAGTTTTTAATACTTCATAAAGGTGAAAAGTATTACTTTGATAAAGTATACATGGTTTACTTGTTGTTTTGAAAAAATAACAGTTTTCATTCATTGTGTATCCCTTACTGAGCTTTTTATGCTCACCCCAAGTTTTTGAAATTTTTTTCACAGGACTAAACGTGGAATAGGGTCAAGGATGGGATCAAGGAAAAGTCATGCTACCTAAAACATGGAACTAGACATGTTTCTTATGAAGAGTTTTTTATTTTATGGAAACATAGTAGAAGTTTCTACTTTGTAATCTTTTGATATGTAATAGTTATGTCCTAATTCTCTAAAACTCTAAACCTGAAAAGATCCTCACTGTGAATTATTCATTTAATTCAATATTAAGTAAGGTTTAAGGCTGGGGCCTTATAATTTACCTAATCCAAGTTGTTTATTTGTTTGAATAAATTTATAATCTGATTGGTAGTAGGTGATTTCCTAGTGGAGGGGATTTGGTTTCACCTTGAAACTGAACCACTTGTTTATTTCGCTATGTCATTGTGTTGTCTTTTTTATTTTTCTATTATATTCGAGATAACATTTAATTAAATGTTTTTTTTGATAATTAATATTATGTAGTATTTATATATGTTTCTATCTAAGTAAATGTATCTCAAAAGAGAAGGTATTTCTAAATCCTATTTTAACGAAGAACTGATCACTATTTAAGAAATATTTTAAAAATCTAGATCTTATATCGATCTAAAGTTTTGATTAATTAGACAATTTATTTATAGAATTCTTTATTGGGAACTCAGTACACCCCCTTTTGTGTTACTCTCTCTGACAAACATTTGGTTTCAAAGGGTTATTTAAATTTACCTTTTTAACTATGATTTTAGTTTTATTAAAAAGACCTAAAATTTCCATCATTTATAAATTATAGTTCTTTATGGATAATATATAAGAAGGATCATCTACCAAAATTCATCATTATTTTAATAGAAACAACTATTCTCAATGGAAATTCAAAATGAGAATGCATTTGGAAAGTATAGGTTTTGATATATGGACTGTAATAGAAGATCAATATGAAATTCCACAAACAACTAGAAGTGATTGGAGTGGTTCTACAAAATATAATTACAATAATAATTATAAATCTATGAATGATTTGTTCTATGCTTCAGGATATGATGAATTCAATATAATATGTACTTTCAAATCTGATTTTGAAATATGGGATACCTTATCTGTGTCACATAAAAGAACATAAAATTTCAAGGAAATGAGATTGAATACATATATAATAAAATATGATACTTTTAAAAAGAAATATAATGAACTTATTTTTGATATGTATCTCTGGTCAATGAAATAGAGAATACTATGCACTAACTTGAAAAGCATGTGATAGAAAAATATCAAGTATTGAGACTACTTAGATGCATACCCCATAGATATAGAGGAACATTTGTGTCAATTAGAGAGTCATGTGCTGAAATTAAACTACCTATCAAGGAACTGATATGAAATATGATGATGTTTGAAGATGAAATTAAATTTAACGAAGATATTTATTAAGATGAACCAAAAAAGAAAATAACCATCCCTCAAATCTACTACCTACAAAAAAAAAGTACAAATCAAAGATTCCAATAAATAAGGATCTCTTGATGACAATGATGAAGAAATGGAACACATGGAAAGAAGATTCAAGTGATTATATAGGGAAAATAAGTTCTTCAAAAATTAAAATTTCAAGGGAGATTATGATAAAAAAGGAAAGTGGAAAAAGGATTGAAAAAAGGATGATAATAAAAATGAAGATACCTGTTATGAATGTAAGATGAAAGGCTATATTAAAGATCACTTTCCATAATTAAAATATAAAAATAAGTATGAGGATAAGGACATGAGATACAAAAAGTCCATGAAAGAAACATGGAGTGCCTCCAAAGATAGTTCAAGTGATTCATACACTAATCAAGAAGATATTTTTGATAGATCCAACATGTGATTTACAACAATCACATCAGAGGTAAAAAATGTTATTTCAATATCTCTAACTCATGCTTCATACATTTCTGAAAATAATGACAATGAGAAAGCATGAATAAAAATGATATATATGATTAATGTAACATGCTGAAAGAGACATTTTATGAACTGAAAGATAAGTACAAGTCTATCAAAAAATAACATGCCTTAACAGAAAATGTTAAAAATAATATTACTATTGAAAAAGTGAAAAATGTTCAATTGTTGAAAGAAAACAATGAATTAAAATTTTCAAATGAACAATTAAACAAATACATAGAAAAATTAACCAATGTAAAGAAAACAATAACTCAAATACTGGGAAAAAAGTTTCTCCCAATTATGAAAATGGCATAGGTTATCTTCTAAGACAATGATAAATAAAAAAAACTTGATTTACATCATGTTTGAGTATTGAAAGTTCATATAAAAAAAATACCTAATCAATTGTACCTAATAAAGTTTTTATCTCTATAATTATTCTATCTATTTATAATAAAATTTCTAGAAAAATATGGATACCACAATCTCTTTTTACTAACATATCTAAACCCAAGAGAATTGGGGTACTGGTATCATTTTTGAAAAAATCTTTTTGTTTTAGTAAACCTATTTGAAAACCTCCAAAAAATCATATGGTATATTGATTGTGGATTTCCAGAAACATGATTGGTGAGTATTCAAAATTAATTTTTTTTATTAAAGTTGATGGTGGACATGTTACTTTTAGTGACAATGCAAAAAGAAAAATCATTGGACATGGCCATATTGGTAATTCTAATTCAATATTCATTTCCAATGTTTTATATATAGATGGGTTAAAATACAATATTCTTAGCATATCCTAATTGTGTGATGATGGATTTTTTGTGAAATTTTAAATCAATTCCTGTCATGTTTGTAATGATAAAAAATATTTAATCTTTACTAAATTGGGAAATTATAATATTTATTCTATAGTTTAAATTCTTTACATGCTAAAAATATTTCTTTCTTAAGTTCCTTTCATAAAAAATAATGGATTTGTCATGGGAGACTAAGACATTAAAATATTCACTCACATAGAAAGCTAACTAGGAAAGGGATAGTTAGACACACACCAAAGATTGAATTCGAAAATGATAAATTTTATAATCCTTTCCAAATAGGGAAATGTCATAAGCTTTATTTTAAATATAAAAACGAATTTTCAACCACTTATCATCTAGAGTTTACTAATATGGACCTATTTGGACCTTCCATAATATCTAGTCTAAATGGAAAACACTACATCGATATCCTTGTAGATGACTTCTCCAGATACACTCGGGTATTATTTCTAGCTCACAAAAGAAAATCTTGTTCTTACTTTACTAAGTATTCCAAATATGTAGAAAACCATATTGGACTTAGGATTAAGACCATAATGAGTGATCATGGTCGAGAATTTAAAAATAATGACTTTGAGTTATTATGTTCTTGAAATTGTACTAATCACAACTTTTATGCTCCTAGGACACCACAATAAAATAGTGTGGTAGAAATAAGAAATATGAATCTTCAAGATATATCCCAAACCACGTTAAATGAGTATGACATACCTACATACTTTTGGGATGAAGCTTTAAATACATACTTCATTATTAACAGAGTTTTTTTAGACCTCTATTAAAGAAAAAAACTTTTGAGTTATGGAATAATATAAAACCAAAGGTTAGTTACTTTATAGTTTTTGGTTTCAAATTATTTATTCTCTGTACAGAGGAAATTTTGGAAAAAATTTATTCCAAGAGTGATGAAGGAATATTCCTTGGGTATTCCACTTCTAGAAAATCCTATAGAGTATTTAACAAGAACACTGGGACAATAGAAGAAACTATTCATGTCAAGTTTTATAAAATTGATCCCAATGAATCTAAGACTATATTAAAAGTCCTTGATGATGATATTTTATATTTTAATCTCAATACAAACCATCAGGAAGTTCTGTTAAACAAGATGACACTACAACCAGTGGACCACCAGGATTTCAATAAGAAGGAAATCCTAAGCCTCCCAACCCCTCTTTGTAGAGACCCATTAGGACTCATAGACACCACCCTTTAGATGCAATAAAAAAAATTATATTGAGGTATACATGCTAGAGCTTACCTAAGAAATCAAATTGAACATCAAGCTTTCTTCTCACAAATTGAATCTACGAACATCCATGATGACATCAATGATGAATTCTAGGTGATATCTATGCAAGAAGAACTTAATTATCTTGAAAGAAATAATGTTTGGGAACATATTGACCGACCTAAAGATACCTTGAAAATTGGAACGAAGTTGGTATTTAGAAACAAGGTTGATGAATCTGGAACTATAGTAAGAAAAAAATTTAGATTAGTTTCACAAGGTTAAAATCCATAAGAAGGTATTGATTATGAAGAAACATTTTCACATCTATTAGGACTAGAATCCATTATGATACTGATTTATTATGAAAAAAATTTGGACTTCAAACTATATAAAAAAAATGTTAAAAGTGAATTAATAAATGGATTTATAATTGCAGATGTTTCTTTGAAAACCCCCCAAGATTTCAAAAACATCATTTTCTAAATCATTTTTTATAAATTAACAAAACCATTTTATGGTTTAAAATAGTATCTAAGAGCTTGGTATTATAGGCTTACCTCTTTCATTATTTCATAATGTTTCTCAAAAGGAATAGACGTTAAAAATCTCTTTATAAGACCCCCACCAGGAGAGATGGAGGAGGATGGACTTTGGCAGTGACCTTTATTTTCATGGCGGTAGGTGTTTGCTGGTTTCTTCGGCCGTTTAGACTTTTACAAGTGGTGGAAGATAGTATGGTTGTGTTCGATCCATAATGGGAAATGGATTTCACCCCCATAAAGGGGGGTGAGGTGGGTTCTAAATTATTTCCCAAAAAGACAATTTCTTTTGCAGAAGCACTCGCCATGCCCCTAGAACCAAGTTCCGGTAAGTCTGCTCTAATGCGAATGGGTGACGAATCCATCTCAGTGAAGGAGGATCCGGAGGCGCTCAAGCAGAGATTGTACCTATGAAAATACTCACTACTGGGATGAACATCATATGAAAAGGGAATGAAATCATGGTCCCATGTAGATTTGAAAAAATTGAATTTCTCATTGCTGGGGTTTCTCGGGATGGAGAATGATACCAATCGGGAAGGGGTTTTTTCAGATTATTTTTGAAAGGAAGATTGACCTCGACATGACCTGCAGAATAGGAAACCTCATTCTTAGACCAGGTTTTCTTCACCTCTCATAATGGGATGCCAACTTCAATCCATTCAAGCAGCGGCTATCAATGGATCAGGTATAAACAAGGAAACATGGCTTTTCGTGGGTCTACTAGCACCCAAAAATCCTCAGTGATATTGCTTCAGGGTTGAGTACGCCGTTGAAAATTGATCAGTGTTTTATTAATGGTGATTTGGGGTTTTATGCGAGGGTTCTCATCGAAATTGGCATGGAGGCACCTCCTCCTAGTCAAATATTTTTAGCATCAGGGGATCATTAGCTGGAAATCAATTATGATTTTGAGAACCTTCCCAAATATTGTGAACATTGTTAAACAGTTGGTCATCTTGTCAACAATTTTTGAGTTCTACAATGATTGGTTAAGCATGCCTCTAATCCTGTTGTATGGAGGGAGGTCCCTAGGGGAAAAGGAGCCACTAACTCGGAAAAGAAGAGGGACCTGGGCACTGATATGAAAAAGGGGAGTTCTTCAAGAATGAATGTGAACCCCGTTTCATGGGCCGATTAGCTGAGTTGGATAATCATCACAATGAGCAACTTCGACATGAGGACAACTCAGAAAAAACTACATACCAACAAGCGGAGTAGGAGGATCTGAATTTCTCAAAGGAGATTCTATCGGTTTCAATTTCACTCCAGCTTGAGGATTTCACCTTGGACTTGGTTGACAAGGATATATAGGACAATCTGATACTGATTGAGGACGTTGTGGAGCCTTTGTCGAATGGTGTGCTAGAGGATTCAAACTTAATGTTGGATCGATAAATACATGCAATAGGATCTCCAGATTAGAGGGGCAATTTGATTTTGCAGGACGAGATTAAGGAAGGTGACACCACAATAGGGATTGATGATGCGGATCAATTCTTGACCAAACCAGAGATGAATGTTTTTGAATACTCAACTCATCCCCTTAATGGAAGGAGTAGCCTAGACATAAAACAACATACTCTGAAGGTCCCTCAAGACCCCAAAACTGGGGGCCCAGCTGCCTCAATCGGATCTGCTCGAAAACTACAAATATTGGATGCCAAAGGCAAGGGGGGGGGGAACCCTAAATCTTTACATAAATGAGGATACGTTTTTGGAACTGTCAGGGGCTGGCCAATCTTGACACCATGAGTTCCATCTGGCTGATTGTAGGTAAGTATAAACCAGACATCTTAGGCATTTTTGAGCCTAAGACCATCTCTACAAATCTTGATAAATCCTTTTCCAAATCAGGATATTCTCTCCTGATCTATTCTAGTGCTAAAGGGGTACTAGAAAGAATCTGGACTTTTGTTCATAAATCAGTGGTCTGTCCAGATAATGTTACTGTGAATGAATAGATCCTCACTTTAAATTTTTTGGAGTCAGGGAAAAAAATATATTTCTTGATTTTGTATGCTCACACCAACTACATTGACAGGAGATGGCTGTGGAATCCCATCCGCGACCTAGAAAACACAATTTCCGATCCATGGATTATTACTGGGGACTTCAACTCTATTCTACACGTGGAAGAGAAGATTGGTTCTCTGACCAAAAGAACATCCTCGACTGAATTTCGTGGGTGTATTGAGGGGGCCTGTCTTACGGAAGTAAACCTTGTTGGAGGCAAATTCACCTGGTATAGACGGCATTTGACTGGCATGAGAGCCAGTAGGATTGATAGGGCGTTTTTCAACGATGCTTCACTTAATCATTGGAAGTCGGTATCGTGTATCTCCTTGGCTGAACACAACTCAGAACATCACCCTATCTTGGTGAGCCTTAATAATCTTAAAAGAGCTAACCCACTCCATTTTAGATTTAACAGTGGTTGGATATCCCTCCCAGAATTCTTAACTATAGTGCAGAATTCTTGGACTAGAGAATTGATGGAGCCAACCCTCTGATATGTCTTATGAAGCTCAAACTGGTGAAAATAAAACTAAAAACAGTGGTGAAAAGATATATTTAGCTCAATGGATTCTAAAATTGATGGGCTTGAATTCCTTTTTCATGATTTACAATAGACCTATACCAAAGATCAATTTAGTGGAGACATGAGGCAGGAGGAGGATATTTCCTCCAGGATAAGGAGCCTGCTAAAACTTCGGGACAACATTAACAAAGACATATTCAAAGCAAGATGGCTCGCAGACGGGGAAAAACACCAAATTCTTTCATGTCTTTCAAAGGGTTTGAAGATCCAACATGCCTCTTTCTCTTCTCAGGGAGGGGGATCAGATTTTGGAATGAAGGTATGAACTCTTAGACCATATTGTCTCATTCTATAAGAATCTGTTCAATGGTCCACCAAAAACTTATTTAACAAGGGACAACATCATCCCTAACCTGGTCACTATGAAGGATAACATCCTTCTCACCGCTATGCCAATGGAATTTGAAATCAAAGAGGCAGTCTTTGGTCTTAGAAAATAATGCTCCCCAGGGATGGATGGGTTCACCAAAGAATTCTTTCAGACATATTGGGAAATAATTCAAACGACATTTTCCAGCTTGTTCAACACTTCTTCAAGGATAGAACTTTCCCTTTGGGTTTCAATGCACAATTCATAACTATCATCGTGAAGGTTTAGAATGCTAGTGAGATTGGCCAATTCAGGCCAGTTTCTCTTGTCAACACCATATACAAGGTAATCACTAAAATTTTATCAAATAGGCTCACTCAAATTTCTGAAAAAATTATATCCCGGAATCAATTTGGATTTGTGAAAGGTTGTAATATTCAGGATTGCTTTCTTACAGCCTCATAATGTGTCAACATTCTACGAAAAACAACTAGAGGTGGAAACATTTCCCTCAAATTGGACATCACCAAGGCTTTCGACACCATGGATTGGGGCTTTATCAGCATAGTGCTAAATTATTTTGGTTTCAATGCTAAATTAATTCATTGGATCATGGTTCTCTTCAACTCATCTCGAGTCTCCATACTTATTAATGGATCCCTAGAGGGCTACTTTACTTGCTTAAGGGGGGTACAAAAAGGAGACCCCCTCTTGGCCATCATTGTTTCTCTAGCTCAGGACTACCTGAGTAGACTTCTCTTGGACATGGTGAACAAGGGCGATCTTTCCATCATCAGAGCATGAAGAGATAACCCCGCTCCCTCTCAACTTTTCTTTGCTGAAGACATTGTCATTTTCACATAGGGTGACAAAAGGAACATTAATAACATTAAAAAGGCTTTACAACATTATGAGAGTGCTTCTAGATAGTACATCAGCTGGAGAAAGTCATCTATTTTTTTGGTAAGGGATTCTCAGCCTCTAGGTAGGCGCTCCTCACATCTGACTTGGGAATAAAAGAGGGAGAATTTCCTTTCAATTATCTGGGTGTCCCAATGTTTTGGGGAAGGCCCAGATAGTCTCACTTATCTAATTAAATGGATCAAATTAGAAAAACCCTCACCTCTTGGAAGGGGAAATCCATCTCTATGGCTCGACGCATGTGCATGGTAAAGCACGTGGTTATTTTGAAGCTTGTTTACTATTTCTTGGTTTATACTTGGTCTGCTTCCATTATTAGAAGTCTTAACATGATGATGAAGAACGTTTTCTAGAGTGGAGACATCATGGAAAGAAAGAGTATGACTGCCCAATGGAAGAAATGTTGTTTGCCACATGCTTTGGGAGGACAAGGTGTTAAAAATCTGAAAGCCTTCAACCAATCATTGCAATCCAAGTTTGTATGGAAACTTCTCAATCAAAAAAATTCTTCTCAAGAATTCTTGAGAAATAGATTTATGACTAGACACATAGACGGAAAATCCAGTTATCTGGTATCCTCCATTTGGCCTGGAATTAAGGTCACTTTCTGAAAAATTCTCAGCCACTCTAAATGGACGGTGAGTAAAAACTCCTCCCGACGCTTTTGGCACCACAATTAGACCGAAGTTCCAATTATCTCTAATATCAATCCAGAGGAATATCACATTGATCATACCATCACAATAATGGAGCAGCTAGACAATATGGATATGATTCCGGAGGATGTCGTCAATATTGATAACAGCAATGATTTTATCAAGCACGATGACACAGTGATCTAGGAAGGGTCAGCAAATGGCGTTCTTGACTCTAAAACTTTCTATCAGCATTTAATTGAGGCTAAAGAACATTGGATTGTAAGGATGAACAAAAAATGGTTGGTACCTTCTCGGTTCATGTTTCTCTGGAGGCTTGTTTTTAACAAAATTCCTATTGATACCAATATTCAAAGGGTTGGAATCCCCCTTTGCTCTAGATATCCTCTTTGCATGCAGCACAGAAAGGATGTCGATCAACTTTTTCTGAGTTGCAAGGCTGCCTCGTCCTTGTGGGTAGCAATACAGCAAATTTTTGGTCTTCAAATACCTTGCACAGGTTCGGTTCAACATTAAATTAAAGCTCTCTTCAACAAATTTTTTTTCAAGAAGATCAAAGTCCTCTTCCAAGTGGCATGTGCTGAAACTCTACACTAGATCTGGATCAGCAGAAATGCAATGGTTCATGGTAGGTGCGACTTCATTTCTAGCAGCGGAATGGCCTGCATACTTGTTGTAGTGTATGAGGCTAATAAGATGCATTCTAGAAAATGCAGAAACTCGATTGAAGAATGGATTATCCTTCGGCGGCTTAATATCATTGGTAATTTTACTGAACACCATCAGACCATGGATGTTTTCTGGACCTCACCTCTTTCAGGATGGATCAAGTGCAACACGGATGGAGCCTCTCAGGGGAATGCAGACCACTCGGGTTACGCTGCTATTTTCAGAGATGAGAACGAGGACGTCATCGAATGCTTATATAGACCTTGTGGAATCTTCACAACGCTTGAATTGGAAATGATGGGCCTCATAATGGTGGTTGATACCATTCTAAAATGAAAATATAATAATATATGGTTCTAATGTGACTCTACAACCCTCGTACAGGCTGTTAGAGTGGGACAAAGGCATCTCTCATGGAAGCTGGTCACAAAATGGGTGAATTGTCTAGACATGCTCTCTTCTATTAATTACATCATCACCCATGAGAACAGGGAGGAGAAATATATTGCGAATGGGTTGGATAAAAAAGGAGTGAATGAAAAAGGATGCTGACACTCGACTTCTTTACCCGACGACATGAGCATTTTCTCTCTACGAGATAAATGTAAAATTATTTCTTTTCTAAATATGTAACCATATTTTCTTATATTGCAAGGTCCTCAAGGCTCACTTTTCTAAAAAACCACTCTTTATAATAATACATTCAAAATATATTTTAATAGTTCAAATTTATGTGGATGATATTATTTTTGGATCAACTAAATATTCCTTAGGTTCTAATTTTTTCAAAATAATGCAAAGTAAATTTCAAATTAGTTTAATCGGTGAACTCCAATTCTTTCTTGGATTTAATATTTTTCAAAATAAATAAGGAACTATCTTAAATCAATGTATATACACTAAAGATATTTTAAAATGTTTTATCTTGTATATTAGCAAAACCATTTGTACTCCCCTGAGTACCAACTATGAACTGGACCTTGATGAAACTGGGAAATCAGTAGATCAAACTAGTTATAGCGGTATAATTGGGAGTCTTCTCTACTTAACTTCTATTCATCCTGATATTATGTTTAGTGTTTGTATGTGTTCTCACTTTCATGAAAATCCAAAAGAGTATCATTTATTAGATGTCAAAATAATTTTTAAATATGTCAACTATACAACCAATTTAGGATTGTTCTACCCAAGAAGACATGATTTTGATTTAGTTAGTAATACAGATGATGATTTTGGTGGTTTCAAGTTTGATAGAAAAAGAACATTATTTTCATATAATTTTTATGAAAATCACTAGTATGACGGTATAGTAATAAGATAATTTCTATTACACTGTCTACTGATGAAGTTGAATACATACCTTCAAGAAGTTTCTATGAAAAAATATTGTGGATGAAACATACATTACTAGACTTTGGATACCAATTTAGACATGTTCCTATTGATTATGATAACACAAGTGCAATAAACATTTCCAAAAAATCCAATTTTTCACTCTATAACAAAACATATTGATGTAATACATCACTTTTTGAGATATCATTATCAAAAGTGTGATATAAAATTAGTATTTATTAGAACTAAACATATTCTCACTAGTATATTCATAAAGCCTTTGAATTATGAAATATTTAACAACATCAAACATGAAATAGGAATGATACACTTTGGTTAATGAGTCACCATTGATAATTCACCGTTGATGAGTCACCATTGATGATTCACCCTTGATAAGTCACCATTGATGAGTCATCATTGATGAGTCACCATGGATGAGTCACTATTGACGAGTCACCTTTGATGAGTCACTATTGATGTGTCACCATTGATGAGTCATCATTTCTTTTATTTTTCAAATATTTTTATGACCTTTGTAATTTTTCCTGTACCAATTAAATTTTTATTATCTTAATTTTATTATAATTCTTTTAGAATAACTAAATGAAAAAAATCGAGATTAATAAAAATCAATTCAATTACTCTAACCATTGAAATCCTGATCCCTTGCATTCCTTATGATCCAATATTCCCACTTATTTTCTCCTCCAGAATCCTTCATCAGAGTCGAATGGACTGTGCGAAGCGACTAACCGAATCATATACAGAAGAGGTGAGTCCTTCCAAAAGACAATGAGTATATGCAAGTTGTTTTCAAGACATTTCAATAAAACCGAATTTGAAGAACCTTATAGTTGAGTTAGAAAAAGAGATTGATGAACAACGACTTCCAACTAGTAATACTCTAGTTTTAAAGTTAATAGAAAAACAAAAGTGGATGAACTAGTTTACCTCTAATCATAGAGTGTCTTATATGAGGATAGTTTATGAATTTTATCAAAATGCATGTTTCTTTTTTGGGAAAAAGGTAGATAGAATTCATAGTATTATAGATGGAGAAGTGTTTTCTTTCTCTTCTAGAGAATGGAAAAAATGTATACAGATTCCTCACAAAGGGGTATATGATGATTTCCAAGGAAGAATACCTAATGAAAAGTTAGAGGAGTCTATGCTAAAACTAACTAGAGATCGAACCTAAAGAGGCCAGCTAATATAGATCTTGATGGTGAGGGAAAGTTGCTGTTTAAATTTTTAAAACATGTTTTATGTCCTAGAAAATGGGACTTCAAAAAATTGCGATTTCAAGATGTATACATCATGAATATGATGAAAAAAGGGGAAAAACTACATCTGTGTAGATTTTTTATCATCCTCAGGAATGAGATGTGCAAGAAAGTATCTATTTAAAACTCCCACATTTATACCCAAATGATATCTTTCATTTTAGAAGCTATTGTTTATGTTAAACCTTGAGATTAAGTTGAGGATAAAATGGGTGGTTTTTGTATTTTTAAGTCAATCTACAAAAGAGGAAAAGTAGACAGGACTCCCTAGAAGGGATGTTGGGTTAGGGATACTGAAAAACTATATGATGTTTTTAATCCTATTGAACACCCAACAGACCAAAGGATATGGTAGATACTAGCCTTGATCCTAGTGAGATTATTGAGTATTCTATTAAAAATGTTATTTCTTATAGAGATAAAATATAAGAAGAAGCTGAGTTAGTTTAATAATAATGTGATCGAGAGTTCATAAAATCTCCACCGAGAGTATGTAATGAGAATTTTGGTTCTATATGATCTCTACCTTATAGAGAAACACACTTATCTAAGCAAGAAAATTAAGAAGATACTAATGTTTCAAAATAATATCAGTATAAATAATCTACCTATAAGACCTCATGCGAGGAGAGTAATAATGGAGGAAATAATTTTTTTTCTGAAGGAGTAGATAAAGTGATTATGGATCTTGAGAAACTAGATAAATATTCTAGTGGGATTGATAAGGAATAAGTAGATGAATCTTTTGATGAGAATCCTGATGTTGTACATAATGGAATTGACACTAATCAAAGAGTTGATCAACATAATGAAAGTGGTTCTGATCATGAGGGGAATTCATAGAATGGTGCTGATCATATTCATCCTACCCAAGAGTTAGTTCAAATTCAACCATATTCTCCATTTGTATCCAGTCTCATAAAATAAAGTTAGACTAGGGACACACTGATGCATGATATTCCAACTATTCTTTTAAAGGATAAGGAACCATCATGTGAGGGGGATAAGACTCCCAATACTATTGGGAAGTTAGCTGAAATTTCTCAGTTAGAATCAGTAAAGACCATGGAAACCAATCAGACAACATTTTTGTCTGCTATAACTACGAGGAGAGTTGACTACCTTTCAATTTACTCATGTAGTGGATTAGAATCCATATATTCCCACATTGTAACTACAAGAGACAACTATTGTTCCCTCAAGAAATGACGTTGTTCAATGATCTCAAAATCCCAAAGACACTCTAATTATTCCCTATGTCAGGTCTTCAATTAAAACCATTGAATAATGGGAGAAATATCCCAGTTTTTAATACTTGAGATGACATACAATGATTTGGATGATGAATCTGAATTTATAAGAGAATGAGTCCTAGTGAACGAGATAGATGAAGCTGGTGAGTTATATACTTTAACTCACATGGATATAGAAAGGCCAACTGAGGATGCAATATCACATGAACAAAGGAAATATTACCACTACTTCAACATTGTTTACTCATAATGTTGTAACCCACAATAATTTAGATTATTTATATAAATATGTTCATTGAGATATGGAAGCCTTGAGAAAGAATTTGGTTCAGACTTTTCACATGTCTTGAACAATCAACCGTCTCCTATTACTCACCTTAATGAAGACAATGTTAGATATTTAGCTCAGATGATCATATATCATATTCAACCCAGAGTTCACTTTCATATTCAAGAAATGGAAGTTGAAAATAGAAGATTGAAATCTGAGGTAGAAAGTTTTAATTCTTCAGTGGAGGGTCTACAAGCCTCTTTTTCATATTTTATAAGTTCCAATTCTCCAAAGTTGGATAGTTTGGTTTCTACTATCTCTACATCATTTTCACCTCCTCTTTCCCTAGTACAGTTTGATAGGGATCATTTGCAACTATTTTTTAGAGAAGAAATAATAAAATCCTTGGGGGATGTATGTACTCATGAATACCAGATTAGTAAGATACATATTCATGGATAAAGTATTCTTCAATTATTAAAAGAGTATGATGGTGATATCAGACAATATATGGAAGTGATCCAAAAGTCCATCCAATATTATTTGTCAAGGATCTAAACTAATAATGATATGTTAGATAATTTAAAGTTTCTTTCTAAAAACTTGAAGATCCCACCAGTGAAAAGATCCATTAAAGATCATGTGAGTTAGTTAAAAGTTCCTACACTATCTCTTCAGAGGTTTATTGATGAAAAGGAAGATTTATTTAATGACATGGAAAGAGGAGGTTCCAAAATTATAGACTTCATAAATCTTTTGAAACACTACCTCCATGCCCATAAAATGATTGTTATTTTTAGAGAGGTCATTCTTGTTTCTCTGGTCCCTTCAACCACAACCATAGGGACAGTTTAGTATAGGCCTTCTCTAATATCTTAGTCAACCAGTCTTATGCCTCCACCTATTCAGACTTTATGTCTATCTCCAATTGAAGCTATCATACATATCAGACGAGTTATTTTTAGAGAACCACAACATCCTTCTATCACTCTAACATCCATTAAATCTTTTTCCTCAATTTATACTTCAATGGTCTCTTCTCAAAATTATGATTGAGACATGGGAAAATCCAAAGGAAAGGAGAAAGTTGATAATCCAACAACCTCTAAGGATTGAATCTTTTTTTGGTGGTATCTATTTGATAGTGATCCTATACTTTATATCTTTCATCTTTATATTATATATTTTTGGAAATAATTTAATAAAATTATTTTCTTTTCTTTTCCTTATTCAATTTTATTACTATTTTGATAATCTCAAAGGGGGTGGTAATTAGGAATTTTGAATTTTGATATAATTATATCTATTTATCATAATTTTTAATTACATATTTAGTACATGTTTTATAAGCGGCCATGTTTCATGACCATAAAAAGGGGGAGAATATTGGCACCTCCTTGGATGGAGTGTGTTTGACATATCTTATTTTATTGATCACAAAACATGATTCATTTATTACTAATGTTTGACATGTTTTATAATATAATTTTATATAAACATATTAATTATATAATGTTTTAGTTAAGAGTTATTGAAAGACACCATTGGATACAAGTCACCATTACTGTCAGTGGAAAGTCACCATTACCACTAGGATGAGCTAGCGCCAGACTCTAGTCACCGTTACCACTTGGATGAGATATTGTAATAATAGTTCCATCGCTTCAACTAGACTCAAATCACCATTATCACTAGGATGAGATACCGTCAGAAGTGGTTAACCACTACTTCCAAAGGAGTTATTGTTAGTGGATTCACTGCCAGATGATATTTCACTATAAGAACTCTTGTTACTATTGTTGTTCGAGATATTCAGCATGAATGATTCAAACATAAGAATCTATTCCTAGATGGCTTTACCAAGTCTTTAAGACATTTTAAATGATGATATGAGGAATGTTGATCTCCTTAAATAAGCATTGATATATATTTGAGAAGGATCTATCTCTCATCATGATGAAAAAATAGACTTTACTAATACAATTATTATTGATGACCATGAAAAGTGTGCGATCATATATGTGAACTCTACTGAACACGATGATTCACATTCTATGAAGATCAATGACACAGAAGCACTAAATCCATTACTAATATTGATCAAGAAAATATATAAGGATCAACTGAATCATTCCTATGGATTTATACAGTCCTCTATTATACCTCAATATTCCAGAACAAAGCACAAACTTCCCACCTTTACTGATCTGAGGATTACAAACATACAAAACACATTAGACTAAGACCTTTCTATTTGTTCTGTCTATTTTACTTTTTAGCTCTGTGTTATTTTCCTACTATCCAACATATAATTTATCTTATATATTCTCATTGAATACATTTTATTCTCTCCTTCCTCAACATGTTTCCCACTGTGTTTATGGAAGAGTTCTCTGTGTGACCTGTGAAATTATTTCAACCCACATATAACTATAGAAGATAATTTTTTCAACTATATAGATTATTTTATTGAATTTATAAATAATCTAGGTTCTGGATTTGTTTTATTATATTTATAATATATGTAGTAGAAAGTGATTTACAAGTGGAGGGGATTAGGTCTCACCTTGAGGCTGAAACTCTTGTTTATTCCACTATTTCACTTTATTGTTTTTTCCTTCTATTATATTCAAGATAACACTTCTTTAACAAACAAAAAAATTCATTGATAATTAATCTTATCTAGTGTTTATACATTTTTCTATGTAAATTGATCTCAAAAGTTAAAGTATTTCTAAATCATATTTTTATGCAGACATAATAACTCATTAAGAATTATTTTAAAAGGATAGATCTTATATCGACGAAGTTTTGAGTAATTGGCCAGTTTATTTATATAATTTTTTAGTGGGAACTCAATTCACTCTCTCTTTAGTTACACTCTCGAACCAATAGTTTGTTTATGTATTTAGTATCTTAGATTATTTTAGAAAAAACACATTAAAATGAGTAAAAAACTTAACTACTTTCAGTTTTATTTGATAATGAATTATCCTTTCACAATCTGGTTAGAGTGTTATATTTTATATTTATCCTTCATTACAATTTAATTTGTGATTCAAGAGTTACTAAAGTGCTAGATTATAATTTTAGTACAATAAGAAAATTTATTCTAAAAATGAAATAACATCTCATTATGTCGATCTAGAAAATGAGATAAATTTATTGGTAATAGTTATTAAAAAATTTAATCTATCTATTTGGAAATGAGAAATAGTTATCTCCCCTTGGATGACATAGGAATCACCCTTCCTCAGTTCGTTTGGATTTGAATCTAATTTTTTTTTATTCTTGATCAATTATTTAATTTAAAAACATGCATGTTGTAAAAATATTGTATTTAATACATAAGACGAGAGTAAAAACATGATTTATATACCTAAAGTTGAATAAACTTCTTCCATCTTCAATTTATTGCAATTTTTTTCCAGTGTCCATTATTTCACATAAGAAGAATATTATCTCCTATTCATTATTCTACCTTTGAATCATTTTTCTATTTAAAGGATTCCATAAAATATATTTTTTCTTTATATTATCAATGTGATATTTTTCCTTTTCTTACAAACCATAGAAAACAATTGGGTGGAGAAACATGTTTCAACCAATCCTTATCTTCATGGTGAAGTATGGAAAAAAATTCCTTAGAAAATTATCCATTTAATTTATCCAATCCTAGAAAAATGAGGACAATATTGGTGTTAAGTATAATAAGATATGAATAATTGATAATTTATTATCCATGTGGAATCCTAATTTTCCCAACTGATCAATATACCCATGGTTTTTAAAATCCAGACCATCAGATAGATTACCTTCTTCTAGTTTACACTGATATAGTGCATTGAAAATCATATTTATTTCTATAATTTATTTCTATTTCTCAAGATAATTAAGATGAGATATTATGTTGTAGGCATCCATGTATTTATGTTGTACCATCAAGTCTCCACACATAGTTAATAATAAAGTTCAAAATATTTATGAAGAATCTTCAACATATCTCAGGAAGGCATCCTTTTCACCTTCGCTCACATGTTGGGGTTACATAATAGTAATAGGGGATTCCAACATATAAGACAAATAATTTGATAATAATTCATCACATAAATGATTTTATCACATCTGAAAATTTTTATTTTTAAGGATATACCTTGTGTTAATGAATGATCACTTTGTTTTTTGGCTTTTATTTACCTTTTTAAAATTATTAAATTAGTTGATTACTAATTCACATGATAAATATTTTTGTGAGAAATAATAATAATTAAAATTTTCATTAAATCTACCACTATTTTATATATTTATAATATCCCTCACATGTAAACTTTAGATGTCTAGTTTCTTGGTTAGTATAGTGGAAAAAATCATCCTCCCCTTCACATAACCCCAATAAGGGTTGTTCAAGATACTTGAAGGTATTTATGAGGGTATTTATTTTCTAACTATAGGCTTGCAGCTCCTTAATATATTGAGTCTATTCTCTAATCCTGGATTCATAACTTGGATTTCCTCAACACTTGCCTTCAAATTACACAATGTTTAGAAATGGATAATCCTATTGATGTAAAATGGATAATTTGAAACAAAAATGCATTAAGAACTATCCTTATAAATTTATTTTTCCTAAAAAAAGTTGGAAAAAATGTAGTTAAATTGGTTTTATTCCTAATAATGTAATTAAATGCTAAGTCTGAATTAATATATATTTTAGTTATTTTATTTTTATGCATAAATTTTATCTTGTTTTATATTTTATATTTCCTATTAATACTACTTTTATTTTACTTAATTAATTAACCACGTGAGATAAAATATTTACATATAACCCATTTTCTAAATTCTATCTTTTAACATTGATTCATTTAATTTTGTAATTGCGGTCTTGAATCCAAGAATTAAATAATGCAAAGAAATAAATAAATAAATTAATTAATTTGTGACCCAGTCATGATATTATTTAATGATTTATTTATTGAGAGGAAAATAAATCATCCTATGGCCTAGGGTACTAACTCTATATGCTTATCTTGGAATGATTTGCAGCATTCCACTCGTTCACGTGTGTATCACTAGGGTTTTCATCATTATGGTTCTATCTTGAATGGACTCAATGTTCCTTATGATACCACATTAATTAAATGTATATATAACTCAAAAAAATAATATAAACCAATGGATTTGTAAATGTATATTACCAAAATACCATCAACATGTAGGTCAAACATAATAATTGAGGGAGGGATGACATGCATTTCATCAAATTTAATTTAATATTAAATCATTTCAAACCCATTAAATAAATTAAATTAGAACATCCAACAAATACACTGGTCTTAGTCAATATCATGAATGGTCGTACAAGAAACATGCACCAAAAAGTAAATTGGTTAAAATTCATTTCTATTCATTAATTATTATTAAGATAAACAAACTTGCATTAATTAATTAATTGTATTTTCTCTAATGACCATCTGAATTAGTTTATAGATACCCATATAAATTTATTTCATGGAAAATAATTGTAAGAAAAAATTATTATAAATTATTACAATAAATTAATTGATAATTTAATACTCTTTAAAACAATTATTCAATTGTCAAACACAATGGGTTCCAATAGTTAAAAAAATGTTTTTAATTATAAAATTATCAAATCAATGTAATATATTTTTTAATTAATTGGGAGACTACATAACATGTACAATATAGCTACAAAATATATACCTTGATTACCATGTATCCAAGATGCATTCTTGGGGCTTCATCATGTAAATTAGCCAGACTACACGACATGTAATACTAACTACACATCACATGTTCGGCTGATTGTTTCTCCACTTGTCTCATCGAATGTCTTCATGTGTACCCTCGATGTAGGAAATGAGGAGTTACACAATATGTATGCCAAATTTATTTCATTAACCCCATTAATGCAACAAGATTTCAGTCTCATAAGGTTTTCACCATTTATAATTTCCAGACAAGTTTCACAAATCTGACTACAAAGATGTGTAGACTTCATGGATTGTATGCTAGATACATGATCTTTAATCTGATGTGTGTTCTTGTAGTTTGGGCTAGTCGACTTGTGCTTTGAAATAAATGCGCCACATGTAATTACTACTGAACAAGTCATGCATCCTGTGACACGGCTTGGTGCAGTGCACTTGGGTACACAATGTGTACTCCAACTACAATTCATGTAATCTCATGTTATTTTTCAGGAATACTTGACACATCTCAATATAATATTTGTTCACTCTTAAAGTTTTATTGGACTTAAGAAATAGTGAAACTTTAACTAAGAAATTAAAATGTTGAAAAAACATGTTAATTAAAATTGAATTAAAGATAAAATAATATGAGATATAAACAAAATCCAACAATGATTTCACATATTGATAAAAAAATCAAATAAATAATTGTAAATCTAAAACATGACCACTATGATAAAAATTTTTCATTCCGATCACAATAGAGGTGCCATTGGTGTGCGATAAATTGAAATTTATTTTAATTTAGAGTATCCCGAAACCCCAAAAGTGGATCATTCACATAAAATTAAAAATTAATTTACTTAGATCTGAGTAAATAATAACCTCATCTTATTATACTTTCTTCAATTATGATGTTGATATTCCAAAAACCCTTTCATATTACCTTTATTGTTCTATAAGGATTCATGTATAGAATCACTCTAGCTATGATCCACATGCGCTCTATTGATCTACGAGCAACGCCAACTGAATTTTGGGTGGTAACATGGAGAATCAATTATCATACATCATTCATCTTGATCGATACAAGATCCTTCAATCTTGAATGAGTTATTCTCATTCATGAGAGGAAGAGAGTAGGAATTCTAGTGATAGAGATAGAGATATAGAGGTAAGTCCATTGTGTACAATAGTTATCTATTATCAATTTTTGATTAACCCTAAACCATAGACATAACCATCTCTTATAGAGTTTGGGATTAGGTTAAAATATTATTTAATTATGTACAATCCCATAAATAATATTATAATATTTATTAAACCCCATTCCACAAAATAATATTATTATTATTTTATGGAATGCATGAAAACTCGTGCAATAACAGATATTATTCTATGAGCTTGTAAATTAAAATTTATCACCAAACGTCATGTGGGTTCATTATAATTATTAGAAATTTATTGAATATCTGCATATATATAAATAAAAACTTTATTTAGAATCCTATGTATTAATATTTATTCAAATATTCATTAAATAAAATTAATATTTTATTCAAAATACATGCCATAAATATATATTATATATATTCACATAATCCAATAAATTATTTATTAATAAAAAATAATTATTTATTAACTTATGAATATTATTGATCAATAATAATTAAATAAAATTATTCCTTAGTCTTGAGAATAATATTTATTCCAATAATTATATTCAAATATAATTTCATCAAGGTCAAAAGAAAAAATTACTCTGTGACCCTCCAGGATTCTTTCTCATTAGATTTAGGAGGGCTTTCCTAATGTCTGAGATTACTGTATAGCAATAGGTCAAGGTACCCCAAGAGAAAGAACATAATTTTCCAATGATGAAAACCACTTAAAAACACTCACCTTATAATATAATCACTCTTCCTCAAGATATCATCAAGCATGTTGCACATACTTGACATCAACCCAGGTGGTTGATTGTCTTTCTTTGACTATCAGAAATAAACACTTTGTTACACCATGACCGTGGAATTTAATATGAAGGTTCTTTTCTAGTAAAAGGGATGAGATATATTATTCCACAAATATAGAAGGTAAAATCCCTCTTAAACTTATATATTAATATAATGTCATAGTAATGCACCAAACGTACCCTAAATCTCACCAACATATGGTGTGTTGGTTTTGGTTAGTGAATCTATGTGCGTGAGTCATTACATTTATCAATGATAATATTAATGTCTATGGACCAATACACACATTTACACATCTGAATATCTGATGAAATCAAAACATGCTAAATTTTTACTGGAAGGGTTTTTATCAAAATACTGAATCTTGGAGATTAACTTATGTGAAAAATATAAGAAGAAGCCCCATCAACTTATGAGTAATTGACCATAGAAGTCTATATACTATGTCCCCTATATTAGTACATTGTCTTACTGTAGAACTATTTTTAAGAGATATCATCTTAGCATCTCATGGTTCTGATCATAGAGAGGAACTTATATGATCACATCAATGAGAAAAATATTATAGGACATTATCACAATAATGTTATGTAGAATAAAAATATATATGGGATACAATATTTATATTAATATCAAATAATTTGAATATACATGTAATTTAAATTAAAAAATAGGGTTTTCTAGGGAACTAAATCTAACAGCAATGTTAGATGATGATGATGTGAATTCATTCATGCTCCGAACATTAAGAAGGTTATCATGATCCAATCCATGTTTGTACACATTTTTACAATGTGATATAATTAAAATGGGGTTTAAGTTAAAAAAGGATAAAATTCTAGGTCCAAACATTACTTATCAAATATACTATTTATATGAAGTTGTAGAATGTTACTGGGTAGATATGATAGATATTTTCATATCTGAAAGAATTCCAATTTATAAAATTAAAATTTTAGCTGTGTAAGATTGATTTCTAAAGTTTTGGTAATAAAAATATCAAGTTAGATTTTTTTGATGTAGAATTATTAGATAGATAATTTTAAGAAGTTTTAAATAGTTGAAGTAATGTTATAAATATGAATTAGATGAAGAATGGTAGATATACCGTGTTGGAAAAGTAAGTTATGTAAATTCAGTAGTATATTCCTATAGCCTACATAAATTTCATCTTTGTAAAGTTTTTTTGTATGAAGGATATATTTTTAAAAAAATATGATGGAGAAAATTGGAGAAAAGTACTAAATGGATATGTCATTAAAGTTGAAATGGTTCATGTCTCTTCAGTTAGATATTCAAATGATCAAATGAATGAATATTTTTCCACTGAAATCAGATGGAAGAACATTGGACAGAGAGACACGATGTTATCAGATAGAATATAATCAATCTGAGGTTTATTATTAATGTTATTGGTTAGGGAAAAGTATTAAGATCTACTAAAAATATATATGATATATCATCAAAAAACATATATTGAGTATATCTTATCTAATTTTCCTACCAAATGGAAAGGAAACGAAAGTACATCAGATAAAGAATCTCTTTGAGTTCATCAGGTGGATATTTCTGAAGTTGTACCATCTGTTAGATATATACTAATAAAGGAACCATCATACATACACTAGATAGTGTTATTTTGTAGAGATATATGTAGACTATGTAAACTATTTAACTATTATGATGATAAGATAATCGATTAGTGTTATTTTATCTCACTGAGGTTAAAGAATTTTGTTGAAGTCCCTTAACAATGAGTGTAAGGATATACAAAAATAAGAGGATCTTTTAAGAAACATCAATATAAATAAATAATATTCTCGATGGATTGGTAAAATCCCAGTGAAGTTCAATTGAGAGGGAAAACACCATAAGGTTCCCACCCAAATCTATAAAATTGAACCTATATAAAGGGGTGAAATAGTATGAATAATTCATGTACACTATAAGTGGTAAGAACTGGAATTTATATAATATTAAAACCATGAGATATCTAATCAAGTTCTTATTTAATTGAAGAAAGTGTCAAAGACCATGTTCTATTGGTTGAAGAAAAGGTACAAGGCGAGTTTTTTACTGAGCGTATACTCAGTCGGAGAAGTAGGTTTCACATCAAAATGAATATGATTCATTGGATAGAGAAGCATCAGATCAAGTAAATTTTATATAGGTTCATCAAATAGATCACATTGGGTCCTAGTGTATTGAGAATAATTAGATGAAGAGTAACTGGACAGAGTCATTAGACAGATAGCATATCAGGTGGAGTCAAATAGATGAAAATTTATGAGGAATTTTTCTATATAATGTTCTAGAAATGTTGGGATTGAGGATATCTATGTATTAAAAAGATCTTGAAGAATTTTCAATTAAAATAGTCTCCTATGTCATTTTTTAATATCTCTTTTATTGAACACAGGTGAAGGTGATATAAAATGTATGTGGAGAAAGAGAATATATTTATATAAAAGATCATAAAAGAAAAATGAATGATCTTACAGCTAGGGGTTATATCTAGTTACTAAAAAGGCATGTTTATTGGAGTTATAACAATCCATAAATAAATAAGATATATTTTGGATAGTTTTAAGGTATATCCAAATATGTAATAAGATTTTATTGCTAGGGTTAGAATCGGGGTTGGCTATTGGAATGATTACAAGGGTGTATAACTAGTTACTATCTATGACTTTGTAATCCTATAAATATTAGTAAAAGAATCCATTTTGGGGAAAATAAAAAACATATAATATAATAAGACTTTATACCAAACCTATTAAATATCATTTATTGAAATTTTTTATATTTTTTTCATAAATAATGCAAGTTATAGATTTTCATTTGTGTGGATCATAACTCTAAATGGTTTTAATAGGTTATGAATGTTTCCTTATGAAGTAAGAAACTTTTCTATAAAATCAAATACTACCGCTTCCCCCCCAATAATATTTGTCCCACATTAATCCAAGGGAAATTCAATTATGATACTCCTTTGGAAAAGATTATCATATCAATTTTAGGGTTATTGAAATTTGTATCAAAAGGGTTGGGGATGAAGGAATATTGAAGACGGATGACTGAGGTGGAATCAGAAAGCCAGTGTATGGGAGAACCTAAAAAATCCTATTTCTTTATTCAAATACTAACTTCATGGTTTGGTTATAGTATTAGTTGGAGTCATTTCATTAGCATTGGGATTGGGGTGTCTTTGGGGTGATCTAATCATGTTCCAGATCAGAAGTACGTCGGTGCTTGTGGTGAAGTATGATTATAATATTTTTGGTCGAGAAACTGATCGATGAAGTATAAATAGAATATATCTAGACCTCAGTATAGGTGTTGGATGGTGTGGTGATGCCCTTTGGAGTAGGACATCATGTTTAGGTGAGGTGGTAGTGTGTTAGTCGGTGAGGATGATTGGTTTCGGGGAAAGTTGTCAAGGGAGGGATTGACTAATGATTACTTGTGAAATCAGATTTGGTGAGTTGAAACTGCACCAAGAGGGTCATTCTAGAAATTTTTGGTGAGGTTTGGGGATTAAACTGGGCATTAATAGATGGGGTTCTGTGTAGATAGGCTTTGTGTAGGAGGTCTGTAGTGGAAGTTATTTTTTTATTCAAATAATGAATATAGTGATTTCTCATTGTGGTGACCACCATGATAATTCAATAGAGGTGTGCTTTACCATGGATTATTGAGGATGATAATCACAATAGTGTGGAATTTTTAATGAATCATGTCATTATGTTTTAGATATATTTGATGGAATTTAAAATTTCTATTTGGTGGTTGGTTTGTTTTGAAAACCATGATTCAAAATGGAATTTCAAACCTTTTTACACCTCTAAAAAATGTGTTCATACTTGGAGTGAATCTAGGAAAGGGATTTAGTGGGGGTTTAGAGAGATGGTTTTGTGGTTAGGCTAGTATTTTTACCACATAGCCATAAGCTAGATAAAAGGAATGAAAGTGGGCTGGGAACACTATCTAGAATCACCGACTAGATAGTGAACCACCACCAGTGGAATGGTGGGTTAGATAGTTTACTGGGCACACTTTTTGAACCCATTAGGCCAACAATGAGTCCCACCAACTAGAGAGTGAATTCTTAGTTTCATGATTTTAATGAGGGGAATTTTGCTATATTATGGGGTTTCTTATTTGAAACCCCATCAGAATTCTTTCTCTATTAGATGGACAAATAGAAGGGGGTGATCCCCTCTTGGATCTCCATTTATCCCATGTGGAGTGCCTCCAATTTGGGTAATTAAAAAGGCCATTGATATTCAATTTTAAATTAAGGTATTCTCTTTTTTACTCCTTGTTTTGTTCCTTTATTATTCACTAAAATTCATTCGACTTGGCTAGGTATTGGATGGATTACTACTAAAGATCAAGGAGAAATAATTTTTCATAAGGGTATATGTTTACTGATCAGAAAGGGAATTTTCAGTTGTTGTAATCAATACATTTTTCATAATTTATTGTAGGGAATGTCACTAGACAAGTTTTAATTAGGTCTTGGGAAAATTTTGATAAAGATGGCCTTAAATTCAAGTTGATAAATTAGATATTTTGTGTTACCTAGGATCAAGGGTACATTAATATTAGAATGATCTTAGTTTCTCATGTTTCTAGTGTTGTTGGAATACCTGGTGAGTTTGGTTCATATTAAAATAATTATACTTTTTTAATTAATTAGTTAATTAATTATCATAATGATGTCGGATGCCGTGATAATGGACTATGGACTCTATAAATGTTTATACAGGATTAATATTAGTTATTAGAACATCATTTTAGGTAGGGGCCTTTACCTTGATACATATCTTAGTTAATTGGTTATTTATGTTCATGTTTCAAAATTAGTAAAACAACCTTCATATTTACTGTGTTGTGTGATTTGACTAATGATGGTTTATCTAAGTGTCAAGTAGTGGGTTGATCTTGATGGATGTGATAGAATATTAGTTGTTTGATATGGGTCCAACAGACCTTGGGTGGATGCTTATATGCGGGACATGTTCCTGAGTGACTAGTGACATAATGATGAGTTATGGGATTGGTTAAGTGACATGTTTGATTTTTATTCATGTGACAATGTCTTGGTTTATGTTACCTCTCTGAGTGATCAACTATGGGTCTGGGTAGTTAACATTTAGGCCCTCCGATAACCTATGGGAAGGGATGGTGTGTGTAATGACCCAATTTTTTTAATTATATTTGTTTCCTAATTTAGCGTGTTATTTTATTTTATACTCAATAAAACTGTATCCTTTAATTAATGAAGTGGGTATAATTAAAATGAGACCATTGGGTATCGAATGTTATATGATCATTGGTCAATATGACCATTGGAAACTAAAATATTAATGTTTTGTTTTTATAAATATGGTTATCTTTGGTTAATTTATACAGAAAGAAGTTTTAATGGCCTCATCGAGTAGACTCGAGCCATATCAAGCCCATCTTTCGGAGCATGGGAAATAGGTAACATCACTAGGCTTTGCTCTGGACCAAGCCCAAGCCGAACTTCAACATATGAAGCTTGAACGGAATCGCCTAAGAGAGAATTTCAAGCTGATATAAATCACCACTAGGGCAATGTTGTCCGAGCCACGCTAAGATTCTATCACCATAGCACACCTAACACTAAGGTCCTATGCTGGTGTAATAAGGGGCCATGTAACGAGACTTTAGCTGCATTGTGTAATCTTTTTATATAAATAAAATTGTTATTTCTTTATATGGAAAAGTTTGTGAATTTAAAATATCCGGATAGATATAGGATGCGTATTATTGATGAATTTAGGAAAAAATGGGTATTTTAAAATGTTTTTGTATTCATTAAATAATTAAAAATGTGAAATGATTTTCAAAAAATGGTCTTCTACAGTTGTAATCAGTGAGAAATTTAGAGTCTAATAAGATCAACTTGGTTTTTTAGTGAATAGTAAAGTAAGAATAGTAACAAACACATATGAATAGTAATGAATAGAAATTTGACCAAAAAAATAGAAACTTCACACATGAATGTATAAATACATTTAGACATCTTAAAAGTGAAAAAAATGATCATAGTTTCAGTTTTGGTATTTTTGTACGCCATAAATATTTCATTTACAATTTTATATTTAATTTAATAATTTAAAATGGAAATGTATTTTCATAAAATTTAATCATAAATTGTTACTTAATTGTTTTATGGGTATACGATATTTTTATGCGACCTTGATTAATTTTTAAAGGTGCTACAAAATGAGTTATAGTTTTAAAGTTTTATTTTTGGAATAAAGAATGAATTTATTTTAAAATTAAAATTAAAATTATTTAGAAAATTATTTTCATAAAATGTACTTCATTTTTTAATTCAGAGCATCTATATTAGGTTAGAGTGAATTTTTGATATTTTTCTAAAACACTTGTATTTTCAGTGAATAGTAAAAATGCAGTTTTGAGTTTCGAGTGTTTAATGACATCATTAATGATGTAATAATGATGTAAGATTTATGGTAGACTTTTGAATAGTGATATATGCTATGAGGTGTCCCAATTAGCCAATACCATCGTCAAATACCATGGGCAAGCCCATGGTTTTGCAAATACCACCAATGAGGTGTCCCTTGGGAATTAATAATTTATTCACTCACTTTTTTTATAAATACCAAGACATTTACCTCATTCATTTCATTCCAAAATCATCCTCAATGAATTTCTGGTCTCCTTACCTCACAAGGAGTCCTCCCAAGGTTCCCTCAAGCCTTCCAAGGTCCCAACCTTCATGCTTTGGAAGTTACTCTTCAAGGTAAGGGATCCTTTCACCCTCCTCTTTTAAGTCATGACTTCTTTTATGTTGTGACTTATATTTTACATCTCTTTATATTCAGGGTATGTTATTATATGTTCTTATTACATTCCATTTCATTTCCAAATGATTAGAGACCCTTTCTCCTCTCATCAATTGGTTTTCTGACTATTTAAGTGACGCCGTTAGCCTGCAAAATTTCTCGTAAAAGAAATCGCATATTCTCTTTCCTTTCAAGTTTCCTTTTCTTGTGGTATGTCATTCAAATATCCATACCATGTTATTATGTCCATTTTATTCTGTATTTATATTTTAATATGAGTTATCTATGATTAGGTTACTCTTGTACCCAATCTTTTTTTTATTTTCTAAAACCATGTTATGTAGCCATTATGCTGCAGAAATTTTGTCTCAAAATTTCTATCTCTTTCTCTCAAGAAATTCCCTTGTTTATTTATGTGAATACCCAAACATATTTAGTTTATATGGGTGTTCATAAATATATAAATTTGATATATTTTATTTGGTAATTTACATACATATAATCCTCACTCCCTTTCCATGGGTTATAAATTATAAAATGATCTTATTTTTAAGAGCTTTAAAAACGTCACGATTTTGAAATAAAACACATTTCTTTTATTCTATATGGGTTATTTATTGAATTTTTGATTATGATATATGTGGCCCATATGAAAATAAAGAAATATTAAGGGTGTTCCCTAATAGCACTCCAATTCATTGGGTAAATAATTAATCTCTAGAGATGATAAGTTTCACAATACCTTGGTGAATAACCTTGGTAATTTTTATGACAGCTCGGGGATAAACCTTGGTGATATGTTCATGAATGTATAAATTAAATTTTGTAGCCACTTATTCATGTTATTATCCATGTTCTATTTTTTATTATATGCCTATAATTCCAATTTTCATGTCCTTATGTTTTTATTCGAGTTCTTATTGATGTCACAAGTAAACTGATTCCCTTGTTTACCTTACTGGGCCTTCTGCTCACCCTTTCCTTTGAATGTATGTATCCAGATTGTGAGATGTAGTAATTTTTCTTAGGATGAACTTATGATGAAGCCTTACAAGTGGATTAGAATAATGTTCTATTTTGTTTTTCATGTTTTATGTTCCTGATTTCCAAGATACTAGACATTAAAGATCCCATATTTGTAAAATGTAATGAAAAGTTATGTAATAAAAATGCCGGATTCCATAGTTGGTATCAAAGGATAGTTTAGTTATTTATGGAAATTAGGCTGTGAAATATTTAGGAAGGATCCTATAAAAAAATTTAAATATAGGAAAACTTCCTGGTATTTTGGTGAAAATTGAATAAGTGGTTTATCAAACAAATACATCACTGTCTGCATACGAGCAGGTAGAGGCGGCTCTGGCACATATGTACATAGGGGTAAAACCTAAATACACCACTTTTAGCTAGACTCGAACGGAAACTGGTGCACGACAACAGGACTTGATTCACTCTTGGTTACGACACTCCTGAGGGATATGTTTGGTTAATCACAAGCTTTTTATAAATCATTATGAAGGAATTATTGAGAAATGTAATTGTTTAAGCATGAATTTTTAAGACCTAAAATACTGTTTAGTTAAAATATTCATAAATGAAATAGGGTTTTCACTAATGTTTTAATCTTTTAGAAAATGGAGGGAAATAGGAGGAATCGTTCAAATGGTGACTGCAATGGACCATTCGCTGACGGCCCTCCGATGGAATCTGGAATAGAAACATTCATGCGAATGATGAACCAACTGACTCAAGTTATGAGAAATAACTTGAATCAAGCTGAGATACCGATTTCACCATAAACGGAACAACATTATGCTGAGTCCTTTATGTGTAAATGACCACCAACCTTCATTGGATCGACTAGACCATTTAATTCTGAACAGTGGATCAGCTCCATAGAAAAGATCTTTTCCATGCTCCGCTGTTCAGAGAAAGAGAAGGTCACCCTTGCTGTCTATCACTTAGAAGTAGATGCTGATCAGTGGTGGGAGATAATTAAAAACACAAGGCAAATAGTGGAGGATGAAGCTATGGAGTGTGAAGAGTTCATAGGGATTTTCTTCAGTAAGTATTTCCCTCGATCCTTGAGAACAAGAATAGAGAAGGAGCTTCTAAAGCTAAAGCAGAAGGAGAAAGAATCTGTCGAAAGCTATGTGATGAACTTCACCCGACTTTCACATTATACCTCTAGCTTTATCATGGATCCAAATGCTATGTTTGATAGATTCTTCAGTGGAATGAGACCTCATCTGTTGAAGAATCTAGCCAACCGAGACTATGATAGCTATGAGGAGATCGTGCGGAGTACGATGAAAGTCTAACTAGAGTTTGGTGAGACGCAGTGGTCTCATAAATCCAATGACAAAAGGAGATCAATGGATACAAGCTTAGAATGAGATTTGATCAAGGAAGAGGAGGTAAGCAAGTTCAATTTCCCATGTGTAATAAATGTGGGAAGAAGCATTTAGGGAACTGCCTGCTCGGGAGCGGGAAATTCTACAAGTGTGGAAGAGATGGCCATATTGCAAGGAATTGTCTTAGTGAGTTGAAAACTCAACTTCCAAAAACTAACGACAAGGGGAAGATGGTTCATTCCCTACCTGATGTCTAGTTCTTTATGTTTTGACAACTAGGGCACTTTTCTAATCACTGTCCAAATCTGAGGGCAGTGGAAGGGAACCACCATCAGCCTCCATAAAGACCAAGGGAGAAAGGTCGTGCTTTTTCTATCACGACAGCTGAGGTTGAAGCTCCAAATGATGTGGTAGCAGGTACTATTGTTGTTCTCTCAAAGCTAGAAAGTACTTTGTCTGATTCTGGTTCTACACATTCCTTTATTTATTCCAAGTTGGTAAAGAATTTAGAATCATCCCCCAAATTGAAAAAAAGTAGAGTTATCAGTCAATAATTATGGTGGATTTATCCAAGCATCATTAGTGTTTATGAACCCTAGTATATACTTTGGTGAGCACAATATTATCACAAATCTAGTAGTAATTCCCATGCTGGAATTCGACATTATACTAGGGATGGACTGGCTCTCAAAGTATATTGATAAGATCAAATGCAGAAGTAAGGAAATCTCAGTAGTCTTGAATGGAAAACATACAGTTATCTTCCAAGGAGAGATATCTCAACCTGATCTTTGTCTAGTATAACCTCCTATATCCTTCTTTATGGAATTGATCGGTGAAGAAGAAGAAGTAAATGAGAGTTTGAGGATAGAAAATTTACCCACCGTCTAGGAATATATTGACGTAATTCCTTACGAGTTTCCTGGACCTCCCCCAGAAAGAGGGGAAGAGTTCTCCATTGAACTCGTACCAGGATCTCATACAATATAAAATACCCCATATAGGATGGAAAATGTGGAGCTGGAGGAATTAAACAAACAACTGGCAGTTCTTTTGGAGAAGGGGATTATCCGATTGAGTGTGTCTCCTTGGAGAGCACATGTTCTCTTTGTGAAGAAGAAGAATGGATCGATGCGGCTATGCATCGATTATAGATAACTAAATGGAATCATAGTAAAGAAAAAATACCCTCTTCCAAGAATTGATGACTTATTTGACCAACTTTTTGGGGATCAATTTTTCTCTAAGATTGATCTTCGATCTGGTTATCATTAATTAAGGGTGAAGAAATAAGATATTCCAAAACTACCTTCTGGTCAAGATTTGGACATTATGAGTTTGTTGTTATGCCTTTTGGAATGACTAATACACCTTCTATTTTTATGGATTTTATGAATATAGTCTTTAAAGACTACCTTGATAACTTTGTGGTAGTTTTTATTGATGATATTATGATATATTACAAAAGTCGTGAGGAGCATGAGGATCATCTAAGGGTTATTTTGAAAACTCTACGGAATGAGAGAGTTTTTGGAAACTTCAGTAAATGTTAATTCTGGTTACAACAAGTTGCTTTCTTGGGGCACATTATTACCAATGAAGGAATCATAGTTGACCCTGCAAATACAAAAGTTGTAGAGGAGTAGCCTCAGCCTACAACAATAACTGAGATTCGTAGTTTCCTTGGATTAGTAGGATATTATAAGAGGTTTTTGAAAAACATTTCATGACTTTATAATCCATTAATCAAGTTAACTTGAAAAGGGGTCAAGTTCATCTGGAAAAAGGAGTGTGAGGTAAGTTTCCAAGGGCTAAAGAAGTGATTGGTTACTGCACCTGTGTTAACTATGCCATCAAGTAGAGAAGGATTCGTTATTCTTAGCGATGCATCTCTGAAAGTTCATGGGTGCGTCCTCATGAAAAATGAGAAGGTCATTGCTTATGCATCTCAATAGTTGAAGACTCATGATAAAAGTTATCCTACGCATGATCTGGAGCTGGCTGTAGTCATTTTTTCTCTGAAGATATGGAGGCACTATCTTTATGGGGAGAAATGTGATATATACACAGACCCTCAATGTTTTAAGTATATTTTCACACAAAAGGAATTGAACATGAGAAAAAGGATATGGTTGGATCTTCTTAAATACTATGATTGTTCAATTCATTATCATCCTGGTTGAGTAAACAAAGTCGCTGATGCATTAAGAAGGAATGACCCAGTTGTTCTTTCCATGACGAGGATTCAAAAATATCCTTCGATCAATGACTAGTAAAGCTGGACATGGGAATTATAAGGGTAGGGACATCATCAAACCTAACCCAAATGATTTCTCAGCCATCATTAATAGAGAAGATCAAGAAAGCTCATAAATAATTTCCTTTATTATAGAATAAGTTTGAGGCTTTGAAGGAAGGGAAGTTTTCTGAGTTCAATACTGATCAAGAAGGTGTACTGAAATTTTGTACAAGACTATGTGTTCCATCTATTCCAGAAATAAATAAGGATATGAGGAATGAATATCATAGCTCTACTTTCTCTATACATCCTGGTAGCACAAGAATGTATAGGGACCTTCGTGATCATTATTGGTGGGATAATATGAAAAGGGATATTGATGACTACATTTCAAGGTGCCTAGTATGTCAGCAAGTGAAAGCAGAAAAAAACTTCCTAAAGGGGTATTGCAACCACTACCCATACCAGAATGGAAGTGGGACAATATCACTATAGACTTCGTCACTAGTCTCCCAAGAACTTCCAAAGGAAATAATTCTATATTAGTTTTTCTGGACCATCTCACCAAGATTGCCCATTTTATCTTCATTCGGGAAGATTTCTCTCTTGATCAAATTGCAAGGAATTGCATGAAGGAAGTGGTAAGGCTGCATCGAGTTCCACTTTCTATCGTATCTTATCGTGATCCATGGTTCACATCAAAATTCTGGAGAAGTCTTCAATAAGATCTGAGCACTGAATTGAATTTTAGTACGGCCTATCACCCCCAAACTGATGTCCAATCTAAAAGGACTATTCAAATACTCGAGGACATGTTGAGAAATAGCTCAATGAAATTTAAATGTGGATGGGATCAACATCTCTCTTTAGTTGAGTTCTATTACAAAAATAGATTCCACTCAAGCATTCAAATGGCACCCTATGAAGCTCTATATGAGAAGCGATGTAGAACTCCTACTTGTTGGGATGATGCTGGGGAGAGAAAGCTTATTGGGCCTGATCTTGTGCAAGAGATGACAGAAAAGGTCCATTCCATCCAACAACACATTAAGGCTGCTCAGAGTCGGAGAAAGAGCTATACTGAAAACCGTCGAAGGGACTTAGAGTTTGATGTTAGTGAAAAAGTCTTGCTTCAGATTTGACATTGGAAAAGAGTCATGAGGTTTGGGAAGAAAGGGAAGTTCAACCCTAGGTACATTGGCCCATATGAAATCCTTGACCGTGTGGGAGCAGTGGCCCACCGGTTTTCACTTCCTCCAAATCTATCCCAAGTTCATGATGTCTTCCACGTATCCCTCTTGACGAATTACATACCTGACCCTTCACATGTACTAAATCTAGAGGTAGTACAACTGGAACATGACCTCTCTTATGAGGATTAGCCAGTGGAGATCTTGGATCATAGAGACAAGGTTCTATGCAACAAGACTACCCACATTGTTAAGGTGTTGTGGAGGAACCACAAATATGAAGAAGCCACGTGGGAACCGGAGGAGTCTATAATACAGAAGTACCCACACCTTTTCCCATCAGAGGGTACGAGATAAAATTTTAGGGACGAAATTTCTTAAGGGGGGAAGAATGTAACAACCCAAATTTTTTAATTATATTTGTTTCCTTATTTAGTGTTATATTTTATTTTATACTCAACAAAACTATATCCTTTAATTAATGAAGTGAGTATAATTAAAATGAGACCATTGGGCATCGACTGATATATGATCGTTGGTCAATATGACCATTGGAAACTATAATCTTAACGTTGTGTTTTTATAAATATAGTTATATTGGTTAATTAATACAGAAAGAAGATTGAATGGCCTCATCCAGTAGACTCGATCCATATGAAGACCATCTGTCGGAGCTTGAGAAGGAGGTAGCATCACTGGGCATTGCTCTGGACCATGCCCAAGCCGATGTTCAATGTATTAAGCTTGAAAGGAATCGCCTAAGGGAGAAGTTCAAGCTGATAGAAATCACCACTTGGGCAATGTTGTCCGAGCCACCCCAAGATTCAATCACCATAGCACACCTAACACTTAGCTCCTATGCTTGTGTAATAAGGGGATATGTAACGAGGCCTTAGCTTCTTTGTGTAATCTTTTTATATAAATAAATTTGTTATTTCTTCTTATGGAAATGTTTGTGAATTTCAAACATACGGTTAAATATAGGATGTGTATTATTGATTAATTTAGGAAAAAAGGTGTATTTTAAAATGTTTTTGTATTCATTAAATAATTAATAATGTGAAATGATTTTCAAAAAATGGTCTTCTATATTTGTGATAATTAAGAAATTTAGAGTCTAATAAGATCAACTTGGTTTTTAGTGAATAGTAAAGTAGGAATAGTAACATACCCATATGAATAGTAATGAATAGTAATTTGACCAAAAAAATTGAAACATCACCCATGAATGTATAAATATATTTTATACATCTTAATAGTAAAAAAATGATCATAGTTTTAGTTTTGGTATTTTTGTACGCCATAAATATTTTATTTACAATTTTATAATTAATTTAATAATTTAAAATGGAAACATATTTTCATAAAATTTAATCATAAATTGTTACTTTATTGTCTTATGGATATACAATATTTTTATGGGACCTTGATTAAATTTTTTAAGGTGTTACAAAATGAGTTATAGTTTTAAAGTTGTATTTTTGGAATAAATAATGATTTTATTTAAAAATAAAAATAAAAATTATTTAGAAAATTATATTCATAAAATGGACTTCATTTTTTAATTCAGAGAATCTATATTAGGTTTGGGTGAATTTTTTATATTTTTCCAAAACAGTTGAATTTTCGGTGAATAGTGAAAATGCAGTTTTGAGTTTCGGGTGTTTATTGACATCATTAAAAATGTAATAATGATGTAAGATTTATGGTAGACTTATGAATAGTGAGATATTTTATGAGGTGTACCAGGTGGCTAATACCATGGGAAAATACCATGGTAAAGCCCATGGTTTTGTAAATACCACCGATGAGGTGTCCCTTGGGAATTAATAATTTCTTCACTTGATTTTCCTATAAATACCAAGACATTTGCCACATTCATTTAATTCCAAAATCATCCTCAAATAAGTTATGGTCTCCTTACCTCCCAAGGAGTCCTACCAAGGTTCCCTCAAGCCTCCCAAGGTCCTGACCTTCATGCTTTCTAAGTTACTCTTCAAGGTAAGGGATCCTTTCACCCTCCTCTTTTAAGTCATGACTTCCTTTATGTTGTGTCTTATATTTTCCATCTCTTTATGTTGAGGGTATGTTCTTATATGTTATTATTACTGTCCATTTCATGTAAAAATGATTATGGACCATTTATTCTCTCATCAATTTGTTTTCTGAATTTTTAAGTGATGTCGTTAGGGTGCCGAATTTCCCCTAAAAGAAATAACATCTTCTCTTTCCATTCATGTTTCCTTTTCTTGTGGTATGTAATTAAAATATCCATACCTTGTACTTATCTCCATGTTATTTTGTATTCATATTTTAATATGAGTTATTTATGAGTGTATTACCCTTTTACATTCTCTTTTTATTATTTTCTAAAACCATGTTATATAGCTGTTATGCTGTAGAAATTTCATCTCAAAATTTCTATCTCTTTCTCTCAAGAAATTCCCTTGTTTATTTATGTAAATACCTAGACCTATTTCGTTTCTATGGGTTTTAATAAATATATAAAGATGATATATTTTATTCTTCATTTTACAAACATATGACCCTCACTCCCTTTCCATGGGTTATAAATGATATAATGATCTTATTTTTAAGTTCTTTTTAAACGCCACGATTTTGAAATAAAACCCATTTCTTTTATTCTCTATAGGTTATTTGTGAAATGTTTGATTATGATATATGTGACCCACATTTAAATAAAGACATATTAAGGGTGCTCCCGGATAGCGCTCCAATGCATTGGGTAAAGAATTAATCTCTAGAGATGAAAAGTTTCACGATACCTTGGTGAATAACCTTGGTAATTTTTAGGACACCTCGGGGATAAAACTTGGTGATATGTTCATGAATGTCTAAATGAAATGTGGTATCCACATATTCAATTTATTATTCAAGTTCTTTTTATTATGATATTCCTATAATTCCATTGCTCATGTCCTTATGTTTTTATTCAAGTTCATATTGATGTCACAAGTAAACTGATACCCTTGTTTACCTTACTAGGCCTTCTGCTCACCCTTTCCTTTGAAAGTATGTCTCCAGGTTATGAGATGCAGTAATTGTTCTTAGGATGAACTTATGATGAATCCTTATAGGTGTATTAGAATAATGTTTTATGTTGTTTTTCATGTATTATGTTCCTAATTTCCAAGACACTTGACTTTAAAGATCCTCTGTTTGTAAAATGTAATGAAAAGTTATGTAATAAAAAGGCATGATGCCATAGTGTGACTAATTGGGCATCTAATGAACTTGAAATATGGGATAGAGTTATTTATTGGCCTCTAAATAACCTTTGGTATGGGTTGGCGTTATTGTTTCACCTCCCAATAACATTCAGGTTAGGACTGTCTGATTTTTGGGCCTCTTAAGAACCTTTGAGACGACCCTTTGAGATTAATGGGCCTCCTCAAAACCTACAGGGATGGGCCAATGCACAAGGTTGACCTCCCCGTATTATTTGGTAATGGGTTAGGGTGTCTTGATGGACCTCCCTGAGTACACAAGGATGGGTTAGGGTACTTGAAGAGACCATGACCTAAGTTACAAGCACAATCCATGGGACACATGTTTTACAGAGAACATTACATATGTTCCCTATAACATAGTGCTGAGGAAAATAGTGTATGGGTAATGGTACGATATAGATCCTGATATAATTCTGAAGTAGGTATCTTATGGATTATGGTATGATATGGAATCCATTAAGGTGTTGAATCAAGTATTTTGTCATGTGGTTATGTGTTCTATTTATGGGTTGGTGTATTGTTCAAGCATGAACACACTATATATATATGTATTGTATGTACATACTCTTGATCATAGTAATAAATAGTATGGTTGAGTCACTAAGGATACCTATTGGGTTTTTGGACTCACCCTTATCCATATACATGATGTGTGTTCCAATGTACATTGGTAGACTCTCATATTTTACCTTAGGGTTTAGGTATCTCATGGAGTTGGACTCATGGTACAATAAATAGGCCATGGAGTCTATAAATGAAGTAGAATGATATGTGAGTTGGTAAGGAGGTCAATATATATAATTTTAGTTGTTGTTTGGATTATACTTGATTAAATTCCAATTGTTATATATGATGTACATTTTTTTATTTTAAACTACTACACTATTGATATTGAGTGTTATATATATAGATTCTTACTTTCTATATTTTTCATGGTAGGAGCCCAGTCGGATCCAAGTTTCATTTCTATAGGTTAGTGGGAAATCCACTAAATTGATGGGTCCTGCTGAAATTTTAGTAGAAATGGGAATTACCCCACCCCCCTCGGGACTAGTTTTTGAGGGAATAATCTACCCATGAATAAGTTAGCCCCCCATGAATTATGAAAACCCATATCTTTAATACAACTTAATTCATGATTTATCACATAAAGATACATGTAATAAAATTACATAAGATTGTGAGGCCTATTCACAATTGGAATTTAGTTACATAGAACATTAACTTGAAACATGTGTAAAATAACAATATTTAAAAATTCCATAACATTCAATTAGGTTCCTTTGATCTTCAAAAACTACATGAGATTATCAAGGGACGTACATTAGAATGGGGTATTCTATAAATACTACTAAGGGAATAATTAAAAAATAACATGATAAATTAATACATGTTAATTAAGAGGAACATAAAAGTGTCATTAATGGGGTGATAATCATGAACATGAATATCAAACCACGATATAAAATGATAACATCATGGAAATATAGGATTGTGGAAACAACATAAAGCCTAAAATCATAAGCATAATTTGAGGTTAACATCCAAGAAACCATAACATAATGTGATTTTGATAACATCATATTCACCATACATGTTATATCATTTGATATACACATTACCTAATTTATTGGAGGTATGTATAACTATAAGCATACCTGTCACATTCATATCATGTACATTCATAAGCTTAACACATAGATCATACAATATAAGGATACATTTCATGAATTTTAATCTGAATATTAAAGTGTGTGAGTTATATATATGTATTTTGAAAAATTAATTAATTATAGTTACATCAAGGTGAATATAATTTAGTGGAAATTAGGGTGGGCGTTCACTATACAAATGTTTGGCATTGAAAATCATATCGTAATTTCATAAGCATAATGGGGGTATATAAAGATTCATGGAAGAGTATAATGAGAATGAAATGGGTTTATAATCACATGAATATCATAAGTAATGTAATAGGTATTTGTAAAAACATATCCATACATGAAAAATTATAAATCAAAATGAATAATATAAAGGAGGTTCTTGAATAAAGAGGAGAAGGGAAAGATTTCTTACCTTGAGAGGGAGCTTCTAAAATATTAGGTGGATCTTATTAAGAGCTTGGAAACAGATCGTGAGGGATTTAGATAGGTAAATGTAGTGTGATCTCATTATCAACAGGGTTTCAATGAAGAGGAAAGGGAGGTTGACTATGTTTTTATAGAAAATTAGTTGAAAACTTCTATATAAATTTATAAACATAGGATTTAGACTCTATATGATACAACAATAAAAATCACAAACCTTACCATGGTTTTTTACCATGGTATCTTCCAAATAAAAAAGGTTTTTAATATTTTATTAGGATAATAACTAAATTCATTAAAATATTACCCTTGGTGATGTGTAAGTGAGTAATGTTCTTAAGGAATAAATTCTAAAACCTTAAAATAAAATATTGGTTTGTAGGATTTATTAAGGGTCTATAAAAATATTAAAATAAATTAAAAAAACATTATTTAACAGGGGAAAAATAATTTCATCCATGGATAATATTTATAGTATTTATTACATCACTTTTTTGCTTTTATGATGGCATAATACTTAATATATATTTATACTATATTTAACTTGCACCAAAAAATAAGATGTCTCTAAAAATTATAAAAATTTACCACCGGATAATATTGATATGACTATTTAAAAAATAATACTTATTTTATGAAAATAATTCCATAAAATGAAAATTTACACTTTTAAATAAAAATCCCTATTTTCTAAAAAATACAGGTATTTTTTATGATAACAACTTTTTAACCCTTATTAATATTACATTTGACTTCATAAAATTATATTATAATTTATTTTTTAAAAATAATATTTAATATGAATATTTTACTAATATAACATTTATTAAAAAAATGAATGAATTCATTCAGAAGTGTTTCTTTGTTGAAACTAAATATTTACCAAAAATACAATTTGAGTTTCATCATATAAAAAATGATTTTTCTAACAAATAAATTTTTTAATAAGTTATAATGTAATAATAAACAATGATAAATATAATAAATATTTTATTAAATAATAAAACAATAAAAATTTAAACTTTTAGGGTCTACATACCTAACCTCTTATTACACTTGCGCATTCCCTAAGGAAAAGGTGTTTGATAAGGAAACTTTTTTAGGGTGGTTTAGGGAACTTGGTTTGGAACATGATCTCAATAATCATTCAATTATCCCATAAACGGTTTCACTCATGCTCTCATTATATAATCTCAACATAGTATTGGGAAAGGGAAAAGTCCAATGATTCTATCTCCCTTGGAAGCTTTGATTAATGGGCTTCATAGGGTATGATTCTTCTGGTGTGAGCCATTTCTTGTTTCATGTATGTTAATTGGATTTTCATAACCCATAATATATAATAATCATAACAGTCACTGTACAATGACTATATTATCAAGGGTTATGATTCTTAACAGTGTTTTAAATATGATAGAATATAATATATAATGTTCCAAATTAACCAAAATTGTGCATGTGTTTTCTATAACTTCATTACATAATAAAGAATTGACTCATTAAAATGTGAATTTCATTTATAAATTTTTTGTTCACTAAAATATTTTACCCTTTAGAAATTGTTTCCTCAAAATTTCATTTCATACACTAAAATAGATGAGGGTACTTCTATTTCATTGCCTATTTTGGTTCCCATGTTTCTTCCACAAACTTTTATTTCCACAGAAATAATTTGACCAAGTTAGTTTTCTTGTTTCATAAAACTTTTTCTCTTTGGTATAATACATTCACTAGATACTATTCATATAAAAGATCTTTCTCTGAGGGTACCACCTCTAGATTCAGTAAATGTGATGGGTTTGGTATATACTTCCTTAATAGGGATACATGGAACACATCATGTACTTGAGATAGGTTAGGTGGGAGTGCTAGTCAATAATTCATGACTCTAATACAATCAATGATCATATAGGGGTGGATGTATCTTGGAATAAGACTTTTCATATTCCCAAACATTATGGATTTCTTTCACAATGATATATTAAGAAAAACTATATATCTATACTCAAACTATAAATCTCATGGACCATTGTATGCATATATTTTCAGCCAAATTTATATAAATTTTATATCAAGTTTAATGGTTTAAACATTATCTATCATCTATTATACAAGTTTATGCATCATCATCTTCCACTCTCTAACTTTATCACAACATGTCAGTGTAGGAATCCTCTTCCTATACAAACCCTCGTAGGGATCCATTTGAATTATAAAATAGAAACTTTTATGATATGTTAACTCTAATTGGGGAATGTGTTGATACCAACATCCTTAGAAATAAATATAACATGTTCTCAACATATCCTCTAGAGTTTGAATTGTTCTCTTAGAATAACCATCCATATGAGGGTAATAATAGGTAGTTAAAATTTGTTGTGTATGGAAATCTTACTAAAGGATTTTTAATAACATTGAGGTAAACCACAGACCTCGATCAAATACAATTGATATCAGTACTCAATATAGTATTAAAACATATATTATGTATTTCATGGAGAGTTTTTCAAGAGATAAATTTAACTTAATAGTAATGTAATGAAATGACTATGTAAGGTGATCAACTACCACCCAGATAGAATTATTTACATTATATGTCAAGGGGAGTCCTATAATTAAATACATGATTATGTTTTCCCATATTAATATTTGTTTATTAAATAGGTACATAATACACTTATAATTTTTTTAGACATAATGTTTTTGTATACTAAGAAATGATATGCAAGTTTCAAAATTTCCCTCTTTAGATTATCCCATCATAACTTCTACTTCAGATCTCTATACATATTAGTGCTTCTATAATGAATAGAGAATGATGAGATGTGCACATCATCTAGAAGTTATCTCTTCATTTATGGTCTTTATGGGACACATATCCAAGTTTAAAACCTTATAAATCCATATTTATAAAATTGAAGCTCCAGAATATACACTACCTTTTACTATAGCACATTATCATCTTTTCAGGATTCCATGATCCTATCAAGAATGTATAGTTGAATGATTATTTGGGAAAGGTAGGATAACAATCATTTTATTATTATAATTTACATCCTTTTTACGTCCAAGAATATTGAATCCCTTACAATGCCCACCAAGGGTATGTTTTTATGATCTTTTATACTCAAAGCATATTCCACTTTATTCATGTTCCTTGGATGGTAATGGAATGAACAATAATAATTCTTGATCATTTATAACCACCTTCACTGGTTCATATTGTTATCCTTTTTTGTGAATATATACTTAAGTTTTTTATGATCCATACACATGTCACACTTCTCCCCATAATGATAATGTCACAAAATATTTAATGGAAAGGGAACTATATCTAATTCTAGATCATGTATTGGGGTTTTCTGCAAATGAATATTTAATTGTATGGAGTCATAAGAAATTAATTTTTCATATTTCATTAGTACATAACCAAATATCTTTTTTATGCATCATTTTAGATAAAAAATTCCACCTCAATAGTACGTAATTTGAGTATAGGTGTAGTTATTTTCCTCTTATTTAACACTTTATATCTCTATTCATAATCATCAGTCCAAAAAAACATGACTTCATTCCAAGTTAACTTGGATAATCAGATTTAAAATGATCAAGAGTTTCTAAAAACTCATCGATAGTACCCACATAATATAATTAAAATATGAATTTATATCACATATATTGGTCTATACCATACTTCAATTACTTTTTTAAAGGATCCAGATATATAAATTCTCTAGTTATAACATACCCTAGTAATGTTACTTTATCTATAAAAGACTCATTTACTATACATTACATATAAATTTTCCATTCATAAGTTCATTATTACAACATGTAAATGATCCTCATGACCTCTTCTTTTATAGTACACAAGAATATAATCTATAAAGACTACCATAAATTTTTCAAGGTAATCCCAAAATAATCTATTCATTAGGCCCATGAAGATAGTTGGAGAAATATTGAGCACAAATATAATTACTATGAACTCCTAGTGGATGAACCTTTCATTAAAACAAGTCTTGGTTATATCCCCCATATTCACCTTTACTTGATAATTACCCAATTGTAGATCCAACTTGGAGAAAATTTGTGTGCTACATAGCTAATTGAACAATCCATCAATCTATGGAAGAGGATATGTTTTCCTTATTGTGATTTTTTTGAGCACATTATAATCAATTCAGATGAACAATGAAACATACTCTATATTAAAAAAATGATAAATTCTCCCCATGTAGAACCACTTAGGTGTGTGAACCCTTTATCTATATTTTATTATAGTTACATCTTCAGCTATTTAGTTTCAACGGTGTCCATTTTATATGGAGACTTTTATATTTGAAAATCATTAGGTTTAAGTTGAAATGATAACTCAACCAATCAACAAGGAGGAAGATCAAAAATTATTTAGGAAACACATAACTGAATTCCATTACATTGGGCATGTAATTAAGGATTATCTTTTCCTTAGTCTCAATCATTTGAGCTTGATAATCTTGAACCAAGTCAAGAATGTCCATTTATGAGATGGTTATAACATAGAAGATTCACCCACCTCCTTGCACTTGTATAGAAAAAAAGGGTGACTTTCGATTCTGAGATTGATTTACTTATCTTTACAATTTATGTGGTATCTATTCATTTAAATCAAATCCTTTCCTAGAATAGAATTCAATTCCTCTAAATAGTGTATCAAAATGTTTTCTAGGAAATTCAGACCAATGATTTTGACAAGGGATGATTTATATTATTTGGATGAAACAATTTCCCATTTTTCTTCTTCACTGATAACTCAAATTCCATATTTTGAGGTGGTATTTGAATAGTTATACTAAACTTGCATGATATGAGTGAATGTGTAGAAACGAAATAAAATAGTAAAATCACTATCCTTGAATAAATAACTAGCATAACTTCACCACTTCATTATCAGGATAAAATTAAGTATTTATTATGGCATGATATTTATTTTTCTCTCTAACCCTTAGAGGTTTTTGTTATCGGTTATCATCGAAAACACTAGGCTTAGTTCAATTATTCACATTGTGTCCCTATTCCCTATTGTTTAAACATTAGACAATATGATGATATTTAACTAGATAATTACTTTATTTGATCACATTTGTGGGTTTATACCATTGGTAATCACTACATTGGTGACCTTCCTTTCCAGAAATAATGTATTTCCTTATTCCCTTTAGGAAATTTCTAATATTCTTATCCCCTCAATTTTGATAAGTGGGATATTGGACATTCATCCTACCATAATATTTTTCAACTACACCAATAAAATTAAAATGAAGTCCTTAATTCCTATTATAATAATCATGAGACCCTTTAGATTCTCTAATATCTATTTTTTACATTGAGGGAACATCATGAAATTTCATTATAGCATTCAATGTCTGAAATTATTATTTTTTTCATATCATTAGCTTTATCCCACTAATGTAGTTGAAAACTCTACTTTTGGGGGAGTTAAAAAAATATAGATGTGTATAATGTGTGTTTTATGTAGTTATCCATATACACCATAATGGATTCATCACTCATTTATATGAGTATAAGAAAATACCTCTATATTTTAAGTTTGAGAGTACAAGGAAAATATTTATCAAATTTTTTTTCTTAAATTCTTTCCACTCCATCATTTCGATCTCATCATCAGGCTATGTATTTTTTATCAACATTACCCATTGAGCAGATTATCGTTTCATATGTTAAATATCCAGCATGAAATTCTCTTTCATAGAGAATTGATGTATACATATGTATTTTATATATAGTTGATTCATTATACATGATTAATGGATTATAATATCCACCTAATTTTAGAGGCCATTTTCACATAAAGGTCTCAATTTTAACTTTATATTTTGGAAGGGGATGTGGATGATCCTCCTCATTCATTTTTCTATTCAAAACTTGGGTTAATTGAGAAATTATCTTCATGAATTACCTAATTAATTCTTTTATCAGGTTGGGAATATTATTTTGGTTATCATCGCATTTCTTGTCACATTGGTTGTTGACTTGGTTTATTCTATTTCTAGTCGTTGACTAAAATAAATGGAAAATTAGGAATGAGAATTTAAAAACTAATAAAAAAATTAAGGGAAAACCATGAACATTAAATAGATAACTCATAAATGATATAAATTCCTTAAATTATGAATTTATAGGTTTTAATCTATGTTAACCATGATCTATTTCCTAAAAGAAAATTTTACAATCATTTGTGTTCCCTTCAGAATGGTTCATAAAGAGCTTGTTAATTTACCCAAGTATATCCCCCAAGATTTTAAAACTAGGTGTATATAAAATCCTTTATTTCATGTACAAAGTGATGAACGAGTCAAGATTAATGTTCCCTTTTTAGGTTTATTACTCATAGGTATAACTATTCTATAGAAACATAAACTTTTAGTATCAAGATAGGGATGAATTTTCTTGGAAACCACTTACTCTAAAATTTAACAAAATTTAAGGATGTTTTCCTATGTTTAGTCTTATCCCTGAATATTTCAATAGTGTTTTCTAATCCTAATTCCAAAAATAAATAGACTTTACTCTGATACTAAAAATGACAAACCATACATTTAATATACCTTAATACACAATTTATAACATAAATATACATAGAATACAATCCCAGAAGATCGTGTGGCATAGTGTATTTGGGAAAATAGGCACACAAAACATTAAAAAGATACATGGATAAAAAACATTATTTAAAAATTCTATAACATGTCCTTAGGGTCCTTTGAACTTCCAAAACTGCATGGGATAACATGGGGATGCACATAAGTGAAGGGCGAGCTATAAATCCAGTAAAATAATAATAAAAGAATAAAACTATAAAAGTAATTAATTTTCATCAGGAGGAATATCAAGGTGACATAAATGGGTTTATAACCATGAACATTAAAATTTAAGCATGATATAATATAATAAAATCGATGCAATATAATAATGTGAAAACTTTATAAAACATGACATCAAATAAATAATTCAAGGATAACTACAAAGAATTCATAAGATGATTTAATTAGGATAAACTCCCATACTATAAAAGGTATCACATGAGATAAAAAAATTAGCCAATTCATTTTAGGCCTATATAATTTTAATGCCACCCTTAAAATTCATAGCATGCACATGCATAAGTGTTCCATAAAGATCATACAACATACAAATGTATTTTACCACTTTTAATCCCATAATTAAGGATTCTGTATTGAATACATGGAATTACATAATCAATTAAGGATATGTACATCTAGGTGAATACCCTTGAGTTGAAATAGGGATGGGTATTCAGTACACAAATGTTTCTCATGGTAAATCAAGGGTTAATTTCAATAGCATAATGGGGGAACATAAAGATTCATGGAATGGTTAAATGAGAGTAATAGGTGTAACTCATCACGTGAAAATATAAATGATAGTAAGATCTATGTGTAAAAAAATATCCCAACATAAAAAATTGGAAATAAAAAGGCATAATATAAAAATGTTCTTGAATTAAGATGATATTGAGAGGATCCCTTACATTGAGTGGGAACGTCTAAAATATTGGGAGGAGATTATTAAGATATTGGTAATGCCTTGGGTGGCCTCAAGATAGAAAAAATCAGAGTAAATTCATTATAAAAATGATGTTTAGTGAAGATGAATAGTAGGTTGGGTTGGTTTTGATAGAAGAAGAGAATAGAATTAATTATTAATTTCTAATATTAGGTTTTGGACTCTATATGATATAATAATCATAAACACAAACCTTCCCATTATTTTTTTCATGGTTTCTAAAAAATAGGATTTATTTTAAATATTTTATAATTATGATAACAAAACCTATTAAAACAGCCCCTTGGTGATGTGGAAGTCAGTCATGTTCAAAAATAATTAATTTTAAACCATAAAATATAATATATATTTTATAGGATTTTTTAAGGGTTTATAAAATTAATAAAATTAATTCTAATTTAAATTATTTTAAATGGGAAACATAATTTTTATTTTTAATAATTCTTATAGTTTTTATTACATCATTTTTAGACTTCTATAATTATAACGACCCATACTTTACATACATTGTTAATACTTCAAAATTGAAGCACACTTATTACAACATATGACAAAACCACAAAGGACCGTATAGGTATAGTGTCTTTAGAAACTGGGAAACATAAACAACTGGTTCATAAATCTTCTACAGTGTCTCCCATTTATTTCATCATATCTAGGGTCCCTTTTAGCATATTCTACTTAATATCTATCTTCCTGACCTGGGGAAAAGAAAACATACAAAAAGGGTGAGCTCAAATGCTCAGTAAGGGCAAATAAAGGAAATAAAAATCATATCATATCTTTTTGAAAATCATAACCTGCAAAAGATATCATAATATCTTACCATGGAATAAATCATAGAAGTGAAAATTAGATCCCCATAATCATAACATAAAACTTGAAACTTTGTGTCATGCACACATAATCATGGAAAATCATTTCTTGTTAGTCATGACTCATTGCCAAGAATATCTTAGTGGACAAAGTCCATTTCTGAACCAAGTTCACTCCTCGTTTCAGTCCTGTATCACTGAACCGAAATAACCTTCCATTCCAGCCGTGTCTATCTCATGAGATATAAATCTTTACCCAATGCATTGGAGGGAGATATAGGTCCCACCCATCATATAATGAATCCTTTCTTATGTGTGCCACATAATCATAAATCATACATCATCGCATAACACATGTAACAAAAATGGGATTCTTGAAACATCATGACATCATAAAACAAATCATATAAGGTAAATGACTTCATAAAAATAATTCCCTCAAAACATAATCAAATCAATGTAATAATAGGGATAAAAACAGAACCCTATATTATCTTAGATGGAAAATAATTTTGATGAAACATTTGAACTCCATTCTTGAGGAAAATATCCTTTCTACTTTAAATAAAATTTTCCTCTCTTAACATGTCATACAATTTTAATCTAAAAGAAGTTGATTAAAAATAATCTTGAAAACTTTTAAAGGAATCTTCTTGGAAATAATGTTTTAAAAATCCATTCATTCCGTATAAGTTAAAAAAACATTCTTTGTACTTTTGTCAGAAAAGTCAAAAAGTACCTCGTACGAAAAACGACAAAATATTCCTTTAATATCTTTTAATAAAAACTCACCGAAGGGTAAAATAGGATTTAAACAATTGTAGGAGAATTGAAATAATATTACATATTTAGGAAACATGGATGTGGATGATAAAATACACCCTAGTAAATACTAAAGTGTAAACAATCTCGGATAAAATGAGATTGTGACATTTCCCTTACCTTAGGTCCAATTTGCTTTGTACGTGTCTGAAGCTCCTGTATAATGGTTTAAATAATGTTATTTACTTATTCCAGAATCATACATATTGATATGATATCATATATGGTCATATTCTTAGCTTCTTATTAGTAATATTTCATTATTACTTGTTACTTGGGTCTTTATTGCCTTTTGTTCTTATGCGTGTTTTGCCGAATAAATTCTTATTCTTCTTTTAAGGTTATAGATACCTTATATCCTGAATGGTATTAGTGTAACATATATCATATTTATTCATTCAATTCATTTATATAATTACTATGTAATGATGATCATGTAGAACGAGTTGCATCACATCGTGGAGACGGTATTCCGTACGTACGCACGAGTGATGATATTGTTCCCATGATCATGGAATTGTATTTAATTGTATTTATACTATTTCAGTATCAATATAACTTTATAATAATCATATATAGTTACTCATTACACCATTATACCCATCCTTGTAAGGTGATGGTGGAAAATAGATTACACCACGGCGTGGAGACGGTATTCCGTACGTACTCACGCGCGGTGATTTCATTTTTCCGTAGGATGGATAGAAGGTGAATTAGGGTTGTTTCATATTTATAATAACAGATCAGTATGTAAGTAATACTGATGTTATTACTTTATCATGAAACAACTAAATAAGAAGAAGTTGAAGAAGAAAGAAATTGAAAAGATCGGTAATGGATATTACCTCTTCTTTGAAATGCCTCTTTGAATCCTCCACTTAGGGAACTAAGATTGGTCTTTGAAGAAGACCAGGACCTCTATGATTATTCTAGGGAAGTGGAGAAGGGATTTTGGAAGGGGTTGGCCGAGCTTGAGTGCTAAAATTGGTTTGAGGAGGAGGGGGAGGAGGTGCCCTTTTATAAGGGAGGAGAGGGGCACCTTAGGAATATCTCAAAATATTATTTTATATTAAAGTAAAAATCGGTTTATAATGGTTAATAAGGGTCTTATTTCGAATTTAAAGTGGGTATGGGTCTAAATCCTATCAACCAATAGGATTTAGACAAGTTTAGGTTATTATTTTAACCTTATCAATTAGATTTAACTCTAAGTTAAATAATTTAACTTTTACCGTGACTTTTTGTTTTCTTACACTATATGGTTAATACACTTACCATAACATGCCAAAAGAACCCCAAGTTTTTTATTATTAATATATATATCCTTATCTAAGTCATTTGGACTAACCTTAGATTTTTAGGAATAAAATAACAATTAATAATATAATATTTTATTTAAAAACTATTTTCTGTCAATTTTGACACTATTTGATATATGATTTTTTTGAAAGTCATAACAGAATAATATGTTCGAACCAAGTTTATTAAATCAACACTAATATATCATAGTAACCTAGAAAATTAGTGTAATTCATAAAAAGTCTCAAATTACATTTATTTGAGCATTTATAACATCAATTATGTTAACATTTCCTTATAAGGGAAATTACTGCATCATCATTGTGTCATAAATTAATTAATTTATTTAATGTCTAAAAATTATAAATAAAATATAATTATGTAGGAAATCTTTTTAGATTTCTAATGAATATTTATAGTCGAATTTTTCTTATGTATAACCCCATATTAAAAATGTTTTAGTTATTAAACTTTGATTTTAACTATTTTAACTATTCATTAAATAAAATAATATTAAATGTCATAATCCAATCCAGGTGGACCTAAATGGTAATATTATATTCATAAGGTTGTTTTTGGTCGAATTACACTTATCCAATAGAATTAGGACATGTGTTAGGGTAATATTAATATCATATTTACCCTTAGTTACCCTATTTATTATTAACCGCGGTAAAAAAAAGTTACTATTCATCAAAAAAATTATTTTTATATCATTGAACCATATTTTACTTACTGATATCAACCGTGTCTGTCGGATTTTCGAAATTCCATTCACAGAAGCGGTAAAATTAAGTTTTATGCAAAATTCAGTTTTTAACCTACCACTTAGTGGTTTCACTATTCATAAAAAATTGAAAGTTTTCAGAAAAATACCAAAATTTCACCCTAGGCTAATTTCGGTATTCCGAATCCAAAAATGAGGTCCATTTTGAAAGATAAAATTTCAAAAAGTGGTTATTACTATTCATAACGGCTATTTTAAATAATATTTTAATAGCATATCGTCGTTTAGTGAAACTCGGTATTGCGTACAACGCAAGCTATCGAGGAAGGTCGCGATTGCTTGTAAAGTAAGCCAAGGTAGTGTGTAGTGAAAGATTCCTGTAATGATATATATATAACATAAAAACAAAATATTACTCATAAAAATCTCGGGTGTTACTTTCTACCCCCTTAAAAAGAATTTCGCCCTTGAAATTCGTCACTTTGTAACAAACAGATGAGGATACTTTTCCCTCATCATATCCTCAAGCTCTCATGTAGCTTCTTCAAGTTGGTGGTTCCTCCATAAAACTTTCACCAATCGAGTGGTCTTGTTTCGTAGGACTTTTTCACTACGATCCAGAATCTCTATCGGTTGTTCTTCATAAGAAAGATCTTACTCCAGCGGTACAACTTATGAGCTGAGTACATGTGAAGGATCAGGTATGTACTTTCTCAGGAGAGATACATGGAACACATCGTGAACTTGAGAGAGATTCGGTGGAAGCGCCAATCGGTAAGCGACCTTTCCAACACGATCCAGTATTTCGAAAGGACCGATATATCTAGGGCTCAACTTCCCCTTCTTTCCAAATCTCATAACCCTCTTCCAGGGAGATATTCGTAAGAACACTTTATCACCCACTTCAAACTCGAGGTCTTTTCTTCGGTTGTCAGCATAACTTTTCTGTCGACTCTGAGCTACTCTTATGTGTTGTTGAATAGATCTGACCTTTTCTGCCATTTCATCAACGAGATCAGGTCCTAATAGCTTTCTTTTCCCAACATCATCCCAGCAAGTTGGAGTGCTGCATTTCTTTCCATAGAGAGCTTCATAAGGAGCCATCTGAATACTGGAGTGAAAGCTATTATTATAAAAAAATTCCACCAAAGGTAGGTGTTGATCCCAACCTCCTTTGAAATCCATAGAGCAAGCTCTCAACATATCTTCTAGGGTTTGAATTGTTCTCTCAGACTGACCGTCTGTCTGAAGATGATAAGTAGTGCTGAAACTCAACTCTGTATCCAGAGTATGCTGAATACTTCTCCAGAACGTCGAGGTAAATCTTGGATCCCGATCAGATATAATAAAAAGGGGTACTCCATGAAATCTTACCACTTCCTTTACATATATCCTGGCAAGCTGATCTAGAGAGAAATCCTCTTTTATAGCAATGAAGTGTGCAGACTTTGTAAGACGATCAACTATGACCCAGATAGCATTATTGTCGTTGGATGTTTTAGGAAGTCCTGTGACAAAGTCCATAGTGATGTTTTCCCATTTCCATTCGGGTATGGGTAATGGTTGTAACATCCCCTTATACTTCTGTCTCTCAGCTTTAACTTGTTGACAAACCAAGCATCGAGAGACATATTCAGCAACATCTCTTTTCATGCCATCCCACCAGAAGTACTCTTTCAGGTCCCTATACATCTTCATGCTTCCAGGATGAATAGAGAATGAAGAACTATGAGCCTCATCCAGCAGCTCCTTCTTTAATTCGGGGATGGGAGGAACACAAACCCGATTCCTGAACTTTATTATCCCATCACAATCAAGGTTGAAATCAGGAACATTTCTCACCTTCTTTTGTAACTCGACATCTTCTTTCTGTGCCTCTTTAATCTTCACATGTATAGATGGTTGAACATTCATTTGAGAAAGATAAGATTTTTCCCCTTCCATTATAATTCCAAGATCCATCCTTTGTAAATCCATAAATATTGGATCTTTTGTGATCCTCATCATGGATAAACTAGCATGGTCTTGTCGACTTAATGCATCTTCCACCTTGTTTGCTTTCCCTGGGTGGTAATGGATTGAGCAGTCATAATCCTTAATCAGCTCCAACCATCTTCTTTGATGCATATTCAGCTCCTTTTGTGTGAAAATATACTTTAAACTTTTATGATCAGTATAAATATCACACCTTTCACCATAAAGGTAATGCCTCCAAATCATTAATGCAAAGATTACCGCAGCTAACTCCAAATCATGTGTTGGGTAATTTTGATCATGGATTTTCAACTGTCGTGAGGCATAAGCTATCACCATATCATTTTGCATAAGAACACACCCCAATCCCTTCTTGGATGCATCACTGTCGATCACAAACCTTTCTCCACTACAAGGCAGTGTGAGCACAGGTGCACTGGATAACCTTCATTTCAACTCCTTGAAATTATCTTCACATTCCTCTGTCCAAACAAACTTAACTCCTTTCCAAGTCAACTTGGTGAGTGGATTAGATAATTGTGAAAAATCTTTTACAAAACGTCGATAATATCCAACCAAACCAAGAAAACTTCGGATCTCAGTTACTATTGTTGGTCTTGACCATCTTTCGATAACCTCTGTTTTTTCTGGATCCACAGATATCCCCTCTTTTGAGATTATGTGACCCAAAAATGCATCTTTTTGAAGCCAAAATTCACACTTGGTAAATTTGGCATAAAGCTTCTCCTTTCTCAGGGTCTTCAATATAATTCTCAAGTGATCTTCATGCTCTTCCTTACTCTTTGAATAGACAAGAATATTGTCTATAAAGACTACCACAAATTGATCAAGATAGTCTCTAAAGACACTATTCATTAGATCCATGAAGATAGTAGGGGCATTAGTAAGACCAAATGACATCACTATAAATTCATAGTGTCCATACCTTGTACGGAAAGCTGTCTTTGGTATATCCTCCCTTTTGACCCTTAATTGATGATACCCTGAACGAAGATCAATATTGGAAAAGTATTGAGCTCCGCGTAGTTGGTCAAATAATTCATCAATGCGTGGGAGAGGATATTTGTTCTTGATAGTGATCTTGTTAAGTTCTCGATAATCAATGCAGAGTCTCATTGATCCATCTTTCTTCTTAACAAATAGAACAGGTGCTCCCCAAGGTGACGCACTAGGGCGTATGAATCCCTTATCAAGATTCTCTTGGAGTTGCTTCTTCAATTCCTGCAACTCAATTGGGTCCATTCTATAAGGTGTCTTTGAAATAGGCAAAGCACCCAGTATGAGTTCTATTGAAAACTCAACTTCACGATTAGGTGGAAGACCCGGTAATTTCTCCGGAAAGACATCATCAAACTCCCGTACAATGGGAATATTCTTAATCGCGAGTTTCTCACCAATCATTTGAGATAAATAACCTTCATTTAGTGGAATCAATACCCATAAAATGGAAGAAATTTCCACTGGAAGGTTATGTTCATCCTTGCATTGATAGACGATCATAGATTGATCTGGAATATGAAATGTGACTTCCCTTCTTTGGCAATTGATATGAGCTCCGTATAAAGAAATCCAATCCATGCCAAGAATCACATCGAATTCCACTAAAGGAAGGATCACAAGATTTGCAGGAAGCACTTTCCCACAAACGTCAATTGGAGAAGAATTATAAACTTTTGATGCGATTGATGTGCCATTAGGTGTTGTCACAGCTAACTCAACATCTAATTGTTGAGGTAATACAGTGATACCCTTAGAAAATTCTTCAGAAATAAAAGAGTGGGTGGATCCAGAATCAAATAAAACATTTGCTACTTTAGAGTGGATGGTAAGTGTACCTTTCACCACTTCGTTATCGTACTCCACATTGCTGATAGAAATTTCATGTGACTTTCCTTTGTCTTTAGCCTTAAGAGTTTGTTGACGTCGACCATCATCATCAACCCTTGGATTTGGGCATTGATTGGCATAATTCCCCATCTCCTTGTACTTGAAACATTGAAGTGTAGTAGGTTCATTCTGTGTATCCCTTCCTTTGTGTGCATCATTAGACATCTGCTTCCCATTATCGTGGCATTCAAATTCCCGATGACCTTCTTTTCCACATTTGAAACATTTACTTGTCCCTTTAAGACAACTCCCTCCAGGTTTCTTTCCACACTTTGAGCATAAAGGAAAGCTCATCTTCTTTTCAGTGTGCTCTTTAGATTTTCCTTTGAATTCCATTTTCCACTTCTTATCAAACCCATATGACTGATGGGTTACTCCAATCTCCATCTCGACTTTGAGAGCACATCGAACGATTTCCTCATAGCTATTGAAGTCCCTTATGGCTAACACCCTTCAAAGACTTGGTTTTAAGCCACTAAAGAATCGATCGATCTTACTCTCAGGTTGGATAATAATACCAGAAGTGTACCTTGCAAGTCTTGTAAAATTTGCTTCATAGGTACGAACAGATTCATCATCCCTTTGCTTCAGTTCAAGAAACTCTTTCTCCATCTTTGTTCGGAGAATACGAGGGAAGTACTTATTGAAAAATAAGTTCTTGAACTCGTCCCATTCCACGGACTCAATTTCATCCCTTTGCCTCGTATTATTAATAATATCCCACCATTGATAAGCAACTCCTTCCAAACGATACACTGCTAGGATGAATTTATCATGTTAAGAACATTGAAGAACTGAGTATATCTTTTCAGTAGTACTAATCCATTTTTCAGCAACTAATGGATCAGTAGACCCGCTGAAAGAATGTGGACGCTGCCTCATGAAGGATTCAACAGAATGTTGCTCCTTCCTTTGCTCGTTTGGAAGTCCTGCATGATTCATAGCTTGAGAAATTTGTGTGAGCATGGCTACAAGATTTTTCATTCCAGCTCCCATATCGTTTGGTTGCTCAGGGGGACAATCATTGAATTTCCCATCGCATTCCGCATTAACACGGTTCCTTCGGGTTCCAGCCATGGACTAAAACCAAGAAGAATAGTGTGAGCAACACTAATTATAATAGGAAAACCACATAATTCAAGAATAAAATTTTCATGCTTAAGGTCTTATCCTAGGATATTCATGGCCATTTCTAAAACACTACGATTGTGTTCTATGCTTAGACTTATCCTTAGGTTTCTTACTAAGGCTTTCACATCCTAGTTTCCAAAGGTTGACTATACCTTTCCTCTGATACCAACTATAACGACCCATACTTTACATACATTGTTAATACTTCAAAATTGAAGCACACTTATTACAACATATGACAAAACCACAAAGGACCGTATAGGTATAGTGTATTTAGAAACAGGGAAACATAAACAACTGGTTCATAAATCTTCTAGAGTGTCTCCCATTAATTTCATCATATCTAGGGTCCCTTTTAGAATATTCTACTTAATATCCATCTTCCTGACCTGGGGAAAAGAAAACATACAAAAATGGTGAGCTCAAATGCTCATCAAGGGCAAATAAAGGAAATAAAAATCATATCATATCTTTTTGAAAATCATAACCTGCAAAAGAGATCATAATATCTTAACATGGAATAAATCATAGAAGTGAAAATGAGATCCCCATAATCATAAAATAAAACTTGAAACTTTGTGGTATGCACACATAATCATGGAAAATCATTTCTTGTTAGTCATGACTCATTTCCAAGACTATCTTAGCGGACAAAGTCCATTTCTGAACCGAGTTCACTCCTCGTTTCAGTCCTGTATCACTGAACCGAAATAACCTTCCGTTCCAGCCATGTCTATCTCATGAGATATAAATCTTTACCCAATGAATTTGAGGGAGATATAGGTCCCACCCATCTTATAATGAATCCTTTCTTATGTGTGCCACATAATCATAAATCATACATCATCGCATAACACATGTAACAAAAATGGGATTCTTGAAACATCATGACATAATAAAACAAATCATATAAGGTAAATGACTTCATAAAAATAATTCCCTCAAAACATAATCAAATCAATGTAATAATAGGGATAAAAACAGAACCCTATATTATCTTAGATGAAAAATAATTTTGATTAAACATTTGAACTCCATTCTTGAGGAAAATATCCTTTCTACTTCAAATACATTTTTCCTCTCTTAACATGTCATACAATTTTAATCTAAAATAAGTTGATTAAAAATAAGCTTGAAAACTTTTAAAGGAAGCTTCTTGGAAATAATGTTTTAAAAATCCATTCAGGCCGTATAAGTTAAAAAAAACATTCTTTGTACTTTTGTCGGAAAAGTCAAAAAGTACCTCGTACGAAAAACGACAAAAGATTCCTTTCATATCTTTTACTAAAAACTCACCGAAGGGTAAAATAGGATTTAAAAAATTGTAGGAGAATTGAAATAATATTACATATTTAGGAAACATGGATGTGGATGATAAAATACACCCCATTAAATACTAAAGTGTAAACAATCTCGGATAAAATGAGATTGTGACATTTCCCTTACCTTAGGTCCGATTTGCTTTGTAGGTGTCCGAAGCTCCTTTATAATGGTTTAAATAATGTTATTGACTTATTCCAGAATCATACATATTGATATGATATCATATATGGTCATATTCTTAGCTTCTTATTAGTAATATTTCATTGTTACTTGTTACTCGGGTCTTTATTGCCTTTTGTTCTTATGCGTGTTTTGCCGAATAAATTCTTATTCTTCTTTTAAGGTTATAGATACCTTATATCCTGAATGGTATTAGTGTAACATATATCATATTTATTCATTCAATTCATTTATATAATTACTATGTAATGATGATCATGTAGAACGAGTCACATCATATCGTGGAGACGGTATTCCGTACGTACGCACGAGTGATGATATTGTTCCCATGATCGTGGAATTGTATTTAATTGTATTTATACTAGTTCAGTATCAATATCAATTTATAATAATCATATATAGTTACTCATTACACCACTATACCCATCCTTTTAAGGTGATGGTGGAAAATAGATTTCACCAAGGCGTGGAGACGGTATTCCGTACGTACGCACGCGCGGTGATTTCATTTTTCTGTAGGATGGATAGAAGGTGAATTAGGGTTGTTTCATATTTATAATAACATATCAGTATGTAAGTAATACTGATGTTATTACTTTATCATGAAACAACTAAAGAAGAAGATGTTGAAGAAGAAAGAAATTGAAAAGATCGGTAATGGATATTACCTCTTCTTTGAAACGCCTCTTTGAATCCTCCACTTAGGGAACTAAGATTGGTCTTTGAAGAAGACCAGGACCTCTAGGATTATTATAGGGAAGTGGAGAAGTGATTTTGGCAGGGGTTGGCCGAGATTGAGTGCTCAAATTGGTGTGAGGAGGAGGGGGAGGAGGTGCCCTTTTATAAGGGAGGAGAGGGGCACCTTAGGAATATCTCAAAATATTATGTTATATTAAAGTCAAAATCGGTTTATAATGGTTCCAAAGGGTCTTATTTCGAAGGTAAAGTGGGTATGGGTCGAAATAATATCAACCAATAGGATTTAGACAAGTTTAGGTTATTATTTTAACCTTATCAATTAGATTTAACTCTAAGTTAAATAATTTAACTTTTACCGTGACTTTTTGTTTTCTTACACTATATGGTTAATAAACTTACCATAACATGAAAAACGAACCCCAAGTTGTTTATTATTAATATATATATCCTTATCTAAGTCGTTTTAACGAACCTTATATTTTTAGGAATAAAACAACAATTAATAATATAATATTTGATTTAAAAACTATTTTGTGTCAATTTTGACACTATTTGATATATGATTTTTTTGAAAGTCATAACAGAATTATATGTTCGAACCAAGTTGATTAAATCAACACTAATATATCATTGTAACCTAGAAAATTAGTGGAATTCATAAAAAGTCTCAAATTACATTTATTTGATCATTTATAACATCAATTATGTTAACATTTCCTTAAAATGGTAATTACTGCATCATCGTTGTGTCATAAATAAATTAATTTATTTAATGTCTAGAAATTATAAATAAAATATAATTATGTAGGAAATCGTTTCAGTTTTCTAATTAATATTTATAGTCGAATTTATCTTATGTATAACCCCATATTAAAAATGTTTTAGTTATTAAACTTTGATTTTAACTATTTTAACTATTCATTAAATAAAATAATATTAAATGTCATAATCTAATCCAGGTGGACCTAAATGGTCATATTATATTCATAAGGTTGTTTTTGGTCGAATTAAACTTATCTAATAGAATTAGGACATGTGTTAGGGTAATAGTAATATCATATTTACCCTTAGTTACCCTATTTACTATTAACTGCGGTAAAAAAAAGTTACTATTCACCAAAAAAATTATTTTTATCTCATTAAACCATATTTTACTTACTGATATCAACCGTGTCTGTCGGATTTTCTAAATTCCATTCACAGAAGTGGTAAAATTAAGTTTTATGCAAAATTCAGTTTTTAACCTACCACTTAGTGGTTTCACTATTCATCAAAAATTGAAAGTTTTCAGAAAAATACCAAAATTTCACCCTAGGCTAATTTAGGTATTCCGAATCCAAAAATGAGGTCCATTTTGAAAGATAAAATTTCAAAAAGTGGTTATTACTATTCATAACAGCTATTTTAAATAATATTTTAATAGCATATCGCCGTTTAGTGAAACTCGGTATTGCGTACAACGCAAGCTATCGAGGAAGGTCGCGATTGCGTGTAAAGTAAGCCAAGCTAGTGTGTAGTGAAATATTCCTTTGATGATATATATATAACATAAAAACAAAATATTACTAATAAAAATCTCGGGTGTTACAATAATTCTATAATACATACTGTATATTTATTCCATATATAAATTTTACACAAAAAATTTTCTATCTCAGAAATTTATGAAAAATTCACAAATGGATAATTTTGACATGATGATTTTTAAAAAATATTTATTTTCTCAAAATAACATTATTATTATGAAAAATTAAATATTTAAGTAAAAAGTCTACATTCATTGAAAATGATGAGATTTAATGATGATAACAGTTTGTAGACCCTTATATAAATTACATTTGACTCCATTAAATTATATTATAATTTATAAATAAATAAATTTTATTTAATTATAATATTTTATTAAAATAATATTTATTTTAAAAATTCATGAATTTATAAAAAATAGTGTGTTTATTGAAACTACATATTTCCCCAAAATAGAATTTGTGTTTAATTGTATCAAAAATACAATTTTTATTAAAATTATTATTTAGTCATTTTGAAAGTAATAAAAGATAAAGGAAAAATATCATCATTATTTTATTAAAAATAAAAATATAAAACTTTATAGAGTTTGGGTCTAGACATAGAGACTTTTATTACACCAGTGTATTCCCTATAGATAAGGTGTGTAATGGTGAAATATTATTGGGTTGGTTCGGTGAACATAGATTGGGGTGTGATATAGATAAGATTGAACTTCTATCATAAATGGTTTCACTCATGATTTAGTTCTTAAATCTGTGTTTTTTCATTGAAATATCTGGTATTTTTTAGGCATGTCTTTCTATGGGGTTTCATTATCATTTCTTTTGGTTGTGTTTTCATAGTGGATTATTTTCAATAGAATAAAAACATTCTTAGGTTTTGAGGAAACTTGAGAAAAACCAGAGAGGATCCACATGGAGATCCTTTTTTGGGTAAAATAACATAAAGTTTAGGGATGCATGCCTATTTGAATTAATGGAGGCTGATTATAAATGGGTTTAATATTTCATGGGGTCTTGGTAAGTTGAGATGTTTTAAAAGGGGTTTGGGTTATTTAATAGAAAAATGGATTGAAACCCTATCTTTAGAACATTTACAGGCTGTTTAACTGGATTACAGATCGTGAGATGTTTGGGTGTTTTGATAAAAACAATCCAAGGTGATGGGTTTTTTGGCATATCCCATTAAAAATAATTACATGATCTGTAACTACATTATACATCGTTTAATTCCTAGACATGTTAATTAAAAATATGTTACACGGCTGAATTTTATGTTATTCAACTACATTCTTATCCTATCAACCTTAAGTCTTCTTCCAGGTGAATTTTTAGTTCCAAACTCTATTTTGGGTGAGCTATATAAGTGATCAATCCATGGTAATCCTTTTCAGTATGGTTTTACCTTCTCCCCATTTGTTATCGAACCATTGTGGTGAAATAACTTTATAGTGTGTGCTAATTTTTTTGATCTTGGTCAAAATGATTTCAGACATTAAGGGGACGGGGGGGGGGGGGGGGGGGTAATTCAGTATTCTAGAGATTCCATGAATGAATTTAATTATTTCAGGGATAGTAATGATATGATTGATATGGTTTTTTGATATAGCCTCTTTACACTGTGTAACAACAGTAAGGGAAAAAGACTAATATGGAACAATCTCGACTGCTATTTAAGAAATATCCAGAGTTTAGATTCATTTCATAGTAGATAATCATTAACTTTCCTAGAAACCTATTAAATATCTCTATAATAGTGATTAATCTTAAAAGTTAGATCATTTGATTAGAGTACTTCTTATACTCTAGCAGCTGGTCAAAAATTTATGGGATTATGAAAACAGTGTGTACCTCTTGGTGTCAAAAGGATGATGGGAGCTCAGGGGAGGGCTTAAAAATTAGACTAAAGCATCTCAAAGGTGATATTTAATAATAAAACAGAAGTAGGGGGAATATTTTCACTCCACTAGAGACCATTTGAGAGGAAATTTAATGACTTCTGTCTTGGCTACAACTGGTTTGGTAGGATGATGTCAGTGTGGAGGACAATGATAAGAAAAGCCTTTATGATAACAAAATTTTGGAAGCTGAAAGGGTTCAGGGGGAAAATTAAAGGGCTAACAGGATAATGAAAGCCGACTAACTCATTATACTTTCAGGCATGTTTGAAAGAGAGATAGGTGGACTGAAAAATTAATCTTAAGCTCCTAGATGGTAGATACACAAGTGACAATGCAGTGAAAGGAGGTATGGATTTAGAGAATTTCAAAACCCTTCTAGTAGATCTGAATGATGGTTTCAATCCATGTCTAGAGACATAAAGAAACAATTAAATGTTCTGGAAATTAATTCCTAAAATGTTTAAGGAGGAGGAAAATGATGTTATAGAGGCCCTGTCAAACAAGGAAGAGGTCAAGGAAGATGTTTAGAGTATGAGTTCTCATGACACACTAAGATCTGATGGGTTTCCTGGCTCATAACTTTTGGATGATTGGGAGATCGATTTTCCATAGATATTGGATTAATTGAGGGATTTTTTCATGATTTCCAATTGTGAGAGAAATTTGTTCCTTCAAAGTGGTGTTAATACGAAATTTCAAGCAACCTGGATCTATCATTCAGTACAGGCCAATATGTCTATGCAACTTTGCCTGGTAGATATTATCTAGAATTGTAAACTAGAGACACAGGATCATGATACCAAGAATTTTTTCTAAATAACAACTTGGGTTCATTCAAGGAAGATTCATACAAGGTGTGGTGGGTATAACTCAATAGATAGTGGAGGGTCTAGGTAAAAAATTAGTGGGCTTGAAAATTATTATCAAAGTGGACATTGATAAGGCCTATGATAGGCATTAGTGGAATTCTATCATTGGGATTTTGAGAACGGTGGGATTGAGAGAATGGGTCTATAACTTATTCTTTATATGTTTTTCCTCCCCATGGATATCAATTTGCTTCATGGGAAGTAACATTGGTTTCTTCAAAATGGTGCGCGACCTTAGGCAGGGTGACCCACTATCCCATATTTTGTTCATTTTGGCTTAGAATGTTCTCTCAAGGAGTGTGAAGAATTATATGATGGAGGGGTCCATCATTCCATATGTGAATAGGGATAGGTGTAGTTTCATTTCTCACATAATGTTTGCTGATGACATTATTTTATTCATCAATGGTTAGAATAAGTCTATCAGTTGGTGGAACATCTTAATAGATGAATGTTGAAATCTAATATGGAAGAAACTGAAACATGTAAAAACCAATGTCTTTATATCTTAAAAATTCCTAGGTTAAATATCTAGGGACATACAAAATAAACCAAGCATTCCAAATAGAAGGCTCCCTTTAACCTACCTGGGTGCTCCAATCTCTAATAGAAGGGTCAATAAGAGCATGTTTGAGAGGATTTTGAGTAATATTTCTGGTCGGATATGCAACTTGAGAAATATTTTCCTCTCGTTTGGGGGTCACATTACCCTAATAAATAATGTGTTTTTCTTTCATGGAGGTTCATGTTATGTCTATCATCAGGGCCTCTAAAGGCACTATTGAACGTATGAAAAAAAAACAATGACAAAATTAATTTGGGATTCTATAGAAGAGGGAAGATTTCAGTGGTATATCTGGAAAAGAATAGAAAATCCAATTGATGAAGGGGGTGTCAACTTAAAAAATATTCCAGATACCATGAAAGCCATGAAGGACAAGCCGGATTGGGAAATAATTCTGGGAAAGATGTTATGGGAGAGGTTCATGAGACAAAATTGTGGGGATAGTTTTAATGAATGGGATGCTGGATTATGGAATCTATCAAACCTATAAAGAATTTTGACTAAACTACTAGAAATACAAGAGGATAATATTAGGTGGGTGGTAGGGTGCATTGACATAAGGTACTAGAAGGATAACTAGAGCGGTAACACAATCCACTACCCATTTTGTGAAACTCTGAATATTCTATTCAAGGAGGCCATTGGATACCCAAAATTCATATATACAATGCTCAATTCCTATAAATAGATGATGTTTCAGAATATTATGATGAAATATGAACATGATAGATTCATTATTGATACCTCGACGTCAGGGGGATTTAGTGGTAGTGATATGTATAAGAGACTACATTTAAAGAGTGGTTTCGATTATTGGATGGATTTCGTTTGGTGTAAATTGATTCGAAAAATTATAAACATTATTTTTTTGGTGGATGAGAAATAGTGCTCTACCAATGAATGAAAATATTCAAAAAAGGGAATTTGATTTAGCCTTCAGACGCTGGTGTTTCCATATATCAAGCCAAGATTCCATATGGAATATTTTGTTCAGGTGTGATATGGTAGGGAGGAAATGGGGAATTATATAAGGTTTCATGGCTGTGATAGGATGCTAGGACTTGATAGTGAATTTCATTGAAGAATGGTTTTGTAGATCAGACATCAATAATGAGGAGGTGGTTCCTCATGGTATGATTTTTTTTGCAACCAACTGGACTATCTGAGAGGACTGTAATAGATATAGAAAGTGTATAAGAGTTTCCTAGGAATACCACCATGTTATTTTACATTCACTGGTGGCAGAGCTAGGTGGGATTCAAACTCGTGGGTACAGTTCCATTTCCTTAGGAAACTTATACCGAGGGTCTTCCTACTAGTAAAAGGAACTTCAATACCCAATAAGGGCGTGGGTGTGCTGGATGCCTCCATCCTTTAGCATCAAATTAAATTTGGATTTATTTCATGTAAGAGGGTTATTGCGAAGGGGATGGATTGTCAGATATATGACAAGGGTTTTGTCATTTTGGGCCTAACTTCATTCTATGGTTTTGGGAAATCTATGGGAGCCTAAGTAAGGGATATGATTAGAGTTATTCAACATTGAAAACTTTTCAACATCATGGTCTTGGAGGTTGAACCAAACTTCAAAATCCTCATTGGGATGATTCACGGGAATGGAAAACCCAATTGGGAGCTAACTTACTTCATTTGAAAATGAAGGATGATTTTGGAACAAGGCGTGAATGTGAGGTACACGTGGCGAGAATGAAACTTTTCCACTGATTATTTAGCTAGTAAAGGTAATACATGTGAGGAGATCTCAATTTACCTATGTTTGGTATCCTTTCCAAAAGAGTGTAGTGATATATTTAGGGGTTATTCCCTCAAACTTCATCATTTTTGACCAACTTGAATGATGCTTGTTTTTTTTGCAACAATAATAAATAAAATCAACTTTTCAATCATGTTTTATGATAAGACTTGTGTTCCATGATGAAATTCATATATATTGGGAACATCCCTATCACATGTACACTTATATGCTTTAATGAAAATATTTAGTGGGCTTGGCTCAGAACCATGTTGTAATTCTTATAGAGAGCGGGCTCTTCATAGTCCGGTGTTGTAATGCTTATAGTTCTTTGACCCAGATGTTGTAATGCTTATATGGTTTTGAATCAAATTATTTTGACTATACTATGGTTATATTGATGTGGTTATTATGGTCGTAAGACATTATAATAAATATTTTATCATGGATATTAAGTAGGTTATTTTTTCATGGTTATATGGTCATGGTTGGCATGGTTGTACGACATTATCAAAGGTATTTATACACAAAGCCTAAGAAAGTTTTTGATTTATTTTATTTACTGAAAATAAATTAATACACCTATTTATCTCTTTATTTCACACACTTCTAATCAGACTGGTTTTTTAGATATGGTGGTATTGACCTACTAAGTTTTACTCAAACCCTATTTGGGCCACCATTTGGTAACTGAGTAGATTACATGTATAAAAGTTTAGACAAGGGAAAAAGACCTTGGTATTGTTTTCTAACTTACTGGATTGGATGAATATTGGAGCTGGGGCCAATTTGGGGTTCAGGAACTAAGAATTTTGAGTCTTTGTTTGATTCTACTAGTCTTTTTCTTTTATTATTTCTATCATGACATTTATTTACATTCCAACATATAATTAAATTATTCATTTTTATTTATTAGATTATTCAGTTGGATCTTATTTTAGTTTTCTTCTATCTGTATACTTTGTTTTCTTTCATTTAATGGTTTATTTTATACTACAATTATACTTCATACTAGGTGTTATAGTCTCCCTATTGTACATTTCACACCTCTACTAACAGTTGGAAAGTTATGGAATATGAGGAGGTATGCTTGAGGTCTTGTAACCAACCATTTTTGTCCACGTGAGAGAGTGTCATATCGGGGGATGTAATAAAGTGGCGAAAAAGGAGAAAGTTTTATTTTCATCTAATTTACTCTTTTGAAAAGGTATAAAGGAGACTAGGATGTGTCATGACTTGGTAATGATCTTGTCCATTACTGTATCTAACCCATGTATGAGGGAAAATACGAGTGCCTAGGGATGGGATTACTATGTGTGTTGTGTGCTTATTATAGATGATGTTATTTCACCTTGGGCAATTCACATGTTGTGTGATGTTATTTTTTATGATGTTACAATTTCTTGAGATTTGTACTTGTGGCCCAATATAGTGAGAGATGAGAATACATGAATCATAATAGGCACATAGGGATATATTGACATGAATTTTTCATGATAGAGGAATGTTTATTTTTTCATGTTATATATACCTTCCTATTAAACTATGATATGAGATATCTATTTCACTGGATAAATTAAATGAGTTGATATTTCATGATAAAACATTTATAAGACATGTTTAGAGAGACCATGAGTTAGTGTCTCTATGTTTTAGTCACCTCTTGATATTTTCCTTGTTTCTATCCAATTCTTTAAGATATGTATTTGTCTTGTAAATAAAATTCCTCCTCTTCGTCTTCGACTTGAATGCCATGAGAGTGGAAACTAGCACACTCCAAACACAGTTGAACTTAGCTACATGTAGTTCCTAAGTATCATATGGATGTTCAGCTTCATGTCAGCTTCCTGAGGGTTATATGATCCACGGGAAGGGAGACTGTTCATACCATTCCTTTTATTTTTGAGATAACAAGAATGTTTTAGCTACAACACCTAACGATTTTTTCTAGGAAAGGAGGACCCCAGGTAGCCGAGTTCTAGATCGAGTCAGTCCAAATGATCATCAATAATATTGAGATACCCATGGATAGGAGGGTAATGCTTGCTAAATATATTATTTAAGGACCTACCTAGTGTTGGTGGAATATTATAAAGGAATCTTGGTAGTAGGATGATCTATCTTGGAAGGATAGAAAGCTGATGTTTCTGAGCAATTTCTATCATAAGACATTGAGGGATGAAAAATATAATGAGTTCATGCATCTAACATTGGAGGGAATGTTAGTTCTAGACTATGATGGACGTTTCAACAATATACAATTATTTCCACCATCTTTGATAGCTGATGAGATATCTAGGGTGAGACATTTTTAGTATGAGATCAGATCACAAGTAAATATCTTCCATTTGAGAAGCTTTGAGGACATGATGAACCAAGAACTTAACACAAAAGGGAATCTGAGAGAGACCCTATACATGAGCTAGGATATTTCAATAGGATGATCTAGAATCTCTTCTTCTAGTGACAAGAAGTTATGCTATGATAGTTTCTACTAAGGTAGTTATGGGTAGAGAAATCAGGGAAGTGGACATCCATATCAGGTTCGTGTTTTGTTCCAATGCTATCAGGGTAGAAATTTTGGCCACAATCCCCTATAGTGTCCTTACCACATAGTTGAGTGTCATATTTTTGTATGACTTGGTGATATTCAAAGTTTATGTGTGAACTTTCCATATAAAAATTGTGGGAGGGGATCTTGATAGGCACCTAAGTTTGAAAGGGGCTTAACTACCCATCAACAAAATGGTAACTGGTGTTCTACTGGCTTATTTGGCTGAGGTAGGGGACATGGTACCCCAATGCATGTGTAATAGCACCAAATAGGAGAAATATCATAAGATATCCAAACTGAATCCTAGGGTAGAGGGAGAATTCAGTAGCACATTATGTTAACTACTTTGGTTATGCATGATGTAGGACTATCTACCTTCAAAGTTATGATTGTGGTATTATCTACCTTAACACATGTTTTGTTTGATACAAGAAAATCACATTATTTTTTATATTCTATTTTGTAAAATTGTTTAGGATTGGATGTGGAAATTCTGGATGGTTCTTTGACCATCAACACACCTTTGGGAGTGCAATCAGAGAATATCAAACCTTTCAAGTTGTGTTATCTAGAGATTAAAGGTTACTATTTCTTTTTCGAACCATTTAGGGTGAAAATGAAATGATTTGAGTTTATTTTATATATGGATTGGTTAGTTATATATGAGTATCATATCAAATATTATAGGAGTAGTGTTACCATTATATCTTTGTAAGGAGGAAATTATTTTCACCGTGGTGAGTGGTATCTTCTGGCTGGTCATGCAAGACCAATTCAGTGAATATTGGAGTTCCTCATGACTCAGATTGCCATTAATTCACTATATGATAGTGGAATATATTAGTATTACTTTACTCCAGTGGTATACCATATTCAGGATGTCTTTCTTGATGAGTTCTATGACTTACTGACTGACTGATATATCGATTTCATGATCGAGTTAGGGTAAGGATCAGAACCAATTTTTATCCCGCCTTATAGAATAGAACCAAAAGAGCTTTGAGATTCAAAAATTTAGTTGGTAGATGTAGAATATAAAGGATTTATACAACATATTATATCTACTTGGGGTTCCCTAGTTCTCTTCACTAAGAAGGATGATTGATCTTTGCACTAATTTGTGGATTATTGGATGTTGAACTTGATAAAGGTCTAGAACCGCTATCCGCTTCCAAAAATTGATGGCATGTTTTATCATTTGAGAGGTGATAACATATTCTTAAATGTTGATTTTAGATCAATCTACCATCAGTTGAGGGTGATACCAATAGAAATTCCTCAAACTACTTTTATGAGTATGTATGGCTTGTATGAGTTTGTAGTGATGCATCTTGGGTTAACTAACGACTAGCGATATTATTTTCCTTAATGGATATGATCTTTTATCCTTTTTAGGCCGATTTTTGGTAATATTTTTCAACAATATGTTAGTGTAATCCCAGTTAGTAGATGATAATTTGAAACATCTTGAAATCATCTTGAGTACATTGAGAGAGAATCCACTTTACAAAAATCAAACCAAATGTAGTTATTGGATTGATAAATTGAAATTCATGGGACATGTAATCTCAGAGTAAAGAGTTTCAGTGGACATAAAGAAAATATTAGATTTGGTATCATGTGAATATCCCAAGAACATATTCAATATTAATATATTTCTAGGTTTATCATGTTTTTATAAGTGCTTTATCCTTGATTTCTCCCATTTGAAAGCACCGATGACTGGGCTGACTAAGAATGGGGTGATGTTTTATTAGTTTGATTCTTAAGAGATGTATTTTTAGGTTTTGGAAGGTAGGATTACCTCATAATAAATAACAACATTTCCTGTGCTGGTTAAATCATATACCATGAGTTATGACACATCCAAAGTTAGACTTAGAGCAGTTCTAATGTAAGAGGATTGACCAGTTTTTTTATAGCTCCAGGAAGATGAGACTGCATGAGATGAATTACCCTACTCTTGATCTAGTGATTTTAGTAGTGCACATGCCCTGAGTTGTTGGAGGAAATATCTCATGGTTGATTATTTTGTGGTATATATGGATTGAAAGAGCCTAAAGTACATCTTTTCTTATTTAGACTTGAACCTTTGAAAGAGGAGGTGGGTAAAGTATCTATAGTATTTTGAATTTTAATTAGATTGTACACTAGTAATGGGAAACCTCATTTTTGATTCCATGATCCAAAGGGCATAGATTGAATAAGTATGAGAGTCTTATAATGAGTGCTAGATAATGTCCCTCTTAAAAGAAATGCATCTAGATGTCCAAGAGTCTCCAGGAAGTGTAGCCCTATATTTTATATCCATTATACCCATGCTTTTGGTACATATTATGATTGAAAAGTTATGTGATCCGAAGGGATTAGTTCTAATAGAAAAATTATATGGTGGGGAAACCCCATTTGGATGTTATATCAGTAGTGGGAATTCTATTCTTCTCTAAGGCTGAGTATGTATTTGTACAGGCTTAGATGAGGAGATGATGAAGGAGTATATTACTTCTAGATGGTCAATGAATCTTGGTTTATTAAAGATCTATCATTATTTTAATGGACAATAATAGTGTTTAGTAATGAAGAAAGAGGTGGCACAACTCATGGTTAGATGCTTCAATTTTTAGTAGGTGAAAGCCAAGCATCAGAGGAAAGATGGGATATTATAGCCTTTTCCCATTCCAAAAAGTAAATTGGATAACGTCACAATAGATTTTATGATAGTATTACCCAAGAAAATCCATAAGAATGATGTTTTATGGTTTTTTTATGGATTTAATGACTAAGTTTGATCACCACTTTCCAATTAGGGAATCCTTCACAATTGATGATCTATGCCATATTTATATGTCTGAGGTGGTTTGATTGCACGATGTTATGAGGAGTATGGTTTTAGATAGATATTATCATTTCACATCATAGTTCTAGTAGGGTCTTTATATAGATCTAGTATCATATGTTCTTTTGATTAGATCTTATCATCCACAGACTGATGGTCCTTTTGAGCAAGCTATATAGGGTTTGGAGGATATGTTAGAAGGATGTGTTTTGGATTTTTATGGTTCTTGGGAGAGGCATACATCACTCATGGTAATAGCTTCCATACATCAATCAAAATAGAACATTTTTATGGTTTTTATTATAGTCTTTAATGTCCACCACTATGTTGGTTGGAGGTAGGTGTGTCAAAACTTATTGGGCCTAGTCTCATGCAAGAGAAATCTGAGGAGGTTTAGTTGATTAGACTATGGTTGGTGACCACACAGAGTAAGAATAAATCACATGAAAACCATTTAAGATGACCTATGGAATTCTAGTTTATTCCTCATGTTTTCCATTGGGTGTAACCTAGGTTAGGGAAACACAGTATCAGGAAATAGGGAAAGCTAGCACCCAGGTTTGTTGAGCCAGTTGAGATAGTGGAAAGGGTCAGTCCAATGGCATACCATTTAGCCCTTCCAAATGCTATATTTCCATGCATGATATATTCCACATGTTTCAGCATAAGATATATCATCTAGAACCTTCACATGTGATAGACATAACAGACATCGTGCTTTGTGATGATGCATAATTTGGGGAGTATTTGATACAAAATGTGGGCTATAGTGAGAAATATCTTTGGGGGTAAGATAATATAACTCCTTCAAGTGTAGTGGAAGCATTGGAGAGTTCAAAAGAAGAGCTGGGGGAGGGAGTATAATATGAAAACACAGTGGCTATACATGTTTACTGAGAACACAGAGATATTCATGGAGTAGCTCAGAGATGAGTTGTTATATGGTGGGGGTGTTTGTAAGATCCCATATTTTTCTATGTATGTATCAATAAATGTTTTAATAATCTTTTTTTTTCCATTTATTTTTAATTTTTTATGTATATATTTTGAATTAATAGATTCCTGGATTTTGAGGAAACTTTAGAAATAGTGGTGAAGATCCTTCTGGTGAGATTGTTTTGGGTAAAATGACTTTATTTTCTAGGATCTATGCTTGTTTGAATTAATGGGGTTTTGGTATAAATATGTTAATCATTTAATGGGTTCTTGTTAAGTTGATATTCTTTAAAGGGGCTTCAATTTGTTTAAATTGAAAATGGGATGGAAAACCACATGAAGAACATTTATATGTTGTGTAAATGGATTACATGTCATGTAATGTTTATGTGTTTTTATAAAAATAATATAAGGGAGCAGGTTTTTTGGTGTATCCCATATAAAAGAACTACACAACATGTAACTACATTACACATCATGTAATTCCCCAACCTACTATTTGAAAAATAAATGTGTGGATGAATTTTATTCGATTCCACTATTTCCATATCCTCTTGACCCTATGGCTTCTTCCAATGGAATCTGGAGTGAGAAACTCCCTTCCGAACATACTGTTTATGTGATAAATCCCTGATAAGTATTTTTGGTTAAGTTTTCCATTCTTTCCATTAGTTCTACAAGCATTGTAGTAAAGTATTTTTACCATATGCATTGTGGTTTTGATATTGATCAGTTTTGATCTAGGAACCTCTTTCCAATTATCTACATATTCTTCCTCATGGGAGTTTTCCATTGGAAGCATTTCATTCTTCACTGATTAAGGTAGGGGCCTAAATCATAACCCTATTTTTTGACAATTACCATGTTTATGAAATATTGTGATTACAAAAATGTAATTTGTGCCCAAATCAATTACATAATGAATGAGATAGTTCATTGGAGTCATTTTTTCAATTGGATTCTGATATGGGTTATTTATACCCATTGGCTGAGCAAACCATGAATATAATTGAATTTGATAATGGTTTAAGGACTATTTTGCATGAAATTAGACCTTAGGGTATTTTCTGATATCAAATCTCAAAGTTGGGGCTTATTGATTAAAATTATGATTGTTAATCAATTTTAACATAATTGAAAGTTGTATATGCATGATAAATGGTAATTCCCATAATTAAGCATTGAGATTTATGATGTGATATTGTGATACCCATGCTATGTGAAAGGACATATGTTTCATGCTGAAATACTTATATATTAGACTCAACCCTTGAACATGCACACCTATATGTTGTAATATTGATACTGAGTGGGATTGGCCCAGTCCCATGCTTTAATTTATATAGAGAGTAGGCTATTCCCAGTCACATACTGTAATATTTATATGGCTTTGACCAGGATATTGTAATGCTTATAGGGATTTGACCCAATTTTGATGACTATACAATGGTTATATGGATGTGGTTGGAATGGTTGTAAGACATTCTCATAGATATTATGGCATGTAGATGAATCATGTTATTTTATTATGGTTATATAGTGGTGGTTTTCAGGGTTGTAAGACATGCCTAGAGGTATACCAACACAGAGATGAAGAAGGTTGTTGTTTTATTTTCTTAAACCTGAATTAATTAATACAAATTTTTATTAGTTTATTATATACACTTATTATTAGTCTATTTTTTTATACATGATGGTGTCAGCCTCCTATGTCATAATCACAACCTATTTGGGCCTCCATTTGATACTCGAGTAGATTATGTGGATGCAAGTTTGGACAAAGGAAAAAGACCTTTTTATGGATTGTTTTCTTAATGGATGGGCGAGATATTAGAGGTGGGACCAATGTGGGGTTTTGGGATCAGAAACTTTTCGGTGTTTATTTGAGTACACTAGTCTTTTACTTGTATTTTTTCAAGTATGAATTTTAGTTAAATTCCATATCATCATTACATTTTTCCATTATTATTTATTAGATTATTCAGTTGGCTCTTATTGTTGTTTTCTTCTATATCTATAATTTGATTTAATTTATTTATATGATTTATTTTATAGTACTATGACACTTCATACAAGGGAGTAGAGTCTCCCCCCTATACATTTCACACCTACTTTCCAGTTTGAAGCCTTTAGAATACATGGACACATGCTTGAGGTCAAGTAAAAAACCATTTTTGGCCACGTGAGAGAGTTTAAGATTGAGTGATGTTACAGTCTTGGTCAAGGGAAAATCCTAGGGATTCCATATCCTTTGGAATAAATAATAAATGGGATTCATAGGGTACAATCCTACTAGTCATGGACATCAATTCTTTAATCTATGTTAATTTGATTTATCATAATCCATAATTTATACTAATCATAATAGTCATTATACAATAACATCATTATCAACATTTATTATAATTAATGTTCTTTTAAATAAGATATGATATAACCTATAATGTAGAAAAATAACACAAGTAGTATACGTATTTTCTATAAATTTATTAATAAGGGATTTACACATTTAAAAGGGGAATTTTATTTTTAATATTTTGGGCCATCACATGACTACTCACCAGCCTCTAGCATACATGGAGGTGCACCTAAGGTCATGGGTTACTCCCCAATTGGGCACTATTCTGGAGGCCTGACCTAGGGTATTACATCCTCCTTCGTATTTCTCAATATTTTTATGGGCTTTTAGATGATTTTCTTGTGATATTATCACACACTATCCATAATAAAATGCTTCTTTAATTTTCATGTTTTAAATAGTACATTAACCAAATTTTTTATTTTTGCAATATAACTTTATATTTTATTGTTTCTAAATAACTAAAATAACATCAATTAAGTTGAGATGAAATTAATACATACATATGAGATGTTACCTTCTTGATCACTTCTTCCCCATACCCCTTTTATGTTTTCAAATATGTTCCTTACTTCAACTTTCTACTGAAGTAGTTCTTGTCTTTCCTGAGTTCTCATATTTGGTTTTTGTCTCCACCTTTTTTCATGTTCTCTTCTAAGTCCAGTTAAGGACATACTAAATGAATATTTATAATAAATGTGGAAAAAACCAAAAAACCAATAGTATCCTTTAAATATTTTGTTCTAATAAAAATGCTACAATTGAATGTGTTGTTATTGTGATAAAATTTCAACCCTTAATTGTGAAGAACCTATAAATACATATTGTGTGATTTCTCCTTAATTTTTTTAGATAATGAAGACTCAATTATTTAATATTTACTTTCCATATTTCAGTATATTTGTATTTTTAATTATATTTCAAAGTTGTTCTAGATTATAATTTTTCATTTGATTCTTCAGTATAATTAATCTTATTTTGTAAAATTACTTATTTAGGCTTTCCATTTTAGTGTCTTACATATTATTTAGAATAGAAACTTGTATCCAGTAAATTATAGAAGATTAAATTCTCTTTAAAATCCTTGTTCTTATTGTATTTATTTTTTTTATTCTTAATTCTCAAATTATGAAATATATTTCCAAGATTATCCACTTCTTTATCCACAAGGATAATCGTAGAATTCATTTATTCAATCCACTTATTTTCAATATCAAACATCAAAATCTATTTTTATTCGATTAGACTATCAATTTCAACCTTTTAGTGATTTTTTTATCTATAACTCCCTTTATACAAGTGTTTTCCTCTCACATCCTTCCTACTATTTCAAACACGTTATCATTTCCATTATCATAGTATATTATTTAGCAGTATCTTTTTACACTATGACATAATTAATTTTTTATTTTGAGTCATATTTTGATGGTTTCACCTATTCTTCATTCTATTACATGATTATTCATTGAGAGCCACATCTAGGATCTTCAATATCATCATCACCAGTTTCTTCACTATCAAATATACCTTTCTCAACTAATAGATTGTTCCTTCTAAAGGAACTAAAGGAAATGTTATTCACTCCTTTTGAATTAGTAGATAAAGTATCTCCCATATTGGTGATTTTCTTTTTATTTTTATCATTATCATTTTGTACTTCATTTCACATAGTTCAGCTGGCTGAGAAATGACCAATATCTACCCAAATAGAACATTTAAAATGATATTTTCATCTAAAATTTTCTCTTCTTCCTCTTATGAAATTCCAAAACATAAGAGAAATATTTTTAGTACAATATTCATTATTTTATTACTCATTCATGTTTCACTACTTCATTTCCATCTTAAAACCTTTTGAAATATATGAAATATATTTCATTTCCCAACTTATCTTACCTTTTAAGTATACGTTATCTTCTTATTTCATAATTAATATGGGTGTTATAATGTGCTTCAATGATAACTTGTTCATGATATCTATATTTCAGAGTTGATATCTTCACATAAAATATGTTAAGAAGGACTCTCATCAACGTTTTTACCATAATATAGTCATTAAGAGTATCTTGGAATCCTATAATAGTGTTAAAAATCAGGGTTACCCAAGTGAGTAATTCACCGAGACATTTATCCTCTTGTATTCTAACATCTTCAAGATATTTTTGAATTATTTTCATCATTTATTATTTCAAAATTTTTTAATTAATAAATTTTATTATGTTTCTTCCAAATAAAATTAACAGTTTAATTAAACCATGGCCTTTATAAGATTCTTTTATGATAAAGATAATAAAGCATTCCTGGCTTACCCATCATTTTTAATGTTTATATTGTTAGTCAGAGTCCCTATTGAGGTTCTATCTGGAATAATGAGTCCATATTTAAATTAATAGATAACATCAACCCCTAGATAAATAATTTAAGGTATCATCCTCTATTTACATGAATGAAACCATTTTCTATCAAATATTGGGATTCTATTATTTTTCAAAAATTTAAGTTTATCCATAACAAGAACATGAGATAAACTAGAGGGTGGGAATATTTCTTATAATAATTACTACATCACACAAATAGTGATAAAAATGAGGGGGAGGAGTGAATCAATTTGTAAATATATTTTAGTCCCCTCAAACTCTTGTGAATATTCAACACCACTGTCTAAACTCCTCACTATAACCAGAATAAAATGGGCACAAAACATTTTCTATTGAGGTCTGACTCAATTTAGGATAACTATGTCCTTGGTGTGTAATGGTTATTATCCCACACACCCAAATTTTATATTATTATAAAAAGTAACCCAAGGGTAGGTATAACTATGAACTCATATAAATTCTAGAACAAACCAATTACAATATTGAATCAATAAAAAAACTTCTTCTAATAAATGATCATAGAAGAATTCATGATCCTCCACATGGACTCAAAATTTGTTGATATTATTCATCTTTCTTGAAAAATAATATCATGTGAATATTCTTTTAGGGTCTTCTTCAATACACCAAAATATCAGTTTTACTCTCTGAAAAGTCTCAACATTTTCTCTTTCTTCATTTCTGGTTATATATATTCACCAAATATTGTGTAAATATTATTTCCTCATTTTATACACCATTTAAATATTATAGATTCTCATTATTCAATGTCTTTATCCTTATATATGGCTATCATTCAAATATATTTAAGACTCATTCAATGATCATCCGTGTGGTTTTTGAGACACAACAACTTCAATATGTCCAAAAATCATATAGTTTCCATATCTCTATAAATCATCCAGCTACATGATGTGTTCTATTTTATATATCTATTTATGATAAACCTTATACCTTCCCATATTGATAAATTTACAAAATTATCATAAAAAATTAAGCATAGTGTGGTCCACCTCATCAATTCTCATAGGGTGTCGTCTTTTCTAAAACTCCCACCACTATAATATATTGTTCATTTAACCCATTATTTTATTCTCTACCCTTCACTCATTCCAAATTCCAAAGACACATCAATGACATCATTCAACCCATTATTTTTAATAGGTGGATATCACACATGAAAGGCTCAAAGAAATGGATGGCTATACATCCTCCTTCTCATTTCTACTTAAGTATAAAAACATGTTATTTTTTGAATTTTACATTGTGACAAAAATGACCACAAATAATAAACCATGACATGGTATTGTCTTCATTTCTTAGTTCCCTATGACATAATAGAATTCATCTTAGAAAATTGGAGCTTCTTAGTCTATAGAAGATTCTTTTATCACCTTATATTTAATACTACAACCTCGTTATCAAGGATCATGATCAACATAGATAAATCATGATATAGGAAACCATTAAGACCAACATAAGCATCTTTTTAATTATTTATAATTTCTTTAGAATATATGAATTATAGATTCTCACAAGATCTCATTTATGCTTAACCATATGTAACTTACATTATCATAGTTCCTTATCTAGTGTTTATAACCCTGACACAATTTCATCATACCTAGACTCAACTTCTACACTTTAGAGTATGTTTATGTATAGTCGTGTTTAAAATTTTACATAAAGCGAGACTCATTGATGATGTTTACACAAGCATAAAATGACCATTATGTAGGTTATAGAAATATGAAGTTACATTTATGTTGAATTTCGAAATATGGAGTTACCATTATGTGTAGATACGTATATCTAGATGACCTTTACACATCCTAAAAAATCAATTTTATCATATATAGCTACTATAACCTTCATTAACTTATGTTCAAAATCTTGAAATCAGTTTCAATATACTTTAAACAACATTTCCTTATTTTTATTTTCATTACACTATGATCACATATAACATGTATTGATAGAAAATTAAACACCATCATCAAAAGGGTTTAAAAACCCTAATGATATGGTGATATCCACTTAAGAAGGAATGATATAGGTCCTGTGTGATGAAGACAACCAATGAAGGAGGATATAATGTCATCGTCGGTATGTGGGGAGATATTAGATTCAATGAGGAGTGTTTAAACCTAATTAAAGAGATTAAAATTACATTTTAACTATATCTTATTTTAAAATACATATGGTTTTATTAAGTAACTAATATTTTTTTAATCAAGCCACCATTTTTCCTCTAGTTTTTTTCAAACAACTTTAAACAAAATCTTAATTATTCAATAACATCCCCATGGGTAAACTTGAGACCATACATCAATCTTGAAAAATAATTTTTAATTAATTCTATTTTTAAAATTATGAATTGTTTCCCAATTAATATTTTTAATGAGAGCAATTAAAAAGATTTATTTATGAATTGTTTCTAAAATTTGTGGTATTTACATACAACCTAGGATAGATGTGGTTTGATAAAATATATGGACTAAATATTCATTAGTAATATTTTCATATTCTTTTACATTGGGTTCTAAAAATAACTAATATATAAAAATCCAACCAATTAAAAATAATAAGGAACCCTGATTATACTAAAAAATTAAATAAAATTTTAATTAAAATGTACTCATTATAAAAAAAATTGAATGAATAAATTCTAAGATACAAGATATTCTTATGAATAAAGATAACAGAGGTCCTTAAGCTAAATTTTTATCCTAAAAAATAAAAAAAAGTGATGTTTTGTACCTAGTAATTAAATACATGATAAAGTATATTTCTTGAATTTGAGTGATAATTAGTGTGTGTTCCTAAAAAAACCAATTTAATGAACACCCAAGAAACATTATGTTGTATGTATTAAATTATTTTTTATGAAATTGAATACATTTATTTTTATTTCCTAATTGAATATAATTAACATGAGGTATATTTTAACAACAAAAACTTAAAATAAAGTATTACAAGTTCTATATTGGTTGGGAGATTTATAATCTTCACACTCATCACAAGGTGTATAAAAATAGAATTTATATTTTTCTCCAAAAATATAACCAACTATGATACTAGTAAAAGTAAGGGTTTAGTCTCATATATAGTTGATTTTTAAGTATCTTTTACTTGATGTTTAGGATATTTATCTTAGTGGATTTATTGATGGTTTTTAGTGATAATGTAGTGAAATGGTTTATTAAAAACTATTTAATAAAAATGTTCAGAAATTACGGAATTGAAAATAAGAAGATAATAAGAAATTCATATTTTCATAGTTTCATTAAAGATATAATTATTACCATAAGGAGTCATATATGTATATGATCAACATGAGTAGAATATCAAATGAAAATTCGAACATTAATTAATCCTTTTCCAAAAATTAATCAAATAATGTAATTCAAAAGAACCTAACTCCAGTAGCCTAACACCTATGGTTACTTTATTACATTGGTATAAGATACAAGGAATAGAATCCAGAAGGATAGGCTAGTTTAGTATTCACGTTAAACTAAATATATAATTTAAATTCACATTACATTTTAAATTATAAAATATAAAATTAATTTTATCTAAGAATTCAATTGTTCCGGTTAGTGTATCCCTGCATATCAAACACAAAACACTTCCTCGTATCCTAGAAAAAAACATAAGAAAGGGGTTTTCTCAAATACTCTCTATGAGTAAGTTTATAATAGAAGCTATGAATAAATAAGTCCTAATAATTATTGAAAGGTAAATAATTAAACACATTCCATTTAATCAATAACATGAGCATAATATGGAATGAATAAATGAAAATCAAATAACACCAAATAAGAAATAAGATGATAATGAAACTTAAAAATGGATATTATAACTATGAGAATAATGAAATGGAATACAAATAACTTAATTCATAATTATGGAACACATAATTTAAGCCATATAAAACATACCATCGATGCTTTGAGCCAAGACTTCTAATACTGTTGAGGATTCATGCTGACATCTAATACTGTTTTTGATTCATAACAATATCTAATAAATGGGAAAGGAATTAAAAAGAACTATATCTAGTTTTTCTCATGAGACCTACATATATATTGAGGGGTTAAATAGGGACTCTTCTATTACTTACTTAGTATAATTAATTCCTCATAAATAATACAACTGAATTAATATTCCATAACAAAACCATTTACTATCTGTATTGGAAGAACTAGTTAAAAGTAATATCACTACTTTACCCAGTCAAAATTATCATAAAACATCCAAAAAAATATTAATATTGGTATCGTTAGAGTACCTCCAGGATATAAGATTCATAAAAGTAAATTGAAATAAATCAATAAAATTTAAAAAATTACCAAAAATGGATAATAGCCTTTTTTTAATTTGAATATAATTTTTAAAATCTAAAAAAATGAACATTTAATAAAGAAATAAATATATTTTAAGAAAATATTATAAAATTATAATGGAATATTCAAATAAATTTTGATTCACTATGGTGTTAAATTCCTTTCATTTCATATAAATTACAAAAAGATTCCTTTCACACTTTTTTTTAAAAATTAACTTGTTTAGAAAACGATATGAAGATTCCATTTAAAACATTTTTTATAATTAAATCAGCGGTAAAAATTCATTCAAACAATAATTTAATAATATTAAAAAAGTAAAAACATTTTTAGTAAACTTGGATAAGGAATGGAAATATTCCCCAGTAGAGACATCAATATAAACAAAATCTAATAATGATGATATTGTGAAATAAACCCTTTTCACTATAGTTACCTTTGATTCGTAAGCCATGTGAAAAAAATTTACTAAAAATAACCCTTAAATAGAATTTATATAAAGTTATTATTTTTATAAAACATCAAATATGGCTATATATACACCACATAATAGAAATTGGTGGTGAATAAGGCATATGTCCTACAAAAGTTGCACTGTGACGAGGAAACCTTACCACTTTGTAATCATTTGAATCGTATTCCCCATGGATGAATAAAATTTAACAAAACAATAATTACCATGAGAATAAATAAGTTCATGATATAAAATTTCAATGGGTGTTATTGACACATAATAAAATAATATAGGTGCATAACTTTAAAATATTCCTCAACAAAAGAAAATTGGGACGAAGTCCCTAATCTGAAGTTCTATTTTCGTTCTACGTGTTTGAAACTTCAACATAATAATAATATATTTATTATACATATATTTTAAAACAATTATCATATATATATCATACCATATATTATTTAATTATAATATTTTATCACCCATTTATTAACAATATTTCATTACGACCCTTGTCTCATGTGTTATCAACTCTATTTTCTCATGGATTTGTTTGTCATGTAAGTTACAGTTCTTGTGTATAAGATATATTTTCAACATATAAAAAATTATATGAAGTTAATATATATAATATTTATTCATTAGATACATTTTTATAATCATTATGTAAATAAATACATATAAAATGAATAATATCGATTCATGAAGATGGTAAGTCATACGTATACACGAGTGACAATATCATTTATAAATGGTTGAAAGGGTATGTAATTGGATGATATATTAATCTTAAAAAAATAAATATCATTTCATAATTATGATATATATAAATTATTTAAAAAATTATAACAATCCAAGTAAAGGGGTGATGAAAACATTCACTACTACTTGGAGATGGTAAGTCGTACGTACACACACACACAGTGCTTTTGTTTTTCATAGGATGGATAAAAGGTGTAATATTGTTGTATAATTACAATAATAACCTCTCGGTATATATATTGTACTAGTTTTATTATCTTTTTAAAGAAAAAACAAATGAATAGGAATTATAAGATGAAATAAACATGGATGAGTCAATAAAGATGATTACCTCTTCTTCGGTGGACTCCCTTTAGATCTCTTCTTCAGGGCTCTATGGTTGGTATTTTGAGAATAAAAAACCTATATAATGTATATGAGTAATTTTATAAGATATATGGGTATATTTTGGTTAATATAGATATCCAAAAGTAGTGTAAATAAGTGATTTAATGGGTTCCCTTTTATAATTGAGGTGAGGGGAACCATCAGAATGTATCAAAATATTAAAATATAATAAGAATATTCTAGATCCAAATGATTCCAAAATTCCTATAATTTTACATGGTTTACATTTAGACAATATATTATCCCTTTAATTATTATGTAATGTTTTATGATTTTTAAAAAAAGTAATAAATTATTATATTCATGAAATATCATCATTTTCAATTTTAACATTATTATTTAATTTTACACTAATAATATCGATAAAATGAGATAAATTTAAAAGAAGTACATTTATACATCCATAATATCTAATATTAATCTATAAATTTCGTGGATATACTTAATTAATTCATATTATACTACTTTTAATATTTTCATTATCATTTATAGGATTTTTCCATTAATTTAATAAAACTTCATCAATGTGGTGTAAGAATTTAAGGTAATAATTTTTTCATAAAAAAATTTAAAATAAATTACTATGTTTTAGATCAATATTCTTTATTTCAGAATACTATTTATAGTATCACATATCTTCTATATAACACCATATTAAAAATGTTATTGTAATTTAAAACTTGAATGCGACATCATTGAATTTTCTTTATATAAAATATTATAATGATCAAAATTTCATAAAAATGGTTATATATGGTCATATTACCTAAATTTAATGATTATTGACTACGATTAACATTCCAATATAATTTTATCAACTGTTAGATTCATTTTGTAGTCCTTATAATATTATTTTTACCATAAATTATCTGATTTACCCTTTACCATGGTAATAAAAAATAATATGTTTACTATTCATTATGACCAAATAAAAGTGAATTATTTAATAATTTTGGATCAAATTATTAAAAATATTTAATATTATTTTAATAATTAATACAAATAAATTTGAAAATTTTATTAAAATTAAATCATCAAAATGCGATGAAAAACAGTTTTATTAAAAATGTGTTTGAAGCCAAACAAAGTACTTATACAGAAATTGGATATAATTATAATTAAAATTTAATTAATTAGATTATATAAAAATAAAAATTACTTAAGTATCTATAATATCAAATTTAAATCATTAAGGTACATTTTAATACAAATAAATGGATTTTTTTATAAAAAACGTTATTTTTCACTATTTATTAGAAAATCTGTCTTTTCAGGAAAATTTCCAAAAATTCACCAAAATATAATTTTAATGTGGTGATTTAAAAAATGATGATAATTTTATCAAATTAATATTTTATAAGTGTCAGAAATTAATTATATTTAATTTCTTATTGAAAGAAACACAATTTTCTTTTTATAGAAAACATATATTTTAAGAATAAAATGAATTTACTTAAAATAATGTGATTATTTCTTAAGAACAAATAAAGATTTATTTAATATGGAATTCAAATATATTTCATAATACTATTAACATTCCAATTTATTGTTTTGGTTATAATTTTTTTAGAATAATAATATATAATAATGCATCGTGGTTAGTTTATACTCGGTGTTGCATGAACTATAGCATATCAATTAAATTTAAATTTTTTTAAATTCTCATATTATTACATTCTCTACACATTAAATAAATTACATCCTCACGATTTGAAATTTCACTTTGAAAATCAACGATTGATATTTTAAAATTCTATTTTGGGAAACCCACTTCGTAAAAAGGGTTAATAAAACTTCCTCTTAAAAATAGGGAAAGGAAAATTTGAAGGCTACCACAAAACTAGGATTATAAATAGGAGACGATCAGTGGAAATAGAAAATGGAGAAGAAATATAACTATAAAGTTCATATGGAGAGTTATAGAAAACATGATCATGTTAATGCTAACAATAAAAAAACTATAAATTTGTGATGAGTTAAAAGGACATTTAATTTTTTATAAGAAAAGTAAAGAGATAATGTGTTTTTTTCAAAATCATTTTCCTAGAGTTAAGGAGTTATTATACTATATAGATAAATCACTCATGAGAATAATCTCAATTAATTTATTTCCATGTCATAAACACAATATAATTATTTATTATGATGTGATCTATCCAAAATTAATTACATACACTAAGTGATGGATATAATAGATGAATTTTTATGTATGAAGTACTTTTAACAAATCATAAGATTCACAAGTCATTCCTTCAGCCTTTAAATTTTTACCAAAACCAAAATGGTTATCATAGGTTATCCAAGATGATAAATCTTACTTTGAACTCAAATAAAAATATCCAAAGTTCAAATTAATGAATTCCATAAGTATTTATCCTTAATATTCATCATAAATATTATTTACCACATTCAAAATCCAAAAAAATTGATCAAACATTTACCCCAATACATCATAAGGAAGTTCGTAATGTTATATTCCAAACATGTGAATACATTGATCACATATACTCCCAAGACACAGTAATAACTTGAATCACCATTAAACCTTAACGAAAACATCCATTCTTTAAATAATCAACTCTCTCATTATTCATTACATATAATAATATATTATCAAATGTATTTCATAATTCCTAAAAATATAGTAAACTATATCTTTGATTACTTCTTCATCTAATCCCTATCCATTTTAAAGGTCACCAATACTATCCCATAATAATAACTTTATCATTATTATCCCAACATCAGACACATATATAGGGTTATCCTTTACAAATCATCTGTTTTATTAAAGAACAACATTCCATATAATTACTTCTCTTGGTTAGTGGTACTATTCCTCAAAAGCACCCAAATCCTTTGAGAATAATTACCACAGTAAAATAATTATATGACCCATGATTCTTATAAAAAATATCATTGATAAAATACTTTTATAAAATAATTCTTTAATCCAAACACACAATCACAGTAATCATTAAAATTTGGCTGTATCAATAGCATAAGCCTGTACTTGACCCCTTAGCTTCATATGAGGTATATCCCCATGACAATTGGCGAATTCATTTTTATAGTTCCCCATTTACTTATATTTGAGTCATTTAAAAGTATAAAATTATTTATTTACCTTACAATCATGAGCATGGTGTCACGTTTACCCACACTTGAGAAATAAATGCATTTTCCTTTTAAACATGTATCAAGGTGTTTCCATCCACAAGTATCAAATATTGGGAAATATTTATTTCACTTATTCCCTTTATCTATATTCTTCTCAACCATCCTCTTATTTTCTTTATTTTCTTAGATTTCATGAGACTTGGATAAGTATTTCTATTTCATGATATAACATGATACTATATCCTCATATGATGAAATTTTTTGGGAGACCAATTAACTTCTGAAGATTGGTTTAATCCTATCAAAGAAACAATCTATCTCACTCTTTGGATTACATACATAGTCTACAAAATTCCTAGCTAACATTATAAATTTTTCTTTATACATAACATAATTTCTTTGTAATTTTTCTTAGATGAAATAATTTTCTCTTTATATCCACTCATTGTTCATGATGAACATATTTTTTTAATAAAAGTTCCTTTAAATCCTTCCATTATATGCTTTTTATTTCTTCCACATTCTTGATGTTTTTAATCAATGACTACCATTGATGTGAATCCTTTGAGAGATAATATACTTCCATAGCAATATTCTCCCTTTCATTGCATCCCAAATATAAAAATATATTATCCATGTAACTTATCCTGTTATTAGATACTAATGTATATATAGTCCTATTAAAAAATGGAGGTTGTTGATGCATTAATAAATCTATAATTATTACACCACATTATGGATTAACATGATACTAAATATGAGAAAAGTTATTTCTCATAAATTGAGTCAACTATCCGAATATTGTTATAATTTTTCCATATCCTGCTCTAGCATCATTATCTTTCACAGTAGGGAAATACCTATATGGATTATGTAAATTGATATGGTTCCCATTACTTCCTATAGGAACCATTCATAAAAAAGGAATATATTATATTGGATCATATCATTATGAAACATAATTAATAATCTAAAAAAATATTGAAACACTTAACAAAAATTGAAAATTCAGGTATAATTAATCTCTAAATCATAAGATTTGATTATTTAGGAATATTTCCAAATTCTATCATTGGGTTTTATTCTTTAATCTATATTTTCCTAAACCTTGTTCAAAAGGTTTCTATGAAGCATCTATTGATTCCAACTGTAAAGACACTAACTTCAATATCCCATCGCCGATGTTTATTTTATTACATTGGAATAAGCTAAAAGAAATCACATCTTGAAGGGAATAATAATTTAGTAGTGTTGGTAAACTAGATACATACTTGAAATTAAAATTAAATTTCAAAACATAAAAAACATATTGAATTTTCTCTAAGAGTTCCATTATTCCCCATAGTGTATCCTCTCATATCAAACACAAAACACATCCTCATATCATGGGGAAACAAATATAAGAAATAGGTGATCTTAGATGATTATTAAAGGTATAAATACAATGAAATATATGAATAAATAAGGCATAAACAACATGGAAAGGTAAATAAATGAAACACATGCCATTAAATCAATAACTTGGGCATAATATGGCATGAATAAATTATAATCAAATAAGTCCATATAAATAATCGCATGAGAATGAAACTTTTCCATTGATATTATAAATAAAAAATGATCACATGTAATTGAAATAACTTAATTCAAAATTATGGAATTCATAATGTTGAAATTCTGAAACATACTATTGAGGCTTCCTACTAAGACTTCTAATACTATATAAGATTTGTGCTGATATCAAATACTATCAAGACTTTGTGATGAGATCTAATAAATGGGTAAGACCTTGGATAAATCCATATCTAGATTGTATCATGGCATCTACCAATTAATTGAGTTTCTATATATGTCCACACCCATCACTTACTAAATCCAATGCATTCCTCATGAATAATACAACTAAATCAGCATGCCTTAAAAAATAACAATACTTATTAAAAGGACTAGTCATACAGAATATCAATACTTCCCCCATTTGAACTGATCATAATAAATGCAAAGAAATATGATTAATTGAGTCATTATATTACATCTTCAATATAATATTATATAAAGGATGTTTACATATATGAAAATATTTTAAAGAGATTATTGGACTATTTATTGTGGAAAATACCCTTTTCTACTTTGAAAATAATTTTTAAAATCTAAAAGAACATAACACATATTATAGAAATAATTTTCTTTAAAAATAATCTTTTAAAATTGTAATTTAATTTTTAATGTATTTAAAATTCCTGATGGAGAGAAATTATATTCATTTTTTATAAATTAAAAAAACATTCCTTTTAAACTTTTATAAAAACTACCTTGTCCGGAAAATGAAACAAAGGTTCATTATAATTTTTTTTGTAAAAGTAAAACATCGGTAAAAATGAAATTTAATAACATTGTATAATAGTATAAAAAGTTTAAACTTCTTTAGAAAAAATGTTTATGTAAGGGATATGTTCCCCAGTAGATACATACACATAACAAGTCTCAAATAATAATGAGATTGTAGAATAAACCTTTACCATAAAAGTACTTTTTGATTTGTAAGCCCCATGATATAAATAACTTTAAATAAAACTTTAAATAAAATTAATATAAATTATTAATCATATAAAACATTAAAAGGGTAATTATATACACCACACAATAGAAATAAGTGGTGAATAAGGCATATGTCCCACGAAAGTAATGGTTTGATAAAAAACCATTACCACTTTGTAATTTATTTCAATTGTATGCCCCATGAATGAATAAAATTTAATAAAACCTTAAATATTATAAAATAATTAAATCCAGGATATAAAATTTCAATGGGTGTTATATACAACTCATAAAATAATATAGGTTCATAACATCCAAATATGCCTCAATGTAAGAAAGATGAGACGAAGTCCCTTAACTCAGGTTCTATTTCCTCTGTACGTGTTTGAACATAATTTTTAATAAATAAATATTTATTATACAAATATTAAAAATCCATATTCATATAAAGAATAAAATTTACAGTTTACTTATAATATTTTACCACATTTTTGTTAATAATATTTCATTATTACCCTTGTTTTTTGTGTTATCTACATCATTTCCCCATGTATATTTTGTCGTGTAAGTTCCAGTTATGGTGAATATTATATAGTTAAATCATATAAATAATTATATTAAGTTCATAGATTTTATATTTATTCATTTGATATATTTTTAAAATCATTATTTAAAGGTGTTCATATAAAATGAATCGCATCTCTTGATAGAGACTATAAGTCGTACATACGCACATGCGATGATATCATTTCTAAATGGTTGAAAGGGTATGGAAGTGAATGATATATTAATTTTATAGAATAAATATATTTTAATAATAATCATATATATCCATAATTTCTATCATTATAACCATCCATGTAAAGTGGTGATGAAAAACCAATCACACCACTGTGTGGAGATGGAAAGCCGTACGTATGTACGCACGATGCTTTCATTTTTTATATCAAAGATAAAACATAGAATATGGTTTTATCATAATTATAATGAAATATCATTATATATATGATAATTAATTTATTAAATTTTTATCAAAACAACACATGAAGAATAATTTGAAGAATAAATAATGTTGAAAGTGTCTGTAAGGATGAACCTCTTCTTGAATAGCCCCCCTTTAGATCTCTTCATAAGGTCTATAGGGTTTGTATTTTGAGAATAAAAATTATCAATAATGTGGATACAATATTTTGGAAGAGAATGAATATATTTTGGTTGAAATAGATGGCTCAAAGTGGTGCATATAAGTAATTGGATGGGCACTCTTTTATAATTGAGGTGGGGGAAAATTTTGGAATTTCTCAAAAATATGAAAATATAATAAGACTATTCTTGATCTAAATTATAAAAATTACCTAAAATGTAAAAAATATGAATTTATAAATCATATAATATCTCTTTTTTATTATTTAATATTTTTATATATTTTTATATATTTTAAATATATATCATATTAATGAAATATCATTATTGTCAATTTTGACAATGTTCATTACTTGGAATTTTATAATATCAATACAAAAAGATAACTCAAATAATATATTTTAATACATAAATAATATTTTATATTAATCTATAAAATTATTTTATGCCCTTCATTAATTTATATTATATTACTTTTATTTTTTCTAATATCATTTTTTTGATTTTTTCCATTAATTGAATAATTACCGCATTAGTCTTGTATAAGAATTTAAGGTAATTATTTCTTCACAATAAATTAAAAATAAATTACAATGATGTATATAGATATTTTATATTTGGAAAAAATATTTATAGTTTAACATATTCACTGTATAACAACATATTAAAAATTTTATAGTTATAAAAGATATGAATACAACATCTTTTACTCTTCTTTAAATAAAATATATGAAAGATCATAATCACATCCAAATGGAAATAAATGGTCATATAACCGAATATTTAATTATTATGTATGAAAATAACTCATAAATTAATATTTTCAGAATGTTTTTGGGTCATTTTATATTCCTAATAACATTATTTTTACACATTATTACCAGATTAACCATTTTCCATGATAATAAGAATTATTATGATAAGTATTCAGTATGACCAAAATAAAAAGGAACTATTTAATAAATTTTTACCTACTAAGTAAAAATATTTAATTAATTTTTTTAATTCGTAACACATAAGTTTCATAATTTTATTTAAAATTATATTGGCAAAACACAGTGAAAAATAGTTTTCTAAAAAATGTGTTTTAATCCAAAAAAATGTACTTAAAAAAATAGATATAATGAGGATTAAATTTTAATTAATTAGATCATATATAACTAAATAGTAATTATGTTTATTTTAGATAGAATTTAAATCATTCAGTAACTTTTTAATATAATGAAATTGGGTGTTTTATAAAAACAATTATTTTTCACTATTAACTGGAAAATAATTTTTTCATAATTTTTTTATAAATTCACCCTAATCTAATTTTAATATGATGATTTCAAAAAAGAAGTAAATTTTATCAATTAAATTTTCTAAATGTTTCAAATATGAATTATATTTATTTTTTCATAGAAAGCAATAAAAATATCTTGTTGCGTAAAAAATATATTTAAAGAATAAAATGACATTAATAAACATTAATGTTTATTTACTAAGAAAAAATAAATTTGTATTTAATATGATCATAATATATATTTCATAATATTTTTAGTCCACCAATTTTATGTCTCACTTATAATGATATTGATAAAATAACAATATTTAATAATATATCAAAGTTCGTTTAAGCTTGGGGTTGCACACACCATAAGATATTAATTAAATTTTATATATTATAAAATAGTGGGATGTTAAAAGAATATATTTTTTTATTTTCCATTAATAATTGAAAACAATCCACAATAATGTTCATTCATTCTTACATGTGGAAAAATATTGGTTTTATTATTCATAAATAAAATTATGAAGATATTCACGTTCCTAGAATTTTTGTAGAGCTGGATCATTCCCTCCCGATTTCAGAAAAGATCGCATTAAGGGTGAAGGATGTGGTGACTTGGTATAAAGCAGTTTTTTACCCTATGTTTTCCAAGTTTTTCTCCTCTTGTTTCCTTTAGGGACACTCAAGGCAGGTTTGCAAAACCCGGATGTAAGAACCCGGGTTTTTAGAACGGGTAAAAATCCCGACCCTGTTTATATTTTTGACTTGTTTCTGAGGAAACTGGAGGAAATGGGCAGTTCATGGAAATTTCTAGATTACGCATCATGTACTTTAAGTACACTCCGTGTCTATGTAGGTGAGTGACTGGATGTGTTCTCACTGAGTATATACCGTGTGATGGCCGTGTAGAAATTTATTACTACACAGTGTGTAGTTTTGTGACACACCGTGTACCCTTGGGAGTGTAGAGGACATACATGGTGTGTAGGCCTATTGGATGGGTATATTAGTTTACACTAAGAACACGATGTGTTCTCTTTTGACACACCGTTTAGTCTATCTGTTTATAAGGGATATAAATGGAATGTGGGTAAGTCGGTGAGGAAGAGAAGGGAAACCAAGTACACTCCATGTACCCATAGGTACACGCCATGTACCCATCGATGCCCTTTTTATATTCCGTTATGTATGACCTGCTTTGGATGCTTGTTTTTCTGTTCAGTAGTAGTTACATGTTATTAGCATGTTGTTGTGTTTATTTCTGCTGTTGTGGTTTATATTTACTGCTTCCACTGTTTATCTATATTGATTATTCTTCCACTCTGCGGGTCTGGTTTGAGTATTCTAAGTCATTTATTCCACTGCATGTTTATTATTATACTCGGACCAGTACCCTTATTATTATCCTCCGAGAGGGTATAACCTTCCCACTATACCTAAAAGACCCTTGCTGCTAGTTGGCATCCTTTGGCGTTCAGGTAGGTTCGCCTAAGGTAGTAACACCCGACCCATTTAGCACTGTTCGGGTGGCTGTTCGGATCCGGGTCGTTACACCGGAGGTCAGATGGATCTAGTTGGTTTCACAGAGATCATTTGTGCGAGGCCATCCCTCCTTCAAGCCAAGGTGGTTTGGTGCCCATCCCTTCTCAGGTAGAGGTTATAGCGATGGTGGTTTTTTATTCTCAACTGGAGGCTCCAACTATCATTCCCCATTAATATTCTTCTACTGATCATGATCAGATCCTATGTAAGAGCACGATGGTGCTCATATTAGAGGCCCTCCTGTCGAGGCTTTCTAGCCTTGCTGCTTGTTTGTTCAGTCCTCATCTAGTGCTCTTAGCAGGAAAGTTATGGGAGAGACTTTAGGCTTCCCATTTTCCCACAAAGGGCGACTGGGTCTTCTTCCTTCTCTAACTAGAGCCCCTTCCTACTACGTCTACGGATCTGGTGGCTACATATTGTGTATCCAATTATCCCTACCCAATTTATGTTGGATTGGAGGAAGGTTTTAGAATAGTCTTGACTAGTCATGCTAGTTCTGATAATACTTATATTCATGGGAGAAAACCCTCTCTCAATCTTACTCAAAGTTAATGCGAGGGGTGTTTGCTCATCCCCCCTCACCTTAGTTACCCTTAGCTAGATACATTAGTATACTAAGAAATATATGATGTTGGACTAATATATTGTAAAGAATCGTAGTAATTAATACTTCTTCTTAGGAAGTTTATATATGATGATATCCAATAAGTTAGGTCCTGAGGATGGAACTTCTAATGAAAACACCACATTATTATTGTGTTATTAGATTCTTCAATCTATTATATAGTTTATTCTTCCTTGACTTGATATCATTATTATTATGTATCATGATTGTAATATGTTAATTCATGTTGAAAACATTGATATTTATACACATGGAAACGTATCTTGCATTAGTTGAATCATGACTGGTGTGACATTAATTAAATGGTAAAGATAGAATTTAACATTTCCATGTTATGTATAAAAATATCTCTAGAACTTTGACAATGATAAAATTTTATTTGTTAAATCCTTGTCCTTGGTAGTTTATAGACAATTTTATCATAGAATTTCATATAAGGATAATATTTCTTACTATGGATGTGATATGTTTATACCATTCATGGATTGTGGTTAACGTGTAAACATTTTGTATGATAGTTTTAATATAACTATTTATGTTTTGTTTCACCCTTTCTTAAGTGAAATTATTTAGACTTAGTAAGTGAAGGGCGAGGCCCACTATAGCCCCTTGATGCATTGGTATGTCTCATTAGACAAAATAGTCTCTTGGCATAAGGCCTTGAGAGTATGGTAATGGTCTTGGCACGAGGCCTTGATAGTATGTTTATAATGTCTGACATTATGCATTTCCTCATTATGAGATTAGTTATTAATATTTTATATGATTAGTTGACTACTAGAATATCCATGTGAAATTTTAAATGGAATTATTTGATTTATTCTTGCCATATCTTATAGAAAATTATGTTTAAAAGGCTCGTGATTAATTTTTATATCTTGGAATAAAAGTTTAATATTATTTATTATATCATAGGATATACTATTCATCCTTACTGAGAATCTAAGCTCAACCCTTTCTTATGTTTCATTTTTCCCTAGGATGAAAAGAATTATATTATGATTGACCTGCATGGATAGTCTAGGGGATTAGAGTGTTTTCAAAGGGGATGATATGTTGTTTTTTTATTTCAATATGAAATGTAAAACTTATGTTTTCATCTAGTATTTCTAAGGCTACTAAACCAATCGGTCCTTCAAGATTTTATTTTCTTGTGATCATTCAAATGTAATAAAATAATTCACCGACTCTAGGAAACTGGGCTTATAGTGTTATAGTTGGTATCAGAGGAATTTTAGTAAAAACCTTGGAAACTAGATTTAGAAAAACCTTTTTTAGGGAAGATTACCCTAGGATAAACTTTTAGGATAAGTATAGATGAGCATCCTATAATTTTACTAATATAGAGATTATGTGATTATTCCTAGAAAATGCATCTCTGTCTGGATACTAAAAGTGGGCGTAGTTCTGGAATAGATGTACCTAAGAGTAATAAATCCAACAAGGTGTTTTGGGATTGACTCGGGGTAACCTGGTACATGAAAGCATGCCTTATTGCACACCTGGTTTGACACTCATGGGGTATATTCTTAAGATAATTCATATTTTCTTTATAAACCATTATGAATGAGTAGTCCAGTGCACACAAAACAGGTCCCAGAAGAGGATCATAGCAATAAGAGTAGCAGCCACCAGATGAAGAGCTAACTGGATTGGAAGAATGAGAGGGTATGACAGCCGCCATCGGGACCAGGCACCATACAGCTTTGTACGGGGAAATACTAACCGATTAGCAATGCAAGGTGGGGAGATAGGTGATCAATGACGCAAAAATATGGGGAGGGGTAGTTAAAGTGGGCTGGGCCTATGGGTCATGTATTGGGCATGGTATTCCTCTAGGCCTTCGGGTCATGTATTGTGGGTTTTTCGGGCCTTGTGACTTGGGCCTACAGGTCATGTACGGGTTCCCCTTAAACCCTTAAAAGGGGGATTATCCATAATAAAAATAAAAAAAGAAGGCATTTGGGCCATTCGGGGGGGGGGGGGGGGGGGTATATATCCATAAATTTTTCAATTTATTTTTAGTATTTTCCTAGTTTGGAATTATGAATTATTATTTAGAACCTAATAGAGTGTATTCCATTACATAGAAATGGCACCCAGTGCAAGAAATTGAAATCATATCAATGTATGTAATCCATGTAGGGATTTCTCTTATGCAAGATAATATAAGTGGTACTGGTGATACAACTAGTGCTGAACAACTTATAACCATAATGGGATAACTGACTCATGTTATGTATAATAACCTTACCCATATGGAGAACCTTGATCTATAATGTAGAGGATAAATTTTAGACTCCTTCATGAGACAACAACATCCAAAATTCAATAGGACTACAAATCCACGTGTAGCTGAGCAGTGGATAGGTTTCTTAGAGAAAATATTTCTTGATTTGGGGAGTAATGAAAGGGAAAAGGTAGTCATGGTAGTTTATCATCTCATAGGAGATGAGGATCAATTGTGGTCATTAATTCAAAACTAAAATTATGATGAAGAAGTGGAAATATGGAATGGGGGGGGGGGGGGTTAAAGAACATTTACTAGAAAAATACTTTCCTCATGAACAAAAAGCTGATATAGAAAGAAAATTTCTGAGTCTAAGGAAAAAAGAGGATTAGAATGTAGAAATGTTTGTGTATAACTTCACAAGGTTAGAAATGAATTCTGAAAACTATATACATAACCTAATAAGTAATATTGATCGATTATTTGATGAGTTAAAACCATTCCTTCAACATGAATTTGTCTCATAAAATGTCTCATCATAAAATGATATAGCCTAATGTGCTACCAAGTCTAGAAAGGAATTCTCTAATTCATATGACTTTAAAGGGAATAAATAGAATAATTGGGCCGCTAAACATTTTGGAAAAGTAAATAAGGTGGATAAGGGAAAAAGTAACCTTCCACCCTACGTTAATTGTGGGAAGAAACACCTCAATACTTACTTAAATGGGATGAGAGTTTGTTACAAGTTTGGATAACAGGCCACCAAACTCATGATTACAAGGGGAAGAACAAAGTTTTTAATGTTCAATGATACAATTGTAAATAAATGAGACATTATGAAAATGATTTTTCTAAGTGTTAAAAAAACATACCACGAAATAGTAAAAGGGAGAAAGGAAAAGCTATTTCGATCACAACTACTGATGCTAAAACTTATAATGATGTTGTGGAAGGTACTATAATCATATACTCAAATTTAGGAAAATATTTATTGGATTCTGGATCCTCTCATTCCATTATGTCTTCCTAGTTTTCTTTAAAAATTTGAAATTTTCAATTCACTTTAACAAGGGAGTTTCCAGTCGAAACCCCCAAGGGAAGTCTCATTGTAAAAAATATGTGTCAGGAAGTTCCCATTATGGTATATAAACATGAATTATCTTCTAACATTATTATGATACCTATGTTCGACTTTGATATAATCCTCAGTATGGATGGTTTATCAAAATATGATGTGAAAATTTATTACAAGAAGATGGATGCTATGATTTGTGAGGATAATGTAGAATCTGTTATCTTTAGAGCAGAAACTACATTACAAGATTCTTATCAAAATCCACCCCCAGTAGCCTAACTAAATAGGATTATTTAGGAGGAAAGGAAATAACATCTAGGGATGAAGAAAGAAATATTCAAATTGGGGATATACCTATTTTAAAGGAATACCTTGATTATTTTTTCTGAAGATTTACCTGGACACCCCCCAAATCATGAAGTTAAGTATTCTATTGATTTAATCCCAAATTAAAGACCAATATCAAATACTCCTTATATAATGGCCACTGTGGAATTAGTAGAGATGAAGAAACAACTATAGGAGTGGTGTACTAAGGGATTTATTTTCCCTAGTGTTTCCCCATGGGGATCCCCAGTTCTTTTTGTTATGAAGATAGATGGATCAATAAGTTTATGCATTGACGATAGAGAAATCAATGCTACTGAAATATAGAACAAGTATCCAATGCGTAATATTAATGATTTATTTGATCAACTTCATAGAGATCAATATTACTCAAAAATTGACCTTCGTTCTCAATATCAACAATTGTGTCTAAAAATGAAGGCATTAACGAGGTATGGTCATTACAAATTTATGGTAATGCAATTTGTACTGACAAATTCACCCTCTATTTTCATGGATCTAATTTATAGAGTTTTCAGTGAGTATCTTGATGATTTTTTTTGTAGTATTTATTGATGTTATATTGGTATAATTCAAAATCTGTGAAGATAATGATACCCACTTGCGGATTGTTCTAAAGAATCTTAAAATAAAATAACCATATGGGAAGTTTAGAAAGTGTAAATTATAGCTTAAATAAATTTCTTTTCTTGGAGATATTATCTATAAAGATGGAATATCTATTGATCCTAGAAGGAAAAAAGGAACTCCATGAACGGCCAGAACCAATGAGTATAACTGAGGTACTTACTTTTATGGGTTTAGTAGGCTAATATCAGTGTTTCATCTAGAAGTTTACATGATTGGAAACCCCATTAACCAAGCTCATAGGTAAAGGGATTAAATTTTTTTGGACAAAAGAGTATGAAGAAGGTTCTGATGAATTGGAGTGAAGATTAATCAATGATCCTATCTTGACTCTACCATATAAGAATATTGGTTTTTGATTTATAGTGACGCATCAAGGAAATGACTCAATTATTTCCTTATATAGAATGATAGGGTTATTAATTATGCAGCAAGGAAATTCAATATTCATGACTGAAACTATCCAACTCATGATCTGGAGTTAGCAGTAGTAGTCATTACTGTAAATATATGGAGACACTATCTCTATGGTGAAAGATGTCACATATATAATGATCGTAAGAGTTTGAAATATAATTTATCATATAAAGAACTCAACATGAGACAAAGGAGATGGCTTGAGTTACACATTGATTATTATATCACAATACAATACCACCTAGGGAATGAAAAATAAGGTGGAAGATTCTTTGTGTAAAAAATAGCATGGAGTTATAAACAAAATGAGAGTTAAAAGGGATCCTATGTTTATGGATATAGTAAATATGGATAAGGGAATTATCATGGAAGGTGTAACATCACTACTTTTTCTAATGGTTTCAAAACCTTCTTTACTAGAAAGGATAAAAATTTCTCAGTCTTATTATGAGGAGTTTCAAAAGACAATTAATGTTGTGAATGATGGGAGACTGATTGACTTCATATATGAAGATGGCACATTGAAATATGGAGAGATTATATTTGATCCTACTATACCTATGCTAAAAGCAGAGTTATTGGATGATTCTCATAGCTCTGATTTCTCTATACACCCTAGTGGAAATAATAACTATAGAGATTTTAAGGAACATTTTTGGTGGGACAACATGAAGATGGAGATTACTGATTATGTATTGAGATGTTTGGTTTGTCAACAGGTGAAGGTTGAAAGAGAACATCTTAGAGGTGTCATGCATCCTCTTCAGATACCTCTGTAGAAATGGGATGATATTATGCTTGATGTTTTCCTGAGGATAACAAAGACTCTTAGAAGAAATGATGCAATATGGGTTATTGTTGATCATCTTACCAAATTAGAACATTTTTTCTATAAGATAAGATTTAACACTTGTATGTTTAGAAATACTATATATTAATTATTTGTTAAGACTCCATGGTGTACCTTCATTGATTTATTCTTACCATGATCTCCATTTTACATCATAATTCTGAAAATGTATTTAGAAGGCCATAGATATTGAGCTTCGTTTGAACACTTCCTACAACCCCAAATTGATGGATAATTAAAAAAGTCTATTCAAACATTAGAAAATTTTTTGAGATCTTTCTCTCATGAATTTCAAGGTATATGGGATCAATATTTACCTCTGGTAGAATTTTCTTATGACAATAGATTCAATTCAAGTATACAGATGGCACCATATGAAGTGTTACATGAAAAGAGATGTCATACACCAACTTTTAGGAATGATGTTAGTGAAAAAAACTCATAGGCCCAGAACTTGTTGAGAAAATGGTAGAAAAGGTAAAAACTATTCAGACCCATATCAAAATAGCTCAATTTATGAAAAATATCTATGCAGACAACTGAAGAACGGATTGGGAATTTCAAGTGGGAGATCATGATTTCTTGAAGGTATCTTCATGGAAGGGTGTTTTGATATTTAGTAAGAACGGTAAATTAATTCCAATGTACATTAGACATTTTAAAATTTTAGAATGAATTAGAGATGTTTCTTACCATTTGGAAATTCCTCCAAGTCTCTCCAAAGTTCATGATGTGTTTCACATATCAATGTTAAGGAAATACATGCCTGACCCAATGCTTGTACTCACCAATGAAGAAATAGAAATGGAGCCCAATTTTTTATATTATTACATGTATATCATGATTATTGATACTAGAGGACAATTATTGATAAATTAGACAACTCAATTGGTAAAGATTCTTTGGAGAAACTATAAAATGGAAGAGGCAATATGGGAACTTGAAGAAATTATGATGAAGAAACACCAGAAACTTTTTATGAAGTGATATTCTATAAATTTATAGGATGAAATTATTTGAATGATGGAAGAATGTAACACCCCATGATTCCACGGTATGCTTCCTTTTAAATAATACAATAGCTTGTGCTGCACGCAACATCAAGTTCGAGTGCATCATGACCTTTCAAACTAGGCGATTAATAAGTGGTTATGAACAATATTAACCAATTTAGGAAATTTATAAATTTTATTTTTCAAAATATTATTCATTTTTGAATTCTTAATATCAAAATTATCTTATGTTGAAATTTCAGTAATTTTTTGAAAAGTATCAATTTTTATGAATAGTGAAAAATAATGCATTGTTCATAAAAACCGACTATTTCATTTAAATAATTATTTCTCTGTAAATTTATTTGAAATTAAAAATATATAAATAATAAATATATTAATCAAATAGTTTTCATTGATATCATTTTATAATAGAATTTGATATAAAAATTTATTAAACTTTTGAACGTCTATTTTACCCGCCTTCTAGCCACATCTACAGGATTTTCATTAAACAAGATTTTATCACTTCTAGGAATTTAATTAAAAAAAGGAAATACATGGTTGTAATCAGTATTAAAAATTATGTTTAATAAGATCAAAATACTTTTTTCTGAATCGTTACTTTTGGATTTTATATACCATAGTTAAAGTTAAATAGGGTAATTAAAGGTAAAAGTTATATTATAATAATATAATATTACCCTAACAATTTTCCTAATTTTAGTGGATATGTGTTTTTATACCAGAATATTATTTAGGAAAAAATTATTATCCCTTTTAAGACAGTTGTGTTAGATTGGGAAATTTATTATATTTTATTTAAAGAAGAGTTAAAGATGTCATGTTCAAATTGTATAAACTGTATCATTTTTAGTATGATGATATATAAGTGATATGGTCCAATTATAACTGTATTTAAAAAGATGAAATTATTATATACATAATTATAATTTATTTATAATTGTATAAAATAAATTATTAAAGTAAATGGTGACACAATAATTATGTAGTAATTGAATTATTAAAGAAAGAATCAATTAAATTTTATAAAAAATAATAAAATAAATATAATTTGACTTAATTAATGACGTAAAATGATTTTATTAAAAACACAGGCATTTTAGTGACATATTAGAAGTTTTGGTTCTAATTTATCATGTTTTTTTTATTTTTTTAAATGAAAATTTTGAATAGTATCAAAATAGGCATAAATGACATTTTAAAATAAATAATATTTAATTAAATGTTATAAAATTCAAAAAAATATAATGTTTATCCAAATAACTATTATACAGTTAAATATGTCTTAAATTATCCAATTGGGATTATTTAAGAATTTTATAGAAATTATATTAACCCAATAGTGTAGAAATACAAGAAGACACAGTAAGAGTTAAATTATTTAACTAAGGGTTAAACCAAAAAGATAAGGTTAATTTTGTGACCTAAACTTGTATAAAAATAATAGGATTTATACCAATACAAATATTATATTCTAAATAAATGACTTTGGATCTAGTTGAATCTAAAAATCAATTTATAATAAATTAATATTTTAAGATCTTCCAAAAGTGTCCCTCACCTCTCTTATAAAAGGGTACTTATCCTTCTCTTTAATTCACTCATAAAATCCCTATAACTCAGCCAAACCCTTCCCAATTATTATATAAACATCCCCCAATTTATCCCAGAGGAAAAACATTGGTAAGAAATCCATCGAAAGGGGTCTTTTTGTGCAAACCAAAAGGAGACGCCCAAAAAAGAGCTAATTGATTTATCACCTATTTCAATGTTCTTTTCATCTTATATTTTCTAATTGTATATTGTTTCAACATAAAAATAATAACTACAGTATCATAAATATAAAGATATTTTTTTAAAATCATGGGACAACCATATTTCTCATTTTATCCATTATACTAATAACAATATCACCATGTGTGCGTATGTACGACTTACCATCTCTAGATCATGGTATAATTTTTTATTCAACACTACTTAATTTGGATGAGTATAATGATTATAATAATGGATAAAAATAATGAATATAACATGATAATTATTTTTTATAATTAATATACCATCCAATTTTATACCATTTAACCATCAAGGGATTGATACCATCGCTTGTGCGTACGTACGGCCTACCGTCTCCACGACGCAGTGAGATTCATTGTCCAGGTAAAACATTATAGAATGATTATAAAATATATATATATAAGGGGTAAAAATAATAATTATGAACTTAATGTCATTCTAGATATTAATAAAATATATCCTACTCATAACAAACATGAGATACATGACAAAACATGAATGGAAAAACAAAGCAGTTAACACCCGAAACAACGGTAATACTAAAATATTATTACCAAAATTATATAAGAGGACCATATATGATATAATAAATATGGATATGTTACCGGTATAATTTAATAACATTTTCCACCATTATACATGAGGATAACTCACCATGGACTAAAGTAAAGTATAACGTTAGAGTAGATTTCACAATCTCTTTGTTATCCGAGATTGTTTATACGTAAGTATCTACTAAGACATATTTATCATCCATGTACATGTTTCGTAAAATGTATATCAAAATATTATCAAAAAATTTTTAGTGAAATTTTTACACATTTTTGAATTTTTAAAAATTGTTTTGAAAAGAAACATTCCATTTTTTTCCAAATGAGGTACTTAATAAACGTTTTGACAAATTAAGGAAAGAATGTTTTTTAACTTATACAGAGCAAGCAGATATTTTCCACTTTTTTGATTCCTTAACATTTTGAGGTTTTACTTACAATATAATAAGGTTATTGTCAAAACAATATTTTCTTTTATAAATTTTCTGCTTCTAAATGATTTCAAAGTAAAAAAGGTGATATTTCCCTAATAGAGTTTTAATCAATTTATTAAATTATTTTTTTCTAGGTCAACACCCTTTTTTGGATTTTATGATTATTTGAGGTTGACTTAATATGATAAAATATTATATATTGTATTTAGGGGTTTATGATATATTTGACTATGGATGTTCTATCTTCATACCATTCAGGATTTATGGTTAAAGTGTTAACATTTTGTATGCTAGTTTTAATATGAATGTTTAGGTTATGTTTCTCCATTTTTATAAGAGTAATGAAATGGACTTAGTAAGTGATGGATGAGTCCCTCTATAATCCATCTATGGATTAGTAAGTATCATGAGACACAAAAGTGTCTTGGAATATGGCATAGACAGTATGGTTATGGTCTTCTCATGAGGCCTTGACAGCACTGTTATGATGTCCGAAATTATGCATTTCCTCATTATGAAATTAGTTATTGATATTGTATGTAATTAATCGACCACTAGAATATCCTTGTGAAAGTTTAAATGGAATTATTTGATTTATGGTTTCCATATCATGATGAATATTATGCTTAAATGGATTTTGATTCAATTTTATACCTTTCCTTGAATGTTTATGGTTATTTATGATAGCTTCCACTGTGTTTTGTATCCTTACTAAGCATATGAGTTCACCCCTTTCTTATGATTCAATTTTCCTTTGGATGAAAAGATGTATATTATGATTGACCTATGGGAATAGTCTAGGGGATATGAGTGTTTTCAAAGGGGATGCTATGTTGTTTTTCATTTCAAGATGTAATGTAAATCTTATGTTTGTATATAGTATTTTTATGTCTACTAAACCAGTTGGTCCTTCGAGATTTGATTTTCTTATGATCATTCCAATGGAATAAAATTATTCACCAACACTGGGAAACTGGGGTCAGGGCGTTACTTATAAAGGTGGTGCAATTGTAGCACAAATTCAACCAATTCTTTATTAACGATTCCACCACAACACAATCTTAGATGCCTGTAGTAGGGATGGGCTCCTGTATAAATCTTGTACATACATTTGTGGGCCATTTTTTGGCCCCCTCGAACATTGGCCTTCCATAAACTTCCCGTGAGGCTAGTCCCACCCAAATACTCCTCTGGGCCCACAATCCATACCTATACAAACCCAACCCTACCTTCACAGCCCCATTTTTTACTAATAAAAATATATAATTATTAAAAATGTTTAAAAAATTGAATTAATTAAACAAATAAATTTTAAAAAAGAATAAATTTTAAAAAAAATTTAAATTTTGATTAATTAAATAATTATTAAAAAATTATATATATTTATATATTATAAATATTAATTAATATTATATATTAAATGTAGATATTTAAAATGAATAAATTTACATAGTTAAACAAGTTAAAATTAAAAAAGTTTATATTAAGAAATATTAAAATTTTATTAATTACATAATTATTAATAAAAATTAGTAAATTTGATATATATATATAGTATAAATATTAATAAACATTATATATTAAATATAGATATATAAAAATAATTAATTATAATAATTAAAAAAAATAAAAATGAAAAAGTTTAATATATATATATACATACATTAATTATAAATATTAATAATATATATATATATATATAATATAAATATAGAAAATGAATAAAATGTAATAATGAAAAACATATTAATGTATTATTCATTTTTATTGGTTTTTATACAATATTATTCATTAATAGATCTCATATTTTAATATAGAAATATATTCATATATATTTCTGTATATATATATTTACATATATCAAAATATATAATATTTCCTAAAATATGATTTATATAATAGAGAATATTTATTCTTACATTAAATAAGTCATATATTTAGGGAAGAATTGTTTGTGATAAAAAATTAATATTAATTAATAATATTGACTAATTGTATCGAGTAATGGACATTAATTTAATGTCGTTTGACTTTCAAATTTTACATATATCAAACATGTGCTACTTCTATGTCACACATTCATGTACGTAATTAAGGCATTTTTATATATAATGTATAGACATAGATATTGACATTATTAATGAAAACTTATATAGAAACACATACACCTAATATTTATATAATTCATTGGAATGTCAATATTCATTATATAATTTCATTTAGAAACATGATATATTTAATATATTATGATTTGAATTAGTATAATTTTTTTTTTAATATTATTAGAGTTAGTATTAATTATTCATTTTTAATATTTTTTATTTTCTAGTATTTTTAGAATTTAATCATTTTATAATATTTATTTTTATATATTTATTTACTATTATTTAATACTTGAAATATTTATTAATCTTTTTTTAATATATATATATATTTTTTAAAAAATGCATTTAATTAACAAAACCACAAAAATTAAATTTTGTTTACGTGTACTCATTTTTAATTATTCATTTTCACCCATTTTTAACATAAAGGCATTTAAGATTATATTTTCATTAATAATGCTATAAATATATTTGTAAATAAATATTTTTAATTAAATTTATTTTTACTGTATTTATAAATTATATATTTATATTTATAATTAAATAAATAATATTTTTAATCGGTATTTATGCAATTTTAGATATATATATATACTTATAAATCTATAAAAAATATACTTAAATAATGAATATATTTAATATATATATATATTTGTTTTTATATTTATATTTATATATATTTATAAAATATATATAAATAAACATAAATATATATAAATAAACATAAATATATATAAATATATATAATGATATAAATAAATTTGTAATTATAAAATTATAATAAATATATTTATATATTGAAGATATTTAATATATATATTTATATGTATATATTTTTATTAAATACATATATATAATTATATAAATATATATAATGATATAAATATATTTATAATTATAAAAAAACAATTATAAATATATTTATCAATATATTTATTTATAAATTTATTTATAAAGTTATATTTAATATATTTATAAAATTATATATTTATAAGTATAAATAAAGAAATAATTTTTTTTTAAATTATTTATTTTATTATAAATAATTATATATTTAAATAATTATGAAATTATAATAAATATATTTAAATAATGAATGTAGCACCCCAAACAGTTTTTGGTACATTTCTCTTAAATACGTTCGAGTCATAGCCTATATTTCATAAAGCACTGAGTTTCTTTGAAACAACACCTGTTTATTTTGGAGATAGTCATATCGTAGCCATTGAACATAAATTTTCCACTTGTGTGTTTTAAATTTTGAAAATCTGTCAAACGTAGTTGTGTTTAAGATGATATTTAGAGTCTGATAGAATTAACTTAATTTTTGGTGAATAGTAACATACCCTTATGAATAGTAATATGACTCTTATGAATGGTACCCACACCCATGAATGTATAAATAAATTAAGGCACCTTAAAAATGAAGTTGAATAATTTAAGTGTTTATATTTTTCAATTAAATAATGATTTTAATTAAAATTAAAATAATCATATTTAGAAAATTATTTTCGAAAAATGGACATCATTTTTAGATTCTACAAGTCGAAAAATGGTTAGGGTTATTTCTTGGGATTTTTCTGAAATACATGAATTTTCGATGAATAGTAAAATGCAATAATTTACGATAAATGCTAAATAAGGGATTTATTGAATCATTGATGATGATCTGCTGATATAAGACCAATTGGTTCGAAGTCACATGATTTTATTACTTTTCTTGGTCATGGAATACTTACTATTCCTTATCTTGTGAAGAAATAATAAACTAATGATTAAAAAATTATGAAAACCCTCCTCTCCTCCCCTATAACCCCCCCCCCTCACTCCCTCTTCTCATCACACTTCTCAAGCCTTGTGACTTGCCAATATTCTTCCAAAATCTCTACCCAAGCTCCTCCACCATATCCAAAATCCCCTCGACTTTTCAAAATACATAAACCTCTCCCCTTAAGAGGTTCTCAAAGGAGGAAGTCTTAAGAGGTAAATTCCTCTTTCCAATTCCTTCTTTTCTTTTAAGTTATTGTCTTTTTTTGTTTCTTTCCTCACCTCCCTTCACCAAAATAGTATGATAAATCTAGTGAAATACATATACTAGAATGTTTTTATGCTAATGTGATATATTATAATCTTCTCTCCTTTCCCCACCTTTTATTTGAAATAAATGAAAGCATCGTTTGAGTTGTGCCAATTTAGCACATTCAAGGACCACAATTTATCAATTTCTATTATTATCATTAATTATGGTCTTGAAATAAATTGTTTTATGGTTGAACCAGATTATTATATATGTAGCATATCCTGTTTTTGGTTCTATAATCCTTTTTTATCAATGTTATTAAGTTATAATGAAAAACATGTTCTTTGTAATCAAACCCACCGATTAACAAAAACAGTTGTCACTATGGTTTTATAAAATAATTCAACTTCACTCCAAATAACCCAATTAAATTTAAAACAATGTAATCTCATATATGTGCACTAATAGAATATAACATCACTTCTGGACAACCACTTTCATTTTACATGTTTATCCAAATAGGAATATAAGCAAACCGGTCATTAAAACCAAGTAAACAAAAAAGATCAAATTATGAAATTGAACCTCATAACCAATAAAAACGGTTATAAATGAACATAAAATGATTGTACTAAACCAATTAAATATAAAATATGTTCTATAATTATTAATTAATAAACCTAATTTATTTATTCATGTCTTTAAAAACAAGCGGAGAACACCAACATATTTAAGGTAAGGGATCCTCTCTCCAACTACTATTCAAAAATCTCTCCTATGTTGTGATCTTTTATTTAAAATACCTAATCATAGGGTATGTTTTATCAGCTACCCATAATTCCCTTATGATATATAAATAATGGGATACCCCTTTACCTCTCATTAAGCCCTCACCAGAACACTTGTTACCATGCGGAAATGTTTGTAAGGGTTTTTCTCATCTCACCTTCAATTTTGTGGGATTTCCATTGTTCACCTATTATTTCTTATATGTGGTATAGTTGTATTAACATTAAACATATATTATCATGATTCTTTTTTATATTAATTGTATCATGTGATTCATTTCGCGGTTATTAACTTTTTTTCATACAACTCAGTTGATTAAAACGTGGTAACGAGGTTTGTCTCAACTTTCAGTTCATTGTGACTTGCTTTGTATTGTGAACCTACTCTTTATTATGTGGTGTAACTACTAACCATTTCAGATAACTTTTAAATTGAAATTATATTCCATTTAAATTTTCATATTCTCATATCATTGATATGATTATTGTCTATGACGTATACCATTTTACATATGGTATTTATTTTCAATGTTGTTTTTACTGTGGAAATATTGATGAATCTGTATCCTCTATTATATACGGATAATGTAAAGGAATATTTATCTTCTGTTGAATCTATGTATAAATAATTCTTTGGAAATTCAGCGGTGGGTGGGGCCTACTACCGCCCCTCGATGCATCGGTAGGTCTCATGAGAAAATTTAGTTAGCGAAAAACCCTTCGAGTTTGTTTCCAAAAATCAGATGGGTTTCTACCCATAGAACTAAACTATTTTAATTGTATTATGGTATCATGTTCTAGATACATGATGCCCAATTAATAATCATTATCTTTATTTATTATCCATTATTAATATCTATGATGTTTTCAATATGACAAAATCTATGGATAAAGTTTCATTCTCAATTTATTAATGGCATGAGTTTTTCATTTATTCCCCATGCCCTATTTATTATGTCAGATTGTTTACAATTTAGTTATTATTGATTCATTCATCCTCTATTTTAACCCTTACTGAGGGTTTTATCTCACCCCTTTCATTTTTTACTTTCAACAGGTGATGAAGGGGATATCATTTATTGTGTTCTAGTGGATGTAGTTTTTATTTTTTGTTCTATTTTTTATTTTGTAACCTTTTCTAATGTAATTTGAGTTTCATCTTTTTATCTAGTTTCTTAAAGACTACTAAACTGATCATTCCTTTGTAATTTTCATTCCTTCTAACCATGCCAATATAACAAGTAATGCACCGGCTCCTGTCTAGAGGGGTTGGGGCATTACAGTTGGTATCAGAGGAAGTTTAATAGGAACCTTGGAAACTAGATTAGAAAATATATATTAGGGAACAAAGCCCTAAGGTAGTATTTGAGGATAAAAATACAAGAACATCCTGGTATTTTGGTAAGTAATATATTAGGTAAATATTTCAAGAAAATACATCCCTGTCTGGATACAAGCAGGTTGAGGTGGATCTGGTATAGATGTACCTAGGAGTGAAAGCTCTGACAAGGAGTTTTTGGCTTGACATGGTGTATCCGGGTACACAACAACGGGCCTTGATACACTCTTGGTTACGACACTCATAGGGGGATATTATTAAGATAATTCAAATTTTTTATAATCCATTATGGAGGATTAAAATGTAAATTATTCCTCAAAGAGATCATTTTTCTACTTATGGGATTAGTCATGCGTAGGATCTCAATTTATGCTATGTATTTTGTTATGTGAAGATTATACATTATGATTGGTGCCCTAATATAGGGTGTGCCATTATTTAGAAATGGATTCGAATGGAATAAGGGGAATCAATACTCATGGGCAATTTAGGGATCTCACTACTGAGCAAGTCAACATAGTCAATGTTGGAGTAGATCATATCATGATCATATTGGGACAAATTTCTCAGGTTATGATGAATAACCATTCCACAACTGTGTTGGATCTTTTCATGCACCAGAATCTCCCATCTTTCTGCAGGACTACTAATCCAGTGGTTTCTGAGAAATGGATCAAGTCCATTGAAATTATATTACTAAAATTAAGATTAAATGAAAATGAAAAGGTTGTACTAGAAGTATATTATCTCAAGGGTGACATTGATCAATGGTGGTACTTGATTCAGAATACGACGGAGGAAGAAGAAATAGAAGATATGAAATAGAGTACTTTTAATGAAATATTCTTCGAAAAATATTTCCCTTGTGAGCAACGAACCGAAATGAAGAGGAAATTCCTTGGCTTAAAGAAAATAGAAGAAGATAGTGTTGCAGAGTATGAGGCTACCTTCACAAGGATAGCCAGGTATGTCGTAGATAATGTACGTGAATTAGAAGAAATAGTTGATCATTTCTTAGAAGGCCTTAAGCCAAGTCTTATAAGGGAATCAGATTCTCAAAAAATTTCATCAAATAATGAAATTGTATTAAGTGACATCATAATAGAGAAGGAATTTACTAGATCAAATTTCATCAAGGGAAACCAAGATAAAAAAGTGGTACTCTGATAACCAAGGGAAAGGTGAAGCACTAAAGAAGAACAAGGGAATGAAGAAATTCCCATTATGCGAGAATTGTGGAAAGAATCATCTCGGGAAATGCTTGAAAGGCATGCGAGTCTGCTATAAGTGTGGAGAAAAGGGGTATCTATATAATGAATGTATGGGGAAGAAACAATTTGATGATGTTCAATGATACAATTGTAGATATATGGGAGATTATGCAGATGAGTGTCCTAAGTGCCAAGTAAATTTTCCTCAAAAAATGCCAAGAGAAGAAGGGAGAGCTTATGCGATTACAACCATTAAATTTGAAGTTCCTAATGATGTGGTGGCATGTACTTTAATTGTTTCCTCAAACTTAGCCAAAAATTTATTTGATTTTGGATCATCTCATTCATTTATATCTTCCCAGTTTTCCAAGAAATTTTTACTAGTCCAATTTCATTTAATAAAAGAGTTATTAGTAAAAAATCCCAGGGGAAGCATTATTGAAACAAATGTAAACTAGTCCCCCTCATGACACATAAATGTTCTTTAGTTGCTAGCCTTATCGTCCCATCAATGACTGACTTTGATATAATTATCAGTATGAATTCTCAATCAAATTATGATTCCAATATCTATTGTAAGAAGAAGGAAGTTACAATTTTGGAAAATGGTGTAGAATCCCTTATCTTTAGAGAAGAAACCTCGCCACCTGATTCTTATTTAGATCCACCCCAAATAGTTCTACTGAATGAAATACTTAGAGAGGAAGATAAACCAATATCAATGGTCAAGGAAATGAATATTCAAATTGAATATGTGTATATATTTCCAGAATATGTTGATGTATTTATAAAGGATTTACCTAGACATCCTCCAAAGTGGGAAGTTGAGTTCCATATTGATTTAATTCCTAGTGCAAGACCTTTATCAAAGACTCTATATAGAATGAACAATGTGGATTTATTAAATCTAAAGAAACAAATAGAGGAATTGAGTGAAAAAGGATTTATTCGACCCTGTGTTTCTTTATGGGGATCCCATGTCCTCTTTGTCAAGAAGAAAGATGGATCCCTGAGGCTATGCATTGATTTCAAAGAAATCCATGCTATTATGATAAATAATAAGTATCCACTACCCTGGATTGATGATTTATTTGATCAAATTCATGGAGATCAATATGTTTTGAAGATTTACCTTCGATCTGGATATCATTAGCTGCGTGTGAGAAAGGAAGATATTCCAAAGACAACATTTCAAACTAGGTATGGGCATTACGTGTAAGAACCCAATTCTTATTTTTGAGGCATGGGTTTCTTATTTTCCTTTTTTCCTTAAGTGTTTTTGGTAAAATATGGAAAATGGGTGAAAACCACAAATTGTATGGGTACATGCCGTGAACTTTTCCACACACCGTGTACTTTGGTCGTGTGGGATGAGTACACAGGGCGTGTAGGCCTGTCAGCGATGAAGGGTGTAAAAACTGACTACACGCTATGCACTAGGTATTTACATGTCGTGTACTCAGTCAGCAGGTGAACAGTAAGGTAGTGGAAGTAACCGCCAGTAGAGCGACAGTACATGCCATGTAATTAGGAATGAACGTCGTGTACTCATGTCAACAGGTGAATAGTGCCGCGGTGGGAAGAAGCCGCCAGAGGAACAGTTAAAAAAACTGAAAAGTACATGTCATGTACTTGAGAGTACATGCCGTGTAGTCTATTTTTTTACACATAAAACGAGCAGTAGCCTCGTCATTTGGAAGAGGAGGCAGAACCGCCGTTTGGAGCACAGGAGGATGGTCGGAGCTTTGGAGATCTCCCAACCGCACATCAGGAATCGGTTTCTTCCACCGTCGATCTTGTTGGAACCGCACGGGTAATCCCTTCCCTCCCCTTGATTTGTTCTTACCAATTATTCTTATAAGGGATGTTATTTGCGTTTGAAAGAGAATTATTTTATCCCAGATCTACGTTGTTCTTGGGAATTTTGAGAGGCGTCGTTCACATATACCGATCAGGGGAAATCGAGGTAGGTGGTTTGGTGTTCATTCCAACTGTTGGGTTGATTTTTTTGTACTGTTGTGATAAAAACCCTTATTTGGAGTATTGTATGGATTATTCCTTTGCTGATAAGATATCTACAATTGTATAGATAATCTAATGATAAATTAAAACTGCTATTTGGGATGACTGCTTGGATCCCAGGTCACCCCGGGGGTTGCGTTCCTCTGCCTAGCTGTTTGGCCTGGATACCTGAGGGTATACCGTGATTATTTTCCTGTTTAAAGTTTTCTTGAGAGGAAATTTGGAATAAAATTTATTGTTAGGCATTGGGCTCGGCCCGGTGACTTGCACCTGAGGGAAGTGTTCTACTTTAGCCTGAGGACAGGGTTCTGATTAGCCTGAGGGTGTGGTTATATTTAGCCTGAGGGCGTGGTTATATTAGCATGAGGGCATGGTTATATTTAGCCCGAGGGAATGGTTATATTATCCTAAGGGAAAGGTGATATTTAGCCTAAGGGCATGGTGATATTGTGCCTGAGGGCATGACTATATTAGACTAAGGGCATTGTTACATTTAGCCTGAGGGCAGAGTTCTGATTGGCCTGAGAGCATGGTTCTTATTATCTTAGTATTAAATTATGTTTAATTGTTAAAAGAATAATAAAATTTCAATGTAACTGGTGGTTATATTTACTTTGAGTACTTACTAGTTTACTACATTTTATTATTGCACACTATTGTTGCACATTTTCACTGACAGTTGGGCATGAGCCTTTGGTGGTTGACTACTGGGATTTATTTTTCACACCCTGTTTGTGTCATGTCTTCGGCCCAAATAGACTATATTGTTGTAGGTGTCGATAGGGGAAAGGGTCCCTATACAGGTACATGTTTTTTGCAGAGGAGTAGGAGAGCATGAGACTGATCTTAGGCTTGCGATGCTGCCGAGTTCCCATTGCACTGTTTTTTGGTTTTTTTGTAGTTGTAATTTGAGTTGTATTGTATTATATTACAATGTATTCTATTTTTTATACTTTCATTGAATTAGTGACATGCTGCATCTTTATATATATATGACTGCTGGTTCTCTTTACTTCAGTTTTTCATTTCAGTTGTGTATTTTTTACTGTTTCCACTATTGTATGTTATTTATCTTTTTCGCTGTACTAAAATTTGACAAATGAGGGCATAGTTTCCCCACTATTAGACCTAGGCCCTCACTTATAGTCAGTAGCCTCTCGCGTTTTCGGAAATTCTCTTGATGTCATGTGACCAACCAGGTTCGGGGCACCCGTAGAGTGCACCCGGATCCAGGACGTTACAAAGTGGTATCACAGGGGTTCTATTCATTGACTTACTATTTGGAGCCTTATTCAGGGATAGGACAGAGCTGGTAGTTGGTAATAAGTTGTGCCTGGGTGTAGCTAACCCGTGTATAGGTAACATCCAGTCTACCTCAGTTATTGCAATTATTACTGGTTTTGTAATTTTACAGTTGATTTGATTTTCACCGTTGGGTGACACACTTGTGGTGTGCTGTTTATATGTTATACTTGGGTTCTATTTAGTTGTAACCTGATGAGATGAGGGTATTCCATCTCATGAATCATTTAGGAACATGCTAGAAATCACATGCAATGCATTCTTTCCATTCCATGTAGGTGCATTAGAAATTTCATGTTGTTGTGATAGTTGTTGTGCTAGAAAAGCATGCTGTTGTGATAGCTGATTTGATAAATACCCGCTATTTGATAGGGTATTGTTGTGTGAGGTTTTGATAGAATGAACGCCAAACTTTGGTTTTTGGGGAGTATGAGCCCTCAATAACCAGAATTTGGTGGATCATTGATGTGTTTACCTTGTCATGACATGTGTAATATTCGAAACCTTGATTCGCGGGGAGTATGGTCCCTCACAGATTGGAATTTCGCACTTAGATGTTTGTTTTAGTGTTTTTTTGGGTTCCAGAGTAGTTTCTGAGGCTTACTATCCGGAAAACTCAGGATACGTGCCTTGTAGTTCTATGGGCACATGCCTTGTGTTCTTCTATTCGGAAAGAAATGAAAAATTTTTATGTACATGCCGTGTACCCTTAGTACACGCCCTGCAGTCTCTTCCCATGTCATAGATCGTGTGGCTGGGGACACGAGGTAGGGAATGTCTTGGGGAAACACGATGTGTATCTATTGTATACGCCGTGTAGTGTTGACCTCGTGTCCGCCAGTGTAACTAACAACACCGATGAAGGAAGCATTAAGACATACATGTCGTGTCTACCTTGAACACGCTGTTTAGTCTGACCCAGGTACCCGGCTGTGTCACGAAAAACACGGGTCGGCGTTATCTTTCCTAGTACACGCCTTGCCCTTCTAGAACACACCGTGTAGTGTCAGCCGTGTAGCCGGCCGTGTAGCGAGCAACACGGGTCGGTCTAGGGATTCTTTAATCACGTCATGTCTTTTAGAAATATGCCATGTAATGTGACCTGGGTACAAAGGTCGTGTCATGAACAACACATGCCCGTGAAATCATATAGAGTACACGTCGTGTACCTATGGGACATGCCGTGTAGTTTTGTTTTAGGAGACCCGTGTGGCTTAGCCGTGTAGAAGGAATCGGGCAGGGAATAAAGATACACATACATGCTATGTAGTTAAGAGATAGGTCGTGTGTTTGGGGTGTCACACGTCCAGTCTTAGATGGAGTACATGCCCATGTGAATGGATTGTGAGAACACGTTGTGTAGTATTTATACAAGCTGTGTAATCAATTTTTATAAATCTTAAATGCTTTCTTTCTCCTGTTCCCTTCTTGGCCTCCTCGTTTTTGTTCTTTGATAATCATGATCTAAGGTGTGCATTTGACTTTGTAGAGACATACCACTAAGACAACCACTGGTTGTTCTCCAGGAGAGTGGAAACGATTATACTCCTAAGATGGTGGGTCGTGGGCTACCAATGGATCCTCCAACAGGCCCAGATGTGGCGCCAGCTGTTATACCCGACATAGGCGCGGAGGTGTAGTTCCGTGAAAGCTTCATGCGGTTCATGAAGACCTTTTAGGGAGCACTGCAGGCTGCCACATCTATGGAAGAGCTGACAAGTATATTATAGAAGCACCATTGGCCTACATTTTCAGGGGATGGAGGACCATAAGCTACAGAGTCATGGCTAGATTCGATATAGACGATATTCAAGCATCTTGAGATGCCTCTAGGGAGGAGGGTAAAGATTACTACATACATGCTGCGTGATTCCGCCAAAAGGTTTTGGGATATTACCACCTAGTCTGAGAATCACCATGACATGGCGTGGGCAGATTTTCAGAAAACCTACTATGAATTTTTCTTCTCGGAGACGCCGTGGGCAGATAGAGCTCGAGAGTTCATGAATCTGCAGCAGGGCACCATGTCAGTGATGGATTATTCTTCTCTCTTCACCAAGCTTCAGCGTTTTTCACCCGTTATAGTGGTTTATGAGGCATTGAGATTTATACACTTTGATTATGGTCTTCGATATGACATCCGAACACTGGTGAATGTTTTCAGGTTTCCTACCATGCACGATATTGTGAAACAGGCACCGATTACAGAGAAAAACCTGTGGGAAGCTAGTGGTGTGGGACAGGGTGGTTCAACACCAGTTTCTGGTACTATTTTTACTGATAAGAGGAAAAGACATATGGGCTTCTCTCACTGTGGCAGTACTAGCAAGAAAAATTCTACAGGTGGCCAGGTTATTTTCTACCAGTGTGGTAGAGAGGGGAACAAGAGACCTCCGTGTCCATGAGGCCCAGTGGAGTGCTGAGATTGTGGAAAGGTGGGTGATCTGTAGCGCTTTTTCAGGTCGTTTCTACCAGTGGAATGTGAGAGGGGTTCTGTGTAGACTCCGCGTGTGGGAGAAGGACCAGCAGCTTGTTACCAGTCGATAAATTGGAATATGTCAGGGCGTGCGAGTAGAGATGGTGGTTGTGGCCGTGGTAGCCAGACACTATGATCTCAAAGACATTAGAGAGGGTCAGCTCAGGGTATCTTGGTAGTGTCACAGGGTTGTGGCATTGGGCAGACATATGCAGTGTAATGGACCCAACATGAGCAGGATCGCGGACCTTCCACTGTCAGAGGTCCTATTCTAGTTGCTTCTGTTTTATCTTCTGCACTTTTTGATATGGGTTCTAGACATATATTTATATCTGTACTCACTGTGAAGAGCCTTGGGCTATGTGTTTATTCTTATTTTTCTGATGTTATGATTCTATACACTCCGTTGGGAACTAGAACGATTGGTGTGCATCAATGAAGGGAGTGCCCCTAGAGGTTGGTGGGTGTCACATTCTATGGGACCTCTTTGTCTTAGAGATGACGAGCTATGATGTCATTCTCAGGATGGACTGGTTGGTTCCCTTCCGAGCCTTTGTGGATTTCTATCATCTCAGGGTGAGTTTCACATCACCAGAGGGAGGGGAGTTTCTATACAAAGTATAATGGGATGTACAAGAATGTCGAGCTACACCTGATCATCATGGGCAAGGTGGAGTGACAGCCTAGATTGTGAGTATATATCTGGATCATCAGGGGACTTGTCAGTAGGATTTCCCTCCAGCAGTTGATCGTTTCAGGGATGTCTTCCCAGATGACTATCAGGTCTTCCTCCAGAGTGAGAGGTGGATTTCTCTATTGAGCTTGTGCCTGGAGCAGCATCGGTGTCCATTCCTCCTTATAGGGTGGCTACACCTGAGTTGTAAAATCCTAAGAGGCAGTTAGAGGAGTTACAGGCAAAGGGTTTTATCTAACCCAGTACTTCTCCTTGGGGTTCTCAAGTCCTTTTTGCGAAGAAGGCAGATGGTACCCTCAGACTCTATGTGGATTATCGGAAGCTGAACGAGTTGGCAATTAAGAACAGATATCCCTTACCAATGATTGATGATCATTTTGATCAACTTTGAGGAGAACGAGTGTTCTCGAAGATTGACTTGAGATCCGGATATCATCAGTTACGTGTTAGACCATCGGATATACCGTTTACAGCTTTTCAGAGTACATAAGGTCTATACGAGTACTTGGTTGTGTCGTTCGGACTCACGAATGTGCCAACAGTTTTCATGGCTCTGATGAATCAGGTGTTCCACCCTTATATGGATTCTTTTGTAGTAGACTTTGTGGATGATATCTTGGTGTACTCTCACACTCGACACGACCATGCAACCCATCTTGAGATCGTATTGAGTACACTGAGAGAGCATCATATATATGATAAGCTGTCAAAGTGCCACTTTTGGATGGACCAGATACACTTCCTGGGTAATATCATCTCAGAGGCAGGAGTTGCGGTAGACCCAGATAAAGTGAGAGAAATAGTTTCCTAGAAACAACCTAAGAATTTGTTTGAGATATAGAGTTTCTTGGGGATGGATGGTTAATACAGGTGCTTTATACAGGACTTCTCCAACTTAGCAGCGTCGTTGACGAGTTTGACTATGAATGGTGTGAAGTTTGCTTGGTCAGAAGCTTGCGAGACAGCCTTTCAAGAGTTGAAGGGATGGGTGACATCAGCGCCAATCTTGATACTTCTAGAGAAAGGGAAGAGCTATACTGTTTACTGTGATGCATCAGGTATTGGGTTGGGAGCAGTGTTGATGCAGGTCAATCGAGTTGTTGTGTACGGGTCTCAGTAGTTGAGGCCACATGAGAGGAATTACCCGACGCAAGACCTCGAGTTGGTTGCAGTTGTTCATGTGTTACGCTGTTGGAGACATTATCTCTTGGGAGAACATTTTTTGGTGTTTATGGACCAGAAAAGTCTCAAATATATCTTTACCCAGCGTGACTTGAACTTGAGATAGCAGAAGTGGGTTGAATACCTACAATCCTTCGACTTTGAGCTTACCTATACACCTGGTATGGGTAATGTAGTAGCTGATGCACTAAGTAGGAAGACTCAGACACATGCAGTGCATGAGGCTAGTAGTGAGTGGCAGCTTATGGATTTGTTCTCTGAGATGCATTTGGAAGTGCACGATAGTCATGGGAAAACCTATCTTTCATCCTTAGTTGTGACTTCTACCCTCTTGGATAGAGCGAGGATGAGATAGCTATCAGATTTAGAAGGCCTAGTTCTACGGGAGTCGGTGGGAAGTGAGGACTATCCTCCTGGTTGGATGATATGCGATGATGAGGTATCGTGTATCCATGGATGAGTGTGGGTTCTAAGGGATATACGCGAGGATCTGATGCGGGAGTTTCATGCTTCAGCATGGGCTGTACATCTCGGGGTTACCAAAATGTATCGTGAATTGAGACATCAGTATTGGTGGCCGAGTATGAAGAGAGAGGTAGCTGGTTTTGTTATGAGATGTTCCACCTGTCAGCAGGTCAAGGTAGAGCATCAGAGGCCAGTTGGACTGTTACAGTAGTTACCCATTCCGGAATGGAAATGGGATGATATCACTATGGATTTCGTGACTGGGTTGTTGAGGTCACCTCGAAGCAGTGATGTCGTGTGGGTTATTGTGTACAGACATACAAAGGTAGATCAGTTTTTTCCAATCAAGGAGACCTTCGGTGTTGATGAGATCGGAAAGTTGTATATCTGAGAGGTAGTACGTCTTCATGGGGTCCCATGTTCTATTGTTTCTGATAGGGACTCCAGCTTTACGTCTCATTTCGGGTAGAGTTTTCAGAGGGCACTGGGTACACAGGTGCTTCTGAGCGTAGCTTACCACCCTCAGACCGATCGCCAGTCAGAGCGTACGATACAGGTGCTTGAGGAAATGCTACGTGCAAGTGTCCTGGACTTTGAGGTGATCCTGGTAAAAGCATATACCCTTGTCTAGTTTGCCTAAAATAATAGTTTTCAGGCAACAATTGAGATGGTACCTTACAAGGCTTTGTATGGTAGGTCATGCCATTCACCATTGTGCTGGTTGGAGGCAGGTGAGGCAGATTTACTGGGACCACGTCTCAGGCAGGAGACTTCTGAGTAGGTCCAGTTGATACAGAAGCGAATGGCTACTGTGCAGTCTCGTCAGAAATCTTATGCTGATCGCCGCAGATGACCCTTGGAGTTTGTGGTCGGGGATCAGGTTTTTTTATGTGTTTCACCAAGGCTGGGACACAGAAGGATCAGAAGACAGGGTAAACTTTCACCGAGGTATGTGGGGCCATTTGAGATTCAGGAGAGAGTCGGGTCAGTTGCATATCAGTTGCAGTTACCACAGAGGTATCAAGCCATGCATGATGTCTTCCATGTATCTCAGCTATGCCGTTATCACTCAGATTCGACTCATGTCTTTCAACTCAAGGTGTTTGAGCTTCAGGTCGATTCATCCTTTGAAGAGAATCTAATTCGTATTTTTGATAGGAGAATGAAGGTTCTCTGAGGCTAGTCAGTTCCTCTCCTATGGGTGCTATGGCAGCATGGCCAGGTGCAGGACAAACCTGGGAGTGGGAGACCGACGTACGTGCTCAGTGGCCGGAGTTGTTCATAGCTTTATCTTCACCACCCTTGGAAGGGAAATTCGGGGACGAATTGCGTTAAGGGGGGATGTTTGTAAGAACCCAGTTCTTATTCTTGAGGTACAAGCTTCTTCTTTTCCTTTTTCCTTAAGTGTATTTGGTAAAATAAGGAAAATGGGGAAAACCACCAAATTTAATGGGTACACGCCATGTACTTTTCCACAGGCTGTGTACTTTGGCCATGTGGGATGAGTACACATGACGTGTAGGCCTGTTAGGGATGAAGGGTGTAAAAACCGACTACACGCCATGTACTAGGTATTTACACACCATGTAATTAGTCTTTAGGTGAATAGTAAGGTGGTGAATGTAACCGCCAGCAGAGCAACAATACACACCGTGTAATCAAGAATACACACTGTGGAATCATGTTGTCAAGTGAACAATTTCGCGGTGGAATGAAGCCACCAGAGGGACAGTTAAAAAAAATGAAAAGTACACGCTGTGTACTTGAGAGTATATGTCTTGTAGTCTGTTTTTTCACTTAAAATGGAAAGTAGCCTCCTCATTTTTTAGAGGAGGCAGAACCTCTATTTGGAGCTTGGGAGGACGGCCAGAGATTTGGAGATCTCCCAACCGCACACCGGGAATCGGTTTCTTCCACTGTCAATCTTGTTGGAACCACACGAGTAATCCCTCCCATATCCTTGCATTATTCTTACCAATTCTTCTTCTAAGCAATGCTATTTGCGTTTGAACTATAATTCTTTTATCCCATATCTCTGTCATTCTTGGGCGTTTTGGGAGGCGTCGTTCATGTATACCGATCAGGGGTGATCGAGGTAGGTGGTCTGGTGTTCATTCCAACTGTTGGGTTGATTTTTTGTGTACCATGGTGCTAAGAACCCATGTTTCAGGTATCGTATAGCTGAGTCCTTTGTTGATAAAGTATCTAAAGTTGTAGAGATAATCTAATGATAAATTAAAGCTATTGTTTGGGATCACTGCTTGGATCCAGGGCCACCCTAGGGGGTGCGTTCCTCTATTTAACCATTTTTCCTGGATACCCGAGGGTATACCATGATTATTTGCCTGTTTAATGTTTTATTGAAAGGAAATTTGGTATAAAATTGCTTTTTATGCATTGGACTCGACCTGGTTACTTGCGCCTGAGGGCAGTGTTCTATTTTATCTTGAGGGCATGGTTTTGATTATCCTGAGGGCATAGTTATATTAGCCTAAGGGAAAGGTGATATTTAGCATGAGGGCATGGTGATATTGAGCCCGAGGGAATGACTATATTAGCCTGAGGACATTGTTACATTTAGCCTGAGGTCAGAGTTCTGATTATCCTAAGGTCATGGTTCTGATTAGCTCAGAATTAAATTATGTTGAATTTTTAAAAGAATATTAAAATGGAAATGTAACTGGTGGTGATAGTTACTTTGTGCACTAACTATTTTACTGCATTTTATTATTTCACACTGTTGTTGCACATTTTCACCGATAGTTGGGCACGAGCCTTTGGTGGTTGCCTACTGGGATTTATTTCTCACACCCTGTTTGGGTCATGTCTTCGGCCCAAAAATACTATATTGATACAGGTTTAGATAAGGGAAAGGGTCCCTATACAGGTACATGATTGTTGTAGAGGAGTAGGAGAGCATGGGAGCGAGCTTAGGCTTGCGATGTTGCTGAGTTTCCATTGCACTGATTTGTTTTGTTTTGTTATACTTTTACTTTGAGTTGTATTGTATTGTATTGCAGTGTATTCTGTTTTGAATACCTTCATAGAATTAGTAACATGCTGCATCTTTATATATATGACTTATGGTTCTCTTTACTTCAGTTGTCCATTTAAGTTGTATATTGTTTACTGATTCCATTGTTGTATGTTATTTATCTTTTCCACTGCGCTTCACTTTGACAAATGATGGCATAGTTTCCCACTATCAGACCTAGGCCCTCACAGCTAGTCGGTAGCCTCTGGAATTCGAAAAAATGCGCTAGAGGTCATGTGACCAACTGGGTTTGGGTCACCCGTTGAGTGCACCCGGATCCGGGACGTTACATTATGAGTTTACAGTGATGCCTTTTGGACTGACTAATGCACCCTTTATTTTCATGGATTTAATGAATAGAGTTTTCAAGGAATATCCTGACAACTCTCTTGTGGTATTCATTGATGATATCCTGTTGTACTAAAAAAAAGCTATGAAGACCATGAGGATCACTTGTGGATTATTCTGAAAACTCTTAGAAGAAATTAATTATATGAGAAGTTTAGAAAGTGCGAATTCTGGATTCAATCAGTTTCTTTTCCAGACCATATTGTCTCTAATGATGGAATCCTAGTTGATCCTACAAAGAAAAAGTCAATACAAGATTAGGTCATGCTAACAAACATAATGGAGGTATGCGATTCTATTGGCTTAGTAGGTTACCATCTTCGTTTCCTTTAGAATATTGCCTCACTGGAAAACCTACTAACCAAGCTCACACATGAAGGATTTCTGTCTGTATAGACAATGTAATGTAATGAATGCTTTGAATAATTGAAAGGAAGACTTGTCAATTCTCTAATTTTGACTCTTTAGTCTGGAAGTGATGGATTTGTTATATACAACGATGCATCAAAGAATGGACTGGGTTGCATCCTTATGAAAAATGGTAAATTTATTGCTTATGCATTGATACAGTTGATGACGCAGGAGAAAAATTATCCAACTCATGATCCTGTGTTAAAACCTATAATCTTTGCTCTTAAAATATGGACACATTATCTCTACGGAGAAAGATGTGAGATATATACAGACCAAAAGAGTTTGAAATATATTTTCACACAAGAAGAACTCAACCTGAGGCAAATAAGGTGGCTCGAGTTACTCAAAGATTACGAATTTTCAATACACTACCACCCAGTAATGGAAAATTAGGTGTCAGATGCATTATGAAAGAAAGATCATGGACTCCTGACCCAAATGAGGATTTAAAGAGATCCAATATTCATGGATCTACTGAATATGGATATGGGAATTTTTAATGAAGTAGAAACATATTTCCTCTTTCAAATGATTGCTAAACCATCTTTATTAGATAAGATAAAAGTCACTCAATCTAATGATGAGAATCTGCACAAGAAAACTATTGCTGTTAAAGATGGGAGATTGGAAGACTTCATGTATGAGGAAGGAGTTCTAAAGTTTGGGAAGAGGTTATGTGTCCCATTATTACTTGAGTTAAAAAGGGAACTATTAGACGATGCTCATAGTTCAAATTTCTCAATAAACCTGAGTAACACAATGATGTATATATATTTGATGTAATATTTTTTGTGGGATAATATGATGCGGGAAATTTCTGACTACATGTCAAGGTGTCTAATTTTTCAACAAAGTGAAGGAAGAGAGACAACATCCTAGAGGAGTGATGAAACCTATACCTATTCCTATGTTGATGTGGTAAAACATTAATATGTATTTTATCCTTGGACTACCAAGGACACCTTGAAGGATTGATGCAATATGGGTAATTGTTGATCGTCTCACAAAATAAGCACATTTCCTTCATATAAGATTGGATTTACCACTTGAGATCCTGGAAAGACTTTATATTAATGAAGTTGTAAGACTTCATGGTGCACCTCAATCTATTGTGTTCGATTGAGATCCTTAGTTTACACCAAAATTCTAGAAAAGTCTCTAGAAGTATTTCAATACTGAACTTCATATGAGTACTGCCTATCACCCCAAAAATGACGGACATTCTAAATGGACTATTCAAACTCTGGAAGACATGTTGATATCATGCTCTCATAACATCCAAGGTATGTGGGATCAATACTTTGCTTTGGTGGAATTTTCCTACAACAATAGTTTCCATTATAGTATTCAAATGGCTCGACATTAAGCATTATAAGGAAAGAGATATCGATCTACAACTTGTTGAGACGAAGTTGGTGAGAGGAAACTTATAGTCCGAGAACTTATTGAAGAGACCACAAAAAAGGTGAAGAAACATCAAGCCCATATTAAAGCATCCCAAAGTAGGCAGAATAGTTATACTGACAACCGATGAAAGGATTTATAATTCCAAGTGGGAGATCCTGTCTTTCTAAAAGTATCTTCATGGAAGGGTGTCTTAATCTTCGGTATGAAAGGGAAATTGAGCCCCAGGTACATCGGACTTTTTGATATTCTGGAAATAATCAGAGCTGTATCATACCATTTAGAAATGCCTCCATGTATCTCCAATGTTCATGATGTGCTCCATGCGTCATTGTTGAATAAATACATGCCAGACCCAATGCATGTACTCACCTATGAAGAAATATAACCGCAACCAGATTTTTCATACTTTGAAGAGCCTATCAGGTTCCTTGACACAAGGGAACAGGTATTGAGGAACTAGATGACTCGTCTAGTAAAGGTTATTTAGAAAAACCAGAATATGAAGGAAGAAACATGGGAACCTGAGGATGTTATGAAGAAGAACCACCCACATCTTTTTTATAGGTCTTTATAAATGAAAAAATTTCAAGGATGAAATTTCTTAAGGGGGGAATAATGTACCACCCCAAACATTTTATGGTATGTTTCTCTTAAATAAATTTGAGTCATGGAGAATATTTCATAAAGCACCGAGTTTCTTTGATACAAAACGTTTTTATTTAAAAGATAGTCATATCCTAGCCATTGAACTTAAATTTTCCACTTGTGTGTTTTGAATTTAAAAAATATGACATACACGGTTGTGTTTATGATGATATTTAGAGTCTGATAGAATTAACTTAATTTTTGGGGAATAGTAACATAACCTTATGAATAGTAACCCACCCTTATGAATAGTAACATACCCTTATGAATATTAATATGGATCTTATGAATGATATCCACAGCCATGAATGTATAAATAAATTTAGGCACCTTAAAAATGATGTTGAATAATTTAAGTGTTTATATTTTTCGATTAAATAATTATTTTAATTAAATATTAAAATAATCACATTTAGATAATTATTTTCTAAAAATTGACTTCATTTTTGGATTCTACACTTCTATAAATGGTTAGGGTGATTTGTTTGGGATTTTTCTGAAATACTTGAATTTTTTATGAAAAGTAAAATGCGATAATTTATGATAAATTCTAAATAAGGGATTTATTGAGTCATTGATAATGATTTGATGATATAAGACTAATTGGTTCGAAGTCACATGCATTTATTACTTTTTATGGTCATGGAATAATTAATTTTCCTTGTATTGTGAAGAAATAATAAACTAATGATCACAAAATTATGAAAACCCTCCTCTCCTCCACTATAAACCCCCTCCCCTCACTCCCCCTTCTCTTCACTCCTCTCAAGCCTTGTGACTTGCCAATATTCTACCCAAATATCTCCCCAAGCACCTCCCCCACATCCAAAAGACCCTAGCCTCTTTAGAATACCAAAAACTCTCCCCTTAAGAGGTTCACAAAGGAGGAAATCTCAAGAGGCAAATTCCTCTTTCCAATTCCTTCTTTTCTTTTATGTTCATGTCTTTTTGTTTATTTCCTCACCTCCCTTCACAAAAATATTATGATAAATCCAGTGACAAAAAATTTCTGGAATGTTTTTATGCTAATGTGATATTCCATTATCTTCTCTCTTTTCCCTGAATTTTATTTGAAATAAATGAAAGCATCGTTTGAGATGTTCCAATTTAGCACATTCAAGGACAATTGTTTATCAATTTCTATTATTATATTTAATTATGGCCATGAAACCATTTGTGTTATGGTTTAACGATATTATTATATATGTAAAATATCCTATTTTTCGTTTTTTAATCCTTTTTTACAAATGGTATTATGTTATAAATCAAAACTTGTTCTTTGTAATCAAACCCACCAATTAACAAAAACGGTTGTCACTATGGTTTTATATAATAATTCGACTTCACTCCATGTAACCAAATTAAATTAAAAAACATGTAATCTCTTGGATTTTCACTAATAGAATATAACTTCAATTCTGGACAACCACTTTCATCTTACATGTTCATCCAAACATGAATATAAACGAACCGGTCATTAAAACCATGTAAACAAACGAGCTCGAATAATGAATGTGAACATCATAACCAATCAAAACTGTTATAAATGAACTTAAAATGATTTTACTAATCCAATTAAATATATAATAGGTTCTGTAATTATTAATTAATAATCATATTTTGTTTATTCAGGTCTTTAATAACAAGTGGAGAACACCAACAGATTTATGGTAACTAATCCTCTCTCCCACTTTTGTTCAAGAATCTGCCCTATCTTGTGCTCATTTATTTTTAATACCTCATGATGGTGTATGTTTTTGCACCTCCCCCATACTTCCCTTATTTTATATAAATAATGTGATAACCCTTTACCTCTCATTAATCCCTACCTCTCATTAATCCCTCACAAGAACACTTGTTACCATGCCGAAATGTTTGTAATGAGTTTTCTCATATCACTTTCAATTATGTGGGATTTCCATTGATCACCTCTTATTTATTATATGTGTTATAGGTGTACTACCATTTGAAATATATTTTATTGATTCTATTAATATTCTTGGTATCTTGTGATTAATTTTGTGGTTATTAAATTTTTGTCATACGACTCAATTGATTAAAATATGGTAACGAGCTTTGTCTCAATTTTCACTTCATTGTGACTTTCTTAGTATTGTGCACCCACTCTTTCTTATGTGGTGTACCTACTGCCCATGTGAGATAAATTTTAAATTGAAATTATATTCTATTTAAATTTCCATATTCTCATATCATAGATATGATTATTGTCTAATCCGTATATCATTTTACATACGGTATTTATTTTGAATGTTGTTTTGACTGTGGAAATATTGATGAATCTATATCCTCTATTCTATAGGGATAATGTAATGGTATATTTCTATTGTGTTGAATCTATGTATAAATAATTTTTTGGACATGTTGTGGCAGGTGGGGCCTGCTACATCCCCTCAATGAATCGGTATGTCTCATGAGACAAATCAGTTGGCGACAAACCCTTCGAGTTTGATTCCAAAAATCAGACGGGATTCTACCTACAGAACTAAACAATTTTAATAGTATTATAGTATCATGTTCCAGATACATGACATCCAATTAATAATCATTATTTTTATTCATTATCAGTTATTAGTATACATGAGGTTTCCACTATAACAAAATCTATAGATACAGTTTCATTCTCAATTTATTAATGGTGTGAGTTTTTCATTTATTCACCATGCCATATTGATTATGTCAAATTCTTTAAAATCTAGTTATTATTGATTAATGATTCATCTATTTTGAAACCTTATTGAAAGTTTGAGATCGCCCCTTGAATTGTTTACTTTCCACTAGTGATTAAGAGGAGATCATTTAGTGAGTTATTGTGGATGCAATTTTTATTTTTTTGTTATGTATTGTATTTTGTAACATTTTCCAATGTAATTTGAGTAACATTTATGTATCTAGTTTCTTCAAGACTACTAAAATGATTGTTCCTTTGGGATTTTCCTTCCTTCTAACCATTAAAATATAACAAGTAATGCACCGATGCTAGTCTAAAGAGTTTGGGGCGTTACAATGAATATATATAATACGTTTATAATTATATTTAAAAATTATGTATATAAAAATATATAAAAATATATAAATGTATAAATAAAGTTATAATTATATAAAAATATTTACAAATATATTTATAAAATGCATATTTACTATATTTATAGAATTAAATATTTATAATTATAAATTAATGAATATAATTTTTTAAAAGTATTTATATTATAATAAATAAGTAATTATATATTTAAATAATTATAAAATTATAATAACTACATTTAAATAATGAATATATTTAATATTTTTATAATTATATAATTATAATTGTTATGTATATGTATAATTATATAAGTATATGTAATGATATAAATATATTTATATTTATATACAAATATTTATAAATATATTTACAAATATATATATTTATATTTATAATTTTAAATCCTTTATCAGTGCTAAATTTATAGTTAATATATTTAAATAATGAATATATTTACTATATTTATATTTATATTTAAATATATTTAAATATAAATATATATAATGATAAAAATATATTTATAATTATAAATTTATAATTATAAATATATTTACAAATATATTTAATTATAAATATATTTATAAATATATATTTACAATATTTATAAAATAATATATTAATAATTAATAATAAATTAATGTTTTTTTAAAAAGTATTTATATGATTATAAATAAATAATTATATATACAAATAATTCAAAATTCTATTAAATTTATTTAAATAATGAATATACTTAATATATTTATAATTATATTAATAAATATTTATTATAAATATATAATTATATTTATATACATTTATTATAAATATATATAAATATAGAAGTAAATTTATAATAATATACAAATATAGATAGTTTTTTAAAATATGTTTATTAATAATTATAATTATAAATCTTTTATTAGCGCTTCATTATCACTGATAATGATATATCATTATCAATTCTAAAAAATCATGTATAATGAAAATTTTATCTGTGCTTATTATTTTAGCATCGATAAAAGCTATCTTTATCAACACAGTTTTGAATATACTGATAAAACCCTTCTCGATATTTTTAAAAGAACCCTAACTAAAAATATTTCAGTCACACTTGTCAAGCTCTCATGGAATTCCATTGATGTCGTTGCTCCCCCTTGACTTTCTCTCAGACGAATCAGGCCTTGAATATAATGTATGTTACTTTTTTCTCGTCTTGTCTCATTGCTTTCTTGTTCGGGTTCTATTCTATGTGTTAGTGTGGAATTTTATTTTCTCAGTACACTTATGGGTTCCATTTTTTGGGTATCAACTCGTTCTCACTTGACTGGTACTGATTTCAGAAACATGGATGATCAAAACCTTACCCTTTGAGTTCAATTAGTGACCTATAATTGGTTTGGGACTTATAGTGTTTTTTTTGTGGGTTATTGTTTTATTTTCTTCCTGAACTATTTCGGGCATCCAAAGAATAACTATTTTATAGTTTTAGCATAAATTATTCTATTTGGGATCAATCAAACAATCATGGGATTATGTTATTCTTTAGTGGGAATCCATGTGGATTCTCCATGACTGATTCACCTTGGATTCCACATAAATATAGTTATATAATTTATTTTCAAAATGTAACCCATTGTGTATTCTGTTATAGGATGAATCTTTTTCTCTAACTCTTCCCATATTTATTTTTATTAACCTCATTTTGAATCTAATACTTTTGTAATTTATTACTCACAATCTTGGTGTCAGTTGTTAACTCATTGCAAAAATATTGATTTTCTGATACTTTGATTTTTGTCTTCATTTTAGAAATTTATCTTTCCTTCACCATCCACTTCCTAGGACTTAAATTTCCCATTCTTCATAGAAGTTCAATCCTCTTTTTAATTTTTAATTGTGCGTTCAAGTATAATATAAACCTATTGAGTTGATATCATGTCTCTTCTAGTTGTGGGGAGATGTTCTGGAATGCATTCCAACTTTAATAAAAATTTTCACATCTTTCTTACACATTTTTTCATTGTTCTTAATATTTAATCCTTCTTGAACATCATATTCAAAATATAGTTTAATATTTTAGTTCATATTCATAAGATCATTAATTTATTATTCATTAATCACTTTTCCTAAGAATAATTTCTTGTGTATTCATGCACTTATTCTTTCATTATTTCTAGGGAAGATGATATCTATGGTTTTTATGTGGTATTTAGTTGTTTGGATAATGTCCCATGCTATTTATTTATTTCATGATTTTCTTGTATTAAATGATCTCAAATAACTATATGATAACTTCAATTCTATTATCTTTTTTTTTTGATTTTTGGTGCTATATCTCACCTATCCCAAGTGGAGTTTCACTTTTTTCAACAGATTAAAATTTACACTAATTTATAGGAACTAGAGTAATGGAATTAATTATTGTCCCTCAATGGAATGGAAATATCGTATCTTTATGATGTATGGCCTAAATTTGAAAATTTATCAACCTTTAATTGATTCTCTTGTTTAGAAAAAAACCATTAAGTCTTAGGTAATTTTTAAATCAAAACCCCTTAAAAGAAAAAACATGACAAATAGATTAAAATAAAATAATTAATGGGTGAATTAAGATTTAATATTTCAATTACATATTGTATTATTAATATAAAAAATATATATTCATAACATGAAATATGTATCAATTAATGAAAATTGATAAAATACCATAAAGAATTTTATAATAAATTAATAAAAATATATTAATTGAAAGAAAATTATTTTTCTTTTTAAATTCAAGGAATTATATGAAAAACATTTATAATAAAGTCATGGTATAGTTTACCAAATGAATACCAAAAATATGTTCCACACAATGAAACATGTATGAAATAATTAAAATTTTGAACAACAAACCCTAACATCAAAATTCTTCTTAGTGTTCCATAGTATCACTTCTTGTATAGTGAATTTAGATTCATTATAAATATATATGAAAAAAATATTTATATTTATAATTCTAAACTAATTTCAAATATAAATTTTTATTACCCATTTAGAATTAATTAATTGTCAATGTAAATATTTTTGTGTTGACTATTTTTTCTCTATTTAATGTTATAACTTTGAGGATCTGATCCTTACTATTTGGTCATGGTTTTTTCATATACATATTATTCATTGTGGTGTTTAGTATTTTGTTGAAATATTTATGGAGTATAATTGAAATTTTATGGAACATATTGTGATTTTTTTCAAATGAATATATGAATTTTATTTCTAGATATTCTGATTCTCAAAAAAGAAATGATTTTATTTGTGAATAAAAATATGCATATCACATTTCATGAATCCATAAAACATATCATATTAAATAAATTTATATAATATTATCAGTACCTAATATTTCTGAATCATTCATAGAAAACACTTTAAAAATTCATTCTTTTAGGTGGTAAAAAACACAAAATATAGTGTCCTATAATAATAGAATGAGTAAAAATTTCTATTTCATAATTATAAAATTACTATTATAGAATATTAATTATTTTCTATAAAATAAATTATTTTGATAAATCATATTTAAGAAGAGTAATATGAATAAAATAAGGAGGAAAAATCATGAAAAAATATCATTTATGTTCAGAGATTGAATCTCCTCTTGAAGGACCTCTTAGAAATGAGTAGTTTAAAACATTTTGTAGAAAAAAAATCTCAATAACATTGGAGAATGTTATTATAAAATTAAATATGGTATTATATAAGAGAGAGTTTATCTTTTGGGTGTATCTTTGAAGGACTGGAAGGTGCGTCCTTTTTTACGACAATGATGTGGAAACTTTGTAAATATATGTTTCTTATTATAAAATGGGATGATATATTCTTTGTAACTGTATCCAAATTAGAAAGATTTGGATTATAAGGTCGGGTAGGTATAAAAAAAACTTCCTAATTAATTAAATATACCTTTTTGGTATATTTGTGGAATTGTGTCTTAATATAACACCTTGTTAATCATTCAAACCACTATAGTGGTTGCTGGATTTTAATATATTAAAACATTACATACTATAGGGATCATACTTTAAATAATATTAATTTACTCTCTTAGGATAATATAAAAACCAATTTTAAAAAAAGTTCTTTGAAAAATATATCTTTCTAATATTGACGATTTTAATAATATCATATTTATTACTCATCCTCAAAAAATTTAATTAATTCCTTTGTATTAGACCAAATTAAATCATTATTTGAAATGAATATATATATATAATTATAATAGATTTTTTTTAAAATAATTTTTATATCCTTTTTATTTTCTAATGTTTTATTATTATTTAGATTTTCATAATGATGATTAACATTTTATGCTCGTAATGTATTAATTTTTACCTTTCCCTATAATATGTTTTATTTTAGTTTTTTTAGTTTAGTGTTGTGTGTGATAAAATTTAACGTGGATTTCATTTATTTAAAGGAATTTACAAACACAAATCTTAGGGTTTTATAAGGATACAAATACTACATCAAATAGAGACATAAATAATTAATCACTCCTAACAACATGATGTATTATTTCTTTTATACCAACATGGAGACTTGCCATAATGTTTGAAACAAGTGGAACTAGGAAATCATGCATCCCTTTCCACAAGAAGACAATAATATAATCTTGGTGAAATAATTTTTCTATTCAAGAAATATTGGTTTATTTATAATCAATCCATGGTGATCATTTATCTCAGCCCATTAGGAATGGAGAACGATTTATAAAAGAGTATGGTAACTTTGAACATGTATTATATGATCAATTCATCCATCAAACCATGTTGTGCCTAAGAATTTTTTTCTAACCCATATCTTCCATTTCTTTATTTATTTTCAACCAACATGTTTCTATTATAAAATTTCATTTTATTAAATGTATTTCATTCTTACACCATTTCTTACAAGAAAAAATGAGTCTTAACACAGTGAATTAGGGTCATATAAGTTATGGGTATCTAGAAAACTAATTTCACATCATATTTAATAAATCAAAATTCTTAACAATACATTATCAAGGGTATATAATGCTAAAAAATTCTTGAAATAAAATATAAATTGAAGATTGTGGAAGAAAATAGAAGAGGCAGAATCCAATTTCATGTGTCCTAAAAATTTTATAATAAATTGAAATGATGTGAAATTTACCCCATATTTAATAAATAAGTTATTTATAACATTTTTATCTTAACATAGAAAATAAAATCACACGTCACTAATGAATTATATTTATTTTATAAAATAAGATCTAAAAGACTATATTAAATTCAAATTCCACATATATTTTTTATTCACTTGATATCAAACCATTTCCAACCAATCTCTCTAGTAATATGAGGGGAGGAGGAGTGTCACCCATCAATTAATCTATAAAAATTTTCCTTGGGGTTGAGGTTAAATTATTTTTCCCCCACAGGTGATGATAACCAGATTTTTCCCACTCCATTAAATCTCCACTCAGTTTGTTAATGAAACACCACATGTAAAACCACATAACAGGATAATAAATTAATAAACATAAACTTCTAAAACCTTTTGGAATCCAAATTAGAAAGGTTATAGATTATATCCTACAATTAGCAAAATTTTGTCCTAGAATGATAAGTGCTTATGGATTTCTATCATCAGACCAAAAGTTGTTTCCCTTTTATGAAGTAATTGAAATCTTTATTTTCATGTTGAAACTATAATGGTTGTCTCAGCATGAGTGTGTGTAATACCATCCAGTTGAGCCTTCTCAGGGTCACACCAATTAAGGATCCTCTAATAGGGATCATATTTCTACTGCGGCTGTTTTTTATCATATTTTGGAAATAAACTAAGAAATATTTCACGATTCTTCACCAACTCCTTATCTAGAAACATTTAGATTTAAGGATACAAATATAATCCCAATCATATTTATCTCTCAAATAGTTATTGTTTAATTTTTTTTCTTAAGTATCATCCCCCATATTTTCTAGACATGTACCTATGATTCTTTAACTACTCTCAGTGGTTTTCATCCTATACCAGGTATCATTGATACATTTGGGTCCCCCTGATTATAATTATCTATAACTTTAATGTTTTATTATTAATATCTTATGTGGATTTTTTTTTTAAAATTAATATTTTTTAAACGTAATATGATAGATATAAATAAAAAATGGATTCATGCTTATCTTATGACACAAGTGTATGAAGATTGAGTAAAATAGTTTATCCTATTTGTAATAGGGAATACATATGACCCTTATCAAATCATTTTTCTGTGTTTAAGTTGTTGATATTAAATAAAAATTAGTAAAAAATAGTTACAAGAACATTTGATTTGTAACAAAATATATTAAAGATATAAATATTGGACTAAACATGGGGAAAAAAATCGTGCACACTGATTGGCATAACACGACAAGTTATGCATCATTTGATATGAAGACTAGATTGAATTATGTTGTATATCATATAGAATAAATGGAAATGGAAAATGAAGATGTCATTTTTTGATTGTCTCATGTTGTTTGAAAAGTTAAATATAAATTTTAAGATTCCATTGTATACCGGTTGTACTAAATACACAACAATGTTTTCTGTATTGAAGTTATATAATTTGAAAGATACTATAGATGTGTTGTTTTAGAAGGTATATGATAATGATAAAGGCCCACGAGTGGGTATGTAAATTGTGTTTGTAAAAACATTGGTGAATTCAAAACACATATCTTGTTATGCAGGGATCCTTCCCTTCCCTCTTAAAGATTAGTGAGAAGCATAAATAAATAAGGGAAATAATACAGTTAGGCATAGTGGTTCAGGTTACAAAGATACCCTAGTCTACCTTAGCAATGCTTAACGTCCTGATCTTGGTGATTCTCACCAGAAGGTCCTCTTATCCAGATACATCTGAATCAAACAACTATGTGTGGGAAGTTGAAACCTTAACATCTTTTATAGGGCCTTATGGTTCTTTTATAGGGAACAAAAAACCCAAATCATTATATAAGGAGCTAAAACTTTACAATGAATGAGTCTGAGACTTTGAAACTATAATAAATAAATAGATATTGATTCGATTGAGAAAACAAGTTTTAATTCAAAGTTTTCAATGTAACTGATAGATTTATTTAGATCTTCAATAATACATAGCATCAAATAGATCTTCATTTTTTCTGATTCATTCATGAAATAGTGATAGAGAGAACATCATACCGATGTGTAAACATGTATTTCTCCAAATTATATCTCTAAAAAACACTTCATCGAATATGCAGAAGAAGATATAACAATAATATTTGGCAACAATGTTAGTAAAAAAAATGAGTCTCCCAGATAGATCAAATTATATATTTCTCAAAAGTGTTTCTCTGATGGAAATGACACACTTTTTGTTTTAAAAAATAGCTCTTCCTTATGTACATATTTTTTGTGCATGTCATATATCTTTTTTCAATGATGATTTTCTCAATATTTTCATAGTAGGTTGAATAGATTGAGTTCATACTGTCTTCAAAAAAATCATATAATAAATTTAGAACATTTGAATTCAAAAATCATTTAAGATATTCATAACTACATATATTAATAGAAATGATTTATTTTGTTGAATGAAATACTGTGAATAGATACAAAAACTCATTTTAAAAGATATTTAATTCTTCAGAAACCCTTTTATAAATCATGAATAATATGTTAAATTTAAAACTCCATCATTGAATATTCAAATATAGGTTTACATCATGTAACGAAAAAATCCAAACGTAGGGATGGAAATGTATGGTCGTTCAAAAACAGAGTTTTGATAATGTTTCGTTGTTTATGAATGTAGGGTTGATAAACAATTATTTACTTTTGTTAAATGTATATTTCCTTCAAAATGTAGGGTATATGATCCATACTCTTTCTTCAAAACATAGGGTAAGAACTAATTTTACAGAATACTTTCAAAATACATATATAATACTTTAACAGATATTTCCCATGTATTAATGACTTGAATATATTTCATGAAAATATATTTTTAATGAATATTGTATTCTTGAAATTAACTTAAAAAATAAAATTCATTAGTTACATAATGTGGGTGTTTATAAGTATCAAAAAATGAAATGAAATTAAAAAAATTGATAAAATAATACATCTTCGACAATATCACCCCTTTTTATAATAAAAATCCCATAACTAAATTCATAAAATTATAAATGAAAAAATTTATATAAGAATAAATTTCTATAACCATAAATAAATTAAAAAAACATTTCTCCCCCTTTAATATTTCTCCAAAATTTCAGATAATTTTATCTATAAATATATATATAAATTTCATATATGTCCCCAATGATAAACATATAAATTTTTTATATTTCCATATATTAATTTCTCTATATATAAACTTCTCCATATAAACTTCTCTCCCTTTTTGTGATATCAAAATTATATAACGGGAAAAAATATAAACTTCCACTATATTCATGCTTCAAAAAATATGCAATCAATGAGAAAATAATTTTATTTTCAATGAGTAGAATGTAAATTTCATAATAAGTCCACCAAATTCATAACATAAATTGTATTTATGAAATTAAAATATAAAAAATATTTCTAATTTTTTGTTCATTTCATTTTTGAACAAAATTATTTGTTATATAATGTGAAAACTAATTTTCTATATGCAATGAGATAATAAAATATTAAGTGCATTCTTATATACAGTTATTAATAAAAGTATAAAAAATAAATAATAAATTATGAAAAATAATAAAGCACATATTTTTACAAAAATATTAAAAACCTAATATATATATAATTGACATTATATAATCTATAGAAAATAAAATTAGGGTGTTAGAAAATTGTAAACAGTTTATATGAACATTATAAACATCAAACTTTTTTTTCACTTAAATCATCTTATCATCATGATAGTTCTTCAATTCTTCTTTGAACATAGGTTGTTCCTTTATATAGAAAAGAAGATTAAAAATATTCAACCAAGAACACTTTTAGATTACCAATATCCAACTTTGTAATTGAATCGCTTCTGAGTAACTCCTTATGAATTATAATTTCTATTTTAAAAGATTCAATGTCTTCTTTTGAAATATAAATTTTACTTACACTATGATACACCATTTTTATTTCTTAAAATGAATTTATAGATATATTCAGATTAGATTATAAATTAACTTTTTCTTCATTCATGGTACTTATATTGAATAGAATATTTAAATAAGAAATTTGAAAAGAAGAGACTTCTATTTCGTTATAATCATGGGATTCAATATTTCTTTTTGAAGATTTTTCAAATAAATCCTTAACATATGAAACTAATTATTTTTTAACAAATTAGAAAGATTACCTTTTACTCTTTTGTGTGGAATACTTTCTTCTGAACTTGAAGTATATTATTTCATCATCTTTCTATGAATGGTTTTGTAGAAGTATTTGAAAAATATATTTCAATAAATATAGAAATAAATTTTTTTATGAAGAATATTCTAGGATTTTAAAGAGAAAATGATATGTTTTCTTGTGAAATATTGCATATGATACTTAACATTATTGAGTTAAAAAATACAGAATAACTATTAAATATTTTAATATTTTGAATAGAAATTTTTCTAAAATAAATATTTTATTAAAAATGTTGAATGGATAAATAAAACATTAAAAAACAATATAATTATTCATAAAATTATTCCAATATTTTAAAAAATTGATTAAATGTGTAAGAAAAAATATATCTCCCTATATAGAGAAAAAATGTAATAAAAAATATATGTGAAATAGTAATAAAATACTTCCTCGATTATAGATTCCAATTCTAATGGTTTTTCTTTTTATAATGGACTAATTTAGAGTTGATCAATCCTTTGTTAGGATAGAAAATTATATATACTGAAAAAACAACCATTTCATCATTTAATGATGTATATTAATGGTTTATTCCTCAAAAATGTCAAATACAAGTGGATTTTGGATCCTATATAATTTATGGGTCCATCTCTCTTAGAAATTAAATTTTTATGTAACCAAACCTGTGTATTTTTTGGTAGAGATTCTACTATTCAAGTTGAACATTTTTTTGGACAATAAGAAATTTTAACACCATAAATTTGTGGTTTTCTAAAGAACAGTCATTTTCATAATTTCCCATAATACCATAATAAAAATATTTAATAGCTGTGATGATTTTTATATTTGAACCCAGAACATAATAATTCTTATAATATTATCCTTTCACCCTTAATTAATATTCCATGTTTTCCTATCAGAATTTTATTTTTACAAAGGATTTTAATTTATTAATTTTCATATTTAATCAACATAATATATATTTTTTAAAGTATCAACTTCAACTAATAATTCATTAATATTAGTTTCATGCAGATCATTATAAATTTTAGAAGAATTATATTCTAAATCTCTAATCTATTTTAAAAAACATTCTTTATCTAATAAAAAACCTCAGAGAATTTTCTAATTTTTTCAATTATTTTTCCTTAAGGATTCATGTGTATCATATATCATAAATTAATACCAATTTAATTCACCATAATATAGTTTTTCACAATTTGAGTTTTGAAAGTAATAATATTTTACCTCATCAGTATGACGTATAAGGAATACCATTTTTTATGCTCAGTCTTAGAATATATAGAAGATTCATCATTTGAACAAAAAGAGTCACTCCATGTAGCCTTTATAATTTTATTTACATTTAACTTATAATTGGGTTTCCTTTAAACTTTATTTAAAGGTTAGTTAAACTTTTTATTAACTTTTTATTTATATTTTTAGAATACATTTTCTTCAATCCCATTTATTCTTATGTTACCCAGTTTCAAATATTTTTATAAGACTTGATAAATATTTCTCTAAATATGGATAAATTGAATCAAATGATTCATATGCAGTATTTTTGAGAGTATCTTCATCATGTGTGACATGATTTTCATCTTAAGCCTGCATCTCAACATCATACATCATTAAAGATAAAATTAATTATTTCATAGATAATTTTTTTAATGGTGATGATTTATGAATAGATTCATATATTCCTTCCACATAGAAGGTAGTACTCTGAGTATTTTTAATGCTTGATCTAATAGTGAAATTGGATCTCCCAAAGAAGTAACATTATTTATTTTTTTTTTCAATCTCCAATTCATTTGAGTGATAGTTTCATCTTCATCCATTCTAAAAGTATCAGACTTTAACTTTATATTAGTGTACCTCAATTTTTTGATATTTCGACTTAATTAATAAGTAATAGAAAAAGTCTACCACATCTCATATATAGTAGAACGTTGAGAAACACAATTAAACTCATCAGTTTATAAACCTAATAAGTATTCATTACTTTTGAATTGAGATCATGTTATTTGTATTTATCATCATCCCATTTTTCCAAATTTTACTTAGAAATATCTCAAGTATTAAAAAACATTAAATAAACCCATATTCAAATATTTTTAAGATAAAGAATTACAATATTTACTAAATCCATAATTCTCACCATTAAAGTGAGGATCAAGAATCACCGACATACCATCTCTAGAATTATTCATTTCAAGATGTATTTTTATTAATATTTAACTCATTCTTATTAGTGAAAGTAAATATTCTTGATTTTTCACTAGATTACAAAAAATTGAATCACATTTTTAGAATCAAACAGAATATTCAATAAATTGAGCACACAATTTTTATACTACTTATTGATATTAGGTAGAAAAAAATATTTTTCAAGAATAATAATATACTAGTAGAGACCTCCCTTTGATACTACTTTCTATGTCAAAATGGGCATGATGAAGATAAATATACAAGAGGGGGGTGAATTGTGTTCTCAAAAAACATTGATAGATTCAAAAAACCTCTCTTATTATAAAAAAATCCTTTCCTTCTCCCTTAAAGATGAGTGAAAAGGGGAAAAATAAGGAAAATAACACAACTATTTATAGTGGTTTAGGGAGAAATGATACCTTAGTCCACTCCAATAATGCTCTACTACACGATCATGGTGATTTACACTAGTAGATCCTATTATCCAATGAAATATTAATAATAAAACTATGTACAATAATTTGATAACATACAAGGATTTTAATGGGAATTATGGTTCTTTTATAAGGAACCGAAAATCCACAACTTAGTACAATAAGATGACAATTTATCTAGACTAATTCCAATAAGTCAAAACTCTACTAAATCAATAGATAAAGGTTTTATAAAAAAATAGTTTAACTTCACAGTTGCAGTAGAAAATGACGGATATATTTAGATCTTCGATAATGCACAAAAAATATTTTTAATGTTTCAAATCCATTCCTAAAATATTGATAGAGAAAACACCAGACAGATGTGAAAAAATGTATATCCCCAAAGTGTATCTCTGAAAAATTCTTCCTTAATCTTGAAAAAGAAGATGTAAAATAAGATGTACTAGTAGTGACAACAATAATAATGATTCTATTAGATCAAAAAACATGTACGTCTCCAAAGTGTACCTCCAATGGAAACTACACACTTTTTATTATCAAACATAACAATCATTATGTATATTTATTTTGTGTATATCATATATATTTTTTCGATGAATATTTTCTTTATATTTATACTTTAGTTTGAAAATATCCAGGACCAAATAACTCATGAAATATCTCATAATAAATCATGAATATTTTAATTAAAATTCTCCCAATAGATTCTTAATATTCTGTAAGAATAGAAAAAATTTATTCTATTGAATAAAAGACTTGAAATCGAACATAAAATAGTTTCTTCTTGATATTTACATCTAGAAAAACCATTGAATAAATCAAAAATATTATATTGAATTTAAGAATCCATCATTTAAAAGTAAAACCTTAGGTTCCTTCATGTATCAACATAATCTAAACATAGGGTTAAAAATTTATTGTTGTTCAAAAATGTAGGGTTGATAATGTATGACTGTTTACAAACATAGTGTTGATAAAAAACACTCCCCTGTTCTTAAACGTAGGGTTACTTACAAATGTAGGGTATGTGATTTATACTCTTTCTTTCAAACATAGGATATGAATATTTTTTTCACAATTCTTTCAAAATACATCTATAATAATTTAATATTTTTGCAATGGATCAATATATTTTCAGAATAAATATTACTATGAATATTATCTTCCTAAAAATTAATTACAGTAAAATTTATTAGTAATATAAATTTGGTTTTTTGTGAGCATAAAAACCAAAAAAGTAATGACATTATTGAATCAACACATACTCAATAGGATGGTACAACATCAACTTTACAGAACTACTTAGTCTCCTTTATGATATTCTTATATAGGAAAATAAACTTCTATATTGAACACATGACACTACAAAAATTCTTCATTCAATGGGAATTGTCTCCAAAAAAATAAATTCTTGTCCAAATAATTTCAATTTCTATAAAGGATCACGAATCACTCATAAAATTAACTAAGTGTGTCATGTATAGATATAATAAATATGAATCGTGTCATTTGAAAGTTTTTTGGTACATTCATATCATATCATGGTTTAGAAGAGTATATGGATGTTAGGAAACATCGAGGCAATTAAAATGACATGAAGATACAATAATTATTGATGAGAAACTATTTCATTCAGTATACTCTCCTTAGTGGAAGGAAATTGATTGTGAGTATCCTGAATTTGGAAGTAATCCAAGAAAATTCAATCTAGCATTATCCTTCAATGGAAAAAATATTTTTTGTTTATATATTAGTACTCAAAGTATATGTCCAGTCATTATGGAAAATTATAACTTATAGCCATTATTATTTAGGAAGTGAAAATAAATTATTTTGTCTCTACCTATATCTAGAAATAGACAACCTGATAATGATACTGACATATTTTTGGGCTACATTGATCGAAAATATGAAACTGATTCAGGATATAGTTGTTACAATTTATGATTCTCATAGAAGAAAATAATTCACATTGTGGGTCATGTTGTATGATATGGGAAATTACTTTCCTTCTAATGGAAAATTTTCAGGCTATAACATTACATGAATGTTGGGGTGTACCATTTTTCAAGAATGCACACACTCGGTATGGTTGAAACATTCCTCAAAGACTATGTTTTTAGTACATCATAAATTATTAACTAAACAACATGATACAAATTTTGGATGATTATATTCGATGGGAATACTGAACAAGGTACATCACCATCTCCACTAACATGCAACAACAGTTTGATAAATTAAAATATATTAACAATTTTTTTCGATAGACCATTTTTGAAAAACAACAAAAAATCAAGAGGGAAAACGAGATTAATTTTATTTTAATTACTATATTGAAATTTTTTCCACATCATAAATTTTCTTGATGTCATGCGTATAGAAAAAAAAAATTATTTAATATTGTTATTAGAATATTACTAAATGTTCCTGAAAAACGAAATATGACATCAAGGATAGGTTTTTCATGATTGATATGGGGATAAGGGAAGATTTCGCACCGATGGGGGGTAAAGGGTTGAATGTTATTCCTCCAACAGCTTACACTCTTTCCAAAAAGGAAAAATTCCAATTTAGAATTTTTATTAATGGTGTAAAATTTTTAGAGGGGTATTTACCAAATATAAATAATGTCTTTTCAATGATTGATTTTAATTAATAGAGACTAAGATCGAATGATTTTCATGTTTTGATGCATTATTTGATTCCAATTTCTTTACATTGCATTCATTCTAAAAATGTATGACATACATTAACAAAATCCTACATTTTTTTAAATACTTGTAACAGATTCCCTATTTTCCTAGTTTTTAAAAGGTTGTTTGTTTGTTTTTTATGTTTAATTAAGAGATATTGACTGTCAACCATTTAATAAAAAGAATAGGTGATGTTTATAATCATGAATAAGGTGGTTGCAGTCAATTTTTTTCACTTATGTTCTTACAACCATAATGTTTTGATATAATGGTCCACATGATTATTCTCTTTATTACAGAGGTTTAACTATGTGATCCTATCCATTACAAGTAAATTTACCCCATTGAATAATATGTAAATAAATTTAAAGGGTATGTCAATAATCGAAGTCATCCATAATTTTGTATTGTATAATGATATATTATTGATGAAGATGTTGAATTATATACCTATTACTTATCAAATGTTAAAAACATTGGTATCACAATGTCTCATCGTAGTGGAACCCTTATGTACAAAGCGATTTATAGAAGATCTGTTGTTATAATTACAATCATGGAGCTGGGGAAAGCACACTATCACATTTTATATAATATTAAATATATTGATCCATATGTTGAATTCCACAAAGTACTTCATATAGATTTGAATCCATCAAGTGATGAAGGATGGATATTAAATACACATAATCATTAGTTTATTGTTTGGGTCCGAGACCATATTTGTAATGATTAAAAAAAATATAAATTTAATTGTTGAACGACTTTGATGGATATCCAGGGGACCAAATGAACATGATATATCTTACACTATTTTTTTAATCAATGGTTATACATCTTTTACAAATTAATATGATGACTATAGTATGATGAAAAACAATAGAGTTATGTCTGAGGAATAAGAGATGAAAATATATGGTTCCATGAATAGAAATCCAATTTATATAGATATATTATATTTTGGCATTGTTGAATAGATATATGAGTTGGATTATACAGCATTCCATGTGCCTAATTTCATTTGGGAATGGGTTGACAACATGTATATAGTGAAATTTGATGAAATGGTCTTTGTGTAGGTGAATTTTATTGTGTAATTGGAAAAGTATGAACTTTTCATAATTCAATGAAAAGATGTACAAGAATTTTATGCCTTAGATCCTACAAACAAGAATTGGTCGTTTTTCTTGCTGGTGACTAAAACAAATGCAGGGTTAGATGAAAATTTAATCAGGGAAGACCCTTTCATTGGGATATCACGATCATTTCATGAAAATAAAAATGTGAACAATGTCTTGTTCGGTAGAGGGGACTACAAAGAGAGGATTGGGATTCTCAAGAGAGGATCAAAATCCATTCAACCATTAAAAAATAACGAGATTTCAATGAGAAGGTTAAAGTGTTTATTTAATATACTATGATTTTAATAATAATATTATATGTTCTATACTATATTGAAATAATCTAAATTAAATGTTTGAATACTCATGAAGACAATTTATTCCACAAATAAAGATGTTACCAATCTTGGGGTAAAATATGTGATTGATGTTGAAAATGAATTTTTTTAGCAGATCAACATAAAATTTATGGAAAAACAAGAATGATGAAACATCATAGTGTTGAATAAAATTATAAATGAAATATGTTAGGGTATAATATTTAAGAATGAATGGAATCAATGCATCCAACCTATTTTATCCAATATGTTAATGTTCATTAGTTGTGTTTAGTTCACGATGAAGATGAAAGTTATGATTAATAAAGATTCATATAGCCATATAAAACCATTAAAGAAAGAATCCATTTGGGGTGATATAAAGGTACTGTTATGATATACATTCTCTATTTTACCGAAAAATCATCTAATGAAAAATAGATTTAGTTTTCATTATTACATCTGGATTTCATTTATTTTTGATGATTTATGTTATAAATATTTCAAAATGGCCACTAAGAAAATCCCATAGAGGCTTCCAGAATCATCTTACTAAGTGACATCTCAGGGTAATGTAAAGCACTACCCACCAGTTTGTTATGAAAACATTATAAAGAAGGTTACATTGAATTCATTCATCATTATTTCTAATGAGAAATCATTTTAGGTGCATTTTAGTTGATGATATAGTAGTTGAAATTATTTATTTTATCTAATTTGATTCAAAATTGTTAATCTATGAAACAACAAAGGAGTGATGAAAATAAAAACCTTCATAAAAACCAATGAACCCCTGTCATAAAGAAATGATGAGGTACACCTCACTAGAGAATTAATTGGTATATATTTTAAATCAAAAATAAATGTTTTTTGTGATATGAAACAACATCTGTTCCTTTATTTATATGAATATCAATTAATCAATATTTGAAGTCACTTCCATCTCACATCATGTTCTATGGAAGGAGACTCTCATAAATGAAGAGGGTAAACTAGATGATGAATTCAAAAAAGATGTATGATAAATATGTGTAAGTATGACATAATTGTAATTAATTAGGATTTATTATAATATTATATAAAATATATATATTTTGGTTTATTTATTTACATGGATTACACACAAGAATTGGTTGTGAACATATAGGAAGAAAAACTACTTTCAGTAGCTTTGAAGTAGCCATAATAGTGTGGTCTGATTATAGGTGTATATTTTTCAGTGTCTTATTGAACATATTTCAAGAATCCAAAAACCATAGGAAGATACATATATGAACAAATAAGTATTTCTAGCACAAATATACTCATTGCAATATGTTATTGATTGGTCTAGTTTAGAAGACCCGTATATAAAAAAGGGTCAAACAAAATCAGCGGTGGAATAAAGATCAGCACATGAAAAAACAAATTACCCCACTAGATTTGAGGCTTGTCATTCCACTCAACCGTATAACTTACCTAAGATAATAATATTTTTCATTACTATTTATACTAAATTTGAATGAAACAACTTCAGATAACAATATATTACTAAAATTATGAATGGTAAATTTGTATGTGATTTATATCTCTTAATACCCATGTGTTGGCTTATTACAAGGGGTACATTGTATCATATCCTGGGAGAAATTAGAAAAAATAAATAACTCCAAAATGATCAGATGATAGTTGGGATTGAGTTAGCTCAAGAGCCGACCACATAGTCTCATATTCCACATGATGATATGGATATTACAATCATCAATGATTACCTTGGAACATTCATAGAATTCCCATCTAATCTTAAAAAGATATATGATATATGAATCCAACAAATTTTGTCAAATGAAAAACCTATAAAAGTTGATGAAAAATATTCTGAAGTGAGTTATGATATTATATATGAAAAAAGAGATGGGGAAATAGAAGGTTTGCATAAAAAATCTATTGAATCGACCAAGAAAATAAAAGGACTTTCTCGGAGTACCTTCTCCCCTCAAGTTTCACCAAAAGATATTTTATCATTAAAACTTCATAAAGATACCACATCCAATGATGGTAATATGGAATACATTCCATATGAATAAGAAGTATTTTGATCATTCATTATAGACGTGGTTGTTCTTGAGAGTATATATGATGTTCTCAACTTTGAATGACTAGGAATGTCAATTGTGAATACTTATGTAAGATAAATTTTTATAATAAATTTTTACAAAAAATGATATAATATTTTCATTAATGTTTATAAATATTCATCTTTTCTATAGGTGTTTATATTACTACTATATAGAGGTAGAACCATTAAAAGAACAGTTTGGATTCATTAATCCCTGTGTCATTTCTATGAAAGAAAATTTTGTGGGGAAAGTAAAAATTAATAAGAAATAGAAGCGCTAAATGAAGAGTTTAAGAAACAAAATAATAGATGTCATAGAATTTTTAATTACTATAATGCAGTGGTAAAACTATATAATCTAATCACGAAATATTTTTTTAATTTTTTCCTTATGTATTATCTTTTTATAAAACACTAGATACTAATTAAAATCAATCTGGATAACCCAAATATTTATGTTTTGGATCCAATGTATGTATATCCAATAAAACAACCCCACATGATGAGTATTTTGAATTTATAATGCATTATAATCACGATATTTTAGATAAAAATTGAATTATATGATTCAGTATATGCTTTAACAAGTTTTTTTTATAATTGTGAAATCAATAAATTAAACATAAATCATGGTATGAAATCGGTGCTATAATATATGAAGCTCGTGGATTACATCAAATAAAAACAGAATAAGATATATATAGAAATATTTAAATATAAAAAAAATCAAAATAATTGACTTATTTTGGTCAATGTATATGCAGTGTTCGAAGATAGATAATAACAAAAATTGTGGATTTTAGGTTTATAAAGTTATGAGAGAGATTATAAACCCTGAAAACACCAGCATCCTTGAACAAGTAATGTTTTATAGTAATTATAATTTTATTAAAAATATTTCATAATAAAATTTTTGTCTATATTTTCTTTGTACTATAATAATTACTAATAACCTTTATACTAAAATAAAGAAGTATATTTTTTTAGAGATGTTTGAGAAATATACATGGTTTTAGAATGTTTTCTAACAACAAATTTAGCTGGTTACCTGTTTTTTTAGGATCTATTATTGGACATTACCTTTGAAATATATTGGGATTGTGAATAATTAGTTCATAATTCTCATATAATATTTTTCAATTTATTTCTCAAGGAAATGTATAATAGAAGAAATAATTTTTTTTAGAAATAAATGAGAAGAAGACATGGTGTCATAATGTTAACAGACATCATGAAGAGTTGACTTCCTATTAATTATTTAGTTAATTTTCTCATCATTATCTAATTTATTCATTATTTTCTTTATCGTTTGTCTCTGATACTTATATTTTAAAATTTACACATTAGTTCAAAACACACGTCAAATGTTTTAAACTAAGTGAACAAGCTCGTATTATTCATAAAATTTAGGAAAATGATCCATAATTCATTTTTAATGTGTAGGAATTGATCACATTCCAATGCAAAACACGATGTGGTTCATATGACTCAAAGTACATGTTTTCAACACAAAAGTGTATTTTTAGTTTAAAACATATATCAAATAGTCAAAAATAATAAAACATTCTTGGATTGATTTTAAACATTAGTAAAATTATCCATAATTCATTTTTCATGTGTAGGAATTAGCTGAACTTCAATCCTACACTCGATGTTGTTGATCTGTCTCGAAGTACATGCTTTCAATAAAATGTGTCATTTTAGTTTAAAACATATATCAAATAGTCAAAATGGAAAACGTGCATTTATTATTTTCAAACACTACAAAAACAATCCATAATTAATTTTTCAAGTTTAGTAATTTACCAAACATTAATACGAGAGAATATGGGGTTGATATCACCCAAAGTACATATTTTCATTAAAAATGCACCATTTTAGTTTGAAATTTCTGTCAAAATAGAGAAAACTTATCAAATGAGGTTATATTATTTTAAACCAATAGAAAAATGATCCATAATTCATTTTTCATGTGTCATAATTGAAAGAACATCAATTTTATACATGAAATATCTTATATTACTAAAATCACGTGGTTTGAGATTAAGATTTACATTTTAGTAAAAAAAATTGACATAATAAAATTTGATAAAATACATTTGGATTGTTTTGAGACATTACGAAAACAATCACTTATTCATTTTTGACATGTAGAAATCAACCAAACCTCAATCTGATATATATTTTACCCGCTATGACCCAAATTGTGTGGTTTCAGTATTAAATCGAGATTTTATTAATGTATTAATTATATTTTTTTAATTTATTTATTTATAGTATTACTAACATAATAATTTCTTCCCTATATAGGTGGATTATTTTTCTCGAGTTGGGGTGGTTTGTTTTAATCAAGTTGTCCTCGTGAGAGATTTGACTTTGAGGCTACAACTGAGATAATAGAAAGAAGGAAATGGGTCGAGAATTTATATGGACATCATGAAAAGGTGAATTACTACTATTTATTAGTCGTATTTTTCAACATTATATCTATAATTTTTAAGTTTATTTCCTCATCATTTTCATATAACAATTATATAATTTTTTGCAATGATATTTTGGGAAGTACTATTTTCTTTCAACTACATGTAATGAGACATAGAAGATAGAACTAGTCACTTTTTGTTGGTGTATTTCAAGAAGCACAGGGTTTCCTCTTCCATCAAAATTGAGTGTTTAATTTTTTTATTTTTTTATAGATATTTTAATGAAAAGAAAACATATACTCAATCATCCACATCTCAATCTGGTACATAGGGTTCTCGGTATGACTTGAACAATATGTTTTTTGTTTATAATTTATATTTTAGTTCAAAACACACAAAAAATACTCAATACATAGCCAAAAAAATTATTCTTGTTTTATAATTTTTGAAAATGACCCATATTTCATTTTTGATGTGTAAGAATCAACTTCACATCAATCAGACACACAATGTGACAAGTATAATTCAACGTGGGTCTTTTTATTTAAAATTCACATTAATTTTAGTTAAACCCACAAGTGACATACTAAAAATTGAGAAATTTATTTGTATCTTTTTTATACTTTTCAAAAATGATCCATAAGTAATTTTTGATATGTATGAATCTTTCATACCTCAATCTGATGTATATTTGGACCAGTATGACTCAAAGTGTTTCTTTTCATTTAAAAATGAAATTAATTTTAGTGAAAAACTTTTGAAAAACTCAAAACAAAGAAAACAGATTTATATTATTTTTATAATGTAGAAAAATAATCTATAATTCGTTTTTGATGTGTAGGAATCAAGTTCACCTCAATCTGATACACAATGTGTATGGTATTACTATAAGTGTTTCTTTTTATTTAAAATTGTCATTAATTTTTGTAAAGAAGTCAAGTGGAATACTAAAAACTAAGAAAATGAATTAATATTGTTTTTATAGTTTATGAAAATGATACATAAATTTTTTTTACATGTAAAAATCATCTAAACATCAGTATGAAACACAGTGTGCTTGGTATAACTCAAACTGTTTATTATTAGTTCAAAATGGACATTCTAGTTCACAAAGCATGTCACTCACTGAAAACCAAGAAAATATTCTCATATTGTCCTGATAAATTTTCAAAATAATTCATAAGTGAGTTGTTATTTGTAATAATTAGTCTCACATAAAACAAACACAAGATATGACCGGTCTGACTCAATGTGTGTGTTTCTAGTCTGAAATGACATTTTAGTAAAAAAAACACGTGACATTCTCAAAATCAATAAAATGAATCAGATTATTTTTTATACTTTATTTGAACAATCCAGTAGTAATTTTGACATGATAGACTTATCTCTATCCCAATCTGATGCACGTTTTTACTAGTATGACTCAATGTGTGTCTTTTTTTTAAATTATCATTAATTTTTTAAAAAAGAGAAGTGACATACTCAAAAGAAAGAAAAAACCTTCATATCATTTTGATAATTTATGAAAAATAATCTATATGTATTTTTTGATGTGTAATAATCAGCCGCACATCTATTGGATACACAGTGTGCAAAATATAACTCCCAAAGTGTATTTTTTATTGAAAAATGACATTAATTTTAATAAAAAAACAAGTAACTATCTCAACACTGAGAAAATGCATTCAAATTGTTTTGATACATTAGGAAAATGATCCATAAGTCATTTTTATGTGTTAAATAAGTAAAACATCAATATGATACACAAGGTTCTCATATAACTCAATGTGTCCTTTCTCAGTTTAAAATTGACATTTTAGTTCAAAATATATGTCACTCACTAAAAATTGACAAAAAATTATATTATTGGCATGATAATTTAGGAAAAAAATATAGGATTCATTTATGATGTATAGGAACTATTCTAACATAAAACCTACACAAGGTTGGACTGGTATTACTCAACGTGTCTATTTCCAGTTTAAAACAACATTTTAGTAAAAAATAAAAGTGAAATACTCAAAATCAAGAAAATTTATTCTGATTATTTTGATACATTCAGAAAATGATACATAAGTAATATTTGACATGTAGGAATTAAAATAACCTCAATATTATGGACACTATTTATATTATGACTCCAAGTGTGTCTTTTTATTTAAATTAGACTTTAATTTTAGTAAAAAAGAAAAGTGACATACTCCAATCCCTGAAAAAACATTCACATTGTTTTGATACAGTTTAAAAATTATTCATAATTCATTTGTGATGTATAGGGACCAAAATTTACTCAATCTCATATAATATACTCCAACATGACTCAATGTGCCCGTTATTAGTTTAAAATTGTCATTTTTGATAAAAAAGTGTGTCACTTCATGAAAACCAAGAAAAAAAACTTTGATTGTATTGATAATTTATTAAAATGATCATAGGTGATTTTCATTGTGTATGAATCTATATCACATAATAATGACACATTTTTTGATCGGTTTGACAGAAAGTTCATGTTTCAAGTTTAAAATTACATTTTAGTAAAAACTACAAGTGGCATAATCAAAACTGAGAAAACACATTAAGATTAGTTTGATACTTATGGAAAATAATCCATAAATCATTTTTAATATATTGAAATTGACTGCATGACAATATGAAACATGATGTGGTTGGTATTATTCGAATTAAATGTCTTCAATATAAAATTTACATTTTTTTAAAATGCACATCACATCGCTAAAATCAGGAAAGCAAGGTCAGATTAGTTTCTCATTATTTTATCTTCTCTTACATAATTAGTTTCCTTATCATTTTTATCTTATAATAATTTTGTTATTCTTAATAGGGATAATTCTTGAGGATGAATAATAATTTGTGTAATGTGGAAGAATCAACCACAACTCAATTCGATACATGATGTTTCTGGTATGAATGAGTATATAGGTTTTTAGTTTAAAATTGACAGTTTGTGTTTGATATATTTCTTTATAGTATTACTAAAATAAGATTTTTTTTATTATACAGGTGAATTATTTTTCGCAATATGCGGTGGTTTGTTGGAAAATAGCATGACTAGGGGTCAGGGGCTAAATAGAATAGAACATTGGTGTTTTTGAATGTCTATGATAATTCTTACTTACACACTTAATTGTACGTAATAATGATTGAAATGTATGTAGCAAGAGTGGCCCGAAGGCGTTGTTTTTTATTTTATTATAGATAATCCCCCTTTTTAAGGGATTAAGGGGAACCCGTACATAACCTGTAGGCCCAAGTCCCAAGGCCCAACACGACTCGCAATAAATGACCTGAAGGCTCAGAGGCATAGTATTCCAAATTCATGACTCGTAGGCCCAACCCACAAGAACTACCCCTCCCCTTGCTTCAGCGTCACTGATCACCTAGCTCCCCACCTTTCATTTCTGATCAGCTAGCATTTCCCCGTACAATGATGCATGATGCCTAGTCCCGATGGCGGTTTCCATACCCTCTCATTCTTCTAATCTGGTAGCTCTGCTTCTAGTGTTTTCTAGTCTTGTTGATTTAACCCTCTTATGGGGCCTACTATGTGTGAATTGGGCTACTCCATGGTCTTTGTGGCCCTAAGGCTCTGATGCCCAAAGACCTTTGATGACTCGAAGGCCCTAGAAACCTGTAGGCCCAAACCGGTGTCCCGAAGTCCCAAATCGGGTGAATAGTTCTGGCTTCTATAGTACTATGTAGTACCTGCTACAGTACTACTATAGTAACCCAAAAATTCACCTCCACCCAATTTTGAACCGGGGTCTCCTGGATGCCAAGCAAGAGCCCTTACCACTCGTGTACAGGCTTGTTGGCTTGAAATGTCTATAATATAGTTTATTTTATTGTATTTGGTGAATAAATTTTATCTCATTTAAATTAAATATTTTCAACCTATATTTTTTACCATTTTTGTTGATGTTTTTACTACTATAGTGTGCTTTAAATTTAACAGAACACTACAGTATCCCCCTTTACCGGCTCTTTTAGTAGAATTTATAAATCATCCTTTTATCAGCACTACTAAAGGTGGTAAAAAAGTAATACTTGATAATCACTATTGAATGTGTTGATAAAGGGTCCCCTAATATATTATTTTTATCACTCATATAGGGCCCCTTTATCAGTTGTTTTTAGCACAGATAAAGGTCCCACTTTATCATCACATTTAGTATAACTTATAAAGTGTGTCTTTATCAGTGCCTTTCTAATGCTGATAAAAATCTTGGGAATTTAAATTTACGTTGGTAGTCAGCAATTGTTTTGTGCCGAAAATTTCAAATTTTAGTTCTATTACATATTTTTTTTGTATTAGTGATCATTATTGCCACTCCTATGTGACCAAACTCATTATTTCCATTACTGACTATCTCAGGAGATATCAAATTAATGAATAAATTGTAGAATTATATATTACCCCTCCCATCATCATCTATAAATATGTATTTCATATAAAGTCTATCATATCATAAATAACACATGGTAGGAAAATAGGATTCATTTATAATTAAATTTAAGTAATATAAGGAAAAAATCACAATTTCATCAATGAACATGCTATTCCCATGGAATATAACTGGGTGTCCAATGATACAAAATAACTTTCTAGGTATATACCTTTCAATTAAGTATATGATATTTACACCATATATATAAAAATGAATATGTTTTCGTAAATAATTTCCCCAATCAATTGATATATGACATCTAGCTGAATGCCTTTAAATCAAAGAAATAAAAAATGGGATATTCACAGTGGAAATGCATTAGACGAAAAGTTATACCTATTAATGGTGGATATTTTGGATAGACAAAGGCATCCATGGATCAATCATATGATATACAATATCATTTCATAATCCATCCTTAAAAATAAGGTAGATAATATCTTTACAAGTATATCATTGATCAAGTCTAAATTTTTTCATAATATATTAAGTTAAATGATTTTTTTTCTTGAGCATTTTAAAATCCATTTAGAAATAAGAAACATTCTTGATCATTTTGAGAACATTTATTTCTGTAGAAATATTTTATAAAACTAGGATAATAATAATTTCTTTTTTTTTAAATGAAAAAAATAGATGGGTTGTTTCATAGAAAGAGATAAAAATGGTTTAAGTATGTGTTCACATGGAAAATTCTATAAAAATATTTTTTCACAAATTTATAAAAATGACCTAAAGATAAAAAATTTAAAGATTCTTTAAAACATTAAAATATGTCATTGTTTTTGAGAAAGTTCTTACTCGTTTTTTGAGACATAGATAAGTAAATTAGTAAAGTAATCTAATGAATACAGTCAAGGATGATGTGTATTTTCAACTAAAAATGTGCGGTGGGGTTGATTTTTTAACAATGCGTAAAAATGTTACATCAGGAAAAATGAAATAGGGAGAATACAAGTAAAAAAACCCAAATTAATATATTAATATAAAATGATAGGAATTTTAGATAAAAATGTGTATAAATTCCCTAGATAGATTATCTTTCAAAATTAATCTCTCTTTTAAATTTATAGTGGCGATGAAATCCTCAGGATATTGGTAATGTAAGAATCTGAGGAGATTAAAAGGAAGATAAAGAGAATGAAATTAAAATTTCATGAAATAGAATATATTCCCATTCATGAAAGAAAAAGGGTAGTGAATACACCATTTAAACGAAATTATGGTGTGTGATATCAAACATATCCCATTGATCTGAAAATTAGACAAAACCTTAAAAAGTTGGTATCCTTTGAATCAAAATCCATTTAAAGAAATCAAACAACATTGATATTAAAACCCAATTAATTACATTAATATGGTATGAATACATTAATTAACTATAAATCATACCATATTAAAGATATCATGTGGTACAATATGAAATATTTCTCAATAAATTAAATTTGAGACAAAGAGCCCCTTACTTAATTACAGACCTCCACTAAAGTGGTTAAATACCCCGTGTATCAAAAAAAATAACTTAATAAACTATTAGGAACCTTATTCATACATACATACATATATATATATATATATCCTTTTATAAAATTTATTTATAATTATTCATTATATGTATATTAGTTAGTTATCACCTATTTTCAATATCGAGTGTGAGTAATCTAGATCATCCAGAAATAGTTTCGTAATAGAGATATTTTTCTTCTCTATTTTGTAAAATTTTAACATTAATTGAATGTGAAACATATTGGAATTGATTCATTATAATTATTTACAATTTCAAAATTCCATTCAAATTGATTTTTAGTTATGATAATTAAAGATGAAAAATGAAGTGTTTCAAGAATCCTTGCATTGGTTCTACTCATTTTTTCAGTTTTGGTTTGAGATATGTTTTGGCCTAAGGGTCATTATGATTAAGTCCATGACTTTCCCTTATTGTCTTATGTCTTCTCCCATAAGGAATTGATGCATATTTTAAATACGTCTACATGTGATTCATCCCAAGAAAATCCTTCTGTTGATAAACATAAGAACATCCTCCTTGAGATTCAAATATTGAGTGTAGCCCCTTATTTTTTAATTAAGTAGACCATCTCACAATGAGAAAGTGGATGTGGAAAGTTAAAAGATACTTCGGTTTCTTGAGCTTCCAGAGTCATCAAATGTGAAGTCTGACACCAGTGTGTCCGAAGGTCCTATTTTGAACTGGTGGAAGGAATTCTAGTAAGGAAACGTGGAAGAAGTCTAGATTTTATTTTCTGGCCACTATCTTAAAAAGGCATTTGGATCTTTCATTGGTTTACTTAAAAGAAAGAGATCATGCTAGGCCACATGTGTGGCCAATCTAGTCATAATAGGCTATTATGGCTGTAGGCATGAATTGTGTTCCGTTTGGGACTCGGTTTAAGGTCCCTCTTCATATAATGTTTCTATCAGTCACAGTGGTCATGTTCAGTGACTATTTTCTATGCTGTTATCTCACTCGACTGTAAGGGTAAAGGTTGTGCAACCTTCCTAGAACCACTATTTTGATAGTTGTGTGTTTTCCTTCCGAAAATTATTAATTCCTCCTTTGTAGAGGAAGGTGACTTTTATGTGTCTTTCCAATTTATGATTCTCATTCGATGTATAAAGGGGTGATGCATAAGAATATTCTAAGACCCTATCTTGGTTAAGGTTCCATGTATGGGTAAGGCAATATCAAGATTTTCTATGTTTGTTGGTTTTGTCTAGGTCATGGTATAGTTGATTGTGGCACTGGTAGTGAAAGTTCCGTTCAGGGATTTTTAGTTCCAGACTGAGAGGAAGGGGATGCTTCAATCATTATATCTCCAGCTATAGGTTATGGAGTAAAGATGGAACATAGTCATGATCCCCCAGGGGTATAAGGATATCTTTATCTAATTTCTCTCTTTAGTGTTGGAAATAAAGATAGTTTAATCATTTTATGTAGCTATTTTATTTCGAGTGGTCCTGTTTAGAGGAAAGAGGCATGACGACCACATTACCACATTGTGACCCACATGGGTGAAACAATTCCTCCTTGGTTATAAGGAGGCATGGTTATTTCATTTTATCTAACCTTCAATCCTTGTGGATGTGAACCTCTATTTGTGTTCATTGTATAGACAACCTTATGGATCAACCTTTATTCAGGATTGGGCTTTTTTGAGGATGGTGATTCCCCATGGGTGTAGTGAATCATGTGGTGTTTTCTGTTTGGCCCAGATTCCTTTTCATTGGACCCCTTGGGTGGGGAGTTTCATCTATGTTGGATGCCCTCATTTTTCTATGTGGGTTGGTTTGGGAAGTTCTCAAGTAGGCCCATATCGAGATCCCATGATGGCATGTAAATGTTTGGTGGGTAGGTTGGTTCTAATGGGGGGGGGGACCATAGTGGGTATCCCTATAATTCCTCTGAAGTGAATCGGTGTATGCCTATATCTTATGGTGGGGAGTCCGTTTGGGCCTCCTATGTTGGTAACCCAATTGTTCTTCTGATTTTGACTTGGAAATGGGTGATCTTATTTTCTTGTTTCAAGCTAGTGATCAGGGTTTCATTTCTAATTTCTAAGGTGTTTTGGTTTAAGAGGCTGGATTATGTGTTGTGTGAATTACATCACTTTGATTCATCAATTGGGGGATTTTATTATTTTGAGGGTGGTGGCATACAGCAAGGGGTCCCTTTTGAGTCTCCTGATCTTGATTTGTAAGTCAATTCCTTTGTTGATAGTGTTCTAGCCTTATCTTTTTTGTTGCATATTAAGAATCTCCTTGGACTATGAAGGGGTATTGTTTTCTACATTGGAGTTAAGCCTTTTTGTGGCTTTATGGGGGTGGAAAGAATTATGAAGGAGATAATTGTCACACCCAACCCTTTTAATTATATTATTTTTTTTAATTTTCATGGAATCATGTATACTTGTTGAGTATTGTGTTGAAGAACAGTATAAATATTTTTATTTCTACCGAAAAATGCACGTTTTGGGCACGAAAACATTGCCCGCATAGGCAGAGCAGAGTCTGGGAAACCATGCAGCTTCACCCAGGATACCATACAACCTGCCCGATGTTCCAAGTAAAATTAATAAATAAAATATAATGAATAATAAATTGAGAATAAAATCAAGGAAATTTTAATAATAATGATAATAATAAAAATAATAATAATAATGTTATTATTCTAAATAATAATGTTATTATTATAAATAATAATGTTATTATTAATAACTTTATTATTATAATGTTTATTATTATAAATTTTCTTTTGGGTATTATTAAGTTTATTAAGTTTATTATCACATTATGTTTATTATTATTATCTTATTATTATTATTATTTTAGGTTCATTTTTTATTTTATTTTTTATGGGCTAAGGTTTGGTCTCTTCTCCCTCCCCCTATTCCATCATGTCGCATCCACTCCCCTCACCTCACTACACACATCACTACTGGGTAACCCTCCCCTTCTTGTGCCTAATGCTTCTGGTCGACCTTTACTAACATAGCCTTCTACGGCACCCTGAATTCCCTCACATCATCTCACACCACCCCTATCACCCTTACATTTCCCTCCGACATGATCAACCTACCGAGGAGGCCACATCTAGTGAACTATCTTTAGACTACCTCTATCTGGTGTGGTGGTCCTCTGGTGCGACCCCCTGCAAGCCAGTGGATTTTAGGCACACCCCTACTGGTCTGCCCTATCCGGCACGCCCAACATTCACTGTCAGCACCTCTCCAGCAAACACGACGTCACCTGGTCCTCCTCCAGTGAACGAAACCCCTCTGACCCCTCTTTTGGAATCCACACCTCCTCCCTCTATAGGTCACACCATAGTGTAAAACCCTCCTTCATTCTAGGGGTTTTTTTAAATTTCATGGGGTTTAGTTATTTTTAGGGATTAATCATGTTGTTTTGTATAAAATTTTCTGTTTTAGGGTTTCATATTGGTCTATTGGGGTGCGACTAAGGTGCTATTGGTGATTCAGATCATGTTTAAGGGTTTTCTCCACCCGAGAAAGGTGATACTGTTCATAACCATTAATTGATGAATTTATTTTTCCTGTTTCTTTAATTTAGCATGTTCATTGATTTTTTGTGGCGTGAAATTAGTTTGTGACAGAATTAAATATGCATTTAATTTTTCTAAATGTGACATTTTTACATGAAATTGTGTGTTTCCTTGTATATACCCATGTTGTGTCACTTGGTAGTGTTTTTATAAATTGTGCAGCTAGTTTATTAAATTATTAAAAGGCTGTGAATTATGTTTTTATGTGGTGTTGGTGTGTGTTTGATCTTAAAATGGGATTTTGAGTGGGTTCTTGTGCATAAATCCATTTGATACTTCCTGGAATTATTTATAAACTTTTCCTAATGGTTCATTAAAATGTTCAGAAGTTACGAAATTCTCTCTGAAATGGATTTCATGTGCGTATGATTTAAAAATGTAATTTTAAAATGAATTTGGTGTTTTCCAAGTGTAAATTTTTGTTATGAATGATGGAAGTGTCTTTTTCAATTTTGAAACATATTTATTATGTTGTGAAAGCTGTGAGAATCAGGTTTTCTAAGGAACATAGGTTGAAAGTGTATTTAGAATGTTATTTTAATGGAAAAGTATTATTTTAGAAAGCTAAACTTATTTCACACCATTGAATTTATATTTTATATAGTTTATGAAATGAAAATAATGTTCTAAAAATGATTTTGGTTAGAGTATGATTTTTCTCTGGGGATTTGACCATATAATAGGTTGAACAACAATGTGTTTTTCTTATTTTTATTAAAGGTAGAATCTATGAATCATCTAAGTGATGATAAATGCCTTTGAAAGAGGTTTTGGTGTGAGTAAAATTCAAAATGGTTTGTTTTATGAAAGTTGTTTATATTATTGAAATGATTGGAATTAGATTATGAAACCAGTGGTGTATGTGACATGTGAAACTTGTTTGAGCAGAAATGGAAGCCTGAGTATTTATGTGGGTAGACTAGGACAAGTATTCTAGTGATTCATAAGTGGTTACATCCTGGTTTCACTTTGTGGGAATGATGGTAACATCACTAACTAAACATGTATGATGATTAGAGACCACTAGGTTACGGATGTGTTCCCTACTAGTGGATTGTGCATGAGAATGCAATTAGTCCTGGTTTCGATACCACATTTTCACCGAGATAGGAGGTTACTAGGGTCTCATTGGTCGCTAGTGCTTATGGGATTTTCCTATGACTAGTGCTCATAAACTATATCAAAATTACCATTGGTATACGGTACGTTGGATTGGTAATTTTATAATTAAGTGTACTTTTCTTTTAAATATTATTTCCTTAGAAATTTTTTTTCATTTAATGTTTTCCCCTTAAATTAGTCTTTTAAAATTAGCTTTAATTAAATGTAATATTTTTCAAAATTAGTTCTCCTTAAAATTCTCAGTAGCATTCATTTTATTTATAAATCCTTCAAGTAATTTGTCTTTTAATGTTTATAGAATGTAATCCTATTTTGGTGGAATCCTAATGGGCTTTATCTGACACCATACATACACAATTGGGCATATATAGAACATTTTTCACGTTTATTCTAGGAAAAAGAAAGACGTTTAGTGTTGGAAGTTTGAATTTATTGTGGCATTATTTGTGGATATTGGGGGCAGTTCCTTGAGGATGTAGTTCCTCTTGTTTCATGGAATTTTGGTATAAAGTTTTGTTTCCCTTATGTTGTTATACTTTTGTGGTTTTTTCTAAAAGTTGAAAACCTTTAAATATAAAAATGGATAAGGGCTTTTTTGTGTAATTTCAGTTTTTGTATTATTTAAATTATTATATATATCATTACTACTTATTCCGGTAAATAATTCCCAAAAATCTATTTGATACCTAGAAACTTATGTCATCCCATAGGGATGGAGAACTCCCGTCTGTCCTTACCGTAGATCGGGTTGGGCACCAGGTCGGATAGAAACCAAGCTTGGTTCATGAAAAATTATGTTCTGACTCCCAATATAATTTTATACATTGGGTTGTTCTCATAGGGGAAAAATTAATATAGTTCTGGTGGTTCAGTCATGTAGAGAAAGGTAGGATTAGTTTAGGTTTATGCCACAAGGGAAAAAGGATTTGTAATTGGGTTGAATCGATGTGGTAAAGGAAAATATTATGATTCTATTATATTATTTATAGTGGGTTTATCACTCTCATTTTAAAAAGGGGTGAATAATAGACTAATGCCATTTAGATCTGAACCACTTTAAAAATATATTATGTTTTTTTCTTTTTTATTTTACTCTAAATTATCCTTAAAACTCTCATATAAAATTTAATAAATATTAAAAGGATAATTCACCCACTCTAAGATTTTATTAAATCTTAGCTCTAGACCAACATCATAGTTATACCTGATTTTATATTATAGAATTATTCATGTAGGTGGTTAGACCAACCCAAACATCATCATACTATAATTAATGGATGATTTTGATTATTAAATTTGTTTATTTTTTATTAATATCAATATTATAGAAAAATAATGATATGACGTAGAAATTTTTAAGGTGGTGAAAATTATTTGATGTGGTTTTAATAAAAAATAATGAAACAATATAATAAATGTGATATGTTACTTCATAAAAGTGAATGTCCTTATAATGCAAGAATAATATTTTGATTTTCTAATTAATAAGAGGGAATTAAGGTGTATTATAATGTTTATATTTATAATAATAATTATATTATATATTCCATTTTTAATCCTCAATTATATCTTTATAATCAGTGAAGAGTACCGATGGTGAAAAATGAAAGATGTCACTTTGTGGAGGTAGTAATCTGCAAAAATGCACAAATAACTGTTTTGTTTTCTTTAATGGAAAAGGAAAAAAGTGTTTATTATTTTTTACCCTAAAATGATAAAATTTTTGATAAAAATGATTCTTATATATAGGAATGATAAAAGTTTATTTTGAAAACAAAGTTAGAAAAGAAAATAAGTTAGGGAAAAATTAGTACTCACATTGTGGACCTGAACTTTCCCTTGGAGGACTGCCTAGAAATGGAGGTGTTAGGATAAATTATTATTAAAAAAATATAATGTAGGGTAAATAGTATTATATGGAAAGTAAATAAATATTTTTTTCAAGTGTAAACCAGAATTTTGTTTTTTTAGATGGGAGGTGAGTGCCCCCTTTAATAGGTGGTGAGAATAATATTTTTGTAAATATTTCAACTTAATATAAATATATCACATGTCAAAAACACTCAAAAAAAAATTAATGAAGTGGAGATAATATTTTTTCAATTAAACCTAATTAAATCAATTATAAACTTTTTTTTAACATTTTAGTCCTTTTACAGATTTGGTTAACCATTTTAACCCTTTTTAATTTAACTGTGGTAACTAGTTTATATAAAGGAATTTTTTATGCCTAAAAATATAATATAATATTAAATATATTTTAAATAATTATTTACAATATTCAATACTTTTATATATATAAAATTTATATGAGCAATAAAAATTAATTTTAACACCAGTTCATGTAATGCGTAAGAACCTGTTTTCTGAAAAAAGTGTATTCTTAAGCTGATTTTTTATAGGGTTAATTTATCAAATTATTTTATTTTACTGATATAAATTGGTTTATTAGAATCTAAATAAATGATAATTTTCTTAAAATCAGGTAAGATCCTATTTTTTTTAAAAAAAATTGATTTAATTAATAGAAAATACCCAAAATAGTTTCTTTAATTGGAAAATATTACTTAGGTTCATAAAATTTATTACATAAGTTTATAAATTTAAAATTGTATTTAAAAATGTATAAATTTAATTAATAGAAAAATAATTGATCATTAAAATTATTTTATAACTTTTTAAGTTATACCTGCTACTCGATAGAGTTATAAACTCTATGGTTTTAGTAAAAACTATATTTTTCACCATTCTCAAAAAAAATTATTATTACAAAAAAACCAAAAAACCATACTAAACTAATTTTTACATTCTAAATTAAAAAATTATATTATTTTAATCCATTTCAAATTCAAAAATTTATAAATTTATTTATAAAATAAAATCCATAATAAAAATGAAAACTACCATTATTGAAAAATATCATGTTTAATCTTTATGTGTTGTTGATATTATTCAATATCATTTTCTATTTTTATTAATTTTAATATATCATTTTATATATTTTAATGTCATATATTACTATAATAATCATTTAAAAGTTTTTTATTTAATTTATTAACACTTTACTTGATTATTTGAGAAATTAGATTCCTTTTTTAAATATTAAATCATATAAAATATTTATCCTCTAAATGCATGAAATTTTAATTGATTACTATAATTTTATTTACTAAGTGTTTTATTCATATTATAAATTCATGAATAATTTTAGTTTGGGTCTTTTTTATAAAATAATATTTTAACCTAGTATTCATTTAAGGAAAATGCATTGTGAAATATTGGGTCATTATTTTATATCCCTTAAATTAATTACATCCTAATAAATTTAATTATTCATGAATATTGAAATTATTAATGGTTTTTATAAGATATAAATTATTCTAGATTTAATTTCTAGTGATATTTCATCCTCACAATCATTGGTATGACTAGTGAACAATATTTTCCAACAAGATAAGAAAATAATGAATGTTGAGTTTATCTTTGACCATTTGTGCTAAATATCCCAATTTAATGGTAGTATTTTTTCTATATGGTTTTTATAGTGAACCTCAAAAAGTGTCCATGAGTTGAATTTTGATGTGATTTTTCTATCTTTGAAATTATCATCATATCTATGTCATCAGATCCAATCCATGCCTAATATCACATCATATTTGACTAAAGGATGTTTAAATGGATTTATAGGAATCACATTCCTATTAACATATTTTATAGAGGAGTCATATACTTGATATATTATAATCATACCAATAAAAGTGTTTATTAATAGATTATCACTTATTCTTTGGGTTATAGATTTTAGGTTCTTATTTATAGAGGAGATTACTGGACAAGATATGAATACATTTCTCATAGTTCTTGAATGGATGATCATGATACCTTATTCCAAATCATTTTCAGAACCGACATCCATAGTTTTGGTTGTATAGACATTCCAGTGTCTTGGTAGTTACTGGTGCTGATCATTCTTATCATGCCTTAGGTTCATAAATTGACATAGATAATGCTAAATTTTCCTACATTTATACCATTAAACAAATAGTGTTACCTCTAAAGGAACTCATTTTACATTCACAATGTTTATTGATCTCTTCACTTTACATAAAAAAATTAGTCTCTTTATGTCTATCTTTTAAAAATATAAATCATCTCATCATATCTCAAAGATATTCACCTTGGTGATTAGTACCAAATTATTTACTCAAAAGAAGTTGAATTTAATTTCCATCCCAATCTTCAACACTGCAACATCCAAAATCCTTCATCTTTATCTTCTTTGGTGACTTTGGGAACTCAAGAATGTTAAAATTGTTAACTATAATTCATGATAGCTCATTAGGCATAACTATAAGATTTCTCACACTATCTGTTATTGTCTTGGGTTTCCCATTGGAAAAATTTCAAGATTTTCCATGACATCCATTATTATCTTGATTTCTTCGAGCTTCATCCGTTACTAAAACCAAAATGATTTAATCACGGGTGATGAAAAATCAACACAATATGAGTATTATTGTATGATATTTACACAAAACATTTGGCCTCAAAATATATTACACTTAAAAATAATTACATTAGATTTTAGTTTAACCAAATATACTCTTGGTACAATCTAAGTTTCTTTAGGCGAGGTTCTCTCATATTGCAATACCAAATTACATAACATAATAAATCCTTCATAATAGATTTTAAAGATAATGTGATTTACTAAAGAATATCCCCCAAGAGTTTCAAGCCAGGTGTTAATTATTAGGCCCACTCTTTATTCACGATGGTGAAGATTTAGTTGATACATAACTAGCCTTCTTTGAGGTGATTACCCTTGGATATATTATCCATCCACATTACCAAAACATTGGGATGTTATTCTATACTTAGAATTATACATTAGTCTTATACCTATGTATTTCAACAAATTTCTCTTATCCTAATCCCTATAACAATGAATATTACCTCAACATAAATAAAGGGGTATGCATAAATTTTAATTTTTGGTCAATCTTAACTTATTAACCCTTAAATTATCCTCAAATAACATCATAACATATAAATTTATCCAAACCAGGTTCTAATACCAACTATAATTCCCCATGGACATAACCGTCTCGATTATTTGAATTAATGTAAAAAATTTATTGCAATATATTCCAATGATCTTTAAGGTTTGTAGTTTTAAATAATTAGGGAAAAAATAAACTAACAAAAGTCAATTCTTTTTCAACTAATGAAAATTTTTCCTAATATATTTAAAATTTCTTAATCCATAAAATCCTTAAATATCTCCCATAAATTTTCCCACCTAAGATAATCTTCTAGAAACATCACATGTATTTATTTTCTCCACCACCTAGGGAAATATAATGATAATAAAGGGGTAATATCTGATGTTCAGTAAGGGTAAACATAAAATATTATAGTCAATGATCACAATGTAACATTACATGAACATATGGGTATAATTATTATACATAGGAAAGTTATACCCAATTAATAATAGAACATAAGTCATGGAATAAGATATGTAATAACATAAAAGTGTGAAATATCATATAAAAGAGGCATAAACATGGAATGTAACATACATTGAAATGAAATGAAACATTTAAAATAATAACAATCATAAGAATAAAAAAATCGTGTGAGATAACTCATTATTCCTATGCATATGTGAAATAAAAATTATTTCAATGCCTAAAATTGTGAACAAACTCAATATGCACAACCCTATATAAACAAACTAATTATGTTAATGAATGGATATTTCATGATATATTAAACATAACTAATTTATTATATGGTGATATAGGACCCTATCCATCATCATCCAAACATATGTGTCCCACATTAAATCTATCACATCATAAAGAACGCCAGAAAATTAATTGGGATTTATATACAAATTAAAATATAATCATATTATAAAAAAATTCATAATTCTGTCAATAAAAAAAGATAATCCCATAGAATATAAATGGGTATCCAATGATACTAAATATCATTATTGTAAGATTATATTCAATTAACTTTATGTTTTTTTTGAATTATTAGGGCCGAAGACTCTTTATTATTGAAACAAAGGAAGTAGCCAATTTTTTAATGGGAGACCCACTACATAGCCCGTAGGCCAAATGGGAATTAATTCTAATTAAATGGCACTAAATTCTAATATTTTTCCCCAAAGGCCCTTTGGTGAATAGTACTGCAACAGTACCACGACTATTTCATTACCAGCTGTAATGCCCCCCACCGCCAGAGTTCCGCTCGTGTTACAGTTCTATCACTATTACTTTTTTTCCTACATTTTCACTAAATTTATTTTATAGTATTGTATTCCCAATGGTTTTTGAAATTTATGTGAACACTCTTCAATCAAAGAAATAGAAAATATGGTATTTGAAAATTAAATTCTTTGGGATTAATGTTATTTATATTTCTAGAGAATGGAAAATCTAGAAAAAGGTAGTGATGGATCACTACTTTGATAGAAAATAGATTTTCATAAGCTGTCTTGAGAAATAATTAATATGGTGTATTTTTAATAATATCCTTGATCAATGAAATATGTCACAAGATGTTGATTTATATGAAAATTTCTTTTAGAAGATTGAAAAGAATTTCGTTGGAAATAAGTTACATACATGATAGTTTTGAAAAAATTATTTAATTATAAATATTTTATATTAAATGATAATAACAATTAATTTTATAAAACTTGAAAACATATATATGATGTTTTAGAGAAACATAAAAAAGTGTCGGAAGGACTTGTTCACATAGAAAATTTTAAAAAGTTTTTTCATACATTATTGAAAAATACCCAACTATTAAAGGTTAAAAATTTATTTAAAACTTTTAAATATGTTGAAAGATGTAGATAATGACCATAAAAAATTATTGAAACTTAGATAAGGACATTCCTAAAAGAATTTTTTGAATATTTCCATAGAAGAGGAGGATTCTAGACCAAAAAGAAGAGATAATGTTGGATTGCTTATAATGGGTAAAAATGAGAAAAGGGGGAAAATGAAATATGGAGAAGTTATGTAAAACCTTAATAATGAAGAGGGGAGAATAAAAAGACATTTTTTATGATATAAAATTATAAAAACTCCCCAAATGGTGTATAATTAAAAAATAATCTATATTTTAAAATGAGATTGGCGATGAAATCCTCACGATATTTGTAACATAATAATCAAAGGAGTGTTAGAGGATGATCATGAAATAGAAATTAAATATCATGAAAAGGAAAATATTTTCATTGATGAAAATAATAGGATAACGAATACAATATATAAAATTAATGATGGTTTGCAACATCAAAACTATCCCATTTTGTTGAAAATGAGACAAAGAAACCTTTACTATTAACATATTATTTATGAACAGAATAATTTTATAATTAGGTTATAAGAAAGAATTTTAGAATCCTATAAAATAATGAGAACGTTTTGTAATGTTTTTTCATTATTTTGAATATATAAAACATGTAACAAGAGAGTTCAATAAGATATTTTGTTACTTAATGGATGAAAATTGAGTTAGTACCAAATCTTCAAACATTGGTGTCTTTCAAATAGAAGTCCATTTATATAAAGAAAATAAAATGGTTATTAAAATCCCATGAATTACATGAATATTGTTAAAAGTAATTCATTAGTATGTAATAAAACTATATCACATATATAACAATACACAATTTGAAATATTTATCAAGAAATTAAATTTGAGACAAAGAACCTCCTACATAAAATACATACTTCCACCAATGTTCTTGAATCTACTGTATAAAAAATTCCTACCTTAATAACTTATTTAATAAAATTATTAATAAATATAACCTTTTATAATATTAACTTATAACTATTCTCTATATTTATATTAGTTAGTAATAATCTATTTTTAATTTCAAGTAGGTGTAATATTGATCGTTTTGAACTGGTTTTATAATAATAATATTTTTTCATTCTTCTACCATAGTTAATAATTCCATTATCATTAATGAAAAATTAATTTTTCCTTATTAAATATTTATAATTTTATACTTTTAATCTATGTGATTTTTTTTACAATCATTAAAGGTTAAATCGTTGATGTGCATGTTTCGGTGATTTTTGAGGAATGGATGTTTGTATCTTAGTTAATTTGAATAATACTAATGTTACCATTCTGAAACCAAAATAAAATAATTATTTGCTTATTTATATCATATATTATCAATAATTAATTTATCATAGTCATCCATGATATTAGTTTATATAATTTTTCATGTAGGTGGTTAGAGTGACAAAAACATGAACATAACATTATTAATGGGTTATTATGATTGTGAATGTGATTTCCTTTTTAATAATATCATTATTGTAGAATAATAATTAATTCATTTAGATATTTTTATGTTTTTGAATAATATTTTAATATGTTTTAAGAAATAATAATGAAACTAGATGAAAAATCGGATATGTTACCTCATAGTGGTGGTAATCCACACAACACATGAGAAATAGTTTCATTTCCTAATGAATGAGAGGGAAAGAAGGTAGATTATAATTTACATATTAATAAAAATAATTATATCATATATTTCACATTTATTCTTTAATTCCATCCTTATAACCATAAATTATTAGTGTGTGGTGAAAAACGGAAGACGTTATCTCATGGAGGAAGTAGTTCATAAAAATGGATGAATGATGGTTTCATTTTTCTAAATGGAAAATGGGGAAGGTGGTAGAGTTTTATTACATTATAATAATAAAATTAATTATAGAAATAATATTATGTTATTTTATAGGAATTAAAAAATTATATTTGAAAAAATAACTTATAAAAGAAGATAAATTATGGAAGAATTAGTATTCACATTGGGGACTTAGGCATTATATTGGAGGACTCCTTAGAAATTGATTGATTGGGATAACATCTTCCCAAAAAAATCTAAAGGAGGTGAAATAAGATTATATTTTATAGAAATAAAGAAATATTTCTAAGAGGAATCTGAAATTTAATGTAGACATGAATGGGTGGTGAGAGTCCCCTTTTATAAGCGATGGGAATGACATTTTTGAAAAAATTTCAACTTAACATAAAGAGAGAACACATTTCACATGTTAAAAACAGATAATTATGAAGTGTAGATAATATTCAAAAAAAAATAAAAACATCAAAAAATCAATTAGAATAATTATTTATCATTTTATATCTTTTACCCCTTTGGTTAACCTTTTTACCCATTTTACTCTTACTACGATAAATCATTTTTACCTAAGTGATTCATTTTTTATTCCTAAAAATAAAATTTCCCTTTATATTTTTTTGGAAAAATTGATTCAAATTTGAAATCCATTTTATTAGGTAGAATGTATATGTGTAATAAAAACTAATTTTAACATCAGCGCATGCAACAAGTAAGAATCCATTTTCAGAAAAATTTGATTTTTAATGTTAAAATTTATATACAAGAAAAAATTATACATATATTTTATTTTCATGATATAAATTGGTTTATTATAAAACAAATAATTTTTTTGGGTTTTAAATCAAGCAGAAACATAATTTAACCCAGAAAAATAAATTAAAATAAAATATCAATAAATAGTCTCTTTTATTGGAAAATACTACTAAATTCCATGAAATGTTAAATATAGGTTTTATTAATTTGAAATAGTATTTAAAAATCCATATTTTTACTCTATATATACATATTTGACAATTTAAATAATTTATAATTTTTTAGGTCATACATACTTCTCGATAAAGCCATAAACACAATGGTTTTAGTAAAAACTATATTTTCATTATTCACTAAAAATAAATTATTTCATAAAATATAAAAAATTAATCATAATGAAATATTGAAATTCAAATTAAAAAATTATATTCATTTTATTTAATTGAAATTCTAAAATTTATTAATTTTTTTGAAAATAAATATAAAATATAAAGAAAATTGATTTTATTAAAAGATTGAATTTTTTATCATTATGTGTTCTTGTTATTAATCGATATAAATACATAATTCAAATAATTTTAATATATTAGTTAATATATCTTAATAAAATATATTATTATTATAATCATTTAAAATATAGTTGATTTAATTTATTAATAAATCCAACTATAATTTGAGAAAGAATAATATTTCTTTAAATATTAAATCATATTAATTATTTATACTCTAAACGTAAGAAATTTTAATTGGTATATATATTTTCATTTATTAGAGGTTTTATTCCTAATATAATGTCATGGATCATTTATTTTTGTTTTTTATAGTACAATATGTTAACATAATATATATTTAAGGAAAATACATAGTGAAATTTCATCTCATTGCAAAGAGAAACTTCAACCACATCTCCAAACCATGAGATAATAATGTCTAACCCATTTACTAAACACTTCATAGAAATCTGAAAAATATATTTATATATAGGGGTTATCAAACATCTATACTTAATAGGATCCTATTCAAGACAACTTATAAAAATGTGGAGGAAGCATACTAACACATCAGTGAATAAAAAACCTAACCAATATATACCTACTAGGTCAACTATCACCCAAACATGCCAAGGCTTTCTCACCCAATGTCACATCCAGGTATAATAACATAAAATCAAAAGAATATATCAAAGAGGAATACCAAAAACACATCCCCACTAGTTTTTTCACTCTCACACACCAAAAATAAACATCATGGCGTTCCAAATCCATTCCACATCTATGAAATATCACATTGCATCTGATAACACAACCATGACACATATCACAATCGCATTACCATCATCAAATATCCACCACCACATACTATATCCTAACTGAATATCACATTTACATTACAATATGGTATTGTGAACATTAAGGACATGAATTTTTCTATGTCTGATTACCATCCATGACCCCCAACATATATCATCATCTCAATTACACAACCAACTTGAACAATATATCACATACTATAAATCAAGACCATTATATCCCATATTTTTATACAAACTAAGCACTATAATAACCCATCTTATACATATAGGGGAGATTTGGTAAGGGGGTTATTCAAACATATATCCCCTTTACAACTTGGATGTTTATGGAAACACTCCAGATACAAAACATTTAGGGATTATTGAGGTTAATTGAATCTGGGGGGGTGTGAAATAAATCACAAGGAAAATATAACATATAATTTTCCACATAAAAAATCCTAAAATAAGCTTCCAGGTAAAAACTAAATTTTCACACCCATAAAAACCACCACACTACTACTATCATACACTACCCATTTCTACCCATTAGTAAACCACAAAGTATCCCCAATTCCTAAAGAAAAAAGTCACAAAAACCATAATCAATAACCCATTTAATCCCATTATTTCACCATTTCTAGATTTACAATTTTACCAGACACATTACATTTATTATTCCATTCTTTTCAACATTAATTCTAGCTATTACCCATCATCAAATTAATTATTAACATTTTAATAATGGTTTATATCTTATTCATTTCTTTCCCACTCCTATTATTATATTAAGCATTATCATTCACATTTCATTGCCTCTAAGAAACTATAATACCTTCCCCAACATAGACAACTAACCACCAAATAATCCTCCTAAAAAATTCCAATGACCATCAAAATAGCCAGAAAAACATATCCTATTTCCAAACAACCATCCACAACCCCAATTCCACATCACATAATAACCCATCCCCCATTTCTAAATCATCAACACCACCTCCCCATGAAAACAATGGAAAACCAACTATATCACCCACTACACACCTCATCCAAACATCTCAAAACTGTCCAAAACCTTATAAAATCATGGATGCACAAAAAATTGACAATATCAAGTATATAAAAAACATATATTATCCAATTATATTATTAAATCACTTCTACAATTCCCTTTTCATAATATATATTTATATTAAATTCAACATATCTCTCATGGGAGATAATATAATAATTCTAGTTTTCATTTAACCATCTCTTTTGAATAATTAAGTAATTATATTTTTATAAAAGGTAATTCTAAAAATAAAATCTCTATAAAGAAACATGATTCAATTTAGTTACAAAAATTCTCTACAACAAAAAATAATAACCATTATTAAATAGAAATATCAATGAATTATGCAAACACAAGTGAATAAACCCATTCCTAAAATTTTTATTTTATTCTAATTTTATTAACTCCATAGATATATCCTTACCATCCACCAAAATCATGAAAAAACTTGTTACTTATAAATTATAAACAAAATAAATGAGAATTATCAAATTTATTACCTTAATATGAAGCTTCAAAAAAACCAGCCAAAAACAGAAGGGTTTAGGATCCCTAACCCCCAAAACATGAAAGAGACAACCTGAATACCTTACCATGATAAAAAACCATGAAACCGTACTCAACTATGGAAAAAATTGTGAAACCTCTCTATTATAACCCTTGGGAAGGAATGTCGAAGTGGAAATACATGTAATATTAAAGATAAGTAAAATGGGTAGAGAGGGATTACTAATAATGAACTAAGATATTTAAACCCCTAAGGGAGATGGAAAGAAGGATCCATGGAATTATGGGGTCAAATTGGGTTTAGAAGAAAGTAATAAATCAAAAAAAGTTATGTCAAACAGTTTTTATTGAGAAAATATAAGGGACCTTCATCATGGAATGGTGGAATCGACATTGACCATGGTATCTCTAGTCAATGCTAGATTTGATATCTCATCCTTGAAAATGGAATATCACTACCTATTTTTTGAGATCATTTTGCTTAATTAGAAAATGAATTAATCAGAACTATGGCATGTAATTACGAAAACACGGTTGTGGTTCCATGGAAAAAATCCATTCAAAATTCCACCATTGTGTGTAGAAATTCCCCTCTCTATTTACAGCACACCACGACTCAAATCAAAAAAAATGGAATCCTTTCTTGTTGTTTCTAAAATACATGAACAACTTGATCAAACCTTGACATAACATTACCACATCCACCAATACATGTTTTTCAACATTCTCATTTCTCACTCAAAAATATTCCATGTTATTCACCCATTAAATGATCAAAACCATGGCATGAAGATTTCATAATATCTCAACTATGGACTCATCAATGAAAAAATAAATTTAAGAGTAAACAAGACCATCCATAAGAGTCATTCTGTACAAGGAGAATGATATGTTTGATTAAATATAGACTCCCCTTGATGTCATTCGCTTCCACACTGGTTCTTTCCCTCTCCCAATATTACACAAGGAAATCCTCTGCATAGTATTCCCCTTGAAATAATCATTTCACTCCCCAAGTTCACCAATCATAAAAATGGTAAAAAAAACTATGGAAACAACTCTAAAACAACCCCCGCCATTTCCTACACTACATTCAAGTTGGACTTCAGAGATGAAAAATCAATTGTACACCCTCAAAAAAATATTAAACCCACGTTCAACACCTCCAAATAGTAGAAAACATGAAATAAAGGATTTGAAAATTTCAATCCCTTATATGAGATAAATCTCAACTGATTATCATTCTCATCAATCAAAACGAAAACAAAGAAGGAAATAGAATAGGAAAAAAGTAAAACACTTCGTGAGATACCTCGTTAGGATATACCTATAAAAATATCTCAACTAAATCTAAATAAGTAAAGAGTATTTAATCACACAACATCATCAAGAACCCCATTATCAAACATGGTCATACATATCATATCCTCAAAATGTAATATTAAAAAACTTATGGTAATTAGAGAACATTTGTGACTTTTGTTCCCATGTAAAATATTCTAATAAACCATGTTTCTACATGACAAAAACAAAAGGAATAATGCACCTATACAGAACGGTATCAATATTTTCAAACTTTGGGAGAATTACCCGCTGATATAGTGTCTCATTAATGTTCTCTAATACCTATAAAAGACAAATTAAATCAGGAGAATGCTTTCCCCATTGACCAAACCTATGATATAAAAGATAAGGGGAAACCCTTAAGAAAACATGATTTTTTACCATTACCTATAGAGGTCTCATCTAATGATTAACATAAGACTTTTGATTTTCCTTCATTTCCCTCTTATGATGTAAAATCATCTAAAACATCTTGGTTGTGAAATTATCTACCTATGGTCCAAGAAATTATGACTGTATAACATTGATCTAGTACAATGAATATCTACAATTCCACCAAAACAATTCCTCAAATAAGTCCATTCCAATTGAATAAATGGACATATTATTATAGAAAAACTCAAAACATAGAAATTTATTCACACATGATCCTCCAAAATAAAAGACACATGAACACAAAAATTCCTTTAGCATTAACAGAGTTTACATCATCTATCCACTCATATATAGATAGAAAAAGGTGTTATCGTATAATCTAGATCCAAAAGAATATTTAATACCTCCTTAGATTCATGAGGTAACCTTAGGATCCCAATATGAGATAAAGGTCATCAGTTCCACATAAAGCCTCATTATCTCATCTACATACTAACTAGAAGATCCACAACATAGAACTCTTTGATTACTAATAAGTGTTTTAACTTCATGAATCGATTCATGATCGCCCATGTAATATCACATTAACCTTGTTCTCGATGCAACTTGGTGGTGAAATCTATCGATATGCCCCCCCCCCCACTTCAACTTAATTAAAAATAATGGATACAATAAACCACTAGGATCACTATGTTCTTCCTTTATCTATTTAATAATAAAACATTATAAAATGAAATCCACCATATAAAATTTAATCCCAAACCACTAGAGCCGACTCTCTAAGGCGTAATACATCATTGATATACTAGGATGAACTAATAAAGGTGATCTATGAAAATAATTAAGAATGAATTTCTATTAGAAAAAATTACCTTCCAAAAAAACTTTAAGGCCACTCATCCTTTAACTATCCCCCAGGAACATCACCAAGAAAGATGCGACCCCACATCACCTTTACCTCTGAGTCACCCCACTAAGACGTATCCACATATTATAACATGGATGATTTCACTATCATCTAGTAATGGAAACCATCATTACTTGGATCCTTTAAATTAATATTAATCTCTTCAAACTTTTATATCAATTGAAAAGAATCTTCAAACTATCTAAAAAATATCCTCATGACTTCGCACTTAGTACATCGAACACTATATTCCCTTACCATAGGGTTTAAAAGTTCTCAATGACATATACCTATAATAATTGAATCCAACCCACTAAAACAGATTCAAATCCCCCTGAGGGAAGATATTCCTCAATATATTGTGATATGTAAAGACAAAAGAAATCAAATGATAATGTAACTTTTCCATAAATTTAGAACAAATTCCACTTATACTATATCGAGATCATGGGTGGAATAGTTGCACTCATGTGGATGTAACTACCTCAAACCATATGAGAACAATACACTTTATTTCATCAAGATGAAATATAATAAATATTATAAGAATCATGGAATCCCTTTAATATAAAACACTTCTTAAAAATCAATGAATGAGAGAACATATCAACTCCCCCTTAAGGTAGTCAAATTTTTTCTAACATTGATTAGTCAGTAACATGTCCTGGTCCTTCTAGGTCATTGATATCAAAATAGATGAAATCTAAGAGAAAAAAGATATAAAATTATGATAATAGTATATTTCACTATGGAAACAATATAAATATTAAATATTATTGGGTTCTAAAAAGAAAAAAATACCTCTATCTATAAATTATTTACCACCACTCCTTGATGAGACACCACTTGCCCAAGAAAATACACCTCAAAAATCTAATAATTCACTTAAACAACTTCACATATATATGATAATGATAAAATAATTTAATATTAACCATAATATGATCAATTTGACTATATTTGTATATCATTTATATTACGATGTCACAAATTAACACTACCATAAACTGATATAGAAACTCACTGAACACAGATTTCATGAGTACACTTAAAATAGATAGGATAATTGTGACATAAAATGATATAAACATGAACTTGAAGTGCCTATAAATACATATGAACATATTCATTAGGAAATTATCCTCTTTAAATATCAATTGTTGATACCTAGAATATTCAAAAACTATCTAGATTCCTTAATATAATTGAACCGAACTTCTATCCTCAGAAATGGTAATGTTTCTTGGACATCACCTTTTTCATCCACTGCTTTCATTTTCACAACCATGGAATACCATATAAAATCGTGGTGAACAACAGTTCATTATCCTATGATGGCACACTAGTATAGATAACACAAATATTCACCAACTCCTCAATCTATATCTTGAAATCCAGTATCTCATAAAGTACCATCTGATAAGGAAACATAAAAAAGTGGCACAAGGATATACTCTATCCAAAAATCAATACCACATATAAGGGGTAATGTCACACCCAATTTAGGAAAAATCAACTCCAAAATCCTCAAAAAAATAGAGGAAATTACACCCCTCTAATCTCTTCAAAACCCAACGATAACTCCCCCAAATAATAAAACAGAGTACCTGGACATATAAAACCCATCAGATCATCCCTCTTCTTAAGGAACCCACTTCGTGGCCATATATATCAATGAATTATTCCCTACACTAAATGAAATTGACTTCCACATAAATATAATAAAAGAAATCTATTTCATGGTTGACATTGTAGTGTTATATCTATAATATGAAGAAATTCCAAACAGACTGGTGTTTCCCCAAAATTAGTTCACAACCTCATTCCACATCATGAAAACATGAAATGTCTCCAACTAGAATAATCAACACCCATGGCAGTGGAAGCCACTCTACATTATGTCCTAGGGAAAGGAACTGGGTTGTTTCAATGGGGAAATCTGATTCACAAAAACAAAATAAAATAATAACTATGGTGGAAGATAAGAATATGGTTCCTTAAACAACCTCTGGACTATTTTGTGTTGGCACCTCCATGGAATGCAACTAACCAGATACAACTCCTCTACCTCACTAAATCTACTAACGATCACCTCCAGAACCATGACCTACCATATTTCCTCAATTATTTGGAACATCTTAAATATTTTCTTTACCTAATTCATATCCCCTCTATGGAAAATAATAATGTCCATGATTTTGGTACAACCTATGTGGAAACTGCTACCGAGGCTTGAATAGAAACCAACCATATATAAAAAACTAATATCAAAGAAGGTTGAAAAACTAAAATATATTGTTATAGTGATCCCCATAAAAAAATTACAAAATATTTGATCCCTCAATTGATGCATGAGAGTTACCATCCATAGAAACATGGGAAGTAAAATATTGATGTTAACCCTGCGTAGGTTAGAACCCTGCCTTTTTTCACTCTCCATTTGCAACATTAATCATTTGGATGTCATAATAAATCAATTTTTGAGATGATATTGAATGGAAATATGTCCTCTCATTTAACTTTTCATTATTCTATACCTCTATATAAAAATAAAACATAAATAGGGTAACAAAATATCAAATAACAAGCCACAGATCCTCCTTTAATCACCATGCTCTGGACTCTTAATTTGGGATGATATCAAGGTAAAAGTTAAGAGGATTCTTAAATTCTATCCCATGAACTACGATGCGTAGGCTCTCCTAAGAGAGGGGGAGAAATTGTTATCTTATTTCCTCCTTCATCATAGATGAACGGAAATCTAAATGAATCTTCTTAAAATAATCATTCATGAATTCTCCACCACATTACTTTTCTCTAGGATACAAGATCCACTACTGGTGCACTGCTCCTACCATTTAACTAACATCCCCTAAAAATTGATAATATGAATAAACAATGATCAAGATGATAGTGTTCTATATCTCATTCAAAAATCACTCCATCTCTAAATTAGAGACACTCCCCACACACTTCTCCAAGACATGACGTTGGAACTCTCAAAATGTCATTCACCATGACTCATACTACTCGTCTCGAAAAAACCCTCCAGTGGTCAACTGAATCATACTGTTATACCCATCCAATATGAAGCAGATTTGGTTGGTGACCACTAGTAACATCTTTAAATAATAAGAAAAAAAATTCTAATTCTAATATCATGTTTTTTCATTTATGGATCATTTAATTAAAATCATTATAATTTCCAAAAAGTGTCCCAAATTCACACAGAAGAACAAACAAGAATGATGCATGTACCTCTCTTAGATTTCTACCCCACAATTAACATTATCTCACATAGGGTGTTTATAAATCTTAATATTCTTGTGTCGGATTATAGGGGCCTCAAATTTCATGTTTCCTTGATAATATATCTTATTATATAATGTACTAAGTTTGACTAATACTATTTCCCTACCAAACCCTTTCAATACTCAATAGTTCCTAACACCAATATCCATCCAACATATCATCCATATATCTAATACTAATCTTTCACAACGCTCCCCCAGTATTATCCCCTCCTAGGCCTATATTGAATATGAGTGCAACCCCACATCTTGTCTCTAATAGGATACAAGTTGGAGACTATCACTGCGGGTATATTCCCAAAAATATAGGTGGAAATACCCTAAAAAGTTCCAAGATCAGATAAAAATGAAATCCCATAATCAATTATATTATATATATAATAAAAAATCATATTATACATAATCAAAACAGAAAAATAATGTTCTAAAAGGACTCTTGAGGTTGTGAGTCCAAACACAAATCCAAACCATGAGCTAGTAATGTTCAGTATGATCACATAACTCCTCTTGGAAAACTGAAAATTATATGTATATATATTGGGGTGATCATACATGTATAATTAGTAGGTATCTCCTCAATACCTATTATGAAAATGTATAGGAGGTATACTAATTCTACATTGAATAAATAGTATAACCAATAAGCACCTAACATGACAACTATCACCCAACCTCACCAAGGCCATTATCCTAATATCACATCCATGAATAGTAATATAATATCAAATGAATATATCAAAGAGGCACCCCATAACAACTTCCCCATCATTTTGTTCTTTGACATACTAAGGAAAAATGTCTTATTTATCCCAAAACCTTCTATAGTTTTGACTCAACTCAGCACATTACATATCACAGCCAGGTCACATATCACAGTCGAATCAACATTTTCATGCATTTCATAGGGAGGTGTAAAAGCTATAATTTATTTTCCCGTTTCATCACATTGGAAGAACAAGGTCACCTCACTTGAGGTGCTTCATAGGCAATAACACAGTATTCCAAATTCACTTTTCCTATTTTTAGTATTTTAATATTTTATAAAAATAAAGATCAATGGGGATGATAATGTGTATACAATAAAAAACTAATAATAATTATGTATATTTATTGAAAAATAGAATTAATTCTTATTATAAATGAAATATATTTCTATAAATAGAGTTTTCCAAGGAGCACCATCATTGTCATGTATCAAACATACATAGTGAAGAAACTCCATCATATGTGTGAACACATTATTCTACCCATTTTTAATGTACAATAAATTTAATAATATCCAAGTACACTACACATCTATCTCCTAAATCTAGGGTGAATGGTTTATAGAATAAAAAGTTAAGCAATAGATAACCACAGTGAGGATTACCCACACTATAAATCTTCCCCATATTAACCAAAATTAAAATTCAAACATGGACACTATTTCAGGAGATAGATTATTCCACCAAGATATTAAATGAGTAGTTTACTCATCATCATGAGTATAATATTTCATAGTGTAGAAATTGTGGGAGACAAAGATAATGAGTATAGAATGAGATAACACTTTAATAATAATATTTAGAATTGTTATAGAAGAAATAAAACTAGAAGCTATAGTAAAAAAAGAAAACAACATCCCCAAATAGGCTTCTAGTAAAGCCCTCAATCCTTATTAGAGTCCTAAAACCCCCCTCTATTTATATAAAAAGATAGTCTAATCCATCTTCATTCAAATTCTCATATCATATCTTTAGACAATGTTTCCTTATTTTAGGGAGTATTTTTAACTCCTTGTGTGTACATGAGGCTATATTCATATGTTTCCTTATTTCTAATCAAGAATTAGGGTGTAAATCATGGGTATCATGAAGATATTAGGGTTTTTACATTTTAGTCCAAAAACCCTTCTACGACGTGGATAGAAATATTAAGGGGAAACCCTTACTCCATTTATTGAAATCTTCATGGATGAAACATATCCATATCCACAATGGATGAAACTTGTTATTCCTAAAAAAATAATTACTACAATATTTAACACCTATATGACATATTTTTTATGTCTATTTAATAGGTATACATCAATCCACGGTGCATATGTTCGGTCCACAATTCAATATCCTCCCATGATTCTGCCACCAGGATCACTATGAGGTAATATTGAAGCCTGTAACCTAGTGTGTGTAAATTCTAAAGTGGTTTTGATCACTACATTCATCTTTTATAGTGTCTCTATGGAATAGAATTGATGACATGGGTGTATTAGTAGTGGTATGGTGACCCTTGCATGGCCTTAGAGAACTCTATGTTACCCTTACATACGGTCTAGGTGACCCTCACATAGTTATTTTAATTATACATATGCAATCATAAAAAATACTAGGTTACAACTAAAAATCTCTAAAACATGAGGTTACCTTTATATTTTTATTTTTACCTTTACAAAACACACAGAAATCCTTGGTAACCATTACATAGTGCCTAAAATCAATGAGTTACCCTTATGAAGCACAGTTTCATGCTTAGATAGAGTAGTATTCCCTTTACTCATAAGTGTCTTACCTTTATAAAATAGTGTATTTCCTTTACTCAAGAGTTTATTGACCTTATACAATGTTTTCTTACCCTTATGCAGCACTTGAAAAACTCTCTTATGTAAGGGTAGACAAAATTATAGTTATCTAGGGCCTAATCAATGTAAGGGTAATAAAGAACTTCCAAATTTTACATTTTCATCTCTTTTAATCAAAATTATTTCATTAAATATAAATCCCACACATTATAATAAATAATTAATTAATTGGGAAAAGATATTAGAAGACATTGAAATTCATAATTAAAATGTAAAACTTTTTGTATGAAAATTAAGTGCATCAAATACCCCAACACTTGAACTATGTTTTTCCTCAAGTATTAAATCTCCAAAATAAATTGCAAAGGATACCAATGCTACCAATATTTAAATTTCAATGTAATAAAATCAAATAATCATCGATGTTAAAAATAATTTTATGTTACAAATACAATATCATTTTTACTTAAAATTTTTCAAAGGAACAATCAAACCAAGTATTTTATATTTTCCCATTGAAAATTTGAATCATATTATTTCATCAATTCGAGTTTCTCAATTTATTAATATCATATATTCTAAGTTGTGATTTACCTCACAATGAGTTATTTTCTCTTAGTAGTTCTCAAAAATATTCAAATAGTGTTTTACTCATACCATGAGTACTTGATCATTTCCATTACCCTTAAAAGGATAAACATTATCTAATTTGTAAAGAAAAAAATCCCAAGAAAAATTAAAGACTTTTCAATTAAGAATTTTTTTAACTCTGAGGCTCAAGGTAGGTATATATCTATGTGAAAAATTTGATGCTCAATGAGGAGGATTATATCTTCATCACTATTTAGGATATGAAATGTAAAGTATAATGAAAATATAATGAACAAAATAACTAGTCACAGTTCCAAATATCAATATAATTGTCATGAACAATGAATATAAAGACCTGGCCTTGAAAACTACAAAATCATGAGTTTTAAGATATGAATAATAAAAAATTGTGAAAAAGTGTCAGAAGTGCCCCACGCGCCAGGGGTTTTTTCAAATTTTCTTGGTCGTTGGATCCTCGACGACTCCCTCTCTGGTGTCATTTTGGCACCCACACCCCCTGTACCTGGTGATTCTCCTCCCGGTGTTGGTCTGTCACCCTCACGGGTGTCCCCAGCTCCCTCTTCTAAGCTTTGCGGACCGATTCTGTCTTTCAAAGATTCCCTCTGTGGCCCTAGCAGCGGTCCTCATCAGGCATGCTTCTCGGAGATTGGGTCGGTCAATCCTTCAGTTTCACCGGACGGTTCAAGGGTTTCATTAAAGTTAAGTGCTTCGGTCTTTGATGCTGTTGCGTCTGGCCTCAAGTGGATGCTTTTATCCCGCTTTGGTTCTTCGCTCCTACCCATTTTTACCTTAAAGCTGTTCGTTGATTCTTGGGGTCTCCAAGATCTGGCCTGCATCTCTACCATTTTCAGAAATGCGATCTTTCTGGTTCTAGCATCAAAAGTGGACTTCATCTGCACCTTGTGTTTGAACTCCTTGTTTCTGGGGCCGAGGGTGCTTTATCCTAGCCCGATTGTCCATAAAGGTGCACAAGGGGAAAGAGAGTCTGCATGTCGTGGTATGGATATGTGTCACGGGCCTTCCGCTTCCTTTCCAGAATGGCGCCTTCCTAAAGGCTATTGGCGATTCTCTGGGAGGCTTTCTCTGCATGGATGAGTGCACCTGCAATGGTGAGGAAGCCTATGTGGCTAGTATTTGTGTGGAATTGTATCTATCGATCCCTATTCTGGAGAATTTAACCCTGAAGATGGAGGATTCTTTCGTTTGGGAGTAGGACGTAGTCTACCCAGTGGTTCCCGGGTACTGTCTGGCCTATCAAATCCAGGGTCACGACTCGCACAACTACAGGAAACGGCGCGATGGCCCTCATGTGCTTGATTCTCATAGGGCCCTAAGATGTGGTTTTTCCCTGGCTTTCCCAATGGGCCTCCTTCTGGACAGTCTTTGTCAGTGCCTCGGGATACTTCATCACCAAGTATGGGTTCCCTGACACTTTATGGATCGTGGTATTCTATAGGATCAGGTCTCGCGTCACTGGTGAATTTCGGGGAATCATACCCTTTGAGAGCTTGGGTTGAGCCCCCCAGCTTGGGTACTGTATCCTTCTACAAGAGAGGCCATTCTCTAGGGCTCCCCGCCTGATCCGAACGGTGTACTAGATATTCCAGTTAAAAACATAACTTGAGATGATTCTTGTCCCTTAGAGGGTGCGCTTTTGGATCGGTTCCTTAGTTCTTTTACTGGGCCCCCAGAGCCCCCTCTCTTGTTATCTCCTTGGCAAAGCCCCCCCCCCCCCAAGGGACTTGTGCTGGATCTCATCCCCTTGCGGGTAGAGGACAAGAGGGATGGTCAAATGTGACAGGAAGTATGTATAAGGGTATTTACCAAGGCCCCACAGTTGTCCTGCTTGACAGTAAGCATGGGCCTTCAGAGTGTTCCCCGCCTAGTGCAGTCAGGGGGAACTCACTCAAATCCCTTGGCTGCTTCCATCATCTATCTCCAGAGTCTTATAATAAGAGCCCAGGGATGTGTACAAGACTCAATATGAAACAAATTCAGATCAAGGAGAGTTCATCCTCCTGTAGCAAAGAGACCAAGAAGCCTGGGGATAAAGTCGGGCTCTCCTATTCTCAATGATACCCATACTTATATGGAATTCCCATGGCATCGGTGCACTGGTGAAACAGAATTCATCACCTCAGAAGAAAGAAAGGGAAAGGCTCAAATTGTAGCCATACTTGAATACAAACAGAACCCATAGAAACTTTATGAGTTTTCCCAAAGGATGCGGATGCATGAATCCATGCATGCAGACCCCATTAACAATCACATATGGGTTTTTTCGAGAAAGGATACTTCAGTTGGCTTGGTTCAGGAAGGGGACCAAAATATCACGACAAGGGCGAATCAAGGCACAAGATTTATTTTGGTGACCTTTGTCTATGGTAGTTGTGATCCGTAGAGGAAAGAGGTCCTATGGCACGAGCTTAGTGAGTTTGACCCTTACGATGAGGCTTGGATCATTGGGGGAAACTTCAATGTCATTTCGGAACTAGCATAGAAGAAGGGGAGAGGGTAATTCCTTCAGAAGTCCAGTCTTGACTTGTTACAGTTCATGGATGGAAAAGGACTAATGGATATGGGCTACTCGGGAAACCGATTCACTTGGTGCAACAACCAACAAGGAACCAAATGGTTTTAGAGTCGATTGAACTGGTGTCTCGCTAATATTCCGTGCTCTCTCAATGTTTCCATATGCGAAGGTGAGTCACTTGGTCTGCAGGATCTCTAACCATTCCCCGCTTATCCTCTCTTTGTCTCCCAGGAAGGAAACTCAAGAATGTTTTAGGTTTATGAGCCAGTGGTGTGGTGTACCGGGTTATCATCAGTTGGTGACAGAAAAATGGGGGGACTCGATCCAAGGACACACTTGGGTGGCCATTCACAACAAGCTGAGGAGGTTAAATAAGTGGTTGTAGCAGTGGGCTAGGGATATTCCTCATAGTGACCAGAATATGGAAGAGCTTAAAAGGGATGTCGAGTGCTTGGAATATAGTCTGGAGGAGGATTGGGATGATTCAATTTTCACCATGCACTGTGATAAGAAGCGTGGTTTGGCCGACTTGATCCTTGCCCAGGAACGCAGAGTAAGGGAGAGATCAAAGATCAAATGAATTCTTGAAGGTGAAAAAATACTACCTATTTACATGCTTGCATGAAGGAGAAGAGGAGGACTATCAAGCCAATTATTGTTCTGGAGGATAGATCATATACTAAATATGTGGATGTGGTCGGGGAGATGGAACCCAAATTCTTCAAAGACCTCTTGGCTGGCCCAAGAACAACCATGCCATATGGCTATCCAGTAGGGGTGAGGAGTTCTGGGGAGAGGTTCCTACCCTCTTCTGATCCATGATAACAAAGAACTGTAAGAGATCCCAGGGGAGGAGGAGGTTCACAATTCCATGATGAGGCTCAACCCAGAGAGTACCTCGGGCCCTAACAGCTCCCCAGGCTCATTTTACAGGGAATCCTGGGAAGTTTTAAACAGGATATAATCACTAAAATCCAAGACTTCTTTCATGATGGCAGCCTGCAACGGGTGGCTTGTGCAACTTCTCTGGTGATCATCCCAAAGATCATAGATCCATAATCTCTCAGTCACTAAAAGCCAGTAAGTTTATGCAATTTTCCTTACGACATACTAGTTATTATTCATAATGCTAGGTTGTCTGAGCTTCTACCCTGGTGGATCTCCATTGAACAACACGACTTTGTAAGAGGCTACACAATACAGCGGTCTATAATATTATTGCAGGAGATGATGAGGGACCTCAAAATCAAAACCCATGTATCTAATATAGCAATTAAACTAGACATGAATAAGGTGTATGATCAAGTGGAATGGGGCTATATCAACACAGTACTTGCCCGAAAGGGGTTCCCCACTTGGGCATGTGATCTCATATTTCGTTGTTATATGTCATCATGGATGGTTGTCTCTTACATGGAGAGAACCCATAGATTATTTAAGGTAGTTCGAGGTCTTTGGCAAGGGGATCCCATCTCTCCTAGAATATTCATCCTAGTTCATGAACTTCTCAGCCATACGATCAATAAAGGTATTGCCAATAGATCCATTTGACCCTATCGAAGGAAACTGAACCACCCAATAGCCTCCCATATGATGTTTTCTGATGACAAAATTATTTACACGAATGCTGGGAAGAGGTCGATGTGGGGTATCAATCGAATTCAAGAGGATTATTGTTGATGTGACTATGATCGGGTGGTTTGTAATAGGTTGGGGATGAAACATGGGTCTTTCCCAATGAAATACCTTGGAATCCCTCTATCCCCTCGTAGGAAAAGAATATGAGACTATGATCAGGTGGTGAGAAGGATTGCAGGACGTGTTCTCAACTGGAAAAACTATTTTCTGTCCTTTAGGGGTCAGATTGCTCTGGTCAATAGTGTCCTAACAGGGATCCCAATTCATGCCATGGATTCCACCATCATCTAGAAGGGGGTCATTAAAACTATTAATAAAGTGATATCAGGTTTTATATGGGATGCTTAGTTAGAGGGGAGAATATGATGGGTGTTGTGGGAGAGGATGGCGAGACCAATCTAGGATGGAGGGATCAATGTGAAATGTTTGGAAAGAACCATACCATGTATGCATGCGAAATTGGCATGGGAGATGATTGAAGAGCTTTCTCTATGGGGGATGATCATGGCTCGAAGTCTGGGTGGGAATGTGCAAAACGAGCCCAAGAAAGGCTCCCCAAATTGTTTCACCAGGATAGTCCTAGATTAAAAGAAGTAGTATCTTTTTGACCTTATTACCCCCAACTCCAAGGCAGATTGATGTTTCTTCACTCCATCATCATCAGGGAGCTTCAATTCGAGGGACTTCAGTCGTTTAGTTAATACGCAGGATCATAGTGATAGTTTGGCCGACGTAGTGTGGTGAAACAAAATACCCACGAAATACAACTTCAGAACATGGAGAACCAGAAATCACACCATTCTTTTAGATGTTAAAATCAAAAGGCTGGACATAAGCATGGCGTCGTGCTGCCACTATTGCAGGAGTAAAAGGGAAGAAATCACACACCACATCTTCTTTGATGACGAATGGGCATCTGCTGTGTGGGAATTCTTTTTCCAGTTTACTGCTTACCTCTCCTGGGATTCCATCGATACTTCTTTCCAGGAGTGATGATTTGAGCGAGCTGACAATGATTGTCCTAAAAGAATGGCGAGAGCAGTGATCTTCAATGAATGGTGTCAGATCCTATGGAAAGCGAGAAATTAGTCAAGGTACGAGGGGAACCCTTCTTCAGGGAGAACCATCATTGCAAGAACCATAAACTTAATGGCTGATTGGGTGTCCTTTCTCAGTAGTTGGATAGATGATCCCTCACTTTGGCTTCTACAAATTCCCTTAACAGAAACTCTCACCCGCTCCGTGACTTAGGGGAACTGGGTGCGATGGATCCCTCCACCAAATGGGTTCAAGCATAACATGGATGGTTCCTGCATATCGAGTGTGACCTGAAGAGTGGGATTGGTTAGGGACTATAGCGATAGTGTAGTTCTGGCCTTCACAGCTCATTACGACAATAGAAACACCCTCTAGGCCAAGGCGAAGGTGGTTTTGACTAGTATCTCCCTCTGTATGAAATAGAACATCAGGCTATCCCAGGTGGAAATAGATTCTAAGGTTGTTCATGACTCCTTGCATGGGAAAGGTCCCATTCCATGGTCGATTACATTCACCGTTAGGATGTGCCAAGCTCTCATTAACAAAAACAAGAAGGTCACACACACATGGAGAGAGGGGAATAAATCAACGGATCATCTTTCTTCCTTGGAAGATCAAACATTCAAAGTTACCTGTATTAATAGAATCTCTTTCCTAAAACCTCACAGGGTGAACCTGACATGAGGAGACGCCCTTGGACTGCATTATTATAAGCCTCATTAGGCCCAGGTGCCCTGCAGGTCTTGTACTCTTCAAAATAATAAAAATAATAAACGATGATGATGATGAAGATATGTATACATTATATTACATTTTTTTATCTTTTTAGGTTTTGAGTTTTATTTAATTAGTTCATAACTCATACATAACATAACCATATAATTCAATGTTCACTATTTTGATCTGTGATTTTTTTTTTACAAAATGAATTTTTCATATTAAATATGCTTAATTCTCATGAAAAATCACCATCAATTTTAGATTTAATTATTATTTTAAATTACCCATCATTAAAACCTGGGGAAAAAATTTAAAATAAATTAAATGATTACAAAAGGTTATTAAGGTATAAAAAAAATAAAACTGTTAGTCCGGTGAAATCATGAAAACACATGAAATGATTACCTTTAAATCAATGTTCTTTGAGCAAAATAAACAAATTATCTGACATGGAAAAAACACAAACTTTTTCTAAAAATAAAACCATTAAATCCCGCAGAATGAATAGAAAAAAAGTATTGATATCATGGTAAATCATATCATTGAACCCTTATATAACCCTTATAAATTTTAATAACCTTATGAAAAACTTCTAATAAAATTCTCTGTAGATCATAAACATTACCCAATGCATTAGAGAGATATCTAGACACATCCATCATATGAGATATATTAGGCTCACCTGACACAATCTTGTCACACCTATGGTTAATAATTTCCAAGAACTAAAACATGAATAAATCATTTTTTTCTTTAAACATTCATAATAAATATTTTGAAAAACTCTTTTAAACCTTTATGAAAATCACTTGAAAAAATCAAAATACATGTTTTTATTGAAACCCATTATCAATACCAAAATACCATTTTCTTAATAAATCAATACCAAAATAGACATAAAAATTTATGGTGGGTTTTACTTTAATGCAAACATGACATTTTTTAAATTAATCCAAGATTCAAATAAGGTTCATGGTGGAGGTCAAACACATGGTCTTCGTGTATGTTAAAAAATAACATTCCTCTTTTCGTTTGCAAATATAGTCAAACATTACATACAAATATTCCTTTAATTTTAATAAAAATTGAAATAAAGAAAAAAATTTCCTTTAAAAAACTCTCGTATCCATTATAATATCATTTTAAAATTGGTATATGGAAGAAAATGATATTTATTAAGAAAACTAAAAAAATTAAAGAAATCCCCCTGTCACTTCGGAAAAATTTGAATCATAACCACCTTAATATAATAATATTTATAAATACAAAAAAATATCATTATAATAAATAAATTAATGATTTAAAATGTGAAAATAGATATATATACACCACATAAAATATGGTAGGTCCATAGCATCAAAATATTCCCTAATGAAAGGAGATTGAGACAAAGTCCCTTACCTTGAGCCTAACTTGTCGAATGTGTCTTTATCTTCTCAAATAATAAATTTATGTCTATTATTTAATTTATAGAAAGAAATTTTAATATTTATTACTCCTTTTATTTAACATATTACCATTTTATAAACATTTACTTAACAAATTATGCTTATGATTTTTGTTTTGATGATATTTGGCTTATGTGTCAAAAATGACTTCAGTAGGTTGATAATTGGTCAATGTAGTAATAATTAAATATATATTGAATAATAATAATGAAATAATTATCATATTTTTACATCAATTATACTATTAATAAAAATTATGAAATTTAGTTTGGAAAAACTAACAATGTTATGATCATGGAGATAGTTGTTTGTACGTAAGCATGAGTAACATTTCCATTTTTCAATGATCATTATGGAAAGAAGGTATGAATTATTTTATCTTTATTGAATGATAATAATATCTTAAATAATAAATTATTTATTCAAATATTCTAAAATATATAATTTATGTGATTTGGTGATGAAAAAATATTCGAATCACTTCTTTAAGGCGGTAGTGCACATGTAACACGAACGATGTTATCAATTTTTGGTGAGTGGAAAGGTAAGAAATAAAATGATATATCATAATTTCATAATGGTAAATATTTTATTAATATAATATCTATTTCATATATATCACATATATTTATTAAATTTATCCATATTAATTTTTGTGTAATGTGATATTGAAAAAAAAATCACATCAATTCGTGAGGTGGTAGTCCGCCATACACACAAGTGATGTTATCGTGTACCCTATATAACAGAAAGTAAAAAAGGTACGTATGATATAATTAAAAAAATATTTATAAATAATTTACAATTATCTTTTATAAAATTCATTTCCATCATCATACCCAACCATGAAAAGTGTTGATGGAAAACATAGAACATCAGTTTGCGAAGTGGTAGTTCACCCTACACAAGAGAAATGTTATCATTTCCCACTTGAGGGAATATAAGACAGATATCGGTCATAAGATTAAGATAATAACATATAAATATATTGGGGAAATTGATGTTATTATATAATAAAAATTTAATAATATTTTAAAGTGTTGGAAGAATAAATAAAACAAAAATGGAATGATATGAATTTTACCTCTTCTCCGACCACCTCTTTAGGGTTTGACGTAAAATATTCATAGAATGAATTTATGATTAAACTAATCATTATAGGATTAGGATATATAAGTTGGTAAGTGATTTATTTATGGGTTTTTGGAACCAAAATGGTTTTAACATGTGAAGAGGATAAGAGAGGGTGTGTCCTTTTATAAGTGAATTGAGTGACACACTTATAATTTATGAAAAGAAAAACTAACTCCCACATTTTTCACAAGCCAAAAGGGTCAATTTTTTTAATAATTATAACCTTATACATGATAAGGTGTAAATATTCCTATGAAATAGTTTTTATAAAAGTTTATAGGTGATTTTAACCCTGCCCTTTTTGGATTAACCCCCGGTAACCCCATTCTTACATTAATCACAAAAATTAATTTTTACTATTTTAACTATTTATTATGGTAAAAAATTATGTTAAAATTATTAGATAATATAAATTATGATTATTAAAAATTTTAAATCCATATTTATAAATTAAATTTTCATAAGTGAAAAAATTAACACTAAAACAAAACCCACTAACGTAATGAGAAAGTGGGGTTTTAAAAAGAGTATTTTTCGAGGAAACTATGATTTTATTTCAACTATATGACTAATAATAAGAGTTTTTTTCTAAAATTAATTAAAAATAATTGATATAAAATATATAAATTTAATTAAAAACATTTCTATCAAGGTATTATTTTAAATAATTAAAATTTAAAAACATTATGCACTTTAAAATTGTTTTAAAAAATATTCTGTTTTCATCCAAGAACCAAACATATAATAAATTAATTTAAAAAGTTGATTCCAAAGTAACTAAGTGAATTAAATATAAATAAATAATAAATATGTTACTTGAAAACTTATTAATAGAATAATGATAATTTTTAATTAATTAATTTATCGAAAATAAATGACATTCGACAAATTGTTTTTTTCACTATTTACAAAAAAATTAAATATTTTATGAAAAATAAGAAAATGTTACCATAAGTTAATTTTTGTATAATTATTTAAAAAAATAAATTCATTTTTAAAATTAAAATTCAATAATTAATAAATTATGTTTTTAAATAAGACCTTATAAAAAAGAGTTTATCTAAAAGTATTTTCTTTTTGATTTAAAAATTACTTAATATTATTATAATTAATGTAACATTCTATTTCATATTAATAAAAATGAGAATGATTTATTCTATAATTACCCTAGTTTTTTCATTACCTCCCCATTTTTTAAATTTTAACCTCCTAATTTTATTCACTTATTAAATAATTGGGGTTTTCTTTCTCACATTGAATTTTCAGATTCCCATGTTGCCTCTTTAACCTAATGAGTTTTCCATAAAACCTTAACCTATTGAATCAAATTATACAAAAACACTTAATATATATAAAAAAATAATCTTAATAGGATTATAATCATAAGAATGGTTCTCTTATAATTGAACAACTTCAAGGCACAGAACATGAGATTAATATGTCACATACTTCGTTAACATCGAGACACGAAAAATGTTGTGCACCTAGAATAAACTTAGGGTCAAGGAAAATCATATGGAAACTATTCCAACATTATCTAGGATTTCATATTGTAAAATGAACCATGGAATTATATTTCCGTTTTGACCAAAACTCATAACACTTTTCCATCGAGATACATTGAAAAAAACGTCATCACTACCTCAAATGAAAGATATTTTCTATGGTTATCCAAATGAATTTTATGTCTTATCTAATACATTATCCTATGTTGAAAAATCAAATACACGTTATCATCCATTTCATCTAATAAATACGTCCTCATTAACTTAAATTCTCTTATATCATCCCAAAAATCTAGCATTTGACACCACTTTCCATATAATACCTCAAATGGTTCCATCTATATAATTGAATGAAATATATTTTTACAAAAAACTAAAATGATGAAATATGATGATCCCAAATTTCTTGTTAATATATTTAACAAGAATTAATAATATACTATATGGTTTTAATTTTTTACATAGACTATTTATCAGATTAAGGATGAAAATATATACATAAATTTAATTTGGTATCAATTTTTTTAAGCATGTTTCTAAAATTGAATTTGAACCTAAGATCAAGGTCTGATTCAACGATGAGATGCACTCCATGTAACCTGACTATCTATTTTAGATAAATTTGAGAAATATAATCTAAAGACAATATATATTGGATATGAATTAAATGAAATGATATAGTAAATTGATCAAAAATAAAAAAAATCTTAATGTTACCTCTAAAAGTATTCAGTAATCCGACCATGAAATATATAGATTTATTTTTCCATTTCCACTCTATCACTTGAAATGATTGAAGCATTCCATTTGATAATTTCCATTGTACTTTAACCAGTATACAAGTCAAAAACTTCTTGGTAATGTTAGTAATATCACTTTTCATTACATCCCACCAGTAATACTCCAACAGGTCACTATATATCTTGGAGCTGCCCGGATGAGTGGAAAATAGAGAACTATGAGATTAAGTCAACAACTCTTTCCTCAAATGGGAATCACAAGTCATAAAAATTATTTTTCCAAATATGATAACACATTTTTCATCAATGATAAATTCATGAAAATTACCCTTATTAATGGATTCTACCTTTTCCTACAAAGAAAGATCCTCCGTTTGAGGTTGATTAATTATTTCTGAAAAGGTTAACTACACTAAAACCTAAAATTAAATAGACGATATATCTATATAAACCATTTCTAGTCCACAATTTATCAAATAATTAAACAAAGTGGGATGTTCTAAATATATCACTGTTAATGTAGCATTATTATTATTTAACTCAAATCATTAGCTACTTTGTTTTCTTTTTCAGGATGGTAATGAATTTTGAAAATATAATACTACATTAGTTTCATCTATATTCTCTATCTCATGATAAATTATTCTTTAGTGAGTATATACTTTAATCTTTGGTGATCAGTATATATCTCATAGTTTACTCCATAAAATGTTGCTTATTAATTTTTAAAGAAAAAACCATGTCAGCTAATCCTAGATCTAGCATAGGGTAATTTAACTCATGAGGTATAAAATGGAATAATGAACACGAAATTACAAAATCATTATGTATTAGTACATAAGCATGTACTTTCAATGAAAAATTATTGTATATGACAAAATTTGCATTACAGGAAGGGCCAAAACTGGACCATTCAGCAATCTTATTTTTTACTTCATAGAATTAATCATCACATTATTTTTTCTAGATTAATTTAACCTATTTTCATGTTTACTTTTTTAGGGGGATAGAAAACTGAGAATGTTTTTCAAAAAACAGTATGTAGTAACCAACAAATCCAAGAAAACTAAAAATATCTATGATAATTGTGGGCCTTCACAATTAATAAAAAAAATTTGATTAGAAATTTCAATAACTATGACATATTTAGAAATAACGTGTCCAAGAAAATAGATCTTTTATAACCAAAATTCACCCTTATTAAATTTCCCATATAGTTTTTTTCATTTAAGGTTTTCAAAGAAATAAATAGGTGTCTTTCATGTTCCTCCTAACTTTTAGAATATACCAAAATATCATCAATAAACATAACCAAAAACATGTATAAGAACTCATAAAAGAACTATGTTCATAACGGTTTAAAATACAATAGGTTAATTAAAGAACCCAAAGGGTATTACTACAAACTCATAATTCCCATATCTTGTATGAAATGTAGTATTTTCAATATCTTATTCATTCAATTTTGACTAATGTAACCCTGACCAGATCTCATCCTTTAAAAAATACTAGACTCTATAGAGATGATAAAAAATCATTGATATGAGGAAAATGATACTTATTCTTAATATTAATGTTATTCAAATATCTATCATATTTGAAAAGTCCTATTGAAACATCTTTATTTTTAACAAAAAAATAGGAGCACCCCATGGTGAAGTTCTAGTATGAATGTAAAATTTTTCTAATAAATATTGTAATTTATTTTTCAATTATAAATGTGAATCTTTATCAATTTGATAATGGGTTTTAGAAATAGGCTTAACGTCAAGCACAAATTCAATAGTAAATTCTACCACCTGATCAGTAATAACACTAAGAAAATAATCTAAAAAAACATCCATGTATTCATTCGCCACCATGAAATCACAAATTTGAAGAGTTTTATTCCTTTCAAAAATATGATCTATATAACTTTCTAAACCATCACTAATAGATTTCTTAGCTTCTTGGTATGATATCAAAGGCATTGAATAATTGAATAAAACATTCTTGGCTCTGAAATTAATTTTCGAATGATAAACTGAAATCTAATTCATAACCACAATGAAATCAAAATCTAATATGGGTAGTTAAAAAAATTTAGGAGATACTATCCCATTGGAAATAAAATTAATATTCCTATAAATATTATTTTCTTTAATTATTTCACAATCAGTTTTCATAAAAATTAATATCTTAGTTTGATGAGGTGATATTACCAATTTACATTCAAATTTCTGAAAAACAATAGAGAATACAAAGATACTAATTCAAAAAGGGTATTAAAATCATTTAAATACATAATTAAAACGCTTTTCAGCACTTCATTTAGTGTCCCAACATCAACCATAGTAGTAGAGAATGATTTTTCCACACCCTTTCCCTTTAGATGTTGATTATTTCCAGCCTGTGTTTCTAACTTTGGCGACATGTTAGAATAATGACCCAGATCATTGAAAGTAAAATCCACCTCATTTGTCTTTTTATCAATCACAACATTTTTTATTCAGGGGGATTCATTACCTCAAAATGATGGGTTAAATGGAAAAAATTTCCATTTCAATAAAAAGTACCGGATTTAATAACAAATTACCTAGGGTGATTTTTACCACAGTTACTATATCATGTAAACATAATTTTCTTACCTCCATATTTGTTTGTTTCATGTTTCACCATTTCTTTCAGTGATGACTAATTTTTTACATTCATAATTTTGAGGTACATTGTGTATGAAAACATTATCTCAAATTTGATTGTACAACAAAACACGTTGTTATTTCTTTTAAATTGTCACATGGCCAAATATCACCATAGAAATGGTTTAAATCCAAATTAAAATACATTTATTGTAAAATAAATTTCATGAAAAAAAATATGTTAAATACGTGGATAGTTTTGTTATATTAGATTCATACGTGGAAACAAAATCTTCAACATTTTGACTCAATTGTAGTAACATTTTTCCATACGAAGTGGAATAATCATAGGGTAATATATCTCGTGGAAAATATAATTAAATGTTTTACATTCCATTACATCAAGATCATCTTTATATATGGTATTCTTAACCAAATACCACCATATATCATCTTTACCATCAAAATTATAAACAAAAATAGCTTCCTTTTGAAGTTCAGAACATCCCTTGACTTCGAATATGTTCACTAGAGAATTGATCGATAGTTTGGATACTGTGTTTATATGATCCACTGAGTGATCATGAGGTTGCCTCAAAAATTATCCACTATAGAAATGTTTTATAATAGTATATTGGTCTCATCACAAACTTAGATACCACCACCATTTATAGATTGTGTCAAATGAACCATCACTAAAAATGGTTTTGTTCTAATTATAACCATCTAATTATACTGATTTGGAAGGATACTTTCTTCTTGGTTGCTTCCCACTAAAAATTACCTATTTCCTCTGTAGAATTCCATTTTAAAAAATTCATATTTTAGATGAATAAAAATGGTATTATTTAAATTCTTCATCAAGTTAACTTAATAATGAAGTATAATATTTCAAGGTCATTATATTAAAATTAACCTACCCTATAAATTTATTTGAACCATACTTTGATAAAAATATATATTGACCCAAACATAAATATTACATAATATTGATTTTTAGGTCAATAATAAATTTGGAGTTTTATAGAATTAGGCCACAATAAATACATAAAATAACAATATAATTAAAAGTGGACACTTCTGATCACTACAATTTTTTTCCCAAAATACAAATTTTAAGATATAACAAGATTTATTTTCATGAGAAATTTTATTAACATTAAAATTGACTTATTTCATTCCATTACCCATCCTTAAACCCTAGGGTTTTTTTTATAAATGTGGGATGAGAACAGAATGCTCTGTAAGGGATATAAAAAAAATGAATCCGTTATTCAAGTGAAAACATGTAAAATCATGAAACTTTTACCTTTATATCAATGTTATTTGATCAAAATATATAAATCATTTTCAAATGAAAAACACACACAATTTTTAATCAAATTAAATAATTAAATTCTATAGAAACATTAGATAAAAAATATAAGGATCTTGGGAAAAAATCTTATATAAACCTTATAAAACAATTAAAAATTGGAATAATCTTACATTCATCTTCGTATATAATTATTAGGATAACATAATCATTACCCAATGCATTATAGTTATATCTGGGCACACCCACCATATAAGATATATATGGATAACCTTGTATTTTATTATAATGATAATTTTTTATATTTACATGAACAAAAAAATGAATAAAATATTTTATGCTATCAATTTTCATCAAAAAAACATTGAAAAAATCTTTTAAACTAATATTTAAGTCACTTAGAGATATCAAAATACATGTTTCTTATAAAACCCACTTTCAATAATAGAATACAATTTTTTTTTAAAAATTAATATAAAAATACACATAAAAATGTAAGGATGGATTTTATTTTAATGAAAAATAAAATCATGAAAATGAATATAAGCTTCAAATAATGTTTACAGTGGTGGGAAAATCATTTTAACCATATCTGTTAAAATAAAAAATGTATTTTTTTGTATGTAAAGAAAGTTAAACATTCCATAAACAAATTCCTTTATTTATAAAAAAATTGAATGAAACTAAAAAATTTACTTTATTAACCTCTCATTTCCATAATAAAATCATTTTAAAAACATTAATATGGAATAAAAAGAGATCTAGAAAGAAAATATAAAAAATGATTTTATTTAGGAAAGTCCCTTATCAATTTTCAAACATTTCACTCATAATCCCCATTAAAGTATACCGTTTAATAGAACTTAAAAAATCATGAGAATAAATGAATTCATAATATAATGTAAGAAACAAGTTTTTATTCTTGAGGTACGAGTTTCTTCTTTTCCTTATTCATTATGTGTTTTTGAGAAAATAAGGGAAATGTGGAAAAATCCCAAAATTTGTGGGTACACGCCGTGTACATTTCTACATGTCGTGAACTTTGGCTATGTGGAATGAGTATACAGGGCATGTAGGTCTGTCGGCGAGGAAGGGTGTAAACCTGACTACAAGCTATGTACTTAGTATATACATGCCATGTACTCAGTCGACAGGTTAACAGTAAGATGGTGGAAGTAGCCGCCAGTGGAAGAGTAGTACATGCTATATCCTTAGAAATACATGTCGTGTAATCATGTCGACGGATGAACAATGCGATGGAGAAAAGTAGCCACCAGAGGAACAATTAACAAATGACAAGTACCCACTGTGTACATGAGAATACACGCCGTGTAGTTATGTTTTTTCACTTAAAATAGGCAGTCGCCTCCTCATTCGGCAGATGAGGTCGTGAACCCGTTTGGAGCTCGGGAGAGGAGGTCGAGGCTTGGAAGAGCTCTTGATCACACGACAGAACTCGGATTTTCCGCCGTTGATCTCGTTGGAACCGCATGGGTGAGTTCCCCTCTCATCTCGAGTGTATCCTTCCAATTCATTCATGAGGGGAATTTATTTGAGTGTTAAAGGATTAATGTTTATCCTAGATCTATGTTGTTCTTGGACATTTTGGGAGGCGTCATTTTCATATAACGATCAGTGGAGATCTAGGTAGGTGGTCTGGTGTTTATTTCCAACTTTCGAGTGAATTTTGTGTACCACTATGCCACAAGGCCATGTTGGGGTGTTTTGTGGCTGAGGCCTTAGATGATAAGATATCTTTAATTGCAAAGATAATCTTTCAATAAATATAAATTGTTGTTTGGGATCATTTCCTAGATCAAGGGCCACCCTGTGGGTGCGTTTCCCTTATTTAGCTATTTGGCTAGGATACCCATGGGTATGCTATTATTAAAAGTATTTTTTGAGTTTTCTTGAGAGGAAACATATATAATTGCTTGTTTGAAAGTTAGTCTCAGCCCAGTTACTTTCTTAACCCAAGAAAAGTGTTTCGTTTAGCCTGAGGATAGTGTTTTTTTAGCTTGAGGGAATTGTTCTGTTTAACTTGAGGGAATTGTGCTGTTTAGCATGAGGGCATTGTTCTGTTTAACCTGAGGGAAATGTTTCTTATGCATGAGGGAAGTAGCTTCCGTTCTTGAGGGGAATATTCTTAATGCCTGAGAGAAATATTTTTTTATCCTGAGGGAAATCACCCGAGGGTTTTGATTCAGATTACCTGAGTGTTTTGATTCTGATTACCTGAGGGTATGGATTTTCATGTCTGAGGACACTGATTACTTTGAATGTTGACTGTGGTGATTTCATATGTTGTACCTGCCAAGCTAAAGATCAAGCTTGGAATTTTTAAATGAATATAAAAATGGTAATGTAATTGATAGGATAGTTACTTATGAGTACTTCCTAGTTTACTGCTTTACATTACTGCACACTGATGTTGCACATTTTTCATAGTCAGTTGGGCACAGGACTTTGGTAGTTGCCAACTGGGATTTATTTCTCACACCCTATTTGGACCATGTCTTGGTCCCAAACAGACTACATTTTTGTAGGTGTTGATAAGGGCAAGAGACCCTATACAAGTACTTGATTGTTGTAGAGGAGTAGGAGAGCATGAGACCGAGCTTAGGCTCGCGATGCTGCTAAGTTCCTGCTACACTATTTTGTTTTGATTTTCTATACTTGAACTGTATTGTATTTGATTGCAGTGTATCCTGTTTTGACTTCTTTCTTAGAATTAGGACAAATTGCATCATCATATATGTATGACTACTAGTTATCTTTCCTTATGTTGTGCATTTCTGCTTTAATACTATTTACTACTTCCGATGTTGTATGATTATATTTATTTCCGCTACGCTAGAATTTGAAAAATGAGGGATTAGTTTACCCAATATCAGACCTAGGCCCTCGTTGCTAGTCAAAAGCCTCCGGCGTTTGGGGAAATTTGCTTGAGGTCATGTGACCAACCAGGTTCGGGGCACCCGTTGAGTGGAAACTAAATCTGGGACATTACAAAGTGGTATCATAGGCGTTTTTTTTCTTTGACATATTGTTTGGAGCCTATAGCCAGGGATAGGATGGAATAGGTACATGGTAAAAAGCTGTGCCCGGGAATACTAAACCCATGTATAGGGAAAATCCAATTTACCTCATATTGTAATTTTATAGATTTTTCACTTTTATAGTTGATTTGATTTCACCGTTGGGTGACACACTTTTGGTTTGATGTTTATATTTTTATACTGGGTTCTATTTAGTCATAACCCGATGAGATGAGGGTATGCCATCCCATGCATCATTGAGGCACATGATAGAATCACAAGCCATGCATAGTTTATATGCCATGCAGGTGCATTAGAAATTTCATTTGTTTTGATAGATGATCTGCTATAAAATGCATGTTGTTGTGATAGGTAACTTGTTAGATACGCCTACTATTGATAGGGTATTGGTACATGTTACAGTTTGGTTGATGGAAGATAAAATTTGGTTCCTAAGAAGTATGGTCTATCTTGGACCGAAATTTAGCGGATATAATGCCGAATTTATTTTGTGTTTTATGCTGTAATGTGACAGGTTGGGTGTTAAACTTTGATTCACGGGGAGTATGGGCCCCCACAGATCAGAATTTGGCTTACCGGTGCTTAAAATTAAAGAAAAAAGGGGATCTAGAGTAGTTTCTGAGGTGTACTGTCTGGAAACCCAGACAACATGGCGTGTGGTTATATGAACACACTCCATGTACTCTTCTATAAAAGACGAAATAAAATTTTTTTATGTACACGCCGTGTAGTTGTTAAACGTTTCATAGGCTATGTAGGAAGAAACATGGGATGAGAAAAATCTAGAGGGAACACGTCCTGTACCTATCGTACACGTCGTGTCATGCTGACCCTATGTTCGTCGTGTAACAAACAACATGAGCAAATAAATATTTGTTTATACACATCGTGTCAATACTGAACATGCCGTATAGTGTAATTTTGGGGCTCGGCTGTGTAACTGACAACACGGGTCAATTTTACCTCATCTAGTACACGCCGTTTCCATAAGGAACACGACGTGTAGTGTGATCCATGTATTCGTCCATGTCACTAACAACACGAGTCGGAGAAACTCGTTTAGAAAACTCCATGTACATGAGGGACACACCATGTAGTCTTGACCGGTGAGAGACCGTGTGGGATTGACCGTGTGGCTGGGGAGACGGAGTGGTGTACACACCATGTTCAGGTGTCACACGCTGCGTACCTAGGGTTGAGACATGCCCAGGCAAGGAACATAACACGAACATGTAATGGTTTACTGATACATTCCGTGTAGGCCTTATACACACCATGTAGTCTCGTTCAAATGAGAGACGTGTGGCTTAGATGGTTAGAAGGAGTCAGGAAGGGGAATAAAATTCAAGCACACACCGTGTGTGTAGACAACACACTATGTGTTTGGGGTGTTACACGACCTGTGCTAGCTGAAGTACACGCCCATGTGAAGGACTTAAGGGAAAACATTGTGTAGTTATTATACACGCCGTGTAGTCTTGTTTTGTAAAACATGAATGTTTTCTTTTTCTTGATCTCATCTTATGTTTTCAGTTCTTGGTCCTTGATAATATTAATCTAAAGGCGTGTGTTTGAACTTGTAGAGTCATTCCGCCGAGACGACCACCAGTTGTTCGCTAAGAGAGTGGAAATGATTATACACTAGAGATGGTAAGCCATGGGCTACCAATGGATCCTCTAGCAGTCCTAGATGCGGTGGGAGCTGTTATACCTGTCACAAGAACTGATTTTCAGTTTTGTGAAGGCTTCATCCGGTTCATGCAGACCCTCTAGGGGGCATCACCGGCTGCCACATCTATGGCATAGCTGACATGTATATTCTAGAAGCAACATCCGCCTACGTTTTCAGGGGATGGAGGACCACATGCTACGGAGTCTTGGATGGATTCTACGAAAACTATTTTCGAGTATCTAGAGATGCCTCCTGGGAGGATGGTCAAGCTTTCTATATACATGCTGTGTGATTCCGCCAAGAGATGGTGGGATGTTACCACCCAGACTGAGCATCATCGAGACATGGCATGGGAATATTTTTAAGTATTCTTCTATGGCTTTTTATTTCCTGGGATGCTGAGGGAAGATCGAGCTCTAGAGTTCATGAATCTACAGCAGGGTGCCATGTCAGTGATGGATTATTATGCCCGCTTCACCGATCTACAACGTTTTTCACCTTTTCTGGTGGGTGATGAGACATTGATGGCTAGATGTTTTAAGGATGGTCTTTGATATGACATATGATTTCCGATGAATGCTTTCAGGTTTCCTAAAGTTCATGCTATTGTTAACCAGGCACTGATTACTGAGCGAATCCTATGGGAAGCTAGTGGTGCGAACTAGGGCTGTTCAACAACGATCTCTGGTACTATTTCTACCGTAAGAGGAAGAGGCAGATGGATTTCTCTCACAGTGGAAGTACTATCCAGAGTAATTATTCAGGCGGCCAGATAATGTGCTAACAGTGTGGTAAAGAGGGTAACAAGAGACCTCCATCTCCACATGACCCAGTTGAGTGCTGAGCTTGCTGCATAATGGGTCATCTTCAACGTTTTTACAGGGAGTTTCCACCAGTGGCTAGTGAGAGGGGTTCTGTGCAGACTCCGCATGCAGGAGAAGGGTCAGTAGCTTCTTATCAGTCGTGAAATTGTAATACATTGGGATGTTCAAGCTGAGGTGGTGGTCATGACTGTGGTAGCTAGACACCAGAATCTCAGAGATAGCAGGGCGGGTTAGCTCAGGGTAGCCAGGCTATGTCGTAGTGTCGTGGCACTGGGCAGGCATATGCAGTGCAACATACCCAATAGAAGTAGGATCCCGGAGCTTCCACTGTCATAGGTACTATTCTAGTTGCTTCGGTTTTATCTTCAGTACTTTTCGATACTGGTGCTACACATACCTTTATATCGGTGCCCATTATGGAGAGAATTGGGCTCTGTGTTCATTCTTCTTCTGATATCATGACGCTAGACACTCTGTTGGGGATGAGAACGGTTAGTGTCCATTAGTGAAAGGAGTTACCCCTAGAGTTTGGTGGGTGTCACTTTCTATGGGACCTCTATGTCTTAGAGATGATGAGATGTGATGTCATTCTCAGGATGGACTGGTTGGTACCCTTCCAAGCCGTTGTGGATTGCAATCGTTGCAGGGTGAGTTTCACGTCACCAGAGGGAAGAGAGTTTCTATACAAGGGAGACAGGGATGTCTAGGCAAGCCGAGCTAGACCTGAGTATCGTGGGCGAGGTGGTGTGACAACCCAAATTGCGAGTTTATATTTGGATGACCAGGGAAATTTTTAGAAGGATTTCTCTCTAGTGGTTGATTGTTTTAGGGATGTCTTTTCGGATGACTTTTCATGTATACCTACAGAGTAAGAGGTTGATTTATCTATTGAGCTTGTGCCAGGAGTGGCACCGGTGTCCATTCCTCCTTATAGGATTGCTACAACAGAATTGCAGGAGCTCAAGTGGCAGTTTGAGGAGTTACAAGCAAAGGGTTTCGTCTGACCCAATACTTCTCCTTGGGGTTTTCCTATCTTGTTTAAGAATAAGGAAAACAACACCCTTAGACTCTGTGTGTATTATAGAATGTAGAACCAGATGATGGTTATGAGCCGATATCCCTTACCATAGATTGATGATCTTTTTTTTCAACATCAAGGAGCACAAGTTTTCTCGAAGATTGACTTGGGATCTGGATATCATCAGTTACGTGTTAGACCATCAGACATACTTCCTACAACTTTTCAGAGCAGATATAGTCTATACGAGTACTTGGTTATTTCGTTCGGACTCACGAATGTGATAGTAGGTTTCATGGATCTGATGAATCATGAGTTCTATCCATATCTGGATTCTTTCATGGTAGTCTTCATGGACAATATCTTGGTATACTCTCACACTCGACATGACCATGCCACCCATCTTGAGATCGCATTGAGCACACTGATATAGCATCGGTTAAATGCTAAGATCTCTAAGTTCCACTTTTCGATGGACCATATTCACTTCCTAGGTCATATTATCTCAGAGGCAGGAGCTGCAGTAGACCTAGAGAAGGTGAGAGTGTTACTTTCCTGGGAGCATCCTAAGAACGTGTTTGAGATACGAAGTTTCTTGGGGATGGCTGGTTACTAAAAGAATTTTATACATGACTTCTGCCACTAAGAAGCACCGTTAAAGAGTTTGACTAAGAAGGGTATGAAGTTTGTTTTGTCAGAAGCTTGCGAGACAGCCTTTCAAGAGTTGAAGGGAAGGTTGACATCAACAGCAGTCCTGATACTTCTAGAGCAAGGGAAGAGCTATACAGTTTATTGTGATGCATCTGGTATTGGGATGGGAGTAGTGTTGATGCAGGGAGATCGAGTAGTTGTGTATGGGACTCGGTAGTTGAGGCCACATGAGAGAAATTACCCAACGCATGATCTCAAGTTGGCTGCAGTTGTTCATGTGTTACGTTGTTGGAGACATTATCTCTTGGGAGAGAATTTTGTGGTGTTCAAGGACCACAAAAGTCTTAAATACATATTTACCAAGTGTGACTTGAATTTTAGACAGTGAAGGTGGGTTGAATACCTTCAGTCCTTCATTGTTGATCTTTCTTATACACCTGTAAAGGTAATACAGTAGCTGATGTACTGAGTAGGAGGACTCAGATACAGGCAGTGAAGGAGGCTAAAGGTGAGTGGCAGCTTATGGATTTGTTCTCTGAGATGAATTTGGAGGTGAACGATAGTCAGGGGAAAACTTATCTCTCATCTTTAGCCATGACTTCTATTCTCCTGTATAGAGTGAGGATGAGACAACTATCATATTTGGGAGTCCTAGTTCTATGGGAGTCAGAGGCAAGTTAGGACCCTCCTCCTGGTTGGACGATATGAGAGGATGAGGTACTGCGTATCCATGGACGAGTGTTGGTTACAGGGGATATACACGAGTATTTGATGCTAGAATTTCATGCTTCATCTTGGGTAGTGAATCTTGGAGTTACCAAAATGTACTGTGACTCGAGACATTAGTATTGGTTGCTGAGTATGAAAAGAGATGTAGTTGGTTTTGTTATGAGATGTTCCACCTATCACCAGGTGAAGACGGATCATCAGAGGCCAGCTAGACTATTACAACAATTACCCATCTTGGAGTGGAAATGGGATGATGTCGCGATGCAGTTCATGACCGGGTTGCCGAGGTCACCACGAGGGAATGATGGCATGTGAGTTGTTGTGGACTGAATCACAAAGGTAGCTCACTTTTTTCTGATCAAGGATACATTCGATGTTGACGAGATCTGAAATTTGTATATCCGATAAGTAGTACGTATTCATGGGGTCCCTCGTTCTATCATTTCATATAGGGAAACCCATTTTACATCTCATTTCTGATTGAGTTTTCAGAGGGAACTAGGTACATAAGTTCTTCTGAGCACAACATACCACCCTCAGACCGATGGCCCATTAGAGCGTATGATATAGGTGCTAGAGGACATGCTACGTGCATGCATCTTAGACTTTGGAGGATCTTGCGGGAAACACATACCGCTGGTCATGTTTTCCAATAATAATAGTTTTTAGGAAAATGTTGAGACGACACCTTATGAGGCTTTATATGGTAGGCCATGCCGATCACCCTTGTGCTAGATAGAGGCAGGTGAGGCAGCTTTAGTGGGACCATGTCTTATGCAGGAGACTTCAGAGCATGTACCATTGATTCAAAAGTAGATGGCTACTGCATAGTCTTACCATAAATCTTATGTCGATCACCGTAGACGACCCTTGGACATCATGGTCGGGGATCATGTTTTCTTGCGTGTTTCACCGAGGTTGGGACACAAGCAGATCTTGAGATAGGGTAAACTTTCACCGAGGTATGTGGGGCCGTTTGAGATTATGGAGAGAGTCGGGCTGGTTGGCTATTGGTTGTAGTTACCACAGATGTACCAGGGCATTCACAATGTCTTCCATGTATCTCAACTGTGCCGTTATCACTCAGACCCATCTCACATTTCTCTGCCTGAGGAGGTTGAACTTCAGGTAGATTCATCTTTTTAGGAGCATCTGATTTGTATTGTTGATACGAGCATGAAGGTTCTCTGAGGCCGGTCAGTGCCTCTCGTACAGGTGTTATGGCAGCATGGCCGAGTGCAGGATAAAACATGGGAGCGAGAGACTAACATATGTGCTTAGTGTCCAGAGTTGTTCTCAGCTTTATCTTCACCAACCTTGGAAGGGAAATTTGGGGACAAATTTCTTTAAGGGGGGATGTTTGTAAGAAACCAGTTCTTATTCTTGAGGTACGAGTTTCTTATTTCCCTTTTTCCTTAAGTGTTTTTGAGAAAATAAGAAAAATGTGGAAAAATTACAAAATTTGTGGGTACACACCGTGTACTTTTCTACACGTTGTGTACTTTTGGATACAGGGTGTGTAGGCCTGTCGCTGAGGAATGGTGTAAAAACTAACTACACGTCATGTACTTAGTATATACACGTCATGTACTATGTCGGCAGGTGAACAGTAAGGCGGTGGAAGTAGCCGCCAGCAGAATGGCAGTACACACCGTGTCCTTAGAAATACATGCCATGTAATCATGTTGATGGATGAACAATGCAGCAGTGAAAAGTAGCCGCCAGAGGAACAGTTAAAAAAATTAAAAGTACACGTCGTGTACTTGAGAGTACATGACGTGTAGTTATGTTATTTCTCTTAAAATATGAAGTAGCCTCCTCATTCAGTATAGGAGGTAGTGAACTCGTTTGGAGCTCAGGAGAGGAGGCCAAGGCTTGGAAGAGCTCTTGATCACATGCTGGAACTCGGATTCTTCCACCGTTGATCTCGTTGGAACCGCACTGGTGAGTTATCCACTCTTCATGAGTTTATCCTTCCAATTATTTTGCAAGGGGAAGTTATTTGTGTTTGAACATATAAAAATTTATCCCAGAACTATGTTGTTCTCAGACGTTTTGGGAGGCATCATTCATGTATACTAATCAGTGGAGATCTAGGTAATTGGTCTAGTGTTTATTTCCAACGTTTGAGTGAATTTTGTGTACCGTTGTGCCACGATCCCATGTTGGGGTGTCATGTGGATGAGGCCTTAGCTGATAAGATATCTAGAATTGCATAGATAATATTTAAATAAATATAAATTGTTGTTTGGGATCATTTCTAGGATCTAGGGCCACACCATGGATGCGTTTCTATTGTTTAGCCATTTGGCCAGGATACCCATGGGTATTCCATGATTATAAGCTTGTTTTGAGTTTTCTTGAGAGGAGACATATAGAATTTCTTGTTTGAATGTTGGGCTCATTCTGGTTACTTGCTTAGCCTGAGGGAATCATTAAGTTTAGCCTGAGGGCAATGTTTGTTTATCCTGAGGGAATTATTCTGTTTAGCCTGAGGACATTGTTCTATTTAGCCTGAGGGAAAAGTTTCTTATGACTGAGGGAAGTAGCTTCTGTGCCTGAGGGCAATATTCGTAATTCGTGAGGGCAATATTCATTTAGCCTGAGGGAAATCACATGAGGGTTTTGATTCTGATTACTTGAGGGTAAGGATTTGCATGTCTGAGGACACTGATTACTTTGAATGTTCACTGTGGTAATTTCATATGTTGTACCTTCCAAGCTAAAGCACAATCTTGGAATTGTTAAATGGATATTAAAATGGCAATGTAATTGATAGGATAGTTACTTATGAGTACTTACAAGTTTACTACTTTATGTTATATCACACTACTATTGCATATTTTTCACTGTCAGTTGGGCATGGGCCTTTGGTGGTTGCATACTGGGATTTATTTCTCACACCCTATTTGGGTCATGTCTTGGACCGAAACAGATTACATTGCTATAGGTGTTGATAAGAGAAAGAGACCCTATACAAGTACTTGATTGTTGCAGAGGAGTAGGAGAGCATGGGACCGAGCATAGGCTCGTGATGCTGCTGAGTTCCTACTACACTATTTTGTTTTTCTTTTCTATACTTTTACTGTATTGTATTTGATTGTAGTGTATCCTATTTTGACTGCTTTCTTAGACATAGGACATATTGCATCATCAAATATGTATGACTGCAAGTTATCTTTCCTTCTGTTTTCCATTTCTACTTTAATAATGTTTACTGCTTCCACTTTTGTATGTTTATATTTATTTCTGCTGCACAACACTTTGACAAATGAGGGCATAGTTTCGCCACTATCAGACCTAGGCCCTCGCTGCTACTCGGCAGCCTCTAGTGTTTGGGGAAATGCGCTTGAGGTCATGTGACCAACCGGGTTCGGGGCACCTGTTGAGTGGAAATAGGATCTGTGGCGTTACATAAAACATGTCAATATGGATGTATATACACCTCATAAAAGTTTCTAGGTGAATTACAACAAAATATTCCTCAATGAAAGAAGATTGAGACAAAGTCCCTTACTTTGAGTCTGACATGTCTTGTATGTCTTTATCTTCAAGAATAATAAACTTATATTAATTATTTACTATTTTGAGAACATTGTTTTAAGTTTATTACTCATTTTATGTCACTTATTTCCATTTTATATATGTTTACATAACCAATTACGATTATGTTTATTTTTTTGATGATATTCGGCTTATTTTTGAAACAAGGCTTCAGTCGGTGGAACATTGGTCAAATATGTATTATTAAATATATTCAAAATAATAATCATGAAATTATATATATATATATATATATATCTAATTGATAATTTTAAGATCAATCATGTATGTTGGTTATGAAAAATTAGATACGTTATGATCATGAAGATGGTAGCGCATACGTACACATGAGAAACTTTTCCATTAATCAATGATCATTATAGAAAGAAGATATGAATTATTTTTTCATTTTTATAATGATAATAATTTTATAAATATCATATTATTTACTTAAATATAATTATATATATATATCATCAATTTGACATGGTGATGAAAAAATAATCACATCACTCAGTGGATGGTGGTAGTCCACACGTAGCATGAATGATTTTATCATTTTTTGGTGAGTGGAAGGGGAAGGTTTTAAATGATATATTTTATTTTGATAATGATTAATATGTCATTAGTACAATATTTATGTAATTTATATTAAATATATTACAAAAATTTATCCTTAATACCTTCCATGTAATGCGTTAGTGAAAAACGAATCAAATTCTTTCAGAAGGCGGTTGTCCATTGTACACAAAAGTGATGTTCTCGTACCCCATACAGAATTAAAAGTAGAAAAAGTTAAATATGATATAATAAATCTAGAGTTATAATTAACTTTTAATAATGATTTATATAATTAATATACATCATCATACCCAACCATGATAGGCCTTGATGGAAAATGTGTCACATCTGTTTGTGAGGTGGTAGTGCACTATACACACAAGCGACATTATTGTTTCCAATTTGAGGGAAGAGAAGATGGATATAGGTAAATAACTTAACATAATAACACCTTAGTATATGTGGAATACTAGTGTTGTTATATAATTAAAATTTAATATTTTTTGAAGGAGAATGAAGATGAATTAAAAAAAATGCATAGTTAAGAATTTCATCTGTAACACCCTGAGCTTCCATGATACGCTTCTCATTCAATAATGCAATAGCTTGCATTGTACGCAACTTCGAGTTCTAAAACACCGCGACTAATCAAAGTAGCCGTTATGAATAGTAATAACCACTTTTTAAAATTATAGAAATTTTATATTTCAAAATGGACTTCATTTTTGGATTCAGAATATCGAAATTAGCCTATGTTGAATTTTTGGTATTTTTCTGAGAACTTCTAATTTTAAATGAATAGTGAAAAATACTTAAAAACAACTTTTTTTATCAAAATAATTTATAGTGATAAATTATACTATTTAGTGGTTTTAAAGTATAATTAGAATATATTTTTACCATTTTATCCAATGGTGGTCATTAGAATTAATTTAACATTGAAATTGGACATAAACAATTGCCAATCTTTTGATATAAATTGTTTCTTAAAACACGCTATTTGTTGTGACAATGGGAATTAATTATAAAATTAATTAATGCAACTTATATGTTTGGAATTTTGTAAAATAGACATCATTTTTGAATTCGGAATATCAATTATGGCTTAGTGTGAAAATTTGGCATTGTTCTGAAAAACTTCAATTTTTGATGAATAGTGAAACCACTAAGTGGTAGTTAAATAACTGATTTTTTCGTTTAAATGAAATATTACCACTTCTGTGATTTGATTTTCAAAAATCCGACATACATGGTTGTCATTAAGAAGTAAAATTTGGTTCCATGAGATCAAAATAATTTTTTGGTGAATAGTAACTTTTAAGTTCTTAATCGCGATTAGAGGTAATTAGTGTAGTTTAAGGTAAAAATAATGTTTTAATAATATGAGATGAGCATGAAACTTGTACTACTCCTATTAGATGAGTCATGGCCGACCAAGACAACCCAGGGGTCAACTTGGGGACCCCATGGAGCCACTTTAGTTGGAAAATGACATTAATATATATTTATTTAATGTCAAAATTAAATTGACACAAACATGAGTTATTTCACTAAAACAATTTTTAAGTGGGGTTACACAAGTCCAAATTTTGATTATAAATATTCATTAGAAATATAAAAAGATTTTCTACATCATAGTATTTTTTTTATAATTTATAGACATTAAATAAATTAAATTATTTATGACATCATTATGATGCGGCGATGACCTCATTATTTAACGATTTAAATAAAATGAGAAGATAATGCAAAATCCAAGGATTACACTTGTCCAAAGCCTATTTGATGAGTATATTTATAACCCTTATCACCTTAGACACGAATTATATAAGTGTGGGACCTTTAGAATCCGAAAATCATTGTGTAATAATGTAACATTTCAATCTTTCCAAAAGAGCCCCTCCTCTCCACTTATAAAAGGCCCCCACCTCTCCCACATTATTCACACCTTCAAGCCATTTGGCTCGGCCAAACTCTGCCCAAATACTCTCCCAACATCCCTCTATTACTCCTGGAATCCTCACTTTGGGCAGAACTCTTCCCAAGGAAACCTTTGCCTCAAATCAAAGAGTGTTACCCGTTTTAAAGGTAGTGTTTTCTCTTATGTTCTTTTGTTTTATTTTGCTTCTCCAACCCCCTAAACTCTTTTTATTATTTTCTTTTGTAACAACACCAGTATCCTAAATATACTAGGATGTTTTTATAAGAAGTATTCGAGCTACACTTACACACACCTACATCTAATGGTTAAAGAACATATTGTTTCTGTGGATGGCAAATTTCTGCCTCACGAAACGACGATTGTTCAAATTCTTTTAACACCTATAATGGTGGCCATTTTGATGAAACTATTTTCATATATGATATATATATTATGTTTATGTTTTCCTTATCCTTATGTATTTATCATTTATGTCATACTTTATGATTCCCATTATGGGTAAACGCGATAATTTCATTTTAAGAAGTGCGGACTACCGCCCCCTCAAAGTGATTTGAATCATTAATACCATATGTGGGATGAATAAAGGATGGATTAAATGGTATTATACACTATATTATACTGTAATTATATTATAAATTTACATCATTATGATTTCATTCCGTTAAATACGAAATAGAAATGAAAGTAGCGTTCATCCGTACGTACGGCTTACCGTCTCCATGAACGGTGCATTTCATTTATTACCTCTAAATGTTACGTGACATTATGAATGAATGTATATACTGTATATATGATATATATGATATCTAAATCATGAATATAATTCTGGATATAATGGATATTTCACCACATGAACAACTTGTAATTATAAGAAGTTTATTTTTAACTCAAGTACCAAAGATCGACAAAACGACCGTTATTAACTTAAATAATTAAATAATGTTCATAACATGGTAATAAGGGATATAAAAGGAATAATGAACATGAAAAAGGTTCTTAAGTAAATAGAAATTAACTCTAGTTTATTATTCATGAGTTTAAAGAACGGTCGATTCAGGACAAGACGCAAGGTAAGGTAATTTCTTAACCCAACTTCCATTCTTTGGGTTAATCTCTTAATTTCAAATTATGTCATGATATTAGTATGTCTTATTTTGTATTTTTACTTTCATTATGTGTACCTATAGTGAATACACATAATAGATCTATTTTATTTTTAAAAATGATCTTTTTAAGGACTTCGTCTCAATCCCCTTTCATTGAGGCATATTTGGTTTTATACACAACTTTCTTATATACGGTGTACAAACCCATTTGACTTTTACGTTCATTCAAAAGGAATCTTTTTTATACGAAGCGTTTTGCTAAACGACAAAAGGGAATGTTTTTCTTTCCATACTTATGCGGCGACAACGACTTCTCTGCCGCCGTGACCATTATTTGAGTTTCGGCTTCCTCTACAAGCCATCATTTTTTTAATGAAAAATAAATACAAAGTTTTAAATTTCTTTTATTTTGGTATTTAAAATGGTTTTGAAAGAATTTTTATTATATCAATGTGTTGTATTGATATCTTGTGATTGAAATGTGGAAATGTTATGTTTCCTTTATGCATGTTTTATGTGATACGATTATGTTATGGTTTATGATATGTTTAAAACTATTCATATGAGGAATGTATTGGACTTAATAAGTGACGGGTGGAGCCCGCTATAGCTCCTCGATGCATCGGTAGGTCTCATGAGACAACTAGACGTGGAATTGGCCGAGGACCTTTCCCATTTTGATTTATGGTTTTGGCCGAGGCCTTAATCATTTTAGACGTCTTGGCCGAGGCCTTGACAAAGTGTTTCAGAATGTCTGGCATTATACATTCCCTCATTATGAAAGTGGTTATTGATATTGCATGTGATTATTCGACTAGTAGAATATCAATGCGAGTAAGTAAATGACATTATCTAATTTTATTTTTGCCATATTATGTTGAGGTTCATGTTTAAAAGGATTTTGTTTTAGGTATACATTGCCTTAAATGTTAATATTTATTTATGAAAGCTTCCGCATTATTGTTATCCTTACTGAGCATCTGAGCTCACCCCTTTCTATGTTTTAATATTTTCCAGGATGTGAAGAAGTATTTTATGAATGACCTGCAGGGATAGTCAGAAGAGGATATGAGTGTGGACTATGGAGACTTTTTTTTATTGTAGTTTTTCACTTTATGATGTAATGTAACATTTATGAATGTATCTAGTGTTTCCAAGGCTACTAAACTAATCGGTCTTTCGAGACTTGATCTTTTGTGATCATGCCAATGTTACAAAGTAATGCACCGACTCTGGGTAGCTGGGGTCGGGGCGTTATAGTTGGTATCAGAGGCAGTTTAGTACTAACCTTGGAAGCTAGATTTAGATAAACTCTGATTAGAGCACATAGACCTAAGATGAACTTTGAGGATTAGTATAGAAGAACTTCCTGAAAATTTTGGTATTGTAGAGATTTTGTGAGTTTTCCAAGCAATACATCCCTGTTTGGATACGAGCAGGTAGAGGCGGCTCTGGCACAGATGTACCTAGGGGTAAACCCCGAAAACACCACTTTGAGCTAGACTCGAACGGGAACCGGTGCACGACAACGGGCCTTGCTGCACTCTTGGTTACGACACTCCCGGGGGATATGCTTAGGATAATTCCCATTTTCTTTACAAACCACTATGAAGGGTTACGAGTATATACTTCCTCAAATAAAACATTTTTATAATTATGGATTATATCTATAATTAGTTCAATTTATGTTAAGTGTTTTACAAGTATGGAATTATGTATTTTGATTCATAAACTAATCCAGTTTATGCCATTATTTAGAAATGGCGCCTAATGGAAGGAATGGAAACCGTATAAATGCACGCACTCCGTGTAGGGATTGCCCTCCTGCTCAAGATAATTATTGTGGATCTGGAGATACAACTGGTGCTGATCAACTTATTACCATACTGGGACAACTCACTCAAGTTATGAATAATAACCTTACTCATATGGATCACCCTGATCCACAACGTGGAGGATCAATGTTAGACCTCTTCATGAGGAAACAACCACCAACATTTAATGGGGGTACAAATCTGTTAGTAGCTGAGCAATGGATAAACTCCTTAGAGAAAATATTCCATGCCTTGGGGAGTAGCGAAAGGGAGAAGGTTTTCATGGCAGTTTACCGCCTCACTGGAGATGCCGATCAGTGGTGGTCGCTGATTCAAAACACAAAGGAAGATGATGACGTATCGAATATGGAATAGAGGGAGTTCAAAGAGCTTTTCTTAGAAAAATACTTTCCTCGTGAACATCGAGCAGATATGGAAAGGCAATTTCTGAGTCTGAGGCAGAAGGAGGATGATAATGTCGCAAAGTATGAGGCTAACTTTACAAGGTTAGAGAGACATGCTGCAGATTATATACGTAACCCAAGGAGTAAGATTGATCGTTTCTTTGATGGGTTAAAACCATTTCTCCATCGAGCTTTAGTATCACAATCCTTCTCATCATACGAAGATATTGTCTCGTGTGCTATCAAGACAGAAAAGGAATTCTCTATGTATTATGACAACAAAGTAAAGCAAGAGAAGAAGAGAACGGGGGAACAAGAGACAGATAAAGGGAAAAGGGAAAGAAGGATTTTCCATTATGTGATAATTGTGGGAAGAATCACCCTGGTACGTGCCTAAAAGGAATGGGAGTTTTTTATAAATGTGGAGAAAAGGGTCACCAGGCTCGTGATTGCAAGGGAAAGAAAGAGGCTGTCAAAGTTGAATGCTACAATTGTAGGGAAATGGGGAATTATGCAAACGAATGTCCTAAGCGTCAAGGAAACTTACCTCAGAAAAGGCCAAGGGATCAAGGCCAATCTTATGCTGTGACTACAGTTGAAGCGGAATAATTAATGTGTTGGTGCTTTTGGACTCAAGGATTATATTCTGGTTATAAGAATAATGTGATATATATAAATATTGTACTGTAGTACTTTTTGATTAAGGTAATATGATTAAGGTAATCATATTTTTAGTATGTGACAATAAGAGAATCTTTTCTTTGTTTGGGGAATCTGAAGTTACAATTGATTTTGGAATTTAGAGACCTTTTAGAGAAAGTCTGGACGGAGGTATTTTGGATAACTATTATGGTTGGAATGGATTAAGTTGATCTTTGGATAGTATTGTTTAAGGTTAAAAAAATTTATGAAGATTATTTTTGGAATATTATGATACTATAGTTTTAGGAAAAGGACAACCTGCAGGGTGGGGCATAACCCGTCGCGTCGGACAAAGGTGCAGGAATCGAACCCACAATCATAGTGCGACAGGCCTTTATTTCATACCACTAGCCTACAGGAAGTCCCTGGTTATTACAAAATACTTTTACTAATATAAATGGTATGTGTTAACATTTGGAACCTTATATAATTAGGATAAGTATAATATTTTACAGTTCTATTATCTTTTTGAGTGAAAGATGAGTTGACGGTTGAAACTCTAATTGTCAAGAATAAATATATATATACCTATCTCTTATTCAATGAATAAAATTAATTCTTAAACTTTAGTAAAGGGATATTAAAAAAATGTGTTATCCTAATACCTTATGTCTTATTGAACTGATGATATTTTAAATCAACATAGATTGAAGGCTTTGAGGCCCTCAATTTGATAGTTGATTGTAATTGATGACCTCAATCACTCCCAACAAATATTTACGTTTTTCCTCCAATTATATGTCTCTAATTTCCACCAATGTTCTCCTAATCGAGATCATAATTGGGTGGTGACTTTTTCATTTCCCTTTCCCTCTTATTAATGCTAAATTTTATTAATCTTATTTCTAATGTGGGTTTTCCACAAAGGTATTTTCTATTTTCAACCTTTTATTTTCAAAGAAAATTTTCAAATTGCGAGGACGCAATTTATTGAAGGAGGGGAGAATGTAACACCCCGAACTTCCATGATACGCTTCTCATTCAATAATGCAATAGCTTGCATTGTACGCAACTTCGAGTTCTAAAACACCGCGACTAATCAAAGTAGCCGTTATGAATAGTAATAAATACTTTTTAAAATTATAGAAATTTTATATTTCAAAATGGACTTCATTTTTGGATTCAGAATATCGAAATTAGCCTATGTTGAATTTTTGGTATTTTTCTGAGAACTTCTAATTTTTTATGAATAGTGAAAAATACTTAAAAACAACTTTTTTAATCAAAATAATTTATAGTGATAAATTATACTATTTAGTGGTTTTAAAGTATAATTAGAATATATTTTTACCATTTTATCCAATGATGGTCATTAGAATTAATTTAACATTGAAATTGGACATAAACAATTGCCAATCTTTTGATATAAATTGTTTCTTAAAACACGCTATCTGTTGTGACAGCGGGAATTAATTATAAAATTAATTAATGCAACTTATATGTTTGGAATTTTGTAAAATAGACATCATTTTTGAATTCAGAATATCAATTATATCTTAGGGTGAAATTTTGGCATTGTTCTGAAAAACTTCAATTTTTGATGAATAGTGAAACCACTAAGTGGTAGTTAAATAATTGATTTTTTCGTGTAAATGAAATATTACCACTTCTGTGATTTGATTTTCAAAAATCCGACATACATGGTTGTCATTAAGAAGTAAAATGTGGTTCAATGAGATCAAAATAATTTTTTGGTGAATAGTAACTTTTAAGTTCTTAATCGCGATTAGAGGTAATTAGTGTAGTTTAAGGTACAAATAATGTTTTAATAATATGAGATGAGCATGACACTTGTCCTACTCCTATTGGATGAGTCATGGCCGACCAAGACAACCCATGGGTCAACTTGGGGACCCCATGAAGCCACTTTAGTAGGAAAATGACATTAATATATATTTATTTAATGTTAAAATTAAATTGACACAAACATGAGTTATTTTACTAAAACAGTTTTTAAGTGGGGTTACACAAGTCCAAATTTTGATTATAAATATTCATTAGAAATCTAAAAAGATTTCCTACATCATAGTATTTTTTTTAATAATTTATAGACATTAAATAAATTAAATTATTTATGACATCATTATGATGCGGCGATGACCTCATTATTTAACGATTTAAATAAAATGAGAAGATAATGAAAAATCCAAGGGTTACACTTGTCCAAAGCCTATTGGATGAGTAGATTTCTAACCCTTATCACCTTATCCACGAATTATATAAGTGTGGGACCTTTAGAATCCGAAAAGCATTGTGTAATAATTTAACATTTCAATCTTTCCAAAAGAGCCCCTCCTCTCCACTTATAAAAGGCCCCCACCTCTCCCACCTTATTCACACCTTCAAGCCATTTGGCTCGGCCAACCTCTGCCCAAATACTCTCCAAACATCTCTCTCTTACTCCTAGAATCATCACTTTGGGCATAACTCTTCCCAAGGAAACATTTGCCTCAAATCAAAGAGTGTTACCCGTTTTAAAGGTAGTGTTTTCTGTTATGTTCTTTTGTTTTATTTTGCTTCTCCAACCCCCTAAACTCTTTTTATTCTTTTCTTTTGTAACAACACCAGTATCCTCAATATACTAGGATGTTGTTATAAGAAGTATTAGAGCTACACTTACACACACCTACATCTAATGGTTAAAGAACATACTGTTTCTGTGGATGGCGAATTTCTGCCTCACGAAACGATGATTGTTCAAATTCTTTTAACACCTATAATGGTGGCCATTTTGATGAAACTATTTTCATATATGATATATATATTATTTTTATGTTTTCCTTATCCTTCTTTATTTCTCATTTATGTCATACTTTATGGTTCCCATTATGGGTAAACGCGATAATTTCATTTTAGGAAGTGCGGACTACCGCCCCCTCAAAGTGATTTGAATCGTTAATACCATATGTGGGATGAATAAAGGATGGATTAAATGGTATTATACACTATATTATACTGTAATTATATTATAAATTTATATCATTATGATTTTATTCCATTAAATATGAAATAGAAATGAAAGTAGCGTTCATCCGTACGTACGGCTTACCGTCTCCATGAACAGTGCATTTCATTTATTACCTCTAAATGTTACGTGACATTATGAATGAATGTATATACTGTATATATGATATATATGATATCTAAATCATGAATATAATTCTGGATATAATGTATATTTCACCACATGAACAACTTGTAATTATAAGAAGTTTATTTTTGACTCAAGTACCAAAGATCGACAAAACGACCGTTATTAACTTAAATAATTAAATAATGATCATAACATGGTAATAAGGGATAAAAAAGGAATAATGAACATGAAAAAGGTTCTTAAGTAAATAGAAATTAACTCTAGTTTATTATTCAGGAGGTTAAAGAATGGTCGAGTCAGGACAAGACGCAAGGTAAGGGAATTTCTTAACCCAACTTCCATTCTTTGTGTTAATCTCCTAATTTCAAATTATGTCATGATATTAGTATGTCTTATTTTGAATTTTTACTTTCTTTATGTGTACCTATAGTGAATACACATAATAGATCTATTTTATTTTTAAAAATGATCTTTTTAAGGACTTCGTCTCAATCCCCTTTCATTGAGGCATATTTGGTTTTATACACAACTTTCTTATATACGGTGTACAAACCCCTTTGACTTTTACGTTCATTCAAAAAGAATCTTTTTTATACGAAGCGTTTTGATAAATGACAAAAGGGAATGTTTTTATTTCCGTACTTATGCGGCGACAACGACTTCTCCTCCGTCGTGACCATTATTTGAGTTTCGGCTTCCTCTACAAGCCATCATTTTTTTTAATGAAAAATAAATACAAAGTTTTAACTTTCTTTTATTTTGGTATTGAAAATGATTTTGAAAGCATTTTTATTATATCAATGTGTTGTATTGATATCTTGTGATTGAAATGTGGAAATGTTATGTTTCCTTTATTCATGTTTTATGTGATATGATTATGTTATGGTTTATGATATGTTTAAACCTATTCATATGAGGAATGTATTGGACTTAATAAGTGACGGGTGGAGCCCGCTATAGCTCCTCGATGCATCGGTAGGTCTCATGAGACAACTAGACGTGGAATTGGCCGAGGCCCTTTACCATTTTGATTTATGGTTTTGGCCGAGGCCTTAATCATTTTAGACGTCTTGGTCGAGGCCTTGACAAAGTGTTTCAGAATGTCTGGCATTATACATTCCCTCATTATGAAAGTGGTTATTGATATTGCATGTGATTATTCGACTAGTATAATATCCATGAGAGTAAGTAAATTGCATTATCTAATTTTATTTTTGCCATATTATGTTGAGGTTCATGTTTAAAAGGCTTTTGTTTTAGGTATACATTGCCTTAAATGTTAATGTTTATTTATGAAAGCTTCCGCATTATTGTTATCCTTACTGAGCATCTGAGCTCACCCCTTTCAATGTTTTAATATTTTCCAGGATGTGAAGAAGTATTTTATGAATGACCTGCAGGGATAGTCAGAAGAGGATATGAGTGTGGACTATGGAGACTTTTTTATTGTAGTTTTTCACTTTATGATGTAATGTAACATTTATGAATGTATCTAGTGTTTCCAAGGCTACTAAACTAATCGGTCTTTCGAGACTTGATCTTTTGTGATCATGCCAATGTTACGAAGTAATGCACCGACTCTGGGTAGCTGGGGTCGGGGCGTTACATCATCTCTACTCAGACTACCTTTTTAGGATTATACCATACATTTTCCAAGAAGAATGTTATGAAAAAAGGATTATATTATTAGGGGAGTTAATTTTGGAATTTATTAGAAAAATTATTTGACGGTGTGAAGAAGAGATGATATGGGGTGTCTGTTTATTTGTGTGGAGTGGAACACTTTTAATTTTGGAAACTAAGAAATAATTATAATATTTTTCGCATAAAAAAGGGAGAAAAATTTATCAAATTAGAACATTATACATTATAAGGTCTAAATAATATGACCCAATATATTTTAGATGGGTTTTCATGCCATTTTAACCATAATATTTTTAGTTTAAACCCTCATTATATCAATTTTCATCATAACCATGGTAATTCATTTTTACAATTTTTACTATTCATTATGGTAAAACATTAAGTTGAAATTATTATATAATATAAATTATGATAATTCAAAATATGGAATTCATTTCTCCAATTTACATTTAAATAAGTGAAATGGTTAAATTGAAAATACAACCAACACACGTGAAAAATAAGCGAGCTTTAAAAAAGAGTATATTTTGAGGAGAAGATGATTTTAAATTAAATATGTGACTCATAATAATAATTTTATGAAAATAAATTAATATATACTAAAATATAATATATAAATTTTATTTATAACATTCTTCATTAGGTATTGTTTCATTTAATTAAAATTTAGAAATATTATTCAGTTTGAAATAGTTTTCAGAAAAATCCTATTTTAACCCCCAAAAAAACTTATATTAAAATCCAATAAAAGTTTATTCAAAAGTAATTAATTAGGTAAAATATAAAAATTAATAATTAATTTATATGAAATTGAATTTACGAATAAATTATAGTTTCAAAAAAACTAAATTTATTTAAAATAAATGACATTTTAAAAAAAATCAGTTTTTTACAATTTTATTTAAAAAATATATATTTATGAAAAAATACCAAAATTTAACCCTAATTTAACTTTTATATGATTATTTTAAAAATAAAATTGATGTTTTAAAATTAAAATTCTATAATATATAAATTAACGGTTTTAAAGAGTACCTTATAAAAAAATAATTTAATTGCAACTATTTCTTATTTAATTAAAAAATGGCTTAATATGTTTACAATTAATATAACTATCTATTTCATATTAATAAAGATGAGAATAATTTGATAATAATTACCTGATTTTTTACAATTAAATATCATTGAATCATGTACATCCTCATGAATTTCACAACTTTTTTATTTTTTTTTTAATTTTCAAACTAATTATTTTCATATTATTTTTGAAATTTGTGATTTAAATAAATATCAAAACCACCACTAAAACCCATATAAAAAATTTATCAGTCTTGTAATGGTGATATTTGATTTTCCTAAGTTAACACCCATTATTTTTATTGGTTTTATTATTATTTTTTAATTTTTTCAATAAGGCAAAACAAGAAAAGTATAATGAATGAATCAAAAAACTTTCATGATATCCATATATGCAAACCACACACTTATTATTTATAATGAAAATAATCCCTTCTACCATGACTTCTCCATCACATAAAATTCATCTTTAAATAACTTACAAATTCATAGACTAGTGTTGGAATGGTAAATATTTTCTTATAATGTGTCTATTTAAAAAAAGGTCATCTATGGCTTTTATGGGATAAACAATGATTACTATAAAAGTTGGTATCAAGAATCAGGTTAAAATCAACAAAACTGCATCAATAATTTTAAATGTGACTTTGTACCGTCATAGATTTGACAAGTTCCTATAAAAGTTGTAGTTGGTGGCATGAACTATGTTCTCCCACATAAGATGATCAAGATAGAATTTGAAAAAGAAATTGGATATGAAATCCTACTAGGAATGAAACAAATGAATTTTGAAAATACCTCATAGTATGTATAATAATATTAAAAAATCAATCCACATGAATTTTAGAAATTTAATATAGGAAAATTTATAGATAAATTTCATTTACCTGAACCACCTAATTTCTTTAAATCACGATTCATCAAATAAAAACATATAAATAACTCTAATAATTTAATTTCTCATAATACTCATTCAATTTCATTATTATCAAAATCAATAACATGGAATTATGGAATTATAAAGAAAATCACGTCCCCTAGAAAAGTTAAGTAAAACCAGAAGACTAATTTTGGGTATAAAAATTATCTTTTGAATATTCAAATATAAATTTAAAATAATTTATATGAGTTAAAAGATAATGAATTTCATAATTAACTCCCATTTCTAAATAAGATACAATACTCCTCCTGGTCTATGTTTGGGGGATTATTCATGCCAAAATCATAGACCTACACAATAAAAGACTCATTAAAGTGTAAATACCATAGAATTAATATTTAAAAATAATGAGGGGGATTGGGATACATTATAATATATTTATAAACTAATTACAAATAAATAAATAGACAACTAAAGTCCTAGAAATTAAATATAAAAAAAATTAAGACAAATCTTGGTTTGATCCACCAAACAGACCCCAGGGTTTGATTGCTTCCAAAAGGGATGTACCAATTGTTATATGAAATTTGAATGTGGGAGGAGTTTCTTTGATTTAACCACCAAAACATATTTATTCTAGCTTCAATTACTTTTTTCATATTCTGAGAACTTTATTAATAGATAACACTAAATACACCCCCCCAGAAATTTGATGGAGCTTTAATGGTGGGGGAATGATAAGGAATGGGCCCTCCATCCTTTAAGTTTTCTCTTGTATACCATCTTCTTCACTCTTTAGTGATTTCTCAATGTAGGATTCATCAATTTAATAATAATAGGTAATTTTAGAAAGTAATTTAATTTTAAAATAATAGAGCATGAAGAATCAATATAAAAATATCCCCATTAAATTAAGAAGCATGTGTCTTTATTTCCTCATTTAGAGATACTTAGATCTCATAATGTACTCACTCCAAGAAATGTTCGACATGTTTAGTGATATCCACACGTTTCTCATTAGGTGAACCCTATTTTTATTATTATTCCTCCAAGGAAAATCATGAGTTGGGTGAATATGAAAATTCAAAATAGTGAGGGGTGATACTCCATTCACTTTCAATAAAATTAGATGGCAATGAGGTGAAAAAAATATCATATCCCTGAATTGGTTTATCTTCAATATATTCTTAGTTGAATGTTAATCATGAATTTTAATTTTACCAGATAGAGGTAGGTAACCATGATCCTCCATCCTTTCTTCAAATTCCACCACCTGGGTGGTTTCTTTATTTTCAAAGGATAGAAATATGTAGAGTGGTGATGATGATTCTACTTTTTTAAGGATAAAACATTAATGTTATACTTAATATTCATTACATAAGTAATCCAAATACTGTTGATCTACAAAATGTACATCATCAAAAAAATAATATTCATCATTTCTGTTCATCTCTTCATGGTATGATTTGATCAGGATCATGATATGGTTAGGTTATCGATATTATTCAAGTGAGGCCTCACCCTCTCAAAGATTTTTTTGAAATGATTTGGAGGTTCCAATGGTACATCCTTATTTTCCATATACTTATTATAATAAATTTTGGCTTCATTAATGACTACCATCATTTATTTATGTGAGTGACCAATAATATTTCCATTAATCATATTCCTAATAGAAACTGTGAGATCATTAATCCATTATATGAGGCCATAATTAATATTTTAAACCAATTTTACATTAACATGTTATTATTATTTAATACATAATATTTATAGTTCAATTACAAGATGGAAAAATATTTTACTTTTTAGATTTATTTTAAAAATAAGAAATTCTACTATTTACAAAATCCGAAAACAGAAAATGAATGAAAAAATTATTAGATGCCCAGAAAGAATTCCAAGGATTGAAAGAAAACCATCATATGGAAGTGAAAATCTATAATTTATTTTACTTATGCATCACCGTGGATGAACATGGATGTATCCCATATGAATCTTCATAGTCAATCACATACTATTCCAAATTCACTTATTCACTTTTTGGTATTTTCTTATTTAATGAAAATAAATATAAATGGGGATGAAAATGTCAATGGAATTCAAAAAAAATTCAAATTACATATATGTAATGAAAAATATAATGAATTATTGTTATAAACGAAACTATTTTATCCCAAGAGAGTTTTCCTGAGAGTACCTACATTTTTCTGTTTCCAATATACTATGTGAACACACTCCATGAAATGTGTGAATGCATTCTTTTATCCAAGTTTGGAATCCACAATATAGTTATTAATTTACAAATACACTACACATACACTTCCCAAATTGTGGGAGAATGGTTTTTATATGGAGAATTTAACCCTTAAAAAACCACAATGAGGATTTCACCCACTGCAAATCAACCTTAGATAAACCCAAAAATAAATAAAACATGTCCTTAGGTTAAAGTACCATATCCTTAACTAGGGATGTTTTTCAGGTCAGTTACTCATCATCGGGAGTATAATAATTCACAATATAGGAAGAGAATTTTTGAAAGGTAATGAAAATGAAATGAAAGAACATATTGATTAGAATATTTATAAGTGTTATAAAATAAATTAATCTACAAAGTAAAATAGAATAGAGATAAATATCCCCAACTAGATTCCTAGTCAAGAGGTCAATCCCTCTTATATTGACCCATCAACTATCTATTTATAGGAAAATACTAATCATATCCATCTTCATTTAAATTCCAATATATTCTATTCAATTATTGTTTCCTTCTTTTATGTAGCATTTTTAATTCCTTGAAAATGAATGAGGCTCCATGCAGATTTTTCTTAATTTCTTTAGGGATTCAGGGTGAAGATCATTATCATCCCAAGGTTATTGGGTGTTTAAAGTTCATTTGAAAAAACTATTTTTCATGTTCGAGAGAAGATATTCTTGGAAACCCTTCATTAATTTTATAGCCTTTTTAGGGATAATGAATATTCATATCCCACATGGCCATAGATTATTTTTCCTCACAAAATCAACACTTCCATCTATTTCACCGTAATGGGGTAGTCTTTATCTCCATCATATTGGCCTTCAATGATATCTGATCTATTTGGTCGATCCATGGTTCAAAATCATCCTACTGTTCAGTCTTCAGAATCATTTTAAATCAATGGTGAAGCCTGCATTATATAGGTCATGAATTAGAAAATGGCATTGAGCTCTCTTTTCAGCTTCCACGATGTCCAAATGGTGTTTTAATGGTGACAATGATATAATAGTGTGGGTATGGAGACCCTTACATAGCCCTATGAATCTCTTAGTTACCCTTATTTTTTGGGTTAGGTGACCCTTATATAATCAATTTATTTCCCTTAGGAAAAATTTATATCATCATGTTAACCATTACACAGCTCTAAAAATATGGGGTTACTTTTATGTTGTGGTTTCTTACCATTACACAGCATGTGAAAACCCTTCGTTACCCTTACATATCACCTGAAAATAATGGGTTACCCATACATAGTGATGTCATACCCTTATAAAATGATATAACACATTTACCCAATAGTTTTGTACCTTTAAATAATGGTGTATTGCCTTTATATAGTGATGTATTTCTCTTACATAACACAATATTAATCTTACAAAATGCATAAAAAAAATCTCCTTGTTAATGGTAGAATTTTTTTACCCTTACGTAGGTCATCGACCATGTGTAAGAGTGATAAAAAATTCCAAAATTTTAATATTTTCCCCATTTTGATCTAAATTATTCTTAAAATGTTAATCACCCACATTTTAATTGATCAATAATTAATTGGATTTTTTTTTTAAAATTTGTAAATCATAATTAAAATGTTAAAATTTTATCATAAAAATCAATGGCATCAATAATCATGGCATATCATCTACCACATAAAATATCCTAACAACATATAACATTTCCATTATAGTAGGGTATCATGAACATAATGTATATCAACTTTGTTCCCTTATACTACTGTGATGGACCACCACCATATATCATCATCTCAATCACACAATCAATTCATCTAGTATACCGTATAGTATAATAATTTTCATGAACCCTCTCCCCAAAGACTACCCCTCCTCGGATGACAATGAAAGAAATGAGATAGTGACTGCTCGAGTGAATAGTTCAATAGGCCGTGTGTTTGTGACTAGAACTGAGGGTATATCATACATACAAATGGGAGGGATTTCCCTCCAAGAGAACATTCCAAATAGAGGGATAAGAAAAATAAACCAATAAAATACAGTTCAAATATATAAAATAAAACCCAATTACTTTATCTAATAATATAAAATACTAAAACAAGTAAAAGTAAAACTAAAATTACCAAAATGTAAACTCGATAGTTACCATAAATCATAAAATTCCCCTATAAATGCATGAGCTATTAATACCCATCCAGGTCTCCAACTTTCACCTGCTGATCTAAAAAAATTTATATATACATGGGGTGATAAATATAGTTTAATTTGTTGGATCCCCCCATATCCTCTTGTTCAAAATATAAATAAATTATACTAATGATCAGTAAACAATAAGTGAAACTAACTCATTACCTAAACATGTATATTATGTTCTCAAAGTCACCGTGGTTATCAACCACAATGTATAAAATATATGAGATCATTTATTATAGTGATGAAACAATAAGGGAACCTTGTTATCACTTCCCCAATGTTTTTTCTCATTGCACCAATGTCACACATCCTAATCCATCTTTATCTAAAAGTAAGTCGGCATGAAAATAACTTGACTAAGAATCACACCATGAACATTGTGCATCACATCATCTAATCATCCCAAACTATATATCTATATACTAAATAATTAGTATATGGGAGAAACCATTTATTTTATGATGTGTATCATACATATTTTATTATACCTCAAGCTATCATAACCCATACACCAAGTATGGTACCTCAAGACTTCACAACCTATACACCTCATGCCTCTAATAAACCTTTAGATATTATATCTAGAGATACATGTGTGTAAAATAACCACTAGATATCACATCCCTTTAGACATATAAATGGGACACCTAACCACCATGCGTACAATCATATATAGAAACCAAGAGAATAGAGTGAGGCCAAAGGGGGTAGTTAGCCATCCATCCTCCCATTGGGATGTTGGGGAAAAATCCCTCCCAGTGTCCACTGGGTGTTGGTCACCTAAAATAACATGGTTGGGGTGTCACATGGAATCACAAAATGTACAAGATGATATTTAACTCAAAACCACATGATGGGCATAACCTTTTACAAGGATGAACCACAACTATCATCACTTAGGCACCCGACAACCACTGCTAAATACTAGATGTCTTGTATGCACACAAGAATTTAAAGAGCTATATTAAGTTACATATTTCATTTTTATCCTATAATTTTTTTAATTAATTACTTAACAATTAACTAATACATTTTTTCAAAATGACATTACATTAGCTAATGAAGTGATGTTCATGCCCTCTAGACATAATCCAAACCAAATACACAGTTTCTCAAGATAATCTCATTTCATTCCTGCAAAACCAACCCCACAGTTTAGTCCTTTCTCAATGATTATAAAAATTTATAATTATTCTATGAGAAATTTATAAGATACCACCATGATAGATAAAACCAAGAACATCTAGCTACCAAAAGTAGTGGGGAAAGGAAACTAGATAAACAAGAAACTTTTCCATGCATCCTTTCAAAATATTTAACAAGAAATAAACCCGTCTCTCAGCATCACCACAATGGGTATGACCATATTCAACATGTTCCATCACCTTTGTTCCATACATAAAACCATCATGCATATCCCCATGCATCACACTTCCACATGCATCAACTACTACCACAACCTTGGGCTTACCCACCCACATCTCATTAGCTATCCTAGGATCATGTCACATCGCAATGATCATATACAAAGTACCCATAAGGGAGTTAAATAAAAATAACATTAAAAAATTAAATATAGTCCCTAAAACAATTCATTCAACCTACATATTAAAATAGGCTCACTCTTCACCAAAAACAAGGCATCCAATTGTCATAAAAAATCAATAACTCTTTTCCCCAAAGATTTATATCTTTTAGTAATGTAGTTTTTATTTCATATTGAATTAACTAATTAATTATTCATGGTTTACAAAAATGTGAAATTATAAGGCATCATCTATAACAAGATATCAAAAATAACTACACATTCTTTTAGGATTTATTAAAGTTTCATAAAACTACGAGAAGAAAAATTATCATTTAACATGAATTTTTAATATTATTCTAATAAATAATTATCATGATTCATGGTCTTAAAAATTTAATTGATTTAAACATGCTAAAAAACATAACAACATGATACACAAGCATTATTTAGATATCACACTATCTATAAAATCAAGCGGTAAACCATTATCATGGTTTGAAACATCAACATGTGATCTCTAACCAATCTCATTATTAAACTATTTCATTATTTATTAATCTAATTCAATTACAATCCCGAATTATAAAACATACTAAATTTATAATTTACTGTTAATAAATAAGGAAAAAACTAATCCCATACCTCAATGTACTCAATATTATTTGCATGATTACAAATCAGCGTCGTAGATCTCTGATCACTTCTTCTATGAGAAAAATACAATCTCCCAAAGGCACCATTCCATTAACACACTAGAAAACAACATGGAAAATCTATTAGTATGATGAGGAAAAACTTCCATAACATGGAAATAAGAAATGAGAGGAAACAAGATTGAATGGATTGAAACTAATATAATTTTTTGATAAAACATACCTGTGATTAGTGTGGATGGAACTTAGGAAGTCGATATAAATTCCTAATGAAAGAGGATTCAAAAATACTCAAAAACACCATAGGTAACCTAGGGTTATAGTAGAACAAGTGGGTGAAGGTGGGGTTCAAATGGGGGTCGATATACTTGTTTAAATGGTAAAAAAAGAGCTCCACAATGTATCCCTATAAACCCTACCACAGAATTGGATGCCACATTGAATTTTATGGTCCAACAGAAGGGACCATGCTGCAACCATACTTTTTCAAGGTACTATCAAAGGTTAGTGGGACAATCCTATAAAAGTTGATATGAGGGAAACAATGAATCCCTAAGCATCATGTCATTTGACCCTATCACCAATAAGGAGGCTATATCATAGCCCAAAAACCATAGTAAAATTATGCCTTATTTTGGCTGTAGCCTTAAAACCCACTTTGTTACTGCCTCCTCACTCCACACCACATAACTCTACCATTGAAGAAGGGACTACTCTATAACCTACCTTAATGGTGTAGATATTTCTAAAAAGGAATTATATATGAAATATTTAATGAGAGCTCATATGCTGTAGTCAAAATCCACTACACTACAACCACCATCCTTATGGTGTACAACACCTCTCAAGAACACATTAAGGACATTTTTCATAATGTAAAACCAATTTTTCTTCAAACATCTACTAATACCTTAGAACTTCCATTGGGTTACGAAAACACTTAATTCTCAAAAATGGAAGTTTAAGAGGTTTTGCGACCTTACATAAGATACCTCTCAATACATCCTCATCCTTGAGAATTCAAAACACAAACCATAAAGAAGAAGAGAAATAAGATTGTCTGAATAACCACCCCATGAGATACCACATAATAATTTCACCATCATAGGATCTCAACCACCTAACTCAAAGGGGAAAATGAAAAAAAAAATACAAAATAGAAACCACCAAATCTTAAAAATTCCCTAAGGGGAGATAACTTTCAAAAGAGATTAAGGTCCAACAAGAAACAAGAGGGAAACATCTCATAAACTAGAAAAATCTTAAATACAAAAAATAGTGTTACAATAAGAGAATCTATAAACATAAAATATCATAAGATAATTTTCTTGTATATGAGAATAAAATTCATAGGTACTCTCCTATATACAACCATACTGCCAACAGACATGAACCAAGGGAATTTCAGGTCTAAGAAACACCGTATCTCATCAGTCCTAGATCTCCACAAGTCACTCCTTTAAGAAACAATTTTCATCAACATTGATCCCACCTTAATATATGATATGAGATTAAACATGAATATAATGAAGAATATAAGAATCAATAAAACCATTTTTCACTGGGATCATCTATGGGGGATGTGCTAAATGAAACCCCTGACAGAAACACAAGACAACATCTTGAATGGCCTAACAATAAAGTGAGAAAACGTACTCCCATTACCAAACCATAAAATTCCACACTGAATATTCACCTTCATAAACACATGATATCTGAAATTGAACTATAGTATCCTCCTCTAATGATCGTCATAAAATTTATTATATTTATACTCTTCTTTAATACTTTAATGAATTACCTAAACTATCTCAATCATTTTCTATACTATCTTCGACGTGAGAATTGTTAACTATCAAACCCTAGTCCAACATACTAGAGAATGGAATGGGTTTCCATGAAAATATTCAACTTATGCCATACCAATGGTGGTGTAAATAAACTTATTTCAAGAAAATCAACCCAATTTAGGTTCCCCATCCATGATCCTCTATAATCTAGGACATTAGAGTACAAAAAGTCTTCCAGAGTTTGACTAATCCAATTTTTTTGACCATCAATCCGCAGACGAAAAGAAATTAAAAGACATAACTTAGAGCCAAAATCATGTTGGAGACCTCTCACCACCCTATAGGTATAATGGAGATCGTGATGAGAGATGGTCAAACTCAAGACTCTATAGAGTCCCACTACCACCAAATTATATTACGTTGACAAAAACTCCCTTGAGATTGACTCTATGATGTCTATAAACGGGGAAGACTTCATCAAAAGACACACCATCACCCATATAACATCGAATCCTCCCGGAGATTGAGTTAAACTAGTAATCAAGTCCATTAGTGTATCATATCACTTCAATTAGGGAATAAATTATTACTGAAGAAAACCATTTAGACTATGGTGATCGAAATTTACCATCTCATAGACTGAACATTGAGACCCTAAATTTGCAACTGCACACTTCTACCCAAGACACCTAAACGGACATCTCAAATATTGATACTTATTTTTCACACTAGGATGTACCGCCAAGGGGGTGACATGAAAATCAAGAAGAACCTATTCATGAAACACCAAATGAATGAAAATACTTCCTTGAAAAAACACCTAGTGTATGTCACCCTCAAACCAACCATCAAGGGAATCGCTAAAAAAAATTGGTCTCTCAAGACCTATACAGTAGAATCTCCCTATAGGACTCCTCCACCAGCTGCACCAAATATGAATGCACTTTAATCTTAAAAAACCACTACCTCCATCATCTACCATATCCAGATAAATAACTGGGAGATCTTCCATCACACTCAAGAAATATCCAAATTCTTTCTTGACTTCACTATGTGACTTCATGCTCAGTGCATCCTCTCACGAACCAACCTAGGTCGACCCTAAACTGGTCAACCGATCCGGTCTGCGACATGGCCCGAAGGGCATTCCCGATCCCCATGGGCTGACAACCAGTGTCGGGCATCAAAATTTTAATCGTTCGGATTGATTTGTCCCATGAACAAAAACAAATAAACAAGAAAACAGATAAATATAAACATTCTATAAACATAACACTAGCAGCAGAAAGAAAATAAAACCGAACATACCTCCACGTGACCTTTTAGGTCACCTCCCAACCAAAGGCCAACTTTTCTCCAATAACGAGCAACTCATCCAAGAAAACCTGAGCAAGGAAACCAACAACTGAAATGATAAAGATATCCATGAGAACTAATGATTCTCACTAGGGTTGCAAAGATAAACCAAAATTCCAACGTCTCCTTTCCCGAAAAAATCCCTTAACACATGTTTGAAATAAAATTATAAAAGTAGCGGTTTTACATTTCAAAATAAGCAACACGTTTTTTGATTTAAAAACCCAACACACGCTATATACCATTTTCTAAAATCATTTGTCATTTTATAAATAAAATTCAAAACCGAATATACCAATGTTGTGCTAGAGTAAAACGATTAAGAGTGAAATCTTAAAATAAACTAGTGTATGGTAAGTAAACAAGACTAGTGCATGAAAAGTAAACAAGCAATGAAAATAATATAGTAACCATGGGTTATCCTAAAAATACTTAGAAGACCCCTGGACGTACTCAGTTTCAGAACCACCTGTCGGAGTATGGTGAAGCTCTTAAGTCTATACCCAACTGGCCACCGTAACTGAACAATCTAGTGGCAAAGCCTGCCTGGCCAAACAACAAATCCAGGGGGTACCAACCCTTCTAATCGCGGTTGGTCAGTAACCATCAGTCGATCTATAAAATATGCATAGGAACCCATGGTGGTTACAATATTACTATGTATATGGGAGGCCCTCTCACGCATGACTCATCTCACCGCACATGCCTACCCCAAACACGGACACTCTATACGATAACCCATAATGGATATCCCCCCTATAGAGGTTCCCCATTATATACACACACACACACATATATATATAACATATTATCAAAGGTTCCAACTGGGCCTTCAAGCTATGAAATAACTTAAACCATTTGATACCTTTTTCAAAATACAAAAGTTGTTATTTGGGAATACAGTAATCAAAATGTCTTAATTTAAAAGAGTCAAAGAAAACATTACATTAAAGCTGAAAGTTACAAATGAGCTATCACGACACACCCATGCCGAAATCATTATTCTAAAAACATTTAATGTTCCAACCAACCACACACAATTTCCAAACTCAAACCATTCTAAAATATAACACAACTCCACCCATGAATTGGAAGATCCAAACATGCCTTTAAGTTGTCATGTCCAAAAACATTACCCAAAACATGACACAAATACAAATTTTATATTTTCGAAGAAAAACTGGCACACCCTTGAGATCACACTTCAAGCCTTTCACAAAATCCACAAAAGGACCGAATATTACTTAGGAAACAAAAAACATTTAGAAAACCGAGGTTTTAAGGAAATAGTAGTTTAATGGTGTCATTTTCACTTAAAGGCACATCCATGGGTGCACCGAGTGCACCCATGGATGTGTCAACATCCAATGGAATGCATGCATTTCAAGAAAACACCCAACACTATTCCCACAAAACTACCACTTTGAAACTAAAACCAACCACTCTCTTTATTTGAAAAGAACTCACACCGTCACATTAAAAACCCAAGAGCCCCCTTTTTATTTTAACAACATAACACTATTAGAAAGTTATACCAATACCAAAATTATAAACCAAACCATGTTTACAAATAACCAATGCCGAGACACAACATAATCAAGTCTAAAAATATCATAAAAACCCTCAATTCCAATTTGAACACTATAGTATTTTATCAAATGTGCCAAGTGCATGTAATATTTACCATAAAAAAATATTTACCTTCAAATTATTATTTTTATCAAACTGTATTAACATAAAAAAACGTCCCAAAAAATAGCTATAAACAATATCAAAATAGGATTTTGCACATAATCAAATAACTGCAAACTCGAACCAGGAATTGCCTCAAAACATTCTTTAGACTAATTCTAAAAATTTAAAATCACTATAGAAAGAAAATTTATGGGTATAACAAAGCTCTGAATCATATCAAATAAAACAATCGAAACACCCAAGAATCAAATAGACTGTGGAAATGAAAACCATGGAATTATCTACCTCAAACATAGAGCAGACACGATGGAACCTCAACAGAAAGTTGAACCACACCCCGCGGACCAAGTGCACATCCTAGACAACGAGACAAACGAGAAAAACACACCTTCAATGCATTAGGTTTTAGGTAAAATGAAGAAAACCCGAACAAAATGGAAGAAAAAAGCGTCGGGGGGGGGGGGGGGGAGGAGAAAGAGGTCGCGTGTTGGAAGACGGGTTACGCGGGAGGTCGGCCAGAGTCGCGTGTAGCACAGAGAAGTAGAGCAGGGGGTCGGCCTGGCTGGCGCACGGGAGCCCAGAGTGGAAGGAGGAACATGGATGGAGGTGCCTGGCCGGAGGCGGCCTGGTGTAGCGTGAGTAGAGAGGGAGGCCGGATGAGGCACCGCTGGGAGGAGAAGGTGGCCGGACGGGGGAGGTGGGTGGACGGGTGAGGCGGTGCGGAGGAGAGGACCGGGTAGGTGGGGGTGTGCGTGGACAGGGAAGGGGTAGGAGGGGGGGTAGATTAGGCTTTGTGTCTTTTTTTATTTTCATTATATTATATTAACAATACTAATATTAGTAATACTAATAATAATAATAATACCAAAATGATAATAATAATAATAATAATAAAACCAAAATAATAATAATAAAATTAATATAAATGTAATAATAAAAAATTGATTAAAAATAACAAAATTATAAAAATAATAATGAGAATAATAATAACACAAACAATAATAATATATAAATAATGATAATATCATTAGTAATTTTAATTTTCTTAATAATAATCATAATAATAATAAAAATAACTACAAAATATTATTATTATTGAACATTCATTTTTTTAAAATTTAATCCATTTATTTGTGTTCTTAAGAATACCGGGCCACTGCGCGCTCATCGCACAGCTTAATAAACCGCACCCAAGTTGCGTGCCTCAACCCAGACCTCCTGGGCATCCGTACAAACACCTGGGGTGATCGCGTGGATACCGCTCACTGTGCGGTGACCACTTACGGGTCCCAAAACTTCTAAAAATATTAAACGAAAAAAAATATTTTAATCTGGGACCCAGCCCAGACCTTGGCACGAGAACCCGAAGCCAAGAATTAATAAAATATAAATTAATTTAAAAATACGGATGGGACAATTATCCCCACCGTAGACACTTTCTGCCCCCAGAAAGTCACCCTGCCAAACAATGGACAAAGCAATAATCCATGCCCCAATGAAACTGAATGGAACCACACCGAAAGAGAATGGGAGAACACGAGAGGGTTCTACCCACCACAAGAATTCAACTAGTGCAGAAATTCAACACCTAAACATACCACCCTATGAGGGGGGGGGGGATGTAAGAAGTCCCAACCGATCCAAACTATCTTCTAGAGCATGAGTGAAAAAACACCTCCACTGAAACATGGAACTCTCGTCCCATACCAATAACCCCAAACACTAGAGAAAAACCCCCCGAGTATAACATGATCCCAAAAGTGAACCCAAGTATAACTACAAGACTTAACTCCTTCGCAGGCACTTACATCTCCAAATGAACACCGCTAAACCAAGATCAACCCAGATAAGGGACATACAACTTTTAAGAAAAACGCACGATTCAGAAAACCATAATCAGACAAACAAAACTATTCAATTACAACATAACATGTCTATGATAACTCCACAATGAAACAATGAACTTACAACAACGTCAAAACTTTAACAGTACAAAAACAAAAATGAAAAGACATTAAATGTTCTACTACCAACACGGAACACAAGACCCAGACCAAGGCTTCACACTCCTGGGAACTCCTGACTGAGCACGAGATTTTTCCCAAGGCATGTGGCTGGGGATCTGATGGATAAATCATTTCATGCCTCACAGTTAGGCACTAAAATTACTCTAATCTCAGCATCTTCTTCAGGTGACGCTTCCTACAGAACTTCTCTAGATGACCCAGGAATCCGCAACGATGACATGTCTTTGGAGGGATGTGACATGACAGCTTCAAGTGCCTGAACTGGCCACACTGGTGGCACACCATTGAACGGTCTGATGAACTAGAAGTGAAAATCATTGTAGAGGACGCTTTTGGAACAAGTTCCTCTGGCACATTTTTCTCGCCAAATGGGGAACCTTCATGAGTAACTAGATATGATGGATTGCCAATCACCTATGCTCTAGAGACTAGGTCAGCTAAGAACGCCTCATCCACCAACTTCTCGAAATGATGGTCTTTAGAAAGGAGGACCCACTCCTTGATCTCTTGGGGAAGATGCCCAAGGAAGAGAGAAGTCTTCATCAAATCCCATGATGCTACCTCCGGAGAAAAGGGCACAAGATTATTGAAATGGTCAACATATGTCTTCACCGTCCATTGGCCTTGTTGAATACACATGGGCTCTTCCTTTTCCTCATCTTTACCTATTCCGGTATAAACCATCGAATGTAGACAGATTTAAAGACATCCCATGTCTTCCCAACTCACATTGAAGGTGGGGAAACCACCTCCCATTCATCCAGAGTCGGACCTTCAAACAGACCCAAAACAACATGCACTCTGATAGCTTTGGGAGTTCTCAAAACCCTGAAGACACGATCAACCCCTTCAATCCATTCTGCTTTTTTTAACGGACCACAATCACCGTGAAGGATAGGGAATGTCTGAGAAGGACCAAAAACTAGGCATGAATTATAAGAAACCTTGGGGACCTTTCTGTGTGGATTTTTCTAAACAAAATATAAAACACAGAACCAAAACCAATATCAAGCTAAAGCAACATCATAGAAAGTTCCTTCATCCAAAATAACCATCTCAAAATAAACAAGAAAATATAAAGACAACAAAAATTCCCCTTTTCATTTTAGATTTCAAAACCACATTCTTTCAAGGCCACATTCTAAATAAAAAACCCACTTTTCAAACCAAATCCAATTTTTGAAAATCATTTTCCCCTTAAAAAATTACTTTATTGAAAAAAACAACGTTAATACATTAATTCCAAGTGCACACCCCAGTAATCTCATGAACCGTTTCACATGTCATCATCCACTTTCATCCATACGCACTAAAACACACTTCCCATGCATTCAATCACATGTGAAAACGTTTATTAAGGGTACCTGAGATTTCACCCAAACCATATCACTACCAGTTCCAAGCAACCACCAGATTTTTGGACGAAGAACTATCAGTTTTGAAAATCCCTTTAAAAAATTTAAAGCCATTTAAAAGAAATCGTTCTCATTTCAAAAACCTATTTTTTCAATTTCAAAATTGCACTTACACCCACGAAAACCAAGACAACACACAAATTTCATTAAAATACCATAGTGAGGGACTAGTAGTCATGCTTAACCTAGAGACATGGTAGTGGGACATGCCCAAGTAAGCGTCAACCACTACAAGGAGCTTAAACCATGTACTCTAACTCCACATGGGTCATTACTCCATGTGAAATCATGAGGTAAGATCGTCTTGCCTCCGTTGTCATCCCTCGACCCTAAAAAAAAGTAGATGACTCAAATCCCGAACTTCCCCTGGAAACTCGAGGTTTGGAACAGGTGATGGTTCATGAAGTCTTTCCCGTACCTACCTCTTGAGTCCCGATAGTCTGAATCTACATCTAATGGACACCCCAAACAACAAGGGATGCCTCTAATAATATTTTGTCATGAACCATCCCAGGTCAACCCTGAACCGGTCACCCGATCTAGTCCACGACTAGGATCGAAGGGCGTTCTCGATCCCCACCAACTGGTAACCAGTACCGGGCATCAAAAATTTAATCATTCAGAATGATTTGGCCCATGAATAAAAAAAATAAACAAGAAAATAGATAAATATAAACAGTGGATAAATATAACTCTTGCATCATAAAGAAAATAAAACTGAACATGCCTCCATGTGACCTTTTAGGTCACCTCCAGACCAAAGGCCGACTTTGCTCCAATTACAAGCAAATCAGCCAAGAAAACTTGAGCAAGGAAACCTACAACTAAAATGATTAATATAGGCATGAGCATTAAAGATGCTCAGTAGGGTTTCTAAGATAAACCACTGAATCAAACTTCTCTTTTCTCGAAACAACTCATTAATGCATGTTTTCAATACAATTATAAGAGTAAGGTTTTCACATTTGAAAATAAGCAACACGTTTTTCCCTTTTGAGAACCCAACACACGCTACATACCATTTTCCAAAATAATTTGTCATTTTATAAATAAAATCCAAAAGAGAATATACCAATGCTATGCTAGAGTAAAACGAGTAAGAGTGAAAGCTGAAAATAAACCAGTGCACAAAAAGTAAAAGGTACTAATGCATGGAAAGTAAATAAGCAATGAAAGTAATCTAGTAAACATGGGTGATCCTAAAAATCCACAGAAGACCCCTGGATGTACTTAGTTTTAGAACCACCTGCCGGCGTCTGGTAAAGCTCCTAAGTCTATAACCAACTGGCTCCCTAACTGACCAAACCAGCGGAAAAGCCCTCCAGTCCTAACAACAAATCCAGGGGGTACTAACCCGTCTAATCAGGGTTGGTCAGCAACCATCACCCGATCTCTAAAAGATTCCCAAGAACCCATGGTAGTTCAAATAATATTGTGTAAGTAAGAGGCCCTCGCACGCGTGACTCATCTCACCGCACTTGCCTACCCCAAACATGGAAACTTCATACAATAACCCATAAGGGACATCCCCTCTATAGAGGTTCCCCAGTATATAGACACACACACACACACACACACACACATATATATATATATATGTAACATATCATCAAATTTTCCAACTGGGACTTCATGCCCGGAAATCATTAAAACAATTTGATACCTTTTTCAAAATACTAAAGTTGTTATATGGTCATATAGTAATCAAAGAGTTGTCTTTTCAAAGAGTCAACACAAAAATTTCATTAAAGTTGAATGTTCCAAATGGGCCATCACGACACACCCATGTCAAAATAATTATTCTAAAAACATTTAAAGTTCAACCATCCATACAAAATTTCCAAACACAAACCATTATAAAAGTTAACACAACTCCACCGATGAATTGGAAGATCCAAACAAGCCTTTAAGTTTTCATGTCCAAAAACATTACCCAAAACATTACACTAATTAAACATTCATATTTTCAAAGCCAAACTAGCACACCCTTGAGATCACACATCAAACCTTTTATAAAATCCACACAAAGGACCAAATCTTACCTAGGATACACAAACCATTTATTAAACCAAGAATTTAAGGAAACACTAGTTTAAATGAGTCATTATCACTTGAAGGTATGTCCAATGGAATGCCTGCATTTCAAGAAAACAACCAACACTATTCCCAAAAATCTACCACTTTGAAACTAAAACCAACTGCTCACTTTATTTGAAAATAACTTACACCATCACATTAAAAACCAAAGAGCCCGCTTTTTATTTTAACACCTTAACTCTATTAGAAAGTTATAACAATACCAAAATTATAAACCAAACCAAGTTTACAAATAACCAATGTCGACACACAACATAATCAAGGCTAAACATTTCATAAAAACCCTCAATTCCACTTTGAACACTATAGTATTTTATCAAATACGCCAAGTTCACATAAACATTATAATAACCAAATATTTACCTACAAAGTATTATTTTCTTATAAAACCATATTAACATATAAAAACGTCCCAAAATATATCCATAAAAAATATAAAAACAAGATTTGGCACATAATAAAATAATTGCAGACTCGAACGAGGAATTGACTCAAAACAAGCTTTTGACTAATTATAAAAATTTAAAATCACTATAGCAGGCAAAGTTAAGGGTATAACAAAGATGAGAATCACATAAAATAAAATTATCAAAACACCCAATAATCAATTAGACTATGGAACGGAAAACCATGAAATTACCTACCTCAAACCAAGAGCGGATGCAATGAAACCTCAACGGAAGGTTGAAAAACGCATCACGGACCAAGCGCACATCCTAGAAAACGAGAAAAATGTTCGAAACACGCCGTCATTGCATTAGGGCTTAGGAAAAATGATGAAAACCCTAAAAAATGAAAGAAAAATGCACCGGGGGGGAGAGAAAGACGTCGCGCATCGGAAGTCGGGTCGTGCGAGAGGTCGTCTAGAGGCATGTTCGATGTGGAGAAACAGAGCAGGAGGGTCGGCCGGAGGCGGCCTGGCTGGCGCACGGGAGCCCAGAGTGGTAGGAAAAGCCTAGCCGGAGGCAGCCTGGTGCAGTGCAAGTAGGGAGGGAGGCCGGATGGGGGAGGCGGCGTGGAGAAGAGGACATGGTAGGTGGGCTGGTGTGTGCGAACAAGGAAGGGGTGGGGGGTTGATTATTGTTTGTGTCTTTTTTTCTTCTCATTCTATTATATTAACAATAATAATATTAGTAGTAATAAAAAAAATAATAATAATAATAATAATACCAGGATGATTATAATAATAATAAAACCAAAATAATAATAATAAAATTTACATAAATTTAATATTAATATAATTTATTAACAATAAAAAAAATAATTACAAAAATAATAATGAGAATAATAATAATACAAATAATAATAATATATAAAGATTAATAATATCATTAATAATATCAATTTTTTTAATAATAATAATAATAACAACAACATAATATTATTATTATCAAACATTGTTTTCTTTTAAAATTTAATCCGTTTATTTATCTTGTTCCGAAAACCGAGTCACTGCGCGCTCGTCGCATAGGTTAATAAACTACATGCAAGATGTGCGCCTTAACCCAGACCACCTAGGCATCCTCACAAACACATGGGGTGATCACACGACTACTGCTCACTGTGCGGTGACCATGAACGGGTCCGAAACCCGCTAAAAATATTAAACGAAAAAAAATTTAATCTGGGACCCAGCCCGGACCATGGAAGGAGAACCCGAATCAAAGAATTAATAAAATAAAAATTAATTTGAAAAGACAGATGTGACAATTATCCCCACGACAGACACTTTATGTCCCCAAAAATTCACTCAGCCGAACAATAGACAAAGCAAGAATTAATTCCCGACTGAAACTAAAAGGAACCACACCACAAGAGAATGAGAGAACACGATAGGGTTCTAGCCACCACAAGAATTCAACTGGCATGGAAATTCAACACCTAAACATACCACCCAGGGGGTGATGTAGGAACTCCAAACAGATCCAAACTATCTTATTATAGCACTAGCGAAACAACACCTCCGCTGAAACTTGGAACTCTCGACCCATACCAATAACCCCAAACATTAGAGAACCCCCCCGAGAAGAACATGATCCCAATAGTGAACCTGATTATAACTACAATCCTTAACTCCTTTGTAGGCACATAAATCTTCAAAGTAACAACGCTAAACCAAGATCAAACCAGAAAAGGGTCGGACAACTTTTATGAAAAACACACGATTCAGAAAACCATAATCAGAAAAACTAATCTATTCGATTACAAAATAACATGTCACCTATAAATCCATGATGAAACAATTAAATTACAACAATGTCCAAACATTAACAGTACATAAACAAAAATGAAAATAATTTAAATTTCATACTACCAACATGAAACACAAGACTCGGACCAAAGCTTCACACCCCTGTCAACTCCTGACTGAGCACGAGCTTCACCCCAAGGCCTGTGGGAGGGGCTCTGATGGATGAAGTATCTTTTTCCTCATAGTCAGGAACTAAAATTCCTCTGGTCACATCGTCTTCTTCTATAAATGCTTCTTATAGAACTAATCATGATGACCCAGGCACCAGAAACAATGACACGTTTTTAGAGGGATGCGACATGATGACTTCATGTGCCCGAACCGTCCGTACTGGAGGCACAATACTAAACGATCAGATGAACTAGAAGAGAAAATCACTACAGAGGACTCTTTTAAAACAAGTTCCTCTGGAAGATCCTACTCACCAGATGGGGAAACTTTATGAGTAACTGGATATGCTGGATTTCTAAGAACCTACGCTTTGGAGACCAGTTCAGCTAAGAACACCTTATCCACAAACTTCTCGAAATGATGGTATTTAGAAAGGAGGACCCGCTCCATGATCTTTGGGCAAAGACCCCCAATGAAGAGAGAAGTATTCATCAAATCCCATAACACTACCTCCGAAGAAAAGGACACAATCTATTTAAAATGGTCAAAATATGTGTTCATCGTTTATTGGCCTTGTTTAATACGCTTGAGCTCTTCCCTTTTCTTCGTATTTACCTCTTTAGGTATAAAACATCAGACGAAGATGGATTTAAAGACATCCCATGTCATCCAAACTCGCATTGACGGTAGGGAAACCAACTCCCATTAGTCTACAACTAGACCTTCAAACAGACCCAACACAACATGCACTCTAATAGCTTTGGGAGTTCCCAAAACCCTGAAGACACGCTCGACCCCTTCAAGCCATTCTGCATCTTCTAACGGAACCCGATCACCGTGAAGGATAGGAAATGTCTGAGAAGGACCAAAAACTGGGCATGACTTATCAGAAAACTTGGGGACCTTTCTGGGTATCATTTTCTGAACAAAATAGAAAACACAGAACCAAAACCAATATCAAGCCGAAGGAGCATCAAAGAAAGAACCTTCATCCAAAACAACCAGCTCAAAATAAACAGGGAAATATAAAAAAAACCTAAATTCCCCTTTTCATTTTAGATTTCCAAACCAACTTCTTTCAAGGAAACTTTCCAAATACAGAACCCACTTTTCAAACCAAATCCAATTTCCAAATTTTTTTTTCCCTTTTTAAAATCACTTTAGAGAAAAAAAACAAGGTCAAGTCTTTAATTCCAAGTGTGCACCCCTGTAATCTCAGGAACCATTTCACATATCTTCATCTGTATTCATCCATACGTACCAAAATGCACTTCCCATGCATTCCCTCACATGTGAAAACGTTTATAAAGGGTACCTGAGGTTTCACCCAAACCATATCTCTATAAGTTCCATGAAACCACTGGATTTTTAGACCAGGAGCTTTCAGTTTTGAAAATCCATTTCAAAAATTTAAATCCATTTAAAAGAGATCATTCTCATTTCAAAACCCCCTTTTTTAATTTTCAAATGTTCACTTACAACCATAAGAACCAAGACAACACAAAACTTGCATTAAAATACCTGAGTGAGGGACTATTAGTGATGCTTAACCAGGAGACATGGTAGTGGGCCATGCCCCAAGTAAGCATCAACAACTAGGAGGAGCTTAAACCGTGTACTCTGAATCCACATGGGTCACTACCCCATGTGAAATCACAATGTATCATCGTCTTTCCCCCTTTGTCATCCCTCAACCCCAAAACAAAAGCAGAAGACTCAAATCCTATACTTCCCCTGGAAACTCGAGGTTTGGAAGGGGCGGGGGTTCATGACGTTCTTCCCGTACCTACCTCACGAGTCCCGACATACCTAATCTTCATCTATCAAACACCCCAAATAAAAAGGGCTGCCTCTAATACCATTTTTCACGAACCAACCTGGGTCGAACTAGAACCAGTAATGCGAGCCGGTCCGTGACATGACCCAAAGGGCATTCTCAATCCCCACAGTTTGGAAACCTGTGCCGGGCATCAAAATTTTAATCATTGGGAATGATTTGACCGTTGAAAAAAAGAAAATAAACATGAAAATAGATAAATATAAACATTCGATAAACATAATTCTAGCATCAGAAAGAAAATAAAACCGAACATACCTCCACATGACCTTTTAGGTTACCTCCCGACCAAAGGCTGACATTGCTCCAATAACGAGCAACTCAGCCAAGAAAACCTGAGCAAGGAAACCTGCAATTGAAATGATAAGTTAGGCGTGACAATTAATGATTCTTATCAGGGTTTCCATGATAAACCACAGAATCCAACATCTCGTTTCCCGAAACAATCCATTAACACAAGTATGAAATACAATTATAAAAGTAGGGTTTTCACTTTTGAAAATAAGCAACACGTTTTTCCCATTTTAAAACCCAAAACACGCTACATACCATTTTCCAAAATCATTTTTCATTTTATAAATAAAATCCAAAACAGAATATACCAATGATATGCTAGAGTAAAATGAGTAAGAGTGAAAGCCAAAATAAACTAGTTCACAGAAAGTAAACAAGACCAGTACACAAAAAGTAAACAAGCAATGAAAATAATCCTGTAACCATGGGTGATCCTAAAAATCCCTAGAAGACCCCTAGACATACTCGGTTTCCGAACCACCTGTCAGCATATTGTGAAGCTTTATTGTCTATAACCAACTGGCTGCCCTAACTTACTGATCCAGTGGAAAAGCCCGCCAGGCCTAACAACAAATCCATGGGGTACCAACCCGTCTAATTGTGGTTGGTCAGCAACCATCACTCGATCATTAAAAGACGCCTAGGAACCAATGGTGGTTATAATAATACTGTGTAAGTAGGAGGCCCTCACACACATGACTAATCTCACCACACTTGCCTACCCCAAACACAGACTCTCCATACAATAACCCATAAGGGATATCCCCCCTATAGAGGTTCCCCAGTATACACACACACACACACACAGACACACATACACACACACACATATATAACATATCCCCAATGATTCCAACCTGGCCTTCATTCCATGAAATAATTAAAACCATTTGATACCTTTTTCAAAATACAAATGTTGTTATATGCGCATACACGAATCCAAACATCGTCATTTCAATGAGTCAACACAAACATTAAATTAAAGCTGAAAGTTATAAAAGGGCCATCACGACACACCCATGTCAAAATCATTATTCTAAAAAAATTTAAACTTCCAACCAACCACACACAATTTCCAAACAAAAACCATTCTAAAAGTTAACACAACTCCACTGATGAATTGGAAGATCCAAACGATCTTTTAAATTGTCATGTCCAAAAACATTACCCAAAACATTACACAAATAAAACATTCATATTTTCAGATCCAAACTGGCACATCCTTGAGATCACACATCAATTCATTCACAAAATCCCAAAAAAGGACCAAATATTTCTTTGTAAACAAAAACCATTTAGAAAACCAATTATTTTAGGAAACACTAGTTTAAAGGTGTCATTGTCACTTGAAGGCACATCCATGGGTGCAACGAGTGCACCCATGGATGTGCCAACATCCAATGGCACACCTACGTTTCAAGAAAACAACCAACACTATTCCCACAAAACTACAACTCCAAAACTAAAACAAACCGCTCACTTTATTTGAAAAGAACTCACACCGTCACATTAAAAACCAAAGAGACCCCATTTTATTTGAACACATTAACACTACTATCAAGTTATACCAATACCAAAATTATAAACCAAACCAATTTTACAAAAAACCAATGAAGAAACACAACATAATCAAGGCTAAACATTTCATAAAAACCCTCCATTCCACTTTGAACACTATAGTATTTTATCAAATGAAACAAGTGCACATAAAAATTATCATAACCAAATATTTACCTGCAAAGTATTATTTTTTTATCAAATAGAATAAACATAAAAAGAAACGTCCCAACAAAATAGCCATAAACAATACCAAACCAGGTTTTGTCACATAATAAAATAATTGTAGACTCAAACCAGGAATTGACCGAAAACATGCTTCTGACTAATTATAAAAATTTATAAGAACTATAGCAAGAAAATTTATGGGTATAAAAAAGCTGCGAATAACATAAAATAAAATTATTGAAACACCAAATAATCAATTCGACTGCGGAAAGGAAAACCATGGAATTAATTACCTCAAACCAATAGCGGATGCGATAGAACCAAATCAGAAGGTTGAACAACGCCCCACGGACCAAGAGCACAGCCTAGACAACAAGAAAAATGTCTGAAACACACCTTCAATGCATTAGGGTTTAGGTAAAATAGATAATACCCCAAAAAAATGTAAGAAAAACACACCGGGGGGGGGGGATAAAGAGGTCGTGCATCAGAAGCCGAGTCGCGCAGAAGGTCCGCCATAGGGGTGTGCAACGCGGAGAAGCGGAGCAGGGGGGTCGGCTGGAGGCAGCCTAGCTGGCGCGCAGGAGCCCAGAGTGGTAGGAGGCGCCGGGCCAGAGGGGCCTGGATGAAGGTGTCCTGGTGCAGTGCGAGGAGCAAGGGAGGTCGGACGGGGCGCTGCTGGGAGAAGGAGGTGGCCGGACGGGGGAGGAGGTCGGACGGGGGAGGCGGCGCGGAGGAGAGGACCAGGTAGGCGGGCCTGGTGCACACATACAGTGAAGGGGAATGAGGGGGGGGGGGGTATATTAGGGTTTGTGTCTTTTTTCTTTTCATTCTATTATATTAACAATAATAATATTAGTAATATTAGTAATATTAATAATTATAATAATATCAGAATGATTATAATAATAATAATAAAACCAAAATAATAAGAATAAAATTAACATAAAGGCAATATTAATAGAATTTATTAACAATAAAAAAATTAATTATAAAAATAATATTGAAAATAATAATAGTGAAAACAATAATAATATATAAAGAATAATAATATCATTAATAATTTTAATTTTCTTAATAATAATCATAATAATAAAAAAATAACTACATAATATTATTATTGTTATTATTATCAAACAATATTTTCTTTTAAAATTAAATATGTTTATTTATCTTGTTATGAAAACTGGGTCACTGCACGCTCGTCTCATTGCTTAATAAACCGCACGCAAGTTGTGCTCCTCAACCCAGACCACCTGGGTATTTGAAAAAACACCTGGGGAGATCACGCGGCTACCACTCCCTGTGTGGTGATCGCGGATGGGTCCGAAACCCTCTAAAAATATTAAACGGCAAATAAAAAATTAATCCAGGACCCAGCCTGGACCTTGGCACAAGAACCCGAAGCCAAGAATTAATAAAAAAATATTAATTTAAAAAGCCGGATGTGACACATCTACTACAACATTAACATTTTTTGGTGCGTATGAAATCTCAATGTAATAATCCTATAATAATTCCTTATAAGGTCACTATCTAAATTTCAGATCATGCTAGGATAAAAAATACCTAAGGAACTTATGATCAGTACAATCGAAAAATTCTCACCGATGAGTTAATATCACCAAAATTTTAATGAAAACGCATATTCATAAAACTAGAGATCTTGGGAAGAATTATTATGTTCATTGGGATGTAACATATGAGACCTATAAGAAAAAACTCAAATCCAATTAATCAGAAAATATCCCAAAATGATATATGAAGTGTAATTGAAATACTCAAACTGAGATCCCTCTTATGAAAGATGAAGAAGTAGAGAATTGAACTACATATCATTCAGGTACATGAAGGATTCCTAATACTAGTCTGTCCATAAGAATGCATAATAATTTATGGTCATGGATGTCAGGAGATACAAATCCTGATGGAAAATGACTATGAACCTCCTTTAATAGCATATAATACCTTGAAAGCTATGCACCAAAGCTACTATCCTAGGGGATTCCAAAGAAAAAGAATACATTTATATTCAAAGTATCCATAGATAATCCCTACTAGGACACAACATTCTATAATAAATGGACTTCACGATCCCAAAAATCACACCTCAATGACTTCTAAAATAGTTGTCGATGACAATGATCTCCTAAAACGGAAAAAATGCTTTGTATTCTCCAAATCAATGGAACCATACTTATGGATTTTTTCAATGGAAACCACCATGAAATGATATTGATACTCTCTATCGACTATTTTCATCAATCCCATGATCATTCATGGAGTGTTTATTACAACAAATAGTGTCTCATTGAATACAAAAAAGACATGTTGACATTGGAAAGAGGTGTCAGAATATCCTCCACTTTCACCTTTGATTGATGATATCTTGACAGAATATTGAACTTTAAGAACCATGTTACACCTTACAGCTAATAAAATAAATTATCAATCCATGGAAAAGTATATAGATTCTTTACAATACCCTGATTCATGTGACAATAATCAATAAAATAAAACAAAATTCCATCATCTTTCTTCATGAACAAAATTTGTGAACCCCATAGTGAAACACATGGGTGAAAAAAACCTCACAACAATAGATCATTGAGATATACCTATAGATATCACAATTCCTAAGGAATAAACCTCTATAGTTACATCAAGTATGAGAAATTCATGAATATAGATCAATCCCAAACATGATATCTCATTAAGTGGAAATGTAACTACCTCCTTAAGAGAAACATCATGTTACTCTTCTATAACCTTGGGAAACACCATCAGATGAACCTATCATGAACATAACATCATATTGACCAACAAAGATGTTAAGGATGGAACTTTCCACTAATGCATATGAGGGTGTTTATCACTAATGAATACTATTATCTCTCCATCATCATCAAACAAAACAATATGTCTACTCATGCAATCCATGGTAGCATACACAAAATACAGCTAGTCCATGTTGAGGATATTTTCATATGGATATATCCTTAGTCATAAGAACAATCCCAAAGAGTGGTTGTAACCCAGTACAACCAATATGTTTCTAAATACATCATATAGATAAGGCCGACGTCCAACTAGTGTAGTAAAAATTACATTCAGGGAAAGTATGTCCACCTAAAGTCCAATAGGTTGAATTAGGGCATTCAATATGAATGATTGTGTAGCTCCTGAATCAAATAAATTATGTACCTATGTTGAAAACAAGTAATGGGTGCCTCAAATGATATCTGTATCACATGATTTTTGAAACTCAAGTGCATGAACTTTTCCACAACCTACTCCAAGGCCTCTATGACCCTACTAACAACCACATCCATGACTGTGCTCTCTTATATAAGTAATAAAAGCATCTCAAGGATGTCCCCTTCATAACATATATCCTATTTAGAAATACCAAACTAGAAAACCCTTCTATATCTATCTTCGATTAAACTGCCTCATTGGAGGAACCTAAAGTGGAATAGAATGTAAATGCTGACTACTCAGAAAATTTGGTCACTCTCACTACTTATGACCTCACCTTACAAAACAAAAACAAGAATATAATCCCTTGAACTATGTCTATGGGCCGACAACTCTAGTGAAATGATAAGAAGAGGGTTGAGAATTATCCACAGATGAACAAAGGTTATCATATTCAGGAAACTAGGAGCCTATAACCATAAATCTACTTCATGTTAAATCCTAACAACTTTCCTCATGTAAAGATATGGTTCTGGAAAACATCCCCTAAAAAACATATACTCTTTCTATCAGTTGAGATATATAAAAAACATAAATTGGTTGACTTAGAACATATTTTTTGGTTGAAAAGCCTCCTAAAAATTTCTCACCCTTACCTCCAGATTTTGAAGTAGTTATAAACCATAGCAATGGGGGTTCCTAAAATAGATAGTAAACACTAACACATAGAACTCCCATATCAATGGGTAAGAAACTTACAAAAACTAGTTTCCTTCACAGTTGATGATAGAAACTCTACTCATAAGTTGTATAATAACTTCTCTTGTGATACAATTGATTCCCCATGAACCTGAAGGAACAAGATCTACTACTATCTCACTACTCAATGAAACTTCATAAAAACCAACAAAAAATTATCATTTTATTTGATCATGAATTTAATTGAATGCTATTTTCACATCCTCTAACCATTATTTTGTTACTAAGTCTGAAATAAATCCCTCATTATTCTACACACTCTAAATATGATTCTCTCATAGTTTACTCATCCAATTTTCATGATTTTCAACCTCTAATCTACAACAATATTCTGTAACATCCCATTGAATTTCTTATATGTGAACCTGATGAGAATATTGACCAAGATCCATACCTGAAAAAAGAAAAGTGGTTATAGATCATAGACATAGAATATGGAAGAATTAAAATTATTTAAATAATTAATTCATTTTCTATTATTAAGGTTTAGCATATCCAGATTTCTCCACATTTCAAACATATGCACAAAGAAGAATGATTCACGATCCTTTCCTAGGTATACACCCTGAAATTAGTATAAATTAATTTTGTAGAATAAATAAAAATAATTTTCCATGTATTAGATCATAAGGGGAACTAAATAACCATGTCTCATCCTATCTCAATGTTTAGATTGTTGACTAAAATTTGCCAACATCGTTACTCTGCCAACCAATGCAGTACCGACCAATGCCTAACGCCAAACTCCATATTATCCCCCAACATTAATCTTTTAAACAAGTCTATCAAAACCCCCATCCACTAAAGAGTACCCTTCATGGACTATACATAAGAGAAGGGAGATGGTCACCACTGAATTCTTTACCCCAGTAGCCCCATGGGTTGATGACTAGCACCAAGGGGATATCATATATAAAAATTAGAGGCATTACACACTAAGGGAACATGAGGATAAGAGTTAAAAGATAAATACACCCACTAACTCTTAATCAGTTATATAAATAAAATAAAATCCAAGGGCATACATGAAATACCATACAAAACTAAAATAAATTAAAGGAAAACTACATGAACCAAAAGATAATCTTTTTTTTATCCAAGAATCCCAAACAACATCTTCAAAACCATGAACAAGAAATATCCATCCAAGTATTGAACCTTATATTAATAACATGAATAATTGATTATATATATTTGGGGTGAGAATAATATTATACTAAGTAGGAACCTTCTCAGATCCTCTCATGAAAATGATAAAAACATCATACTAAAGCATAGTGAATGAAAATTTAAACTAACATGTCACATGAACAGGTATACGTGGTTCCAAACCTTACTATCTATATATTTCACTAAGTATCACAAAAAAAGAGATTGTTTATTATATTTATGATATAGTAAGGGATCCCCATTATCATTTCTCTGATGTTTTTGTTCTCTACCTTAATGTATAACATCTATATCCAACACTCTCCAAAAGTAAGCTAGCCCAAAACAACATGTGATATGAGTAAAAACATTAACATCCTGAATCATACCATCTCATCATAAAAAAATCTTCATATTTTAACCAAAGTATTTCCATGATCCACAATACCTTGTATAATGTGTATCAAAGATCAGGTAATCTACCTCAATCCGTCACAACCCATACACCAAGTCAGGTAGCTCAAGCTGTCACAACCTATACACGTCATACCTATAATAATCCTTTGGTTACTATATCTGAAATTCATGTGTGTGAAATAACCACAAGACATTTTATCCCTATACACACATATATGAGAAATCTAACCACATTCAATAGAAACACACATAACTATAAAGAGAACAGATCAAGGCCAACGGGTGTAGTCAGACACCCTCATAGAGTCTACTCGGTGTTAGTCACCCTAAAAAACATGGATGTGGTAGAGTATGAAATCAAAAAACATAAAGGATATAATATATCTCCCAACCACACAATTTGAATAATATAGTTATACGCTCAACTGCAGTTATCATCACTTGTACATGTAGCTGCCATTGCTAGGGACTGGATGTCATATATGAACAAAAGCATTGAAAGAGATAGATTATGTTAATTGTTTCCTTTTTTATCATTTAATTTATGATAATTAATTATTTAAAAATTAATTAGTTACATTATTCTAAATGAAATTACATTATCCATCAAAGTGAATTTTACTCCCTCCAGGTATAATAAAAACCAAATTCATTGTTTCTCAAGTTCAACTCATTACATTCTATCATCACCAACCCCATGTTTTAGTCTTTTATTAGGCGTTATTAAACTTCCCATAATACTTGGTATTCTAGGAAAACATTCTACGTTACCACCAACAGAGATGAAACAAGACTAATCTAGTTACCTCAATAGCGGGGTAATGAATGTAGATAAATAAGAAACTTGACCATCCATCCATTCAAATTTAACAAGAAAGAATCCCATCACTCAACATCATAACAATGGATATTCATAGAATCAACACATTACATAAACCTAATTCCATATCCAACACCATCATGCATATCCCCATCCATCTTTCAGCCACATGTGTCATCTACTTCAACAACCTTTAGTCTCCACGCCCACACCTCATCATCCATCCCAGGCTCATGTGAAATTGTACGACTCATATCTAGAGAACATATAATTTTTAAAAAAACAAGTATATTCAAAAGAGTAATCTAGTCCCTAAAATAAGGCATTCAACCTTCACATGAATGTGGGATCACTCAACCCCAAACCCAAGGTATCCATCATTTATGAAAAAACATGCACTCTCAGCCCTAAAGATTTATCATTATAAAAAAATAACATTTATTCCATCTTGAATTAACCAAATAATTATTCATTGGTTCAAATAAAATAAATATAAGGTATCAGATGTAAAAAAAACAAAATTATTTACACATTCTCTTAGAAATAATTCATATTTTATAAAATTTTAAGAAAAACAATACTCATTTAACATTCCTTAATATTATTATTTTCTACAATCATTAACATGCTTCAAATTCTTACCAATTTAATAAATTCCATCATGATAAAACATTAATAATATCTTGTTACACATGAATAGTATAGATATAATAATTTATAGAAAATGAAGTGGAAATCCATTATCACAGTATAAAATATTGACATGAAATAGTTGTATAATTACCTTATTAAACCAGTTCAATAATTATTGGGTTAATTAAAGTTATATCCAAAGGGATAAGACATGATATATTTATATATATATTATTTTATTTAAATAAATTGTAGAATAAATGAATCCCCAACCTCAAAGGCATAAATGTTCTTCACATGAGAACATATCAACATTAAAGATATCTAATCACCACTCTTATAAGGAAACTAAGATAACTCAATGGTGTAGTTACATGTACATATAGAAAAATGATAGGGAAATCTAATTTATAATTATTGATAGATAACAAAATAATATGTAAAGAATAAATGGGAGGAAAAGAGATAAAATGGGGAGAACCCAATAGAAAAGGTGGATAAAATGTACCTCAGATTTTTACGGATCAAACAAGGGAAGTTGGGATAAATCTCTATCAAAAGGGGTTTCAAAGATCCTCAAAAAAATCATGGGTAACTTTGGGTTTGATTGGAATATGTGGAAGAAATTGGGGTTAAAATGGGGTTCATGGTATTTATAGACCCAATGAAAAGTAGAGATCCACATCGCAATACAAAAGACCATTCCATAGAACAAGATGAAATTGGTAATTTTATAATGAAACCCAAGGGACCACACCATAGTCACCCTTAGTCAAAGATGAGTCTGAAATCCATGGTAACATTATATGGAAGTGTATATGGGGGCTACAATAATATCCTAAGTACTATGCCACAAGATCCCTTTGTCAATTGGGAGGATACATAGTAACCCAACCACCATGACACTACACACCCCTGATTTAGCTGTAGCCTCAAAACCTTCATTGATGGAAGCTCCATTATCCACACTATATAGCTCACCCACTGAATTAGGGAATACAATGAATCCTACCTCAATTTTGTATCCATTCTTGAAAAGGCAGTATCCCTGAAATCCTCCATTTAGTCTCTTATATTGCATTCAAGATCCACTACACTTTAGCTGCCATCGTTACACCATAACACACCCCTCCAGACCACAACCATGAACTTTATAGTAGTGGAACTCTCTTGTTCCTCAAACACCCTATAAACACCTTGGATCTTCTTCTGGGTTCCTCTAACACCCAAGAATAGAAAAGGGAAGTGATGTATTGATTCGATTCCTTATAATATTTATCCATTACATCTCACATGGTTATATCTACTATGAGTCATTCAACCTATCCTATACATTGAATGGAGATCAATGAAGAGGGATTAGTCAGATATGTATTCTCTTTCAAACCTAGATGTCTAGGGATAACTAATAGAATCAAATAAATTTGGGTACCAATAAGGCTACCTAACTTGGGTGGGGTCTAAATTCAATCACATGGAAAATAAAAAATATAATTAGCCACACACATAAGACCCCTATAAGTTTCCAGGAAAAAAATACGTACATAACCATAATAACCACCACAATACAACTTCCATAAAGTTACCAACTAATAATAATTACTAAACTCTAAAACTAACCCTTTTCCATAAAAATCATCCATAATAGGCATTCATAGTTTCCAATTTAATCAAATCATTTAATAATTTCGATAATAACAATTTTTCTAAACAAATTACATTCAAAATTCCATTCTATTTTATATTTATTCCTCCAATTTCCCATTATTATTTTCCTTAATAACATTTCATTAACACGTTATAAATTTTTCCATTCTATCCCATGGTAGTTTCTATATTCATCATTATTGTTTACAATTCATTTCCTCTAGGAAACTATAATACCGTACCTGAAACACACCACCAACCACTATAAAAGGGAACCCCAAACCCATTGCATAGATTGTTACACCTTCCAAAATACTGCATCCTCTTTCCTCACAACATTCTATGCCACCAGTACCATTTCATATAATAGTCCATATACAATTTATACATCGACAATGACACCTCCCAAATTTAACCATGAAAAAATAGTAGGAAAAACTATAAAAAATATCATCCAAACATCTCAAAACTAGTCACAACTAACAATTATCATAGCCACAAAAATCATAGAAATTATTTTTTACCGACAACATATAATATCCAATAACATATAGTATTCCCTTTTCATAATATATATTCATATTTCATTCAATATTTCACACTAGTGGAAAAAAACAAAGTTTTCACTCAACTAATTCTTTACCATATTTATTTAATTATCCTTTTTTAAAATATTATTCCAATAATAAAATCACAATAAATACACATGATTCATAGAAGAAAAAATAATTATCATCCGTAAACACAAAGATCATTCAATAAAAAATATCAATGAATCAAGTAAACACATGTGAATCACCACATTCCCAATTTTTTTGTTTTTATACATTTCATTATTTTCATTACGTTAATCTTTACCATCCACCCTAGGAATTCAAAAACATGTTACTTCCAAATTATGATCAGAATAAAAAGGGTTCTCAAAGTTGCTACCTTGATATGAAGGTTCAAGTAAACACTACACAAGAAAGGGAGGACTACGGATCAACCACCACTAAACTCTATAAAGACCAAATCAGACCAAAAAATGATGAACAACCATTGAATTTTACAAAAATATCAACTAAAAACATTGAAAATATCATTGACATGACCCATTGGGAAGAATATTTCTAGTTAAAATAGATCAAAAAGAGAACCAAAATATCTAGTATCTAGTGAGAGATTTCCGCATGAACTAAGAGGGTAAAACACATAGGGGGGTTATTGGAAGGCACCAAGGAAGTATGAGGTTTGATTGGGTTGTAATGAAGGAAATTAAAAATCGAATTTGAGAATCCCGACCCTCTATTTACAGAGAAATTCTGAGGGGCTTCACTACAGTGTGGTGACATCAACCATAGTCATAATGTCTCTTTTGAAACCCAAATCTAAGTTCATAGACTTAAAAATATCATATATCCCCTTTTTTAAAGTTATTTTTACTATTTAAAAATAGACTTGACTAGAACCATGGTTTTTTGTACGAAACATGGTTATTTCACCCTTAACCAAGAATGTATTAAAATTTCCACCATGGAATAGGTGAACACCCCTCATTTTTTATAGCATGACTTGTATCAAAACCATGGAATGTAGAAAACTTACTCACTATTTTTAACATTCCTATATAGCTTGACCATACATCAATATGATAACACAATTCCCACCGTCATGGGTGTTTCACCCTTCCCCATTTTATACTGTGAAATATTCGAATCACCAAACCCATGAAATAGACTCAACCATGATGTGGTAATTTTAGTACAACATAAAATAATAATAACAAATATAAAATGAAAATTTAAGAGTAAAAAAACAATAAAAAAGATCCATTATGCATAGGGGGAATGATATGTAATATAAACTCAAGTCTCCCCAGGATGACACACTCTCAACACAGGTGTATCATCTATCATGAAGTTGCATAGAAAAATCCTCCACACACCACACCCAATGAAATTGATGTTTCACTCCTCAATTCATCAAGAATCAAAATGACAAACTCTCACACACATAACTGCAATAATTCCATCAATATAGTCAACACTATAATATTTTTGTAATTCAAAGAGACAAAACTCAATATTACACCCTCGAAGCACCTATAGAACATCACTAAACATCTCTAAATCAGAAGAAATATAAAGTAAAGGTAAAAAACAGGGCACTTACTTTTTATTATATTTAAATTAAAATAAAATAATTAAATTTAATTATTTTAATGCATAACCTAATTTCAAAAACAAATTTTTTATCTTGACATGTTTTTAACTTTATATCTAATTCTCCTCCCAAAAAATATAGAGATAATTAGTGATAACCCCTTTCTCTCAAATTTCATGTGAGAAAATGTATGAGATTTTTCCATATGATCACGAGTGAATGACATAATGTACTTGATTACCTCATGCCAGCAACAAAGATATCATGAATTATATTAAATGTTTTAGTGATCATGTGGGTATATCACTTAAGAAATTATCATTTGGATTTGTTGAAAAATTAAAATGTTAAGCTAATAAATAATCAGGTTAGAGACGTAAAAAATAATAATATATCTAATCTAAAATAAAATAATCTAGGTTTATATTTATTTAATTGATTGATTATAAATTAAATGTGACGATACTATTAAAGGATTATAGTCTATTTCATCATGTTTAGATTTAAATTTTTAACAAGAATCATGTCCCACATATTCTAACGCATATATATTCTTCATGTGATATATGAGTGGCCATGAAAGTTTATAATTTTGATTATTATTTTATTTATTAAATTAAACTCAAGGGTCTAGTTTTGGTGTCAATGATGGACACAATGTGATAATCAAATTCTTCATGATCAAGAATTAAAAAAATTAAAAAATATTTCTATTAAAAACAATGTTTTTTAATTAAATATTTATTTATTTTATAAATTTTATATAAAATTAATAAAATTAAATAGCGTGGTGTTTGACTAGAATAAAGTGGGTTTTATTTTTTTATTAGGTTTGATTCATTTATTATTATATATAAATGAATATATATTATTAATATATATTTATACATAATAATATGTGTTTGTGTGTATTGTTTTATATATAATAAATATGAAAAAATAAAACCATGGGGGGGGGGGGGTTGTATCCTACCCTCCCAACTCACATTTGATTATATTGTCAAACCCCATTAAAGTGGGTCTAACATAGTTTGATTAAAAAAACTAAAACGAATCATAGTGGAGGCATAAAAATGTGTTGGATAGAACCCCCAAGATTAATTTTCTTAATATATATATATAATGTTATATATATGTATATTAAAAAATTATAAAATTCCAAAAATTACAAAATAAATTTGAGTAATTTATAAGGGGACATGAGGAACATAATTGGAATAAAAAAGTTATTAAAATTAATTTGAAATTATTTAATGGCTATATTAATATAATTTAGTTTTATTATTTTCAAAATTTATTACATTGTGAATACTCATGAGTTAGACTAAACTGTATATGCTAATATTAATTTAATTAATATAATATAATTATTGCATAATTTAAATTCTTAATAATTATTCTAAAACTCATATTGATGATTTATGTACTGGCCCACCTATTAAAATTACATATGAGCCTACATGTCCGTAATTAAATATTAAATTTAATTACACTTATCAAGATCCTTTCACATGTGTAAAACTATATGATCGTAAGGATGGAGGATACCCGACCAGCTGGTTCAAATGATGAGCTGGAGATAAATTAAAAGGATAAACATAAGAGATTGGAGGGTATTGTAACTCGATTCAATACAGACTAATGAATTTAATTCTCCCAGGGTCTATGTTTATTTATTATTTCTTGATAATTGAATCATTTTAATATTTCTCATGTTTATATATTTTTATTTACCTTTTCATGGTTAATTTGTTTATATGATTTTGATCCAGAGATGATCAAGGTGATGCTTTCTTGGGAGCCACCCAAGAGAATTACTGATGTGTGGAGTTTCCTTGGGTTGGATGGCTACCATAGAAGATTTTCACTCAAATTGTTCAGAGTGGAAGCACCCACAACAACATTGAAGAAGAAGCAAAAACCCTTCAAATTGATAGAAAGATGCCATCAGAGCTTTCAGTAGTAGAGGCATAACTTGATGAGTGATCTTATCTTGATGTTTCTAGAGGAGGTCACCAACTATGTTGTGTTATGTGATGCATCAAGAACTGGTCTTGGTTGTGTCCTGATGTAGGGGCAATCTAGGATTTCTTATGGCCCATGACAATTGGGACCACTTGAGTAGAACTATATGTCTCATGACATTGAGTTTGTAGTGGTAGTCTTGGCATTGAAGATGCGGATACGCTACCTTATGGGAAAAAGATTCCTAATATACTATGAACACAAGAGTGTCAAGTATATATTTTCTACTAAGGATCTTAATATGAGATAGAAACATTGGATAGAGTTCCTCTAGGACAATGACATCATGATAATCCATACTTTCGAGAAGGGGATCATAGTGACAGATGCTATCAGGAGAAGATTGAGTTCATAGCTACTGAACGAGGCCTCAGAAAAGTTGGCCTTAATTCATATATCCTTTGTGGATAGATATGACATATTCTCTTCAGTTTATGGTATTTTTCCTTCCAAAAATACATTTATTTAGGGAGGCGCAACATGGAGATTCCAACTAAAAGATTACACATGCCTAGATTTCCATAGGGCATGCCCCTGATGGATACTAAAAAAGTGGGGATCATGTAATACTTCAAGCTTGCATTCTTCATTTTGGTCACAGTTGAGAGGACCACATACCACTAGTGGTGTTTGCATAAAAATGGATACAACTGCACCATAGGTATGTCACCCTTCGAGGAACTGTATAGATGGTTGTGCAGGTCACTGTTATGTAGGACAGACCCATGGGAGTCATCACTCATGGGTCCAGAGATGATACAGGTTACCCCTATGAAGGTACAGGTCATTCGAGAGCAAATTAAGACTACACATAGCCGACATAAGCCATATGATTATAGGAATAGAAGACCCTTGGAGTTGGGGGGGGGGGGGGGCGTATTCCTATGGGTCTCTCCTCTGTGAGGGATACATAGATTTGGCTAGGGAAACATGTTATCTCTAGGGTTCATCAAACCTTTCCTAATACTGAATAGAGTGAGTGAGGTGGAATACCACTTGGATTTACCACCATAGATAGATAGAGAGCACGACGTCTTCCACATATCCCAGCTGAGGAGATACATGCATGACCATTCTCATGTCATCGACCATGGTGAGATGGAGATTGATGACGATGAGACATTTATGGAGATCCAAGTGGAGATAGAGGATAAATAGAAGGGTATCTTTTGTGGATGGTCTATTCCTCTCGTGCATGTTTTTTGGAATCAAGGGAATCTCTAGGAGAGCATTTGGTTGTGGGAGGCTCATATCTGAGCTGAGTACCCCAATTTGTTTTCTCTTGTTTTTTCTTATTAGGATGTAAATACCAAATGGCGTGGGTAATGTAATGCACCTAAAATTACATGTAATTAGTTCTAAGTTATATGGGTTTATTCTGAGACTAGGAACTAAGAAGGCGTGTTATTCTAAGGCCCGGTGTGCCAGAAATGGTTCCTAAAAAAATGTTAATTTTTAAATAGCACATGTGAGTGGTTTACCTGAAAAGTGGAATAACTTTTAAATAGGTTCTTGGATCAGAAATACGAGGGCATTGTCGTGTTCAGGATGGTTGATGTACCCTAGGAGAGACTAATGTCTAGTCGGCGTATTCCCATAGTGAAAAAACCTAAAAATGGAATAATGGTAAATAAAATTATTAAATAAAATTATTTTATTTTTAAGATATTTATAACTCATTAATGGTGACTCGGATAGAAAATATTAGACCACTATAGAGCTTGTGAGGGTGTGCTTTACTTAAGAAGAGCCTAACATTTTCTAGCATGAGCCAACAGTGGAAAATTGTTTTTGGCTGCAAATAAAATAGTTGAATAAAGATTATTTTAATTTCAAATCCTTATAACTCATAAACGGTGATTCAGATCGGAAAATCCAAGAGTACTATTGAGTTCGTGAGGGTGTGCTTATATTAGGCGGAGACTAATCTTGGACTTCATGGGATGGATGTGAAAGTTTTTTGGGTATGTAACCATAAATAAAATAATTTAAATAAAGATTATTTATTTTTGAATCCTCAGAACTCACAAATGGTAACTCAGATTAGTAATCTGATACCCCCATTGTGTTTGTAATAATATTTTCTCCTTACTAAGGGCCTAACATCGACTAGTACAGGATGAGGGAAAATGTTAAAATTTTGTACGTTTTAAGGAAAAACAAAATAAATTTAAAATGTATATTTTATTCTAAATTATTTGTCTATAACGTAGAGACAAGCCAACTATTTTAATTAAAAAAATGAAACAATGTAATGGAGGTGACTCAGTATAACAGAAACATTGTGATGTGTTTTCCCCATTTAATTGGATAACAGGAATTAGAGATCAAATCTTAATATTTCAAATCCCTCTAAATCTCTCTAGGATCACCATTGACATATGATGTTCACCATCATCTTCGAGCACTCCCCATACTCTTTGAGAGATATCACCCTCAACCAAGGATCAAGTAATTTCACCAACGGGCCAACTTAAGTGACAAATACTTCATCCGATTGAACCTATTCTCTAGGTAGGGGTTTATTTATTTACTATTTGGTTTCATTGTTCTTTCTTTCTAAAACAAAAAACATGGATCAACACACTAACAAGTTGATTTGCACATTGTTTTTTCTTTGAGGATGGGTTTTTACTTGTGGAAATTTAAGGGAGTGGGATTCATGTGGTTTTTTCATATTCGTTAAACCATCTAACAAGGATGAATCTATGCCGACATGAAAAAAAAAATATGGTCTGCCCTTTTTTCTTTTCTTGTTCGTTCTTCTCCCCTTCTATTTTTCTTCCCGTCATTGTGGCTTATGAACAAGTGGTCATTGTGCTTTCGATCCATGGAATAATGACCCAGGACCAAAGATCCTACCCCGTGACAATGCCCAAGTGGTGTGGCGATGATGAAATGAGACATCTGTGGAAGCATGGGGCTGCTAGCACGAAGGATGATGGATGGGGTGATGATGAAACGCGACAACAACAACATGCAGAAGGTAGCACTCTGTAGTGGAGGAGGCCGCGGTCAGCGGGTCGGAGCGGTATGGGATCCCGATGTCGGCAGGGCGTTATGTCGGGTGAAGAAGGTCATGACTAGTAGGTTGTGGTAGTGTGGAGTGGAAGGAAATGATCCCCAGCGGTGCGGTGAGGTGACATAGGCCACAATGGGGCAAGGGGGTTACGCTGATCATGCATAGTGTTAGTTCGAGTGGTCCATGTGGTGGGGCGTATTGTGCGCTGGTACACAGTCTAGCATAGACAACGTCAGAAGGGGATGCGGCCTGCCTCAACCGGCCTTGTGGCTGTGCGAACCGGGCGTCAGCACGATGTCCGGGATGGAACCAAGACGACATGCCAATACGGGCTTTAACAAATAGATAATCAGGCCATTGTGTGGCCCGACTAGAAAGGAACCGGGCCAACTAAGTCGGACCGGGATGTAGAATGCGGACTAGGTCACTAGGAGACCTGGAAGGCTGGACCCATGGAAGAATTGGGCTAGGTTCAGCAAGGACCAATGAGCATGGCCATTGGGCCAGGATGAACCTGATCGTCCAAGACCCAACCAGGTCAGGCCGGGTCGGCTGAACCAGGTCAGATCATGAGGGACCCCTCATTTGGGTTGGTCGGGTTCGTCTGACCATGTTAGACCAGGCCCAGACACAACCCACCCCTATTTAATAAAATATAAATACCTTTCAGATCAGACATCTGATTGACTCTCTGTCTATGGAGTTGGGATCCTTACATTGAGACAATCCTTTTGGAATACAATAAGTGAGTTTTCATGGAATTTAATATATGTGTGGTGGCTTGAGGATTAGATTCTGACAGAATTAAGTGCACTATAGAGCAGGAATCCTACACATGGCTGATACATGAAGGATATGATGAGCGAGGCCTCTATGAACTATTATAAGAGTAGAATTTAGTTATCTAGTAACCGAGCCGAACTCGGTGGTCCAGTAGCCAAGATGGCCTTAGTGTTCTAGTAGCCAAGAAGACCTCAATAGACCAGTAGCCGAGCAGACCTTAGTAGTGTAGTAGTCGAGAAAACCTCAGTGGTTCAGCTGCACAATGGACCTCCGTAATCTAGTAGCTTTGTGAACCTCAGTGGTCCAGTATCATAGTGGAACTCAATGGTCTAGTAATCGAGCAGACCTCAGTGGTTCAGCAGCATAGTGGACCTCCGTAGTCCAGTAGCTGTGTGAACCTTAGTGGTCCAATAGCTTAGAGTTCCTCAGTGGTCCAGTAATAGAGCGAACCTCAGTTACTCATCAAGGATTAGTACCTCAGTAGTACAAGATGATTTAGCTTTTTGAATTATAATCTTACTTTATATATATTGAGTTATACATGGTGTGAGCTATCTTTGCATTTTTGTATTTCTTTTTGGTATTTCTCTATGGTCTTGCCTTTTTTGTTTGGGTTTCTTACTAAGTATTGTGTTAATAACCCCTGCACGGGCTTCTCCTGCATGTGTTGTGTTTCGTGCAGGTGATCGATGCTTGAAAAAAGACCTTGGTGGTCTAGGACAAGGTAGTACTCAGTGATATGAGACGAACATGCATAATTATATGGATAAAAAATATACCCTACACCTAACCTTTAGGTACGGTCTCGAGTAGATAGACAAAAATAGTTGTAAATTCCATTGTGGTTTTGGGCATGTATTTTGGCCCCTTGGTACTTTCAGTTTGTAATGTACCCTCAGTAGGTGTCTCAATGATAGCTGTAGTTTAACATATGTTTACTTTTCGTAGTTTGAGCTTTGTGCATGTGTACAGGTTTAAGGGAAATGCCTTCCCTTTTTTTGGATATTCCTACTCGGTGCTAGTAGCCATCCCCTATCCTATGGAAGGCGGGTTAGGGGTAGTCATGACATAGGAACTGGGGTACGGTTCGTGAAAACCTTGGTCGAGTCCTATGTGATGTGATGAATCTTGGTTGAGAACTAATTAATCCAAATGGTTTTCCACTATAGTCTATAAATTTAACCAATTTAAGATCCACTAGAGATGTTTAGGTTTACCAACACTGACCTTAATGACCACCATTGTCCAAATCTAATGAGGTTGATATTTTTCATCCTTTGGGTTCATTAGGTCCAATACAGTATTTTCAATGTTTTTAGGGGTCAAACTCTTTAAAAAATATCCTCCATACTCATTCCAGACTCCCTATGATTTATTCATCTCCATACATGGTTCAAGAACCAAAAAACCCAACACGACCTTCCATTAAGTGAAGACTAGGATAATGCCATGAAAGGGCCAATACCACCGTAAATCAGATAGGTATAATCCTAAAAACATACTCATCCACCAACTACAATGATTATTGTAATACCCATATATTTTTATGTGGTAGATTTTTTTTAATTTCATTTTTGTCTTGTGTTGTATGCTACATCAAGATAAGCTTGCACAATATGAAACAACAGCTTAGATTACGGTATACACAATGCTAATCTTGGATTATATATCACATAATTTTCATGTTATTTTGATAGTATTAATTTCACACAAGACCGATTAAAAGTGGAAAACTAAATATTATTATTTTACCTCATAACCTAGTAATTATAATTATGGGTTTGAACAATATCATCTTTCTTATGAAAAACTTTTTAAATGAAAATAAGTGAGTTTATAAAATAATAAAATGACTCTTGATGGATTTTATTAATGAAATATATGTTTAATATATTCAATATAATGTTTTAAATTCATTATATATATTCTATAGAGTAGATATAAGAACAAATTCAATTTATTTGGATAAATGAAGTAATTTAAAAAAATGTTTTTTTTCCACCATTTGAGGGTACATCCATTTAAAAAATATTTTATGACACTTTTTTATTTTATATTTAACAAAATAAAAAATTTATATATAAGAGGGATATAAAAATTTACATTGGATTAATTTTTTATATTTTTTTGATAAATTTCATGTTTTAATGAATAGTAAAAATACACTATTTTTTTTTGAAAACTTCTTTTTTTGTCAAAATAATTTATATGGTTAAATAATATTGTTTAATAGTTTCAAAGTATAATTAGAATATATTTTTATCATTAAAAATAATTGTTGTCATTGTAATTAATTTTATATTGAATTTTGATAAAAAAACTTTTCAGTCTTTTGTAATGTTTTAACATTTAGACCCTAATTTTCATTCTAACAAGAAGATTTATTTTAAATTAATGATTTAAGTATATTTTTTTTGAAGTTTTAAAAATGGATTCCATATTTGTAATCAGTAGGTCCAAATTACATAAATAGTATTTTTTTTAATTTTTAGGCATTATGAACAATAACTTCAAAAAAATTTATTAATATAGTAAAAAGGTAAATAAAGTAATTAAGGGTAAATATAATATTATATAATTACCTTAACACTTTTAATAATGTGATTGGACGAGTGATTTTAGTACCAAACCTTTTTTTGGTCTACATGATACCCTTTAGAATCCACTTCGATAAGATTTGGAAATTTACTATATTTTAGTTAAAGAATAGTTAAATATGTCTTACTCAAATTTTAATAAGTTAATAATTTTTAATATAAGCTTATGATGAAGATAAATTCTATTATTAATACTCATTTGAAAAATATAATGTTTTTATTTATCATGATAATTTATTTTTAATTTTTAGGAAATAAATAATTACCTTAAAAGTTAATATATTAATGATGTAGAAATTAATAAATTAATGAAAAATTAATAAACAAATTTTTATTAAAATAATAATAACCATTAAAATACACTATGAGTTGATGAATTTTTTTGGTGAGTATATCTTGACCATAATCATCCAAGGGTCTATTTTGTTTACCATTTAGATCCTTATAAAAGAGATTATAACACCTATATTATTTTATTAAAAGTGATGTTCAACTTGTCACATTCATTTTTTAATAAGTATAACATTATTAATGATGGATTTAACAGATGATGTATTCAGCTACCAGTATTCCCATGAAACATAGTAGATTTATATTCATCATAGTATATGATTTTTATTTTTATTCAACAAATAAGTGTATTAAATAGTTACACATCACTAATGTTGAAATTATTTTATTAATGGAAATATCAAATTAATGTTATTAAAAATATTAAAATAAAAATAATTTTGGAAAATAAATATATTCATTGGATTTTATAGATTACCTTGACCCATAGTGATCTAAAAAAATATTGGTTTCTAGGATGACCTATTATCTTCGTATCTTTAAAAATCCAATAATTGAATATTGTCAAAATTGACACTATTGTTGTTTTTTCAAAATAATGTTTTATTAAATTATTTAAAAATCATTAAACATTATTTAAAATATATAATAAATATTATATGGTATATAATGTTCTAAATTATTTATTTATGTTTAATTTACATCAAATAAGTAAATATTTCACCCTTTTAATATTGAAATATATGTTTCCCTAGTTAAAATGAAATAGAATAACTAAGTGATAAATTAAAAAGATAAGGATTAAATTGATATAAAAAGGTGTCTAAAATTTAGTTAATGATGCTATTAAAACCATATATCATATAACAGTTTAAATTAGTACATTTTATAAGTTTTGGGTTGTGGTTTTATAAAATTGTAAATTAAAACTGTTGGAGGTTTCAAAAGTACCCTCACCTCAATTATAAAATGGAACCTCCTACATCACCTCTTAAAATCATCTTTAGTATTTAAAACTGACCATAACCTATTTTTTTCTTTATCAAATTCACTATTAACATTATAGAGGTTTTTTGTATTCTCTAAATACAAACTTTAGTGCCTTTAAGTGGAGATTTAGTGGGAGAAGATTGAAGAAGGGGTAATCTCCTCTACCGATTATTTCAAATTATTTATTCTTATACTTCCTCTTCATGATTTGTTACCATTGAAAATTAATAAATCCATTATAAATTATATTCTGATATGTTATCATGGTTTTTGAACAACCATATTCTACCTTCTATCAATCTTATAAAAAAATGAAATCACCATGCGTGTGTACGTACAACTTACCATCTCTATGTTGTGGTGTAATATGTTTTTATCCAGAATCTCACATGGATTTATATAATGATGTAAATAATATCTATATATGATTATTATAACATTATATGGATTTTGGAACAAAATATATAAGATCCAATTCCATACCATTACACAATTATGAGAATGATATCGTCGCTTGTGCGTATGTACGACCTACCATCTCCACAATGGGATATGATTAATTCTACCTGATCTTCATTAAATAAAGATTATATAAACGAATGTAATGAATAAATATGATATATATTATACTAATATATTTTTTAAATGATATAAGTATATCCTATTATGAAGAATAATAACTTATTAGACAAAATATGTGTAAGAAAATAAAGAAATTAACAGCCTATGGATGAGTAATAATATTACTAACAAAAGGATGATAAGATGATCATATATGATATAATAAAAATTTATTTGATATTTAAATAAGTCAATGACATTATTTAAATCATTATACAAGAGGTTCAGATACATACAAAGGAAATCAGACCTGAGGTAAGGGATAATTTTTCAATTTCATTATTATTCATGATTTTTTATACATAACTATTTACTAGAGTATATGTATAATCCTTTTCCATTTTTCCTAAATATTTTAATATTATTTTTATTGTTATAATTTTTTTTATCATCAACTTTACCCATTGGTGAATTTTTATTAGACGCTATGAAATGGATCTTTTGTCGTCTTTTGTTATAAGGTACTTTTTGACTTATCAGACAAAATACAAGAATAATGTATTTTTTAACTTGTATGGCATGATGAGTTTTTATGTTTTATTAAAATCTTATTCCCATGAAATATCCATTACAGGATTTCAACGTTATTTTCAATGGAATTTTTTCTTTTTAAAAATTTGTGGTATTTTCACAAAATTAAATGTTTTTGAGAAAGAAAGGATATTTTCCTCAAGAATTAATTTCAAGTGTTATATCAAAATTATTTTCCATCTAATATGGAACTATTTAATGGGGTTATGTTTCAATTATAGTATTCCTATTGTTATTATGATTTTATTTTGTTTATTATGGAATGATATTTATGAAATCCATTTGTTTTGCATGTATTATATTTTGGTTGAAACACATAATATTCCTTAGGTTATGCTATGATTTATGTTTTTGTGGCACACGTAAGAATGATTTCATTATGGGATTAGTAGGACCTATATATACCTCTACTGAATTGGGTAAAGATTTATATAACATGAGGTATACATGACTAAAATATAATGTAAATCTAGTTTTGTAATATAGTGCCAGAACAGAATGTAAATCCAGTTCTGTAATATAGGGCTGGAACGATAATTAAACGCGGTTTAGTAATGGACCTTTTCCACTATGATGGTATTGGAAATGAGCCGTGGATAATATAGAAATTATTTTCTATGCATATGTCATTTCCAAAATTCAATGTTTTATTCCAACGCTATTTTCTCATGGAAGTTGTTGCTTTTATGAATAATTACTTATGAACTACCATGATTTATTTCATGAATCAAGATTTTATTATTTGTTATTCGTGGTATGATTTTCAAAAGTTATGTTCATACATTCTTATGTTTATATTTTTTTTTTGATATTTTCTATTTTTACCCTTACTGATCATTTGAGATCACACCTTTTATATTTATTTTCCCTTGGATATGAAGAAGTTTATTAAGTAAGATGTGTCAAAAATGGGTTTTAGGTATGAAGGAAAACACTTGAGTCAATATAGATTTTTTATAAACCAGTTTTTTATGTTTCCTAGTTTCTAAAGACACTAATGTAATACGATGTTTGGGAAACATTCTGTGTCATGTATTATGTATTCAAAAAAATAAATGTATTGTCCATGTACGTCATGATTTGGGTACTTACAGTTGGTATCAGATAAAAGTTTTAGTTAACCTTTGGACACTAGGATTCAAAATTCTTAGTGAGATCCCTAGATATATTTATAAGGTATATATAAGGATGTCCCTAAGGATATGTTTAACTATAGATTACAATCCATGAATAATGGTAATGATCATTGTTAACTAAGGATTAAACCAAAAATGTTAGATATTTAAATTACTTCCCCTTGAATATGTTGTTTTCTTAGTATGAATTTTCCCTCTCACACTATTCATTTTTGGTTTTAGAAAAATGATGGAACCTAAAGTAACCATGTTAATGATCTATGAAATGGGAAATGAAATTATTGTACTCTAAAACATCAAAATGTCATGAGAATATGAATGAAACATCTCATCGCTATACATAAAAGTTATGAATCATTCTAGGATTCCAAATGGGTAGAGAAGAGAACAAAATTTTGTTGAGTCCTTCTAGAGGAAACATCCAGCTTCTTTAAGTGGGTATTATGATCCACTTGTTTCTGAATAATTGATCAATACCATTGAATGTATATTTTATATCTTTCTATGTTCAGAACATGAAAAAGAAATTTTTTTTGTTTACTATTATGAAGGCAAAGGATACTAGTGGTGGACTCTAATCAATAACATGAGGCAGTAAGATGAAATTGAATCGACAGTATGAGACGTGCTCAGAAACTTATTTTTTGATAAGTAAATTCCTCTTATTCTTCAAATGAAGATGTAAAAAGTAGTTCCTATAGCTTAAGCAAAATGATTATGAATATTTTGGTACATATGATGAAAATCTTACAAGACTTTCCAGGTATATTTTTAGATATATCATCTATCCTGAAAGTAAATTTGAACGATTCATAAGTGGTTTAAAACCAATTATTCAAAGAGAGTTAGGTATAATATACATTAATAGTTATGAAGTTATTGTGAATTATGAAATCAAGGTAGAAATGGAAGTTTGTTTTAAATATAAAACTCATGGGTTCAACAAGAAATAGGAGATGTAGTTAAAGGGAAAATATCAAAACATTGGTGAAAAGAAGATTAGTGTTTCTTTATGCTCAAACTGTAGAAAGAAGAATGTTAGAGATTATCTTAAAGGGACTAGAAAATGTTTTAGGTGAGTCAAACAAGGTCAATGGGAAGTTGAGTCCTGAAGTAATGGGAAAAAGGTAGCTACTTATGTGAATAGAGAAAAGGTTACACAAAATGCCCCTTCCACAATTCAATGTTACATGTGCAAGGAAATGGGTAATTGTGATAACCAATGATGTAATCCAAGGGTTATTGATGATGATCAACATAAAAAACCTATTAAGGCCAAATACAAAGGTAAGTCACATGTGATCCCTATTGGCGATGTTGAGTATGAAAACGAATTGGTGGAATGATTGAATGTTTATGTAATGGGGCCCTGGAATAATGTTGTAGAATATCTTTTATAGTATTATAGAATATTTGAATATCTATTTAGTGGTACACTGTGGTTTTCCACATGTATTTAAAAGTAAATTCATAGTGGTAACAGTAACCATGAAAAGTGACTGAGGTAATAAGGTGATGTTTTTGGAAAGTAGATGTTTAAGGGAAGGATAATCCTTAATATGAGCATTATGTTGATATAATAATTTTTGTGTAAAGATATGTTATAAAACAATAAGTAAATTGGAAAATATTAGTTACCTTTCAATTGGATAAGGATTTATTTACTTATGGGTTATGCTATCATGGAATATGTTTAAAGATTTTTGGAAAATAGAATAAGGAAAAAAGAATGTTTTCAATAAGGTTATATGATAATTTAGGTCATTACCATGAATCATGATAATACATGATAAAGGTGTTTACATTTTTGGAATGTTACCAAAAAAATATACCTTATTATATATGGGGGATAAATGTTAAGCCGGGTTAGGGAAATTTTTCCTATTGTTTTGGATTTTTATCTTTTATAATCATTGTATAGTTATAAATTTATGGAAAGTTTAAGTTAAACATTGGATAATTTTTGTTAGAATAAAGTATTATCTCACCATAGGTAGACTTATTAATAAGTTATTACTTATAATAAACTTTTTTAATGTGATAAAGACAAATTTAATGAACTATAATAATATTAATAGATCACATAATCTACTAACACTTCAGGAATAACAAATTCAACTTCATTTCTTTGAGTAATAGATTAAGTGGAAATTGGTCAAGGGACGACCAATGACAATTTTGTATTGAAATCAAGTAAGTATTTCTACTAATGTTCTTCCACTTTAGGGAAAGGATCTTGAAAACCAAAAATTTTATCCAAGTACATTCTTATCTGATGAATCTTGTGGTCCGTTGGATCACCACAGATTTATGGCTTTGTGTTTGTTCACTTTTTCTAACCATGTTATCTATCATTATCCATCATAAAATTATAGTTATATTTCTATAATATATCAATTTTTTTACTTCCCAACTTCTTTATCCTATGTGGAAAACCAATTATGGGGTACTTTTGGTAACCGTTATGTTTCTATCATTCTTTTTTTAAAACGAAGTATTTGTATTTCTTTTTACGATGTGGATTTCTATGAAAGAAACTTTATAGTATTAATCCTCTTATAATCATGATAAATTTATATGGAGAAATTAATTTTAAGGGGGTTTGAATATAACACCCTGAGATTTTTATGATTTTTATTATTTCATTGAGGTGTTGTGTTGTACGCTGCACGAAGATAAGCTTGCATAATACGCTACACCGACTTAGCTTGCAGTACAGGTAACACTATGCTTGGATTTTGTTACACACAATTTCAAGTTCATTTGGAAAAATTCATTTCTCGTTATACTGAGTATAATTTAACAACTAAATATTATTATGTTACCTCATAACCTATTACTTATAATTGAAGGTGTGAACAATATTATCTTTCTTATGAAAAACTATCGAAATGAAAATATATGAGTTTATAAAATAATAAAATCAATATTAATTGGTTTTATTAATTAAATATATAATTAATATATTCAATCTAATGTTTAATATTAATCTAATATCTTTTATAGACATGATATAATAACAAATATAATTTTTCAGGTAAAAGAAGCATTTAACAAAAAATACAGTTTATCCATCTTTTAATTGACCACCCATTCTAAAATATAGTTTTTTTAAAAGTTTTATATATATAATTTAACAACATTAAAATTTTCTTTGGAATTGAGATATAAAAATTTACTTCAGATGAATGTTTTATATTATTATGATAACATTCATGTTTTGATGAATAGAAAACATACACTAAATTTTAATTGAAGACGACTTTTTTCATCAAAATAATTTATATGGTTAAATTATATTAATTAATTGTTTTAAATTATAAATAGAATAATTCTTTATCATTAAATACAATTTAGGTCATTGTAATTAAATTTACATAGAATTTTGATGTAAAAACATTTCAATATTTTGCAATGTTTTAACTTTTGAAACCCGTTTTTTCATTCGAACTCGAGGATTAATTTTAAATTAGTTAATTAAACATCGTTGTTTTGAATTTTTAAGAATGTATTCCATATATGGAATCAGTAGGTAAAAATTATTTAAATAAATTTCTTTTATTTTTAGGTATTACGAATAGTAACTTTAGTAATTTCAATTAATACGGTAAAAAGGTAAATTGGGCAATTAAGTGTAAATATAATGTTATAAAATCACCTTAAAACTTGATATAATATTATTGGATGAGTTATTTTAGACCTAATACATCATTGGGGTTATATTATTCCTTTTTTAATCCAATTGGATGAGATTAAGACATTTAATATATATCCTTTTAAGAAATGTAAAACATGACTTACTCAAATTTTATTAACTAAATAATTTTAAATATAAGGTTATATATAAGATAAATTCAATTATGAATACTCATTTGGAAGATAATTTTTTTTAATTATCATGGTAATTTATTTTTAATTTTTAGTAAATAAATAATTACCTTAATGGTTTTTTATATTGACAATGCAAAAATTATTTAATTGATCAAAAATAAATTTACTAAATTTTATTAAAATAAAAATTACCATTAAAATACACAAAAATAAGTCCAAATCTTAATTTTCGAGTATATCTAATCCTTAATAATCCATGGGTATATTTAACACCCATTTCGTGCCTTAAAAATGATATTATGACACCTATATTATTTTATTTAATCTAATGTTAAACTTTTCAAATTCATATCTTAATATGTATAACATTTTTAATGATGTATTTTATAGAATATATATTAAAATACATGTATTATTATGAAATATAGTATCTTTATCTTCATAAAAATATTTAATTTATAATTTTTATTCAATAAATAAGTGTATTAAATAATTAAACAATACTGATGTTGAAATTATTTTATTAATGAAAATATCAAATTAATGTTTTTAAATAAATTAAAATAAATATAAATTTGTATAATTAATATATCAAATTAAGTTTATTTATTTACTTGACCAAAAATGGATCTAATAAAATATTTTTTTGATTATGAAATCTTATATTGATATTTTTAAAAATCCATGTATTGAATATTGTCAAAATTGACACTTTTGTTGTTTGCCAAAATAATGTTTTGTAAATTTTTTTAAATTCATAAAACATTTTTAAAAATATAAAATAAATATTATATGGCCTAAAATGTTATAAATTATTTATTTATGTATAATTTACATCAAATAAGTAATTACCTCACCCTTTTAATGTTGAAATATTTGTTACCCTTGTTAAAATGAAATAAAATATCTAAGTTATAAATTAATATTACAAGGTTTAAATAGACAAAAAAAATTTTCTAAAAGTTATTGGTTGAGGATATTACAACCATATATCGTATAATATTTTAAATTAGGAAATCTTGGTGGGTTTTGTATTCGGATTTATATTATTATAAATTAATACTTTTAGAGATTCAAAAAGTACCCCTAAACTCCATTATAAAAGGGCACCTACTCCCTCACATATTCGGTTCACATTGATCCTTCATGCTTGGACATCCACTACCATTTTATCTTCTCAACTTTCATAGTTACATTATATAGGTTCTTTCCTTCTCAAAAGACCATCTCTAGTGCATTTAAGAGGAGATTTAGAGGGAGTACATCGAAGAAGAGGTAATATCCTCTACCGATTCGTTTAAATTATTTCTTCTTCCACTTACTCTTCATGGGTTATTTCAATTATAAAGTAATGAATCCAATATATGTTCTAAGAATTTATTATGGTTATGGAACAAACATATTCTACCTTCTATCCTTCTTACGAAAAATGAAATCACCACTCATGTGTACATATGACTTACCGTCTCCACGCCGTAGTGTAATCTTTTTTACACCACCATATTAATTTTACAGATATAATTATGGAAATAATATTAATATATTATTATTATATCATGATATCAATTCTAGAACAAAATATGATCCTTCAAATTCCATACCATTTGACAATTATGTGAATGAAATCTTCACTCGTACGACCTACTTTCTCCATGATGTGATGCGATTCACTCTACATGATCTTAATTAAAGCATGATTATATAAATGAATGGAATTAATAAGTATGATCTATATTATACTAATATCATTAGTTAAATTATATAACTATAACCTAATAAGAGGAACAATAACTTATCCAACTAAACATGCATAATAAAATAAAGAAGTAAACACCTTATGGAAAGTAATAATCTTACCAATAAATAGATGATAATATGATCATATATGATGTCAAAAAATAACTATGATTATGAAATAATTCAATGAAATTATTTAAATCATTATTTAGGTGGTTCAAATAAATATAAAGGAAATCACACAGGAGGTATGAGAAAATTTCACAATCTCATTATTATCCGTGATTTATTATATGTATCTATTTACTGGAGTATATTTATCATTCAAACAAATGTTTCCTAAATATGAAATATTATTTCTATTATTGAAAAAAAATTATTTTCAATTTTATCCATTGGTGAAATTTTATGAAATTTTATGAAAGGAGTCGTTTTTTGTTTTTCGATATGAGGTTGTTTTTCAGTTATCCGACAAAATTATGAGAAGAATTTTTTCTATTAACTTATATGAAATAACGAGTTTTTATGATTTCTTAACTCCATATTTCCATGATTATTACCTTACAAGATTTAATGGTTATTTTGAATGAAAATATTTTCTTTTAAAATTTTGTTTCATTTTGAGAAAATAAAATGTTTTTGAAGAAGAAAAGATATTTTACTCAATAATTAATTTCAAGTGTTATATCAAAATTATTTTCCATATAATATTGAACTCTTTAATAGGGTTTTTTATCAAGTATAATATCCTCATTATTTTTCTGGTTTTATTATTTTTATGATGGAATACTATTTATAAAATCTATTTTTTTACCTGGATTATGTTATGTTGGAAACAACTTTATTCCTTGGGTTGTGCTATGATTTATGCTTTTGTGGAACACATAATAATGATTTTATTATGAGATGGGTTGGACCTATATATCCCTCTGATGCATTAGGTAAGGATTTATATCTCAATATACAGACATGATTAGAATGAAAATTAATTTTTTTTATTAATACAGGGATGGAATAAAAAGTAAATACATTTTATTAATATAGGGTTGGAATGAAAAGTAAACTTGGTTTAGTTATAGACTTTTTCCACTATGATGGTCTTGTAAATGAACCTAGGATAATATAGAAATTATTTTATATGATTATATGTTTTCCACGGTTCTATTTTTATAATAATGATATTTTCTCAGGGCTCTTTTTAATTTATGATTTATGACTTATAAACTACCATGATTTATTTCCTAACTCAGGATATTGGAATTTTTTACATATGGTATGGTTTTCAAAAGTTATGTTCATATATTCTTATGTTTATGATTCTTTGATATTTTCCATGTTTACCCTTACTGAGAATTTGAGCTAACCATTTTTATGTTTCTTTTCCCTAGGAAATGAATTAGGGAATTAAGTAAGATGTGTCAGAAAGGGGTTCTAGTTATTAAGGAAAAGAAAGGAGTTTATGTAGATGTTTTTTAGACCAGGTGATTATGTTTCCCAGTTTCCAATGAAACTAAACTAATTTGGTATTTGAGAATCTATTTATTTCATGTATTATGTATTCCACAAAAGAAATGTAATGTCCATGTACATCAAGATTAGGGTCTCCAGAATGATGACATATTATGGATTTGAAACACCTCTTTTTGAAATCCAATAACCAAGCCATCAATGTTCTCTCTATCTCTCTCTCTTAGTGTTCCTGGATCCCAAAAATAATGAACTCACCCTTAGTGAAATTTTTTTTCCAAACTAGGGATCCTGACCATCAGGAACATGCTTCCCCAAAATGAAATCATTATATACATCCGTAGGTGGAGGTTTCCATAATAATAATGTATGAATATCTACCTTAACTGAGATAAATGTATGATGGAAGGGAACCCTAATGAAAATACCCAAAAAACTGAACACATATATAAAATCAAATATAAAAATTACACAATGAAATTTATTTAACTTACAAAAAAACTATGAAATAAAAATATAAAATTTTCCACATTTATAATTATAGACAAGAATTAAATTTAATATGATACAATTATACAAAAATACCCATCTTATAAATTAAATTAGAACCACGTGATGATTTTTCACCACACAATTTCATCAATGTTGGTATCAGTTACTAAACAAGAAGTCACTATAAGGTACAACATGAGTATTTCCCCAAACATGAATCCAAATGAGACATTCAACCAAATTAAATTATATTTTAATGACATTAAACATGATCATAATTAAAAAAAATATAAAAATAAAGTGTGTATGAACCACCCATTACATGAGTCCCCCTACAAGTTGATTCCATTGAGAAATTCCCACAATATTAATGAGTACTTGAAACACTAGTAGAAAAATAGTACCCATCCTCTAAAACATTGGTTGAAATAAATATCATAGAAAATTTGTAAATAAAAACTCATTAAATCATGCTAGTAATGTAATTAGAAGTAATAAAAATCACACCAAATATATGAAAAGAAAATCCAATATCAACATGAATCTAACTGACATAGAAAACTATCCACCAAAATTTAATAAACTATATATAAATTAGTAGTATGGGTCACACATTCACAACCATTACCACTATAAAATCCATACATTCATAGTCCTAATGGAAATCTCATAACCATGAGGGAATGAAACTAGAAAGAATGGTAATCCCACTTCCAAAATAAGGAAACCACTATAAATATACATAATAATTGACACGAAGAACTTAATTATTAGATACCTATTAAATGAATTTAAATATATCCTAATAACACCACCATTAATCTGGATGATCATCTAATAATCTACCCATGAACATGATTTTCTAACCACTTCTCAAGAAATCATTTTTATCACACAAGGTTATCTACTGGGAATACAATCCCTACTTTGACACAAATTAAACTAAAAACTTAGTTGAATCCATAACTCTTTCCCATATTGTAATAATAGACATGTCACATAGCATAAACAAAGAATGAAAAAAAGTTCCTCAATAATGGGGATCAAAACCAACACATGTATCCCCAAAAGTCCTAGGGAAATTTTGTAAACCCCAAAAATAATGGAAATACATATGTAGATACATACCAACCAATAATTCCACACCTATCCCAACTTCCAAGTTGCATCTTGGAAAAAAATAATATCTATAGACAGATCCCGACATAACATCCATGAATCCAAATTTTCCCCAAACACATTGACATGATATTTTGACTCTAAAGACATCCTATTTCTAATCACCAATCATAGTATTTCAAATATTGGATACAAATCCCAAACTAGGACCCAACCTAGATGAAAAAAACATCACAACATGAAGTAAAGCAAGTACAATCAAATGAGACCAAATGATTAAACTAACCCTTCCACACACCTTTCTTAAAACCGACATCTTCCATCGAGTAAAACCTCATACTATCCCATTCCCTCCCATGAAATAGCTAAAATAAATTAAATCACCTAAGATATCTACTAAGGTATATACAAGAGGGAAACAATAAGGAAACAAAAATATATAAATAGATGAAAAATTAAATCCCAATAGAGAAATATACATAGATGAACAAAACATTATATAATTATTTAAATGTAAAATAAAATATAAATAATTTAAAAATAATGAAAAAAGAAATATATAATTTTAATGACTCAAAATATTTACCAATTTGGATATGATACTAATTGTTAGGGGCTTCTTTGTGAGATAGTCCCCATGTAATTACCAGGTATCCAATTCAGCATAATATTTTTTCAAAAAGTCAAAAAATAGGAAATAAATATATCTATGTTTATTTTTATGTTCCAGAAAAATTATAATCAAAACTGAACACAATTCATTTGAATATAATTCCACTACATAGAGGAATTAAAAATGATACATAAATACAGTAAAACACACTAGAAATAGTTTTATAATAAATAAAAAAATAAATCTATTTCCATAATTCATAAAATAAAAACAAAATCTTTATAACATGAGAATAAATTACAGACTCAAATATGAATTTCCAGAACTCTAAACATGTTAACTATACATGATTCAAATAGAAATTAAAAACCACCATCAATCACATTGAATAAAAAAAGAGTTAAAATAATAGGGTTTGGATTAATATCAAGTAGAAACTTCCATCATTATACATATAAGAAAACATAATTCCGAAAGTAGTAAATGGAAATAAGTACTTATGCACTTCATCTAACTGTACTACCTAGATGGGGCAAGATCATCACATGATTTTAATACCCAAGAAGAAAGGAGTACAAGAATAAAAAGACAGTATGACCATGATGAAGTAGTAAAAAATACATGGAAGGAATAAAAAAAATAAGGAATAAATAAAATTAGGTCAAAACCCATTTACTAGGGGCCAACATCACCTTGGTCGAAACCTCCATATTATAGTGAATCATTTGATGGAACTCTTTCATCCAACCGGTTATTCCATACAATTTAAGCTTATTACCACTTTTAGGTACTACCGATGATAATAAGGTTCATCAGTACTAACAAAAATATCTACCAATATACACATATTATGAGGTTGAGATTCATTATCTTATGAGGTTTTCATATATAATCTAACACTGTATTAGTTTTCTAGGGTCACATTCCACAAATAAGATCCTCTATCCTCATTCCATTCATCTTACAAATAATTCAAAATTATTAATGGTTCAAGAACAAAAAATCCTTACATGTACTTTTTTTTGAAGTCTAGAATGATGAAAATAGGCGGATATTAACATCCCCAATCAGGTTGGTAGGATTAAAACATTTTCCTTCTCCTCCATCAACAAGGATGATGAAATTGTCTACCCTCTATATGACTCATCAGAAAATACATGAATCAAGTTGTCAAAGATCACTCTAAAATCATCTCTCTCTCTCTCTATATATATATCTTGATGATGTTGAATACCAGAATGAAATAGGAACCCACCCTTGAAGAATGAATACCAAAAATTAGATCTGTACTTTTAGAATTCTTCTTCCCCTAAATTAAAGTCGTTTATCATTAAACATGTGGAGATAGATATTATAATATTGTAATTAGAAACCCAATTTTCTAGGATAAATGTATGATGAAAGGCCACACTAAGGTAAAAAAATCATAAAATATATAAATTCTAATTTAAAAAATTTATTTTAAAATGGAATTTAATTAACAAAAAAACAAATTGTGAAAGGTAAAATCACAATGATTCAAACGTTTTGTGAGGTTTCTATAAATTTGTAATGATATATTATAGAGACTGTGATCATGTTATTGGAGTTAAATGGATTCACTCATTGATGGGTTGGATTTTTTTTGATAAGAGATTGAGTGGCATGGTACATAGCTTGTGAGGAAAATATAGTTTAGTGGAAAGATTCATACAGAGAGGTGACATTTAGGATGATATCAAGGATTATGAAAAAAAATATGTTGGAGCGGTAATGTTAGATATAACCTCTTAGATCATGATCGATCTCATATATAGTATTATTTATATTTCTTCTCAGTCCAGGTGCATTGATGATGAAATACCTAGGTGATGATTTTGACTATGTAATAGTGCTCTTACCCATTACTCGTAGGATTTTTTTTCATTGATTAAGATCCATGATAAAGATGATGAAACCATTAGTAAACATGATGACACCTACCTTTGAGGTCGTTTTTCTTTTTTTGTTCATCAACAATGGGAAGACCATGTCCATAACACACAATATGATGAAGGTTTATGATTTTGATGTTTGATATAAAGGATTAGTGTGTATCCATAGTGTTATATGATTGTTAAATGTGTTCATATCCCTATAAAAGATAATTATATATATATATATATTATATATCCATTTATGATCAATGAGTAATATAAATGATAGCTTGGTCAAGGGATGGTGTGGTAATATGGGGTATGAAATGAGGGAAGTGATCTCTTTTTTTCTTATTGATAAGCCCAATAAATTATTTTACTATTTGTTTTTATGATGAGATTCATGTTATATCATTATTATCATTTTACCTCCTTTATTTATTGTTTTTATTTTTATTGTTAAATGTTTTTTTAATATTGATTAATCCCTTTTTGATTTCCCATTATTATATTTCATGCTATGATCATTATTTACAATGGTATTTTTAATGATTGGTTATTAATGGGATGTGAGATAAATGAATGGTTCGGTGAAGCTATATTGATTTAGAGTAATTGATGATATTAGGTGAGACTTAAAAATGAAAGTGTCTAATGTTAAACTATTGTAACACCCCAAGATTTTATGAAAAATATTTTTTTAATTTCATTAATGTCTTGTGTTGTACGCTACACCAAAAGAATCTTGCACAACACACATCCTCGACTTGCCTTGCATTACACGCAATCACGACCTTCCTCGATAGCGTGTGTAGTATGCAATACCGAGTTTCACTAAACAACGATATGCTATTAAAATATTATTAAAACTAGCCGTTATGAATAGTAATAACCACTTTTTGAAATTTTGTAAATTTTAATTTTCAAAATGGACTTCATTTTTGGATTAGGAATATCGAAATTAGCTTAGGGTGAAATTTTGGTACTTTTCAGATAACTTTCATTTTCTGATGAATAGTGAAAATTACTAAATTTTAATTAAAAACAACCTTTTTAATAGAAATAATTAATAGTGATAAATTATTAATTTGAGTGGTTTTAAAGTATATTTAGATTATATTTTTACAATTTAATACAATGTTGGTCATTGGATGAAATTTCACATCTAAACCAGACATAAACAAGTGTCAATCTTTTGATAGTTATTATCTCTTAAGAACACGCTATATGTTTTGACGACGAGAAGTAATTTTTAAATTAATTAATGCAACTGATATGTTTTAAATATTTTAAAATATACATAATTTTTGAGTTCATAATATCAAATATATCTTAGGCATAATTTTTTGGTATTTTTCTAGAAACTTTCATTTTTTGATGAATAGTGAAACCACTAAGTGGTAGTTAAAAAAATGAATTTTTCATAAAGCATAATTTTACCGCTTCTGTGAGTGGAATTTCAAAAAATCTGAGAGACACGGTTGATGTCAGTAAGTAAAATGTGGTTCAATGAGATGAAAATAATTTTTGGTGAATAATAACTTTTTACTTTTTTTTTCCACGGTTAAAAGTAAATACTGTAAATAAGGGTAAAAATGATATTATTATTACCCTAACACATGTCCTAATTCTATTGGATAAGTGTAATTCGACCAAAAACAACTTTAGGAAAAAAATATTACCATTAAGGCCCACTTGGATTAGATTATGACATTTATTATTAATTTATTTAAAGAAGGGTTAAAATAGTTAAAATCAATGTTTAATAAGTATATAATTTTTAATATAGGGTTATACATAAGATAAATTCGACTATAAATATTCATTAGAAATATTAAAACATTCCCTACATAATGATATTTTATTTTTAATTTTTAGACTTTAAATAGGTTAATTTATTTATGACACAAAGATGATGCAGTAATTATCTTATTAATGAAATATTGAAATAATTGATGTTATAAATACCCAAATAAATGTAATTTGATACTTTTTAGGAATTACACTAATTTTATAGGTTAATATGATATGTTAGTATTGATTTAATTAACTTTTTTTGAACTATTCATTCTGTTATTATTTTCACAAAAATCAATTACTAAATAGTGTCAAAATTGACATAAAATAGTTTTTAAAAAAAATATTATATTATTAATTGTTATTTTATTCCTAAAAATCTACAGTTCGGCCAAATGACTTAGATAAAGTTATATATGTTAATAATAAACAACTTTGGTTTCTTTTGGCTTCTTATAGTAAGTTTATTAACCTTATTTGTGTAAGAACACAAAAAGACACGGTAAAAGTAAAATTATCTAACTTAAAGTTAAATATAAATGATAAGGTTAAAATAGGAACATAAACTTGTCTAAATTCTATTGGATTAGATTATATCGACCCATCATGACCTTAGCTTCTAAATAAATTAATTTGGAGCTATTTAAAACCTAATTTGTCTTTATAATAAAATAATATTTATAGTTATTCCAAAGGTGCCCCTCTCCTCCTCCCTCTCTTCCTCACACCACATTGAGCCTTCAAGCTCGGCCAAACCCAGCCAAATTATCTTCTCCACTTCCCTAGAAACATCCTAGAATTTCTAGTCTTCCTCAAAGACCAATTTTAGTGCCCTAAAAGGAGATCTCAAAGAGGCGCTTCAAAGAAGAGGTAATGTCCGTTACCGATTCTTTCAACTTTATTTCTTCCTACACTTCTTCTTCTTAGGTTGTTTCATTACGAAGTAATAACATCAGTATCACTAATATACTTATATGTTATTATAAGTATGAAACAACTCTATTTCACCATCTATCCATCCTACGGAAAACAAAATCACCGCTCGTGCGTACGTACGGACTACCGTCTCCACGACGTGCTGAGATTCATTCTCCATGTTAACCATTCATAAATGATTATAATGTATATATAATAAGTGATCATGAAATATATGACATAATAATTATACTGGATTTATGTGTATATATATGTATGTCATCTACTTAATTCCATTCAACTCAATAAGGAAACGAAAAAAGTGTTCATGCGTACGTACGGCCTACCGTCTCCATGAACGGTGTATTTCTTTCCATTTACTGATCTATTATATATATATGTATATTCTGAATATATATTTTATATAAATCATGTTTTATATTCTGTAATTAAGTAATCATGATCTAAGTAATCATATTAATAATTACAAGTCAAAACACGGACGACAAATGAAACGATTTTACCAAAAACGCTATTTAACATGGAATTTACAAAAGAACGGGTAAAATAAAGTGATAAGTGAACCATTTATGATATCATAACAATGAGTATTATTCTGTAATATGTCAATAACATTATTTAAATCATTATACAGGAGGTTCGGACACTTATGAAGCAAATCAGACCTAAGGTAAGGGAAAATATCACAATCTAATTTTTATCCGAGATTGTTTATACATTGGTATTTACTGGGGTGTATTTTATCATCCACATCCATGTTTCCTCAATATATAATATTATTTTCATCCACCTACAACTGTTTAAATCCAATTTTACCCTTAGGTGAGTTTTTATTAAAAGATATGAAAGGAATCTTTTGTCGTTTTTCGTACGAGGTACTTTTTGACTTTTCTGACAAAAGTTCGAGAAGAATGTTTTTTTATCTTATACAACACGAATGGATTTTTAAAACATTATTTCAAAGAAGCTTCCTTTACATGTTTTAAAGTTTATTTTTAATCAACTTCTTTTAGTTTATAATTTTATAACATGTTAAGAAAGGAAAAGTGTTTTTGAAGTAGAAAGGATATTTTCCTCAAGAATGGAGATCAAGTGTTTTATCAAAATTATTTTCCATATAAGATAATATAGGGTTCTATTTCTATCCCTATTATTACATGTATTTGATTATGTTGTGATGGAAATATTTTTATGAATTCATTTATTTTATATGAATTGTTTTATGATGTCATGATGTTTAAGATTCCCATTTTTATTACATGGGTTATTCTATGATGTATGGTTTGTGATTTTGTGGAACACATAAGAATGGTATAATTATGAGATGGGTGGGACCTATATCTCCCTAAAATGCATTGGGTAAAGATTTCATATCTCATGAGATAGACATGGATGGAACGGCAGGTTAAACCGGTTCAGTGAAACAGGACTGAAACAAGGAGTGAACTCGGTTCAGAAATGGACTTTGTCGACTAAGATAGTCTTGGCAATGAGTCTTGACTAATAAGAAATGATTCTATATGATTATGTGTGTATTCCACAAAGTTTCATGTTTTATGTTATGATTATTGGGATTACATTTCACTACTATGATTTCTCCCATGGTATGAAATTATGATTTCTTTTGCAGGTTAAGATTTCCAAAAGTTACGTTCTTATGTATATGATGTGATTGATATTTCTTTTGTTTACCCTTACTGCGCATTTGAGCTCACCCTTTTATGTTTTCTTTTCCCCAGGATATAAATAATGGTTTTAGGTAAAAAAGGAAGATCTTTATGGGAGATGTTGAAGATCTTTCACCATGATTAGAAGATTATATTCCGAGTTTCCAAAGACACTAAACTATTACGGTCCTTGTGTGTGTGTGTGTGTTTGTTATGTACTATGTATTTCGCAAAAGTAATGTATTGTCCATGTACGTTATGCTTAGGGACTCTACAAATATTGTACTTTCCATACTTATAATTTTAACATGAGAGTATACATTATTAGTTACAGGAATGTTATACATATATTGGGGTTGAGTAGTAATGGTGTGTAAACAGTTGAAAATAAATGAAGTGGTGATACCATAAAAAATTAAAAATTATCTTTGAGGCTAAAACATGAATAAATCAAGTGGATAGGTTTCATAAAAAGTGTAAAATATTAACTATTATGATTTATGTGATGATATTCAATATGAAGGAATGCACACATATTGAACAATACTATCTACAACAATTGAAGTAATATGGAAGGCATTACGATTGAACAATGAAGGCTCGTTTTGTTTCTGAGATGATTCTTTCTCCACATAAAAGTTATTATAAATTTTACTACATATATAATAGAAATATGTGAATAAAATATTATTTATGTAAAGGTCACTCCTGACATTTGTAACGGTCAACATAAAATTATGAGAGGTATATAAAGGTAATTGGATATATCTGGAACTATGTAATGGTGATTAAAGAATTTGAAAGTTGTGTAAATGTAGTATAATATTCTTATAGTTATGTAAAGGTGACATTGAGTCCCGGAGTTACGTAAAGGTAAGAAGGAACTAAAATAATGTAAAGTTTCATTTTCATTGGTTATGTAAAGGTTAGTGGCACATTGCATAATGGTAACCCCGATATCCCATAACTATATAAAGGTAAAGGGATAATTGAATTACCTACATTGACATGAACATTGAGTTTTACTATCTACGTATCGTTAATTAGAAATTTCATATGGCTATCATGTTATTCACATAGAGGTAACTCTAAAGATAGAGACATACGCAAGGGTAATAAAATTCTATGGTTTTTAAGAATTAATATTATATTAATATCCTTTTAATGTTCTAAATAATATTTTGAATAAATTATTAATATGTGAAGGAAATTTAATTAGTCAATGCTTATAATGTTATCTGTGTCTTAAAGTATCTTTATTTATCAAATTAATAATGATCCTAGATACCAATAAATAAAGCATCAAACAAAAAACGTTTTTATTTGAGATATAATAAGACGAAGACTGAGATGCTACATGTAAAGAACCCGACCCTAGAATCCCATAGTGGGTGGTTAATTTATTTGACTGGTACTAGATAAAAGCAACCATATCCCAAAATAATGAATAGATTAGTGGTCTTGGCATAATAGTTACATACATGATTTTATATTTAATTTTAAATGAAAAATATCAGCATAATTTTCTTAGAGAATATCATTATTTCCTATAGAATATCCATGCATATAATTCATAGTAAACTTATTGGAATCTTGGTAAAGGAGGAAAAATAAGAGGGGTCTCAAATTCTCAATAAGGGTTATATACAACCGAAACTATCATGATTACTTAAAGCTTGATCATTAAGTAATACATAATATAGTAAGGTAATTAATGAAAACATATACCCATTAATCAATAACTTGAGATTAAAATTCATCAATTAATAGTATCAATTTGAAAATCTCATGGATAGTAATAGTAACTTAATTATAAATGACGAAAATGTTTAGTATTGGATTTTATGGTCTTAGCAATCATGATAGATCTACTATAAAGACTTTTAACAAAATAGTTTAAAACTATGGGTGAATACCAATTTAATTGTATATTATTGGTTTCTTCCAAAGAGTCTTTTAGATGAATCTAGGAGATATATAATCATATGCCCCACAATTCAATACATTTCCAACACATTCGTCATATATTGATTGAAAAATTCAATTTTCAAATAATATTTCTTATTCGTTAATATATGTATTAAATTAGGAATACTCAATATCAAAATTTCCCTTGTAAATAAAATAATTTTCAAAATAAATCACCACAAGTCAAAAAGATATATGGTTTAATAAATAAAAATATCAATGATACAAAGAATATAGATATTTAAAGGAAATGTAATTTCCAACGCTCACAAGAATTTCAATGTTATAAGGGATAGTAAATGACTAAAAAATTAATCAAGGATGTTAATTTAAATACTATCAAAAGTACAGATAACCATAAAACATATATATAAAGAGTAAATATGGTATTATTACAACATATCCCATGTTGAGTATAGGTAAAATAAAGGTTTTTTGTCGTTGATGAACATAAATACCATAAAATGTTCATAAAATATTTCTTTAGTAAAATACCATTGTTCACTTTGAAAATCACTTTTATAGAATAATAATTTTGAGAATATTTGGAAAATAATTTCTTTTAAACGAAATTATTAAACATGAAAAATAATATTTAGAAAAATAAAGGGTAAGGATGGCAGGAAATTCCAAACATGATAAGTATGTTAAAATAGTGACTCTTTTCACATTTTAGTTAAAAAGTAAAAAAGAGACATTTTCTGAAAATGAAATGAAGATTCTATTAAATACATTTTTAGGAATTATATAATGTGTAAAAAATAATTTAAAAAATTATTTTGAGATTGTGAAAACTTTTTAATTTTTTTTAAAAAAAGGTTATGGAAGAAAAAAAATTACCAATAAAAAATATAAATAAATTTTGAGTTTCATAAAAACGTTTTCTAAAATATTTTAAATGAAAAAGGGATGGAAAAGGTACTATTACTTGATTATTTTATGAAAAAAAGAGGAATATAAAATTATAGGGGTTTATTAGGAAATTATTAAATAATTTCCTTCAATGAAAATTTATTCATAAACAATCCCTAATCAAATGATATTGTGAAATAAACCCGTATAATGATCATAATATTGAAGTGAAAATTAATAAATGGAGTAATTATGTGGGTATAAAATGTAAATAAATATAAAACAAGAGTAAATACAAAATTATATAATTAATTTTCATTAAAAACATAAGCATTTAATATCAAAGACAATGAGGAAGTAATATTTCCCAATAGAAATAAGTTTAGTTATGAAATTCTTTACAATTTCTTAACATTCTGGTAAAATTCCCTAGAATGAAATAATTCAAATTTAAACTCAAAAATATCATGAAATTTTAATGAGTAATTATATTAAATATAAATAGGGTAGTATATACACCATATAAATGATATTAGTTTATAACATTAAAATATGGATCAATGATGGAAAATTGAGAAGAATCACTTACCTCACGCATCCCTTTTGTTGAAAATTCTTTAAGAAGATTTATAATGTTTCTAAAAATATTATTAATATATAAAAAAACCATATTCATATTTATAATATCATATATTATCCTGTTATAACATTTTATCACTTGTTAGTTAAAAATATTCCAATATTACACTTGTGTTGGGAATTAATTTACTTGTTTTCTCATGATAGTTTTTTCATGAATGTTTGGGTTATTGTTCATAAGATATATAAAAATCAATCAAAAAATTATATTAACATTATAAATACAATATTATTTATTGGGTACATTTTTATAAATGTTATTGAAAGTTGGACATGGAAAATGAATCACATCGCTTCGTGGAGATGGTATGTCATACATACACAAGAGTGAAGACTTCATTCCCGTAATGGTTGAAAAGGCTTGAAAATATATTGTTTATTAATTTCAAAAATAAATGTAATTTAATAATATAAGATATATTCATTAAATGTACCCTTTATTACCATCCATATAAAGTGTTAGTGGAAAATGAATCACATCACTTTATGAGGAGATAGTTCGTTGTATACATGAGCGACGTCACCATATACCCCAAAAAATAGAAATTAAGATGTTATATGTGATATAAAGAATAAATAGGTATAATTATTTTTCAAATACCAAATATTTATTTTAAATTAACTATTATTTCTACCCATGATAGGTGGCGATGGGAAACAAATTGTATTAGTTTACATGGTGGTAGTATAAGACACACACACGGTCAACAATTTTATTTCCCATTTGATGGAAGCAGATGTGGATGAAAATTATTCCATAAAAATAATAAAATATTATAATATGATATATATTACTATTTATATATTGTATTTTTTAATACATAATTAAATTTTATAAAAGGATAAATATAAAAAAGAGCTTAGTGAAGACAATGAACTGTGCTTAGAAGAACAACACTTAGATCTCTGATTAATAACCCTAGGTTTAGTCTTTTAGGAATCAAATAACATATTTAACGTGTATAATTATGTAGGGGATATGTTTATTTATGGTTTGGTCAATCCAAATGGCAGGATTTTTGTAATGAAGTTAGGGTATGGACTTCCATTTTAAAATTGATTAGGAGTGGCATTTTTATAAATACCCAAAACTATTCAATAATGGGAAGTCACTCTCACCCCTAGTGTCTAAATTTTTTATAAATAATGTATAATAGGGATGATACGGTATATCCACATATCAACCCCGAAAATGAACATTTTTTAAACATTCTATTCTCTTATTATTTAAGTTTACTTACTTTTACAACTTTAGGTTTCACAATGGTAATTAATATTTTTAATCTATGAAATTAATCCTTAAAGTATAAAATAAAATCATAATTAACATATAATTTATACCCCATTTTTCTAAATATAAAATAATATTCATTAAATATTAATTCGAGGTGTTTAGGAAATTAATTTTAACACAAACATATGTATTGTATAAATACTATGTTTTAACCGTAACAACGATAATTAATTTTTACTATTTTTATTATTCATTATAATGATAAATTAAGTTCAACTTATTATATAATATTAATTATTCTAATTAAAAAATATGGAATCCATTTTATTAAATTTAATTCATAGAACTCGATAAATTTAATTTAAAATAAACCAGCAAAATGTGTTGAAAAATAGTTTGTCAATAAATAAATTTTCCAAGAATAAGATTATATTATATTATAAAAATGGATAATAATGATCATTATATTAAAATAAATTAATAAATATAGATATTTTATCTATAAATTTAATATAAATTATTCCTAATATGGGTTATTTTAAATATTTAAAATGAATAATCATTATGTACAAAAAAGTAGATTCCAAAAAATTTATTTTTACACCTAAAAATATACTTAAAAATAATATGGTATAAAAATTATTACAATATAATTAACTAGATTAAGTAACTATAAATAATAAATATTTTACTATTAAATAAAATTCCAATCATAAGGATACTTTTAAATTACATAATTTACTGAAAGGAAATTAATGTTTTACAAAAAAAGATCCAATATTCAATAAAAGATCACTCTTTCCATAAAAATAGAAATATTTTACCCAATGATAATTTTAAAATGATAGTTTCAAAAATAAAGGACACATTTTTAGAATAAAATTTATAAAATTGAAGTAAATTAATTATTTTATATTCTCACCAAAATAAAACAAATTTTTTTGAAAAAAAAACATATTTTTAATGATTGTAAAACTACTAAATATTGAGTAATTATTAACCAATATATTTTCTATATATGTAATATTTATAGATAATTTTAGAAAAATGTTTATTCATATACATATCCCAAATTTTAATGGTTAGGGCATAATAGTCACATCTAAATGATAATATTTTATTAGTATGTCATGGTTCGTTTAAAATCTGTATTTCATGTCATATACACCATAAAAAATATTCCTAATTTTAAAATCATGGGATTTATATTGTCTTAATAATCAATAAATTTCATCCTCTAAACCTTTTCTTGATCTTTGAAATCATGGGATTTATATTTGAAAATAACTTTATTGAAATCCCACATAATAAAATGGTTAATAAAACAACCTCTTGAAAAGAGGGAATGAAAAATAAAAATGTCATTTAAAATTACCCAAAACTAGGTTTCCTAATAAATATAAAATTTAAGGGATGTGAAAATATAGAAATTAAATAAAAAGGAAAATAATTAATCATTGTGATAGAGATCATGGTTATGAGATAGTTAATGTCCAAAAAACCATAAATTTGGGATGGGTTAAAAGACTATTGGTTAATTATAAATAATTGTAACATGATAAATTTTTATTTTGAACATCATTTTACATTATTCAAGTAATTAAATTACCTTATATACTAAGAACATAAGGAAACATTCTTACTTGAAATATTTATTTTTTATATGAATAATTTCATCCATTGGTTGTGATTAGATAAATTTACAGATCATTTTATACTCTAAGAAATGAATATACAATATGAATATTTATTCTTGAATAATAAAAATAAACTTATAACAGATCATGTAAAACAAAAAATAATAACTAGAAATTCCTTCAATCATTACTAAAAAACGGTTAACACAATGTAAGGTAATACTAAAAATGAATAAATCATCATCTATATTAATATCCAAAATTCAATAATAAAACATAATGTTTAACATTGATCATTACTTAAATAAAAATACATATATCCCAATTAACACTAATAAACCTTGAATTAAATAAGATTTTAACCTCAAGAGTTATCTCAGACCCATAATCTTAAATCTCTAAAGATTTAAATCATTCTTCCCAAATAATCTTTTACGTTAAACCTAATAGTTTTATATGTGTCCTTACCAATCAATCACCTCAAAATCATAAAAATTCAAAAATATTTGTTCAACATAATATTTATTCATCAATTTTTTTAGTAAAAGTAATGTATTATTAACCAGATCATCACATGGGGTAGAAATAGTGGCTTCACCCTTATCGCACTTCAGTTGGGGTTTCAATCCCTATGGCCTAGACAAATGTGATGGCTTGTACTTTTTCTAAAACTATATTAGTAAAATTCATATAAAATTTAATAAAATAGGATAAACATCCTCAATATTAACATTGGCATAAAGTCAATTTTTATGCACAAATACTTTTCCTATGAAATATTTTGTTCACAAAATCGGATATTCTTATTTGATTGTTATTTCATTAACATAAATGATCATACTAACCCTAAAGGTTATCAGTACCCTTAAACTTATGTCCACAAAATGTAAACTAACACTTCCTTAAAGAACATTTTCACTATAACCCAAAATAATCCAAATAGTATATTACCACAAATGTCTCCAAAAAATAACTATAATAATGTTAATCTCCCATCACATAATACATCAAAATAAGTATTCATACTTTCAAAAAGATTATTTAAATTATAAATATCATCCTAAAAAACATTTGTTTTATCCCATATCACTATATAATATAATAAATTAGTTCAAAAAAATATGAGTTTTATATAATAATATATGATTCATTATCATGTGTAACAGTTAACATAAACTAAATATTTATTCATTGTTAATATTTGAATCATAATCTTTGTTTCTTTGGTAATGTATTTAAATCGTTGAAATATTATCACATTATTCATAATGGATTGTAAATAAAATTTTAATTATCCAAATCATATCTCCCAAGAGTATTATTATAGGGGAACAATAATGCACATTGACATTCCCCAGTTAGTGATCGATTTATTCCCGATACAACTTTTTCAGAGTTATTACCCCTCATTACATATGTTCTAGAACCATTCTTGTTTGTCATATCCAAATAGGTATGCATTTCTTGGTAAACCACATTATCTACTCCACAAAAAAATTCCTGAAATATTTATAGAATTATACATATCTTCAAATTATTTCATAGGGTTTTGTTCTCTAATTTACATTTTCATAAATCTAGTTCTCAAGGTTTGTACTAAACTCTCTCTGATACTAACTATAAATACCTATACCCTAGTTTCCCGTAGTTTGTGGTAAATTTAATGCATCAATACTAGATACAAGAGATCATATCCCAAGGAATAAATATTTTAATCGTCTTGGAAAACTAAATACAAACACGATTCCCATATTACATAATAAAATACTAATTATAACATAATTGTTTTTGAAAATATAATTATTACTTGTATCATATCCTTTCATATCATTTATAGTACACTTCCATGATTCCTATGAAATAAAGAAAACAAGTGTGAGCTAAAATTCTTATTAAGGGTTACATATAGTGGAAGTTATCATCAGTAATTGAATCATGATCAATAATGCATAATCAACATGTCAAGGAAAATATCATAAAACAGATTCCATTTAGTTAATAACATGAGAATGAAATCTATCCACAAAAAATATAAATTTGGAAATATCATGGATAATAACAATAATTGAATTCCCAATTAAGTAAATAATTAATATTATATTTCATTATCTCAAGCTTCATGATAAGTCTACTATTAATAACTTTCACAAGATGATTTAAAACTACTTGGGAAAACCCATTTAATTCTAGCTTACATGTTTGTCTCATGAGACCAACTAATGAATTTAGGGGATATATAATTTCATGTACCAATCATCACTACATGTTCAATTAATTACTTACATATTGAAATGTTAATCCAATTTAGAAACAATATGCCATATCATTAAATGATTCTATTTAATACAGAATACAAAATATCAAAATTCTCCTAATAAATAAAATACAATTAAAAATAAAACACCATATATATAAATGATATACAGTTTAAGAAATGATGTTATCTATGATAAATGGAATATAAATATTTAATGTAAATATAATACCCAACAATAATAAGAATGTGAATGTTCCGAGGGAATGTAAATGACTAAAAAATTTATCAACATAGTGAATATAAAATATTTCATTATTTAAGATGATCATAAAATAACAATTGAAAGAATAAGGATATTATTATTAGAACATATCCCCCATATAGTATATGTAAAATAAAAGGTTATTGTCTTAGGTGAAAATAAATACTATGAAAATTTCATTATCACATTCTTGATAAAAATATCCTTTTTAATTGGAAAATCACTTTTAAAAAATTGATATTTCAATATTATTAGTGAAATAATTTATCCAAAAAGAAATATTTAAAACTATAAAGGGTTGTAAAAAGAAATGGGTGTCCTTGATGGTCATAAATAAAACACATGTTGAGTAAGTTAAGGAAAATATTCCATTAACATTTTGAATAAGTAATTTACTTATCCTATAACAAAAAAGGAATTTACAAAAAATTGGGTCTGTATTTAAAAATTTATTTTTGTCATCTGTTATATTTATATGTACTTTTCAAAAAGTATTTTTTTTTTCATATTAATTCAATTAATTTTAATGGATAGCTCAAAATGGATACCTTTATGTAATAATATTTTAATAGAAATTCATGGTTTGATTAAACTCATTGTTGTGTGTCATATACGCTATCGAACATAGTATTCATTTTAAAATCATGGGGTGTTACACTAAACACCAATGATATTGAGACCACCCCATTGGGTTCTTTTAAATAAAGATTCCATCAAACTATAGTGAAATACTACTAAGCGTTTTTATGATCATGGTGAATTTAAAATTTGGTTTTGAGAATGTGTGATACGGACTCTACCAAAATCTATTTTTTGACATCATTTTGAGAATTAATTGATGTTGGAAACCCCAAAATGGGAGTGCTATGTGGATGTATATTTCCCGATTTTTTCATTCTTCATTCATACATAGAGAAATATATTTATGGTTTTAAAATTCATTAGATTTTTAGAGATAGTGAGGTCCCAAAATTTATGAAGGATATGTGGCGTGGTTGTTGAAATACAATATGAAGAATATATGGCCATGTTTTTAGGTGATTTAAATTTGGAAGAACCTAGAGATTTGATGACTAATTAAGAATAAGGAGAACCAGATGAGTTTTATAAAATATTAAATGAAATAATATCCATGAATAAATGAGAAATGATATTTACATTGTTTCTTTGTAAACTTATATTTCATAGGTATGGAATAAAAAAGTATACAGAAAATTGAGAACTCATAAAAAGAAATCAATGAAAGACAGAATTATTTAGAGCCCAATACTATATAGTATCTAAGATAGAAAAATACCCAAATAATAGTGATATTAGATTAATAATATTAGTTGAACCTGAGTATTTATGAAGGTGGGGAAGGAACATGATCTTTCTAGATTGGGTGTGAGTTTTGAGACCAATAAACCAACTTCAAGAAAATCTAGATGTTATTGAAGGAGTTTGTGAGAAAAAAATATCCTATAAACTCATAAAGTAAGATCATATTTTATCAAGTGGTGAATAATATTCTTGATGAAATAATAATATATTTCTATTACTAGATCAAAGCTAACAGAATTTAGTAATAGGGTGTCTGAACAGTTACTAAATAGGATTTTGGATAGGGTGTACAACCAATCACTGAACGTTTGGAATTAGGATTCATAACCAAATACTGAAGAAGTTTTAAATTAGGTTCATAACCAATTATTTTAGTATTTTAGTTGGGTGTCCAACAAACTATTATTGTAACCACTTGTTCTTATAGAAAATAATTCGTGTAGGGAATCTAACCCACATGTGAATGAGTAATTTTTTTAGAAAAACCATGTAAATACTTATATGCTATGATTTATCTCTATTTATGTTTCATAAAATTTCACTATGATATAACTAATGAAAATGGTTCGATACATTGAATAGTCACAAATGGAATTTTTAAAATATAAAATTCACAAATGATCGTACCAATGATTCAATACCATCTTAGTGGTACCTAGTTTGTACTTGGGAAATTTAATTTATATTAAATCCAATATCACCTATAAATATCTAATAATTTTAAGAGATATATAGAATAATAAGAAAAATAAATGAGAGAAATGAACTAAACAGGAATAGATTCTGAATTTTTTTTAGAGTCTTATCTGGATAAGAATATACAAATCAAGATAGAAAGAATAATATAAGATAATTAAAAGATTAAAGTGGTATTGAGACTAAAGAGTATGTTATGTAATAAATAACATGCATTTAAAAGGTTAAGAAAACACTATAAAGGTAGTGATAAAAATGAAGATGAGTTAAAATAAAGTAAATATGGAAGAAAATAAAGAAAAACCATCAAAGAAACATTCCATATATGCCACTATTTAGTATGAGTTTAAAAGACCATATTAAACTTCACTATGGTTTTTGGGGTTAAAGGTAAATGTTATCAAGTCGGTGAGAAGAAGGGTTAGAACCAGGCATGTGAATTTTCACTCAAATTCTTTGAAAACAGATTTAATATATTTAACAGTGCATGTTTTAAAAAGAATTCTAATATGTGATTGAATGAGAAGGATAAAAAGAGGTACTCTTCCCCATTAAAGGAAGAGATAATGTCAAGAAAACCACTATCAACTATGAAGAAATATTCATATTATGTAGTAAGAAAACAATAATAGAAATCTAGATAGATCTGGAATCACCTTATAAGATCAATGTTTCAATGGTTTTGGTGGTGTTTTGGAAGGTATGGACACAACTATTTCTCTTATTGGTTTAATACATCATTTTCCGGGAAGAAACATGTACTGTGGGGGAGTTTTGGTGAAAAAATGTAAGAAAACATTATATAAGGTAAATCATGACCATGAATATAGTAAATATTTCCACTCGAAATAGATTTTAATTTTTAAAAGAATGATTTAAATGATGTGTATTGGAAGGTTATGAGGCAAAGAAATGTATATATAAGCTTCCAAGAGAGGATTCCAATAATATAAAATGAAATAATATTTTGAAAAAAATTATAAAAAAATTATTTATGATTATAGAGAATAGTAATAATTCAAATGAGAAACCTAACACAAAAAAGAGAAACACGAGAAAGAATACTTTATGGTTGGGCCTGAACAACTGGGCATGGATAAAAAAATGAATGATGTAAAAATGACTACTAAGGAAAATGTGGGTATATTTAGCATAAGAATTATTAAAAAAAGAGTATTAATCTATGAAAATTCAAAAGGAAATATTTGAGAGCTATGGGAATGTTGGAAATGATATGAAAATCTTTTTTACTATTCCATCAAATAAAAAATGATGAAAAGGGTGATGAAATCCTAAGGTAATGAAGTTGTATTGATTTATAATAAGAAAAAGACTTCGTCAAATGTAATTATAAGTCACACAATACATACTAGTAAAACATATATTGATATTATTGATACATAAATAATGTTTGAGTTTGGAAGAAAATACTGGCATGGGTTCTTAAAAAACACTCAATATCAATTTTACTTTTAAAATGTTAAAATTTTCCTCTATTACTCCCAAAAAAATTATTTTTATTTGTTAGAAATTATAGTAAATTGAAGAAGAATATTGATTATATCACTTCTAGACAATATGAAAAATATATTATTTATGGATTTAATTAATTAAACTAATACCAATAAGAAGAATGCATCCTTTGAGGGGGAGAAAACATGTGGTGGAGCTATTAAAATATAAAAATATGTGATAATTATAGAAATATGGAATTTATGGAATTCCCCATGAAATATATATAATGAGGTACACAATAAAACTTAAAAACCCTATTTTTAATTTTATCAAATGTTTTTTAAGGGGAGTGTTTATTGATAAAGAGATGAGAAAAATGGGACTTGAGTTATTTTCACATGATCTTTTTGATGTTTTTTATTTTTATGTATGTAGGATATAATTTATTTTTAATGAATATATATGATAATTCGTTATAATTGGTTCAGATAATGGTGTCACCTTAATGGTTATTTTCATACAATATTGAAAATCTTGGTTAGGACCCTCTTGTTTTCTATACTTATCTAGACCATGTAGACTTGGAATGGATTATCTAAAGGCTGTTTCTAAAAATATATCCTGTGGTGTCATTATCCCATTATAACTAACTTAATGAAAATACGATTATGTCTTGATGGAATGTGAAGAATAGTGAGAAGATAGCCTCCACATTGACCTTTGAATTCTTTATCAATAAGGGGGAGAAGAAGAAGGTGGAGAGAGTATAACTTTGATGTTTCAATGATGAAGGGTTTTGAAAAAAAATTATAATGGGAGAGATTGTTTTTCCTATATGTATCATAGTTGTAATTATTTCCAATAAGGTTTGTAGATAATCTATTTCAATGTTATTCAATAAAGAGATGAATTAGGAGGATCAACCATATTAAATGGAATGTTATATTTTTAGATAAAACATGAATAAATCTTATGGAGAGTCTCAAGAATAAAAATAAAATATTAATTATGATGATTGAGGTACAACTCTTCAATGTAAAATAATGTACATTTTATGAAAGGTATATTTTGTGACAATTAATGCAAGATTTAGGGCCTCAAGATTCATCAAAGAAGGTTTGAAATGTTTTTGTGTTTAATTTTTTACTATGTAATGTTAAACATGAAATTACACTACCTAAATAAATCTAATTAATTCATTACACTAGCTATGTAGAGGCCAGTCCTTACATCTGTAATAGTTGTCATGGTATTCTATGAGGTATATAAAAGAAATGGGATATATCATGAATTTTGTAAAGGTGATTTAAGAATTTTAGATTTTCATAAAGGTAATATAATATTACTACAATTACATAATGGTTTTAGTGAGTCTAATAACTTTGTAAAGGTAGGGAGGAACTACATCACTGCAATTTGAAATTTTTTTTGGTTATATAAAGGTCAGAGGATCAGTGCATAAAAGTGACTTTGGAATCTATATACTTTATATGGGTAATGTGAAAATTAAATTACCTATATAAAGTTATCATTGAAGTTGTATTGGCAGAAAAATGGTCATTACACATTAAATATATGTAACATGTCATTCATGTAATGGTAACTCTAAAGATCAAGACCTATTTAATGGTAATGAAAATATAAGGCCTATTGGAATTAATAATATGTGAATATCATTATAATATTCTTAATAATATTTAGTATAATTTTTTAATTAATGGAGGAAATTAAATCATTTAATTATTATGATGTTTTCATAGATTCAATTATCAATATTTAACTATTTATCTTGATTCAATACACTAATAATCAAATAATCAAATCAGAGCTGATTACTTGATATTAATGAATCTAGATAATGAGATGTTCCACATAGAAGAGGTATAGACCATTACATAGGGTGTTATGAATTGAAGATGTCTCCATTCCAATGTAAAATACTATTGGGATTTTTTTATCATTGTGAGACTATAATTTTGTTATGAAAAATGGTAGGATGGACTAAACTATATTGTATTCATTATGGTTTTTTGAAAAATTCCTTGATTATAGAAATCCAATAAGGGGAGTTCTGTGAGACACAAACGTCATGGTGTTCCATGATTTATGAATACATGGAGGATGATTTTAAAGGAGTTAAAAGATACATATTTTTGAAGATAACAATTTCACATGATTTATGAAGGAGATGAATTGTGGAAATTTAAATTCAATGTGAGGTATATGTGGTTGAGTCAATAATGGATTTAAATTATGAACAACTAGTAGATATGACAACTAAATAATAAGAAGAAGGATAATGCACCAATATTTATAGAATATAAAATTAATTAATTTCCCTGAAAAATTGGAAAATATAATTCTAAATATCTATTTTTTAATATATATTATATAGGTACCAAATAATAATGTATATAGAATAGCGAGAAGCCACAAAAGGAAAACACTGTTAAACAAAATAATAGATATATTGATAAGACAAAGTATCTAAGAGAGAAAATGATTTTAAGATGGGTGATGTTAGATGAAGAATATCATAAGGACTGATGTATTCATGAAGGGTGAGGAAGAACTATATCACATAAGGTCAAGTCGGATTTTTGAGACCAAGATTTTTTTTAAAAACTGTGGATGTTCATGAATGTATTCGCAAGAGAACAATATCTTGTATGTTCATAGAGGAAGATCATATTTCATCTAGTGGTGAAGAATATTATTGAAGTAATAAGGGTATATTTCTATCACTAGATCGAAACTGAAGAAGCTTATAAATGGGGTGTATAAATAGATATTAAAGGGGCTTATGGATTTTAGGTATATATAATCATTAGAGGGTTGTAATTGGTGTTCATAACCATTTTCTGTAGGATTATTTATTGGGGGTGTAAAAACCATTATTAGTGGGTTTTTAGGGTATAGAACCAAATACTAATGTGACCAATTGTTCATATAGTGGATAATCTATGTTGGGGTGTCCAACCAACATGATAAAGAGTGGTATTTTATACCAAACCTTGATTATACAAGGTTTTTTCATTTCTCTATAATTTTATTGTATGATAGGTGAGGAATATATAATTAAATATGAGGGTTAAAAACATTAACCGGACACCAAGGTTGAGTTCAAATGATATAATTCATTAAAATAGTGTACCACTGATAAAACCTACCTCTCAGTGGTACCAAACTTGTCTTTGGTTAATTTAGTAATCTAATAGAATTTTGGGAGGAAATACCAAGGTTATGTGGTAATCAAACTAAAGCATTTTCATTGGTAACATGGTTAAGATGATATATTTTTAATTTTTTTGAGTGTTCACTTTTTGTTAGTACAAAGTGGTTACAAAGATAGTTACTATAATTGGAGGAAGAAAATATATTTAATATGAATTATTTATCATATTTCATTTATTGTGCATTCATTTTATTCACTCACACATGTTTTTACAGGCCTTTATAGTGTTTCCAGTGATACATCTCATTTCATTATATTTTATGTTTATTTCATTAATCAACTAATTTTTTTTCATTATTGATCAATTATTATTTTAGAACAAATTGAATGACCCATTATTCATAATTATTTTACATTGTTGTTTTCTAGTAAAAGGTTAAATCATTGGAAGAAATGGATGAAAAAAATAGTTATAGATCTAATGGGGATGTTGATTTGTGTTGAGTAGTGAATATTGAATCGATAATAGAACATTGTCCATGTTAGGATAAGAGAATACATTAAGATTATAATGTATAATCACCCTTGGGAATTTTAGAATACAACCTATTTCAATTCTTCTTTGCATTATATCCAAAGGATAAATTATTTTTTGAATTCAATTTCATATTCATGTCTCACATTAATTCTATATGGATACATTGTCTCATGTTGTGACTTGAGGAAATTAAAAATCCAATAGAGCCCCATGTTAGTACATGGGAGTATTTAAAAATTCTATCATAAACCCACATGCCTAATCACGAAGGTATATCGTCTTATAAATAGATGTTTTTTGACTTTTTGGGGCTATGATAACATTAAAATGAATCTGGGGAAACAAAAAAGATATTTTCCCCCACCCATGATGTGACGAACTACATATTTCCAATACTATATAGATTTTATATTTTTTTAATATATATCCTAGGGATTTATATTCATAGTTATTAATAAATCCGTATAAATAATTATATTATGTTATGGGAAAAGAATATGATGTTTAATTTGGAAAGGCAGTTGTTTTTATTAAGAAAAATGAATTTCCATGAAATAGGATGTATTATTTATATTTTATATATTTAAATTTTAGTATTTGAAATTGATAAAATGGGCTTCATTTTTTGATATCATCATATAAAAAATTTGATAGGGTGAATTTTGTAGATTTTTTTGAAAGGAATGTATTTAGGTGAATAGTATAAAATATCTTGTTCTCGAATTCCAAATATTTTTATTGGTTGAGTATTTCCAAATTGAAATTTGGTTTTTTTGTTGTTTAAATGTAAAATAACCCTAATTTTTTAATCCAAAACATATAAATTCCACGATAATCCATATTATACTTGATATAGATGAAAATTAGTTTTTACATATAAAAGGTAGTTGTTTAAAAGTGTTTTTCATTGAATTATGATTACTTATATTAAAGATAATTTTTATGGACACCTGAAATTATAACTTATAAAATGATTTTAAAATTTAGAATTACCACATTCAAATTTAGTAATAATTTCAATTTCAATTTCAATAATCTCCATAAAAATAAGTTACCACGGTAAAAGTTTATTACCATGATAAATGTTAAAAGGGTTAAAAATGGAGATAAACTAAGGTAAATTACCAAAAAATTATTTTCTTTAATTATTGGTTTAGTTTATTATTGACCATAAAAATCCAATCTTTTATGTTGATATATTTTAGTGCCACTCTACCGGAGTATAAATTTATTATATATTAAGAAAATAATTATTTAAAAGTGTTCCACTCCTCTCACTTATATAAGGATTCTTTCAAAAACTCACTTATCACACACATTGAGAACCATAACTGAGCCAAGATGTCATGAATTGACTTTGGAAACACTCTAGAACTAGTACGCAACTTGGTCCACCGCATATCTAAAGGTACTTCCTAATCCTCATGGGATGATGAATATCCCCTGAGCATCGAAAAAAGTCAATGGGAATGAATTAGCCCACACTGAAGTAGAAAAAATGATATATATATCTATAGAAGGATGAAAGTGAGGAAGATAAAAATAGGAAATATATTACATAGAAAAAATAAAATATAACAAATGTCGCTAAAAAATCTCCAAGGTACGTGTTCTACAAAAAAACAGAACTAAAACTGAAATAGATGCTACTTGTGATAGTGTTGTAAAACTCATACCATCACACCACTAGATAGCTAGAAATAGCTAATAAAATCCTCACCACCTCGCTACAACACATTTCCTTTGCATGCATTGAAATACATAACACAATTTATGATCCGCCAAAGGGGTGATCTGAGTAAGAGAAAAATAGGCTTAGTAGGTTCCCACCAAGTTGTTCTATAAAAAGTATCTATAAAAAAAATTAGAAAATTCTCATTATTAAAGAAGGCAGGATATGATAACCATTTAAATAGTTTTTATATAAATAGAATGATATTTTTTCTATTTTTCAATAATTTCAAATAATTAATGTATAATAGTTTCAAATAATATCACATAAATCAAGAATTTAAAAGCATGAATGACATATCATATCAAATAAAAATCAGTAAAATCCATGGAATAGGTAAAAAATTCCAAGGAACACTACATGTTATTCTATAAAAAACACTCATACCTTCAACATAAAGAATATCACATCAATCCCATAGAAATATGCATTGAATAAAACTAGAAGAGGAACGCCACAAAAACTAAACCTCCCAACAGGGTCTATCAAGTCCCTAGAAAAACTGGCGTAGATAGTGGAAGAACACCCCATGAGTAAACCCTTTGATGGTACCAATAAATGAGGCCTATTTCTAAACCATCGAACTAAGGAAACAATAATTCCAATATGCTATACTTTAAAAACCATTTCATTAAAACCATTCTTTGAAAACCATTTCATAAATCCATTTCACAATGATTTGAAAAAAAAATTCTTTTTCCCAAATCAAGGGGAAATTCATCTTGTAACAAAATCCATTTCCACACAAACAAATCAATCATGAAAATCAGTTTTTAATTTTTTATAAAACTAGAGAATTCAAGGTCGTCCAATGAAGACTAGATATAGAACAAGAAACTTCAAACTCTAGCATCACATTCTTGTAATGGAATCCACCATCACTAGAAGAACATATGGACAAAAACAGAGGACCTAGAATCAATTCAAGAAATAGAGAGATTTTTTCACATGAAAAGAGGTTCGTGAAGAAGATAAACAAAACATAACTCAATAAAATCACCACTACATCATAACCAATATACAGTTAAACCTAAAAAATAATATAAAACAATAGATATAGAAAGTACGATGAATAACATCACCATAAGATAAAAGATCTAAAAAAATGAAACAACATAGTCATGATCAATGTCAACAAATAAGAATAAAGTATGCTTACCAGGGATTAGTGACACCACATCTATGAAGAGAAATGGATTAATAAAATTATCTATAAAGGGTGAAGATCCCAAAAATACCCTGGGAGAGAAACTAGGTTTCTAGAGAGAATACTACACATTGAATGAGAAAATAGACATACATGCAGTGTGATAAAAAGCATTGGTCATAAACCATTCATTAAGATAACCACATTCATGATGTTAATTTTTCAGTTTAAGAGATTAAATGAAAAATTAATATCCTTGGACTAAAAATAAAAATCCTGAACATTTCACAACATGAACTAGTTACATGGATTTTTACCTTTTCAAACTCAAAACAAATTCATGAATTATTCCTTACAACCAATTCATGACATGAAACCCATTCCCAATGTGAATGTATTCAACATGAATTGAAAGTTATATATTTTTAAAGGCACCTCTTATTAATTTTACACATTTATACCCTGACTCCACCAATTCATCCAATGTACATTCCTGGAATTTAGGTCACTTTCCCTAGTAAAATTACACCATCATTTAAAGTCCGAAAACAAAAAAATGAAAATGAAATAGAGGGAGATGGAGAATATGTATTTTAAATAAGATAAAAATATGTTATAATTTCCACACCGTAAGAAGTTTCTCCATTAGGATGTCATGTAGAAGAATAGTGCTTTAGAAAAATATGTGGCCACTACTCCGTTAATGATGCTTCACTCATTTAATCCTTGTGATATAATAATCCATGTCACCAAAATACTATGACAAATGCGATAAAATTAAAATTCAAGACCTTTAACAAAGAGTCAACAATCCTTATTGTCTACCGAATAATAAAAACATCTTGATATAACTTGTTCTCTTCCCAACATAAAATATTAGAGTGATTGTGAAGATATCCCTTCAGTTGATATATATGGAAATAATAATGAATACCCATCATATGAAGTAGAAATTCAAACTAATAGGATCTGTTCCAAATAAGCTCTATGACTATAAAGAGTCTCACATATATTTAAGTTAACATCCCTTGTTTCCCAAGAAAAAATTGAACCAACCAAGGGAAAAATTCAAGAAAACCTTTCCACCCCTAGAAAACTCCAAAGTATGACACCGAAAACCCATATATAATTTGTTTCAACTATGATCCATAACTGTACCCTAACATATATCATAAATCCTAATTTATGTCTTATGAATGATACTTGATTATACTAATGAGACCTCACCCACCTCTACCCAACAAAGAGATAATCTTTAGGGGAAACCATAAAAATACTCGATGGTATGAATTCTAGTCGATGATTATTAAAATTTGTTATAATGAAACTGAACTTTTCCTAGATAGTTATCCCATGATAAAAAAAACAAAATACACACACAAAGAGAATATACTCCCGTATCTGAATTGTACACTTTGTCTAACCATCTCTCAGATGATGGTAAATTGTACTTAACCTGACCTGAGTCCCCATCACCTTTAAGAGTCTCTTCCAAAATAATGAGGTAAACTTGGGATCCCGATTCAAAATAAGGGAAGAGGAAAACCCATCTAACCTCATAGTATTATGGACATACAACATACCTTGGTCTTCCATATTAGTGGTTTCCATGATCAGAATGAAATGAGATGACTTTGTTGACTAATCAATCTCCACCTAGATATAATTATTCCCTCAAGGAGCCCTTGGTGATCTAATAAAATATTACATTGAAACATCGAACTATTTCAAAACATATCCAAAATGGGATTGATAAAACCAGAAGGTTTTAGATACTTTGTATTTATCTATTGTAAGGTGAACCGACAGGAAACATAATCTGTAATATCATGCTTCGTACACAGGCACCAGAATCCCCATCTCATAGAATGATTCATCTTTATATTACCCGGATGAAAAAACTATGAAAAAATATTACATTCATAGAAAACATATCCCCTCCCAAATGTTGGGATACAAAACTAATCTCCAAAATAGAGAATACCATTTGAGTGGAGTGACAAACCAGAAATAGTCTCCCCACCAAAATGTATTTCTCAAATTTCTATGAACTCATCATATTGCTACTAAACCAACAAAATAGACTCAAGGAGAGATGGTCTCAATAGAAAAATATTTATAACCATACGTGAAACATATTCTTGAGAATGTATAAGAATCTTGGTGAATATTCCTATACTGTATGACTATTCATTCAATTCCAAAATATCCTACGATTGTACATTGTTATTAAGATCATATATAATTACATCCCGCTTCCCCAGGGTGTAAATCATATAAAAATCAATGTTATAAAGGAATTAATCCAACCATATATTAATGAGATTCATGTATTTTAGATAAAAGCTATATCTTGGAATCTTATGGTCACAAATGGTTGTGAACCTCTCCTAAAAGAGACAGTTTCATTGATATTTACGCAGATGAATAACAATGTAATGTTCAAAATCATGAGTGAGGTAATTCCTTTCATGAAGTCAGATATAAAGAGATCCATAATCCATAACATGACCATCCGACATAAGAATGCAACAGAAACCAACACCATAAGCATCACTGAGTAACATATAATCCTTACTAGGATCTGGTAAGATCAAAATAGCATCAAATATCAGAATATTTTTTAACTCGTTAAAATATGACTAGAATTGGACATCCCATATGAATTTAACACCTTTTATAGTAAGATTAGTTGAGGGTGATGTCATATTTGATAAATACTTGATGATATGTTGATAGTATCCAACAAGACCAAGGATGTTTGGTATCTCAAAGATGATCCATGGCTCCTCCCCTGATAAGACAACCTTTACCTTCTCAAAATCAACTGGTATTCAATTATCTGAAGTCACATACCAAAGATCTTCACTTCTTCGATCCATAAACATCAATTATAAAAATTTCAATTCAAATGATGACTCTTATGTATTTTTGAATCCAAAACCATATGGTGATCATGCTTATGCTCTTATCTTGAATAAACCAACATATCATCCCTGGAAAATACCATAGAAGTGTTAAGATACTTCTGTAATATCCAATTAGTTAAATACATATAAATTAAAGGTGAGTTAGGAAGATTAAAATAGATTTCAAGATATTATTAATGTGTATACCTTCTCATAAAATGTGTCTTAGGTATATCAGACTACCAATCTATGAGTTAATGATAACACAAATGATTATAAATTTAAAATAATTATGCATAAAAATGATAAAAAAATAATAAACATAGAGAAAATTAAACTTATTATCAACCAGCATCTGATTCAAATTTTGATAGTCCATGCACAATTAGAGAAAACCATCAGCCTTCTTGGAAAAGAAAACTTGGGTTGACCAAGGAGAAAGACTAGTGGTGAAAAAAATCCTTTTATCATCAGATTATCCAAATGAATCTTTAGAAATTTCATCTCCTCTAGTTCCATATGATAAGAGGGTATCTATATCATTTGTACACCCAAAACTAGGTAAATAAAAAAATACCCATCTATGTAGAAAATACTACAGAAGGTGTGTGGGAAGAAATCATAAAAATCAGTGACCATAAATGTAATATTTGAAAAAATAAAAAAATACCATCAATATCAATTGAAATAGAAAATAAGAAACTATTAATCTCTAGGTGTAAAGGCTCAGCATGACCAGCCATCAGATCCCGCTCCCCCTGAAACTCTTGAGAGTTCCCATTGGTAGCATAGATTGAGAAACGATGAAGATAAAAATAAAACTCAGTATAGTGAGAAATAATAAAATCCATTATGATGATTATGTTGAATTGATCTAGATCAAGAACAAGGAAATATTTGACTAACAATTCATCAGTTATCAATAGTGAATATGAAGAACACTAAAATCCTACCTATTTACTTTTCCCAATAGATGTCACCGTCTCTATAAAAAAGGACATGATCTCTATTATAATTAAATGAATATGAATAAAAATTGAATACAAAAAAGTGTGGGAGGTTATAATATCAAATAATGAATCCACTATATAAGATGCAATAAAGATGGTAAATCTCACTATTGTTTGTCGTATGTGAACCTCGATCAGAAACACATATACAACATGAAGGTTCTCCACTCATAACACTTGGGGTTAGAGCCCTATATTCCTTAAAGAATATAACTATACTATAGTGTCCTTTGGATCCCATGATCCATGCATGTAATTAAGAATATAAAAAGCTTTATATAATTTATTCTGATGTCTATGGATGGAAAACATTATATATCTTTGAAGGTGCATGAAAGGATCCCTGAGTGTGTTTGACCATTCTACATTGATAGAAATTCATGGGAAAACTATTGTCTTTAACTGATGTTGTAGAGTATGGATTATGTAGAGAAATACATCCATATCCCTTGAAATGATAATGTAACTTTCCAATCCTTCCATTCATGCCACTGAATCTACCACTAGGGATAATAAAAAGGAAAAATGTCCAACCTTATTTGTCATATCCATATAATCCATCATAAATCATTCTACCATCTCGACATAGGTAGAAATATTTATCATAAATATATATGATGGAATATCTTATCACAAATATTACAGGTACTTATGGGACTTTAGCTGATCATTCATAACTACCTCCATCATAAAATGAACCTTCTCTACGACCGATTCATGAATTTCAGCACCAAATTCCTTCCCTAATTCAAGAAGGTAAAATCTATAATCTTCGTCATCATTAGAGACTCTAGACAAAATTAATGAACGAATATGGTATTGAAACCCTTTTATCCCAAACCACATGCCTATATACCTATCCCATGGATCCCACCATCGGTTGATATGATCCTGGAGTATGAATACTGGACACATTAGCATGACATTCATAGGTGTATCCATGAATTAAAAAAATTTGATTTATTGTTTTCAGCAATCCTTCGACTCCTGAAGTTCATTTTTACTTTATAAGGATGGTGTATTTTCACATAAGAAATATCATGATCAATCATTCTCACTTTTAGATCCTCACTATACCCCAAAAAATACATTATAGACAATATGTACATTTTGATCCATGATACAGACTACTCACATGATAACCATGATAGGATTTTGATTTAGAGGTAGATTCCCATGATGAGAATCCACTACACCTTCCTAAATAACTCATAGAAAAAGACTCATAGAAATTTTAATACACACCAAAATAGAAAAAAATGATCATTTAATAGAATAATATTAGTTAAAACTAGAAAAACATAGGAACAAACTAATATTAAGATCAAAACCCACATGAAAAACGCATCTCAACATACCATGGTAACTTGATTCTAATCATGGAAGGAGTTCTAAAATAACTCACTTCAACATACCTCTCAACTACCAACAATTCTATCTCCATTAAAAAAAACATCCCATGAGATGAAATCATGATAACAAACAAAGAATATGACACCAAAAATTTACAAACTCACTTGGGATACCCTCTCAAATTGTCCCCCATCTAGTTCCACGTCATACATTAAGGGTTTCCCAGACCACCATGTCAAGGTTACTAGCACTCAGGAATAAAAAAAATGTAGTGGGAATGATTTCCCCAATCCTATGAAAAAATACAACATAAATATATACATAGTGTGGAAAAATTCTCACCATGTTTCCACCATCTACCCAAACACAATAGATAGAAAATTTACCGCATCCCAGTGGAACCTTTCATATACATACATCGAAAGACATAACATGGTATACACACTGCCCAGGGGGTGTGAATGGTTTGTGTTAAATAGTCCTAGTTGGATCCCACCTATGTGTTCCACAAAACACTCTGTAAAACAATCTAAACAAGCACAACATTTAATTAAAATAGGCACGATAGTTTGTTATACAATTTTTATATCCAAACGATGGAAATCCATTTCACTTTTTTCAATAGTTCCAAATTAAGCATGTAAATAAATTTGAAAGTATGCCACATATATCAAGTTGTTAAAATAAATCATCATTTATCATATCAAATACAAAGTAGTAAAAACCAAATCATAGATAAATCACACTAAGGATAAATATAGGATATGCTAGCTATAACACTCGTACCCTAAACATAAAAAATATCCCATCAATCCCCTAGACATATGCATAGAATCTAGATATCATTGGAACACCCAAAAAATTGAACCTGACAATAGTTCCCATAATTCTACTAGAATAAAATGCATAGGGGGTATTGGAACACCACATTTATGACCCCCTGATAAAATCAAAGTATGATGCCTATTGCTATAACTTCCACCTAAAGACCCAAGGATTACCTATTCTATATTTTCTAAACAATTTAATCAAAATCATTCTTTGAAAAACATTTCAGAAATCCATTTTACAATACAGTGAACATACCATTTAATTTTTCCAAAATATGTGGAAAACCATTTTTTCTTAAAAACCATTTCCACACACAAAAACAAATCATTCAAATTTATTTATAAAAAATTTTATAAAAAAAGATAAATTAATGTTCATCCAACAAATTCTAGAGACGAAGCCACCTACCCAAAACTCTGTTGACACACACCAGCAATAGAATCCACCAACACTTGAAGGATGAAAAGAAAATAATGGTATAACGACCAAGAATTTTATCAATGTAATTTCCTTTCTTATAATTAGTTAATATAGTATGAATCTCATACATAACATAGAAACACCAACAAAAACATTATAAATGAAAAATTTATGGAATAAGAGGTATTTATAGAAATTAAGAAACCTATGTGGTTGCAATAGTAATGTGACCATTAGAAATAGTATTATAGCCATTAAGATAGTAACCTCACGAATGAAAGTATTAATAAAATTTAGGTATTTTATAAATGGAAATATGATATATTTATATCATCGAATAAGTAAATAAATGTTTTAAAAAATTATAAATTAAATGTTTGTTTTTTTGTAAAACATAAAATTTTATTTACAATTTTATAATTAATATAATTGTTTAAAAGAAAATTTATTTTCAAAAAATTGATTTAAAAATTAATATTTTGTTTTATTATAATTCTAGGGTAAATTATTGATACCTTAATTAATATTTCAATGCGTCCCAAATCGGTTATAAAATTAAAATATGTATTTTTTGAAAACATTATGATTTTAATTAAAAATTTCATTTACCATTTTTATGAAATTATTTTCAAAAAATGGATTCAATTTTTGAAATATACATGTTGAAAAATGGTTTGGTTGAATTTTTTGGTATTTTTCTAAAATAATTTAATTTTTGATGAATAGTGAAATACATTAATTTATAGCTAAATAAATGAATATTTGTGTCATATATGAAATATGTATGACGTAAGAACCCATTAGGAAGAACCGTCATGCACTATTTACCAATAATATTAACAAGAATCAATAATATATATAGTATTGATCGGAAACAATAAACTAATGATTATAATAATCATAACACACCACTCCTCCCCTTATAAATACCACCCCTCACCCCCTCTTCTCCTAAAAACATCTATGATTTGGAGTTTTATAATAATATGGAAAATTAACTTCCTAAGCCTCTTTACCATGTCTTATTATTTATGGTATCACCAAAATACCAATCCCAAGTACCTTATGAAGGTTCTCAAGGAGAAGATATTCAAGAGGTAAAATCCTCCATCTTTCACTTTTAGATTCATTATTTCCTCTACATTATCATCACCTAACTTATCCAAAATAGAATGTAAAATTAAAGAAAAAATACATACATAATTTTTTTAATTTATTATCCATGATCAAATATATTCTCTTCCCATTTTATCTTAAAAATGAAAAAATCATCCATGATACGCCGATTCACCACCTTCATGGATGATGATTTTTTTATTTTCTATTAAGTCCATAAAGTATGATCATAAAATAGTTTTTATGGTTAAATAGTATTATAATATGTAAATTATAAATGGTTTTATGTTCTGTAACTAATGTAAATATTTTATATTAAGTAAAAAAACAAAACTAGTTCACATCGATTGAAAAACCACAAAAATAATATAAATGTTTATCATTAACATTTTATCAAATAAATAACCCTAATGTAAAAAATTAAAAGGATATATGGGACCATTTAAAATTATGTAAGTATATTAATACCATTTCATTCAAAATCTATCATTTTTCGTCCATTTTTTAAGAACTCCTATAATTAAACTCAATGGAACCAACCATAAAACCATGAATCTAATGCCACAAGAATGACAAAATTAATCTTTATAAATATTAAAAATGTCCATAAATGAACATAATAAAATTATAATAAATACCAAATATGTTTAATAGTTTTTGAATTAAATTTTTTATAAAAATAATTTGATTATCCAGGTCAGCTAGAGAATGTTCAAAACACTTTCTGATATAAGGTAATGGATCTCTCCGAACCTCCAAATCATATTTGAGTTATAATTTATAATTCTATTCACAATTGTATTATTTCATAATTATTATATAAGTATTCAAAAAAATTATACTTTTAAATATTATTTATCCCGGTAAATTCATTTTTATTTTATGGGGAAATACATATTATGTATGGTTCCCTTATCAATTCTTATTAATAAGAAAGCCCAATTAAAGGGAAGTTCCAAATTTATTGTTGATTTTCAAGTGCACTCCATAATTTTGTTAAGACACCATTAATTTTATAAAATAATTAATTTTATCATGAAAAACATTCTTAATTAATTTAATTTTATATTCAAACAATCATTCCTTCATCCTCTTTAACGACTCTTAATTATTTTCCCTGTAACTTTACTTAAATAAAACATTTCTAACGTTATCCAACCACTATTATTCTTATTTTAATTTAAGTTGGACATACTTATTCAAGATATATTATTATTTTTTCCTTTAATAATGCTTTATAATGATTTAAATACCTAATTTTATAGATACCATTGTTTAAAACCCATGGTTGTGCTTTGTGACATGATTATGATTCCCATTTCTTTACATGTGTAACCCTTCAGTTTATCCCACGTGTTTGATTAATATATGAGAACACATATTCCTATAAAATTTATTATGGTTGAACCCCTGTAGATCTCCAATTCATTGGGTAATTTTTAGTCTCAGGAGATGTCTTGTATGATATTAGGGAGAAAACCTAATCCATTATAGGACATTTTCCAACTTGTGATATAGTCTCTGCAGTTTTCCTTGACTCATGTTTATGACATGTTATGTGTTGCTTAAAAATTCCTATAATTACATGTCTTAGGGGATTTTCATTCATATTATTGCTCATATTTTCTTCCTTTTATGTTATCATTTATTCCTTCTAACTAATGTGTTTTTCTTGATTCCATTGTTTTTCCCTTAATTGAATTTTTAGCTGATCCATTTTGACTATGGATTCCCTAGTTTATCCTATATAGAAATTTGACCACAAAGAGTGTTCAATGAAAATTATGGAAGATTATTAAACATATTTTTTTATTATAGTTACATTCATTTCAATTTTATATACTTTATATTCCAAAGACAATAATCTTTATGATACATGGTTTGAATTCGATAGATAATTATCCATAAAATTAAATAATAATATGTGTAAAAGGCTAAGGTCACTATAGATGGTCTTATAGAAAAACCTGGTCATTTTTGGGGTTTAGGACTAGAAAAAATTAGTGAAAACCCTTTGAAATATTATATCATAATGGATAACCTAGATTGAAACTTACAGAATCACAATTTAGGATATACTTTTTATTCACACATTTATCCTTATATAGTCAAATTTTCAATTTTTATATTCTTATTTGATAAGTATATTATCCCCTAATTGTATTTTATTTTTATTAGTTATTGGTTGAGAATAGGATAACCTATTCCATCAATAAATGAGATAGGATATGTCATTATTTCCCTAATTAAATTACTAATCTGATGGGAACAAGAGCTCAATACTTCCTGAATGTAGTAGATCAATTGGATCAAGTTGTTAATAATAACATAAATCATATAGAACACCCTTCTTACCCTAAGAAACATAATTTTGAGGTTGAATACATTATGAATCAAAATACTCACTTATTTATTGGATATTATGATCCCATCATTGTGAAATAACAGAATAAATATATAGAGAATATATTTCTTGTTCTTTAATTATTAGAGGAATATAATGTTGTTCTGGAGGCACATTGTTTTGATTGGGATGCCAATAAATGGTGAAAGATGATAAAAAAACAATCTAAGGAGGAAATTGATTCCATGTATTAAAAAATATTCAAGAAAATATTTTTCAATAAATATTTTCCAAGAACACGCCACCTTAATATGGAGAAGGATTTCCTTAGACTAATGGAATATGTAGCTGAATTTATTAGGGTATATGGGTAAAAAATCACAAGACATTCATGATACACCTCTTGTTTTTTCATGAACACTAAAAGAAATTTGGATCTCTTATTTATTGTAATAATGATGAGTCTATAAAATTCCTTGGTGATTCAAGACATTAAAATCTTGGAAGAGATTATCTATTTTTAAATTAAATTTGAGATGGAGAATGGAGACTCTCAGTGGCCTTGTCGGCTGAGAGATAAAAATTGGAAAATGGAGTTTAATATGGGGGATAAACTGATAAGTCCAATGACAGAAAGAAAATGAAACATCCCATGTGTCCAAAGTGTGGGAAGAAAAAATCTAGAAACTACATAAGGGGTACCTGTTGTTTCTTCATATATAGAAGATAGGGGCATCAAGATAATTATTGTTGAAGGGATATGAAGAATCCCAGAAATATAGAAGAATAAGGTAATGTTCAGATCAACACTCATATTATTGTGAAGTATTTCAACTATAAATAACATGTGAATTATGTGATCTAATGATCTATGATATGGGTTTTCGGAGGCAATCACTAAAAACACCCTCTAAGGTAGCAAGGGAGGGAATATGCTATCACTATTGCTAATGTGGAGCCTGAAAATTATGTGGTGATAAGTACATTGGTTATTCATTCAAGAATAGGAAAAATACTATTTGATTCTTGTTATACACATGATTTTATATCATTCATGTTTAATAGAGATATTCAAACACCTCCTCAAAATATGAAGTTTGAGTTATCTATGAGAACATAAAATGGGGAAATTATTACATCGAAATTATATAAATTTCCCTACTCATTGCTTCTGGAAAAAACGTCCCAGAAAATATTTTCTTATTTTATTTAGTAAAGTTTGGTGATATATTTTTCATGGATTACCTATCTTTAAATAAATCTAACATCAAATGCCTGGAAATACATATCACTCTCTATATGTCTAGGAATCCTCCAATTATTTAAAAGTGTAAGGATGATGCTGAATCTATTTTAGAATTAATGTTTAAATTATTAATATTATTACCTTTTGAGAAATCACAGCCAACTAAAATGATTGAGACAAAGGATAGGATAATACTCAAAGACATGCCCATTATAAGGAACTAGACTGATGTGTTCCTGTGATAATTTCCTGGTATTCATCCTAAAAAATAGGGTGAGTTTTCAATTGATCATATACATGGATTGTAACAATTGGGTTCTGATGACAACACAGACACCCACCTTATCATGGTTGTCAGGTCCTTGCCCGCTAGGTACCACCCATTTCCCCGACAGGCTGGTGGTCCCCACCATGGGGCCCACCCACATGCCAGACCGGATCTTATGAATAATGACAGTCTCCATAGGCAAAATCTTGTCCATCCTACTGTGATTTTCCTCACTCACACACACCCTAAAAAAACTTCCCAGAAGGTCACCCATCCGGATCACTACTCCAAGCCAAGCACACATAACTGTGGAGTTCTAATCAGGTAGGCTCCTGAAAAGGAAGCCACACCTTATTTATGTGATTCATATCATTTATCCATTTAACCCTTTATCATTCGGGAGTGTTATAATCACCCCCTTTAGAGGGAAACGTCTGGATTTTGGTCCCTTATAACTCAACCTAGGCAGTGCGCTGCACTTAAGGCCAGGTACCAACTTTGATACCCAATGTTACAACTTGTCCCAATGACAACAGAGACACCCTTCCTTAACATGGCCATCAGGTCCAAGCCCGCAAGTTATCATCATTTTCCCCGACATGCACGTGGTCCACACCCTGGGGCCCACCCATGTGCCCGAATGGATCATATGACTAATGACAGTCCCCATAGGCCAACACATGTTCTTTCTAGTGTGATTTGTTCTCAATCACACACACCCTGAGAAACTTCCAAGAAGGTCACCCATCTTAATCCCTACTCTAGGACAGGCACACTAAACTATGGTGTTCCAATCAGGTATTATCTTGAAAAAGAAGGTTCATCTTGTTGACGTGAGTCATATCATTTTGTCATTTAACCCTTTATCGTTCAGGGGTGTTATAATCACCCCCTTTAGAGTACAACGTCCTCATTGTGGGACCTTATAACTCAACCCAGGCAGTGCGATACACATAAGGATGGGTACCACTTTTGATACCAAATGGAACAACTAGTCTCGATGACAATAGAGACACCCCTACTTAACATGGCCATCGGGTCCTAGCCCGCTAGGTACCACCAGTTTCCCCGACATGCATGTGGTTCCCACCCAGGGGCCCACCCACGTGCCTGAATGTATCATATGACTAATGAATGTCCCCACAGACAACACATGTTCTTTCCAGTGTTATTTTTCCTCACTCAAAAACACACCAAGAAACTTCCCAAATGGTCACTCATCCTGATCACTACTCCACTCCAAGCACACTTAACTGTGGAGTTCTATTCACTTAGGCTCCCGGAAAGGAAGGTGAAACTTGTTGAGATGAGTCATATAATTTAGTCATTTAACAATTTATCGTTCTGGGGCATTACATGGATCAATACCCATATAAAATACACTTTATAGAATTAATAACATTTAGTTGGAGGAACTGAAGAAGAAGTTGTGAAAGAATCTGTACAAGTGTTTTATATGCGGGAGTACTCACCGTGGGTTGTGCCAATATTATTAGTCACAAATAAGGATGGATCAATGTGCATCATAATTTATTATCATGATCTCAAAAAAGTATGATAAAGAAAAATTATCCTCTACCATGTATAGTTGACTTATTCAATCAACTATGTGGGGCCAAGTATTTAAATTATGTGGATCTTTATTAAGGATATCTCCAAATAAAGGAAAGGAAGATATTCCCAAGACTACTTTTCAAAAGATTTATAGACAATATGAGTTCATGGTGATGCCTTTCGGACTCACAAATGTATCATAAATATTGATGGACTTAATAAATAGAGAATTTATATATTAACACAACAAAATTTATCTAGGATTTAGTGATGATGTTCTAATATACTCCCAAAGAAAGGAGGAATACCTAGAGAATTTGAATATTTTTCTAAAGACTTTATAAAGGGATATATTTTTTGAAAATACATTAAATGTGTTTTATGGATAAGGGATGTATCATTATTTGGGCTTTTTATCACCAGAAAAGGAATATTTGTGGACCCTTACAAGATAATGGAAATCAAAGAATGGCCAAGAACAACCTCTGCAATAGAGATGCATAGTTTTTTGACCTAGCTGAGTATCAAAAATGATTTTTTTTGAATAAATTCTCATAATTTAAAACCCTGAAACAAGATTTCCTAGATAAGATTAATGTTTTTTTGGACTAGTGAATGTGATGAATAATTTAAAGACTTAAAAATTAGGCTTATCATTGCACTGATACATACACTACTGACCAGTGGGGAAATCATTGTGGTATAGAATGATTCTTTAAAGAAGGTCTTAGTTTGAGTACTGATGAAAAATGGTAATTTGATAGCCTATGACTCAAGGTTGTTGGAAGTTAATGAGAAAAACTATCCCACACATGATCTGGAGTTAGACACTATGATCATTGTGTTAAATATCTGGTGGCATTATTTATATGTAGAGGAAGTGTGAGATATATACCAATCATAAGAGCATTATAGATATATTCACATATAAAGAGATTAATATGTGCCAAAGAGAATGGTTAGAGCTTATAAAGGATTATGACTGCTCAATCCACTACCATCCTGGCAAAGGAAATAAAGTGGAGGATGCTTTATGTAGAAATGATCATATAACAATATCAATGGTGAGAATTTGGAAGTATCCAATTTTATTAAAGTTTCAAAGAATGAACATGGGAATCATTATGTAAGAAATATCATCAATAATATCTCAAATTATTTTTCAACAATACCTTTTATAGAAAATAAAGGAATTTCAAATAAATTATTTTGAAAATAAAAATTGGTTTTATGCTATCAGAAATGAAAAAAATCCTCAGAGTTTAAAATTGAAAATGAATGAGTTGTAAGAATTATGCCACGACTATGTGCACCATCAAATTATGATGAAAAGAATGAACTTTTTATTTATTCACATAGCTCAAAAATATCAATCCACCAAGGATTCACAAATATGTATTAAGATCTTTGAGAGCACCATTGGTAGGACAATATAAAAAATATTATTTCTTATTATACATTAAAGTTTCTATTATATCATCAAGTGATGTCTTAAAAGAGAAATTATAAAGGGATAATGAAACCATTACCCATACCAACATGGAAATTGGAAAACATCACCATGGACATTGTCACTGCACATTAAAATAAATCCAAAGGAAATAATGATATAAGGGTTATTGTGGATCATCCATCAAAGATAACCCACTTTATCATAATTCAAGAGGGCTTCTTACTCGATCAAATTGCATATATATACATCAGAGAAGTGGTGAGGCCACATGAAGTACCATTATGAATTGTATCAGATCGATATCCTAAATGTACCTCCATGTTTTTGAAATGTCTCCAACAAGCTCTAGTCACTGAGATGATCATCTGTATGGCTTATCATCCTCAAACCGATGGCCATTATATGTAGAGTATTGAGACACTAGAAGAAATGTTGAGATTATGTGGAATGTATTTTAAAGGTGGATGGGGTCAACATCTTCCACCAGTAAAATTAGATTATAACAACTATTTACACTCAATCTTCCAAATGGATCCATATTAATCCATTTATAACAAAATATGTAGAACACCATCATGCTTGGATAATGTCGATGAGCGTAAGCTGTCAGGACCTGAAGTGGTCAATGAAATGATAGAAAATGTGACAAACATTCAAAATCATATCATGGAATCCCAAAGTTCCTTGAAGATATATGATTAAAATCATATATGATACATAGTGTTTGATATTGGTGAAAAGGTATTCTTCCAAATATCTTAATGGAAGAGAGTCATGAGATTTGGAAATAATGGAATGATAAGTCCCAAGTACATCATCCCATTCAAGATTCATGATCGGGTCGAATCCGTGACCTATTTTCTAGCACTTCCACCAATCATGTTTCAAGTATAGGATGTTTTCCACATATCTCTCTTGAGGAAGTACATACCATATCCCTCACATGTACAAAACTCAGATGTAATACATCTGGAAAATGATATCTCTTATGAGGAGCATTTGGTGAAGATCATGGACCATAGAGATAATTCTTAATGGAAAATACTACTCCTATGTTCAAAGCACTATTGCGGATCCATAAGTATTAAGAGGAGACATGGGAACAGAAGGAAGGAGTGGAGAAGAAGTACCCTCACATGTTTTCACCTTAGCTGGAAAAATGAAATTTCGTTGGTGAAATTTGATAAGGGAGGAATAATGTAATGACCCAACATTTTATCAATGGAACATAAATTATTATAATTAATTTATATCGTATAATGTTATTAAATCACATAGTGAAACCAAAAAATATTATAAAAGAAGAAATAATAAAATAAGACGTATTTATAGAAATTAAGGAACCCATACCTTTGGATTAGTAATGTGACCATTAGGAATAGTAATCTATCCATTATAATAGTAAACACCACCTATGAATGTATTAATAATATTTATGTATTTAATAAATGAAAATATGATATATATATATCATGAAATAAGTAAATAAATGTTTTTAAAAATCATAAATTAAGTGTTGGTATTTTTAGGAAAAATAAATATTTATTTTCAATTTTATAATTAATAAATTTTTTTAAAAGAAAATTTACTTTCATAAAATAGAATCATATAATAATATTTTTTATTATAATTATAATATAATTTAATGAGGCCTTAATTAAAGTGTCATAAAATCTATTATAAATTAAAATCTGTATTTTTTTAATAAATAATGAATTTAATTAAAAATTAAATTTCTCATATTTAGAAATTTATTTTCTTAAAATTAAGTCCATTTTTAAAATATACACAATGAAAAAGTAATGGGGTGATATTTTTGATTTTTACTAAAATAGTGGAATTTTTGGTGAATAGTGAAATACTGTAATTTTCTGTATTTAACATTATAAGATAAATACATAAATTTTTGAGTCATGGATGATGCATTGTTTAATTAAGAACCCATTTATTCAAACTCACCATCACTAGTTACTATAATTAATCACAATAATCAACACCATTTATAGTCTTCCAGAAAAATAATAAACCAATGAATCTAAAAATCAGAAACACCCCTCTCTACCCATTACAAATACCAAACCATGCCACATATTCTTCAAAAACATATAAGATTTGAATCTTGATATTATTATGCATAATGCCTTTCCCAATCATATTTTCCACATTGTAGTGTTTCTAGTTTCACCGAAATACGAATCCCAAGAGCCTTTAGAAGGTTCTCAAGGAGATGATATTCAGGAGGTAAAATCAATATTATTTCTCTTTTAAATTCTGTCATTATTATACATTATCATAAACTATCCTATAAAAAACAACATTATAACTACAGTATCACATAAATAATTCAGTTTTATTATTTAAAAGAAATACCCATCATCAAATCTCTTCTCTTACCCTTTTATCTTAAAAGGAAAATTGTCGTTCGTGATATGTCAATTCATCATCTTCATGGGCCATGTTTTTTTTAAATTACCACCATCAAGGATTTTTATAAAATAGTCTTATTGTTAAATAATACTATAATATGTAAATTATAACTAGTTTCATGTTCTGGAACTAATATAAATACATAATATTAAATAATAATACAAAAATATAGTTTGATGATCGAAAAACATCCTAAATAATATAAATTTGTATCATTAATGTTTTATCAAATTAATCATCCTCATTTTAAAAAATAAAATTACATATCACACCATTATAAAATATGGGAGTATATTAATTACATTTCATTCCAATTATGAAGTTTTACTTCCATTTGTAAAGAGCTCCCATAATTAAACTCAAGGGAACTAACCATAAAACCACAAAAGGAAAGCTCATGGAATAATGAAATTAAACTTTATAACTCATATAACATTAAGTAAATGAACTTAATAAAATTATAATAAATCGTATATATGTTTAATAGGTTATTAATTAAATTATTAATTAATCAAATTTTATCATCCAGGAGATTATGTGCAAGTACATAACACTTTCAAACACAAGTCCGACGATCTTTCCAAACCTCCAAATTAATATTGGGTTTTTCTTTTTCTTTTTTAACACAAATCTGTTTATTAATTATTATTATAAAATTCTTTTACAGTTTTTGTACATGTTTAAAGGTAATTAATCTAGGTCAAAGCATCCATTTTTTATGGGTAAATACATATTTTAGTATGTTCCCTTCTCAATTCCTCCAAATAAGAAAAGCTGATTAAAGAGAACTTCAAAATTTATTACATATTTTCAAGTGCACTCCATATTATATATTAATCAAATGTGTTTTTATAAAATAACTCAATTTATCATGAAAACCAATCTTTTTTCATTTCTATTTTTTTTCAAACAATTATTCCTTCATTATTTTTAATGTATATTTATTCTTTTCTCTAAAACCACACTTAAATGAATCATTTTTAATGTTATCCAACCACTATCATTATATTTCTAAATTATGTTTGGAATTAATATTCAATATCTACTATTATTTATTCCTTTTTGATTTTACAAGAATGATATAAATCCCTTATTTTATGGATACCATTTTTATACTCCCTTGATTATGCTTTATGACATGATTACAATAACCATTTCTTTCCTTGGGTAGACATTTTGTTTATACCTTATGTTTGATTCTTTATGTGGAACACATATTCAAGAACATGTAATAGTTTTTGTTACTAAATAGTTCTCTAATTCTTTCATTAATGTTTAGTCTCATGTGACGTCATGTATGGGATTAGGGAGTAATCCTAATCCAATATGAGACTTTTTCCACCATGTGATATAGTCTTGGTAGTTACCCATGACTCATGTTTATGTCATATTATATGTTGTTGACACATTACTATGTTTCCATGATCATATGATTCCTTGTTTTATGTTCTATGAACCCATATGATTATTCCTATTCCATTCCTTTTATGTTATCATGTTACGCCTTCTGACTCATGTGTTATGCATTATTCCCAAGATTATTCCATTACTGTGCTTTCTAGATCATCACTATTTTCTATTTATTATCCAGGTTATCCTATATAGATATATGATATCAATAAATGTTATAAGTCCATTATGAATGAAAAATAATGACATGGTTTTTTTTTCTAGTTCCATGTTTTCAATTTTATGTACCTAATTTTTAAATACATTATACTTTACAATCCTTAGTTTGTATTTAATTGATAATTATCCTTAAAATCATGTAATAATATTGGTAAAAGGATAAGATGACTATAAAAAATGGCCCAAGAATAAATACCTATATCATACAATCAATTCAATAAGAAAAGTGGTCAATGATGAAGATAACCAACACATAACTCAAGAAAATCACATTCCATACCACAATAAACATAAAAGTCAACCTCCAGGAAAATATTTCCCAATGAATAATGAAATGAACATGAATAAAATCATAAAATGATCAAAATGAAGCATGAAATTATAACAATATCAACTGAAATGGAGAAGAAGAATGAAATCCTACTTGAGATAAGAGACACCACCAATACGGGGATCAATTTCCAAGGAAAATGATCCATATAGAGTGAAGTTCCCCATAATAACTAGGGAGATATACAAGGCTTTAAGAGAGTATATTGTACATCAAAAGAGAAAATTTTCATACATAAAACATGAAAAAACCATTTGTCATGATCCATTCCTAACATGAACCATTTTCATGATGATAATTTCATGTTTTACGAGATATGATGAAAAATGTATTGGCTCGGATTAAAAAAAATTATTCTTACCATTTAATTACATCAACCAGATTCATGGATATTAAACTTTTCACATACTAAACTGCATCACAAAATCTTACCTAAAAATAATTAATGACATGTAACCCATTCACGATATGAATGTGTCAAGAAGGAAGGGAACACTCTATATTCTAAATGGAACTTCTTGATCCTTTGACACATTTATACCTATACTCCACTAATTCCCCAAACATACATCTCTATAATTTAGATCAATTTCCAAAGAAAAATATCCCCATCCTTGAAAGGAACGGAATAATCCTAAAAGGGAATGGAATAGAAAGAGATTGAAAAGATATTATTGAAAGAAGGTTATAGGATGTTATGAACTCCCCAAAAAAATAAATTCCATCCCTGAGAAGTTATGTGGATGAATGGTGCTCTTGAAAAATGATATTCTAAAAATCCCCCACTAATGCTTCTGCCTCCCAAGTCTCTTGAGCAAAAGATCTGTGTCTCCACAGTACATTGAGTAAGTATAAATAATTCCCACAAAAGACTGTCACCTAATAGTCAATGATATCCACCGGTTTATCAAAAATTAAAATGTTTGGATCTAACGTAATCTATTACCAACTAAAAACATGATAGGGATCTATATGATTTTTATTGATATGAGATATATGGAAAACATCATGCATACCCATCAATTGAACCAATAATAAAAAATAGTAAGAAATATTTTAAAGCCTCTAAGTGACCTAAAATGGTCCAAAATATCTCAGAGTCTACTTCACATGTTTTCCAAGTCGATGGTGACCCAACTGTAGAGAAACAATCAATAAAACCAAGTAACCTAGAGAAAAATAATATGGATAGTGTTGAAAATAAAAATATGATTTATGATGAATCTGATATATAAATATATTCCAACTTTTATCCTGAATACTTAACATGTTCTCCTTAACATGAATCGATCCTACCAAAGAGGCCTCACCCACTAATTCCTAAAAAAAGATTTGAACTACACAGGAGAACATACAGAGACTCAAAGGGATTCATTATGATTGAAGATTAATAATTATTGTTAGACGAAAAGTGAAGTATTCCTAGAATGATATTTTTTTATCCACCATAATTCAAGACACATTCATAGATCATATCCACCAAAACCAAAATATTATTCTATCTTTAACCATATGTATGTGGATGGTATGTTTTACATAACTTGAACTGAGTCCCTATCACCTCACAGAGACTCTACCATAACCATGAGGTAATCCTAGAATCCATTACCAATATAAAATATATGGGAACCCCATTTAACCTCAAAATATCTTGAACATAAATCTTACCCTGGCCTGTAACAATACCTATGTCTCTAATCATAATGAAATGGGTAACATTATAAATCAACCAATCACCAGCTAGATTGAATTATTACCTTAAGAAGTTCAAGTTAATCCAAAGAAAAATCACATGAACACATCACCCCATTTACAAAATATAATAAGAAGATGCTAGAGAAAACTAGAAGGTTTTATATGCTTTGATATTATCTATTAGTAGGTGTAACCATGGTACACATAATCTTGAATGTCACATTGCATACCCAACCAATAGAATCCATGTCTCTTGTCATGATACATATTCATAGGTAATCATATGAATGGAAAAAAAATTAATAAATTCAAAAAAAAATTATCCCCTTGTAGATTCTGAGAAGGAAATCCAATCCCCCAAATAGAGAATTCTATTAGAGGGGATAAAATTACCAGAAATGATCTCCCAACCAAAAATAGTTTCTCGTATTTCTCTAAAATAATCATCCTACTTCAAAACCTATATATTAGACTAAAGAAAATATAATGACAACTAAATACTAGTTAGAGCAATACAAAAAACCTCTTTATTTTCAATATGCATCCAAGTGAAGAGTCACATAAGGATCCAATCTTCCTTCAATTCTAAAGTACCCTTATATAGTAATTTTCTACTGAGAGCATATGTAATGAAATTCTTATTTACTAGGTTATAGGTGAGGTCAATGTAAAACAATTTATGTACTCCACCCACTATCTCTATCTAAAACTAATGTATTTATGGGAAAATATAAAACTCATATTTTTATGGTCGAAAAAGAATACAAACCTTTCCCTTAAGAGATAATGCCCCAAAAAATTATGAAAATACATAAATGTAGAATTTAATATATCATGAGTTGGGAAATTCCTTTCACGAGTCCATATATGATGTGATCCATATGCTATAACATGATTATCATTTATAAGAACACAAATCAAAAAGGAACCAAAATCATTGCAGGATATAATATACCCCATACTAGGATCAGGTAGGATCAAAATATGGGCATATTTTAGAATAAATTTAAACTCGTTAAAAGAAGACTATATTGTTCATCCCATATGAATTTCACAACTTTGTTAGTGGTAAAAGTTAATGGTGACACCAACTATGAGAAATCCTTAAAGAACTATCAATAGTATCTAGAATGACTGAGGATGCTCTAAATCCCAAAGACATTTTTTTTGTCTTTTCATATCACAAGAAAACCTTAATCATATTAGGATAAATTGATAATAAATTCATAGTGATCACATTCCCAAATAACATCAATTCATAGATCCAGAAACTAAATTTTAAAGGATTTGTAGACAAATGGTGACTCCATAGTATATCCAAAACTAAACCCAAATGTTACTCTTGACCTCACTCAAATATCAAACAAACCAAAATATCATAGAAAACACTCCCTAATAAGTTTTTAAGTACTCATGAAATATTTGTTACCTAAAATTCATAAAAACAATAGAAACCTTAATCAAACTAAAAGGTGTCACAATATATTCATAAGGGTCATAACTGCTCCTGAAATCCATATTTGGAATATCATACTCCTAAACTCTAAGTTCATTATAACACAATAGAAGATAGATATTCAAAAACATCCCCACCTGCCTGAACTGGTAAAAAAATATTCCACATGTGGAAAATGATACTTATTATTAACCATAACCTGATTTGACATCTAATAGTCCATGAAAAATTGATGTGATCCATTAGTGTTATTGAAAAAGGTCATTGGGGATTCCCATGGAAAAAAATTGAGGGGAACAAAAACATTCATAATCTGATAATCTAATTGAATCTTGATCCCTTTTCACTTCGCTGGTTCCATACCATAAGAGGGTATCAAGATCAGTAAAAAGTTTAACATCTAGTCAATCGTAAACTCTACATTAGACTTTGTAGGAAGACTAGAGAATTTATCTAGGAAGACATCGAGAAAATCCATAACAATAGATGGAATATTACCAAAAAAAAGAAACTTTATTATGCTTAATGGTAACAACAGATATCAAAATCATGATCTTTGGGTGGAAAGGTCCTACATGATGAGGCCTCAGATCCCTATATTATTGAAAAACTATAGAGATTCCATCATCCAAAAAAATATGTCAAGATGATAATAAAAATCAACCTCTTCATGTGGAGAAATAATCCAATTCTTCCCAATGATGATGTTTAAAAGATCCATATCAGGAATGAAGAAAACTCAGACTTACTCCATATAGATATGAACAAAAAACAAGAAGGACATCGAAAACTCTACTCTTTCCCCTTCCAAAATGGTGTCTCTAAATCCATAACACTGTAAATGACCTCTATAAAAAGTTTAATAATATCCAAAAAATGGAATAAATAAACATGTGTGAGGAATAAATATTGAATAAACAAGCCACTATATAAGATATAATAATGATGGTAACTCTCACTAGTACTAGGCGCGCATCAACCATATTTGGAAACTCGTATACTATGTGAATGTGATTCAATATTTTGTACTATGGATGGAGCCTAGTAGTCCTTGAAGTGTCATACTGTACCATAGTATCCTTTGTTGCCAATGATCCCTGACCATAACGAGGAAAAACATTGCCTGGATAAATTTTTTTAAATGTATGTAGCAGCCCAAAACATTACACATAATTTTAAGAAGACGAAAATAATGTTGGGTGTGTTCAAAATTTTCACATTGATATCCATTCGAGGGAACACTACATGATATAACTGACGGTGTAGAGGACAATTTATGCTGAGAACTACCTCCACCATCTTTGAAAAGATCTTCCAACTTCCTCTTCATTCCCCGTGCATGACTGAACATACTATTGGGTGAAAGATAAGGGTTATAATTTCCAACCGTGCCTTCCATATCCATTTATGCCATCATATATCATCCTACCATATCTTCATATGTAGAAATACTCAGCAGAAATACCTATGAATTGATATCGAGTTTCAATACTTGTATCTAATTCTGAGCCTTAAATTGATCATTTGTTAATTAAGCTTGTGAAAAACTAACCATATCTGTTAATGATTGGTGTACAATAATACTGACTGATCTCCCTTATATAAGAAGAGGAACTCTTGAAACACCACTATCATCAAATACTATGTACAAAACTACTAAAAGATGAGGGTCGGGAAACACTTACTGTCCAATCCAACATTTCCATCTTCATGTACTATATAATCCCACCATCCCTTGATGGGAACCTAGAGTATGAATGTTGTGAAAATAAACTCAATATTCTCATGTGTATCCATGAATTTAAATAACGAATCGATATTTTCTATACAATCCTCTTATTTTTAATGTTAATTTCTACCTCTAATGGATGGTGGACTCTCATTTAATAACTCATGTGATTGATCCTTTCCTCCAAAATCTTCTAGTTACATCGCAACAACTATGTTTTGGAAATTTGGTATATTCTTATCCATGGTACAAACTGTAATGCTGATATCTTTGATAATATTTTGATCTATACGTGGTTTCTTTTAGAATAATCTACCACACCCACATGATTAACCCATGGAGGACATATTAGAGGTTGACTACCAAATAGATGAAATGATAAAATAATAGATTAATACATGTTCAAATAGGAAAACCATAATTATATATTCAGATAATGATAAAAACTCAACATTGGAGACAAAAATCCCAACATCCCATGATAATATGAGTATCTGCATGGAATGATTTGGAAGACACTCACCACAACCTACCTATCATGTCATGACAACCTTCTATATAGTTTATAAAAAAATCCCAGAAAATTAATATTGAGAACAAACCAAGAATATGATACAAAATTCTAACAAACTGACCTGGTAGACCCTCTTGAAATAGAAGCCAACCCATTCCATGACATACCCAAATGGTGTTAGTGATCCCCATAGCCTGGAGACTATCACCCGGGTATTAGAAAAAATAGTATGGAACTATTTCGACCAAGATGGTGTATACAATACCGGATATATATATACCCAATATTATTTATAAATAATTGAATAAAAGAATAGTAAATATATTACATAGAAAAAAATAAAATAGTAGAAGAAATAAGACTAAAAATTATTAAATCAATACCCAAGGTACATGTCCAACAGAAATGTCAACTATGACTAAAGTTACTATTCCATGTGATAGCATGGGAAAACACCCATAATCTTGCAACCATCTTTTTGGAGATATAGTAGACAGTTATCGCACCACCTCACTGTGGTTCTTTCCAATTCCCTATATCAAAAGAAATAATGAGGTCTATGTACTATCAAAGGGGGTGCGTAATTGTCTTAGTAGAATTCCACCAATGTAGTCTATAACAATTCTCTATAAAAAAATGAACATGATCAACATTAAATTAAAAAAAACAATGATATTAAGTTAAATTAAATTATATCAAAATCATGGTAAAACATTCCCCCTTTTTCCATAGTTCTAAATAATTATGGTAAGACAATTTTTTTATCATATCATGTATATAAATCCTTACAAAGAAGGAAAAATATATAATATCAAATAAAAATATGTACAAAAAAAAGCATAGAAAAACCATGCCAAGGATCACTATAAGTCAGGATCGCTAAAACACTCATTCCCTCAATGTAGACACTAGAACATCAATCACCATAAAATATTCATCGAATATAGATAGGAGAGGAACATATCAAAAAGTGAACATCCCTACAGTGTTTATCAATTTTCTATAACAACCGGCCTAGGTTTCATTGCAACACACTATTACTGAACCTCATAATGGTTTCAATGAATGAGTCATATTGTTACACCTTCCACCTAAGTACTCATGCCTTCCCATATGCAATATTTTCTATACAATTTCCTCAAAACCATGATGTGAAAACAATTTCATAAATCCATATCACAATGTTTTGAAAATAACTTTTCCATTTTCAAAATACACCAGGAAAACCATATTTTCTCAAAACCCATTAACACACACACAAATCGATATTCCAATTTTATTTATAAAAAAGGTATAAAACCAGACAATTCATGTTTCTTCCAACAAAGAGTGGAAAAATAAAAAACTACCTCTAACTCATGTCACAGACACCCTCGACGGAATCCAGCAACACTAGAAGAATAATAAGACAAAAATGGAGGCCCTAGAATTATTTCCCATATATTAAAATTAATTCAACTAGAAAAGTGTCTACTAGAGAAGATAAACATAAACCTCTAGAAAATTGGTCACCACACCACAACCAACACAAGGGTCATTCGATAGGATAAAATCACCCAAAAAATCTTGAAATGATTATCAAAAACTTCACCATAAGATCAATGGATCGGAAATCGTAGTGCTGTTATTTTTTCATGATTAAAGTGAATGAGGAAAATGAAAGGATACATACCAGGGAGAAGTTTCACCACCATCACAATGATGAATCACTGAACAAAAAAATAAAGAAAGAGTGAAGTTACCCAAAAACTCATAGGAGAGATCCTAGGTATCAAGAGATAAGACTTAATTTCAAATAAGAAATGATTCATACATGCAATGTGCTAAAAACTACAGGTCTTAAGCCATGCATGACATGGACCAATTTTAGGAAGTGTATTCTGAATTTTACAAAATATTCATAAAAATTATTCATATAAGATTAAAAATACTTAACCCATCAATTTCATGACATGGACTAATGTAATGTATTATAATATTTTAATTCCCTTCACATGTTTGTAAAATCATCTTGACAACTTATTCATGACGTGTAACCCATTCATGATGTGAATGTGTCCAGTAGGCAGTGATCAATCGAGAATTCTAAATTTACCTCTTAATCCATTGGAACATTTATACACAAAATCCACTAATTCACCCAATATAAATAACTATATTTTAGGTTTCCTTCCAAAAAAATACTCCCTATTATCAATGGCCTGAAACACACCAAAATGAGAATGGAACATAAGGAGAGAGAAGATGTACTTGAAAGAATGTAACAATATGTTACAAAATCGCTAAAAAACTCTTTCCAAAACTCACTTATATATATCTTAGTGAATCTTTCCTTCCCAAAATAGCAATATATGAAGGATTAAAGGAATGGTTTCGATGGGGATAACCATGGAAAAGGTAATAATCTTAACCTAATTTTTTCATGTTTCATTCTTCTTAGACCACCTCTAAATATAATATATACATATAAATATAACGACATAATTATAATTAGTATACTGAAATTTTATTATTTTTGTGTAAATATCATTATCTATCTTATTTATATCCCCTGGAAAATGAAAAATTCATTATGTTATGCACAAACACATTCCTTTATGGGTGACATATTTAATTTTACATCACTTCCCTACAAAGCTAGTTATAAATTTGACTTAAATGAATGGAAATGATATTTATATCAAAATTATGATTCTGTAATTTTAAATTGTACTTTATATAATTTTTTTTAATAAAAAATTGTCATCATAAAAATTTAATTATCTAGAATGGAAATACCAAGACACTATATATGTAATAACTTCTTACAATTATCTACCATTTATATATTTCATCTACCTATTCTTGCATATGATTTATCACATTAATAACATGTTTTTTAATTCATTAAGTTTATATAAAAGTGATATTATTACTGTACCATAATATTTTTTTCATTCGGTCATTATAATGTGTTCTTATTTTATTCAGTTTTAAAACCTACATGGTTGATGTTATAATATTTATGTCATGAATGATTAAGAAAAATAAAATAATGTTAATATTATATATTGATGATAATTTTCCAATGATTTAATGATTATATAGTGGTGGAATATCCAATATAAAAATATAAATAAATGTGAAAAATCATGGTTAATTTTAACTCTAAAAAAATATTATGAAGGAAAATTAATGAAGAAGTATATATTTCATCACCTATTAAAATCCATTATTTCAAGAATGATATTAAATATATACCGTGACACACATATATAACTTACAGAACAATTTGACAAGGAATATTTTTCCCTCATTAGGATAGCAGATATGTTTTTGAGATTTTGAATTGAAGGACCCCAAAACAAGACACCAGAAATATACTAATTTAGAAAATTAATTAAATGAGAATAAAAATTAAATAGAAGTAATAAAAATAATAATAATTAAAAAGTGTTTGAAATAAGAAAAAATTAATATAAATTTATTATTTAGGAGTGGAGAAGATGTACAAAGTTATTTGGGACTTGAGGAAAGGGACTTTTCTTTTAAACCACATTTAAAATGTTTTCATGTTATCCTATAGACACTTTCACTAAAATATTGACATTATTTCGATATTTTTTATATACATTTCAATGTTCTCATGAATTCATTTTCTTTAATATTTTACTATTTTTAGAAATGTTTAAAATGTAATATTTTTTTATATTTTCTATATATGTCCCTTTTGAAATTCATTATAATGGTCTGAAAATAATGTATTTAATTTCTACTTTAGGAATGTATTTTCTTTCCTTCATTATATTTATTAGATATGAATAATAATTTTTAATTTTCCATGGTTTTTCAATGTAAATTCAATTCCAATTCTTCTATGATTTTTTTTTAAATATTTATCAAATTAAAATATATTTCCGTTTAATTTAGTGGATAACTATATATTCTATTGAGTATGGGATGAAATGAATGTTTTCATGAGTTTTTGATAAAATTTAAAGATCCTATTTATTTTATTCTTGTTATGGTTTTTAGATATTTTATATGATGATGGGTGGGTCTGATATATCCCTCCAATATAAAAGGTAATTTGGATATACTGAACTTGATATATGTTACTCCAACAAAGATGATGAAATTATCTAATTAAGTAGTTCTCTTATGATATTGCGATGGAATTAACTTGGTAGTATTTTATATTATGAATTATTTTTCATTTAAATGGTCATGTTATTCCATTAAAAGAGTAATATGAATATGATGTGTCAAATAAACATTAGGATTATATTTTTACCTTAATTCAGGAGTTAATTTTTTTTAAATCAATTGGGTGATGAATTTAATATTAAGAGTAAGGGATTATTTAAGCTCAACGTTTATTATGTAGAAGGTAACCTTTATCATGAATTTTAATTTTTTCAATGGAATAATATGTTTCATTTATTTTTTCTATCCCTTACTGATATCTATTTTATAATCCTAGGGTTTAAAATCATTTTACAAGCTTTTTTTATGTATACAGACTCTTGGAAGGTCAATCGTTTATTTATAAAAACTCACTTTGAAAGAATAAATTGTTTCATTAATGAAACATGAATTCCAATATAAAAATATGAATTTGTTGAAAAAAGGTTAACTATGTGGAATTGTATTATTTTTAAATTTAATGGTTTTACTAATTCTCTAAAAATATAAACCTAAATGGTAATGGGAATATAAAATATCAAAATCTTTTCTATAAAACATCTAATTCTGTGTCAATTACATATGAAATATTATATTTTTAATTTGATCAGATTTTAGAATATTTTAGAGGTTAAGATATTTATAAGGATAAAAAATACGGTAATATTTATTTAGGGTCATATTATCCTAATTTTATTGATTACTGTTGTTATTTACATGACACTTCCTAGAATTTATGTCATTTTTTGAATTTGTTTCCATAGATGTAACATCTTGAATTAAGTATAATTGAAACTAATTGATAATATCTTTCTGAAAGAGAAATCAGAAATGGTTAGAGTTAGACTTCAGTATTTTGGGGATATTTTAACTCAATTAAAATATTCTATAAATAGTGGTACCCATGAAAATAATCAATCAATTTTTCTATATAGAAACATATCAATAGTATATCATTTCATGAAACAACACCTTTTCACTTTTAGAATATCCTTAATCCCAGTTGTATTTGATTGATGTATCAATTATTTAGAGAATACATTTGAAGTCTTGGGTTTTTTGGAGAATCTTTAAGAAACTCGGGCTATTTATCATCTTCAAGGTGAAGTTGATCATTGGTGGTATTTTATTATGAATATAAAACTAAGTAATAACAATTATAGAATCTAATGGATGGTATTTTATTGTATTTTATATTAATATATTTTTTAATGTTCTTCTCCTTAAAATGGATTGGTAATTTATTGAGTTAAAGTAGAGGGAGGACATAATTAATTATTTTGAAGAATTTTTTTTCATATTTGTTAGGTATGAGCTAGAATTTATTTTGACTCTGTAAAGTAAAAAATGACATATTTCACTCTATTTTGAAACCATTTTATGAAGGTCTTTGGTATATTTCAAATTTAAAATTTATGATGAATTTTATTATGGTAATAAGGTTGAGATTTTGTTTTGTCTTGTATGGATCTTATGAAAAGAAGGATAAAAATATTACTAGGTGACATATATTTGTAAAATAGTTAAAAATGAAATATGATGTTAATAATGTTAATGTTTATTATTATAATAATTTTAGTAAGAAGAATTTTGTGGTGTTGCTGATAGGATCGGGGAAATTCTATCTGTGTTGTAAAATTTGAAATGTGCCTCATGATTAAAAAGATGTTAGAAATGGGAATTGTAAAAAACATAATGGTAATAAAGAAGACAAATGTTTGAATTGAAATCATATGGGTCATTATAAAATTTCAATTTCAAAGATATGTATGAAAGGAAAAAAGCATCAATATCATAAGTACAAAGGTGTGGAAACATAATTTACTACTACTATGGAAGATGTTCTTCCATAAAATGAAATGGGGACATGTATATTACTTATATTATCAAATTAAGAAAAAAATATTTTTTTATTATAGATAAATATATTCTATTATTTCTCATATGATTTCTAGTAAAATGTAAATACATCCTCAAGAAAAGGAAAACAGAGCATTTGGTAAAAACTCATGGTGGATATATTAAATCAATAAGGATTTATAGGTATCTCAAAACACTTATCTAGGTAAGTGGTTTTCTAGAAAAATACTATTATCTTACACATAGTATATTTTGATGTTATTTTAGGCATGGATTATCTATTTGTTTATGCTTTTATTATAAATTATCAATCCAAAAAATTAATAATAAATTTTCAGAATGAGTTTCTATTTATATATAGGAATTATTATATACATTTGATAACAAATCAAGAATTCAAGATGTTTATTAAATATGGAGGTGAATGTTACCTTGCACATATCATTGAAAACAGTAACTATTCAACCTAGTTATGTTTCTATGGTAAATGAATTTTTAGATATATTTCCAAATAATTGTCTAAGTGTTATTTCTAATTTGAAGGTTTAATTCACCATTGGATTAGTTCTTGATTATATGGTAATTTTAAAAATATACTTATCGAATAGATCCAATGAAACTATTAGAGATGAAGATAAAATTATAAGAACTACAAGATAAGGGTTCCATATATACTGGAACTTCACCATGGGGTGATATTATTATTTTTCTTAACAAGAATGACTATTTTATGAGGATTTAAATTGATTATATAGCACTCATTAACATTAATATTAAGAAAAAGAAACCATTCAATCAAATTATTGAGTCATTTGATGTGGTTTAGGGAGCTCAGTATTTTTCAAAGATTTACCTTAGGTATAAATATCATTAGTTGATGGTAACTGGAAAAGAAATTCTGAGGGTTTCATTTTGAAATTTAATGGCCATATTGAGGTTGTAGTTATACCCTTTAGGTTAAAAAAATAGCCCATTGCATTTAGGGATATGTTGAATAGTGTTTTCCATGAGTAATTGGATAAAAAATTTTGGGTGCTCATTGATGATAATTTTTATTTTCTAATAGTAAATAGGATAATGAGAATCATTTAAGGATTGTTCTATTGTCCCTTAAAAAAGATGTTTTTTTTAAAATTTCGTAAATGTGAATTTTTTTTATAGATTTCATTCCTTGGGATTATTATAACTAAATGAAGTATAATTGTTCATCCTAATAGAACTCATGTAGTGTGATAATGTATAATACCATTAATGTATTTGATTTTCAAAATTTTCTTAGACAAAATGGTTATTTTCGATGTTTTATTGAGAAAATTGCTCTATTATCTAACCTACTAATTAAGTTATCTCAAAATGGTGTTAGATAATTTTTTTCAAAGGGATTTGATTAATGTTTGAAGGAATTAAGAAAAATATTGGTTAATTCTCAATTATTTTCCTTATCATAAATAAAATGTGTGTTTTTTATTTATAATTTTTCTTTATTGATGGGATTTTTTTGCGTTTTTATGCAAAATGATTTGGTAATTTCTTTTTTATCATGGTAGTTTAAGTACCATGAGAAAAATTATCCAAATCAAGATCATTATATTGTGGTGGTAATTTTTTAATTTTAAATTTAAAGGATTCATTTTTATAGAGAAAAATTTGATGTATATAAAGAACATAAGAGTTTAATGGATATTTTCAATCAAAAAGAGTTGAACATGTGGCTAAGAATGTGGTTGTACGTTATAAAGGATTATCATTATACAATTCACTATCATCCGAGTAATGGAAATAGAGTAGTATATTATTTTACTCAAAATAATAACTTATCATTTACCATGATATGTTTGGAAAATGATCCTTTAGTTAATCATATAATGAAACTAGAAATTAATGTTTCATTTCCAAAAATCGATATTCCTTTGGAAAATGTATCGGTACAATAATCCTTGTTTGAAAGACATGAGTATTCTCAAAAGGAACATAATGATTTCTAAATGAATGTAGAACTAGTTAAATATGAAAAATTCCTTTTGATTAATATTGATAAATAATATGTTCATGATTTGGAAAAAGGTTAGGTGTACTGAGTGACACACAGTTGAAAAAGTGATCATTGAGTGAGGCTTATATCTCTCTATATTTTTTTTCATCATGGCGTCACTAATATTTAAAAAGATATTTGAGAATATTATTTTTTGGAAGGTATGAAGAAATATATTTTAGACTATAGCTTAAAATGTTTGTATTTCCAAAAAGTTAAAGCTAAATTACAAATACTGAAGGGGTTGATTCAGTAATTTTTAATTAAAAATAGAAATGGGAGCATATTTCTATGGATATCATGGTGGTATTACTGAAAACATCTTAAGGAAACAATGAAATATGGTCTATTGATAACTATTTTACTAAATATTATAATTTTATTCTGATTTGATACGATTTGTATTTATATTATGTTTATCAAATTCTACTTAATGATATAGTAATGTGACAAAGAGTTACTCTCCCTCTCCCTCTATCTTATATTTGGTTTTGATAAAAAAAATTACACCTAATTTTTGGAAGGTACTTTAAAAGACATGGGATACTGAGTTATGTCTAAATATAGGTTCTCTTTCCCAATATTATGGGAAATTATAGTGAAAAAATTAAACAATGGATGATATAGTATTGTCTTAATCATTTAAATATTATGGATGTTGGGATTAAAACTTTTAATTGGTGGAATTTTCTTATAATAATACTTTAATTTCATGTATAAAAATTGTACAATTTGAACCATTACATAGAAATATATTTGGACCCTAAATAATTGGGATAAAGTTAGTGATAGAAAATTATATAGACCTAAATTATTAGAATGTATTCTTGAAAATGCCAACATAATTCACCAATATATGAGGGATCTCAAGAAGGAAGACGAGATCTATTTATTACCAAATTTAGGATAATTTATTTGGCATATTGGAATAATTTTCAAATAATATATCAATGAAAAGTTTTGATGTGTTTTAGACATGAGAAATTAAACACATGTTTTATTGATTTCTATGAAATTATGGGGAATGTGTGATTAATTTCTTATAAATCATCTATCACGACCCGACCAATGATAGGGCTAAAGACGTAGCTACCCAAGCCCGTCTCCATATTTTAGTGGTGGAGACAAGTGTTGAAAGGAATATCCTATTTGGTATGCCTTTTTATAATTTACATGTATGCACACACCCTAAAATATCAATTTAGAAGTGTGGAGGGATAATAGTAAAAATACAAAATACCAAAAAAGTAAAACAAGCATGAAAAACCTATACAATGTACTATTATACAACAGTAAAAACTGAAAAGTAAAGGGTGAAATGCCTGACCAACCAAAAATATATCCCAACAAGAATAAAATATTAAAGTAAACCACCAAGAGAGCCCAGCTCCAAATCTTCAAGCTATGACCACCGTATGCGCTCCAAAAGAGCCAATATCCCTAAGCACATATGAATTCACCAATTACCAGACGTCTTCAATAATAAACATGCCACATACTGGAAAAATTGCCATGTTGAGTATATATATACCTAGTAGTATTTCCAAGAAGATGAATGGTGAGGATTTAACAGATAAAACATGAAATATAAAGAAAATAGAATAGTCCATATGATGCAACTCAACCCAAGAAAGAGAAATAGTTTCCACCTTATGCGGTTCAAAACACCCATTATCCCTAAGAACATCTGAATTTACCAACGACCTACCAACAGATATAATAGACACGCCACATGTAGCAATAAATGTAGGGTTGGGTATATGCGTACCTTGTAGTATGCCCTAGAAGTTGAATGGTGGGGAATTAATAGATAAAACATGAAATAGAAAGACAATATAATAGTACATAAATTGAAGCTAAACCAAATAAAGAGAAATATTAACCTCATTCAAGAATAGAGGGATCAACCCAGTGAGTAGATAAATTACATGTTGGGTCTTTTCCACATATAAAGGAGATTAAACACATCCAACCCTGAGAAGCTAAAAAAATAATGCCTGTGGAATACCACATGCATCTTCACATATTATGGAACAAGAGTAACTATATCCAAAGTTATAGATAAAGATGTATATATATTCTCAATAAAGGAACCCTAAATGATAGAGAAATGATATATTCATCTTATAGCTCAACATAGGGAGAAGTGTTTCCAGTAGTTCAAATGTATATCAACAATGACCAGCATCTCACATGCATTCTCAGATGTATCCCTCAATGTCAAGCCACACCTCGTCATTGTGATTCAATGTCAAGGGTCCAAAATTTCTAGGTAGAGTACCCAAACCTTTGTATGACAAGAGGGGTCCACTAAGACAGTCAATCGAGGACCCATGCTCTACCTAGTAGTAGGGTTCACATTGGTCATCGAGGACCCTTGACCAACCAAGATGGAGGGTTCCACATGGATGTCTATTGAGGAACCATGCCCTGTGTCAACAAGAGGGTTCCAATCTAGTGTTATAAGACCCATGGTCATCCCATATAGAGGTCTCCACTCTAGGAGTCGATGGAGGACCCATTATGTAACCAGAAAGGGGTTTCCACTCTGGTGGTAGAGGACCCAGGCCTGGCCGAGCTGGAGGGTTTCTTTATAGTATTCATCGCAGACCCATTCCCATCCTAACTAGAGGGTTCCATTGAAAATTTCTATAGGGGACCCATTCCCTATGACAACAACTAGTTTTGAATGAAATGGTAGAGGACCTATACCCATCCCAGCTGGAGGGTTCCACTCTTGGAGTCTGTGGAGGACCCATGCATATCCTAGGTGGAGGGTTCCACTCTAAAAGTCATTATGAACCGATTACCAACCCCGCTGACGGGTTCTCCTCTAGATACCTCTGGTGGTCCTGCATGATCACTACCATCATCGATCGTCGCCTAACTGAGCATCATGACTAGAACATTTTACATTGTATCTCGAAGTCTACATCCGATGTAATCATCATTTTTTGTGGGAAAAAACTCAGTATTGGTTACTTGTAGGCCAAAATATGAGTCTAGATGAAGGATAAATAGAAGCCTGAATCTCCCCCAGGAGGAGACAATGGGTAAACAACATTTGAGGTGACACTCACGACATGTGTTACCAATGTATCGCCTGGGAGTTTCCATATGAATACTTAGATTTCATACTGTGTAGTTATACATGATGTGAGGGTAATCTACACAGCATTCCCAAGCCACTCGGGGTCCCACCAGTGTGCTTGGTCATGCTGATTTATGCTTCTTTTGTTTGTGTAATTTACCTTGTGACCATGTAATTTAGTACAGGACATGCCTAGCCATGACCGTGATAGTTTACATATAGAGTACACACAATGCCTACCCTTATGAGGTCACATAGCATATGGGGGTCCCACATGTCATGTAATAATTTTAACCAACTGAAACCATATCTACCATATCTAGGTCTCACACATCGTGTGTTCTTTGAACTACACACCGTATAGTCTAGATTTTTCCAGATTTCATGATTTATGATCCATTCTTTGAATCCAACCATTTTTCATCAATTACGGACTCATATCTTGTCAAAATTTAAAGATCTAGAAATATCTTACCATTTTCATCTAGGTGGTGGTTGGAAATATAATTTTGTCGATCTGTGGGTCTTCTCCATACCCACTGCTCACCTTAGATCCTCTCCTACTCAATTTCTCAATCTCTGATCATCAAAAAGATCATTCACAACCCTAAAAAACCTAGATCTTTTTTATTTGCATCAATTAATCCCTCGTACATCATTTACTCACAATTCTGGTAATCCGATTGGGTTCGTTACCTCCCAGCAATATCAAACCCGGACCACAATGTCCAACTGGTGAAGAACACGAATCAATTGTGGGTGGATGGTGCAAAAAAGTTTTCTTGATCATTCCAGAGTGTTCTTGAACAACGATCCAGAATAGGGTTATTCAAGGTTATAAATCAATGATTAATCAATTTTAGTTGACATACATGCACATGTGAAGGGCACAATTAGCACAAATCCTAGAAACAGATTGATTTGATCAAAAACATTAATCAAAAGGGGGTCAACCATAAATTGAAGGGTCTTAAATGGATATTGGTTTGTTCTTAATAGAACAATGTCCTCTATAGTGATTTAATAATTTCATTGCATTTAATAGGTCCCAATCTACTATAATCCACCATTTCTTCATTGTCTGATTAGATTCTCCTATTGAAGGGGGGGGGGGAATAAGCTCTGCAATCCACCTAGGGTTTATTCAACTAACTATAGTGTATTATCTATAGTGATGTATTTTAAAGAAAAATTTCTGGACAAATGAATGGATTAATTAACCTAATTTAATTAATTAATCTATTGAACAAACCACCAACATACGAGATGTCAAAACTCTGCATGATGATCTATTTTTGGTCTCAACAATGGTCAAAAATACATTTTAGAGTCAACCATGGTCTTAGTTTTCTGATATGAATTTCTATTTGATAAATATTCAATTTTATTTAATAAAACACATGTTAACCATATAAAATATAATTACTATTTTTATTAAATTAAATCTGGGTACACCGGGTCTCTAAATCACATGTTGTCTTAGTGCATAGATCTAAAAATTCATATAGAAATATTGTGAAGTCATACAATGGAGAAAGGGTCTTTACATCATTCCCTCCTTCAAAATAATTTTCAAAAAAAAAATAAAAAAATTAACTTGGGATACTAAGACCACATCTATATCTCCCACTCACAGGAACTTTCCTACACATTTCTGTGCTTCCACAAAATTTAATCCAAGGGGATGGTCCATCAACACATGGTCCTCCCTTGTCAATCCTCGATCTACAATGGGTTCTCCACAATGTTTTTTCCATCCTAGATGTCCATCTCACCCAAGTCGATGATGTTCATAGGGTCATGCTTGTATATCCTCACAAATGACACAAAGAAGATGGAAGTCACCTGCTCTAGTAGTGGGGGTATGTAGAAGAGGAATGAAACCTTTCCAAACCTACACATGATCTCGAATGGCTTAATAAATCATAGGGAAATCTTGCCTATTTGTAATACCATTTATTATCATCATATATGGGTACCCTCAAGAAAATGTGGTCTCCATGCTCAAACTCCAAGGGCCTACGATGGTGATTTTTGTAGTATTTTTTTCTACTCCAGGGCTTTCCCATCCACTCAGAGACAACCTAGTATTTTTTTCATTATCACCTAAACTGCCTCAAGACCCACAAGAGATGTCTCACTAATCTTGGTCCAAGAAAAGGGTGTCATGCATGGTCTCCCATACATGTACTCAAAGGGTTCCATGTCGATATTAATGTGTTTTCTGTTGTTGTACACATACTCTACCAAGGGAAAGTGATCTTTATATATCCGTCTATGTCTAACATGAAATCACTCATCATATCCTCCAACATCTGAATAGTGTTCTTGGTTTTTCCATCGTTATAGGGGTGGAAGGATATACTCACCATCATTTGGATCCCAAATTCCTCTTGATGGACTCTCCAATATCATGGCATAAAGCATGCATCATGATTGGAAACAATCATCGAGGGTACCCCATGATGGAGAATTATCTCTCGTAATTATAGTTTCCTAAAAATATCTATTGAAATCTACTCCCTGATTGAATGCAAGGGTGATGACATCGTGAGTTGGTAAACAATAACCCATATGATATCATGGCCCTTCACTGTGTATGGAAACCTTGTAACAAAGTCCAATGATATGACACCACACTTCTATTTCAAGATTCCAAGGGGCTATAAAAATACTTACAAAACATGGTGCTCAGTCTTCCCCTACTGACATGTGGGGAACTTAGAGAATAAATCATATTGAAAGGCGCTGTCGTGGGTGCTTTCAAATGATGTTCAGTTTCATGTTACTTAGGTACAATAGACTGGATGACCAAGGTCATCTCTAAAGGGGGGTAGAAAATTATAACGACTTCTTAAAGGTATTATAAAAATAAAATAAAAGAGAATAAAAGAACTACTTTTAAATTCCAAACCCTATGATAATTAACTTTACCACAAAGATGAAGTGAATTTAACCATATGCTAACTTCGGAACATGCAATCGCAACACCCTACTTTGATTGATGTTCTAAGGTTAGCTTATGGTCAATGGTAAATTAATACATATTTTTATTCTGGATAGTGAGGATGAATTGTGTTTAGGTAATATATTTTAAATCTACAAACATATCTCATGTGGTCTTGTATTACCGATTAAGTTTGCACCCTCACAATTTAAACAAAACCTTGACCTCATGTGTTTTTGTGTTAATTGATCAATTACTTTCTTATATTCTTATAATTTTAGAAAAAAATTCATGGATCATATTATGTGAATTATAGTATCTCAATGATTTAAAATAATTAAATGAAGAGGGTAGAAGATAGATCGATCACTAGAAAACTACTCTTCCATGGGTGGCGTGGTAATCGTGGAGACATTTTGCATGAGCAAAGGATTGAAAGCGTAGAACCTTATATCATTTCAACTCTTGATTACAACCCAATTAGGAAGATTATGAGAAGAAGAAATTTGAACAAAACAGACGAAAAAAGAAGAAATAAAAGAAGAAGAAATATGTTTATTACAAAAATGAAAACATTACAACCTGATGAAGAGAAGAAGGGTTCGATGAGGGGATCCTTGCTTCAAGATATACCCCTCTTAAAATGGTTAGATAATTTTGGTGAAACCATTTATACTCAACCTAAAATATCCTAATTCACGTCCCAACCCCTGAAAATGAGATAAAAAATAATTTATAGAGTGTGGGGGGGGGGGGGGGGCTCGGTTACAAGTGGTTTCAAGTGTGAATGGGAAAATTCATAAAAATATTTTCATCCAACTTTCACCACCCATTTGACCACAAAAACGCATGAATCATCTCTCCTTCCAGGGCGTTTATTTGTTATAAATTTCATCCTATAGCTCCTATAATATGTTGGTCCTAATCCAAGAAAATATGAAGATGTTATGGCCCTAATACACAACCCATGTCTATTCTGTAGATTCCATCCCACCATTGAATTAATGGCCCATTTACTCCATCCAAATGCACTCTTTATAACTAGTGTTCTGAATAGAAATTGTAGAAAATTAATTGAGGAACACTTTTACCAAATTTAAGTTCAAATAAGTTATATTAAAATATTAATGTGCGAAATACTACAGTGAATTTTAAAAGGGTAAAACTGGCATTTTCATCTAATTTTCAAATGAATGATATAATCCCAAATGTTTCATAAATGAATATATTTATCACAATGTAATGAAATTATGTAATTTATTATCAATAAAATATTCAACAAAATAGTGTTTTATCAACTCCCCCAAACATACCCTTTTGCACTCCTAGGAAAAACCTCATACCAAGTAAACATCAATATCAAATCAAAAAAAAATTTAAAACACGTATCCTTGAGATCCAACAATTAAACACCAAGAAACAAAAGATATCATGCCTCATAAAAAAATTATGTCATGTTATCCATTTATATCATTCAATATATATCCAATTCATTTATCCTCTCATGCACAAAACACTTACCTCACTATAAGTTTCTCTTATCACACAAATGTAAATTTTTTAGCAATGTATTTCTCATAAAAACTCATACAAGGGTCACCATAGGCTTGATAAATTCCTAAACTTCCACCCAATATGAGTCAGATAAATATGTTTATCATGAGGACTTTTCAGGGTTGTTCTGTGGATTTTGGTTGGTAGAATGAAGATGTGAAAAATTATGAGGCTGAATGAGGGGGGCTTGAATCTTTTTGAAGCAAAATTGCATTAATATAATTTTCACTTAAATACTGTCTCCTCATCAATCCCAACAGCATCAATGCATGTTCATCATCATGAAAAATAAATGAATGTTCACACTACTAAACATTTCAGGAGTAAAAATGTCAATCTTCTCAAAAATGATTTTCTTGAAAGCTCCAGATCGGCAAAACTTTCTTCCTCTATTAGAAGCTCCTGAAAGAAACAACTTCAGTTATCATGAAATCTCCAGAAAAGGAACAAACTTAAATATAATGATTTTCTTTAGCAGTAAAAACATATCTTCATAATTTAATTTTCCACCCGAAGTTTCAAAAAATACTGTATCACAACACATGATAGCTTCCCCCAAACTTAAGTTCAACTAGATTATGCAATTTCACTTCAAGAGTTGGTTAGATAAGGAAAATTGGCTTGTAATGTGGCTAACCTAATAGGATGTTCTTGGATTCTAAGCGAAAAAAAGATTAAATGTTCAATTTAACCATTATAAAAAAGGATTATTTGAAATAGGGGATTTAATACCGAACAAATGCCTCAATAATTTAAGACATAACTACCTCAAACCCTCATTGTTTGACAGGAATAAATCAAATTATGATTAAATAAAGCATGGTTTGGTTCTCTTAATAAGTGAGGTGAATGTGAATAATATGAAATTAATGGTTCATAAGCCTCACAGTAAAGTGAATTCAAATATAAAGACAGTGAGATGTGGCATGGGATTCAAAATTCAGAGTACTTTTTATGAAATTACTAAAGATGTGAATAGGAAACAATGTTATTTTCAGCATTCATTTAAGCTCGGTTTCATAGGGAAAAATTGATTCACTTATTGATATGGATTTAAAAATGGTTATGAGAATAATTTCAGCTCAAAAGTTTCAAAAACACACAAAAAACAAAAAAATACACACAAAATTTGAAAAACACATTTTTTTTAAAAAATTGTTGAAAAAAAAGAAAAAATTGAAATTACTAAACTAAACGATTCCCTCTCCCAAACATAAAATATTTAATTTTCCTCAATGTGAACTCATTAGATTATATATCCACATGAAATTTATAATTTTAAACAAGACAAAGAATAAAAAATGTGAAAGTGTTAGGAACAACCTGATATGCTCAAGTGATGATGGGGTCATGTAGTGTGACGAAATCCACTGCATCTGTAGGAAGTCCCTCAATGTATTTATTCAAAGGTTTCCCATTGACTATAAAGATCCTTCCATTTTCTTCTTGTGTGATCTAAAATGAACCAAAAGGAAAAAAATTAGTCACAACATAAAGACCTAACCACATGGAACGCAACTTACCATGCATCAACTTCAGTCGTGAACTATAGAGCAAGACATTCTCTCTAACTTGAAATTGTATTTTATGGATCATTTTTTCATGAGATTCTTTTTATCTTTCCTTGAATATCCTTGAGTACTCATACGAAGACAATCAAATCACCTCATGATCTTGAATTTTCAGCTACCTTTGGATTCCAGATTGGGCCAAATCCATGTTACATTTCTTTGTAGCCCAATAAGCTCAATGCTCAACTTCCATAGGGAGATGGCACGCTTTCCCAAAAACAATCTGATATAGGGACATACTGATGGGAGTTTTGTATGCTGTCCTTTATGCTCGTAGCTCATCATCCAAGCTCTTACTCTATTCCTTCCTATTTGGCTATATATATTTCTCCAAAATTTGTTTCAACTAACAATTTGAAACCTTAACCTGGCCATTTGTTTAGGGGTGGTATTGTGTTGATGTTTTCTGAGTCACCCCATACATCCGAAGGAGAGAAGCCAAATTTCGATTGCAGAAGTGTGTCCCCTGGTCATTGATGATGGACTTTGATACTCCAAACATGAAAAAAATATGCACATGGACAAAGTCCACAACAACATGAGAATCATAAATCCAGGTAGCCTTTGCCTCCACCCATTTGGTCACATAATCAATGACAACCAAAATATATAGAAAACAAAATAAACTAGAAAAAGGACCCCTAAAATTTATGTGCCATACATAAAAAATTTCCCAATATAGTATAAGTTATTGGGGGCATCTTGTGTCTCATATAAATGTTTCCCATGTGTTGGAAACATGAGAATAACTTAGAAAACACGTGGGAATCATGGAATAAGCTATTCCAATATAATCCAAAGTCCAAAAAATTCATAGCTATCCCTTAGGGTCCAAAGTGTCCACCACAAGCAAGTGTATGACATTATTGCAGAATAGACTCAAACTCATGATCAGGAACACACTTCCTAATAACTTGGTCACTACACATGCGCCATAAGTAGGGATCATCCCACACATAAAATCTAGACTCACCCTTTAACATTTGGACTTGATGTTTCATTAAATTTTCGTGGGCTTCAGATGCAAAAAGGTAGTTCACTAAATATGCATACCAAGGATGCATACCTGAGATGGAATAATGATGCTCATCAGGGAAAGTGTCCCGAAGTGGTACTTGGTACAAGGTGTCATCCTATAGTGTGTGAGTGAGCCTACTCATGTGGTCCACCACCATGTTTTTTGACCCCTCTTTTTTCCTTTATCTCAATTTCAAATTCCTGATGAAGGAGAATCCATCAGATTATCCTAGGCTTTGCATCTGGCTTCTTCAAGGGGTACCTCAGAGTTTCATGGTCAGAAAAAATAACTACTTTAGAGCCCAATAAATATGAATGGAATTTACCTAAAGAGAATATAATAGTAAAAAACTCTTTTTATATGGTTGTGTAGTTTGATTGGATGGAATCTAGTGTTCTCAATGCATAATAAATCACATGTGAACATCCCTCCACCCTTTGAGATAAGACAGCTCCAACCGAGAAGTTGGAGGCGTCACACATAAGCTCAAAAGGAATCTCCCACCCTATGGGCTGTATGATCGGTGGAGTGGCTAGACATTTATTTATCTCATCTAAGGAAGTCCTGCAAGAATCATTAAACACAAAATCAAAATCCTTGTGATGTAATCATGGCATAGGAAGAGAAATCTTACTAAAATCATTGATGAAGCGCTGATAAAATCCTGCATTTCCTAATAAAGATCCAAAATCACACACACATGAAGGATATGGTAGGCATGAAATAATATCCACCTTAGATCTATCAACCTCTATCCCATGATTTGACACTACATGCCTTAAGGCAATGCCATGCTCTACCATGAAATCACACTATTAAATGATTACGACCAGATTCTTCTCAATAAAACGATTCAAAACCTTTCCCAAACTACTTAGACATTCATCAAATGAAGACCCATACACTGTAAAATCATCAACGAATACCTCCATAGAGGTCTCAATAAAATCAGAAAAAATACTCACCATGCATCTCTGGAAGGTACCTGGGGCGTTGAAAAGTCTAAATGGCATCCTTTGGTAGGAAAACGTGCCAAAGGTATAAGTGAATTTAATCTTCTCTTGATCCTACAGAGCTATAAGAACATAAAAATATCTAGAAAATCTATCCATGAAATAATAGTGTGTCTTCCCAGCTCATCTCTCAAGCATCTAATCAATAAATGGAAGTGGGAAATGGTTATTGCGAGTGGACTAATTTAGTTTCCCATAATCAATACACACACGCCAACTGTTTTGTACCCTCATCAGAACTAACTCTTCATTATCATTTTTTACAACTGTAACACCACTTTTCTTAGGCACAACCTAAATACGACTCACCCACTGGGAATCTGAAATGGAATATATTATACCTTCATCGAGCAATTTTTCATCAATTTTTTAATAACCTCCAAAAGTGTTGGGTTGAGTCTCTTTTGAGGTTTCCTAACCTATTTATCCCCGTCCTCCAAAATAATCATATGCATGACAATAGAGGGTCTAATACTTGATATGTAAGCCAAAGTACAACCAATTTCCCTGATGTTCTCCCTCAAAATATTTAAAAGTTTTCTTCATGTTCAAAAGAGATATTGTTAACAATGATAACAGGTAATTTCACACCATGTAACAAGTATGAGTATTGGGGATTTAGTGGTAATGGATTGAGTTATAGTGTAGGGGGTGGTGTATGGATGAAGACATAGAAAGGAATCAAATATGTGTACAAAAGGCATCTGTATCAGAATATACACAATCAAAATCAGAGAATAAATCATCAAATACATTAGCATACTCAACAAGCATGTCATAATTAGAGTTCACAAGATCAAAATCAGAATATGATTCCATTTCAAAATCAAATATAATAGAGTATTGTGCATTAATATTGGTGTGGAAGTACTCTTATACGTCAAACTATAACCAATACTCATAATATCCCTAAGAATAGAACAATAAAATTCCATGGGGTTTTTACTTGGTGGTTCAAAATGGGAGATACAAAATGCAGAATGACCCTCTTAGGGTACTTCAGGGAATACATAACATTAAATATCAAAACTTCATCCCCAAATTCCATGGATAGTGTACCCTCATTATCATTTATGTTTTTTTGCAGTTTTGAGGAAGGGTCTACCTAAGATAATGGGGGCATGATAACTTACCTGATCATCCGACAAGTTAAGCATGTAGAAATCTGCTGGAAAGATCATGTCTCTTACCCGGACATGTACATCCTCATGAACTCCTACTGGATATATCATTGCTCTATTTTCCAACTACACAACTACTCTTATGGGATTCAACGCACCTACCCACAAAGAAGAGAATACAGAGTGAGACATAACATTTATGGAAGCTCCCAAATCACAAAGTGCATCAGAAAAGTGAAAATCTCATATGGTTCATGGGATAGTGAATGTACCTGGATCCTTGCACTTTGACAGCATTTCTAGAGTTGGTGTAATGAGTGATGAAAATTTTCTTCCAAGATTGATCCTCTCATTTTCCTTGATCCATATTCAATTGGTACAAAGTTCTTTTAATAATTTAACATAACATGAGATTTTCTTGATGGCCTCAAGTAAAAGGATGTTGATCTCCACATGCTTGAATGTATCCAAAACTTCTTTTTTATGTTGCCTCTTCATCCATATTCTTGGTTTGTACAAATCTATTAGGAAATGTAAGCTGTTTATGAGGAACAGAATAAATATTTTTCTTACCTTTATCTTTCTCCTTGGATTTCTCATCTATTGGCATGGAATGTGGCTTTTCCATATTTGAGGTGAATCCCAGTGGAACGACTCATGAAAATGTATCTGTTGTTTGCTTCCCACTTCTCATTCTGATGGCACTGACATTCCCCTTGGGATATGAAGTAGGTTGGGATGGTAGATTTCCAAAATTCATACTTACCAGTTCATGGAGGGAAGTAGCAATCTGGCTCATTTGAGTCATCAGCTCCCTCAGCTCTGAACCTTGACTCTTCAGCTCATTCTGTTGAATAAAAACAATTTTTTTCAAAAGTTCATCAGTGTTAGAATATACCACGGATGGGGTATTCCATTTTGGTTGTCTTGTTGATGTTTTGGTTTCAAATCTCTATTGGGGTTATTGGAAACCCTTCTAGTAAGGTGGAGGTTTCTGGAAGTTTTATTGAAAAGGGGGCCTCTATTGTTGTCGAGATCCATACCTCATGTCCGATTGATCCTTCCAACCTTGGTTGTATGTTGGAGAAAATGGATCAAACATATTTTAGGGGTATGTTTGTTGTTTTTGCGGATATGTTATCCATATGAATAATGCTGTGCAATCCTCTATCTCTTGTAGTTGTGGGAAATAGTCAGTTTGGTGGCTTGTCTCAGTGAAAATGCCAAAAGGCCTTGAAAGAGGGGGTTGGGATGTCTTTTGAGCCAAATCAATATGTCTCACCATAGTTTTCAATTCATCCAACTGGGTATCAATCAAATGACTTTCAAGAGAAGAAAGACTTACCTGATGTACTCCCCTAACATGCGGTGTACCTCGATCGCCAAATTGATGACAGTTTTGGTCCATCTTGTCGATAAACGCACATGCAACTACTCGTGTCTTTTTCACCAATGCTCATCCAGCCGCAACAACAACCATTCTTGTCTCCATAGGTGGGAGTCCTTAATATAAGTACTGGATGAGGAGTTTCCCACTAATTTGGTGATGTGGGCAGCTTCCACACAACTTCTTGAATCACTCCCAGTACTCCTACATTGACTCCCCTTGGGCTTGATTTATACCAAAGATTGATTTATGAATGGAATAGGTCCTTGATGCTAGAAAAAATCTCTGCAAGAAAAGACATTTCAAAATCATTCCAACAAGTTACATCTTCAGGTTGTAAATAATACATCAAAACTTTAGCAGCTCCATCAAGTGAAAACGGGAATGCTCTTAGTTTGATTTCATGTTCAGAAACATTTCTTGGTTTTAAGGTTGAGAAAACCAAATTAAATTCATTAAGGTGTTTATTTGGATCCTCACCAGATAATCCATGAAATTATGGAAAAGGTGAATTAATCCAGATTTCAGTTCAAAGTCTGATTCAAGATTTGGGTATGCAATACAATTGGGTTGATAATTAATTGTAGTTACAACCAATTATAGAATGGTTCTATTAAGTTCATTTCCATTATTTTCAGCCATTGGTTCTTCTTTTATGTTTTAATTTGAATTTCTTCCAACTTTAATAATCTTAGAGTGGTGTAATTCTTCTACTAGTTGAATGTCCAAATTTCCCGTAGACTGAGAATGTCTGATTCGATCCCTAAGGTTGCGTTCAATCTCAGGGTCAAGATCTAAGAGATCTTGGGGATTTTTTTTTCATAAATCAATTATAGGTAAAAAGGAAATAAATAAAATTTGAACATAATAAATAAAAAAAAAGTTTGATTTTGTATGATAAAAATAAAAGAAGAGAGTAAGAGAAAAAAAACTTGAGAAAGGGGAAAAAGAAGGAAAGAGAGGATGAAAATAATTAAATGAAAAATAAAATTAATACCTCTAATTTTTTGAATAAATTACTTGCCTCCTCGAAAAAGGTTCCAATTTAAAAGTCGTTGTCGTTGAATTTTTCAAATGATGTTCAGTATCATGTTACTTAGGTGCAACAGAGTGGCTGACCAAGGTCATCTCTCAAAGGAGGAAGAAAATTATAACAACTTCTAAAAGGAATTATAAAAATAAAATAAAAGAGAATAAAAACACTACTTGTAAGGATGGGGCATTTTTTATCATTTATAATACTAGAAGAAGTTTCCTGGAAGAAGATTTCATTTTTTTGTTTTTATTTTTCAAATGAAGTTCAATAACAAATACACAACAAAAAAAGTTTTTTAGACAATATTTAAAAGGAGTAATTGATCTAACTCTACCTATTAACTCAATTATTTATCATTATCATGTAAATTAACATTCACTTAATTGTGATCCCTTAATTTTTTAAATCCCGAACCCTACCAGAATGAACTTTACCACAAAGATGAAGTGAATTTAACCCTTCGGCTAACTTCGGAACATACAATCCCATCACACGGCTTTGATTGATGTTCTAAGGTTAGATTATGGTCAGTGGTAAATTTAGGCACATTTAAATTCTGGAGAAGGAGTAATATTATTTATGGAATATATTTTAACTCTAAAAACTTATCCCGTGTGGTCTTGTATTACTGATTAAGTTTGCACCCACAAAATTTAAACAAAACCTAGACCTCATGTGTTTTTGTGTTAATTGTTCAATTGATTTCTTATATTCTTATAATTTTAGAACACAATTCATGGATCATATTATGTGAATTATAGTATCTCAATTATTCAAAATAATTAAATGAAGAGGGTACAAGATAGATCAATCAATAGAGAACTACTCTTCCATGGGCAGTGTGGTCATCGTGGAGACGTTTTGCATGAGTAAAGGATTGAAAGGGTAGAACACAATATCGTCCCCACTATTGATTCCAACAAAATTAGGAAGATTAATATAAAAATGATTTTGAAAAAAAACAGAACAAAATAGAAGTAATAAAAGAAGAACAAATATTTTTATTATAGAAAAGAAAACATTACAACATGATGAAGAGAAAAGGCTTCGATGAGGGGATCCTTGCTTCAAGAGCAACCCCACTTACATGGTTGGAGAATTTTGGTGAAACCATTCTATTGTTTCTATAATCTCCTACTTCACGTCCCAACCCCTCCAAATGAGAAAAACACTAATTTATAGAGTAGAGTGTAGGCTAGATTACAAGTGGTTTCATGTGTGAATTGGGAAATTCGGCCAAATATTTTAATCCATATTGCACCGCCCATTTTCCCAACAATACACATGAATCAGCTCACCTTCCTGAAGGGTGATTTGTGAGAAAATTCATCCTCGATTGCCTCTCAAATTCTGGGTCTAATCCAAGCACGGATGAAGAAGTTATGTCCCAAATATAGAACCCATGTCCATTATAGCAAGTCCAGCCCACCATTGACTTAATGTCCCATTTACTCCATCCAAATGCACTCTTTAGCACTAGTGCCCTGAATAAAAGTTGTAGAAAATTAAGTAAGGAACACTATTGCAGAATATTAACTTCTAATAAGTCATATTAAAATATATATGTGCGAAATACTAAAGTTCATTTTAAAAGGATAAAACTAGAATTTTCATCAAATTTTTAAATTAATGATCTAATCCCAAATGTTTCATAAATGAATATATTTAGCATAATGTGTGGAAATTATGTCATTTATAATCAATGAAATATTAAAAAAAAATTTAACACATATATACTCTATCTCAGGGAAAAACCACCAAATCTACTATTTAACATCTCCATACATCTTATTCACATTGGGCTATACAGTTAGGGGAGAACTGTGAAACTCTCATATCACCTCCTCCCGCATCAAGACCGGAACCACTGTCTATACCTCTAAAAATATGTTGTGATTACCTCCTTCATAATATCCATCTGTTGAGTCACCTATGGATGTCTAGTCCTGGAAGAGGTCACAGTCAATGTATCCCAACTAGGAATATCTCACATGATAAAGAGGTGGTGGAGTCAATACCATAAACTCGAGAAATTTTTTAGAAACTTCCTCCACAAGGGTCACCTAAAAGAAAACCAACTAATCCAAATAATAATGCACCAAGCGATCCTAGGACATAATTATAAGGGAATTGACGACCATGTTTCACTTCCCTAGAGTATAGACTATCTTGAAGTCATTGACCTACTAGAACTCTAACCAGTGCCACTGTCTCTAGTTCATGTCTCTTTGAGTGAATGTGTACCGGACACTGTGATGGTATGTGTAAACCACATAGTTCTCCAACATAGGGTAGTGCCTCGACATCCTCAGAGTGAAGACTACTATTTCACACTTTTTGAAATGATTAATGTAGTTCAGATCATGGGGTCTCTATTACCTCCACCCATATTAGATAATTTCATAACTCTATAAAAACACACAACCAAGACCAAATCTTGAGGCATCACAATACTACATGTACTCGACACCCTCATCTGATAGTCTCCAAATAGAAGCACTCATTAGAATCAGCCTCCACTCCTCAAAGGACCTCTATAACTACTCAGATTAGATCAATGGTTTCCCTTTCACTATTAGAGAAGTTAAAGGGGCTACAGTTCTGGATATGTTTGAAACATCATTCTATTACACACAACTAAACCATTAGAGATCCACACTTTTGGCATGATCTTAGGTAGATCAATGTAATGAACTACATCATTCTTCAATGGGATAATGTATAAACTATACTCAGAGATTACATTCCCCATAATGTGATCATCATGAATCTAGAACTGGCACATTGATAGCAATCAATAAATCTAGAGCACTTGAAGAAAATCTAAAACCACGTTCAAGTTTTCTACATTCTCCTCTTTTGATACAGAGTAGATGAATTTTTCTTCAATGAAGACAACGAAAAAAAATTCTATGTATGGCTGGATGTCCTGGTTCGTTAAATACATAATCATGGAGGGGAGATTTGTCACACCAATTGTAATCACTAGGAACTCATAGTGTTCATAGAGAACTAAAAATTATAGAATTGGATTATCAACATCACAAACCATCAAATTATGGTAACCGGACCTGATATTGATCTTCATGAAACATATAGAACCTCACCACTCATCCAAGAGGTCATCGATCCTTGATAAATGGGTAATTTTCTTTCATTGTGTCTGGATTCAGGAAATGAAATTCTAAAAAATTCTATAAACATCAATTCATCGTTTTTTGCAAACATCACAAGGCCACCCAGGTGAACACACTTATTTAAACAAATCCCTACTTCTATATACCCTCCAACCACATCAATGGTTTGTGAAGCCCCATAGTTTCAGCCGATGTGCTAAAACAGACATCAGGACACCCATAGAGCATGCTTATATAGAGTTCCATATCATGATGGGGAGGTAATCTTGATTGTCATCACACCCCACAAATATTGTAGGGATCTTTGAGTTCGTAACTTCCATCATTCCAAGGTCAAATTGGTAGTAACCTCCTACAAATGATATCATCCTACTCTATCTTGGGATCACTCATCCTCAAGAATGAAAATCCAACCCATATCCTAGAAGCACTATTAATCATCGTTATAAATAATATGATCATGGATAATCAATGACCAATCCATACTAATAAAATAATCACAGGGTTTCACTACTGCCATGGAATGATCTAGTGTGAGGATCTCTATCTATCTCCTCCCAGAGTAATGTCACCCTATCAGAAGGAATCTGTGACCACTGATCCTCTCTGTAGTTCCTCCAATAAAAGGGTTGAGAAAAAGGTCATACGTTGGAATCACTAGGTCAAAAAAAGGGCCACACATTGGGAAATATAACTTTCTACTATGTTTTAACAACTATATATTGAGAAGTAATGAAATAATTCATACCCCAAACCAAACTCGAGCCTCTTGACCAGAAGTCCCATATACTAAGAGAACATCATTTTCCATACCTACCTATTCTCTTCAACCGGGTCCTTCTCAGATACCCCATCACATATACACATCATGAACATGTGATTAAAAGGGATTCATCCACCAAAAATTGAATCTATCTTTTGTAGGTGGAACTGACTCACCATCATAGTTTTGAATTGAACCCCAAGGATGCACCTTAGTGGAGGAAGTGTTCTTATTCCTTGCATGTCTGATGTCATGACAAAAAAAATTTCTATCATGAGACTCTACTAATTCCAATCATCATCTTAGAGAGGTCTCACCATGAGTATCACCATTAAAAGTGGACCACATCAAGTGTGATATCCAAACGACATGTTCATTCCTAACATTAACCACATGAGAAGGGAGTTGGCTCCAGACAATACCCATGTGTTCTTTATTCCCAGAACATACAATGTTCACTCAACATGGGTTTTTCATTTACCATATGACCAGAACCAACTTATGACCTATGATGAAAAATATTTGTGAGTGAAACCATCATATCAGTGGGGATATGAACAATTCTAAAAACTCATATAAAAAAATCAATCCAAACATCAACAACCTGGGGAATTTAACCACTAAAGAATCACAGTGGTATCTATCACTAGAAATCATGGGGTGCACTAAGAACATACACATCCTCATCCCACTATGCTAGTATTTACTTCTACTCAATAAGTGGGGATGCTACTACCTACCCACCTGGAATACAATATCTCACACGATGGACACTAAACTGAGTCCTAATTTCTTATCAAATCATAATCACAATCCAAAAATTATATACCTAGTTATGTTAGTTCATGGAGCAATCTAAAAAGTGATCAATACGTACCATGGTCAAATGATAACATATATATATATATATAATGGCGAGATGACTCAAGAAGGGCAGTCAAAGACTCAATACTATGTGATTCATGTACCATTGATCACTGTTAAAAATGAATTGGTATACTTAGTTGATAATAAGGTAATCAAGTTCATGCAGAATGGACATTTCCACCACCCATACCATCATTGGATTCCCATGTCTGAGTTCCTCACTCGAATCAATTTGTCACTTTTTCTGTAAATCCTAATAAACCCTCTTGAGGTACTACTCCAAACAATGTCCCAAGGAATTAACTACTCTGATACCAATCTATCCTCACCTGATGCAAGATAGGTATCAAGCCACTACTACCCCCAACCCACCTCCAAAGAATATTGTGTAGACAAAATCATTGAAAGACATATCCTTAATAGGAGTCCTTTGGACAAGTTACTTGTAAGAACACAACTGGATATCACAATGTATAAATGAAAAGTAATAATTGTGAAATGATACAACATCTATAATATAAATGAAGCATGAAAACCATGTAGGGTGTACAGGAGTATGATAGTGAAAATATAAAATTAAATGGGAAAAATACAATCCCAACTAGAAATATGTCTAAATCTAAAAAAATTGGAAAAGTAAACAGATGAGAGAGACAATCTCCTAATATCTAAAATACGAACACTTTAGGTGGTACACACCACCTGGTATCCCTATTATCCTCTATAGTCACAAAAAAATTTGTTTTCCCTCTTCATATGATAATACACATGAAGGAAAAACCCACGTATGGGTGATTATATACATTCCTAGTAGGATTCCAAGAAAGTTGATAGGGGGAGCAGTAAGTGATATAATAGGAAATATAAATATAGTATAATAGTACCCAGGATGTCACTCAAAAAAGGGAAGAGAAAGAGTAACCTCATCCAAGAATGGTGGGATATAGTAGTGAGTAGATTAACTATAGGTTGAGTCTTTTCCAACCATTGTTAGATAGTATACTCATCAAACCCCAAGAAGCTAAACAAGGAAAGAATGTGGAATAACCTATTCTTAATTTCATATCATAGGAGAAGGTCACCAAATACAAAGGTATGCATACCGATGTATTAATATATGCTCATTTTAAGAATCCCAAATGATAAAGAAAGGGAATATCCATCTCATATCCTAACCTAGGAAGAATAGTCCCTAACAATTCCTAATGTCCATCAATGATGCCAAGCATCTCATGATCCTACTTAGAAGTAAGCGTCCAAGAAAACCCATGTCTGATCAACATTCCACATAGTTGAAAGGCCACAATATATATGTATTGAACCCATTCCCTAATATGACAAGTGGGTTCCAAATATATAGTTCATGGAGGAACCATTCCCTTCCTAGTAAGAGAGTTTTACTCTGGTCAATGAGGACCCATGCCTAGCTCAGATGAAAGGTTCTATTAGGAAGACTATAGAGGACCCATGCCATGTTCTAATAGAAGGGTTCCACTCTAGTAGTAGAGGACCCATGTCTAACATAGACAGAGTGTTTAACTCTTGGAGATAATATAGGAACCATGACCTACAAGCCATAGGGATCAACTATGGTGGTAAAATTTCCATGAACAACCCATTAAGAGGGTTCCACTCTACAATTCATCGAGGACCCATGCCCATCCCAGCAGGATGGTTCTACTCAGGATGTCTGTAGAGGACCTATTACCTCTACCAACATGAGTGTTCCACCATAATGGAAGAGGAACCATGCCTAGCCCAACCAACGACATTCTCTCTAGGAGTCTATAGAGGACGAATGCCTAACCTAGCTGGAGGGTTCCACTCTAAAATTCATCGAGGACCCATGCCCAATCCCAAGGGATGGTTTCATTTTCATGCCTCTGGTGATCCTACATGATTATTTCAAACATCGAGCATCACCATGCCAAACATGGTGCCCATAAAATTCAACATCATATCTCAGAATAAACAACCATGGGAACTATCACATTCTATGTGGAATGTCACTCCGAATAGGCTACTCATGGGAAAAAATATGAGTTCAAAATTAAGAGATATATAAGATTGATGTTTCCTCAGAAGGAGCCAAGTGGTACACGACCTGTGAGGGGAACCACATGACATGTGTTCCCAATCCTTCACCAAGCCCTATCTATGGAGATACATAGATCACCTACCGTGTAGGTGTATTTTGAGTGTGTGGGATGTTAATGGTGTTCCCATTGTACTCAGGGTCCCACCCATGTGCTTGGCCATGCCTGAGTATCCACCATATGTCTGTGTACTTTACCCTATACCCATGTACTTTATTATAGGACATGCCAGGCCATGTTTGTTACACTGCACTACTAGAGTACATTTGTATTGTAGCAATACGATGAAACATTACATTTTGGGGTTTCCACATGATATACCAAACTAATAACCCTCCAATACCCTTGCCACATTAACCAAAGCCTAACACACTGAGTGTTCTTAGAAATGCACAAAATGTAGTAAGGAATTTTCAATTTTTCTATATCCATGAACCAATTATTCAATCTATCCATTTTTCTTATATTCTGGTCTCATTTTTATACAAAATTTGTGGATCTAGCTTCCAGTCATCTTTTTTGGCGATCTGGTAGCTGAAAATATGATTTCGTCGATCCGTGGGGCTTCTCTATTTGAACTGATCACATCAGAACCTTTTTTCCTTCTATTTCAAAATCCCCAGTCATCAAAATGTTCATTCATAACTATAAAAATACATAGATCTATCTAGGTTTCATTGATCAATACATCATACGTCATTTGTTTGTTATTTTGGGTGTCTGATTAAGATTGATACCAACCAAAAACATCAAACTAGAATAGTGCAATCCAACCGGTGAAGAACATGAATAAATTGAAGGAGGAAGGCATAAAAAAAGTGTAAATTATTTTTTTTCAAGAGTTCTTGGACAATTATCTAGAACATGGGTATATAGGTTTTGAAAATAATGATTAATCAATTTAATCGTTACACAACAACATGAAAAGGAAAAAAATAGAATAGATTCAAGAAGGGGATCAATTTTCTCAAAAAATTTAATTAAGAAGGGTGTAAACCAAAAATTTAAATATAATATTTAGATATTAGATCATTATTCATTGAATAATTCACTCTCCAATGATTGAAGGATGTAGTTGCATTCGTTGTGCCTTGATATTCTTTGATTCAACGTTTTTCCATCATCCGTTTTGATTCTACAATAGAAGGAGGGGAAGAAGCTCTAGAATCCACCCATGGTTTATCAAAATAACCCCAGAGGATTCACAATAGTGTTTATTTTATGTAATTTACATAGGATAAATGAATTAATAAACTAATTTAAATTAATTAATTAACCTACAAAACATACATCCAATGGGAGAGATGTCAGAATTCCATATTCTATCCTTTTTCATGTTACACCTAGGGTAATAAACATGTTCCAAAATCATCCATGGTCTTATATTTCAAATCCATGATTCCTTTTAAGAGATATCATATTTTATTTATGAAACTGCATGCACACAATATAAAATATATTTAATATTTTTATAAAATTAATTTTGGGCACACCGGGCCTGGAAATCACAAGTCTTCTCAACCCCTAGCTCTGTAAATATATACAATAACATGTCAAAGAGTTATATGAAAAAAATCAGGTCCCTATAGTATCCTTACTTTTGAGTTTATCTGAGATACATTATGTGTTTCATGTTTCATTTTTAAGGAAGTATGTACTTGATGCATCTGATGTTTTAATCCTAATGTAGTACCATTATAAGAGAATATTTATTATAAGGAAGATGTAATTTAGATTCTTGATTATTGAAAGAAGATATTAAAAAATAAAGTAAATCAAATAATTAAATATTTTTTTAACAAAATTAAATGATTGAATAATAATCATGGGACCATGAAAGGGATATGAGAGAAAACAATCCACACTTGTTTATTGATAACTAAAATTAAAGGGGAAAAATTTCTGTAATGGTAGAATGTGATGACCTATTTATTGTTTATAATTAGTCAATTATATATTTTTTATAAATTATATAGATAAATATTTATAGTTATTATAAGAACAATATAAATAATTTTACCAAGTTATTGAATAATAATATGATTTTTCAATTGTAAAAGAAGTAGTATTTATCCCAATAAAATAGTCTTCTCCTATTATATGGTTTTATTTAAAATTTAAAATTCTATTTTTTTTGAATTTTTAATTTATAAAATGGAATAAATTTTTGATATCAATATATAAATGTTATATTATCATTAATATTTAGTATTTTATTGAAAGGGTTGATTTATGTAAATAGTGGGAAATACGATGTTCTCAAATACAGTAACTTTTCAATTGATTAATTATTTATATGGTACCATTAGGTTTTTTATTTGTACGGAAGTTAAATTTTATAATTTTTTATTAATAAAATAATAAATTTAATGAGAATAAATTCTATACAAAATTGAGGTGGAAATTAATTTTTATGCCTAAAAATACATTTTTCTAAAAAATATTTTTATTACATTATGTGTAATTATATTAAAATTTATTTTTTCAGCCACTATAAATTGAATAGTGTAAAATGGTTTGAAATTTTTTATTCATTATATTAAAATTTTATAATAACTTCAATTTCATTTTTCTTAAAAAAAATAACTGACCATGGTAAAAATATTTCACCAAGATAAAGGTTTAAAGTGTTTAAAAGGGTGTTAAACATATTGAGAAGGCCAAAAATATCATAATAATTGATTGGATGAGTGGATTATTGAGTCTAATTATATTATATTATAAATTAATCTATTTGTTTTAACTTGAATTGAGTATTTCCTTTATTATATATTTCAAAAACATATATTTTTAAGACTGTCACTTCTCTCACTTATGAAATGAGCCCTTTTCTACCACAGTTATCCACACACATTGAGAACCATAGCAAGAAAAATCCTTCCAAAACTATATTTTCAATGTTACAGTGATTTTGGACTTCCCAAAAAACAAATTCAATAAGAATTAAGAATATTCTTAAACGAGGTTAACTAAGGAAGAATTAATAGTGTTAACCGATTTATTTCAAATATCTTGATTATTCCACCTACTCCGAAAGTATTAAAATCATAATAATAGAATTATACATGTATAATATTTATATTTAAATGTAATTAATTTTGTGTGACAATCACTATCCACATTCATTTAAACCATTGTAAAAGGACATTGTCCTTGTGTTATGTGAAAACTACCACCACCATAAATGACACATTTCATTTTTAATAAACACATTACATAGTTGGTTTTAAAAATAAATTTATTGAATTATTTTAAAATTTATAACATTATTATTATTCAATAATTTTAAATTTTACATTATATAAAAATATTAATAATAAATTATCCTCATAAAAATTTACCTCTCTAAAAGGGGTATACCGAGATACTTTGTTATTAATATCATCGTAAAATTATATCTAATTTATCTTCTTCATCTAAATATTATTTAATATTATTTATCACATTATTATCATGGTTTTTAAATAATTATATTTCAAAAAAAGTGATATTATTTCTATACAATAATATATTCTTAGTAAATCAGTCCTTATAATATTTTCATGTTTGGGTAAGTATTTCCACCTACATGAATGATGTTATAAAAAATATTTCATCAATGATAATGAAAAATTAAATAATATAAATATTTAGTTATAATAATAAATTTCATATGTCTTAATAATTATATAATTGTGAAATATCGTTCATAATAATTGAATTAAAAAGGAATAATCGTGGGTAATTTAAACCGTAAAATAAAGCATATCAAGGAAAATTAAATATTTAATAACAAATTGAAATACATTATTTATATAATGATATAAACTATTTATATTAAAAAATATATAACTTTTGGAACAATTGGAAATTAAATTTTTTGTGTTACTTGGATAACCATGTTGTTTTTAACATTATGAACAGAACGCCCCAAAAACGCCCATTGAGAACTATATTGATTTAGTAAATAAATGATAAATTATAACAAATGAAACAAAACATATAATAATTAAGAAATAAACATGAATAATGTTATAAAATAATGAAATAATTAATATAATTTTATTATTTTGGAGGTAAGAAGCCGTGTCAAGTGATTGGGGACTCAGGGTAAGAGATTTTTATTTTGAACCTTATTTCAATTGTTTAAATGTTTTCATTTAAACTCTTTCTAGTACATGTATATATTTATTCAATAATGTTTTTATATACACATCATTGTTTTCTTGAAGGCATTTTATAAAATTTTTACAACTTTTTCAATGTTTTAAAAATGATAATTTTTATCGTTTTCCTTATCTATTACTTTTCACTTTCTTCATAATGGTGTGAAAATAATGTTTTTAATATTTAATGCATAACCAAATTTTCCTAAAATCATTTCCATTTATTGTTATGAATATTACACTTCAGGTTTTTATGTTTTCAAAGGTAAATTATATTTTTAATGATATATGAATTATTTATTTTAATGAGTTATAAAAGAAAAGGTTATATACTTTTATTTTTATTGGATACTAATACATAATTATGATTATGGGTTCAAATGGAGGTTTTTATGTCATTTATGATGATATTGGTAGCTAATACGCCTTTTTTATATTATTATTTATAAAAATTGAATGTTATATAGGTATGTTTGATATATCCCTACAATGCATTGGGTAATGATGATTGAGTTAATAGGATTTAAATTACTCTTATTAAGATGATAGAATTATCATGTTATGTAATTACATTAAGATATAATATTAGAATAAATTTGTTAGAATATACCTTTATGAACTATTTTGAATTTTAAAAGGTTGTTTGTTCCATTATAAGAGTGATATGAATATGATCTACCATGTAACCTTCATGATTATCTGTTTTTACCTTTATTCTTGTTCATGAGCTGTTTTTTATGAAAACCATTGGGCAATGATGTTTATCTGATGTGAAAGTAAGTGATTATTTAGGCTCAATATTCATTTCATAAAAATACAATATTTTTCATGTGTTTTACTACTTTTAAATCGATTAACATGTTTCTTTTATTTTTATATATCTTATCAAGCCTTATTTGACCATAACCTGTTTTAAAATGAATTTATAGGATTTAAGGATTGTTTTAAATTCTATCAAGGTTACTAATCTAGATAAAATGATTCATATTAAATAAATAAATTGTTTAATTAGTAAAATATATGTGTCTATTTAAGAACTTTTCATGGAAAAATGTACATATTGTCGATGGTGACTATTTTTAAGGTAATGATTATATTACTGCTCAAAAAATAAAAACCAAAAAGGTTATTGGATTGTTGATAAATGAAATCCATGATAAAAATCACGTATTTATGTGTTGATTAAATAAATTCGTTTAGTTATTTTAAAAAACCTAGTGAACACCATCTTAATATTACATTACCTTTCCAATGACATATCAGAATCTAACTTATGATAATTTTGAGAAAATATACCCTTATGAATTAAATTCAAAAATAACTATAGTTCAAATAGTATAATAATAGAGTTAATTAGAATTTATTTTCATGTCCACAAAACACTCTAGAGGGGCCATAAAATCATCTAATGATGATGATCTGATCACTATGATCTACAGATCAATATTTTTTCATCATGGAGTACATTAATATCATCTAGGTAATAAAGGAATATTACATTAATTTTGTCTAACTGAATTGAGAAATAAGGAATGATGGTATATGATCCATAGGAGAGAATAAATCAGTTTAGATCATGGATAGTTTCGACTTTTCTTGTGTATTCAAGGGAGGATCCTATGTGTCACTTGGAATTAATTCAAATCACATCAATGGATCATAAAAATATCTATTAAAGAGGGAATGTTTCTAAATCATGGATGAATGTTTTCATTGGGGAATTATTCTTAGATTAGATATACCACCACCAAACATTATTTTTGTAATTTTCAAAGAAAATCACATTGTAGCTAAGTGAGAACCTAACAGGAAGAACAACAATCAAAACTGTGCACCCAAGGGAATCAAAATTTAGTTACTTTCTTAAAATTTTATTATCAATGTCTAAGGATGTGGTTCTTTGTATGGAGGGGATAAATGTGTCATTATATTTTGATCAAGTGGTATAGAGACACTTTTATTTTATTGAGATATAATATGTATATGTAATTCTAATTTGAAGGATAATCTTAATTTTAACCAATTTATTATAGGCTAATTAAAATATATTCAATCTATATGTCATTTTTTTGTTTCACATATGAAGTTCATTTATTCTCTCAATCCACTTAAAAAATTTGTATATGATAGAATAAGAATGATTGGGTAGTAAAGTACTTAGATATCGTCATCACGTGCATAGATGGTAGAATCAGTTCATCAACTATTTTGGTTGAATACTTAGAGATTATGAGATTAATTTATAGTAGATGTTGAATTATATATTTGATGGTTTGAGTGATTTCACTTTAATCCCCATACACAAAGGAATGAATATCAACTTTTAGTGAATCTTATATTATAAAATATATCCAAAACCAATATCCAAGGGTGAGAATTTTTCATTTTTGGATTTCTTATTGATATTAATTAAGAGTCGGATTAGTCTTATTTAATACCATGAAAGAATTTCACTGGCACTCCCACACTCATATCAATCCATGATCCATTCCCTAATATATTATATAAGTCTATGGTATTTTTCCCTCACACGAAATACATATAAAAACACCGCATCAATAATAATTAACACCATGGAAATCAATTTAATCAATTTCTTGGTGAACATTTTAGTTTCAACAGCACAATATAAACATAAATATGAATTTAGTTCAACGAACTTGAGACAAGGTTAATAGAAAATCCACCTAAAATATCATGGAGATATTTTTGTGATGGTTTTTCCAGTTTATTAAAACCAATGAATCTCAAATTTATAATGAATATACCTTATTCTAAATAAATATTCACTATTGATCCAAATAATGAGAATATCACACCACTCACACTAAAATAAACAAGAAAATGTTACTATTTAAAAATAAATTTGTGAGGAATTTATTTACTTACTCATGTAAAGATCTTGGTTTTCACAATGAATCCAAAACCATGGTTGAAAATTTCGATGATTCTATGGGAGATTTTTGTACACCACAATTTCTGAATCAAAAGCATCTGATTATATATAATAATTTTCATGGAATATTTTAATGGAAACCCAGAATAATCTAATTTCTACATAAAATACATGGCATTGAATTATAGGATCTAAACAATTACATCCTTGAGTTTTCCATGATATTTTTCACTTTAAAGATAAGAAGTTCCTAAAAGGAGCTAGTTACATTGGATGCATCTCTCGTATCTATTGATGGATTGACCAAGGAGTGGATATAAAACCTCCAACAAGAATAATTCATAGGTAGGGATGAGATTTGAAAAATTTACTATAAAGACTATGCCCAACCTCTAGGAGAACTACCCCAAGGAAGAAATACATGTAATCAAATTTGTATTGAAGGGATAAAAATTATGAGTGTTGAGAAATATTCATGAATCTTTGTGTAATATTTCAACACTAAGACACAAAGGAACACAAATTATTAGTGTTTTTACAATATGGTTTTCTTAAGAGTAATAGAAAACTACTTGATTCATCATCTATAGGACAATTAATTGATTAATAACTAGTTGAATCAATTGTTAGGAAAGAAAATATTACTCAAAAATCTTACCAATATAATGAAATAGGTACTTGCAATAGAGGAGTCCATGTGGCAATGTCCACTGAATCACCACTATTTGAATTTAAATTGGAATAACTACCAACCCTGGTATAAAAAATGTCATGTAATAAATAAAATGAGAAACCAACCCCTATAAGGATTTTTTGTATTTGTTTTCATTGAATCATTTCACTAATCAATGTGTTGAAGTATAACATACTTATTTTTTTCTATCAATTAATAAATACCTTTTTGAAAAACCAACAGAGGATTTAAAAATAATAAAAATTCTATTATAGATTTTTAAATCTTCAGAACTAATCCCAAACACCTTACAAATAATAGTTTCATCAACCGCCTCTATTAAAATTGATTTTTAAGAAATTTTACCCACATGACTAACTTCTCAACCATTTAGAGAGATGAAACCAAATTATAATCCTTTAATTATTTTTAAACCAAAATCTATTAACCCCCAAGACACAACTATTAAATAATTAAAAATTATAGTGGAATAATTAAGAAACCCGTTTTTGGATCTATTTAAAATGATATCTATAAACCTTGGGAAACATCAGGTATAAAATTACTTTTCTACAAGAGAAATGTGATCTTGGTAACTATTTATAGTTGAAAATTGAATCACTCTAACCCAAAACCAAAAAAGGCATAACATTATGTAACCAATAAAAAGGGGAGGGGGAACTAGAGAATAATGTAAAATAATAAAAATCTCAATTTGTGAAACCATAAAATGATAAGGAAAACATTCCCTTTATCCTTCAATAAAGAATAAATCATTCTACAAAATTAATGAAGAAGAAATTCAAAATTAAATTTGAGTTACATGCAAAAACATTAAAATTAACATACAACATTTTAAATCCCTTAAACAGATCCATAAATTTTTTGAGTTCTGTAAGGAACTGTACATGATGAAAAGAATTCTTTAACGGAATTAATTAAATATGTTTTCCAATGAACTATAGGGTGTTTTTTATGTTTCTATATGGTTGGAAGATAAAATCCCCAAAACCGATGATTAATATATTGTTTGTTCTTTTCTCATAATAACCATATATTATATATTTGGAATAACCATAATAATATTTAGTGGATAGGGAACAAAAGTATGCAATAGAATCATGAAATATTTGATGAGAATATAAGGATTGAACTATTTAACATAAATATAATATTCTCAAACTAAGGGTTTTGTTGATGTAATCACCATAGAAGTGTAATAATTTTTTGAGAATACTATATATCACAAAATAATGGATTATATACATAGATAGGAATAATCCCAAGGGGATGTAGAACATTATATAATATACCCATATTAATGAGTACAAATAGGTTATTTTTTAGGAATATATATCATATACCTATAAAATTAGATAATAAATCCCAATGGGTATTAAAGAAGATGAACTTATATTTATAAGAACTTGTTTACCAATAAAAGGTGAATGTATAAAAGAATAATGGAATTAAAAGTGATAAATTTGAGAGTGAATGAATCATCATGTAAAAATCATGTTTAATGAACGAAAATATAGTTCTTAAGAGAGACTTCAATCCCAGATACTATGTTATTATTTACAATTCCATATATGAATTAATTCTAGAAAATCTTTGATGTAGTTGGGATTAATGTTTTATTATTTATATTTTTCAATATTTTTATTTATTTGAACTCACTTGATGAGGAGAAAAGAAAAATTCCACTATGAAGGTGGAATAATGAATAAATGTTTTGAGATATGTCCATATGATCCACTAGAATATATTGAATGCCTACTTTAATTCTATAAATGAACCCCTTATGTAATCATTTTGATTAACATTATAATATATTTTCCTATATCAAAATCTATTTAACATGTAATAACTATTTTAACACATTGAAAACCTATCATAAAACATGTGTGGGGGAAATAACCTTTCTATAATTAATAAAATTTTGTTTTCTGTTTTTATTTTATGTATTGTCCTGTGTTTTTTTGTTATTTGTGTGTTTTTGTAACACTCCAAGAATTATAAAAGTGTATCATTTTATTCAACATCACGTATGACACACAACACCAAACGTATAAAGTAATATAAAATCCTAAGACTTAATAGTATATTTAATATTTTCAATATATTTTATAGAATTTAATGCACATAAAACTATTCTATCTTATATTTCACACAACAATGAGTTTCTTTTATAGCATTCATTACAGGAAATACTGAGTTTTATCAAATAAAAATAAAATTTTAAAATGTTATTATAAAAAGATATAAACTATATGATAAAATTCAGGTAATCAATATGATTAAATAATTAAAAATATATATTTTTACAACAATATAAAATTAATTAAATGGTTACCAATAAATTAAAAATGAATTTAAAAACCAATTGAATAAAAAGGAAATATTTTAATTCTCAAAAAGGTGTTTCATCCTAATTAATTACTATTAGTGAATTATGTTACTAAAATTTATATATTATATATAGAATAAAATGTTTGGAAATTCATCTAATATATTTTATAGATATATGATAAAAACAAACCAAATTTTACACATAACTAATATTTTTCAAAAAGAAAATTTTTCGTCTTCAAATGGAGCACCTATTTTAAAAATATTTTTTTTCAATCTTAGAAAAAAATTCAAAATGATGTTAAATTTTTAAATCATAATGTCAAATTTATCTTGTTGTTAATTTTTGGTATTTCTTCAATAAGTATCATGTTATTATGAATACTGTAAAATAATGAATTTTAGTTGAAAACTTCTTTTTTCATTTAAATAATTTTAAATGTTAAATTATATATTGATTTTTTTAAAGTTAAATGAGACCAATAATAAATATACTAATAAAATTTAATTGATTTTAATCAATATAACAATGAAATTTAATATAAAAACATTTCAATATTTTGAAAATTTTCAATTTAAAAAATTTGTTTTGTTATCCCATTTGTGGGATTAATTTTAAATTAATTTCCTCCACATAGGTGATTTGAAATTGAAAAAATTGATTAAATATATGGAATGAGAAATTTTTATATTATATTACAAGTTAAACATAGGTTTTCACTATAATACTTGTAAAAAAATTAACAATACTTAAAGTGATGAAGAGAACATATTTCTTAAGAAGGTACTAAACCTTAATCTTAAGGTCCGAAATGACATAGAAACATTTCTAAAACCTATTTGATTGCCTAATTTAGACCATATCATCCCTTATATTTAATTTGGTTCATTATTGGATCCATTTGACCAGGAATAAGCGTGTTTTTAATTCCATCTTTCAAAAACATAAATGAATTCCACTCCTCTTCGACTAAAAAAAGAGTTGACCCCTCCAACTTATTCACACCTCTCATGCTATTTTGATCATCCATCCCATAAACAAATAATCTCCCAATATAACTACCTTTATACTAGAATCCTCACATTGGAAATAAATCCTACCAACCCAACATCCCTACCTTCATCCTATATTCCTAACTTTAGGCAGAAAACCATCCAATGATGTATTTTTCTATAAAGAAAAAGTAGTTACCAGAAAAATAGGTAACATTATTTAATGAGAAATTTTGTTTTATTTATTTATAAAGGCCTTAAATTATTCCTATATATTACACATATAGTAGCCTTAATATACTAAATATAATAAGGTGTTTTTATTTTAGTGGTACAACATAAACTCGCACTCACTTTTATAAAATGGGATACATAATCATTGTTTAGGTGTAAGACAAACTACCACCTCGTGAAATGATGCCTTCGTTCCTTTATTTAACACCTTTAAAGGATATAGATAGTAATATATTTATATTATATATATATGATATATATAGTATTTATAATTTATTAATGATTCGTTAAATTATTATATAACTCATATATTCATGCTTTCCATTTTATGGTAATACGATAACATCATTCATGGACCTATGGGCTACTGCCTCTTCAAAGTGGTGTGATTTGTTCACACATTACATGGAAAGTATTAATGATGTTTTTAATTAATATATTTGATAAATATAAAATTTATAAGATAATTTAATTATAATATAAAAATATATCATTTACTTTTCATTCATTAATAATACAAGAAAATGAAAACATCGTTCATGTGTACGTATGGCCTACGGTCTCCATGAACAGTGCAATTCATTTTAATATAAATATTTTATAGAAGATTATAAATACATATATAAATAATTTATTCGATATATAAATTATTATTTACAATATTTAGATGATAAAACTATTATCTATATAAGAGGAACAAAAAATTACAAGTGAAAACATACTCGAAAAACCCAGAAATTAAGACACAAAACAATGAGAATAATTAATTATTATTAAAAAATGGTTATAATATGTTATAAAAGGATCATATGTGAAACAAAAAATATGAACATGATTCTTTAATAATTTAATAACATGTTTAATAATATTATATAGGATTTTAAGGTATGATCACCTAAAAAGAAATAAAAAGAAAGATATTTTCATCTCACTTTTTACATTTGTGAGATAAATGTCATACTCACTATTTAAATAGTTTATATGGTGTATATAATACCATATTAACATTTAATATCTTCAATAGTTAATTATTAATGTTATTAATTATTTATATTTAAATTATTTAATACAAGGGGTTTTGAACTTAATGTTTCCAAGTGGAAATGAAATTTCACAACTCAGTTCCTTTTCATTGGGTTACATTACTACCTCGTTATAATTAATATTATATGATTATGTGTATAATTATTTTTACAATATTGATTTATTACCACTTTTTTTGTATTTATAGTTGATATAAATAATAAATGTATTTATTAATTCATACATCAATATTATGATCATTTTAAGGGTTTATTTCACAATCGCATTCTACTCGAGATTTTTTATTTCAGAATTCACATTAATGGAAATTATATAATCATTATTTAATTTAACCTATAATATTAATCTCTTATTTTTATTCATGATTTTTAATGTAATTTTTACCTTTTCACTATTTAGTACTTAATTGTTTTTGTAAAAGTATTTAGGAAATCCTGACTTCATTTCTCTCTTCGGTTAAAGATCTATTTTCTCTTCAAAAAATGTTTTAATAAAATTATTTAAAAAATGTTTTTTACCTTTTAAAAATTATTTACTAAATTAATTTTTACAGATATTGTCTTTCAAAAAAAAATTCAAAGGAATATTCTAATCGACTTCTAAACAAGGAACTTTTATATCATTTTACAATGTAAAAGGGTTGTTCTTTTTTTGTTGTATTAAATTATCCACCATAATTTATTTGAAGCTACATTTGAATGTTTAGGAAGTTACTTTTAAATATTTTTTAAAAATCTAATTTCAAATATATTTATTTTCAAAAGGAAAAGGATATTTTCCTTATGAACGTTTTTCAATATCTTTTTATGGTATTTTTATTTCATTAATAACAACAAAAACTATTCTTAATCAAATGGGTATATGTCATATTGATACAATCCTTATTAATTATTTTTATGGATTATGATTATTTTTACAAAGGAAATTATTGACATTCACTTCCTTAAATAATTTTTGTTTTCATTTATTCCCCTTGAATTATATACCTTTCAGAGATCATTGAAAATGAAATTACACATAAATATCCATATCATTTATCATATAAATTATTATTTCCCAAAACATAAACCATTTTTACATATGGAATGTACTTGAAATATATTTTATTAACTAGGGAAATATTGATAAATTATTATATTTTAATAAAAACGAATTTATTTTGATAAGTCACATTGTTTATAAATGAAATCGATTATTTTTTATACAAGGAATGATTTATATTTGTATGAAATGAGTTTTGGAACATTTATAGTATACCCATATATGCATTAGTAGTCTAATGGGATGAAAATATTTTGTAACAAAACCTTTTAATTTGTAACCAATAACATTCTACACTATTTTATGAAAGGACCTTATAGTAGAATTCTAAATCGTCATATGAATTTTTTTGATGATATATGTACTATGTACCTAAAAAACATGGTTTCCAATAATTAATCATTTGATTAAATTAGATTTATTTATTATTATCCATGATATATTTACTATAACATAATCTATGGATGAATTTAATTCCCATTTTATTGATTAAATGAAGTGTTTTCAGTTATTTTCCACTTTATATTGATTCTTCTATATTTTATCATGATAGTAATGTTATTTAAAGAAAATGTTTTTTTAGTTATTTATCTTTCCACATTGTTTACATAGTTCTCAGTTTATTGATTAAATGGCATGTGTTTTTAGATACTGAGCATTGCATAATTATTCTTCTCATTGATTCATTATTTCATCCACTATACTTAGCCCTTACTAATAAATTAATATCACTCATTTTTTTATTTCCCCATGATTCCCTGAACAATACTAATAATTATTTGAAAGGATAAACAAGATGGAATAGGGTTATTGTAAAAATTATGTGGAAACTTGTGTATTCATTTGTAATACAAGACTCATGTATCTATCAACATTACTAAGACTAATAAATTGTTTGGTCTTTTAGATGTGATTAACTTGTCTCTTATTCTAATGTTTTGGAAGTAGACACCAACTTTGGGATTTATGGGGTTGGGTTCACTATAGTTGGTATCATAGAAAGTATAGTATAATCTATGGTAACTAGATTTAGAAAAAAATAGATTATGTAATGTAACCCTAAGATATAATTTAAGGATATGTATAGAAGGAAATCTTAATATTTTGTTAAGTAAGAGATTATGTGTGTTTTCCTAATGATACTTCCACATCTGGATATTGCATGTGGACATGGTTCTGGAATAGATATAATATGGGGTAATAACTCTAACAAGGGTTCATCAGGCTTGACTCGATCATAACCTTTTATATGACAATGGGCCTTACAATGCACCTAATTTGACACTATTTTGGGATAATCAAAGGAGAATTCACATTTTTATTACAAACCCTTATGAAAAATTTGAATATAGGATAAAAATAAATAACCTTGTTTAAAACTAAGGTGTTTTAGATTAAAAATAATGTGTTGTGATTTAGATATCCTTTAAATGAATATACATTTTTCTCATAATGACTATTATCAATCACATTATACTTTCTAGTTTTAGTCAGTGGATGGAACCTAAGGGAGTCATGTCAAAATTGAACACGAAGTAAAAAATGGTAAACATGAGTATCCAAATGATGTGTTGATAGGATTGACTGGTACTGTGTTTATTCCTAATCAGTATTCGGAAAATATTATTAACAACATATACCTTAACCATCACCTAAACTCACCAAATAAGATAATGATGGAGGTTTTCAAGAGCTCTAGTGGTGGATTCCATAGAGAAAATAAGGATCAATTTCCAAAATGCAAGAAATGTGGAAATAGGCACCCATGAAAGTGTTTAAAGGGAATGGGTAAATGATTTCTCAGTGGAAATTAAAGGCATATATCAAATAATTTTCAAGGAAAAATGAAGTGTACGATGGATGTAAACAAATCCCATCCAAAAGATCCATTTATGAATCGATGCCTTAAATTTGAGAAAATGAGGCATTACCAGAGTCAATGCCCTATTATAGATAGTGACACCTATACCATTGAATTACCTAAGTGAAAAAAAATAATGAATTGCATTTTTATTGTGAATCAAGAAATAAAATTTTCAACTATTTTTCCAAAAATATTTTTCTTACAAGAATCATGAAACAACAAAAGATTATGTTAAATTTTAGAAGCACATATATATTCATTAACATAAAAGTTGTTGATACCATCATGGGTTTATTTGTTTAAGATTGTTAAAAATATCAATGTCATAAAAAACTCATTTTCGATTTTATGGGATTTGATTTTAATGAGATAAAGGAATTTTTGGAGAGTTAGTGCAAGTATATATATTAATTGAAACATTATTTGAAGAATAAAACATTTACATATTATGGGAATATGTTTAAAGGTATTAATAGTCTTTAGGGTTAATATTATCACTTATGACATTGTAATAATATCCAAATAAGATTTTAGACATTAAAAAAATTAGATCTATTGAAAACCCTTGTAAAAAGGTTATTTAATTATTAATGTATTTTCAAGGAGGCCGATAATATTTATGGAAGCGTTGACGGAATTATATTAATACATTTTGGAAAAATTATTACCCATATCTAGGGTAAAAATATATTGCATCAATGAGGTAGTGGGGATTGAACCCATGGCCAAAGGATGATAAGGGTTTCATGCCTACCACTAGCCTATATGATTCCCTGGTTAATATGCAATTGTTTTTAATTAAAAAACATTAAGAATAAATTTTATTAATGAACCAATAGTAATATTTATTGGTTATAATGATTAAGGTATTAACCATATAAGTATTGACTATTTTTCGGTGATAGATATAAATACTTGTTTTATGGATCTTACGTTCTGTTAAAATAGAATTTTAATACTTCAAACATTAAGAAAATAATTTTAGTATATTCATTTCATAATTTAAGGGGTGGATTAGAAATTTATATATGCATAACCATAGGATGAAATTGTGTTTATAAAAATATATATTGTAATAATTGTGTCCTTATATTTATAGGAAGACAATGAATTACTCTCCATTTGGAAAATGATCTTGAAATAAAATGACGTCTTAATACTATAATTTTTGTGGAACTGATGGTCTTCCAAATCATCAATCATTTATGACATTGAGGTCCTAAACATTACATTTATATTTCAATTGTTTGTGATCAATGAAATAAATCACCTTATATAACTATTTACTATTTTCCTCCTAGTCTATATCTTCACTTGGCACTGTTGTTCTCATACATGGAAACCACATTAGGTGTTCTTCAATGTGACCTTGGTACTTCCCGTTCTCTCTTTTAAAGAGGATATTTTAACCACCCTTCTAAAAATGTGGGATTTCATTAAAATAATTTTAAAATATCAAACAATTTTTTACCAATACCAATTTTAAATTATAAGGAAACAATTTATTTATGGTTGGAAGAATGTTACAAACCAAAAATTATAAGAGTAAATTTTTAATCGATAGCGCGTATGACATGAAAAAACAAATATAGAAAGTAATATAACCTATCAATAAATAATAAAATATTTGATATTTTAAATAAAAATAATAATATATTCTACACATTTAAATGAATTCAATACTGAGTTATCTTGAATCACACGCATCAACAAGTTTCTTCGATAGCTTTCATTACACACAAGACCGAGTTTTACCAAACACCAACATATTATTAAAATATAATTTAATAAGATATAACCTGGACATTACTATAGTGGTTATTAATTTGATTAACTAAATTTTGATAATATATTTCCTACACAAATATAAAATTAATTCAGCAGTTACCAATTAATTAGAAATGAATATAAAAAAAATGAAATATAAAGGAATTGTTTTTTATTTTACCAAAGGTATTGTATACTAATTAGTTAATATTAGTGAATGATATTAATGAAATATATATATTATATATTCAATAATATATTTTAGATTCATCATATATATTTTAGTGACAAAATATATGAACAACCCTAATTTTATGCATACACATATATTTTTCTAAAGGTGGGTTTTCATGATTTTAATGGCACACCAATTTTATTACTAATGTTTGAAACTTTTATAAATTTTATTTGAAAAAATAAACATCATATTTTTAATAAGAAACTAAAAATTTGTTTTGGTTGAATGTTTTTATTTTTCTGAGAAGTTTTTTTATAAATAGTGAAAATAATGAGTTTTAATAGAAAACTTCTTTTTCATTTAAAACATTTATATTGATAAATTATATTTTAATTGATTTTAAAATTAAAATAGACCAATTATAAATATATTATTCCAATTTAGGTAGTTCTAAAAAATAATACATTGAAATTTTGTATAAAAAAATTTCATAATTTTGATCATTCTCAGTTAAAAAAACCTTCTTTATCGTCCCGTTTTTTTGATTAAATTTATATTAATTTCAACCACTTATTTTATTATAATTTTGAAAAATGAATTAAATATTTAGATTCAGAATAATGTATAATTTATAATAATGTAAAATTAGTTTTTAAAAAAAATCATTAGTGAAGACAATTAAAATTATTTAAAATGATTAGGTGAAAATTAACTTAATAATGAACTAAAAATTAAACTTAATGGACAAAATCACCTAGAAAAATGTTCAGAGCCTATTTTATGGAATTATTTAGAGAAAATAATACATTTTATATAATTTTTTTCAACATTGGATTCAATTTTATTGGAAAAAACAATGGTTGAATTCCCTCTATAAAAAATTTACAAGAATACCAATCCTCCTCCACTATAAAAAGTTACTCATCTGTCCTAGTTATTCACAATTATAAATCCATTTGGATCATCCCGAAACTAACCAAATAAGCTCTAAATATTCATATCATCATCTTAGAAGCCAAATTTTTTGTGTAAATTCAACCAAGGAAGTCTTTTTGTATAAACCGAAAGGTGTAACCCAGAAAATATGTTACAATCTTCAATGAAAAATTTAGTTTTGTTTATTTATAATCCCATTAAATTATTATTATATATTTCTCATATAAATAACTCAGAATCTTATGTATAATTATATTTTTTTAATTTGTAAAACCTAAAATCACACTTATTTCTATCAAATGAGATACGCAATCATTGTTCATGTGTAAGGAGGACTACCGCCTCACGAACCAATTTTTTTCGTTATTTGATTTACAATATTATGAGGTTAGAAATAGTGATGTATTTATAGTTTATATATGATATATATAGTATTTATAATGACTCTGTTCTTATTAAATTTTATATATAACACATAACTCATTAGTTTTTATTTTGTGGGAATATGATAACATCATTTGCGGACATGTGGACTACCACCTCCTCAAAGCGTTGTGATTCATCCATAATTTAAATGAAAATTATTAATGATGGGTTTTAATTAAAATATTTGATAAATATGACAATAATATGGTCATGAAATTATAATATACATTTATATCATTTCCATAACTTTCTTTTATACGTCAGGAAAAGGAAAACAGTGTTTATGTGTATGTATGACCTACCCTATCCAAGAATGGTGCATTTCATTTATATCTCCAAATTTTATGGATTATTATAAATACATATATAATAAATATATATGACATTTAAAAAATGATTTAAACTTCAGATATGATAAAATCAGGATCCATGTAAGAGGAACAAAAACTAACAAGTCAAAACATTCTCAAAAAAATTATCACCCAAAAATGTGAAAGTAATAAAAGATTATAATATGTTATAAATGAATAATATATGGTAACAGAAACATTAATATGATACTATAATAATTTATTAAAATTTTTATTACTATTATATAGGATTTTAAAAGATGACCAACCAAAATGAAAATCAAGGTATGCGATTTTCATCTTACTTTTCTCATCTATGAAGTAAATGTCATATTCACAACTTACTTATTTTATATTTTTAATATAATTCCACTTTTAAATTTAATATAATTAATACATCATTATTAATTTTTTTCAGTTTCATGTTGAATTATTTCATATAAGGGGATTTTTACTTTTACCTACCAAGTGGTAAATAAATTTCATAACTCAATTCCCTTTTATTGGGTTTCATTACATCCTCATTAATGTTAATATTATATGATCATGTTTTTGGATCAAAATATGAATTTAGATGCTCAATTACAAGATAGGGGCGAATTTTATGTTTAAAAACATCTATTTTTAACCATAATGAAAACTATGTTTATAAAAGTTAAACAAGGTAAATTCACAAGACCTCTTTTAGTTCTACAAACATGCTAGGATCTGAAAATGTGGTTCCAGAAATGAAACATAATAAATGTTGACAAGAAAAGATTCTACATTAAACCATATAGAATATTACTTATCAGAGTATACAAGAGTAAAAGAAATTATAATAATGTTATACTTTCTTCCTTTATATAAAAACAGCTGAAATAAACATGAAACAAAACAAGTGACAAGTTTGAAATATTTTAACCCAAAGAGAAGGGTATCCAACCACCTTGGAAAAATGTTCCTTGATTTATACTTTCTTGAAAGTCTATCTTACCCACATTCAGGTATGTACTCAATAAGAATATCAAAATCTGTGTTGTTATCCCCGAATGACCTCAAAATTTATGGTAGTCCTCACTTGTGTCTTCTTATCCTCGAATGTCCTTTAACTTTAAGGTAGTCGGCACCTCTGTCCTCATATCCCTGGAAGTCCTCAATTGTATAAAACAATAATCAGTGTAACAAAAAGCAGGTTGAACAAGGTGTTTAGTATGCACAAGGCATGAGAGTATCTCTCTGTAGAAATCACTTCAACAACATGAAATCTCTAGAGTGATGAATATGAAAATCTCTGTCTTGAACTCATTCAAATAACCTCTTATTTATTTACAATTCTTCAACAATCAACTCCCTCCTCCAATGGTCATATTTTTCATTGAATCTCATAGGGACCTGTACACATGTCCTTCAAACAATGGTTTGTTAGAAACATATTTTATGACATTATTTCATTACTATAAGAAGTTTATGAAAAATAAGGTTTCCTAACAAAATCTAATTTTCAGAGGCTAATGAAAAACATAGTTCAGAGTATAACCAAATAAACATTTGGAGAGTATAACTCATGGATATTCAGATTCTGTTTTTTAAGGAATTAGGAAACTGAATTTTATAGATTTTTTAGTCTGAATTCTAATGAATTCGGAATATGAATTCTAAGGAATTTGGAATCCGAATTCTACAGAGTTTGGAGTCCGAATTATAAGGAATTCAAAGTCAAAATTATGAAGAATTTGGAGTCTGAATTTCAAAGAATTTGGAATCTTAATATCAAGTAATTCAGATTCTGAATTTCAAAGAATTCGGAGTATGAATTTCATGGAATTTGGAGTCTGAATTTCTGAGAATTTGAAGTCTTAATTTCAGAGAATCCAGAGTCTGAATTTCAAGGAATTAAAAGTCTTAATTTCATAGAATTCAGACTCTGAATTTTAGAGAATTGAGAATCTGGATTTCATAGAATCCAAATCCTAAATTTGGAACCTAAAAAAATACTATATATTTAATTATTTATAGAATTATGAGGTTTTAAATGGGAAATTGAATTTTTACACTTAGGAATAAAATGTGTTATATTTAGTAAAACTATAAAATGAATATTGAAAACATAGGTAAGGATAAAGATTTCTTGAGGATGGATAATATTCTTTAATAAGATAATTCTTAGGGAAAATATAATTTGCCATAAAATAGAGTTTTTGTGATTTTAAAAACATAGAGGAATGGGAAAGTCATAAATAAACCTTATTGAATGAATGATCTCCAACTTTTTAGAAAGCACAAAAATCCTTATGAAAATGAATATAAGGACATATTGTTTTATTTATGGACTTGAAAATAAAAACTTATCTCCCTTTACATATGAATCCAAGTAAATACGCCTAACTCCCCCTTAGTTTTTAAAATCCCTAAGGATCGAATTCTTGACATCCTTAAATATATTTTTCTGTTTCCTATATAAGGAAATCTTATTTGATGAAACTCACACTTAGATAGACCCCCCTTACATAGGGAATTCACTTATTTACTTATTATTATTTTTTATCATTCCTTTCTACCCCTTTAGGATTTTCAAAAAGGAATAAAGAGAATGGAAAAATATGGTACCTGAAATATTAGTACTATACAGTAAAAACTTATGACGGAAAATGAAAAATTCATTATGATTGAATGAATTTGTACAAGGAATAAAAATGAAACAAAAGATAGAATTGGGAGAAACTATCCTTCTTTCTCTTTCAGAATTAGCTTCTTCATAATGGTTTTCAGCTTCTTATGTTCCTTGTGATCTTCTTCAACATGCATGAGTAGCTGATTATGATCATTATTTTTCTTCTCTAAGGCTTTGATCTTTTCTTCCTAAGCCTTATGAATTTTTTCTTGAGCTTTCAAAACTTATTCTTTCTTATTGAATTTTTCTTCAAACTCTATTATGATATTCCTTTCCCTTTCCAATTCATAGACACTGAATTAAGCTTCCCATTCATGTATTTGACTTCTTGCTTCAGGGTTGTCTGTTCAAGACATAGCTTTTACTCAAAACTTTTAGTGAGATCGTGGAACTTACCATCTTTGTTGCCAAAATAATCATACAAAATTTCCTAAAAATCATCAAGGATTCTCATCTCTTAGATTGTTTTATTTGAACACTTTGTTATTTCCTTGCATGATCTTTTGTGAGATTCATATCCAATGAATAATGATTTAAAATCAGCCTCAATCCTGACAAACATATCCTTAAGCATGGTAACCGAATCTGCTTTCTAATTAACCGGGTGCTGAAGCATATGGAACCTCAAGTATATACTCAGAAACAAAGGGAATAATATCAACCATCTTCTTCAAATATTGGACAACAAAGTCATGTCCAAGAGTGGATGATTCTGAATCATATTGTTTGGTTGGTGAGAATTATTTTTCTATCTCTTCATATTTTCTCTTTGATGAGCCACCAAACAACTTTATTTCTCACTATGGATTTATTAGGTGTATCAACCAACTCATGTTTTCCCTTATCAGCATTCAGAGTGCTTTCACTTACATCAGGAAATTAATGCTCACTATCTAATAGTTGAAATATTTTATCTTCCTCAATATTTTATTTCTCAGCACCTTCCACATGATCATCTAGTTGAAATAAATCATGATTTTCACTCTCTTCTTCAAGTGGTTTATTCCCTTCCTCATGTCCCTTTTCTTATTTTCCTGGGGTAACATGTTTTGAAGATTCAACTTCAGAAGTTTGGATTGATAACTTTTCATAGAGACTCTACTTCTCATGATATTATTCCACTTTTTTTACAATGTCATATGTATCATCACTTCCTTCCTTCTTCTTATTCGACTTCGTATTCCTAAACTTTTTCTTTTTATTCTTCTGGTTCTTGAATCACCATCTTCGTTCAAGGAGTTACTAGAAGTGATTCTTGAAAAAACGATTCCATAACTTTAATTTTATCAGAGTCTTTCTCCGCAGCCTTGAGTAGGTATTGACCAATCTCATCCTCCGACATCTTTTTCCTCTGCTTCATTTATTTTTCTTTATTCTCATGATTTTCAACAGCCTTCAACTTTAAATATTTTTCCATAGTAAGGCCCAAGACAAAAATTAAATCCCCTTACTTCTTATTCTTCTTGCCTTCCCTCCACTTTGCAACCACTTCATCCAGATAAGTCTTTTTCTTCTTTGGCTTTGGTGGTGGTGATTGAGTTTACTTAACAGCAAGAGATTTTTCATTCTTTTCCTGTTCTTTAACCTTCCTCTTATTTCTACCCTTCTTTGAAGTCTCAAACACTTCATATTTTATTGATAGGGCTTCTATTTCAACTTTAGATATATCAAAAAAATCCCTAGATTCACTATTGTATCCAACCTTCATCTTTCTAAGGGTGTCATCACTAAAAAACATGACCATGAAATTCCTTGGATTAGAACTACAAGGGATTTAAACGATTCTAGATAAATGACTATAATATTGGAGAGAATGACTAGATACATGATTATTGGACATTTCAGAGTTCCATTCTTGATATTCATTATTTTCAACAAAACATAATTCACCAAATTTATCTTTCTGAGATTCACCAGAAATTCCAATGAACAAATATCACTCTTATTCAGGGTATCCTTGACACCTTTTATCGCAATGAGAAATCCCTGAAACCATAATTCCAGAATTAAGAGATTTGTAGAGAGATGAATAATATTTGGATTCTTCACTTTATTAAATCCATGGAATTCCATAGAATTCTCTTTATCGAACAATCCTGATCCATTTGGTAACTTATGGGTACCGAATTTAGCTTCACCTTCAAAAGGAATTCTAATTAGACTGACAACCTTACTCTAGAAAATAGAATAGGTTATTCCATAGATTTTAAATGAAAACTTGTGTCTCCCACCTTTATAGAAGAAACTTACAGATTCATAAAATTCTACCAACAACTCCAGATTAAGTGGATCCCATGCCTTCGGTTTGGACACAAATAAGCTCTCCCATCCATTTAACATGATATTTTTTGAGATAATAGGATCATAATTATTAATGAATTTCAGATCTACTAACCTTTCCTTGTATATCTTTAATTTAGAGATTTTCTTTACTAAATACATTTGATTCTGAAGAGAAGATACCACAGACGTATGGAATTTAGGAAAACCTGAAGAATCAGAACATGCCTTAAGAAGAGTAGCAGGGTTTCAGCATGCCAAATCTTTAAAAATTGATGTGGGGAACCCATCGAGAGGCATTATATAGGTGTTTAAGGCGATGGTTCATCTTCTTATAGAGATCACATTGTGGATATATTTTTGATCAGATCTGACAGTTGATATTATAGCTGAAGACGAAATTTTTTAGGTTCCAATCTTTTGAGGATTTTAATATAAAAATTTGGATTTAAGGAAAAGTGAATCCTAAATTTTTTCTTAAAAAAGATAAAAATACTAACATCTAAAAAGATGATTATGAAAATTTAAGAAAGGAAACATACCTCTCGAAATACTATAGAAAAAAACATCTATAAAGAAAATTATTCTTGACGAAATTTAGTTTCTGAAAAATTTTCTTAAGCAAGGAAATTTTTTAAATTGAGAGTTTATTAAGTAAGAATGTTTTTGAACTGCTGGAAAATTTGATTACGAAAAATTTTTATTTCGAAAAAAATTTGATTACAAAAAACAATTTTGACTATGAAAGAATTTTTTTGACTAACAAGAAAACGTACTCACCCTATGAAAAGTAAGTTGTTACTTTAAAGAGATAGGTTTCAAAAAAAAATTAATAATGGAGATTACCTTATGGGTATCATTCCTAAATTTTGTTTAATGAATTCAAACCTATCGGTGGGTAAAGATTTTGTGAAAACTTCAGCAAGTTGATCTTGTGTTACAATAAATTGAAGAATAGTATATACTTTTTGTATGTGATCCATAAGAAAGTGATGCATGATATATATCTGTTTTTCACGAGAGTGATGTGTAGGGTTTTTTATTAGGGCAATGTAACTATTGTTACCACACAATATTTGTGTTTTGGTAAAACTCATACCATAGTCTGTGAGTGTGTGTTGCATCTACAAGACTTGGGCATAATAACTTCCAGCTGCTACATATTCATCTTCAATGGTGGAAAGTGCTACGAAGTGTTGCTTTTTTCATGACAAAAAAACTAATTAATCTCATAAGAAATGAAAATATCCAGATGTAATTTTCCTATCCATTCTACATCCACCAAAATCATCATCTGAATTTTTTTTAAACAAAATCATTTCTAGAATTATAAAAAAGTCCTAAATCCATGGTTCTGTTTAAATAGAGGAATATTACTTTCAATTCCAATAAATGGGATTCCTTAGGATTAGATTGATATCTTGCACATAAGCACACTAAAAACATTAATTCTGGATAACTAGCCATCAATTATAGTAAACTTCCTATCATACCTCTAAATGATGTTTGATCTAATGGTTTCCCATTTTCATCAAGATCAAGTGTATTTGAGGTACCAATGGGAGTACTTATACACTTAGTTTTGTCATATCGTTAATTTTTAAGAAGATATTTAATATAATTATGTTGATATATATAAGTTAATTCTGGTTTTTGAGAAATTTGAAAAGCTATGAAAAATGTTAACTCACCCATCACACACATTCAAACTCATATTTCATTATATTCATAAACGAATCTGTTAAATATTTCTGAGTTGAACCAAATATAATGTCATTAACGTAAATTAGAACAATGGAAACATTTTTCTTATCTTTATTTATAAAATGGGTTAGATCAGAATTTCCCTTAACATAATTATTTTGTTACAAAAATACTGTATGTATATCATACAAGGCTCTAGGGGCTTGTTTAAGTCTATATAAAGCTTTGGAATGTTAGAAAACATTTTCAGGATGTTTTGTGTCTTCAAAACCAAGAGGTTTTACAAAAAATACTTCCTCTTGAACATATCCACTAAGGAATGAACATTCAATATCCATTTGAAAAATTTTAAAGTTGAAGAATGCTGCAAAGGTATGTAAAATACGGATAGATTCACATCTAGCAACTGAAGCATGTGTTTCTTCATAGTCTATTACTTATTTTTTATTATAGACTGTAGAAACTAATCTAGATTTATTTCTTACAATTATTCCATTTTCATCACACTTATTTCTGAAGACCTATTTTACTCCAATAACATAAGTTTCCATTGGTCTTTCAATAAAGGTCCAGATATTATTCCATTCAAAATCATTTTGTTCGCCTTTCTTGGATTTAATCCAATCATCATCACCTAATGCTTCATCAGTGTTATTTAGTTCTAATTGGGAATGGAATGCTAGATGTTATAATTAATTTCTTAAGGAACTTATTGTCCTTACAAGTTGATTTACATCACCAATGATACTATCACTGGGATGAATCTTAAGAAACAATTTATTTGGATTTTTTAAAACTTGTTCATCATCATATGGAAGGAAATATTCTGGGGTAAATGCTTAAGAATTATTTTATTGAATATTTTCCTTATCAAAAGGATCTTCTATCAAGGGGTGATAATACATTTTTTAAAACACATCTGAAGATATAGGTTATGGTTGTTTAAAAACAAAAGGATATGTTTTATCAAATTTAACATGTACTGTTTCATCAAAAGTATAAGTATTTTTATTATAAAATCTATAAGCCTTAGTAGATGTGGTGTAATATAAGAAAATTACTTCAACAGATTTTGGTACGAATTTATGTAAATTATCTTTAGTATTTAGAATGAATACTTTTCAACCAAATACGTTGAAGTATGAAATTCTAGGTTTTCTACCATTCCATAACTCATAGGGGGTTTTATTAAGAAAATGTCTAATCAAAAATCTATTTATAGTATAACAAGAAGTACATATAGATTCAGCCCAAAATTTTTTACCTATATAATATTCACTCAACAAGGTTCTAGTTATCTCTTGATGAATTCAATTTCTTCATTCAACAACACAATTTTTTTAGGAGTTCTTGGAGCTGATAAGTTATGAGTAATATATTTTCTTCTAAAAAAAGTTTCAAAATCTGAATTTTGAAATTCTCCTCCATGATTAATATGAATAGTTATCAATGGGAGGTTTTTCTCATTGTTAACTTGGGCTCTAAAGATTTTGAAATAATAAAATTATTCAGATTTCTTTGCTAGAAAATAGACCAATGCAAATCCAGTGTAATCATCAAATAAGAAAAATACATAACATTTGCCTCTAATTCTTCCAGTTTGTGTTGGTCCAAAAAGGTCCATATGCACTAACTGTAATGTATCAGTTGTTGAGACTTCACCAATTGATTTAAAACCTGATTTGTTTTACTTTCCATATTAAAAAGGAACACAAACTTCTGAAGAATAAAATTTACACTCTGGTAGATACATAACAAGCCTTTTAGTGGAGAGTTTACCTAGGTTCCTAAGGTTACAATATCTTAACCTTATATTATATAAAAAATATTGATCTTCCATTGCTGTAAGGCAAGGTATATCTTGTCTCCTACAGTCTTCTATGTTTAGTGTGTATACATTCTCTTGACTATGGGAAGAAAGAATAAACTCTTCCTTGGAATTGTGTACTTAGAACTTATCATTCCTAAAATTTACAAGGAAACCTTCATCAAATAATTGAATTATGCTAATGAGGTTGGGATTAAGACCCATAACATATAAAACATTTGAAATCAATTTTTTTCCAAGAAGAACCACATTACCTATACCAATAATTTCTCCACAAGAATTATCTCTGAAAGTTAACTTTCCTCATTTCATCTTGATAATATTTTCCAAGATGTTATTGTTACTAGTCATATGTCGAGAACATCCACTATCCTTGTACCATATGTTTCTGTTGGTACTATCTTTATTTTTTTAAAAATAATAGTGTTAGACTTTCAAAATCCGAACATTCCTTGATCAATAAATATCAGAATGCATGATTTTTGGTATCCACATTTTCTTAGAAAAATAATCTTTATGAAAACCTAAAGACTGGGTTTTATTTAAAGAAATGTTATTTTCCCAATGTCCACCACAATAAAATTTAGTGTAGAATGGATCACTATGAGAAACAAAATAATTATTACTAATAACTGGTTTAGAATGAGTATATCTAAATCTAGAACTATTCCTTATGGGTCAAATTTGGGAATCCATCTTGTCAAAATTTTCCTTAACAGAGGTAAAGTTTGACAAAAACTTACCTAAGGTAAATATTTGTGAAATTATTTTAATAACCAATTTTTTATCAACAGATATATTAGTTTTATAAATAAGGTTAGTCTCTATAATTTTTTTCATATAAATTACATTTTAATGATCCTTAGATAGAGTATTCTTCTCAGAATTAACTTCCACAAGGTTTTTTGAAATACTATCAAAATCATAAATTTTCATATCAAGATATTTAGATAGATTTGATACTTCTTTACTAAGAATAGAAATTCTAGAATTTTCTTTATCTTTCCATTTCTTGAGTTTAGAATTTTCATTCTCAAGAAGTTTAGCAAACTTAGACACTTCTTCGCAAGTAGGCAATATATTGTCTTCATCAGAAAAAGATTCTTCATCAAAAGACCTATAATATTTATCATCAGTATAATTTGAATTCAAGGATACATCAGTAATAGATTCAGTACTGTGTACCTTGGCTATTAGACAATTATTTTCAATGCGTAATCATTTTAGTAGACCAAGAATCTTCGGAAAAAAAGATTCATACTCTGAGGATTCATCAGAAGAGTCACAACCACTGGCACTCCATGTGTAAATGGATTTTAAAACATTCTTAGTATTAACCTTGTAATACATTTTTCTATTCCTCTCAGAATGATTTTCCTTTTTATCATTTTTCTTAGGCATAAGAGAATCCGGCCTGATATTCCTTGCACTTTTTCATTTATAATAAGTGACTTCAAAGTCTTTCTTATCTTTATTTCTTTCTTCTTATATCTATATAGAAAGTATTTCTTTCCAACTATCTTGATCATCCTTCGAGGTTGATTTGCTAGTTCATTTTTAGAACGTTCACTACCACAAAATTCAGATAAAATAGAGAATTTCTTAGATTTAGATCTTGTAACCCTTTAAGAAATCTTGACTTTAGTAGTAGAAAATGCTATATTTCTATTTCCATTTTTCTTCTTAGTCATATATGCCTATTTTTTCATTCTTGTCTCATGTTGAATAATAGTTCCAAAATTCTCATCAACAGTAATTTGAGATACTTTTTTTATTCTGATCAATAGTTTTTCTCTTAGAATCCTACTCATTAGGAATGATATCTATAATATTTTCCACAAGAGATTCATATTCTTAACCTTTCTCACCCATAGATTTTAAACTATTATCAATTATCATAAACCTTTATTTGACCTTTCAAACAAGCTCTCCATAAGGAAATATAAATCCATGATATTCTACTCAAAGAATAGCTCTTCTAGTTTCTATAACTTTAGATGTACCAAAATGAGTAACCTATAATTTCATCTAGATACAGTTAGCATCTTTATAAGAAGAAATCTGACTATATATATTCTTGGTCAGGGAACACAACAAAGTATTATGTACCTTGTTGTTTAGTTGATATTATGACTTTTCTTGATTGGTGATGTTTCTGACTTCTTTACTAGGAATCGTGAAATCTTTATGAAGCATAAAAAAAATTTCTACTCCAGTATTAATAACAAAAGTCTTCATATGATATCTTTAGTATTCATAATCATTTCATGAAAATATAAGAGGTCTATTAGGATTTAGAATTTCAATTGAACCAACATTTATTCATGCCATTATAAGAAAATATATTTCCACAAAAACTTGTTAATAGTAAAAGTTCATAAACAAGTATAAAAATCCCTGAGCAACGAAAATATTTAGAAAAATGAAAACTTGAGAAAGAAAACTTATATGTGAATATAAGTATTTCAGATACCTCCACTGATACCAATCGTAAGATCAAAATATGAATGTAGATTCTCAATTACAAGAAGAGGGGTGAATTGTATGTTTAAAAACATCTGTTTTTAACCTTAGAGAAAAATATGTTTAACAAAGTTAAACATGGTAAATTCACAGGACATCTTTTATTTCTACAAACATTCTAGGTTTCGGAAATGTTGTTCCAGAAATGAAAATTAATTAATGTTTCCAAGAAAAATATTCTACCTTGAAGCATATAGAATCTTACTTATGAGAGTATAAAAAAGTAAAAGAAAGTATAAGAAGGATATACTTTCTCCGTTTATCAAAATACAACATAAATAAACATGAAGCAAGACATGTAACATGTATGAAATATTTAACTTAAAGATAATGGTATATAAAAACCTTGGACAAATGTCCTTTGATTTATACATTCATGAAATTTTTTCTTACCCACACTCGGGTAAGCCCTCTATAAAAATATCTGAATATGTCTTACTGTCCCCGCAAAACCTCAAACTTTAAGGTAGTCAAAACCTCTGTCTTCCTATCCCCGGTTGACCTCAAACATTAATGTAGTTAGCACCTCTCTCTTCGTATCCCTGGAAGACCTCGATTGTACACATCAACAATCAGAGTCGCATGAAGCAAGCTGAAAAAGATGTTTAGTACACACAAGGAACAAGAGTTTATCTCTCTAGAAATCACATTAGTAGAATGCAATATTTATAGTGATGAATTGGTGAATATCTATCTTCAGATCATTTAAATGAGTTTATATTTAAAAAAAATTATTCAATGTTCGTCTCCCTCCTCCAACAGTCGTATTTTTCCTTGAATCTTGGAGGGACATGTACATGTGTCACTCACACAATAGTAAGAAAGAAATAGATTGTACAACATAGTTTCATTACAATAGCAAGTGTATGAAAAATAAGGTTTCTTAACCAAATCTAATTTTTGGAGTCTAAAGAAAAATAATGTTCAGAGTCTAAGGAATGAAAAATTTAGAGACTATAACTCATGGATATTTGGATTCTATTTTTCAAGGAATTAAAAAGCTAAATTATTTACATTTCAGAGTCTATATTCCAATGAATTCAGAATCTTAATTTTCAGGAATCCGTAATATAAATTTTGAGGAATTCAGAGACTAAATTCTAAGGAATTTAGAGTCTGAATTTCTACGAATTTTGAGTCTTAATTTTAGAGAATTTTGAGTTAGAATATAAGTGAATTTGGAGTATGAATTTCAAAGAATTAGGAGTCTGAATATCATAGAATTTGGAGTCTAAATATCAGAGAATTTAGAGTCTAAATTTTAGAGAATTTCGAGTATGAATTTTAGTGAATTTGGAGTCTGAACTTCAGAGAATTCAGAATCTGAATTTCAGAGAATTCAGATTTTAAATTTCAGAGAATTTAGAACCTAAATTCAGAACCTGAAAACAGAATACTCAATATCTAATCATTTATAGATTTCCATGGTTTTAAATGTGAATCCAATTTTTTACACATAGGAATAAAATGAGTTATATTTAGAGAAACTATAGAATGAACAATTAAAACATAGGTAAGGATAAAAATATCTTGGGGAAGGAAAATTTATTTATTAAGACAATTCAAAGAGAAAATATAAATTTCCTTAAGATAGAGTGTTTGTAATTTTAAAATAGTGGAATGAAAAAGTCATAAAGAAACATTATTGACTCCACATATGAATGAATTGAATTTTGAAATATATAGATGTTTTTCAAATTATTTTATCTGTATTTATATTTGATAGACATAATTAATTCATTTATTAATTCACACATCATCATTATGATCATTTTAAAGGTCAATTTTAAAATCTCATTATAATCAAGCTTATTTACTATTGAATATATATTAGAGTATATTATATAATAATTTATTGATAATTTTTTTTATTTTCATATAGTTTTTTATGATTTTTTCAAATAATAGTTCCCTTTTTTAACTCATTAGTACTAAAAATGTTATATAAAATGGTTATAAGAAAACACGAATTCATTTTTATCTTCATTCAAATATATGTTTTCTTTCAAAACTATTTTCTACAAAAATGTTTTCAAAAATGTTTTTATTCTTTAAAAATTATTTATTAATGATATTTTTACCCCTTCTATTTATTAGAAATGTTTTCAAAGGAATATTTTTTTCATTTTCCGAACAAGTCAATTTTCTAAACTTTTTATTGTCCCAATGGAATGTTTTTTATCATTGTATAGAATTACCCTCCATTATTTATTTGAAAGTTGCAGTTAAATTTTACAAATATATTTTTAACGAAGATGTTTTAAAATATTATTTTTATATAAAATGATTTAAAAAAAGAAAAATGAAAAGGATATTTTCCTTAAGGTTGTTTTTAAATATCTTTTTATTGTATTTTTATTTCATCAATGAAAATAAATATTATTCTTCATCAAATTGGTATATGTCATATTGATAAAAATAATTATCATTTCATTGGATGGATTATGATTATTTTGACCAGTGATAGTATTAAAATCAACTTTCTAGATTCGTTTTAGTTGTCATTAACTTCCACTTGAATTATTCTCATTCCTATAACTTTTGAAAATTAAATTTCCCCCAAACAACCATATCATTTATCATGGATATGATTATTTCCCAAACAGTATACTAGTTTTTACATATGGTACTTACAAGAATGTTATTTGATTATTAGGATAAATATTGAAAAATTAGTAACTTTTAATCAAAACGAATAAATTTTGATAAGGAAAATTATTTTAGGAATTAAATGGATTTTTCGATATATAATTAATGCATTGGACATGTATGAAATGGGTTGGGGACCTTTTAATGTAATCCCCTCGAGGCTTTGGTAGTCAAATAAGAAGAACACTATTGCCAAAAAATCATTTGAGCTTGTAACAAAGCACACAGTAAATTATATTGTGTCAAGTATTGAAAATATTATTCTAAATTGTCTTGTAAATAGGCTTGAAAGTAAATGTACCATGTACCAAGAAAATATGGTGTCGAAAAATTCAACACTTCCTTCTTTTAGTTTTAGTTTTTTTATCCATGATATTTTTACTACGAAAAAAATATATGGATGCATTTCATTCCTAGATTATTGACTAAATGGCATGCGTTTTTAGTTATTTACCTTTCCATATTGATTCTACCCTATCTTACCATGATAATATGGTTTTTTAAATGGTATTTGTTTTCAGTTATTTACCTTTCTATAATGTTTATTCACTCCCTTATCAATTTATTGATTACATGGAATGTGTGTTTAGATATTTAACTTTCCATAATTATTATTCTCAATGATTATTTAATACTTCTACTATAGTTAACCCTTACTAATCATTTTAGGACACCCTTATTGTTTTCCTTTCCCAAGGATTCCTTGAAGTGTACAAAGAATGATATGTAAGGATACAATATATGGAATAAAGTTATTATCAAAAACAATTTTCTTGTAATTTATGTATTCATTTTTAATACAAAACTCTTATATGTATCTATTCAACAAAGAATACTAAATTATTATATCCTTTGGATTCTTATTTAATTGTATCTTATAAAAATTTAATCTTAATATGCACTATTTTTGGGATGATGGGTTTCGGGTCACTATAGTTCTAATTTTTTTGAGAAAAATTGAGAACCCTTTTAAAAACTATAGGTAGTGTAACATTTGGAGAAATGAAATATTTTATTCAAAACTGGGTAAAATAATTTTCTCTGAAATAGTTTATATGGGATAAAATTTTGACATGAAATGAATATAAATTTATTCATAATATTTAGTAACTTGTCTCATAGAAAAGTGACACCTTGAGAGGACTCTATAAATATTATTTTCATACATTTTATTTACAGAATAAAATAATAAGGTGAGAACTGATCTTGAAATATTCATAAAATAACTTGGAATTGTGCGTGATATTTTAAACAACATTACTATAAGAGAAACATGAGATTCATCTAAATAAATCATAACTCCATTCTATGAATATTACAAATATAATCCTGGAATGCCTTATATTTAGTGATGGTTTAGTTTTTGGTTCGATATACTCATTTAATAAGTAATTTTCAAAAATATGGTTGGAAAATTTTTAATATGTTCCTAGTTTTTCAAAGAGGATAACCAAATTTGGTATGTTCAGAACTCAAATAAATAAGAGAAAAAAGATTAAAAAATATTTATCTAAAAAAATCAAGAATGTGTGAAATTTGGAAGTGGATGGGGAAATGAAAAGAGTTTTTTTAAGTTTGTTATTGTTGGGGATTCAATTGAACTAATATTTTTAAAATAAACATTGTTTTCATATCTTTAAAAAATTATAAATGATATTACATTTTTTAAGATTTTAAGAGTGATTACTTTGGGAAAATTAATATTTTAACTGTGGTAGAAGTGATTTATGTGAATATTTTATCATATTTCATTCACTATAAATTTTTTTTATTTACTTAGATATGTTTTTAATAAAAATATTGTGATGTTTTCAGTGTAACATATCATTTCATTGGATTTAATAAATATTTCATGAAATATCCAATTTTTGAACATTATTGATCAATCATAATTTTCTGAAGAAAATGAATTGAAATATGAGAATAATAATTTCATGTTTTTATTTCTAGTAAAATGTTGGATAATTAGAAGAATTTAATGAATAAAGTAGTTGAAAATATGATGAGTATTTCAAATCTATGCTTGGAAATTCATATTGATTTGACAAGACAATACTAGCAATGATTGTATCTAATAATGCATAAAGTTGATAAAAAAGGCACATCCTTATTCACTTGATACTATTTATTATTTCGTGACTACTTTATATTTATTCTCGAGGATATATTAGCTGATGAACATAATCTAACATTTATACCTTACATATCTTCTAAAGGGTAATGTTATCTCAGATTGAAAATTATTGGTATGTCTTGGAAAATAGACCCATGTGTTAAAAACCATGAGTATGATGGTGATATAATGTAATCCAACATGATTCATCATTTGATTATTTTATGTTTTCAAAAATAACTTCATCATTATATTGATATTGCACCAAATTCAATGAAATGTAGGGGAAATGCCTATGATCTAACCCTACACCCACACTTTTTCAAGGATTCTAACAAAACCCATGTCATCACACAATGACATTTGGATAGCTGATACTCTTTATATAAACTCAATAAAAATATCTTCACATAAAAATACTCTATTTGAAATATTATAAATCATTCGATGAATGAGACTGTATTCAGAATATGATGTAACTGATGCTACATATTATTTCTATGTCCAAGGAAACATGACCTACATGGCCTATAAAGGATGGAGTCACCCTTCAATGGTATATCACACCACAACACATATTTCACTAGAACATCAAAACAACACATATTATATCATCTTTAGAAAAAGTTTTCCACCAAATGATTTTTTTGGAGAAAACATAGGCTATATCATATCCAAGGTCATCTTAGGTCTCAAATTTATATATTGTTTTATTCCAACCATTCCAATATCATAGTAAATTTAGGGATATTTTCATGACCTAAAAACACTATAGATGGTGTGATAATTATTCCATGTAATATGACATAATCACTATGGTTAATTTATTGATAATATGTTCATACAGATAACATATAAATCATCAAATGAATAATGGAATATTTTATTCCTACTTTCTAAGTAAATAATGAAATGAGGAAATATTTCACATGATTCGCAGGAGAGAGGAAATTTTTTTGGATCATAGAGAGTGTTTTCTCCAGTTTTATATTCAACGGAGGACCATATGTTACAAATGGAAATCATCTAGGGAACCTCGAATAAATGTGGAGATATCTAAGAGGGAAGAAAATCTCTTAAGATGAAGATGAAAACATTCATTTGGGACTCATTGTATATTTATATATACTCTTGTGTACTTTATTTCATTGTATAGCTTCATTTTATATGTGTTTGATCCATCATAGGGAGTAATAAAATCTTCACGGGAGATTGATCCAATATGGGGTGGATATTTTTTATGAGTGTTAATACATATCTACTTATTATTATTTTTATTAATCACAAATTAATTACTTTTCTGGTTTGGTGTTATAATTATAATCAATCTATAGATTACTTCTTTCCCTGGGATAATAATTTATTCTTTCCCTCTACTCAAACAACCTTGTATATAATGGAACATGGGTAATTAGGTAGTGATGTTCTAGAAAATCATATTCATATGCATGGATGTATGAATCTCTTCATCATCTATTTTGTCTCATCACCCACATTTTAGAGGTTACTTAGTTATATTATTTGTTTTATCTACTGGAGGCTTAGGTGGTTTTTCTTTTATCCCCCATACATATAGGGAAGAGGATAATATTTCAGTGATGATTTTAGTGATAGTAATCACTATAACAAATATCAAAGAGTTACCTGCTCATGATTGTGTATTTCTAATTGAAATGAATAATGAGTGATATTAATTAACTATTTAACCATGATAACATTACAACAACACTCATACCATTAGATCAATCACTGGTCCATTTCATTATATGTTATCAAAATGTATTATATCATTCAATTGTAAAAAATATCCAACAAAAACACTCTTTTGTTAACACAGAACACCATGAAACTAAATTTTCACCTTTCTATAGAGATAATCTATGTTCTAATTATAACTAATAAACTAATATTAAATTTTTTTTCAACAACATTATCATTATGTAATGTGAAAATACACATAAAATCCAAAAAACATAAAATTATTCAATATCAATGAGACGAGTCAGAATTCCAATTTATAACCCATGAATCAAGGGAATGACCCCAATAATAAGTATATAGAGAATGATCATTATTTTTATATTATAATGATATATTCCAAAACAAAGAATTATATTTGTAAAAGGTACTATGAACATAAAATAAAATTTTTATGATACACTATTTTATTTCAATTTCACACACTCTTTTATTTTCGGTAAAATTATAACAAATATTGTAATTCCTATTGATAAATTAATAAATGAGTTATTAGTTAAAACATCAAGGGATAAGTTAATTAAAAAAATATTTTGTACTAATAATATTTTTATATGTGATTATTCCCTAGTAAGATATCTACCCTTTATATATATGTTCGAACTTGAAATAATTTTATATATTGAGGGAATACCAAATTAACATTATCAAAATCACTATGTAGAAAAAGATGATATTTATAAGGAGGATATGACAAGTATTATTTCGATAAGAGATATATTTCTACATGAATCATGTCTAGAAACCTCCATTTAGCACATAATATTGAAATTATCAAGGAATAAGAACATGATTTATTAAAAATATAATAAAACATGGGTATAAAATTATAATATGTACCCATTGTATAGTAATACATTAATTTTTTTGATGAATTTAATATATTTCTCCTAGATCTGGAAGATTTTTTTAAAAAATTCATTATAAAAGTTAAATCTATATCTAATAAACCTCAGAAAACAGATCCAGTATTGTTTGTATAATTAAATATAAAATGACATGAATTATTTAAAAATGGATTATTTTTTCCTTGTATTTCACCATTGGGAGTTCTAATATTTTTTAAAAAAAATGAAGATGTTTCAATAGGATTTTTTAATTATTAGAGATATATAATTTATATAAATATATAGATAATGTTATTATTCCTTTGAATTGATGAATTATTTGATCAACACTAATGGAATCTATATTTTTCATAGATTTATATTTGATATGAGTCCCACTAATTAATTGAAGATAAATTTGATATACCATAATTTTTTTATAAAAGGTATGATCAATCTGTGTTAAAGACTATTCATCTCATGTTTAAAAATTGACTTTCTATATTTATATATTTAATTGTGATAATTTTTTTGATTATCTAGGATTAAAATTTTATGATTTTTAATTATGGTACCCTTTCCTATTATAAAAGTTTTTAGGAGAATAAAATTCATTTGAGAATGAATTTATAAACACTTTAGAAAAAGGAATTATGTGGGAAATATTATATATATTAATTATGACTGTAATAATTGATTTTACTTGGTTTTTTCAGTTTTAAGGATAAAATATCTATGGAATAATTAAATACATAGGTGTTCATAGAATGGAAAAGTCATACAAATTTAATAATAGACATAAGTTTTGTTTTATCCACAATTTCCCATGGATGGTTTATTGAAAATTTTCTAATGATTTATATTTTATTTAAATTTTATACAATTATGGGTTAGATTAACATGGATTAACGATAAATAGGATATCTTACAAGAATATAATAAGATAATAATCAATGCACCCATGTTGAACTTTCTAATTCATAATGAATCTTTTTTTTGTATTTATTGTGCTAAGGAGAGGAATTAGATGCATTTTGATATCCATGGAATCATGAAAGGTAAGAATTAATTAGTAGAAAAATCTAAATCATGAATTGGAATTGGTGTAATATTATTTATCTCAAAGATATTAAAATAATACCACTATATAAAGACATATTATTTATTCACATAACATAATATTATGAAGTATATTTTCCTAAATATTAATTTAGTATGAGAAAATGTATAAGGTTAAATCTACTAAAGGATTTTGATTACACTATAAACTATCATACAAGAAACAATGATGTGGTGGATGTTTAATTTAGTATATAATACCTTGGAATTATCTCTAGGATTAGGAATAAGATGGATCCAATGCTTAATTATCTAAATAGATGGACTTGGAAATTATGGGGGAAAAATATTAAACATTTATCATATAATTTTACAATAATATTTATTAGTTGGGATATAGAATAAATAAGAAGAATATTTTTTATTTTAAAACAAGATGGATTTTGTTAGAAATGGGATGTTTTATGAATTTATTAGTGGAGAAGATAAAGCCCTGAGTTTTTGTAAAATGTTATAGGTGACATTAATATGAGAGTAAAGTTAAGAGTTATTAAATGGATTTGATAACTATTATTTTCAATAAATATTTATAGAAACAAGATGTAATGAATATCGAAGATCATTTTTGGTGGGTGAACATTAAGGGGGTGATTAGTGATTTCCCAAAAAAGATTCACAGTATTCCAATAAGTGAATAATTAGAGAAAAAATTACAAAGTGTTATGAAACCTATACAAACACTGATTTATAAAATGGTAAATATAAAAAATTTATTTATCATCCATTTTCATATAAGATAATAGGTAGTTAATGGAATATTTGTTTTCATATAATTACTTACAATGAAAATCCATTTTATTAAAAATTGTGGGCATATATCCCATGATCAAGATGAAAAACTTCATATTAATAAGGTAGTGAAATTCCTTGGGGGAATTATTATAAATAATTGTTTCGTAGTTCCTTAAAACAATTGTTCTGGTTTTATGAATCACTATTTCTAGGAGGTTTCCATTGGATTTATTTATGGAACCAGAAACTTCGAACAGTTCCTTATCCAAAAGGGACCTGCTTTCTAAAGGCAGGTGTTCGTTAGGTTTGAACATTATGATATATAAGAACATGCATTAGTCGAGAGGATGGAAGGTTGCACTCATCACACACTTTTGGGGGGAAATTATTATCTACTCCGAGACTCTCTTTTTAATTTTAAGATATTTTCATGAATTCTTATTAATTCACCAAGTATATCATATGTATCCCTTGGAATTTACAATCACTTACTAACATGTGTAAAATTTAGAATCATCATAATGGATTCAAGGTTCTTCATTTATGGAAATAATCTTATGTATTCTAGGTTTTCCATCAATGATATCCTCTAATATTTTTATTAGAGATTCTTTTAACCATCATTGTGATGATACTGGTTTTTAACCCACTCGGTGGGGCACTCTAGAATTTATTGTCATCCAGGGAGACGATGGTTTGTTTTTGCCTTGGGATCATGCCTGTAAAAAAAGGCTACCTATATATCCTTGTGAATTGAAGCAGAACCCTCATAGTTCAATGCCGCATAATAGGACAAACCATACCTTTTATGTTCATGTGTAAGGACCTCTAAGCGAAAGGTGCTCGGTCAAAACATAGTGTGGGAATTATGCTGAAGCGGCCCAATGAACTTGGAAAGGATATGGGTTTCGAAGTAATATCAGACCATATTTGGAATATGACCTAAGGATAACAAGTTTGATTTAGGTTATTGGGTTTGAACATCAAGAAATCTTCCTTCAAATCCCATATGGATGATAATCAAAGCCCATGTAGTTAGATAAATATCTTAGAAGAGTATAGTCCTTTTAGAGAGAAGAGTTTAGGATTATTTCCTGAAAAGGATTCCTTGATGATTTGGGGTTTAATTTGGGGCTTATTCATAAGGAGGTTGTTGAGTGAGCTCGGGCCCTGAAAAGGCTTCCTACTTATCCTGGATTGAACAGGAATCAGAGTTCTCGTAGTTCATTGCTTTTGGGTGTTTGTGAAAATGTTATAATCATCACGAATCTATAATCCCAATTGAATCATGCTCGCTGTGATAAATAAGAGGATGTAAATGATTCAAAAATGACACTATCATTTCCTTTTCTGCTAGTGGAAGAGGGTGATTCAATGGTGGCGACGGTGGATGAGGGCAAGGCGACCTGGGAAGAGGGAGATATAATGAGCCCTCCCTTTATCCTCTTTACATTGGACAAGGGTCTAATAAAAGGAAGAAGGGATGAAAGTTAGTGGCTTACACTAGGAAAGATGCCCAAAAATTGATCCTAGTAGAGAAGGGAGACTTATCCAATGCTTGTGTGGAAAAGTAAGTGGGAACTGTACCTACCCTACAAGAGACCTGTGGTTCTGGGTCATCTCTTCGAGAAGGGAGAGGCCTGAACCCAACCATCCTCTAATCCAGGAACTTCCCAACACTATTTTTTGGGAGAAAGGTCCATGTGACTATGGATATACAAACCCACAAACACTCCAGTAATCGTAACCCCATTTTGAAACAAATATGGGAATCCTCTGACAGTGGAAATACAAACCCAAATAGGAGACACGTTAATGTGTCTTTCTGAAAGGTTTGACAAGTCTGGAGGTTTTGGTGGAGGCTTCAACTTAAACCCTTTCAGATAAGGAAATAATAATGGAGATACCCTGCTATGAATGGATTTTAAAAAGGGTACATGAGTTGGTCGCGTAGGTCCCTCGCACAAGTATGTCGTGTAGGTACCCCACGTAGACGTACCGCGTAGGTATACCGCACAGGTATGGCAAGTAGGTATGTTGTGCAGGCATGAATGATGACTGAAGAATATGTTATACATAGGAGGACCAAACCAATGTAAAATTTGTAAAAATATTTTCAAGAAATTCTTATCCCATTTAATTATCTCTTCTCTCGTGGTTTAGAGAGCTACCTAAGACCATTCGAGGGATCTAGGCGAAAGTGCTACGAAATGGGAGCTTCAGAGAGTCTTTCAACTTTTTTTAGTTCTGAAAAGGGTAGCCCAAGGGCTCTATTTATAGGCACGGATGGGGATTGGTTGAAGAGAAGTTGTTCGCACAGGTTCTTTGCGCAGCTCTGCCACATAGGTACACCGCATTAGGGTACAAAAAGTGTTCTGGCATGGAGTTTTTCTGCGTAGGTCCGTTGCGTAGCTCCACCGTGTAGGCCTGTGAAGCTTGTCTTTCGCGAATCTCTTTTTGTGTATTTTGACTTTCCTTTGAACTCTTTGAATCTTGTTTTTAGATTTGAAATAACAGGGGTTCTATTAATAGTGTTTTTGTTTTCTTCAGTGGTGTTAACAAAATCCCCCCCCCTCACGATTGGATCTGAAAATAGAAAGAGGTTTATGTACTGAGGTGAATTTGTGGGAATAAAGACTATGGATCGATTGCTGAATAGTGCAGGTCTGCCACGTAGGTACCCCACAAAGATATCCCATGAATATTCCTCACACTGATGTTATACATAGTCTTGGTGTGTAGGTCTTCTATTGTCTATAAATAGGTCTCATCCTTTGCGATTTTCTTCACCAGTGATTTTCATAATTTTATAGCTCTCATTGCATAGCTCTTTATCCCAGCCCCATCGCGTTGTTCTCCCACGTTATTCCCTTGATATTTCTTCAATTTAAACTTATTTATGCGATGGAGCTACAGTAAAGGATTTCATCGAAGGAGTTGTGCTAGAATCCTCGTTGAGGGACCTACATGATAGCCTTCGTCAAAGGACCTACACGATGGACCTCGTTGAAGGACCTATGCAAATAGTGTCCTTTAAATAAAAAAATGATTTATATCTTTCAAAATTCCATCCTAATATTGGATGTTTGGTCATTATTTTTTAGGAAATAATGACTCATTTGATGACCCATACTGAAGAAGCTAAGGCATGTTAAAATCAAATGATGGAGATCGTCAGACCAGACTACTATGATGTTCTTGAGGGTACTCTTCTTAGGTTATAGAAAGGTTTAATTCTGTAAATATATGATTATACACAAAGTCCTTACTTACCCCTGTACATGGATGGTATTTTTCAAGAAGAATGTGTTCTATCTATTAATAAGTACATTCCAAATAATTGGTTTCTTCAATACTCCAAATGTAACTATATGAATATTAGTGCACGAGGAGTTACAGTAAAAGAAGGAACAATACCTATTAGTGTCATCCTTCATCATAGTGGTTGCACTCTTGATATGAAAGATCAAGTTGTGGGGCCAAGGCCACATTGTTATGGTTCCACTTTTTTGGCTTCTAAAACAGATCAGTATAACGGCTGGAAAGAATATTGGGATCCTCATTCTAGAGGAGGTTTCCAGCCTAAATGGATGTAGCCATTCTGGGTACGTCGAACATGTGCAGAATTTAGGAAAGAGTTATCAGACGTTCATATCTATGAAGTTGCCTATATGGGAAAATATCATGTTTATAAAAACAATTTCATTCTTGAATTACTAAGCCAAAGCAGTACAGAAACAAATTTCTTTCATTTTACGCTTGTTAAAGTTGGTATTAGTCTTTGGGATATTTACCAAATAAACAGAATTCAAATTATTGGGGAAATGTATGATGAATTCATTCCACCTTCTATAACATGGCGTGATGCTACTAGAACAACACCACTGTCCTGTGAATTATTTACGATAGCAAGGATTATACCCAAACTCAAGAAAGATATCCATACCAGAGTGTGTATGGAAGCCTTCTTAGAACCAACAACAGAGAAAGGTCCAACCTATGTACGTCCCACTATTTTTTCCTTCAGCAGATAACCAAGGTAGTTCAGGAACATATTGTCCTATACAACAAATAGGTGATTATATGCACTGAGGCTATAATGTAAAACGTGATATAGATTCAAAGGTACACTTATATGCCTTCCTTTCTTTGTGGCTGAGAATTTACTTTCTTCCAGTCCATGAATCCAGAGGTGGTGTGAGATTTGAGACTTTTTTCATTGTAGCTAAACTGTTATAAGGGAAGTATTTTACATTAGAAACCCCCATACTAGAAAGAATTTACTATCTCCTACTGCATTTATTCAATGAAAAGGCTCCATTTAGAATTTCAGGGCCATTCCAAGTGTTGTGGGGTTGGATTGCAGCACATTTTTCATCAAACTCATTGATGAATTTAGTTAGGGTTCCCAATGGTCGATTCACCCCATTTTTACAGAACTTTTCTAGTATTCATCCTCTAAGAATGAAACTTGATGTGGTGATAAAGGCATTGAATGTATCATGAAAATTCATCTTCTTTCATTTTGGTTACCCACCAGTTGAAAATTTATTGATGATGGTAAATAATAGAATTATGAGTTGAGATATTGTATGATGGAATTCAAAGATGTTATATTATCAACTAGGATTGATGGTTAAATTATATGTGAGTCTTACATCCCCTATAGGTTTGCTCGTTAGTTCATATGTCTTCAACAATCAATCACTTTTCCACCCACTTAGGTCAGATAGGAGAAACACCCAATCATAGCATGAAAATTACAGATTCTAACGGCTTTAGAGGTATTCAAACTGTCGATGATGTTACATCCATTAGATGAATCGATTGGATTGGAATCTGGGTATGCCAAAGTTTGGGACTCTTCATATCCTCAATGGGTTATGGAAAAAGGAATCTATCGAGTGGAGGACACAATGACTTATTCACATGGAAATCATGGTATGAAGTCCAAGGCTAGAGATGATAATGAATTTTAAGAGGTTTTAGAGCCCTCAAAATGTCTTCATAGGAAGTATACCAGGAAGACCTGGGTTTGAGAAGAAATATGTCCAACGTTAAGGTGATATAGTCATTGCCATCAAACAGAAGTTCCTATTCCATCTATTAAACTTTCTGAAGAAGAAATGAGGTATGAAGAATCTCACTATTTAGAAGGTGTTGAATATCCACCACAATCAACCATTCAATGATTGAAATATGTGCGAAATTTATCCATTCATCATTGAGAGGGTGTAACTCATGATCTTAGGGATGCATGGACATTCATACAGCATGGAATTCGAATACCAGATATTGGTGACATCAAGGCACCATCTGATTGAAATATGGACAATAACCTAGATGATGTAACGAAGTATATTACAGAGTTGGAGGCTTTTATATATGAAACTAATGATAAAATCCCAGCCTCTAAATGAGTATCTCATATGATGGACTTTAGAGTAAATGAAGGGGTAATTATCAACCCTGAAGAGTTGTTGTATATTTTGGTTAATAATAAGAATTCATTTTCCATTTTTCTTTTGTCTCAACTCTACTTTATCATTTATCATCATTAATCTGGATGAAAATGTATTTGTGTAGATTGAATGTAGAGAAGGAATCTCCAGACCAATTCTCGAATCACCTAAGTATGGTCTTACAAGCTCTCTTATTGACACAAAGAATGATCCACCCAAGTCGCCAGAACATTCTCCAGGAGAAAGAATCGTGACTGGGGTAATGGCGATGGATAATAATCCACCATTACCACATGTTTCTTCGGCTAAGAGGAGTGTTTCAATTTCTCCCCAAACTTTTGAACAAAAACGCAAGAGATCAATGAGATTGATCTGATGTGTTCACCGAAATAGTAAGTATTTATATAGTCATTAGGGAATATAATTTTCTCAATACACTCTAGTAACCATGTTTTTTCCTCTTACAGGATCTATTTCTCTCTCCTCTCTCAAGGGATTAAGAGCTAATTCTTCAAGACCAAAAATGAAACCTCAAGGGAAAACCAGGTTCATGTTGATGAATCTGCAATTTTAGTTGATAAATCACCAAAAGATTCAGCTATACATGATCCTGGAACTACTGAGAGAGAGGAAAACCACAGTAAGATTAAATTCATTCATCAACTTCTTTCGTCAGAGGACAATGAAATAATCAAAAATGTTATTTCTATTGCTCTAGAAGATATGAATAAAGACCCAGAGCAGTATGAGATAAATGATGATGTTGTTCTGAACCTGGAAAGATATGATAATGTTATAACCTTTGAAGAGCCAAAGGAACAGAATGTCAGCGGAGCCAATTTAGGCATCAACCAACATTTTTTGGATACCTTAATTAGTGAGGATGCTATAACATTCCAAGCTGCATATAATGAAATGGTGAAAGACCTTAATCCAAATATTGATATTCCAGGTTCCATCGACGAGTTTGGGGATTTCCATGAGTAATTTCAAGGAAATAAGTCCTTATTCTTTCATTTTTCATACATAAGTATTCTACATTAATTTATTCTTTACATCAAAATTTACCTTATGCAACTTTATCTGTAGAAAATGTCACAAAGTATCATCAAGAATGGGGTATTCCACTCTATCCTTCTATTAGAGCTGGAGAAATACCTCTAGAGGATCCTCCATCAAGAGATTCTCTAGAGCTTTCTAATATAATAGCTGAGAAAACTCAAGCGAATTCCCCTTCTCAAGAAATATATACTCAAATCACTAAAGCTGAGAATGTAAGGGATGAATCCAATCATGTATCTAACTTATTATTGGTTAAATATAATCATCTATCTGAATCATATTTATTTCCTCCATTTGAAATAGACAATGAAATTGATTTATCATTTTGGGTTATCAACTCCTAGATTAGAAGGTGAAGCTTCTATTGTTCCAAGAGATGTAGAACAAGGAAACTCCTTAAGTGACCTGTTTCCAGAGTACATTTTGCCTCATGGTAGTGGCTCTGATTCAGACTTAGAGATGAAATATACTCTTGGAATGGAACACAAGAAGACATGGCGACATATTTGGAGCCTAATTACTAAGAATACTTTAGATGAATTGATTTCTCATTTTTTCAAACTCCTAACATTATTTTGTGTATTGGGATTTGGTGGATTTAATTATCGACCATCCCATGATACTATGAATGAAATCACTCGCTAGTGGGATAAGGGGTATAAGATCTGACAAAAATTTGATGTGGCTAAATAAATTCTCAATATTGAGGGCTTTCGAGCTTCAGTAGTTGTGGTGGAGAAAAATCATAACAAGAAATTGATTGAAATTAGCCAACAAATTAAAGAAGCCATGAATGAGTTGTTATATCTTTAACAGCAACTGGATGATGTTCATAACAAACTTGAGACGTTGAATCAAACATTGGGAGAAATCCAATTATAAGGGATAACTTCTATTTCAACTAATAAAGAAATCACTTCATTAGATAAAGGAGGTTGTAGTTGCTTAGCTGTCTCAACATCAACAAGCAGATGATAGGGCTCATGAAGCGGTCCAACAATTGAAAAGACATGTTGTGAGGTTATTACAAAACATGATAAGAGGCTCCATTCTATGTATGGCCCAATGATTTTATATGAATGAGATTTTTTTTTCTAAAATCATATATTTCTTCATTTCTGTTTTCCATGATTGCAATATTAATGATAAACGATGGTAATGACTCATTTATGTTAGACAATTATTATTATAATGGCAAGAATAGAATGATCAAAATTTTCTTATTAAACTGATGGTGCTAATGAGCATAATTAGACTGTTTCAAGGGTTATATAGATAACCCCAAAAATTTCATATCTTTTGAATTTTTTATATTGCTCAATATTACCTAAATCATACAAAAATGTATTTTTAATGAGCTAGGACTCGACATCTGTTTAGAGCTCCCTTCGTGGGTTCTCAATATAATGAGCACCAAGTCTTTTGTAATTGGATGTTTAGAGTCATGCATGTTGGACTATAAAGGGAATGTATTTATGGTCGAATAGCTTTTACCATAAATTTTGAAATTAGATCCCAAAAAACTATGTGGTTATGAATTTCATTAATATTATTTAAATATTTCCAAGGAGAATCTTGAGCCTTAAATTTTATGGTCACCAAATACAAGACCTGTGTCAACATAAGGAGTGTATTTTTCAATAATGAAATTACCCTTATTTTACAAACCCGTTATAGGGGCTATGTTATGTAGGTCCAACTGGGGCATATGCAACATAACCAAATAGTGGAATCTTACGACTAACAGGCTTATTATATAGGCTAATTATGCAAGGCTGCCAAAGGGCACATGCTGCATAGTCAAATAAAATATCTCTGTGAAGTTTAGCATTTTACTATTTTTAGATAGGGAAAAATAAGATTTGGGTGAATTAAGACCACATTGGGTGGTTCTTACATGGAAATGAATTTTAAGAATGAAAAAAGACTATTTTAGACCAACATAAGTCATGAATAGGGAAACCATTTCTATACAAATTTGGTCTACGAGTAATGGTTGAAATTAATTAGAAAAAGGAATTTCTGATATCATACTGTGCTATTTTAAGTCATGCAGTGAGGACATTTGGTACTTTTCAGTTTTAAGTCATGTAGTGTGGACATTTGGGGGATTTAATTTAAGGTCTTTAGATATGAAAAAAGGTATGAGAGAACTCTCCTAATTTCTTGATAATTTGTTTGGAAAAATACTATCATATTCAGGTATGGAAAGGAAAATTGTAAAGTATGATTTGGGAATTTCTGGAAGTGAGGAATGATATGGGAAAATAGCTAAAAGCATTAGAGGAAGTCTTTTCCAAGAACAAAGTTACCATTACTTGAAAAACCCATTAAGGGGGCTATATTATGTAGGTCCAACTAGGGAATATGCTGCATAGCCAAATAATGAAATCTTTTGACTGACTGACCTATTATGTACGTAACTTATGAAAGTCCACCTAAGGGCACGTGCTGCACAGTCAGTAAAAAGAGCTCTTAGAAGTTTTCACGTTCTATTGCTAAAATTTGAAGAATGTTTATGGAGATTCATATTTTCCAAATCACTGTGTTTGGTTTATGGAGAAAGTTACTTGAATATGGAAAGGGTATTTACACCCATGATGTTCAAAGAATTGGATGAATATTACTTTTACAAAATGTATGACCCAAACGTTAGAGATATGGTGTCTGTAGTTTTAGGTCAAACAACTAAGACTAGAATGGAAACAATATATAACATGTGGCCATTTGATTTCAAAGTTATTTCATTGTTCATCGAATACACAGTGAGGGAAATGAGTAAACAATGGTCTTGAAGACTTTTTGATTGTGAGAAAGACAATGGGAAAAATATACTTGAATGACCATCTTAAAATATAGATTCTCGTATATTTTCATCAAATATTAAAGGGGGTGAAAGATACTATAACCAATAATGAAGTTACCATTATATGAAAAACCCATTACGGGGGATGTATTATGTAAGGACAACTGGGGCATATACTTCATAGACAAATAGTGACATTTTTTGACTGATAGTCTTGTTCTGTAGGCAACTTATGCAAGGCCACCTAAGGGCACGTGCTGCCTTATTAGACAAAAGAGCTCTTAGATATTAGAAACTCTATTTCTAGTAACCGTAAGAAAGATTATGAATATCTTAAAAAAATTTCTAGATTAAGAGTATGAAATATGGAAAGGGATTATGATTAATGTATATGAAAAAACATTTGAACTAGTATTTTCAAGGAGTTTGACTCCATTATAAAGATCTAACTCATATGTAAAATAAAGTCTTTCTTTGTTTCCTCTGAATTAATATTATGATGTGAAGTTTAAAGTCATGTAATGGGGACATTTTCACCCACATATAAAATTTAAACACCTTAATTATATAAAGAAGCATCTTATCGAATTCCTAAGATCACTTGAGCTATGCTTGGTGTGAGAAACAAGGAGTAGTAAGGGTCTCTTTTATAATAGGTAGGTGACATAGATAAAGAATGGGGGTGTCATATTTACATATAGATTAGCATCACGTGGTAAGGATGACAATGAACCAATGTGAATGGAAAGACATATTGGAACTGGATTAAGGGATTAAACTCAAGTGTTACTATATGTCTTGTCGGGGAAAGAATCATGTCATACATAATTCTTAAAACATTTTTTTATCCAGATTTGATTCTTATACAAGAAATAATTTTTTTTCCTGGATGGGCCCAAGAATAGAAATTTAGGCGTCTCTATGTATCTCAAAAGAGATGATAATCAAGCCTTATGTAGTTCTTCAAACAATCATATCTCATGCCAATCAAGTTTGACATGAAGAAAGAGAACTTTTGACACATTCTGAGAGAATGGTAAATCTTAAGATATAAAATGGTATAAGGACCAAATCATACATCTTAAGGAAATTCTATGTATAACTCTGATTCATATATAGGAGGAGTAAAGAAAATAATAATATTTTGTGATTGTGGATGGGCCCAAAATTAGAGATTTAGGCGTCTCAACATATCTCATTAGAAAATGAGAATCAAGCTAGACATAGTTCTTGAAACTAGGTCTCAATGAAGATCTGACTCAGACATAGGAAAAAGAGGGACTCATATACTACTAAAGATTAGTGACTAATTTAATTATGATTTCTTATGGAAGATTATAACATAAAAATAGAAAAAACATTATTTGTACAAATGATGTCATGTAGTTTAACATCATGTGAAAAGGACGAAGATGATACGCATATTATCATTATGCAGCATGGACACTTATGATTGTTATGTAGTTTAATTTCATACAACTAGGACATGGGGGCTATGCAGTTTTATGTCTTGCATCAAGGACATGGTACTGTGCAGTTTAAAGTCTTGCAGTGAAGACGAATGTGCATAACTACAAAAAGTATTTCTTCAAGAATATCGCAGTGGTCGGAGTTTTAATAATATCTCCATCCATTGAGAATAGGGAATAAGCTTCATTTGAATAGACCTTATGTATAGAATAAGGTCCTTCTTATTTTTGCTCAATTTTTGGAGGTTTCTTTAAGGGTATCATTGGAGTTCTAAGGACCAATACCAATTCTCCTTGAATAAATGAACGAAGGAGAACTTTTTTGTTAAAAGATCGTGTTATTCTATTCTGAGGGACTTCTAAATGATGTAAAGTATGAAATCTTTTCTAGTATAATCATTCCAACTCATTGAACCATTTCTGATACCTCTCATTTTTAGATGACTGATCACAGATTGCAACTCTACATGAATGCAATTTCATTTCAATTGGAAAAACATCTTCCGTTCTATATACCAATGAATAAAGAGTTTCCTAGGTAGTAGTACGAGTAGTTTTCTGGTAAGCCCATAAAGCATTCAAATGTTTATCAGGCCCTGATTTATTATCTTTATCCAACATTTTCTGGAGTATATTTGATAAGGTCTTATTGAAGGCCTCTATCTGTCCATTGGTCGCAGCATGATTTCAAGATGAATGGTTGGATTTGAAATTATGTTCCGGATATAACATTTTTACCTCAGCAGAAAAACAATTGGTGCCATTGTCCGTCAAAATAGTATGAGGGACACCAAATATAGTTATGATATTAGATTTGACAAAACTAATATTTATTTTGGCCCCAACTTCATTTAGAGGTATTGCTTTAACCCATTTATAGAATAAGTCAGTAGTAGTAAGAATACACTTGAACTGCTTAGCCATGGCTAGATGATAAGGCCTTACTACATCCATTCCCCATGTGGAAAATGGAAAAGAGTATTTAGATATATATAGAAACTCTGGGGGTTAATGAATAAAGTTAGCATGCACTTGGCACGGATGATTTTTTTTAGTGAAATCTATGCAATCCCGCATCATTAAAGGCCAAAAATATCCAAGCCTTCAGATCTGATTAGAGAGTCTATGCCAAAACTGGTGGGACCAAAAACTTATAAATGTACTTCTTTCATGATAGCTACAGTCTCTTCTCCATCAATGCATCTAAAGAAAATTCCATCAAAACCATACTTATAGAGGATCTTTTGGTGGTCCGGACTATCATAAAGAGTAAAATTAGCCGCTCGTCGTCGGAAATGTTCTTTTTCAGCCCAATCTGGTGGAAGTATCCCACTTTAAAGATATTCCATGATGGATGTTCTCCATCCCGTGGTACGACCATATGGTTCATAAATAAGGAAAATTTCATTTATTTCCCCGATTTTGTTTTGAAAAAAAGGTGATACCACATGATTATGGGATATGCTAATGACTGTCTCATCCCAATTTGGATCTTCCTAGGCTATAACTGCATTAGCTACTGCATCTGCTTGGGAATCTTGTGATCACAGGACATAAGACAAAGTCTGATCTAAGGGAAATTCATCCATTAACCATCTGACATAATCACAGAACTGGATTAACTCATCATTTATGATATAATATTTCCCATAGATTCGTTTGATTACTAATTCATAATCACATTTCACCTTTCAATGGTCCATTTTCACTGGAAGGGCCAATTCCAAACCCACGATGATACCTGGATATTCTGCCTCATTTTTGGTACCACATTCTCATAACAAGATAGAATAAGATAATAATTCCTTTTTTGGGGAAATAAGGACAATTCCTAACCCAACTTTGTTGAGTTTAGGGTTTTCCATTCTTTTCCTTGTTAGATAAATGGAAGCACCAAAAAAATACATTTCCCAAGTTTGGGAATTATCTTGGATAGAGAATACCTCTTCATCAGGAAGCTCAGTATTAAATGATGTATCTTTCACAAATGGATGTTCAGAAATGGATTCAGCCAGAGCTTGGCCTTTTATTGCCTTTGGAGGCACAAACTGGATATCAAATTATTGTAAAATAATTGCCCATCATGTGAGACGCCCTGTGAGTATAGGACGACTGAGGATAAATTTGAGCAGATTGTTGTGGGATACCAATTGGACCTCATGATGTAGAAAGTATTGTGTTAACTTTTGAACGACAAAGATTAATGCCAAGCAACACTTTTCAATACATGAATATCGAGTTTCCACATGAAGCATAGTTTGACAGAGATAGTAAAGCCTATTTTCATTCCAAGCATCATTCTTTTGGGTGAAAAAGGTACCTAGTGGTATCACTAAAGGTATTACATAGAGAATAAGTGGTCTTCCTTCAATAGGTGGCACTAATACTGGTGGACTCAAGAGATATTTCTTGAGGGTATCAAATGCTTCTTTTTAGTCTTCAGTCCATTGGTAGGTGACTCCCTTCTTCATTAATTTGGTGAAGGGAAAACACTTTCTTTCCAACTTGGAGATAAAGCGTCGAATATAGGCCATGTGTCCTTGGAGTCCTCTTAATTCCTTCAAATTTCAAGTAGGTGACATACAAAGGATAGATTTTGTTTTATCAGGATCAACTTTGATACCACAATTGTGTATAACGAAGAAAAGGAACTTTCCCGAGGTTACAAAAAAAACATATTTCAAGGGGTTCATCTTCAAACTGTGTTTCCAAATTTTATGGAATATGGTTTCCAAATCAGCCAAGTGATTGTAACATTGTCTGGATTTGACCCCCAAATCATCGACATAACATTAAACAAATTTCTCTTATAAGGGTTTTAAGACAAGGTGCATGTCACGTTTGTAAGTTGCACATGAATTATTTAAGCCAAAGGGCATTACCCGATAGAAAAACACACCTTGAGGGGATCTAAAGGATGTAGATTCTTCATCCGTTGGGGCAATACGAACATGATTATACCCCGAGTATCCATCCATGAATGAAAGATCTTCATAGCCATCTATTTCATCAATTAGAAGCCCCAGAATCGGAATTGGAAAAGCATCTTAAGGACAATGTCGGTTAAGATCTCTGAAATCAATGCAGTATCTAATTTTCCCATTCTTTTTTTCCACTAGGAAAATATTGGACAACCATTTGGGATACTGAACATCCTTTAAAATGTTATCCTTAATAATCTTATCAACTTCAGCTTTAATTTTAGAGGCATGAGTTGGGTGTGTTCTTCTTGGTTCCTGCTTGAATCCACGATGTTCTTCTAGCAAACCCAAATGATGGGTGTCTACATATGGATTAAGACATGGTATTTCTATATAATTCAATGAAAATATATCTTGATGTTTCTTTAGAAATTAAGTATACACCACTTTATCTTCAATGGTTATGGCCACAACAATTAGAGTGGGGCGTGGATCTTCTCTTGTACCTTGATTTATTTCTCTAAGCTCATCCACAGTAGTAGAGGCACCTTCATCAACTGCTAGAGTTGAAGCCCTGAGATATTCCTCTTCTTCTTCATTACATGTTACCTCTTCTAATTCCATTTTCATAGTACATGATGCAGAAAAACTCTCAGATTTATAGAGGAAATTAGTATTTGAATATCTTGATGAAGAGGGCACGATATCTGACCTTACTGATGACAAAGGATCTTCTTGTGGTAATAAAGATTGATTAATGGATTGAGAATCAACATCTTTGTATTTATCTAGCATTGATAAAATCTCTTCTACTCTGGTTTATGAATTATAGGCTTTTTGTAGTTCAGTGGATAAATGAAAAAATCTCCATTTAGGCTTTCATGTGGATCAACAGTTTCTAACATGTTGTTAGGATCAATTTCCGTAATTGACATTATGGAAGTTACAGGAAAATTTCTCAGATTTGCATTTACCTTTTCGATTTGATTGATGGGTAACACATAATCGGTAGTCAAATACATAAATGGATTTGTTGGGATCTTTTCTTTTCCATTGAGAGAATTAACTATGGTTATTTTAATTCTCATGGGCTTCATTCCTTTTGTGTGATAAAACTCTACCTCAACGTATTGATATTCACATGTTCTGAATAGATCCTTTTCATCATACAATGTCCAAATTTTACCTTTGAAATAGTACATAAGACAGTGGTGATATGATGAAGGTATGGATGCATGATGATGCAGCCAAGGCCTTTCAAGCTGAATATTAAAGGTTGTGTCTTGACGAACTGCCATGAAACTGAATTAGAAACAGGATCTCTAAATTGTGTTCTGAGTGTAATCACGAATAGTGGTTCTTGTTCATTCTTATCATAAGATTTCAACATTAAAGTCGAAAAAGATTAGTTAGATTCAGTCAGGCGCAATCGATGAAGTGTACGAATAGGAATGAGGTTGATTCATGATCCATTACCAATGAAGAATCGTTGGATGTCTACGTCATTTTCCTTTCCCAAAAATACAAAGGTATGATATGTACATGTATACCGTTATCTTTATCTTCATATTTAAAAGATATGACTACATGACACTATTCTAGATCATTCTATATATGGTACACCTCGGCAGCAGCAACTTCGGTCTCAAACTCTTTAGGACATGACAAATCCTCAATGAGTGCTTCTCGAAGATCTTTTAACAGATTCAAAGAATCCATAATTTACAACTTGGCCACTACTTGGGATAATTGTTTCAATACATCATAATTTTTGTCAAAAGGTCTGCATTTCTCAGAACAGAGATGTGGCTTTGCAGGTGCTTTGGAAGTTGATGCTTTTGATGTAAACGTACTATGTGTCGGAGAAGAAACTGAAAATACTCTTTTCTTTGGTAAATTAGTTTGACTAGGTCTATTAATTTTTTGAGAAGAAGATGGTGTGAATTCTAATTGGTCTTCCAAAATAATTGTGTCTGATCCAAACCTATCTTTCATGGATGAAACTTTTTGATCTTGTTGATCCCACTGAAGGGATCTTCAACAAGTTTCTGCCACATATATGGTTTGAGATGGGGTACAGTTAAAATTTTGGTTTCTAGAATTCCTATGTCTTACCCTTTATCCTCATCCTTGGCCTCTTCCTCTAGTTCCCCAATTAGGTAAAAGTTATTCTGGATCATTATAATTAGAATCTCTATTGGCACAAGGATTTGTAAAATGTAAAACATTAAGAGAACCAAAGGTCAATTCATCATCTAATGAATATTCTTATTGGCAAGATAATTCTGGTTGTGCCATTTGGCGGGGCGGTGCTAGTGATTTTGAAACAGATGGCATAAAATCTTCCAGGGTTAAGGAAAACTTTGGCCTTGACATGAGCTCATCTTCTTCTGACTACTATTCATCCTTATAATCACTTTTCTTCTTTGAGGAACGACCATTTGATAAAGGTGGGTTTTTTGTGGTAGGACTGGTAGAAGACAAAATCTATTGATTCAAATATGTTTTTAAAATGGCATGAGTCTGTTTGATCTTTTTCTTGATCATCCAATCATTATATTTCTCCACTTTTTTACTTTTAATATATTTCCATTCACCTTTTTCTTCTGGATCAGTAGCTGTAACCCTTGCAACATGAGCTGATGAAATTTTCATTTTTACTTGTCTAGAGTCTACCATCTTTTGTAGAAGGTCTTTTAAAAAACACTCCTAAATGGGGTGTCCCAACATTTTGTGAATGGGACAATAATTCGGAAGATCTTCATCTCTGTATTTATTTGTCTTCTTTAGCCTTGGAAACTGAACCGATTTGTTTGCTAAGGCTGAGATGAAGTAGCCAAGAACCTGTTTATTCTTGAAAGAAAAAAATTTATTCTGTAATTCCTAAAACTATTTTCTCCTTTGATCTCTTTGATCATTTTTACAAGGAGGTTGTTACTTCTGATGCTCAGGAGGCGGAGCCCTTCGGTATGATGAAGGTCTTGAAGTAGAAGCAGGTATAGGTGCCTGTTTGAGTGTAACTGTTTCACTTCTACCTTTCCTATCCTCCTCCCCAGAGCTGATGGAATTAAACAAGTTTTAGCCTTAGTTCCTATAACAGAGTCTTATATTTGTTGAGCGAATGAAGTAAGGTCTCGAAACCCACCTATGTATTTCACAGGGATCAATGTTGTGTGTAATTCATTATGAATATTTTCCACACAAATTAGAAGAAACTCTTCCTGATGGAGTTCTAGACTTAAGGAATATGTTAATCCTTTCCATCATGAAATGGAATCTGAAACTCTTTCATTATCCATTTGTTTACAATTAGCATGATAAAAAACTATCATCTATGGTTGCGTTGAGCTAAATTGAAGAAGGAATTTCTGATAGAGATCTTCCCATCCAGTAATTGACCGAGATTCTAAACTTGTATTCCAGACAAAAGCTTGTCCTCATAATGACTGCACAAAACACCTTAGCTTAAAAACATCTTTTTGTTGATAAGTTCCCATCATATGATCACAAAAAGAAAAAAATGTGTTAATTATTGTTCTAGATCTTCCGATCTATTAAATATTGTGAATGTGGTATTCACAAAATCTGGTGGGGGGGGATTACATCCACCCATTCAGGGTAAGCTCTCTTTTTTGGATGAACTGGTACACATCGTTCTTCCATAGCTTCCAATCAAGTCTTTAATGCCTCAATTGTGTTCATAATCATTTGGGGAACATCTTGATGAGTTATAACTTGTGAAGGTATAGAAAATAGAGCTTGATCTGGTGCAACGACCAGAAAAACCACAAATCGTGGTGCTAATATCTTCCTTAGATAACCCACGAGAAAATTCGTATTTGGATGTGTCTAATCCTACCTTGATTGTGTACCCAGTGGTGGTAATTCATTATCAATATCTCTAGTTAATAAAAATCCTCTTTGCTGAGGAGATCCGATAGGATTTTCAAGTTGATGACCTGTCTGGGGAGTATGTCTAGTAGAAATGTTGTTTTGAAGTAACTCAGTATTGAGTCTTTTCAAATTATTCATTTCCCATAAGATGTATTCTGGTTGAGAAAGTGCTTCACCTGCAAATGACAAGGAATCAGACATGTTTGGCCTTGTGTTTTCATGTGCCTCGAGATTTGAGGGATTTCTCATCGCTACATTGTCAATTATGGAATCGTCTGGACAATGTAAAATACTATTGTGGATTGGACTTTCGTAGAGAATGCCATCATGGGGAGGATCATCGTGATGGATTATAGCAAGGGATAAATCTTCTTGATCATTGGTCTTCTAGAGACACAAAGGGTTTCCGTTCCTCTCATCCAGAGATAAGAACTCTAGATTGACCGAATTTTCATGAAGCAAGCCTTCAGGATGAAATGTCCAATGAGGAACATTAGAATTAAAACTATCACTCCCATAATTAAGTAATGAGATGGTAAGATATTGAGCTTGAATAGATAAATTCTTGAGGGCTTCAAGAACTCCCACATTAAGAGCATCCAAATCGCCGCTTGACTCCTGATTTTATAATAGTTCTTGGTGAGACTTATTCTTCGATGTTCTCTAATATTTAGTTGGGACCACATGCTAGGAAAAGAGGTTATCATGGGAAAGTGTATGTGTCTTCCTTGTATTTTTTACCAAAACGAACTGATTACCTCCAATTGGAAAGGGTGTATGTTCCCGATATTGTTGTCTTAATGATACGGGAGAATATGCCCCATGACCCTCCTGGACTAGAACAAAGGTATGTATCTGCTCTGGAATGGCATGACGATTTGTCATCTCATGTGTGGGGATAAAATTATGTGTATGTTATTCTGATACTACTAAATTAGTTGTTAGAATATCCTAGCATGTTTCAAGAATATGGTCAGGGATATGCTTATACTCTTTCACCATTGATAAGATGTGCTTGGTGACTTTAGTGGATGGAATGGGAATATACGTCCATTCCGATTATGGAGTAGGTGTATGTGCCTACTTCTGCCCTCATTTTCCTATTAATGGATATTGACAGTTCACATTCATGGGGGTAGAGATTTGGTTCTGCCCCAAATTTGTAATCAGAGTGTTTCGACTTACTTCTTCGGGTGCTACCAAATGAGTCATTTGGAAGGGTTGATGAACATTGGATGGTGTCTGTGCCTGCTGGCTATTTTTCTTAATATATGGATGAAATAATTCCTTCAATACTGGAAGACGAGATTGCTAACATAATTGGTGTTTGTAAACAAGTGTATGTTCCAGTTTACCAGTTGCCACCTTATTAGATTGGCGGGCTTCTTTAACTGTGGTCAGGCGGCCTTCTGACTGGCTGATAACTTGTAAGCAGCTGTATGTTTCTGTCCACGGTAATCCACTTGAGTTATCTGGTGGGATTGGTGGGTTGATGTCAGAGGAGTCTTCTGGGAAAAAAAATTAGGACAGACAGGTGTATGTGCCCAGTCATTGTTTTCCATCTAGTTAAATTGAAGGACCTCTCCAGAGGAGGCAGAGGTGATAACCTACTCCCTGTTGACCAGACATTGTCCTTGGAGGTTCGTCTTTTATGCCTGGATCTGAGAGACCTAGGCCAAACATCCGGAGGCAACACCCCCTTCATGTATGGGGTACACTGCCACATGATTCTGGCGGCGACTTCAGGTGGGAGACCTCATGAATAACTCTTGCATTCTTGAATTGAAGATTTCAATAACCTCTTGATCCAACTCCCTATAGTACGAGATGAATTGATTATTCCGTTCCGGGGATAAGGACCCAAAAAAGTTGGAAAATGGTGGTTGACATCGTTTTCTTCTTGATAATTGGTCGTCGTTGGGCAGATGATTGAGGATTGTTATTGACCTGGAGGGCCTATCGAGCAGCTTCGAAAGTTGAGATTGTACCATGCTGGTGATATTACATTACCAGTACATTAGAGACCCAGAGTTGAAGATTTTGGGTTTGTGATGATGTCCTTCCCATGGATGGAGATCCAGTGTGAGTAGTGTTTTGGAAGTTCACAGATGTTGTCTTAGAGAAATCCATTTTTTGAAATGAAAGGAATTCTGAGAAGAAAAACTTGAACAACAAACTCCATTAAAGCTATATATTTTATATGGATACATGCATGATTGATTTATTTTTATGGCCTTCCGTTATCAATTGATAGGGTCCATACAGGTGGGTAACATTATTAACTTGGTAAGGATTCACGTCGGGTTCACCATTTTTGTTTCATATTTCCTTGAAACATGTGCTGTAGTTTTATGAATCACTATTTCCAAGCCGTTTCCATTGGATTTATTTGTGGAACTGAAAGCTTCAAACACTTATTTATCCAAAGGGAACCTGCATTCCAAAGGCAGGCATTTGTTAAGTTTGAACTTTACGATAATTAAGAACATGCATTGGTCAATAGGATGGAAGTTCGGACTCATCGAACCCTTTTGGGGGGAAATTATTATCTAATCTATGACTCTCTTTGTAATTTTAAGATATTTTCATGAATCCTTATTAATTCCCCGTGTGTATCATAAGTATCCCTTAGAGTGTATAATCACTTACTAATAGGTGTAAAATTTAGAATCATTAGTATGCATTCAAGGTTCTTCATTAACAGAAATACCCATATGTATTCATGGTTTTCCATTAATGGTATCCTATAATATAATGATTATATATTCTTTTAATCATTTTTGTGATGATACAAGGTTTTAATCAACTCATTGGGGAACAATGTAATTTATTATCATCCAGGGATATGAAGGTTTGTTTTGGTCTTGGGATCATGCCCATAATAATAGTCTACCTATGATTCCTTGTGAGAGGAATTAGAACCCTCTTAGTTTGGAGCCGCATAATATGAAAAATAATACCTTTATAGGTCATGTGATAAGGAACTCAAAGAAAATGGTTCTCAATCAAAACATAATGTGGGACTTATGCTGAAGCATCCAAAAGAATGTCGAAAGAATATGGGATTCCATGTAAGATCAGACCATGTTGGGAATATGACCCAAGGAGAACAAGTCTGATTTAGGGTATTTGGTTTGAACCTCAAGGAGGCTTCCTACATATCCCATATGGATGAGAATCAATGCCCACGTAGTTCGATAAATCTCATAGGAGATTATGGTCCTTTGAGAGAGATGAGTTCAAGATTATTTCCTGAATAGGCTGCCTTGATGATTTGGGGGTTAATTTGGGGCTTATTCCTAAGGTGGGTTCCAAGTGAGATCGATCCCTGAAAAGGCTTCATACGTATCCTAGATTGAACATGAATCATAGTTCTCGTTGTTCATTCTTTGTGGGTGTTTCTGAAAATGTTGTAATCATCACGAATCTTTAAGCCCACGTGAGTCATGCTCGGTGTGAGAAACAAGAGGATGCGAAAGATTAAATAATGACACTCACTTTTCCTACTCTATCGGTGGAGGAGGGAGAGCCTATTATGGCGACAATGTATGAGGGCAAGGCGACCTGGGAAAAGGGCGATGCAACGAGACCTTCCTCTATTCTCTTTACATTGGACAAGGGTCCAATATAAGGAAGAAGGGATAAAAGTTATAGGCTGACTCCTAGATTGATGCCCTAAAATTGATCATGGTAGGGAAGTGAGACTTCTCCTATGCTTGCGTAGAAAATTAAGTGTGAATTGTACCTTCCTTACTAAAGAACTGAGATTCCGAGTCATCTCTTCAAGATGGGAGAGGCCATGACCCAACGTTCCTCCAAACTGGGAACTTCCCAAAATTATTTCTGGGAGAAAGGTCCATGTGACTGTGGATATACAAACCCACAAACACTCCATTAATTTTAACACTATTTTGAATCAAATTTCGGAAACCATTGACTGTGGAAATGAAAACCCAAATAAGTGACATAATAATGCACCTTTCCCAAAGGTCTGACAAGTCAGGTGGTTTTGGTGGAAGATTCAACTTAGTAACTTTCAGATAAGGGAAATAAGAATGAAGATACCCTACCCTGAATGGCTGTTAAAAATGGTACTTGATTTGGTCACGTAGGTCCCTTGCACAATTATTCCACTTAGGTACCCTGCATAGATGTACCATGTAGGTATACTACGCAGGTATGGTGCATAGGTATGCTGTGTAGATATGAATGATGACTAAAGAATGTGTTTTACATAGGAGGACAAAACCTATGTAAAATTTGTAAATAGACTTTCAAGACATGCTTATCTCCTTCAATTATCTCTTATATTGTGGTTTAGATAGCTACCTGAGACAATTCGAGGGATCTAGGAGAAAGAGCTACGCAAAGGGAGCTTCAGAGAGTCTTTAAACATTTTTTAGTTCTGAAATGGGGTGCCCAAGGGATCTATTTATAAGAATAGATAATGCTTGTTTGAAGAGATGTTGTTCGCGTAGGTCCTTCGTGAAGCTATGCCACGCATGTTCTCTGCATAGGTGCACAAAGAGTATTCTGGCGTGGAGCTCTGCCGTGTTGGTCTGTCATGTAGCTCCTCCATGAAGGCCTGTGAAGCTAGCCTGCTGTGAAGCTCTTTTGGATTATTTTGACTTTCCTTTGAACACTTAGAATCTTGTTTTGGGATTTTAAATATCTGGTGTTCTCTTCATAGTATTTTTTGTTTTCTTCAGTGGTGTCAACAATAATATTTAATATTGATCAAATATTAATGTCAGTATTATAAAAAACTATTAAATAATTTTTAAATAGTAATGTAAATCCTAAAACTACTTAGTATTCCAAAAATATGGGAAATTATAATGGACTATTCGAAACATAGAGGAAATATTGAGGTTATTCAACCATTATTTTCCCGGAAACCAGAATCAAAGGTGAGCATTGGTGCAATTTTAATATTAAAATAATTATAATTCAAGAATAAATATTGATCCATATGACAATTTTTATGAAAATTATGTCAAACTATAGTATATTATGATAGTGCTGGAGAAAAAAAGTAGTTGGGTATAAAACTCATGGTAGTGAAAATAGATAGGGTAAAATCCATCAAAAAGAACATTAAATTTTCATAATGTAAATATATTTTTATTTCATAATAATATATTGAAGAACATGGAATTATATGTTTTGGCCCCGATATTTTTAATGATATCACCATGGAAGGAATCAGATGGATTATAAACAATAAAAATATATGATCAAGTTACATAAGTCTCATTGATATATATGAATGGATAAAATCTATAACATATAACTTGAATGTTCTTCCCAATATATTTTACATATAGGATGAATTAAATGAATCTATTATAAGGAATTATATTTTAGATTCCCATTACTAAATGGATATAACTTGAACTATAATTATCATAAAAAATGGAGACAGTTCCAATATTGGGAAATATTGATCATTTTCTAAAAAATTGTACAAATCATCCAGTGAATGTGATATAGTGGTATCATAAATTTAAAAATGAAACATGATAGACTAATGAATTGATAAGTAATAATTATCTATATTAATTATCATATTTAGGTTTAATTTAAATTTTTATATTGGATATTGTAAGTCCATGTAAGAATCAATAAATTTCCAATAAAAATAACTAAATTCAATCCATCATATATAACATTACTATTCCTATAAAATAGTTATTTTAATTTATCCATAGAAATATAATATATAGTTTAAAATATAAATTAATTATTAAAACTAAAAATAAAATTATATAATAATGAAAAATAAATTCCATGACTTGAATTAATAAATATCATGGATCACAGTTTCTCATAAGTGGTTTATAGATAAAAATATTGTATAAAGACAAAAATTTTGATCATGTAATGAATATTTTTTATTATAGAGTAAAATTAAAATGAAATCTGAATTTAGATAATATTTTTTGTTTAGTTTATAGAAATTGAATAAGCAAAATCACACTTACCTATTCATTATAAGGGATTGGGCGAACAACCATTGGTAAGCTATCCATTATAAGGTGACTATTAGAAGTAGTGTGTATAAATTAGATTAATAGATTGGAATAATATGTCCAAATGGTGAATCTATAGAATTATGTTGCAGAAGCATCCGATGTGAACTATACCTATCGATTCATTAGATGAAAGATTCTTATTAGGGTTTCCAGATAATAAGTAAACGTTGATTACAATAGGTATGATTCAAGAATAAAATTTTATTTTTCAATATATTCATCCTTTTTTACATATATGAATCAAGTACATGACCTAAGAAAAAAAATCAACAATACTCACCCAAAATCTCCCTTGTGTACCGCACACTTCTACAGAATTTACAACATAGAAACCATAGTCATCCTAGATGATGCCTTTTTTAAAAATAATGAAACCATAAAGATCATGTATGGTAGTATGTGTGAAAAAACTATCAATAACAATCATTAAAACAAAATCCATACCTAAGAGGGAAAGGAAACAAAAATAAACAAAATACTAAAAAAACCAACACAAATTAGTCCCAATACTGATTTTAACTGAAGAAGAAAATTTAACCACACTAGAAAACATGCGAAACCATTACTTAACAAAGAGGGAATATAAAAGGGGGAGGAAAATTTAATCAACATCACATGTATGTGTTTGTATTATGAGTCATGAAATACTATGTTAGAAACAACCACTAGCCACTTTATACACAACTACATCAATAACATTGAAGTCTATTTCTACTGAGAAACTATGCTAAAAAAATTGTTCCAACCATAAAAACATTGATGAATACTGAATGACTAAATTTGGAATGATCCAACAAAGTGATACCTTCCATACAAGTATTACATGGATAGTCAACCAATGTACTAAGAGCTCTCCCATATATTCCATGATTTCTCATTAATGGGTACATAAATTATTTTATACACTAACCCATATTGATTATTTTTGTTAATACTTTTACGACAATTTTATGTTTATGTATGACTCCACTATCAATACGATATATGATATACTTTATTAACATAACTACAGAATTATTAGCTATAAATGTATTTACATGAACTGTGTGATTTATCTTTAATGATTTAATAATTAAATTTGTATTTATCCTCAAAGGGTTACCAAGTAAAATAATTATATGGGAAAACATATGTAATCATGTCTTAAGTAATTAAGTACCACTAACTTTATGTGACTAAAATTAGGGGTTTTAAATTGGTTATCAATTTCTTATTAAAAAATTACATGATATCACTCATATTATCTAAATATAAAAATTCATAAAATACAGTATATTTTATTTCATTTCGATATGAGCTCAAATTACAAGTTTTTTCCATTTTCATGTTCTTTCCATAGGTGGGTCCCCTAAGTACATTACTGTTATTTGTCACATACAACCCAAAAATCCTACCATGCCCCATCCACCATCACATGACCTGATCAACATTAGTCACTAAACCATATCAATACCATCAATGGATATAGAACCCCTAAATGGAGTCTAAAACTCACTAGGGAAATCATCAGTGTTCATGGCCTTACATGTAATATATTACATTATCTTCACCCAATATCACAATTCCTTAGGTTGTACCAAATATCTCCTCCTGTATGGGATATATTTTCATGAAGGGTTACATCATGAATGTTTCACTACATCATTATATGGGTTCTCAGTCACATTACCTCACATTTTTTAATCCACCATCACTAAAAAGGAATACACTTTTCAAATATAAACTATATTAATGTATGAACCCACTAACATTATAGTATCACATATCGATCCACACAAAAGATCATAAAAATATTGGTAGTAGTTCCTATGAATATAGACTTATCTTTCAATTGAAACAACTCAAGGACTATCCCCCACCTAAACTGTAGAGGTCAATTAAGAGGTACTCAAACTAGTCTAAGGAGTCCAAACTACTCATCAATATAGTATTAATAGACCAAATTATGATGATGAATGGTCTCACCCATCACCTAACAATATTAATGAATCCCATTACATTCCAATGTTTTCATGTGACCTAATTATAACTCAAACAAAGTTTAAAAAATAATTTGGATTAATCTAATTATTCATTTTAGGTAATGGGTTATATACTTTGCCTCATCTTGAGTAATATTTGAAGGTTCCTATAGATATCCATTCTAAAAAATCATACTATAAATAATAATATAATTTTACTAGCCTATTATCTAAGGGATGCTTTCATATATTGTTCGCAACTCCATGAAATTTTTCAATCTATAGTAACAAAAATAGTCCACATTATAAACTAAAGTAAACATTCCTATATGATAAAGTCCTCCAATTAGTTTCATGGTTATAAGGTAGAACAATGGGTAGAGTATACCCTCATATAAGAGTAATATAATAGTTAGAAATATCATAAAATAATTTATAAAAACATCTATTAGAATATATAAATAAACATAGAAAAAGACACAAAAAATTTACAACAAAATCTTTATATTATAAAAAGATCTATCTAAATGGATAATTATTCATGTACACATAATTAATATTTCCCATGGGTGGATATAGAACCCAAACCAAAATATTAAACTCTAAAAAAATAACCAGCACATTATCCCATGTTCTAACATGGTCATATCACATAACTCATCCAAGAGATCAAATTAATTTATCCAAAACTAGTAATATTCCCAACCTATACTTGTAAAAATAATGTCTTCTTAGGTAACAAATATACATGGATACCCGATTATGGTGTGACTATAACACATTAGGGCCTCATCAAGTTCTCCTAATATACATTGTCATACCCATTTGTATTTAATATAAAAAGAAATGTCAGAAACTAAACACACAAACATATTCATTGGGTAATCATTTTCAAACCAAAAAACAATGATAACCAACCATACTATCATTAACAAGAACCAAATTTCTCTGATCCTGAAATATATGTACTAAGGGTTTAATAAACACCACCAATAACACCATCAATATAATAATTTTGGGGGAAATGATCTTTCCCTACAATAATGGTATATAACATCAGGGAGGAATAATTCCTCTCGCTTGAATAAAAAATATCATTATGGGGAATGAATCCACTACCCTTTATATCATTAGGGGAATGGAGCCCCTACCTAAAATCACATATACCATCATAGGGGAATATTTACCATCCCTAGAATCATATATACTATCTAGGGGAATTCCTCCCCACCCTAGATTCATATATTTCATTAGGGGTAATGTATTCCCTTCTTGAAATGACATATACCATCTCATGGTAACAAATACCCTTCCTAAAATCACATATATAATCAAGGGAAATGTCTCACTTCCTTGCAATCACATAAATTATTGATAGAGAATGATTCCCCTCACCAGAATCACATATATCATCATAGGTGAATGAAGCCCCTCCACAGAATCACATATATAATCTAGTGTGAATGGTTACCCTCTCTAAGAATACATATATAATCATGGGGATTTGAGACCCTACCTGGTTACACATATATCATCATGGGGAATGACCCCCTCACTAGAATTATGTATATCATGATAAGGAATGAAACCCCTCTGAAAAATCATAGATATAATTATAGGGAATAAAACCCCTCCTTGGAATCTCATATATCGTCAGTGGGAATGGTTCCCCTATAGGGAAAATCATATATGTAATACAGCTATGGGTATCATCTCTCCCTATAACATCTAGTGGTACACATAAACCAATGGGAATTCATTTAATGTGCCCAAATAAACCCCACTCACCCAGAGGTGGTTGTAGAATAGATTTCAAAGACAATCCTTCTCACTCAATGTTTGACCATTATCTAAAATAATACCACATCACCTCAACTACTCCCATCTAATTCAAGGTGGGTCCTACAAACATATATATACCATAGCATTCTCACTTGATATATATTCCTTCCTCCAGACATGTCATCCAATGTAAACACAACATAGAATCACATAACATACAATAAGCTCCTTGTATCACCACAATAATGCTCGCTACTCTAGATCTATCCCAATATCATTAAGAAAGACTCATAATACACCTAAACTCACTGGATAATCTACCAATACTAGACCATATCAGATAGGATGAATATCAATAATTTTTTTTATGTTCTTATATCCAATGTGAGGAATCCACTATGGGTCTTCAAATCCATCCCAGTCTATACTCATCAATAACCTACTATATTCAATACCCTATGGTATTTTCTCAGCCTATAGGTCTTTTCATACCCATAACATAATAGGTCAGCAAAAAGTTTCATGAAAAACCCACAACATTATCCAATCATCCATAACTAAGGACCACCCAGCTCTAAATCATTTTTTTCTTTTTTGTATCCCAATTCAAAATCAATAAAATATTTATTATGACCCATACCGGGGACTAATAGCACACCTTTCTTAAGAGATATTTCAACTCAAAAATCCATAGGAATGTATATATATCAAACATCATCAATTTGTAGTGGACTTCACCCATTCATAGACTTTTTTATGTCACTCATACACCATAATTATACTTATCATATAATGAAACAATCATTTTACATATATTATTAAATTATTTGAAACATAATTATCCATTTAATACACAATAAGGATTGAAAAGTCTTTTGTCTTTACAAGACATGGTCCGTAAAGCTGAAAACAAGTAACTAGAATAAAAAAAATAGCATTATTAATAAACATAATGAGCTCCTAACATCCTTTTATCTCCTAAAACTGTTTAGGATAACATTGGGAATACATAGACAAAAAGGGAGCAACTTAAAATCCATGTAAGGGAATAAACATGGAACATGGATGAGAATGAATTGCATGATAACATAAAAGGGATTGAACAAGAATAAACATGTAGAGGAATATCATGTAAAACATGGAATCATATGAACATGGAAATATATGAATTTGGCAAAATCACATAACATGAAATATACATGAGTCATGGGAAACTGACATGACAATATCAGATGGTGGACAAAGTCCCCATATGGATTAGGTTTACTCTCTAATCCAATAAATAACATCTTATGAGACAAAAAAATTACTATAAGAATTGAATTTGTATATGTATTCACCCATAATAACATGTTCGTGCATATTTTCCCCACAAAAATAAATAAAACAAAAGTTATAATCATTATGGTTTCCCATGGATAGAAATGGGTTTCACAATCACGTCATATGGAAAAATCCAAAGGGTGTATCATAATTGTATCACTGAAAGAAGGAATTAAATAACTAGTTTTACTTCATAACTGAAAAATAATAATAGATCGTGAATAATTATGTCTAACTAAATTGAAAATAACAAGTATAGTTTTTAGGTAACATTATAAATGTTATACATATGTGCTGTTTTAGGGAAAATAATAATGGGTATTTAAAGAGTATAAATAATTATATATTTTATATTAAACTAGAAATGAACTAAAATAATTATTTAATTATTTAATGAGTGATTTTTAGAAAATATATTTTTTCATAAAATATTTTATGACGTGTATATGAAAATGTGTAAGAAATGGAGTAGTTCCCTTTAATAGAGCATTCTTATCAAGAGGAATTGAGAAGAGAACCTTTTAAAACATGTATTTACACCTTAATTTAAGATGAATTGTTCTATATACAAATTTTTGCAACATATAGATAGAATGTATTATAATTATATAAGAATAATGAAAACATACATTGGGTTAAATAGGGATAAAGTGCAACCAAAAGAAAAAAACACAGGTTCAGAGAGATCCTTTACCTTAGGTCTAAATGAATTCTTCAATTGAACTTAATTTCATGGATAATAAAATTAGATAAATTAGTTATATAATTTAGAAAAGCATACATATATATTTGAATTAATATAATTTTATTAAATTAATTTATAGATATTTTGATGAGGTATAATGTCAAATATCGTCATTCTAGGAGCACTGGTTTGATGGTTTCATGATCAGTTCAATTGTGTATAATTATGGATGTTAATGTAAAATTGGAATAATTAACCAAAAGTGAAATTATGTGGTATTCATTCAATTACATAAGTCGAAATGTTCCCATATATATTTATTTTCTGAAATGTGGATGATTCAATTGATAAAATGTTAATAACAAATGTTTAGATTATTTTAAATGATTTTACAACCATTACTAACTAGTAACATTTAAATAATAATATGTTTATATGTTGGTTTCAAAACATTAAATAAGTTATAATAAAAATATTAAAATCGGATTTAACCATAATAATTTTTTTATGAGAAATGATGGCGGTAATGGAAAACAAAAACTCTTCGTCCATGATGTTGGTGAATCGACATATTACGAATGATGTTTTAATTTTTATAGTAATAAGTGGAGATATGTGACTTCTTGAAGGATATTCCATTTAAAAAAAATAAAATTATAATATATATATTATAATGGAGTTATCATGTCACTTTTTATAGTGGGTTGAGGATAAGGTATATGAACGAAAGTATATAAAAGCAGAAAATGATGGATTTTATGTCTTGAATGTGATCTCTTTGAGATACTCCTCAGGGAAAATGTAATTTGTAGTTTTTTGAAACCAAGAACACTAGGAAAATAGGAAGATGATTGAGGAGGTAATTGGGTAAAATATTAACAAGATCCAATTCTTATAAGGATTTAGGGGAAGGGGTGGTATTAATAAGGGGAAGAGAGGGGTCTTTTTTATTACTATATTAGTTTTTATTTTGGATCCAAAATATATATAATTTTTATTATTATGGAAAAATAAAGTTAATGGTACTTGTGAGTTCTATTTAATGGTTTATTACATCATAAAAAACTCATGGTTCATGTATTTGGCATAAAATATTAAATACCTTAAATAACCATATTTCATTATTTATAAAAAATCAAGTATTTATGAAATATCTCAAAAATTTACCTTAAAAAGATTTCAATGATTAGATTTTAGAAATGGACTAAATATTTTGAAAATAATTTGTTAGATATGATAAATTTAATTTTAATCTAAAATCATCATTTGTTTAAAAAATATTTATTTTAATATTATAAATGATTTTATGAAACATTAATAAAATACTTATGATCAAAGAAAATTATACTAAAATTATAAGAAAACATAATATTAATTTAATAATACATTTTATAAAATTAATTTTTATTTTAAATCATCTTATTCGTCATAAAATTGAATTTAAAACATTCATGTTTTATAAAAATAACAACCCTTAAATTATCATTTTAAGACATTTATTTAATTATATCATGTTATAAATATCTCATTTTTTAATTTATTAGATACCTAAATATTATTTTAAACATTCATAGGCGAGGTTACTATTCAAATGGTTAGATTACTATTCATAGTGATAAGATTAGTATTCCAACAGTTAGGTTCCTATTCCAACATTTAGATTTATTACGGTCATATAGGCTCACTACTTCCAATAAATACCACTTACTCTATTCATTAATCATTAATTTATATATTTTCACTTGTTTATATATATATAAAATAATATTGAAATTTAATATTGTATTATTAACAATATATTTTATTTGTAAAACATTTTTTGTGAGTGTGGTCATTCTGTTGGATGGAGCAGACCCAAATTATTATATCAATATTATTATTTTCTTTTCTTTTTATTTTCCCATTATAATAATTGGCATTCTTATTGGTCTGGTTTATTACTAATGATTCATTCTTCATTTATAAGAATAATTTATTTTGGGTTTTAATGTTATGTATGATCAGTTTACTATTCAAAAAAATTATATGAAGGTAAATTTCATTGATAAAAAATTTGGGTTGTTACATTCTTCCCCCCCATATGAAATTTTTCCCTAAAAATTTAATTTTACATACTAAGGTAAAAATCAGATTGGGTAATTCTCCAATATATATTTTTATAGTTCCCATAACACCTCTTTATACTTATGGTTTCTCCAAAGAACTTTTAATAGGTGAGTTATGTTTTTTCATAGAACATTATCTCTACGATGTATGATCTTCAAAGAATTATCCTCACAATGGAGATCATTTCTAGATATACCACCTTATAATTTAGACCGTGTGAGGAATCTGTTATGTACATCCATAAGAGGGTATTTGAAAAATATCATGTACTTGAGACATGGTTGGTGGAAGAACTAGTAAATATGCCACAATAATGATATTATCAAGAATATCAAAGGGTAAAATATAACTTGGACTAAGCATTCTCTTCTACCCAAATCTCAAGACTCTCTTCCTTGGAGAGATATATATGAATAAAAAGTCTTCAACTTCAAACTATATGTCCCATATATGATTATCTACATGTATATTATATCAACATTGGGCTACTCTGATGTGATGTTGAGTGGTCTTCTCTTATTCCACCATTTCTCAGACCATTTCAGTTTCTAGTATCATATGATCACAAACATCATCCTTCTGTGTAGGTGTTCTATATATCATCCCATATATGGATTTATATTGTTCCAATTAGATACATCAGTGGAAACTATTTTTGTAAGAGAACTCTACTAGAAGAATATATTGGTCTCATCCTCATTTGAATTCCATTGAGCATGATCTCAGCATGTATTCCATTATATGAATAGTATCCTTCAACTAGCCATTATTTTGAGGGAAATAATTCATACTGAAGTTCAGTTCAGTGTTTATAGAATGTTGAAAACTTTTCTATAACATAGAGTTGAATATCATATCTCTATTAGAATCAATAAATAATGGTACCCCAAGAAATATTACCACTTATTTTATGTATATTAATACATGTTTACCATGTAATAAGTCCTCTATAATTGCAATGAACTGAGCAGTCTTTGTATGATAATCCAAAACACAAAATACAGCATTATTTCCCCTAGATTTACTTGGATGTCCAATGACAATGTCCATGGAGATGTTTTACCATTTCCATGAAGGTATGGGTAATGGTTGCATCATTAACTTATAATTTTTATTTTCAGTCTTCAATTTATAACATACAAGGAACATTGATTTATATTAAAGGATCTCTTTCTTCATATTGTCCCACCAATAATGCACTACGTGATCTAGATACATATTTATGGTCCTTGGACAGATAGAGAAATTTTTTCTTTGTGTATCATTAAAAATCAATATATTTATCTCATGATCTTATGGTATATATAGTAATGACCAAAATTTTATGACTTATTCCACATCAATTTTGATGTCCTAGGATTTCCCATATATGACAGCTTCCCACATCTTCTAAATTTTCACATGTTTTCTTTAGGAATAATTTAGTTTCTCCATAAGTGATATTTGAGAAATCATTTGAGAAAGTAATGATGATATTCCTTCCCTTACTATCCCCACATCCAACCTTTATATGTTTATAAATATTGGGTCCTTCTCAATTATTAGTATTATTAATGTTGCAGGATCCATCTATCTTAGAAAATCTAAGAATTTATTCTCTTTACAAGGGTATTAGTGACTTGAGCAGTCATAATCCTTGATGATATAAAGCCATATTAACTGGTTCATATTATAAATATTCAGCGTGAATATATATTTTAGGATCTTATAGTCGGTATATATCGCACACTGCTTCCCATAGAGATACTGATGCTAGATTTTCAATGCAAAAATCAAATCTTCTAACTCTATATCATGTATGGGATAGTGTTTCTAATTAATTTTTAGTTTTAATCAGGTGTAGCCTATCACATTATCATTTTTCATCAGTACACAACCAAATATTTTCTTTTAGGAATCATTTTATACCATAAAGTGTTCCCCACTTTTTTTAGTGTATGTACAAGTACAGTGACAAGCCTATTTTTTAACTCTTTGAATAATTATTCACATTCACTAGTTAAAATAAACATTACTTCCTTTCAAGTCATCATTGTTAGTGGGTTTGAAAAGAGTGAAAAGTTCTTCATAAATCATTGATAATAACCATATGAACTGTGGAAACTATGGACCTCTATTAATTTTGTTGGAATATCCCATTATTTGGGTGATTTCATTTTAGAAGGGTCCACTGATATCCTTTTGTCGGTGATAAAATTCCCCATGAATGATACTTCCACCAATAAGATAGAAATTTACTATACTATTCATATATTTTATCCTTTCACAAAGTCTTTATCACAATATTAAAATGCTTCTCATTATCCTCCTCACTCTTAGAATATATTATAATATCATCTATAAAACTACCTAAAATGTATCAAGGATATATATAAACACTATATTCATTTTGTACAAGAATATATCTGGAGAATTAGTGAGTCTGAAAAGAATCACTATGAACTTATAGTTTTTATACCTCATTCAATTTGTTATCATGGGAATATCTTCCTTCCTCATCTTTAACTAGTGTTATCCTGACCAAAGGTACACATTAAGTAAATACATGGTCCCACATAGTTGATCAAACAATTCATCTATCCATGGATGGGGATACATGTTATTTATTTTAATATTTTTGAGTTCACAATAATCAATGCATAGGCACGTTGATCTAGATTTCTTCTTAATGAAGAGGACCATCACACCCCATGATGAAGAACTCAAGAATATAAAATTCATACCCATATTCTCTTATAGATTCTTCTTTAATAAATCCAAATAAATAGTTTCCATCCTATAAGTTGTCTTTGTTATGGGTAGTAATCCTTGTACAATGTCAATTTTTAACTCAACCTCTTGGTCAGGAGGAAGACTAGAAAATTATAGAGGGAACACATCAGTGTATTCCCTTACAATGAGAATGTCATCGTGCACTATCCTCTATTTTGTATCAATCATTTTATCTAGATAAGATTTCCCATATGGTAGTAGTATCCATTATTGACAAGAAAATTCCAAAGGATATACATATTCCTCCTTACATTTTTAAAAATTTGGAATATTCCTCAAGATGAGAAGGCTTATCTCCCTATATCAATAGTTGATATTTATTTTTAGAAATATATCCAATTGGTGACCAATATATCATAAAATTACACCAAAGTAATTAAGGAGATATTTTCTTGGAGGTTTATTCCACAAACATTGACCATGGATGAGTTATATACTTTAGATGAAACCATTTCCCTATTCATCATTCTTAAAGATAACTGAAAATAAATATTTTGTGGTTCTATTTTCTAATTCAACTAAACTTTCATGATATGAATGAATATGTAGATTATTAATCAAATATTCAGGTCACTATTCTTAATTTAATAACTACAATACCTATCACCACATCATTTTTGGGCTTCACCTGTGTACAAGTGATAGTGCTATCCCAACTAGGTTAAATACCTTGAGGGGGGTGAATTAGGGTATGAATGATTAAAACAAATACACCTTTGGTCATTTTTTAATCGTTAAAAACACACTTCCCTCCATATCTCATAGAAATTTAAGATTAGAAATCAACACATTCAAAAGTCACAACTGTTTTACTTGGTTCACCATCACTGGGCTATGTCTAAGGAGTGTAAAATAATAATGTGATAAAGTACCAAATAAAATAAGGCACACTTCCAAATTACAAAATTAGGGATAGATCAATTCTATGCTTAGACTCACTACCTATACAATGTTTATGGTCATCTCACTACCTTCCCAAGGGTCACTCCCTTTTTCTATTTCTATGGTTGATTTTTGGTGGAAAATATCCCCTTATTCTTCTTCATTTTCTCACTAATATTGGAATGGATTCACCCATAGTTCATGGACACATAGGTCCCTTAATTATAAATAATTAATAAATTCTCATTTGTAGGTATATTCTCTATTAATGTTCCACATTCATCCAATTGATGAATTAAAATTTACCACATCTTTACTGAGAAATCCCTTTTCAACACTTTCGCGATGCTCACTGACTTCACAAACAACACATATTTTGAGAAGCTAAAATAACCTTCATGAAGAGACCACCATTCTATAATATAACTTCTTTTACTAATATCAACGATCCTTCATGATGTTCACAAGTTTTATCTAGATTTTTAAATCATTCATAAACTTGAATACTTTCATGATGTTCTCAATTTTCATTCGGTTTTTATGACCTTCGTGAACCACCTTTATTTGTGATCATTTTCTCAAGAACTACCTTATTGACCCACCTTAATGAATTAAGGTCCATAGAATCTTCATTAAGTATCAATCCTTTTTAGAAGGGGGTAGAGAAATATTTATTTTCATTTATACAAATTCTATAAGCTTCAAGCCATGTGATAACTATTTCATGATGCTCCCTTATTTCGTTTGTGATGCTCCCTATCTCTCAATAAACCATAGGAATTTCACATTCACGATGATTTTCTTAGTCGCAGAGATTACCATTATATTTCATTGTGGCTTCATGAAACCGCCTTCTCAAAACCCAATATTCATTAAACTCATGAATTTTCCATATTTTTCATGGTCTTCCTAAAAATACATCTTTGATGATGTTGTCCATCCATGAATTTTTGGACCCCAAAAATTTTCCAATCATTGGGAAACTACGAAATCTTGTGTACTCAATTTTTTATACCACTTCAAGGGAATACATTCCTTTGCCTCAGTTATCTTTCAACATTCTGTGTCAAAAATATCTCTAGAAATTTATAACTAAAAAAGAAAACCCTCTTTGAGAATAAACACAACCAACTGAAAAATAATAGAATGTTACCTTGGGAGATTTTTTCCAACAATCTCCCCCATTGGGTTTGTTAACAACACTTCAAATTATGATACATCATTGAATCTTATTAAATGTTCTACCAACATTACCTTAATGTGATTCTAATTATAGTCAATGTTATACTCACCACACACTCTAATCCCACATGATCCAAGCTTAGTGTGAGAAATAGGTGTAATATGAGAAGTTCATCATTGAATCACTTCATTCCAAATACACTCAACTGATTTCATCACAAGACTCATCTTCCAGGATATTTATCCTTTTATCAATCAACTTTAGCATTGTAATGTTTATAAAATCCACTTACATAATTGTTCCCCCATCATATTCTCCCCCTATCTTGATTAATATATTTTCTCCAATTATAATGCTACAATCCCCCCCCCCCCTTTTTAATGTACCCAAAGGCCGCTCCATTGAGGTATGAAACAAGGTAAATAACACAAAAAATCACAATATGTAAAAACACACCATACCACAGGGAGAGGTGGTCCCACATCCATATTTTTTTATGTGTGGGAATTCTACTGAACACCCAAATATAGTAGTTGTCATTCAAATTCTTCTTTGGGAAAGGCCTTCATAAAAAAAATAAACATATAGTTATGTTGAAACATACTTCAAATTCTCTAGACTATGATTCAACTTCCCCTTAATAAAATGATACTAAATTTCAATTCTATTTGTCCACCAATGATAGACACGATTTTTTTAATATTTATATCACAAGATTTACCATAATGGATTTTGATGGGAGAATTCACATCCACTCCCATATAATCATGTTGTTACTTCATCGTTAATAACTGCATGCTCAGATGAGTAGCCACAATATACTCTGCTTATGATGTACTCAATTAAATGAAATATTGTTTCTTACATAGCTAATAAATACATAACCTACCATGAGAGAATGCACCACATGTAGTTGATTTTCTATCATCACCTGATTTGGATATTTCTACATATGTATTGCACAATAACTCTTGGTGATATTTTTCATTATATCTGAAACAAAAATCCACCATGCCCTTGATATACTAATATATTCTTTTCACTATAATAAAGGGGATTTCCTTGAGATTTCATTGATACTGTGTTTCTTGTCTTGTGGAAGAAACACTATCAGGTCTTTTCGCTCTCAAGTACAATAGATTGCTAATGATATTACTATATTATATGACAGTAATAGTATTGAATTCATCATATTGTGATTTTGTCATCTGGGTAGCCACCATATTTTTTATCTTATTGGAATTATCCAATCTAAATCCCCTAAAAACCTCCATGAAATATTTATATTGATATATAAATGTTCCATTCTTTCCTTCTATCACCTGTAAACCAAGGAAAACATCATTTCACCAATCATTAACATTTCATGTTCACTTTTCCGGAATTAAAATAACTAAGCGACCTGTACTTCATCTGATCCAACAAATATTATTTCACTGAAATATACTACCACCATCATCAAATGATTATTTTCATTGTTGACCTAGAGATATTAATCAACTGCACCACACTAAAAACTGATCTTCTTTAAAACCTGAACTATCTTTATGTACCAAGATCTTTCTGCTTTATTCAACCCATATAATACCTTCCTTACCCGAAAAAATCTATTATAATATTCATTAATTAGAAATCTATATAGATAATCAATATAAACATCTTCTTCTAGAACACCATTAAGAAATTCAATCTTTACATCCATAAGAAAAAATGTGAAATTTATTTTTACAACTATGGCCAAGAATAATATAATTGTATCTAGCATTTCAATACGTGAAAATTATTCATCAACATAAATACCCTTTATCTACAAGTACACTTTTCACAGTACTCATGCTTATTTTTGAATCAAAACACCATATTTATTCATCTTGTAGTGAAATACCCATTTAGTCTTGATGATATTATTATCTATTGGCCTCAATAAAATCTCCAATGTTTGATTCTTCTCAAATTGGTCAAGCTCACAATTTCGATCATGGATCCAATTGTCATCTCTATTTTCTTCCTCAATACATTTAGGTTCTACTATGATAAGAATGATGTTTTTTTGTAGTGTTTTCATTGACATTTTTAGCAGAAGGAATTTTATAATCAATGATGATGTTCTGTCTAACAATTTCAACTATTCTCTTTGATCATTGTGTAGATACCGGTTTTTTCTCATCCTTTTCATTATATGAAATATTTAATGAATTAACCTATAAAACTAGAACATCCCATGATCTACCAATCACTTCATCAATATCCTTCTAAGACTGATCATGTATTTTTTGAATATTATTCTCATTCTCTACTATAGTTAAATATTGGATTTTTAATACCATTTCTATCTTCTTATTAAAGAATATATACACATTGATTTTCTTCTAGCCGAAAGGATATATACCTTCATTTCCATTTGATTGAGAATTCCTAGGTTTCTTCTTATTTATATTGAAACTCATACTTCCAAAGACTCAAAAGTACTTAAATGTTGGCCGCTTTCTATACAATAACTCATCTAAAGTCCTCTCTTCTTTTGGAAATAATAACGATCTTTTTGATGTGTAGACTAACTTCATAAATTAGTATTTCCAAAAATTATCTAGAAGGTCATTATCAATTAGAATTGTTCTAGGAAATTGGTTGATAATTATCTACTAGAAACATAAGTTATACCAAGAGTTTCAAACTGTTGGTATAAGATGGAATATCATTGATATGCCCTATACCAATGGTTTTCCAAACCATTGGGTGTTATGGAATAGGTATAGGCCTATACCAATAGGTACTCATCAACCATTGGTATAGGCCACTATAAATTGTACTATACCAATATTTTTCTGATAACTATTGATATAGATAAGTGTCAATGGTTTTCCATCCATTGTATAGACCATGATTCTTAGAACTATACCGATGGTTTTTACACTATTCGTATAGAGTTATACAAATTATTTATTGATAACTATTGGTGTAGATGAACCTTAAAACTATAAAAATGGGTTATAAACAAGTAGAATAGAGTTTTTCGCAAATGAAACAAACAAAACCTTCCCCAACATTCCATATACGAGACTCCCCTCCATTACATTCAATATAGCAGAATCTCGTCCTTTGTAAAAATCATAAACATAATTCATAGAATACTATATACAGAAACCATATAATGAATATCATAAAACACTACAATAACATATAGAATACAATGTAAATAATTCAAAAAAACTAATGTAGAAAAATGAATTATAGAAATCACGGAGTATAAAATCCGTGGAGTTAGTTTTTTTACCTGATACACACTATAGATTATATGAAATCCTTGAAGTATAAACGTGTTAAAAAAATTTAAATCATCAGTATCATTAAATTAAGGTACAAATCATCCATGGAAATATCCCAGTTCTCTACAAATTTGTGCACCATGATCTATGCTTCATGTTTATTAACAATATCTTCAGTTAATATTTTTCTCATTCCCATAATGCCACCAATGGGGAATGGGGAAATCCCATTCCCCCCTGATATCATAGTCACTTCCCCATTCAAAATCCACATTTCTTATTGTGGAATCAATAGCTACATGATGCAATGAGAATCATATGCTAATGTTATGGTATCAAAGGCATAATGAAAAATAATAATCATATAAAAAACTAATGCAAAACCCTTACTACAGTTATATGGATTTGATAAAATGTTTCATTATTATGAAATGTTTCCCTGATATTGAGAATCAATCCACCATTAGAAGAGTCCCTTCCATCTCCACTTTCTTAAGATACAACATTGATTCTTGGAACATTGTAAATGTTCCAATAGAATTAATATCCATGATTGTGAATGGATAAAAATAGTAAATGTTCGGAAGAAAAACATTAGGATTAATCAATTGAATAATGATTGTATTAACAATAAGAATATATATAAAATAGAAATAATGGATCCATATCTAAGGCCTTAATCTAATTTATTCATTATTTACATTTCATCTTCATGTATTAAATGGATCAACATTGATTGATGCATGATCAAGAGAACTCAGCTATTACCTATCATGGATCAAATTCTTGAAATTTGACAGGATAGATAAAATGATAATAATTAATTTTCAAATGAAAAAACTTAATATTTTGTAATGTTTCGTAATTCTGTATTTGAAGATTTCATATGGTTCATCCTATAAACAATTAAATGCATTTTTTTGAACAATGAACATCTTTATATGATTTCAGAACCATTTAAAAAACTATATTTAGATAAATAATTTGGTGAAAAATCTTCTAGAGTGGCATAAGGTACATACTAAGTAGGGGGAGACACCAAATTAATGTAGAAAATAGTATATGGGGAACCTATTATAAGAAATTCTCCAAATTATCTTAATATTAGAGGTCTGAATTCAAACCATGTAAAATTGAATAACCTATTTTCACTTATCCATAATACAACTATAATTGAATTAACAGAAATCCTTGCTAGAAGGTATACCACAACATAAAAGCTGCTGAACTAGCTTCTCACTATTTGAAAAAATATAATTATCAATAAGGGCCCTTCCATGTGTGTTGGAAATACCCCTTTGAGTATACATATCAATTAAATAAATAAGGGTTTCCAAAGTGATGACAATGAGTTTTTTATGGATCAAATATTCTTGATAAACAAAATTTTTGTAGTTATAAATCATGGTAAAAGAATCTATATGAATATTCAATAAATTTTATAATTCTGTATTTTTGTATGTAAATAAATTTTCTCAAAAATGGAATTTAAATTTGTGAAACAATCACCACTAACTATGTTAGCAATGCTAGTTTTTTGTTGAGTAAAATGTGAGATAAATATCAGTTTATAGTGGGTCATCACAAAAGTGATATGTTTACCTCAATTCACTATTTTACTTTGGTTTGGTGGATTAAAAACAACAATGAATTTGAGATCTTATGTATGTTGTATCATATAAGAAAAGAATTTTTTTTCTATCATCATATTTAAAGTGTATGTGTGTAAAAATTAAGAATTTTTTAATGCAATGTGTAAGATATAAAGCCATTTAAACCAAATTAGATGAATTAAACCAATGATATAGTGAAATAAAAGTCTAAAATACATTATTCTATGAAGAAATTTTTGAATGATGACTATAAATTGTGTGGAATGGGAAAAGGTATCTCAGGTTCCATAATTGTTGATTGGGATAAATAAACTAGACGATTTAGATATTGCATTCACATACAAACATGGAAACAGAAAAGAACTTAAAATTAAGGGAATGTAGAAAAATATCCTTTCTAATGGGGCTCTTTTATTTAGTGGAGTTAAAAAGTATTCCTTTAATACTTCTTATTCACTTATTTTCCATTGAAGTTCCTCAAAATAGTTTCTATAATGACTCAGTGAGTTGGTTATACTTGTTTAAATAGATATGAACTATAATAACCTGAGAATATTTTTATTTTATTATAGTTATTTATAAAAAATAGTACACGATATATGATTATTGTATATTATTATTATGAAGTTATTTAAGAGTATTTATAGAATATCAAAAATATAATGAAATCTATTTCTTCGTTATGGTAAATCACATAATGAGAAATTTGAAATAATATATTATATCAATCATACTGTATAATAATCCATGAAATCATCGTCAATAAGATGAATATATTGTAGAGTAACATTTTCACAGGTAAATATTTTAAAAGTTTTGAGTATTAGTATAAAAACAATCATATTCATTTATACTACTCAGAAAGGAATTGAAGCACATAAGTTTGTAGAAAAAAATAGTAGTCGTAAAGATGTAAATGAAGAACAAAGAATATTGATGAAAAGGTAATTGGGTTTTGTAAATAGTTGCACATCATATTGAAATTTAACTATCAAGTACTCATCATGAACTTTATTCCCAATGATAATAACCAATGGAGAGAAGTTATGTATAGTAGTTTCATAACGACTTCATCTATCATAGAGGAATGAATAGAAATTAGGGAAATTTTTTTTATTAGGGTTTTATAAATATACATGCGGCATTCTGATCAATGAGAGACACTAGATGAAAACATAATTCACCTACAATAAAAACATCAACAACATAATTAACCTATAATCAGAACTACCAAAACTAAAAACATAACACATTAAATAATGAATCTAACTGGCTATAATTATCAAAACGCCATGAGAATATCCTAAACCTACAATAAATCCATGAAATTATCCTCAACTAACATAACCTATAATGCAGCCAATAGATAATACCCAAATACTACCAAACAAATAATGAAATAATGATAAAAGATAAAAAAAATAAATTTATGGATTTATCAAATTTTATCAAACATAAGAAAGCTCCCAAATATATTCAGTCACAACAAATCATGAAACATGAAATTTATAAATATCAGCAAAAAATGTAACAGATTAATATGTTTCTCATCACTATCATCATCAGCCTCATCCACATTCTCTTTAATTTCCTCACCAATGCTATCATCCTCGTCATCTTCGTTGACCTCACACTTTCCATCATCCTCCTCCTTATCCTCAGCCTCATCATCGGCCTTAGTCTCAGCCTCTTTCTCATCCTCGACCTCTTTATTACCATCACCATCACCATCACCACCACCCCCACCACCACATGGAATGAAATATTCTTTAACACAAGTAGAATTAAAACATGGTTCACTATATAATGAATTCATTGATAAGATATATGCATCCCAAGATATGAGTGTCTCTGGTGGAATTAATGGACATAACAAAATTCATCAGTTTCATAAATTTAGTGTTTTCCCTTTCAACCTATTATTTCACCCAAGTGATCCTTTTTCAGTCATGTTCCTACCATGCCTTGACCTTTTCCGACTTGGTGGTACTATAATTGGTAACTAAAGTGGGCCAATACCACATCAAGACTATACTTTTCCCAGTTTGGTAGTGTACTCTTCCATGATTCTCATCTTCCATAACCTACTATAAGTGATCATTTGGCCCAAAATTGTAAGCCTCATGGGAATTAAGGGCCTCCAAATAATCCTTTTACAAATATAAATAGATTATTATATCACAAAATAGATATTAAAATTTTAAATCAACAATGTAAAACATTCACTCTGTTATTGTGTCAGTTCGATAATTTTGCTTCTATATTATTTCATTCTTCTTGATAAAAACATTTTTTTTCTGGCACACATCCTTCAATATTCAATACCTTCTTCTACAATAACAATTAATGAAGGAAAAAATTATCTAAAATAGGTTACTAATTTTGAATTTCATAACTAAAATCAAATGGAAATTAATTTTAAATGAAGTCGAAAATTAAAACATATGGTGTGTTTCCATTATGGTTATTTTAGTTTATTTATGTTTAGTGTGGTTTGGGATTATTTTCAATCTGCACTTATCTACCAAAACAATATACATATGATGAATTATTAGGGAAATAATAGGAAGTGAAATTCTTAAAGGAAAATAATATAATATTGTCGTACTTGCTACATTTCATGGTCTGACATCGTAGTTCATCGTATTGTGTTGAATTTTTTATTAGCATCAATGATTCATTTATTTTTTCTTGATGATTCCTAAAAAATAGTTATTAATAAAAAAATTAATAATTAAAACCATGAATATTATCATTTAAAAACCAAAAATTGGATTAATTCCTTGAATGCAGCACTCATCTAAAGAGTAATCATCTAATGATAATGTTCTATCCGACAATCCTCCGTGAAATGTGTGGTATTTAAATCTATGCCATCTCTATCATGCCATACACTATAAAACTCATTTGTGTAGCCTCTTCAGAGTTCACATAATTCTAAGAGTCATGCTGGTCTCACACCCTCACCATCAGAAAAATCCCAATGACGATTGACCCAAAATACTAATTCATATAAATATGATAATAACATAACATTAAATTCACCAAATATTTTAACCCATATCTTTGTCCAAGTGTTTTATTTTATATCATTTGGATAGTTTCATTAAGATAGTGGACTGACGATAATAATGTGAGAGTATTTGGAAAGAATTTCAAAAAAACTCTTACATTTTTTCTTGTTTTCCGACCATTATGATTTCTTCATCGTATTCCAGCATAAACTGTGGGTAGTGGTTCCAAAATAAAAACATGAATGTATGCCCAACTGCCTAGTAGTAGATGTAGATATTATAGAAGAAAAAATATATTATATCAATATATCTTATAATGAAAATAAATTGTGTTAATTTTTTTTTATTAGGGTACTATAAATAAACATAAGGCAGTATGATACCTGGACGTCATTAGATCCACATGCGTTGAAGAAGAATCAACCTATATATATGGATCAATATATGAAGAATATGGAATATAAGAGGTTAGAGAGAAGGATGTACAAGGAATAGAAGATGGCATGGTTAGCTGGCCAAATTAAATATATGGGTGAGGAGTGGGAATCATTGTCGTATACAGGAAAGATTGGTGAGCAGGGTTAGATTTAAATGCTAGTGGAAAATGAGTATCCTAAATATCCCATGTTTACCAAATGAAACTGGGAGATCATAATGTGTGGTATATGGTAAATCAGTGAGATGGAAAACGTCTAATCGGGTACGCTGACTCGAGCGCCTAACTCTAGTACTATAATCCCTCGTACGGATGACCTGAGTACTAAGACCACTATGCTGGTTTCAAATAACTAGAACCTATGTGGTGGATCTCACATATAATTTTAAACATAAATTAATCACATGGAATTATATTTTATTGATACATACATATTTAAAAAAAATCACAATAGGAACTAATGGAGGAACAACCATATCAGTTATTCGGCGATTGTTGTTCATAATACCTTTTCTTTTCATCTCCTCAATAGGCCTCATTTTCTATATATAAAAACAAATATGTAATTAATTGGAAATTTATAACTAATGTGCAACTAAAACAATAAAAAATATGATATATTAATTAATTAAAGAATATCACTTGGAAAACCAAATATAGGATACAAAGTGATATAGAAAAAAAACAACTTTAAATTCAGTGGGAAGAGTATAAAGCCGAAGATATGACATAAAGTAAAAAATATATTCAAATTCACATATTTGGCATAGGTATGATATAGTATTATTTTATTTTCAATTAGATCCATTTCAATTTTGGTTATCTCATTTTTGCATTTTTACTTTTACATCAGTTGGTACATTTTTGTCAATTGAGTAAGTCATTTCTCAGTTCTTATTTCCCTTTGGTAATTTGGTTCAATTTTGTTAATTTATTAGGTAATTTTATTTCATTTTTATTTTTCTTAGGTCATTTGGTTCATATTTTTTGTTTTTTTTTCATATTTTAGTTTTTTCATTATTTTTAGTTGTTTTTATATTCATATCAATAAGCTTAATAAGACTAATTTAATTAATCTTGTTTTTCTTATAATTTAATTGTCTCAGTTTTGTTTGGTTTCGTAGGTTTTAATAATGTTAAATTGAATGTTATAAAATGAAACACAAAGAAAATTTCAACCATCAAATATTGAAAATTCACATGAAGGTCAATTCGAATATAAAATATTTTCAATCAATTTTAAATATTTTTGAATAGTAACAACTGTAAGAACCCAAGTTGAGCTAAACCAAAAGAACTGAGAACACATAATGACGGTTCTATATATTTCCCACCAGAAATTATGGTTCATAATCAACTCTAAATATTAATCTATTAGATTCATCAAATTTAATAAATGGATCGGGGCCAATGGGAATAGGTATGGTGTCAATACCATCATCTCCATCATCAAAAATTTGTCTTGGAATTACTTTAACAATGATACCAAATTCTAGTTGAAGAAGGTTTTTGACATTATATTTTTCCTCCAATTATGGAAAAACATATGATACATCTATTGAAATAATGCGAGTCATTTCAATAACTTGAAATCCACAATCATCAATAAGTGAACCCTTCCTTATCATTGAATCAATCCACTAGTATTTCATCATAGTGACTCTACCATAAGATTAATAATCCAATATAATTTTTTTCAACAAATCCATAATAACATCAATTTTCAAATGAAGTTCTACCATTCGATACACTGGTATAATAGTCTATTTTGGAAGTTACCATAACACAATCGTGTTGGGTTTTCATGTTTTTTTCTCATTTGGAGATAATAAATATGTACCCATTTATCACAATTGATTTACAGTCACAAACTATGATATTAGGAACCAAAGATAAAGATATTATTTCTTCAAAGATAGAGTCAATAGGAAAACTCAATACCTAAAATATAATGGAATATTATATTTAATTAAAAATTGATTTTATTAATTTATTAGAGTAATATATATTCCTTAAAATTCTAGAAAGAAGAAAACTCTTTGTAATTCATAGTCTCTCTCCTTCTCAAAGATAAAGAACTAAACTGTCTATTTATCATTTCATTATGTTCCCTATAAATAGTAATATAAATAGTTTAACATATATATAAAATTACAAGATGTTAGATAAGATATACAAGTCCAATTTAGTTATATGATGTAGTCATCAATCAAATCAAACTTGAAAAAAATGTGGGTTGTTCTATCTCCCACTCTTCAAGGGTAAATTTCATCAGTGTATATGATCTGGGAATTACTCATGTTTGAGGATGTGATGGAAAACGGGGTTCTATTTTCTCATATTTTTCATCTTTATTTCTCATTGGTCATTTCATTCTCATAGTAAGATCAGATAAATACATTGATCCAAAAATCTATACATTATTGAGACAAGTAACCATTAATGATATAACCTTCAGGATGATTCCTTTTCTCAACATAAAAATTCTATGTGTACATATTTATTTCAGTTGGATACATCCAATGAATAGAAAAAAGTCCTCCATGAAGTATTTTAGTTGGAATATGGAATGTTAAATGCATCATGGATGTGTAAAATGGTGTAGGAAATATTTTTTCAATTTCAAACAAAATTAAAGGTCACCATGATAACATTTTTTTCAAAAAAGACTTGGAAAAAATTATTAGTAAAGAGAACTCTAAAAAAATTACACAACCGAATAACTGCAACCCTCACATTATTAGACAAAATATGATTGATTTCTGTTGAAATCAACTAATGTTGATGGACATTATAATCATGAGTGTTCAATGAGTTCATCTTTAACTCTATTCGGTTGACCAATTTTTATATGTATCATTAATAGAAATACAGAAATTTAATAGTATCGAATAATTATAGAAATTGATTTTTTTCTATAGGTTTCATAATAAATGAAGAAATAGAACTTTCTATTTATTTTCACCGATACAATTAGGATGCAATTATGGTACGATGAACCAATACCCCAAGTCATGCCGAGATTGTAAATCATCATTTTCCTTTCCCTTGAAATTTAAAATAATTGAAAGAAACATTTCACATATATTCTTTTCAAGGTGCATTACATCCAAGAGATGATGAACCAGATTGTTTGACCAATAAGGAAACTAAAATAAGATATTCATATTCTTTCAATTATAATAGGTTTCAGTGGAAATATTCTTCCTCTCACTACATTTCATTTGACCATTCCAAATTAAAAATTAAATCTTTTAATTCATTAATCTCATCAGTTTTTGACATACACTGAGGTGGATATCCATTCTCAATTGTATTGTAAAGTCATTGATGATTAATTTTTTCTAGATAATCAATTGGCATGAATCGTTGATTTCCCATAAAACTAAAAATAAAAAGATTTTTTAGTCATCTAGATTGTGTATTATTCAAAAAAATAGGGTAAGATATTTTTCACTTCATGATCCATCCAGAAATCATTTCATAAGCATGAAAATCATCAATAATCAACATAAGTGCAATACAGAACTGAAATATGTATTTCGAACATTCATCATATGTACTCACAATGACATGTCATTTTATTTTGAACTCTTTTGTTAATGTTTTCATGTACACATCTATATCCTTTCATGAATTAGAAGGTCCATATGTGACTATGCTCATGAAAGTGAATTATTTTTTCATACATGACCATGGGGGAAGGCTATATATGTTGATGAAAACTGACCATGTTTTTTGTAAAGTATTAATATGTCAAAAACAATAAAAAACATCACATGAGAGACCCACCTTCACATTATGCACTTCAGTTGAAAAATGAGGATATCAATCATTAAATATCTTCAATACAAATCCATATGCAGGTTGAACCAAACCATTATTCTTCTTATTTCTCTCACTATCATTCTATCACATTTATATTGACATTTCACAAGACATGAAAGGATTCTAGAGTATGGGGATCAATGGAAAGTTCCAAATTACATTCGGTGGAACACAAGATAGAGTTCCAATAGCTGTTGGCTTCCATCAAGATGTTCCACATATTATACAATCATTTTGTTCACCAATTTCCTTGTAGAATAATCTAAAATATTTTTGGAAATCATGAATTTTCATTTTTTAAAATCCATTTTCTGTAACTCACTTACATGTCATATAGTGGTTTGAGGGATTATGTTCATAATTTAGAAGTAAGTTCTTCAAGAAGTTTAGAATTTAATCGATGGTAGTATTAGAAAACCCACACATGGTTTTCCCCCAAAATAATCAAATTAAAAATTATATGTTTTTCATTTTATCACAATGTCAATATACACGAGTTGTGGAAACATCTTTCAATTTTTTCACCCTGTCAACATCATCGTTTACATTATATAGATCATGTGTGCTGGTATCAAATTCTTCTTAGGTTTTCATCCTTTCATTCTCATGACAATGAATTAATGGGAACTGATCATATAACAAATTATCTAATCCATTACTATCATTTGGATCATCATCATTTAGAGATTCCATTTTTTCACCATTTTGATACTACATAGATTAGTTTGTTTGAATATCATAGTTGGTTATATGGTGTCTAACTTCTTCAAGGATCAAACGAGGTCTTACAACACAATTGTAACATGGGATGTGTATGTAACCACTATTGGAAGCATTTTCAAATTCAAAATAAACAAATATCTCCAATATATTTTGAACATTTATTGAAATTTGATTTGTTTCAAACATCCAAATTTTATCCATTTTGTGAGAAACCGGTCATAAGTAATTTAATAAAATAAATTCGATAACATTGATGTTGAATCGAAAATATATTTATGAAAATGAGATTTGTTAACATTATATGAGACCATATCTGACACACAACTCTATATGAGAATCATAATATAAATAACAACAAAATAATATAAATATAAAACCACAATATTGGATTCATTTATAAATATAATTCCATTATGTTTTTGTGGTTTATATTTGTTATTTGGATTAGGTAAGTGCATGCCTATTATGGTTATCTTAAAGTCCGATCAACTTAGTTCATTTTTTATTATTTCTATAGAATTTATTTTAGTTAGGTTCAATTTAGTTCCATTATTTTTAATTTAGTTCAGATATTTATAGTTTAGTTTTGTTCAGGCATAATAAATTTTACTTGGTTTAAATCATGAAATTTCCGTTCAATTTAGTTGGTTTGGTCAAGTAGGTTTAGTTATGATATAGATATTATTTGTTAGTTCGGTTGGGTTTCAGTGTGTAAAGGGTTTATTGGTTTAGTTCACCTATTTTAAAGACTATTTGGATTGGTTTGGTACAATTTAGTCTTCTTATGTTCTGATCAATTCATTTCAATTTAGGTTATTTACTGAGTCACGCTGAATGATCATAAAATCATTCATCAAATAATCATATATAGGAGTAGTTTTACCCACAATAAAAAAAATCCCTTTACTCTAAATTTAATCGTCAACAATGTGGTAACAATTCCTGATACATCATAATGGAAATATACCTTGGAAATAATAAACAATACTTAATATATTAATCAATTTATATTTAGATGGAAACTATAATTCCATAAAATATAAATTATATCCATTAAAATGAAAGAGATTGACAATTTTGATACCATGCGTGGCCTAACAAAAAAAAATCTTTGAAATCAAATAATTAAAAATAAAACATTGAATACAAAAATTGATGTTCCTAATGAGAATAAGTCAAACCTCATTAAAGAAATTCTTGATCTATTTCATTAAAAAAACTAGAGAAAAATGTCCTTGATTTTATTTTTATTCATATCATTATTTCCAAAATAATTTTATTTAAAATGAAACATATAAAAATATCATTATCAAAATTTAACATATGTATATTCTTATTTTTTAATGAAACTATAGTGAAATATAATTAAACTAATCCTATACAATAGATAAAATCTATAGATTAAAAAATGCAATGATTTAAAAAAAACTGGTCTATAACATAAAATGGTAACCCATTCAAAAAATGTGTATAAATAAAATAATTAATTTAGTAAAAGTTATGGAACATATTTAGTATCAATTATATTGATGCAATTCCCTCTCAATGTTTTGAATTACTAACAAAAACATAGAATTCATTTTCATAAACTAAACAAAAAAATATATCTTTTGTAATAATTGTTTCATGTCAAAAACTATTTCAAACTGAACATAAACATATAAATATTTTTTTGTCTTTGAGAAAATAATTTACACCAAATATAACTATTCAAAGACAAAAATAATACCACAAAACCATTTTAATTTTCAATCCATCCCAAATTATAATTTTCCCATTTAAACCCCTAATTAAAACAATTTTTACATTATAAAACATTACAGTAAAGGGAAACCATAATTTTAGAAACCCATAAATAATTTTAAAGAATTTAAAATTTTAAAAAAATGTTACTTCAAGGGATATAACATATTAAATAAAACAAATAATAGTTAAATAATATAATTAACTAATGAAATTATGTCAAAAAACCATAAATTTAAAATAATCCAATGAATAAATAACTCCTAATCATATTGAAATGGTCAATATTAATCAAAATTATTACATAAACAAGAAAAACCACAAAAAAATCACAAAAATACACCACACAAATACAACCTAAAATTATATATGGAATGTTTTATTTTGGGGGTCATAATACATAATGGAAAAAACAAATAAGATTGTAGATAAACCAAATGAAAAGGACAAAATAAATAGAGGTAGAAGATATAAATTAGTTACAACGTTCTGATTTGATGTAGAAGAAAAAAATAACTTTAATCAAGGAGGGATCTCCAGTTAGGTGGAATCATTCATAGGATGGGATGAAAGGAGGGATCTCATTTAGGAGAAATGCATATATATCACTTTCGTAGGAAGGAAACTCACATCTCAACATTTAGGGGTTTTCAATTCCAATGGTTTTTAAAAACTATTCGGATACCCTATATCCAATGAACCCTATCCCAATGGATTAAGAAAACCATTAGGATAGATCCAAAATCCCAAAGGTTTTATAAAACCACTGCATAACCCCCTCAAAAATTTATATCCCAATTGTTCTCTGAAATAGTTGGGATAAGGGTGTTGGTATAGACTATGTTTGCACCAATGAATTTATTTCTTCTCACAAGTACTACATATTTATGTGGATTTCTTATTGCAGAAACATGGTGAATTATCCCGTGGTTCTCAATATAATATTAAACTTTGATATTATGAACATCGTTCCATTACCTATTCAGATCTTCCAAATTATTTGACCCAACATCATTTCTACTTCCCTTTTACAAGATGGTATGAAACTAAACACCTCATATTTTTGGGATATGATTGAAACTGAGGAAATTATGTTAAAATCATCAATAAAGAGAACATAATAACTTCTACCATCAATAGCTCATGGTGAAATAGGTCCACACACATCAATATGCACCCACTAAAGTAATTTTGTTTACCTTTTTGCTTTTTAATTTTATTTTTTTGAATGATCTTCCCATCTTTTAAATCATCACATGTATGAGTATGATAACGTAAAAATCTTGGGTTGTCTTGAGAAGCATCATATTTTTTCAGATCATATAATGGGGTTCAGATCAAATGAAAAAGGTGTTTATTCCATAACTTGTTTTTCTATTCATCAGACAAAAGCACATATCTTCTTCTCCACTTACATGGTAGAAATTATCTTTTGTGCACTTTACCTGCAAAACCACTACACCAATGCTTTTCATGATCAAAGATAATTTATTGGAAAAGCTTATGGAATTTAATGAGTCACATATTGAACTAAAATTAATCAATTTTTTACTCAGACCTTCAATAACTAACACATCAGCACATCTCTTGTTTCTTTCCTCAAACATGCATTCTCCTGAGCCAAAAATCATCATGACCTAATTATTATAAAATTATATGATACATTCCTTATTTTATTTGATTCTGATCACTAAATACTTTTTACATGTCATTTTGGAGGGTCACCCATTATCAATCATCCATATTCCAATGCAATATGATGCATTAAAATAAATCTCTATGACCACTACCTATTCATATCTATTCTTTTTTATCCATGTTTATGAATTAAAAACTGAAACAGATTGATGATCTTGATCATCCATGAAGTATAAAAGACAAACATAATCTCGAAAAATTTGAAACCAATATTCATTTTCAAGTCATTTGATGATACATAGAATTTCCTCTTATCAACATAGTCATTCTTCTTCATAAAATTTCAATGTATTTTCAATGAGTATTATCTTTCCATCCTCTCAGATACTATACACCAAAAATTGTGAAAATCAACTGATTTACTAGAATATTCAGTTATGGATGGCTATCTTAGTTGTTCTTGATCCCTTCTATACCACTTGGCTATAGAAAAAAAATTTTGTGAGTGTCCCATGTTTCCACAATAGTAACATCTAATGTGTGGTTAATTCATGTGTGGAAGTACTACATGATTAATTCACCCTGGGGTTCTTTGAATCTTCTAGTTCTATTTTATAACTATATAAATATTCAACCTCAAAGTTGGATCTTTTGGTTTAAATTCAACCCTTACAATATTATGTTTTTTTAATAATCCCCATACCAATTGTATTGTTTAGATCAATCATTTTTCTTTCATAACACCCATTTTTCTATTTCACTCAAACTCTAAATTCTAATTTTACCTTTTCAATTTCCTTTGTATCATTATTTTCTAGAATCAAATGTTTCTTCTAATCTTTCACTTTCCTTCACATACTGACAACTTCCTCTTTAATATATTGGATATGTATGATTTCATCTTTTCCACTATTAGTTAAACTATAGATATATTTTATCTATTCTAATTTTTTTTTGTTTTTACTCAAAAAACTTTTATGAGTTCTCTGGAAATGAAGCTGTCAGTTTCCAATTTTATTAATCATATCTGAATTTTATTCTTTTTACTAATTCATATAATTTTTTTCATACTGGGTAACTTTGTTCTAATTATTTATTTTGGATATCTAAATATCTCTTTCTTTAAGTGAAAAATCTAATTCAGCCAGCATATCAGATCATCATTCAACTTTTTATTCATCACTATTTAATTCTCCTCTTTTATAGGAGAAACTGACAACATCCATCAGAGTATTTTCTTTGTGAACCATGTAGTCCTCTAGATCTTCATCCTAAGATTCTTCGGAACTATCATCATCATTTTAAATAAGATTCCTCTTTTTTAAGGAATATTGATTAAAAATTTCTTTACCATTAACATATGATGAATACTTCCTACTTGTTATTTTGACTTCATCATCATAATCATCTTGAAATTTATTAGGGAACCTTTCTGTAATATTTCAAACCTTTCCATATCAAAATCATGAAACTAGGGAATTCCCTTTAAAATTAAATTTACATATTTATAATTTTGATTTAAGGAATAAAATGACCTTATTTATATCATCTAGGTCCTACCCATATTCAATAATCATCTTCTTCATGTCATGGAATTCCACTTCATTAGAATTCCCCATTTCCACAAACCCATTATCATCATTTATCATCATTTATGCAACCAGATTACTTTTCAAGCTATCCAATGCCGTCTCTTTTTGATATTAATCATCCCATATAGAAACATTCAAGTTGAACAGAGGTGTAAGTCTTATAAAGAATAAATAGAAAATAATTACATATTCAATAATTTCTCCAACCATGCATGTCTTCGACAAAACAATTCAATTGATTAAATAATGCATCAACAGACTCATTAGGGTTCATTGTAAGATCCTCAAGCTTGTTCCATAGAACATGAAGCTTTTGTTATGTCACTTTTGAGTCACCCAAATAAATATCTACCAATATTTCCCACATCTCATGTGATGAATTGAATAACATAACCTTTATATATATTAAATTAAATTGGTATCCCCTAAAGAATTGATTTCTTAAGAATCAATATCCAACTCCCTTTTGTCATATTCTGATAAATCACCACTTTTTATACTATCTTAAATTCCAAGAATTTCTATTTTAAAGAAAACAATTCATAAATATTGGAAGTAGTGGTGAATCGTATTCTTCCATAAAAAATATTTCCCATTGAATATCATAATCTCATTGTTATTGGAAAATTCAATTTATTCTACTGATTATTTTTAGCCCAACTAGGTTAAGTAACCTGAGAGTGGGGAGGGGGTGAATCAAGGTATGAATGAATAAAACAACCACCCCTTCAGATCTTATTTTTTTCATTAAACCAAACACTCTTCTCTATATTTCTCGTAGAAATGTATGAATATAAATGAAATCAAGCATGAGACAAATCAATTGTACATGGTTCACCATCATTGGGCTATGTCCAAGGATCACAAAATTAAAGTATTCCTATGTACCAAATCCACTAAGGATTTCTACCAAATTAAAATGTTTGGGATAGATCCCTTATATTCTCAGGATCACTACCTTTATAATGCTTAGGGTCAGATCACAAATTTCTTAAGGGTCAATCTCTTTTTCTCTTTCTATAGTTCATTACTGCTGGAAATGATCACCTTATTCCTCTTCCTTTTCTCACTCCTCTTGGAAGGGATTCCACCATAGTTTATGGGCATGTAGCTCCCTTAATTATCAATAATGAATAAACCTTCAGTTGTAGACAGATGCTCTATTAAAGACCCACTTCCAACAAGGTGATGAATATCACCTTACCAAAGGTATAATGGTCAGTCCCATTTAAACGCATTCATGATTCTCACTATCTTATTTAAGCACACCTCTTTCACAATGATCTAATAGCCTTCATGAAGCAACAAACATTCCCTAATATCACTCTTTTCGTGAAGATGAAATAGCCTTCTTGATGCTCCCAAATTTTGTTCATATTCTTACAGAATTCAAAAACATGAATCCTTTTTTTGATTATCACAATTTTAGATCATCATTTATGACCTTCACAGACCTCCTTTATTCACAAACATTTTCATAAGAACTTCTTTCACAAACCACCTTCACGAATTCAGATCCATATGATCATTATTAAGTATCTCTCATTTTCTAAAGGGAGGATGCCTATTTATAGGAATTTCCAATGATTCTAGATTCTTCTAGACATGTCATAACCATTTCAAAATGATCCCTCATTTCATTATCGATTCTCCCTATACTATGAAGCACCATGTGAAATTCCCATTTGTGATGCTTCTCGTAGTTAAAGAGATTACCGTTGAATTATTTTAGCCTTCAGGAAACCACCTTCACCAAACCCCATCTTCACAAAACTCATGCCTTCACCATATTTATACATGCACATCATGGAAATTCATCCTAAAGGATTCTAGCTATCCTCTAAATTTGGGACGCATAAAATCAGAAAAACATTAGTAAATGAAATCACCTTGTGTGTGCAATTATCTATATCACTTCTCGGGTATCCATTCCTTTGTCATGGTTCTTTGTCAACATTCATAGTAAATAATATAACTTAAACTCCACAACTGACCATGTAATCATTCACTATTAATAAACACAACCGACCCAAAAATTATAGATTGTTACCTTGAGGTATTTTTTCCCAACAAATAGAATATTTTCTTCATTGATTTCTTGGAGGTTTTTGTCATTGATTATCTCCCAAAACCCTTGGAATATGTATTTTCATTACATAATATGGGAATTAATTTAGTAGAAACACTGAACTGATAACTAAGTATTGATATAAACTATCATTTATTCTTCCACATTCGTGGGCCTTTTCATATCCCTTCAGTAAAATTATCTAGATTCCCCTACTTTAATCACTTGAAACATCTATTTATTTCCTTTAGATAGTTCTCATGATAATTCTTCCCAAAATATTTTTATGTGGGATGTTGGGTTTTCTTTCCTCCATGGGATTTGTCTATTAATCCTACCATATTAAACTTCATTTTCCAGTTTTTATGACTGATACCACAAGACCACTAAGAATATCTAATATCCATATTAATCATAAGGGAACAATGTAAAATCTTCACATAATTGTAAAAATCATGAATCCATAAGGCTTTTCATAAACTCAGTTTTAATCCACTGAAGATGTGACCCCCTTGCTTTTATTTTTCATGGAAAATCTAGTGGAGTATTATGTAATCTTTGTAATTTCTTCCTCACACTCCTTGATAAGATCATATTTATTTTTATTTAGTAAGAGTAACTACCTATAAATCTTAATACTATGTGTTTTAGGGGAATTTTTTAATGAAAACCGTTTTCTTTAATCCATTACATTCCATTGAAACAATTTCATCCTTATAATTTGTTTTCTTTATTACTGTCCACCATTGATCATCTTCTCCATAAAAATGATAGACCATGGGCACAAAATTCTCTCCTTTGAAGCACTATATGTTAAATAATATCTTTTTAATGGAGTTAATCATTTGTTCGGTGATGAGGGGATCACAATATCCCTTAAATATAGTAGGCCTTTTTCGAATAATGGATTTGACCAAAACATTCTCTTTCTTTGTAGAATTATTGAGTTCCACATGATTCATGTTATTATTCATTACATGATATAGTTAAGTTAGTACTAGCATGATGTTATAATCTATCATTTTCATCATGTTTGGAATACCATTTGGGAAATCATCACATTGATAATAAAATTAATAGTTGGAAAAGAGTATCCAATTCCCCACTATTTAATAAAATAAAAAATTATGGCCTTGAATGATTATCTAACAGGCATATAAAAATGAAACTATGAACATAAAAAGATTACCTTAAAAAAGAAATGTATATACTAACTTATGATTTGCGGAGTTTTAATCTTGGATAACTATAGTAGAATAATTATTTCTAGGTTTCTCATTATGGTTTTCTAGTCATAATTAAAAATGATATTCTATTCTCTAATACCCACTATATAAACCCTATCATTTTACTCATATTATAAATTTTGTTAATAATAGTAATCCATCAAATACAAAAAAAGGATCAAAAAGGCTAATTTCATTCGAAGACTATGTATATAAAATTGAAATCATAGAACTTGAATAAATAATCTTTTTTTATCTCTATAATGATCTCCTAACATCATTTGAGCCCCTAAAAATGTATAATATTACCTATGAAATATATTGACAAAAAGGGATGAGCTGAAAATCCTAGTAAGGAAATAAACATGAAACATGAGTCATAAGGCACAACATGAAAACATAAAATTCACAGAACATGAATAAAAATGTAGATCCAAATCATATATAAAATTCTATCGTATAATCATGGAAATATTTTTATGTGGCTGCAACACATAACATGATTTTAAATGTGTGAAGCCTAACTTCCTAGACAGTATCACATGGTGGACACTGTCCCACTATGGATTAGGTTTACTCACTAATTCCATAAAAAATATCATAAAACTAAAACAATACCCAAGGCATTGGATTGCTATATATTTACACCTATCATAACATTTTCATTCATACAAATAGCACATAAAGATATCAAGCGTAAGGAATAATTAGAAGGGTTACCCAAGGAATGAAATGGGTTTCGTAATTTTGTTATAAGGAAAACCTAAAGGGTGTATAATAATTGTATCCTTGAATGTAGGGATAAAACAATTCTTGGTAATTCATAAAATAAATATAATAATATTTATTTAATGATTATATCAAAACAAATTGAAAAAAATAAATATAGTGGTTAGGTATAATTATAAATGTTCCACAAAAGTGTGGTTTTAGGGAAAATAATAAAGATTCATTAAAGGGGATGAAAGGTATAATTGTTTCTATAAAAACTAACTATGAAGTAAAGTAGTTTTTATTTAATAAATGTGTTAACATAGTAAAATATTTTTTTCTTAAATTTTTTTATCTAATTTACTTGAAATTGGGTATGAAATGAAAAACATCCCTTTAATCGATCTTGCTTATCGAGAGGAATTGAGAAAGGAAACCATTTAAAACATGTATGTCCCCATAAAAGAAAATTTAATACGCTTATGTAACTATTTTTTGGAACATATAAGCATAATTTAAGAGAATTATAAAAGAATAATGAAGAAATAAATTATGGTAAATGGAGAGAAAGTGTAACCATGAAGGAAAAATATAGGTTTAAAGAGACACCCTACCTTATGTATGAATGCATTACGAACATCCACTTAATGAACTAGATAATAAAATTATATTCCTTAATTAATTAATTCATTACACATTCCACATTTTTTTATTAATTATAATTTTATTAAGTTCACTTACGACCATTTCAATGAGTTATAAAGTTCAATTTTGTCATTCTAGTACTGTTTGTTTCATGGTTTCATGATCGGTTAAGTTGTGTATAATTATAAAAGTTATTTTAAATTTTAATAATAATACAAAAGTAATATTATTTATTATTTATGAAATTTTATATTTCAAAATGGTCCCATAGATCATTTTTTTACTAATGTGATGATGATTCATTGGATAATACTTTAATGGAAAATGTTTAGTTTAATCTGGTAGTTTTTACAACGATCAAGAACTGGTAGAATTTTATTTAATATTATGCTTATATATTGGATATAGAACCTCAAATAAGTTATTATATATATTTTAAATTCTTATTTAACAATAATAATGGTCATATGACCATCCTTGAAGGAGGTAAATGAAAAAAAAATCATTGTTCCTGAAAGAGGTTAACCAACATTTTACAGATGATGTTTTCGTTTTTACAATAAAAGGAGGAGACATGAGATTTTATGATGGATATTTTATTAAAAAATATAATTTATTTATATATATTATACTAGTGTTATCAGTTTACTTTGGCTTGGGGTTAGGATAAGATAAAAGAAATAAAGAATTTAAAACAAAAAGATTGAGGATATTACCAATTGAATGTTGTCTCTTTGAGAACCTCTATAATAGACATCGAATTGGTCTGTTGGTCATAACCTCAACACTAATACATGTGGAAGAGTAATGGGGAGGGAATTGCGTAGAATAATTACATTATAAAAATATTATAAGGTGTGAGGAGAAGGGTTGGTGAGGGGAGGATAGGAGTGTTTATGATTATTTTATTCATTTATTTATTATTCCGGATCAAGAATAAAAATAGGATTGATTATTTTGACTAAAAAATGTGAAATGTTCTTGTGAGTCAGATTAACCATTTTTGGATTTATTGTTTTAAAAAATGGACTCCATTTTATGAAGATAATTATCTAAATATGAGAACACTAATTTTTAATGAAAATAATCATTTATTTAAAAAATTATGATTTTAATAGTGTGATAGATTTTACAACCCTCTGAGAAATTACTTAGGTTCTCATAATATTATCATATAATTATAAAAAAACAAAATAATAATTTATGAATCCAGTTTATAAAATAATGTTAAAATTAAATCATTTTAATAATTATAAAATATAAAAGTAAATATTCACATTTTTCTAAATTACCAAAACATTAATTCTCATTTTTAAAACATTTATTTTCATTTCTTATCATATAAATATATAATACTTTCATTTATAAGATACTGAAATATTATATTACACTAAATAGGTTAGGTTACTATTACAATGGTAAGATTACTATTCATAATAGTCATATTACAATTCAAACAGTTTGGTTATTATTCCAACAGTCAAATTTATAAAGATTATATGGGTTCTGTACTTCCTATAAATACCTATTATTCCATTCACTCTTCATTAATTTTTATTTTATCGCATGTTAATATATATACATTCATCTTCAAAATCAATATTTTATTACTAGCATTATGTTTTATTTTGATATCTTTTTTCGTGATTGTGGTTAGTCTGGTGGATCGAGCATACCCAAATTATCATATTCTTATTATTTTATTTTTGATTAATTTTTCTATTATAATATATGGAATTATTTTTGGATTTTTTTATAAGTAATATATCATTCTTAATTTATGATAATAATATTTTTTTTGTTTCTCTATGTGATTTATGAGGTTTATAAGATATGGAAAAATTATAAGTGGAAATGGATTGATAATATTTCTAGGTCATTACAGTTCCCCATAAAACATGAGATGTATGGATATCTTTCCCATAAACATTATACCCTTGAATCACATTTTTAGCCAACTAACTTGAGAAGGAAAAAGGATATTTGTTTCTTATATAATCCCCAAGTCCTAACTTATCCCTCATTTTTACCTAATCATAATCATACCCCTTTAGAAAATTTGTCTCTTTATGATCTATATTTTCTAAAACAATCACTAATAAATAATCTCCAAGCATAGGAGGCTCAATTAAACACTATAACTTTACCTAAGACATTATTAATCAGTAACCCTTATACCTATTCACAAATAATCATCGTTGAATGAACAATCCTATATAAACATGAAAATGATTTAGTATAATAGGGCCCACCGACCTTGAGGAAAGAGTTACCATCCTTGCTGAGATCCACTAATCCTTGGAGAATCTCAATCATTCATCATCCAATCTCATATCAACAACCTATATCCTATATCAAGCTATTATATCCAAAAAAATAATTAAAAAAGTTATAATTAATTAATTAATTAATTAGTTTATAGGAGGAATAATCACTTAAAAAAATAAAAACATGTATAATTCTGACCAAACCATGAATAAATAAATTCCAAAATATTATCATATTCTATAGGAACATCCATGTACAATAACCCTATCACACAACACCCAGTCTGTCAATATTATTGTCTAGTTTATTTAAAACCCTATAAAAAATTTCAGGGAAGATCACCCTAGACTAATACTATGAAAAAACATTCAATAATCCCCCATGACATACTATATCATCTTGTAAAGAATCTTCACCACTTTAAATCATTTTCATCATAGTTAAGTGAAATAATCACAATAACCATCATTGAAAAAACAAAAAATAGTGGCTAATGAAAAACAAATGTATTGTGAACAAGGGAATAATCATTCTTTAAATATATCATAAAATAGTTCAAACACCATCCCTTACAAAAGGGTATCAAGAATTTATGAGGGAGGGTGAGATATGATCCAAATAACCATCTTTCTATGCCCATCTTGATCTAAAATCAAAAGTATGAAAACCTAGATATGATGGCTAAGCCCTTGTATTTAATGACAAGAAAGGGGACCATCATAACATGACCCATATGTGTCATTGTGTTGAAGCCTCTCATTTTCTCTTATCAAGACATTTCCTCTTAGGCCATGTCATGACACAAATTCCTGTACTAGAACCAAATATCTTGAGGTAACCCAACCTAGTGTGATACCTATAGTTAATACATGGAACAATCCCTACTTAAAAAAATCAAAATCCAAAGTCCCTAGATTATATGGAATGTCCTTCCATTTCTATGACATGGAAGTCTTCCACTGTATCATCACACCTCTCTATAGCTAGTCCCCATGGATTGGATTCTCACTTTTGAAAAAATGTGAATATTATCACGGTGTGATCCTAGGGTTCACAAAATTTCTAGTATTTTACATGAAAAATCAGAAGGGAATGCCTAAGTATCCTTGTACCCAACTCATAAGTTTCACTAATCCACATACTTAAGGATTATTAAATCTAATAATTCCTAAACCATCATATGTAAAAATATTTAAGGGATTTCCCCTAGTAAAAAATAAACAAAAATATATGTCAAGTTATGAAACTCTTTGGTCATGGTATAACCTACCTCTTCCATGACATGGTGTCTCCCTGGCCATGGTGTGATCCCTTTATTAATGCCTGGTTAGGATATTACCTCCACTTATCATGGAATATAAATCCCACTAAAGTAAAATTCAACTATAAGCCATATCAACCTTACTTCAATCATAAATCAAGAAAAAAAACATTACATAGTCCAATAAACACATATGAAATCATCTTATTTGGATGTTTCAAACCTCAAAATCCTGATCTAAATCTGTATTCTTGAAATAACCACTTCTATACTATAAGACCCATGTTTATCTCAGGTATGGATCCTTTTGAATTTAGTAATATTATTTTTTTGGAGCTAATATGGATGCCCGATGAGGTCATAAAGGTTTTGGGGGAGTCCAGGACTTGTTCAGATCCTGGAACACGGACTGATGGTGAAAATCACATGGCCACACAGTTAGTAGAAACCATATCACCCAGGCTACTCAATGTCTCTTAACCATATGAGGCTGGATAGTGGAGTATAAAAAGATACATGGTTTTTCTTAACTATTCTCTAGGGTGAGCCCACTCATGAAAAAAAATGATTAATTTTAGCATATATGGTTTTCATGGTCAGTGCACGGTTTCTCTATCCATGTGTTTGAACTATGCGGGTTCCCCCTTTGCATAGAAGAAGGCATATGGTTAGCACATGGTTTTTCCAATCACGTGACCAAACCTTGTATCCCGAGATTTCTAGTAAAATGACCAATGAACCCTTAAGGATTTTCTAACTTATCCCCTTCCCCCTTTTTCCTATCCAGTAGAAAATAGTGGTGTTTTCTATCTTTTGAGTACCCATACTCCACTTTTGTTGCATTTTATCACATTTGATTGTCCAGTGTTCTATTGAATCCATTTTCATCTTGTTGGATCACTCTCATTGATATATTAATATTTTTTCACCATACCATATTTCTCCTCTCCACTAAGATGTTGTTGAGGTGCAGGATCATAAGCACTATTTTTGAGACATTCATCCAATATTCATATTTATTTCATTATACACTAAAATAAAGGATGATTCAAGTCAATGAGAGTTGTATGAGTATTTGGTAGGTGTTCTATGAATTATTCCTTAGGTTTTGATGTTTCATAATACATATTTATGTTTTACATCTTGCTTTAACCCTAGTTTTCCTTAAATTTAATCTCTTTGAAATTAGCTTCCTTTCTTAGAACCTAATGTATTTTTAGAACAATTTTTGTTGTTGTAAATGACAATCTTTAAGTTATCCATTCCGTTTGAGTGAAACCTACTTATTCCTCTATGTATTTCAAGATTTTATCCCTAAAACACCTAATGGTGTGTTTGGACCTTAATTAAAATGATGGTACTTTATTTATTGGAATAAAAGTAATTGAAAAGAATAGATAGTTCCATTGAAATGTATAAAAAATTTAAATGAATAGTGGTGAGTAGTAATCCCACATCGCATATATTAAATTTAACAATGTTTGTATTCTTGTTGACATTAAATTATAATGTTTTATGAATTATATCTTGGATCATATAAAGCTAGAGGTTATTTATCAATGAAACAATAGAAGGTCATAACGACCTTTATTTCACATTTATAATAATGAATGGGCATGAAATCCCGTTATAATAATGAATGGACATGAAAACCCATATACAAGTGTTTTACCAAAATGGGAATGATTACACTTGTTATATTTAAATGGGAATGACTACCCATATAATATTGTGATACTATATGGGAATGGAGTCCCTTACTATGATACCGGGCATGAAGTTTTTTATAAATTGGATATTGGGCATGGTGTTCCTTGTAATTATATGATACTGGGCACGGTGTCACTTAATGTGATAATATGCATCGAATCCATTAAAAATATTATACTAGTCATGGCATTCCCTTTACTATTTTGATTGTAGGTATGGTGACCCTATATGTGGTATTAGACATAGAGTATCTAATAAATGTGATAAATGGAATGACATCCATTATTAATGTTTTACTGGGCATTGTGACCCTTGATACTAATGCAGAGTCATTCCAGAGTGGTCCAAATCAAGTAGTGTCATCTTGGTTTCCTTTTAATAACTAATGCCAATCCATTTAGTATTGTTATTACTACATTACTTATTATATCTACACAATACGATGTTATAAAAACATAATGGATATTTATAGTCAATTTTGGTGGCGAAATACTAATATGTGTCTCACTCCCTATCTAGGTTTCCTATGGCACCTGAGAATACTACATTCTTATAGGTATAGTCATGGGAAATCATCTAGTATACATGTATTACATCTAGCATTACATAGAATGGGGATTGTAGTAGATAACCAAGAAGGATCTCGTGATGTTGGGATATATTATTCATTTTTTTTACTTTTTTAGAAAAGTACTATTATATTATATTTGGATTCATTTTTTCATACTTTATAGATACAATACATAATTTATCATGCTTCTTAAATGATTTAGTTTACAACGTTTGGATAGTTTTTTCATATACTGGTTGTTATGTCTATTTTAAATGCTTATTCATAGTTATAATAATTCTTCTATTTATCTTTTGATTGTACCTATATTATACTATGTTAATGAGGGAATAGTCTCTCCACCATTCACACCAAAGGTCCTCTCTTCTAGTCGTAAGCCTCTGGTATTTGGGGAGATTCTCGGGAAGCCATGTGGACAACAGGGCTTGAGAACTATTTAGTGGCATCCAGGTCTTTGATGTCACAAATTAGTATTAGGTACTTTATTTTCCTACATTATAGTGAAATAAAATAAATATAATCTTTGGAATGTTATGAAGGTTAGTAATAACTTGTTCTTATATGTAGCTATCCCATGAATAGATAAAATAAAAATTCCCTCAAATGAAATTTTTTATTTTATACTTCTTGTTTATTTAAGTTGATATGATATCACCATTGGTTAATGCACTATAATTGTGATATTAGTATTGATACAATTTAGATTTGTATTTTATCCTTGGCCTTATGAGATGAGGGAAAGGAATCATTCATAATACATCATTTTAGGAACCTTCTAGGAAATTCACATACCATGAACATACAATTCTATATAGGGTAATTAATGTTTTTTCATTGCCTGTTATTTCCATGAGTTCATGGACTATAATAAATTATAATTTTATCATCTAGATATTAATTTAGGGAACTACGAGAAACATAGTTGATACTAAGCATCCATTCTATAACCTAAAAATGTTTTCCAACATATTCTACAACAAACACCATAAAAATCCAACAATGAAATGTTGAGTCGTGAACCATTGGTTGCATTGAATAGAATGTGTTACAGTATGAATTGAATGGACACCACATTTCATTTCATAAGGTGCAAGGGACCTTATGAATAAAATGTGGTGAACCATTTGGTTCATCCTTTTAAATTGTATTAAATGTAATTCAGAGTTAAAATAAAATTAAAATTTAAAAAACAAAGAGGTTGACCTAGTACCATACGTAGTAATGGGTAGTAGGTAGCACCTCTATTGTTCTACCAAAATGTTACTATCAAACAACCCCTCATTTATTAGCTGGAATAGGTATGATACTATTTTATAAAATGGTTATTTACCTTTTATAGTTATATATTAGGGGTTTATTAAACTATAAAATCTTATATAAGGTGTGGGTCTAGAAATTGTACACCAATTCCACCATGACATCCTTTGGTTGAACTCTGAGAGGGAGGTGATGACCATGCCCCGGAGGTTATGGGCCATGAGACACATGCTATAATTCTTGTTGTGGAACCTATTCCTATTCTCATTATGGGTGATGATTCATGGTTTCAAGGATATTTCTTGTATCTTATGAAGAACTTATAGGAAGCCCAATGCTCTTACCCTTATATGGGAGACTGGATTCAAGAGTTTCAGCAGTAGAAGCTGCCCAAATTTTTGGGGGATGAAAGAAAATAGTTTGATAAGTTATGGCTCAAGACTATTTTTTAAATTATTTAGAATCACGAGACACCTTTTCATTGGAGAGTAATTATTTATATTTATATTATACAAGGATCCACCAAACGTTGGAGGTATATTCATAATTAGGTTGGTCATTATTAGGAAGCAACATAGAGGGACATAGTGTCATGATTATTTGATTATTTCGTCCCTAATACTCTAAGGGCTTATTGTTATTTGGTGTTTAGGGACCTTTAGTAGCCTAAGATGACATTTAGGAACAATTTATCTCAAATTATAGAGCTTTATAACTTCACGCTTGTCGATGAGGATGATGATCCAGTGAAAGAGGGATGACTTGAGGATGGTCTAAAGTATCATATTATTTCTCATGTAAATATTTTCTAGTCGACTACCATATCTTAAATTGTGTCAAATGCCATTATCATTGAGAAGAACCTGAGGGAATCATATAGTGTGAGCCAAGGTAGTTCAAAACCCAGATAAAGGTGTTGGTCTACCAGTGGTCAGAAAAGATGCTTTGAGTTTTCCTAAATGATAAGTGGTAGCAAGTTGACAGCCATAAATAGTTACATGGTATTTAATCAGTGTGTAAAGCCTAGGCATAAGAGGCCCTAGTCTCCCGGAGACCCCATCAAGTACCAAGTCTATGTAAGATTGGGGAATATATAGAATTTCTGAAAGACCTTCACATCTATTCTAAGTAGAAGAGGATCCATGATAGATATATTTTCAGGAGATGGTTCCATATCACCTCGCTAGATAGATACCTATACTACTACAATTCAGAAAGGAATAGGAGTGGGTCATGGGCTTAGTGGCCAAACATTATATTTTCAGCACCAAAATCAAGAAACTACTCCAAGTAGGTAGGTTTCAACACAAGGCCATAGATTATGCCATATCTATTCAATGTATCCAGTACTAGGGGAGTAGGATACAGGGCTATATACTGTTCAAGGAACTATTCTAGTTCCTCTACTATCATTAATTCTTTATTTGATATAGGCTAATCACATTATTTTATATATGTTCATATTCTTTAGAGTCTCATACTTCATGTTGAGTACACTTGTGATATGATGATGATTGATACACATTTGGGTATATAATTTGAGAGATTACACGAGTGTATGGACTATCCTCTTATGGTAGGAAACCATAATTTCATATATAACAACTTAATCCTTAAGATGATGGGATTTAACATCTTTATGAAAATTGAATGTTTCGTTACATATCATGCCTATGTGTATTGATATCTCCAAAGTGGGTGATTTTCATCACCACACGGAGAAATGTTTATTCAAAAAATAGAGTGGGATTTCCAAATTGGTAGATCTAGACCAACATATCTTGGGTGTGGGGGTTTGACTGACCAAATTTCTATCCTTTACATGAATGATTAGGGAATAATTCATATTGTGTTCCGTCATGTAGTTTGTTGATTCAAAGAAGTATTCCCCGATTAATTTTCATGACTACCTCTTGAGAGGGAGGAAAAGTTAACTATCAATATAGTCCCTAGAGATACACCAATATTGATTCTTCTATACTAAATGGATACAACTGAGTTGTAGGAGCTCAATAGGTAGAGATATGGTTTAGAGGCCAAAAGATTTATAAGGACCAGTACATGTCCCTGGGGTTCAATGGTTCTTTTATCTAAGATCAGATATTGAAACCTCATGCTTTGCATGGATTACTAGAAGTTGAATAAAATTATAGTGAAAATCTGATATTATTTACCTAAGATAAATTATCTTTTCTACCATCTTAGAGTGGTGAGGGAGTTCACAAAGATTGGATAAATATCAGTATATCATCTAGTCTGAGTGAGGCCTTTAGATAATCTATATATGCATTTATGTAGTCTGTACAAGTTATATGAGAATCTCATGATTCGTTATAACCTTATGCATGTGTCCACGAACATCATTGATTTTATGTATAGGTTTTCCATACCTATCTATATTATTTTATCATGGTATTAATATATAATATCTTTTTGTATTCTCAAACTCGAAGTGACCATGCCACTTATATTGAGATCATTTTGAATATAATGGGAGGGAACCATTAGTGTTCTATGATTAGAAAATGTCACTTATGGATTGAAAAGGTTCACTTCATGGGTTATACTATATCGGACGAAATAGTTTTAGTTGACCTAGATAAGGTGAGAGCCATGGTTTGCTTGGAGTAGCCCAAGAATGTCTATAAAATATGAAGTTTTTTTGGGATAATTGGTTACTATAAGTGTTTGGTATAGTAAATGTCAAACTTAGTATCACATATAACAAGAGTGACTAAGAGGGATTTGAATTTTATATGGTTTGAGTCTTGTGAGATAGAATCTCAGGAGCTAAGAAGGTTATTAATTTATGAATCGATCATGATTATTCAATAGCAAATCATGAGGTATAAATTCAATTATTCCGCATTTGATTTCGAGATAGGAGAAGTTATGATATATAAAGATAGAGTTGTTGCATATGGGTTATGAATGTTGAGGTATCATGACCAGAATTACTCGATGCATGATTTTTTGTTGGCACCTGTTGTACACACCTTTCACTATTAGAGGCATTACTACGAAGAGAGTTTTTTTTTGTCCTTACAAACCATGTGAGACATAGTTATATCAAGACACATCAAGGGTTAAATATCCATATGTGATGATGGTTTGAGTATCTACAATCCATTAACTTTGAGTTAGACTACACGATTAGGAAGGGAAATTCTATTGTTGATTCTCTAAGGAGGGGGAATTATAAATAGGAAGCAATGTGGCCAATAGAGAATGATAGCTTATGGATCTACTTTTTGAGATTCACTTTGAGGTGAAGCAACATCATAGAAAATCCATAATTTCATTGATATCAGTGAGGTCATTATTTTTGGAGAAGGTGAAGATGAAATAGTTTTCTTATCCAGAGGGATTGGTACTATTAGAGGGTATTTATAGTGATGACTTTCCTCTAGATTTAACTATTTTTAAAAGACAACATCCTATTTATACATGGTAATATCTTTGTCCCCATAGATATAAGAGACGATTTGATGTGAGATTCACATGATTTTAAGTGGTTTGTTCACCTGACTATTTCAAATATGTATCATAAAATGCACCAATAGTATAGGTGCCTAGGTATGAAGTGTCATATAATAGGATTTATCAATAGGTGTTCCACCTGTCAGCAGGTGAAGGTGATGCAAAAGTGACCTATTTTCTTGTTACAACAAATTTAATTCCTGGAATGGAAATGGTAATTTGTTTATATAGATATTTTTCATTGGCATAGCAAGGTCAACTCATGGTAGCGACACAGTTTGGGTTGTCAATGAGTGACTGATTAATGTTGCCTATTTACATCCTATCCAAGAGAGTTTCTCAGTTGATGTGATGGGATGATTTTATGTCCTCGAGATCACATGGTTACACTGAGTCCCTCATACTATCATTTTAGATACGTATTTTCATTTCACATTGAGGTTCGGGAAAGGTTTGTAGATGGATATGTTTACATAAGTACTTATAAGAAAAACCATACCCCCTTCGACAGATGTAAAATAAAAATAGACTATACATGTGTTAGAGGACATGCTCCGAGAAAGCATCCATGATTTTGGTCATTCATGGGAGAATCATATCACTCTTATTTAGTTTTCCAACAATAATAGTTATTAGGATATGATACAGATTGATACTTATGAGTCCCTATTTGGAAGGCCATACCGTTAACCCCGATGTTGGTAAGAGGAAGGATAGGTTGTGCTACTGGGTCCTCATCTCATTAAGGAGACATCATAGTAAGTTTATCTTATCAGGAAGCTGATGCCTATTGCTCAGTATCGACATAAATTATATGTATATCACTATCAAAATCCTATGGAGTTTGAGATCAGAGATTGAATCTTCAAATGGGTATCACCAACACATAGTCATAGAAGGGTACAAAGGTAAGGTAAGCTTTCACCACACTTTTTAGGGTATTTAAAATTATAGAGAGAGTTGGGATGGTAGCCTATTGGTTTCTATTAACTTATAGGTACCATACCATGCATGATGTTTTCCTTGTTTCATAGATTCACCATTATCGTGACTCTATATCTCATACTTTTGATCCTTAGTAGGTTGAGTTAGATTCTAATACATCATTTCAAGAGTATCCTATATACATATTTGACTGAAGCACAAAGGTTCTTTTAGTCTAGTATGTCCCTTTAGTGATGGTGTTATAGAAACACAACCGTGTACTTGATGAGACATATGAGAAAGAGGCCGATGTATGTGGCCAATGGCCATATTTGTTCTAAGATAGTTTTTTCCACCCTTGGAAGGTGAACTTTGGGATGAGTTCACTTAAGGGGGGAAGACTATAAGAACACAATTTTTATCCACGGTATCAATTCTTTTAAATTTGGTCTAATTATTTTTCCATGGAACTAATAAAGATTCCAAATGAGTTTATCATGGTTTGTGGGGGTGTATGGGACTATTTTGGATCCTAAAACCCCAAATGTTGAGGAAAATTACAGGTCCACATGGTTAGTAGAAACCGTGCGAACTATCCCTCATGGCCTCTCCTAACTACGTGGGAATGAAAATTTGGATGAAGAAGGGGGCACAATTTTTTCCTAACTATGTGCCAAGGCATCACACCTGTGAAAAAACTATATCCATTTTAGTAGAGGTGGTTTTCTTGGTTTGTGTACAATATTTCTAACCATCTGGCCTAACCGTGTGAGTGCCCACTTAGCATAAGAGAAGGTGCATGGTTGGTGAATGGTTTGACCAACCATGATGCCAAACTGTACGAACAATGTTTTTGTTAAAATTACCAAATAACCTTTAATAAAATGTTTTAACATTCCTCTTTCCTCCCATTACCTTCTCCAGTAGGCAATAGTCGGGTTTATCTCTATTGAACTCCCAAAACCCTCTTTTGTAGCTTTTGATCTCATTCATCCGTATAGTGTCTAATCAAATCACCATTCTTCTAATTGGTTTCCTCTCAGCATGATCTTAATTTACTTTTTAAAGTTCTCCATTTCTCTTCTCCTCAAAAATGTTATTGAGGTGGTGGATCATTTTCCATATTTTTGGTGGTTTTTCAAAATTTTCATATTTCTTACAATCCAGGCTGAACTAAATGATGATACTGAATTAAGAGATTTTTATGATTATGAAGTTTTCATTTTATAAATTATTCCCCATGTTTTTATGTTTTATAATATGTCTATTCCCTCCACATGTCGGTTTCACCATGTATTTTCCTAAATTGAATCTATCTTAAATTGGTATCCTTACATGGAACCTAATTCCTTATTAGACTGCTTTTTTAAATTTAGAATTTTAAGAATTGGAGTAATCCTTTCTTTTTGGGTGTTCCATACTTATGCCTTTTTATAATTCAATCTATACACCCATAACGCTTAATTATTATTTTTCACTTAATTAAAATTAAGATGTCCCATTCACTGAAATGAATGTTGTGGAATAGCAAGGATAGTTCCCTTGGAAATTTTAAATAATTGAATAGAATAGTGGAGAGTGGAAATCCCACATCCCCTATTTTAAATTGAACCATGGTTATGCTCCTGTTGACATTAGATGATAATGGCATACAAATTATACCTTGGCTCATATTAAAGGTATTGGGTATTTTTCAATGATACTATATAAGGGAATGAATAATTTTAATCATGATTTATAATAATGAATAGGCATGGTAACCATTTATAATAATTAATTGTAATTAATAACCTTATGTATGTGTTATACCAAATGGGAATAAAAACCCTAGTTAAATTGAAATTGTCTTGATGACCCATATATTATTATAAAACTAGATAATAATGGTGTCCATTAGTATGATACAATACATGAAGTCCAATATAAATTAGATATTGGGGATGCGATATCCTATATTTTTTTTATACTAGGAATGGAGTCCCTTCATGTGAAACTGGGCATGAAATCCCTAATAAATGTGATAATGGTCATGTATTCCCCTATAAAACTATGATACTGGTATGAGGACCCTATATAAGACACTAAAAATATTGTCCCTTATTAATGTGATTTTTTGAATGTCATCCAATTTAAATGTGATACCAACCATTGAGACTCTTGAAACATATTTAGAATCATTCTTGAATGGGCTGAAGCATGTAGTGTTAGCCTAGAATCCTTTCATGAACCAATACCAACCTATTCACAGTTTTTATTTTAGTTTTAAATATTATATATGCACTAGTCCATGTTATATACACAGAATGGATATTTATAGACATCATTAGAGGTTTATTATTTACATTTATCTCACACCCTATCATGGTCCCCTATATAACCAATGTACACTACATTCTTATAGGTATAGATAAGGGGTAGTGTCCCTTTACAGATTCAGGAATTCTAGAATGTCTTATGATAGAGTTGGTAGTATATGAACAAACTAGAGCTTGGGACACTAGGTTACATTTGTCTCATTTTTAAATTTCTTTCATTTTACTATTTCCTTCAATTTATGTTCATGTTTTCATACATTATAGATACATGACATTCATTATAATCCTCTATATTTTATTAATTTTTATACCATTGGTTATAGTTTTTAGATGTTGGCGGTTATAACTATTTATGTTGATTATTCATTTTTCTACATCTTCCAATATTTATAAATTGATTGTAACATTGTGCTACTCTATTAATGAGGTAATAGTCCACCCCTCCACACCAAAGTCCCTAACTTCTAGTTGGAAGCCTTTGGTTTTCAGGGAGATGTGCTTGATGCCATGTGGCCAACTTGTCTCAGGCACTGTTTAGTGGCATCTAGGTATGAGAGGTCACATATAAGAGGAAAAATTCAAACATAATGCAAATTTAAAAATGTGTAATGATGTATTTCACTAAGAAATATCCCCTATCATTCTTCTAATCTCTATGAAGCTCATAATAATGCCTACTGAATTCCAATCCATTGATCAGAGTCTAATACCACTCCTGGTTCCCAATCATGAACTAAATTTGACAATCATTTCATGAAACACCTAATAGGATCCAAATCGAGACATTTTTTTCTCCACCAAATATATTTTTGTGACACTCTAATATTGAATGATGATATTATTTTTAATAATGTAAATTGATTAAAACACTAAGCTTAAGCGAACCATGAAATATTATTGTTTTAATATGATTGTTATAATTTAGTCATTCAATTAGAAGATATGAATAGTATTAAATAATTATGAAATATATATATATATATAAATGTTATAATTAATACAAATTTATATATTAATTATTTGTAAATAATAACTCAATTTTTAAAATAATTATTTATTTAAAAATATTATTTCTTCAGAAGGGAATTTGTTTAATTTTCTTAGAGAATATTGTAAATAATTTATAAAATCTTTAATAATTATATTTTATATGATTTTTTAAATCATCATATAAAAATTATCTTATACTGTAATTTTATGATTTTTCAATAATGTTTTTTTTATTAAATGAATAGAAAAAAAATATTGTTTTTATTGCAAACTGTATTTTATTTTAATCTATTTGTATAATTAAATTCTATTTTGGGATTTTTATTAAAATTTAGATAGAGGCTTTTTGTAAGACATAACCCATTTATATCTTTTTATTGATTTGTATACATGAATTTAGTATAAAAAATAATTATTCTTAAAAAGGATTAAAAACTATTTATCATTGCATTATGAGGGTTTAATTTTCTATTATATTAGACAAATGATTTTCTATGAATCTTGAAAAATTAATTCCATCTCTGGAATTATAAGGTCCATTTTTTCAAAATATTTCCCTTTTACTTTTCTTCATCAGGAATACTAATCATATTAAATTTTTAACCACAGTAAAGGTAAAATGTCTTTATTAAGGGTAAAAATAACATGATAATAACTATAATGTAAACATAAAACTTTTCATTATTTTCTTTTATGATCATATGTATTCCATAATCATCCAAAAATCAAATATATTTATTTTTTTTTTCATTTTTCCATTATTTTCACCTTTATAATATTTTATGTAAAGAAAAGTAAAAAAATTTCCCTCTCATTGTTTTATTATATTTAAATAAAATAGATATGAATAAAATATATATATATCATGTTATAAATCTTAATTTTAAATATAAATGATTTTTATTATTCATATTAATTTATTAATAATTTTTTACGGTGAAAACATTACATTAAAGTCCTATGAAACTACAATACAATATATATTTAATTAATAAAAAATTAAAATAAATGATTTAAAAAATATTTAATGTAATAAGATTTTAATAAAATAATATACTACATTATTTTTTTGATGAAAATGAAATATTTTTTTAGATTTTGATGAGTTATATTCAAATTGTATTATTGTCATGTAGTTTTAAATGTCAAATTAAATGAATAGATCCAAAACGGACATTAAAGATGTTTTAAAATAAATAATATTCTATAAAATGTCTGAAAAATCCAAAAAACCTATTATAATCCACATAAAAGAGATATGATATAAAATTTCATCCATAATCCACTTATGGTCCAATTATATTTTTATAGAAACCTTTTCTCCATTACTGTATAAAATCATTAATACATCATTAATTCTAAAAAAGTATTAAAATAGGTGAACATAAAAATATAAGGGTTAAAAGATAGCCTAAAATTTCCTAATTTTATTTTATAAGATTATTTATAATCATCCTAATATAACAGTAAAATATTTTCAATTTATAGTCATTTTAATATGAAAATTAATTTATAATAATTTAATAATTTAACAAATTTCAAAAGTTTCTTTATCCACCCTTATAAAATGGAATATCCTTTCTTCTTTTCTTCACATCTAAAATGTAATTTTTTTAGAAAAAAAATATCCAAATATTTTCCATACATCATTCCTCACATCCTAGTGGCCTTGTATTGATAAAGAAACTAACATCGGGAAGCTTTTCGTGTAAATCTTAACATGTTTTTTGAAGAAGATGTATAGTTCATAACCAAGCATTATTGTTTTATTTCATTTTATAACATCATCAAATATTATTCAAAAAATTATAAATTAATAATGCATGTATATTCCATATTATGATATGTTATTATTCTAATGTCATGAAGAATATTCTGCTCTTCCTTTATCAAAAGGGAAATGAAACAATTATTTGTGTGTACGAAAGACTACCACCTCGTGAACTGAAATAATTTGTTTCCCATCCCCTCCTCTTAATGATGGTTGTAATGATAGATATAATTTATATATATTATATTCATTACATATTTATCATTCTTATTATATAATATATTATTTAAATTAATACATTTCTACTCACTGGAATATGATAACGTTGTTTGTGCGTACGTTGGACTACCACCTCAATGAAGAGATTCAATTTTTTTTTCATCACCACATCACATGGATGATATATATACGTATAGTTAAATAAATAATATGGTATTTATGATATTAATACTATTATTTAAGGATAAAATAATACTTACCTTCTTTTGATAATGGTCTTTGAAAGATGGAAATGTTACTCATGTATGTGTTTGACCTGCAATCTCTAGGATTGTAACGTTGATTATTTTTCATAACAATATCTCATGGTTGGTTTTAAAAGTATAATTGTTTTAAAAAAATTATAATTATTTCATTCTTATAATTTCTGATATTATTGAATAATTACCTCATTTACCATAGTCAACCTACCAAATACATTTTGAACATATTTGCCAAATATCATCCAAACATGTAATGTGAAGTTGGAAGATTAAGTAATTGATTATAAAATGAAAAAAAGATAATAAACATGAAACTCTTTATAAATAAATTTAATAATTAACATAATTTTATTATATTGGAATATAGATAATCCCCCAAATGTGTTAGACTGAATTTAATTGTCTTTCTTTTAAAAAATAATTATTTAAACTTTCCCTTCCATATCTTTCTTTGACTTTTATATTTTTAAATGTTTTTAAAGATATATTTTAAGGTAAATAAATAAATAATAATAGAAAATTATATATCATATTTTATATTATTTAAATATTTTCAAAAGGAAAAATTTTATGTGTTTTATAAATAATTTTTTGGCACTATTTAAAAAAGTAAAAAAGAATTAATCTAATTCAATGTTCACAGTGAAAATGATGTTTATTTCCACCATAATCATTATTACATATTTAAAATCCATTATAATATTTAAATTTTAATAAAAAGAAAACCCTCTTACATTTTTTTTAGAATTTAGTTATGAAAATTGGGGTTAAAAGGAAAGTATATAATAATGTCTAAAAATGTGTTCTCATGAGTGTATATATTATTCTAAAAAATTAACGATTTTTATGTATTATGATTATGTTATGGTTCTTTTGCATTGTTTCTGATGATAGGTGATTCCATTTTAAACTAAGGAAGGTTTGGTACCTGATATCCCATTAATGAATTGGTAATGAATTTTTTTTCGAAGAATGTTGTGCAGGATTTTCATATTCTAACCATGAGGTAGTTCTAAGTGTAATCGTTATGGATAACCCGATTGTAACCACGAGGGTCATTTCATTTTTAACCATGAATGTCAACCCATATGTCAGAGTGATACGGTAATTATTACTCATGATAACTAAATGATTTAATTTTTCTTTCTATATTTTCAGTAGAAATCATGGGATTTCAAGGGTATGATTTATTTTTGATGAAAATTATTTCCTACATATTATGATGAAAATCATAACTTTGTAAAAAGTTTTCAATATTTTTTCATTATTGAAAATAAAACTATATGAGTTTTAATTTTTTTTCCTTTTAGATTTATTATAATGTTTTTATGAATTTATTTGAGTTGATTTTTTTAGGTATGAAAATGTTTTTTCAGAAGAAAATTAATTTTTGAAGTGGAATATTTGCATGTGTATCCATGGACTAATTATTGTATTTAATTCTTTTAATGTTCTGTAAAAATATTTTTTCATTCATCCCACATTTTTAATTATTATCTTATGTTTTAAGGGTGATTAGTAAAAAATAATAAATAAATTAAAGAAACATAAATATTTTCCAAAAAACAAATCATTTTTTTAAAACATTTTGTATTGTGGAAAAAATGGATAAAGAGAGGAAGTTTCTAACATGAATTATATGATTTTTTTATAATTTTAGGTCATAATTCGTTAAAATATAATCTTCAAATTAACATTGGGTGTAAGATAATTAATTGTAGTCTAAAAACATAGGATTATGAAATGTTTATGTCATGATCCTTAATTCTAGTCTAAAATCATAGGATTATAAAATGTTATATGATGTGGGATTTTGAGGTAATTAATGATGTTTTAGAGTCAGTTTATTTGGATGTGGTATATATAAACCTCAGGTTAAATTTTAATGATTATTTATGAATAATACTATTAATTTTTGGGAATGTGAGTGGAATGGTATGAGATAACCTTTGTGGTTAAAAAGAATTTAATTTTTAATTTAATTTAGTTAGTTTTCTTATTTTAAGGTTAAATTATTATATAATTTCTTTGGGTATTGACTTCAGAAAGACCATTTCATTTTAAAAACAAACAATTCATTCCATTTTAATGAGGGTTTTTTCTAATCATTAATAATCATTTATGAATATGAATTGAAAATGTTCTCACAAAACCTTATTATACTTTATAGATTATTTAATCATTACTATCATGGAAAAATACTATTCAAATGATTTTGAAATCTATTTGAATGACCAAATCATTTTAAAGAGATATTTGATCTTTCCAACACCTTCTAATTTCTATAATTTTCTTATATGTCATGGTATTTATTATATTTTATTTCAAAATCTTATCCCATAGGGTTAATTTTTTAAATGAAATACCCCCAAGGATTTGACTATTTATTTTCTGGAGATATGGACTTCGTGATCAGTGATAAAGGGAACATCAATAGTTTAAAGGAATACCCAAATGATTAGATTTATTGTATGAATTATTTTCATATGATATAAGTAGGAATCATTATTGAGTTGATAGTGAGGAATCATACGGATATAGATTATATCATAGAATTAGATGAAAAATCATAGGTGGAGGTTTGTGAAATATTTTGGAGGAATGATGTGTTTATTAATTATTTTCTGATATATCCTAAATATTATGAAAATAATGAATTATTCTATCATAGATTATGTTTTAAAAATTTGGAAACATTTCTTATAAGGAATCGATACCTTTGAGAAGAGGTGTAATGAAAAGGTGATAATTTTTTGAGACACTTGTTTAAAGAAATATTATGATGGGATAAATGAAAATTTATTTTAATATTTGCTTAATATTAAGTAAAATATATTAAATTATTATTATTTTATTTCATAAAAAATTAGGTGTATATAAAACCATATAAGTTAAAAAGTAATTTTTTGATTAATTGATTTTTGTTGAATGCTCATCTTGTATCTTGGAATGTTATAAGAATTGTATTCATATAGTTTTAATAAAAGGGAATAATGTATGATGAGTGACAACCAGTCACATCTGAAAATTCCATAAGTTTTGAATCCATAATAAAAGAGAGATAAGGGTGAAACTCCTCCCACTTGTTTAAATGATGTCCAAGTTAATAGAAAATTACAAATAACGATCAACGTATTGTTGGTAGTTTAAGTATTATTATAAATATAATAATGGGATTGAAAAGTGACTTGGTTATTAAGTGATTAATGATATTTCATAAGATGTTCACTTCCTTGAGAGCCTTATATGATTCTGTTAAAGAATATATTATGGGATTTTTTTGATGAATAATGGTTGAATTATCTTTTGGAATCATATGTTTCTAAGGGTGATATAGGTTATTTATAGAAATGATTACTGTATTCAAGATATAATGTGATTAGGGTATATGAATTTGTTGGTTATATGACTTTATGGGGGAAAATTATTTATTAGAGAAAATTGTTAAATTAATATTATTAGAATATGAAATCAAGTTTTTCTGAAATTTTTCCTTTTGAACATTGTTGGTAATGATTTATGGAATTTTTAGGATATATCTATGATGCAAATTCAGTGTTATTTTTTTAGGATTTTGATATTAATGTAGAATTTCATCATATGAAGGATTATTGATTTTTGAAATTATCTTACCTTGTTCTAACAATTTATTTTTTGATTAATGTGTAAATATATGAGGAATATATTGTAAAATTTCTATGGATTATAGGATTTGATATAAGTTGATTTTAGTTCCATAGACTTAAATAATTTCTCTTTAATACTCTTTGTTTATAGAGTGATGATGAGATTATTGTGGAAATTGATTAATGGATGAAATTTTACTTGAAAATTAATTATATTTCCTTATTTTATTAGTATATATCGTAATTTAATTCTTCATATCTATGAAAATTATTTTGAATCAAAAATGGTATCCTATAATCTCGATTTACAATGAATCAATTCTCATGTGGTTATTCATTTTCTTGTGATCAATGACCACTATCACCCTACAACAATACTTGGAAGTTAAGTTTCATATAATTGTCTATATTTTTTGCTTCCAAATAATATTATCATATTTAGAAACCTCATTATGTGTTATTATATATGACCTGTGTATTTCAATGTCCAATTTTTGATGATTCTGTTTTATTAAAAGAAATTAAGATGTGGGGTTTCAAAAAAAGTATTTTCAGATTGAAAAAAATTGGTTTCCATGTAAAGGTTCAAATTTTCATGATTCAGTTTTTTAAATTGAGGGATAATACAACAAAATATGATTTTAAATGAATGATCTTACTTTCTATAATGTGTTTGAAAGACAACACCAATATTAAATGATGTACTAAATATTATTATTTAAATACGATTTTAATAACCTATCATGGAATTGGTGGGTAGAACTAGCAGTAACCACTTTAAGAAATTTATATATAAAGGTAATGATAAATAATTTTTTATTAATTATTAGTAAATAAACACTCAATTTTTTGAAATGACAGATTATTGTTTAAAAATAAATTTTCATTAAAAAATCATTTTATAGGATTTTGTTAACAATTATTATAATAACTTTTTGAAAAAATGGAATTTTATTTTATATAACTTCATAATTTATCATATTAAAATTATCATATGGTGAAATTATAATTATAATTTTGAATTGTTTAATATTTAAATGAATAGTAAAAAATACAAATTTTATTGAAAACCGTATTTTCATTTAAAGTAATTATAAATTCAAATTCTATTTTGGTTTATTTTTAAAATTATATTTGTTCATTTTAATTACGTTAAATACAATTTTTTGTTTTGTAATGAATCTTATAGTTGAATTTTGTGTAAAAACATTTTTTAACTAAAAATGTATTTTAATGGAAAACAATTTTTCATCACATTTGGTTGATTTAATTTTAAATTAATTTATTCCACTTCTGTGTTTTGAATATTTAAAATATGGTTCCATGTTTTTATTCATGTGTTTAGTATTTCTCAATAATTTACCATTTATTTTTATTCATTATGAATAGTAATCATTGCCAATTTTTTACAATGGTATATGTAAAATCTACTAATTATTGGTAAAGAAAATGTGATATATATTACACAATAATTTTACCACTTGAGTTATTTTTAATTATTGTTATTTTCATCCATAATTATAAAAAATTATAATATATTCCACATTTTGGTTTTTTTTCAATGATTTTGACCCTTATAATATTTTATGTAAAAAATTGAAAAATGTTATTCTTTATGTTTTATTATCTATAAATTTTTTTCATTGAGATAAAAAAATTAATGCTTGGGTATAAATTTTCATTAAAAATATAAAAGGTTTTTATTTTTCTTATTGAATAGTTTATAATTTTTAGTGATTAAATAATTACCTTAAATGTCTACGATACATAGATATAGTATTTATTCACATAATAGAGAAGTAAAATAAATAATTTTACCAATTTTGAATGAAAAATGATTTGATTGAATTATTATTTTACAATAATTTTGGGTGATAATAATTACATATTAGAGTTTATTTAACACATTATATTGAAATTTTATTACTGCCTTAATGTTTTAAAATTCAAGTTAAATGAATATATCCAAAATTAAAATTATTGTTATTTTATAATAAAAAATATTTGATTGAATGATTTTTTACTCAAAAAAATAAAAAACTTCACCCCAGATATTTAGATAAAATTTTAAATTTCTATCATATTTAATTTATCTTCTACTTTTTCATTTTTTAAAACATTAGTTACACCTAAAGGGTAAAATATTTAATACCATAGTAACTGTCAAAAATAGGTTAAAATAGGTTTAGAAAAGGGGATAAAACATCACTAAAAATTGACCAGTTTTTTTTATAGTAATTAAACTCATACTATTATTTTTTTCATTATTATGAATATTTATCCATATTAATTTGAAAATTAATTTACATTGGATGATTACTTTAGGAAATTCCCCGAGTTCAATTACACTCTCTTATAAAAGGGCACATCCTCTACTATTTTACAGACACCTCCTAAGCCTTTTGGATCAATAAATTCTTAAATAAGTATCTCCCTTACATCCTTCCCACATCATAAATCCCTTATTATGATCATAACTAAACCTAGTAAATCATTTTGTGTAAACCATAACAGGTTTCCTGAAGAAGAGGTATTGTTCATAACCAAACATTTTCATTTTTTTCTTTTTATAAATAATTCAAATAGTATTAAACTATTCTAAAAAAATATCACTAGTATATCCAATATATTTAGATGTTATTATGTTAATATAATAACATATATTCATATTCTCTTCCACCAAATTGGAAAATAAATCATTGTTCACGCAAACATAGAAAAACCCCCTCGTGAATTAATCTAATTGGTTTCCAATCACATTTTATTACATCGAGTTCTAATTATAGAATTAATTTATAAACATAAAATTAATTAAATATTAATAATTATGAAAATAGAATATATAATTTACTTTTTTACCTTTCCACTCACTGAAAAATGATAAAATTGTTCGTATGTACATGTGGAAAACCGCCTTAATGAAGCAACATGATTCATTTTTCATTACCACAACTCATGGATGATATATATATATATATATAATTATTTTAAACAAATATCATATTTATAATATTATGATCAATATTTAATGATAAAATAATACTTACCCTATGTCTATAATGATCATAGAAAAATGGAAACATGACTTATGCGTACATATGAATGAGCATCTTCATGATTATAAAGTAGTTCATTTTTCCTAACCAAATCTCATGGTTGGTTTTAATTGTATAATCGATTTAAAAAATAATAATCACATTTTGATTATTATTCTAGAGAAGATGTAATAATTACATCAATAACCATAATTAACCTACTAATTATTTTTGTACATATGATCTGAATATCAACAAAACACCCGACAAGATAATAATTTATTATGTAGTTTATTATAAAACAGTAAAAGGAAAAACTGAAAAAAACATAATAAAGTAAATAATTAACAAAAATCTAATTTTATGAATATAAATAACATACTAGATATGTTAGATTAAATGTATGTGAATTTATTTAGAAAATCCTCTTATAAATTTTCTCTTACAACTCTTTCTCTTCCCTATACATATTTTCATAATTATTTTATAGTTGTATATATGTGGAGATAAATTATTTATGAAGAAAATTTTATATCACTTTTTTTACTTTAAATCATTAATTTCAAAAAGAATATTTTCATGTATTTCAAAAAGAATGTTTTGAAATTATTTAAAAATTTAAAAAGTAATGTTCAATTCTAACATTTAAAAGTGACAATGTTTTTTCACACCATTATAAACATTATTTTATATTTTAATTACTTTAATATATTCCATTTTTTATTCAAATACTAAAACCTTTTACCATTTTTTTCGGATTTTTTTTGAAAATTGTGTTTAAATATAATAGAATATAAGAATATCTAGAAATGAATTATTTTGACTGTAAAGAATAATTTGAAACCTAAAATCTTTTATGTGTTATTATTATGATAAGGTTCTTGTTATGTTTTTAATGAATGATGATTAAGATAAAAACCTAGCATATCTTGGTATATGATATAAATATAATTAATTGGGTAAGATTTATGTTCAAATGTCTTCCACTAAGGTTATTCTAAGGGTAACCATGATTGTTATTTCAAGTGTAATAGTGATGGTTATTCCATGTGTAACTGTTAGGGAAATCCCATTTGTTAACATTAATGTAACTTCCCAAATAAAGGGTTTTATGAAAATTATTCTCAAGGTTTCTATAAAATTAATTTCTTATTTCTATGGACTCTATATAAATACCAAAATTTCACAAGGTAAGATTAGAAGCTCATGTTTAATGAAAAGTATATGCTGGATCTTATAGTGAAAAGTATAACATTTTGAAAAAAATCATATATTTTTAATGACTAAAAAGAAAGATTTACATGTTTTAATTTTCCTTTAATATATATTATGAAATGTTTTATGAGAATATTTGGGTAGAGAAGCTGATTTCTTGGGTATGAAAAAGTTTTTTAACACAATGATTATTTTGAAAATGGATGAATTTTTGTGTATCACTTGACTAAAAATTCCATTCCTTCTTTTTCCCCTTACCGATATTTTTATTCACAAACCTGGTTTTAAAAAATAAATTTCTTATTGATTATTTGGAATAAAGAATAATTTGTGTTGAAAATTATAAACATTTATCATTTTAAAGAAACTTTTTTATTTTTAAATGTTTTTTATTTTTGAAAAAATTCATACTAAGAGGTAGTTTCCATCATTTAAATTATTTTTTATGTAACATTTATTACATAATTATCTAAATATATAATTCTAAAAATATACCCTACAGTAGTAAATTGAATTATTGAATAAGTTTTTATATTTTATGTTTAATTTTTGGGAAATATAGTTGGTATTATAGAAATATTTAGGCAAATTTATAGATTAAGATTATTTAATGTGAGGTTATCGTAAGAGTTATAGATACCATCATGGGTTTAGGATTTTAAATTTTCTTAATACTTTAATTATTAGAGACACATAATTTAGGTTTTATTTGATGGTATTTTGCGGTATTTCATGATATTTTTTGAGACATTTTATTGGATTGAGGTATAAGCAACCCTTAGGTTTAATAAAGAAAGATTATTTTAGAATAACGATTTAATATTTTTGGGATTTATGTGTAAAGCAATTAGATAACATTTAAGGTTAATAAATTTTTTTATTTTGAAGTTATTATTGTTATTTTGTAGATTTTAAGGTTAAAGTATTACATAATTTATATGGGTATTGTTTTTATAAGAACGATATTAATTTTAATATCTAGTAGCTAATTTCATATTTTAATGATGTAATTTTCTACAGATTAAATATTTTTTTATAAAGATGAATGGAAAAGGATATCACACAATCTTATTTCCCATTCGAGATGATTTAATAATCACTATCATGAAAAATATCTTCTTAAATTATATTGAAGTAATTTTTAACATCAAATTCACCTAAAATAAACTATTTGATATATCAAACAACATTTCATTTCTCAAATATTTCTATGGATAATGGTTTTTATTATATTTTATTTCAAAATTTAAACTCATCCATATCATTTGGTAGGCGAAATACCACCATGAAATTGATTATTTATTTTATGGATATAAATAATTCATACTAGAAGATATAACAGATATGAATAGTATAAAGGAAGACACTAATGTAATGAGGTAAGGTATGAATTATTTTCTAATGATCTTTTTTTTAATAATTATAGAGTTGATATTGATGAATCCGAAGGAAATATTTACCATAATTTAATAATATGGAATATAAAATGTAATGTTTTATGAAAGAAGATGAATGATGGATGTGGTTATCAGTGATATTTTAATATATTTAAAATATTATGATAAATATGAAACATTAGATAGTTTTTTTTAAAATTTGGAAACATTTGTTCTATGGAATTGATATCTTTGAATTGTGCTGTATAAAAATGGTGATATTTTCATAGGCACTCATTTAAGGATATCTGTTTAAGGGATAAATAAAACATTAGGTTACTATATTCTTAACATTGAGAGATTGATTATCAATAAAGATAATAATAATTTCTGAAAAAAATTAAATGTAATGAAGACAATAGAATTTAAAAAGTGATTTTAGGATTAATTTTATTTTTAATGATGTTCATTATGTCTTAGGGAACACTATAATATTTTTATTAATATATTCTTATTAAAAGGAAAATTTGTATCCCATGGAACAACACATCACATCTGAAAATTCTATATGTTGTGAACCCATAACTGATGGTGAAAAGGGTGTTACGCTAACTACCGGCCTACATGATGTCATTTTTAGTATGAAATTAAAAATAAATATCATTTTGATGATGGGAATATATGTTTTATCATATAGATAACCACTATATTGAAAATTGACATGGTAATTAAGTTATTAATGGTATTTCATAATAATTTCACTATTTTGGGAACCATATAAGATTAAGGTAAACAAAATATTATGGGATTTTATTTGGGGAATATAGGTTGAATTATATTTTTGATGAATATATGATGTTAATGTTGATATTTTTATTTATGGAAATGATTTGAATATTTTGGATATTATTTGATTATGGAATATGCATTTTTTGGGTATATGAAATTATAGGTGACTAATATTGATTCGTCATAAATGATAATTTAATTTCAAAATAATATTATATCTGGTTCATCTTAAATTTTTAGTTTCAAACATTATTGGGAATAGTTTAAAGAAATTTTTTATAGATGTATGTAGAAATTTGGGTTTTATAATTGAGGATTTGAAGATTAATGTTGTATTTCATTTTATGAAGAATTATTATTTTTGAATGTTATATTATCTTTTCCTAACCATTTTGTATTTTTTTAATTTATTAATATATGAGGATTTAATTGTTTTCATTATATGTATTACTTGGTCTATTAGAAGTTTATCATAGCGAATCATGTATAAAAAAACTCTACTTAAATACTCATCTTTTGGAGAAAAGAATGATATTATAGTGAAAATTGATTAGAGGATCACATTATACTTGTCAAGTAAGTATATTTATTTATGATACTAGTCTATATGGTAATGGAATTACACAAATCTATAAAAAGGATCTTCATACAATAATGGAATCCTACTACCTCTATTTTTAATGAATTGATTGTCTTATAGTCAATAACATTATCATATTCATTTACTTTCTTCGGACTAGTGAACTCTCTCACCCTTTATTTATTTAGAAATTAAGTATCTCATATATGTATACATTTTAACATAAAAATAATGTTACCATATTTGGAAACCCAGATATATATTACTCTAGAAGACCTTTGAATTATATTTCTTGATTATCAAGAAGATGTTTAATTAACTCTTTTTTATAAAGTGGGATTTCAAAAAAAGTATGTTTATATAGAAAGACTCTAATTAAAAAGAAAATATTCAAAGTGTGATGGTTTAATTTTTTTAAATGGGAGAGAATGTAACCCCTTGATATTCTAAAAGAAGAGAATTATGTTTAATAATGTGTAGGACATGTAGCGTTGGGATAAAACAAACCATAAAATATTATTATTTAAAAATTACCATTATAACCAACCCATTGAATTAGAGGGTATGAATAGGATTAAAAAAATTATCATATATATATATGAGTGTGTGTGTGTGTGTATATATATATATATATTCCACACAAATTTATGGATTATTTTTTCAAAATAAACAGTCATTTTTTGAAAGAGTCATTTTATTCATTAAAAATACAGCTTCATAAAAATTTGATAATTGATTTTTGGGAGTGCATATTTTAATTAATATATCAAAATTTTAGAAATTTTATTTCATATAATTTTTTAGTGTGTAATATTAGAGTTATCTTATTATGAATGTTTTATATTTTTTTAATAATTTGGATTTTACTAGGAATAGTAAAAAATAATGATTATATTGAAAATTGTAATTTTATATAATGTATTTTTCAATTACAATTATCAATTTTTTTTATAATTTAAATAGTTCATTTTATTAAAAATATTAGAATAATATTATTTGGCATGAATTTTATACTTTAATTTAGTAGAAAATTGTTTTTTACTTAAAAAGACATTTTTTGGGGAAATGATTTTCATCTTCATCAGTGGGTTTAATTTAAAATTAAAATTTTCCAATTCAATTTTTTGAATCTTGGAAAATTTATTGACTAAATTTAATTATGAGAAATTATTTTTTATAATATTTTCCTATTAATTTTATTCCTTATTAATTGCAATCACAGTCAATTTTGATACCACTATAAAGGTAAAACGGGTTAATTAAGGGTAAAAATAATGTGTTGATGACTAAAAAGGAACACCAACACCTGACTTAAATTTATTTTATTATTATACATCATCCAAAATCATCCAAAATTTTTATATATGATTTTTTTATCGAGACATGACTTTTACTATTATAATAATTTATGTAATGAAAACTCAAAAATGTAACTATATTTGTTTTATTAACTATAAATTTAAGAAATTGGGATAAGAAGAATGCATGTTCCGTTATAAATATCCATATTACATATAAAATATTTTTATTTAACATTGAAAAAAATTTCAAATTTTTTGTAATGAAATAATTATCTTCAATACCCACGGAACAACGATGTAGTATTTATCAATTAATAGAAAAATAAAATAATTGAATTTGAAAATGTTAAATAATATGATTTGAATGGATTATTATGTTTTGTGACTTTTCGTGATAAAAATGACATATTATATAGGTTTTAATGAATTATATCCAAAACCCATTTTTGTTTATTACTTTTAAAAGTCAAATTATATGAATACTTTCAAATTTGACATTAATATATTTTTATAAAATATAATATTTTATTAAATGATTTAAGACTATAAAACAAACATGTACCTAAAATTGATTTGGATATGGTCTATAATTTAAAAAATTATCCATTTATGTTCTAATTATCCTTTTATATGAATTTTATTTACCCATAAAGTGTAAAATATATAATATCGCCATAATTGTTAAAAAGGGTTAAAACATGTCAAAGCGAAACGATAAGGGTTAACACATATTAATTACTTCATTGTTTATTATTTTATGTAATTATTTCAACTCAAAATCATATTATCTTGGAATAAAATAAATTTTGATCCATTTTAATGTATAAAATATTTTTTACTAATTTAATAATTTGATCAATTCTAAGAGAGCATTTCCCCTCTCTTGAAAAAAGGAACATCCTCTGCTCTATTATTCACACTTCAAATTTTTTTTTCTTAAAACATTAATAAATACCTTTATTAAATCGTTAAAAACATCCAACTATTCTTCTTTTCATCATAATACCATACTAGGAATGTTTTTTGTGTAAAAATTAAGAGTTTTTTCAAAGAAGTGGTATAGTTCATCACCAAGAGTTTTTGTTTTGTTTCTTTTTATAACATCATAAAATATTATTCAACTATTATGAAATAATATCACCATTATCTGCCATAAAATTTTATGTTATTATTTAAATTTTATAACCTATATCCATCAGCCCTTCCATTAAATGGGAATTAAAACCATCATTAGTGTATAGCGGGCTACCACCACATGAACTGATGTAATTTATTTTCCATCACCTCCTCTTACAGATGGAATAAATAATGTATATAATATATATATATATGATATTAGTGAAATATTTTTATTTTTTAAATATAATATTTTATTTAATTTTTTACCTTTCAACTCAATGAAAAAGTATAACGTCATTCATCTGCACATGTGGAATACCGCCTCCACGATGCGATGAAATTAATTTTTCATATCCCCGTCACATGGACGATATATATAAGTTAATTTAATGAAATACTATATTATTTATGATTTTATTTTAATTATTTAATGGTAAAATAACACTTTAATTCTTTTCAAAATGATCACTGTCAAATGGAAACGTTACACATGCATATATAAGACCTATCCTCACTATGGTTTTAACATAGATTATTTTCCATAACAAAATATCATGGTTAGTTTTAAAAGTATAATTTATGCTAAAATGAAAACAATTTATTAATTATTAATTTATATATGATGAAATGATGACATAATTGGCCATATAAGACCTAAAAACTCACATTAGATATATGAGTCAAAGATCATCAAAACATCTGAAATGAAATTAATGAACTATTTAATTGATTACAAAGTGGTAGAAAGAAATAATAAACATTCAATAGGTTTTTATGAAGTAAATAATTAAAATAATTTTATTATTATTATATATAAAGAATTTTTAAGATGATTCAAACACAAGGTATGGGACATTCTATAAGAAACCCATATTTTAATGTTTCTATTAAAAATATTTTTCTTCCATGTCAATATTTTAATAATTATTTTATTGATGTATTTATATGAAAATAAATTAATTATAAAAGAAATATCATTTACCATTTTACGTTATTTCATGTTTTTAAAATAAATGTTATAATGTATTTTATAAGGCATGGTTTTACTTTCTTTACAAAAGAAAAGGAATGTTTTATTTTAATGTATATGTCGAAAATGGAATTTCCCACCATTATGACCATTATTTAATATTTTAATTGCAATATAATATTAAATGTTTCTATCAAATAAAATCCCTCTTAACAATTATCCATAATGTTTACTTTGTAGTTTTGGGTGAAAACATAAAGGGATATAACATTATCTTGAAATGTTTTCTTATGTGTGTAATAAATATTTTGAAAACTGTAATATATTATGTGTTATGAGTTTATTATAGTTATTATAGATTTTTTATAACAATAGGTGGGTATTTTATAAATCATGTCTTGGTAGGTTTGTGATATCCATCATATGTATTGTGCAAGATTTAGTTTTACAATTTTACAGTAACTGTTATTCTAAGTGTAATAATGATGGTTGTTCTAAGAGATATTGTGATGGTTATTCAAAGTGTAACCATTAGGGTTATTCCATTTTTAACTATTAAGGTTACTCTATATTCAAGAGTTATATAAAACTGATTCTTAATGTTACATACATGATTTATTAATGAATTCTATGGTTTTTATGGAAATATTTTGATTTCTTAAGGAATGATACGGATTTTATTGGAAATAAAATTATTTAATACTTCTATTAGTGAAAAGTATAACTTCGTAAAAAAATTTAACGATTATTTATTGATTTTAAAGAAATATTTATGATTTTTAATTTTCCTTTATTATTTCTTATGAAATGTCTTATGTAAATATTTGGGTATATAAGTTGATTTCTATGGTAATAAAATATATTTTTAACAATGAGTTTATTTTTGAAAAGTAAGATATTTTGAGTATCCACGATCTAACAATTTTATTTATTTATTTATATGTAACATTACATGATTCTTGTTTTTATCCAATAATTTTATATTTTCCTCTTTATTTTTATGGGTTATTTGAAATAAATAATATTTCAATTTGAAAGTCATAAATATTTTCCATGAAAAGAAAACTTTTTTCCTTTTAACAGTTATGTATTGGGGGAAAATGGTATAGTAAGTGGAAGAGTACCACATGTATTTTATTGTTTTTATGTAATAGTTATCAAGTAATTTTATAAATATGTAAACATGAAAAGATACTATAAAATAATAAAATACTTTCCTTAGTTAAAACTCTATATTATGTAATTATTAAGGTCAAGCCCTTATAATGGTCGACAAACCTTAACAGCCCCTCTCATTGATGAAGCTATGATCAACTATACCACAAAACTATTGTCTTCCACATATGTCACCTATCACTACTGAGAGTCACCTCCTGTTGTTATCTAAGACCTTAATCTTATATGTCCAAATGAGTCACATTAATAATCATAGTCACCTCAATCAATTATTTACCCCTTAACTAAGACCCACTAAAATCCCATGACTCTTCTCCAAGAAAGCAGGACTAATATGGAATCATTACCACACTATCTTCAATAAAAAACATATGTTCCCCCAAAACATCTACAATTCTAAATGTATCATGCATGACACACCCCCAAATTCTTGAACAAAAAAAGGAAGCACCACAAAATTCAATCCATATAATAATTAGGGGGAATGTATCCCACCCTACAATACCTTTATATAAAATCTGGGGTAATTAACCCCATCCCAGAAGTCGTAGAAATGAAAACGGGGAATTTAACCCCTCCCTAGAATCATATATATAATTAGGGGGAATATTGACCCATCCTAGAATCATATATATAATCATACGGAATAGTACCCCCTAGAATCACATATACCATTTAGGAGGGGCATAATGCCCTTCCATGGAATCACACATATCTTTAGGGGGAATGAATCAAATATATGGAATCTCATATACCATTAGGATTTAATTTCACTCCTCTCTAAACTTAAAACATTAGGGAGAATGAAATACATCCCAAAAATCAAATATATCATTATATGGAATGACGCACCTCTATGAAATCACATATATTTTCAGGGGTAATGACACCCATCCCAAAATTCACATATAACATGAAGTGGATTAGCATCCCTACATAGAATAAAATATATCATTAGGGAGAATTTCATATATCCAAAAAATCAATTATAACGTCACAAGGAATTGAACCCTCCATAGAATCATATATTTCATCCAGGGGAATGTTACCCCTCCCTGAAATCTTTTTTATTAACAAGGGGGAATGGATTAGATCTTGGGAATCTCATACACCTCATAATATTATGGTAATTTTTTCTCCCTAAAACCCCATGTTGAATACAAATACTAATGGTTATTCACCTCATGCAAGAAAACAAAACCCTCTCACTTATAGGTGGTCACACATTAGATCTCAGGTCCAAAAAGTATCCACCGAGGTTGTACCCATATCATAAATTATACCAAATCACCCTTATCACTCTCATATCCCCCATGGGGGGTCTTAGAAACACATCTAAAAAACTAGAATTTCACTCAATGTAGTGTCCTACCTCAATACATATCATTCAACAAAAATATAATTTATAATTGAATCCCATACCACCATATCCCTAGATCATCAATAGGATGGTAGTCACTCTAGACATATCCTGACATCTTGAATCATGACTCATAACCCACTAATCCTTATAGGGTAATTAACTACTCTATGTTATGTTATTAGGTAATAGTCCTTGTCTCACCATAACCTCAATATACCAGTTCAAATCCTAATCCAAAACCCAAATCACAATAAGGTCTCAAAAACATAGGACTATCTTGAGATAAACCACTGTAAGACTCTTATGATCCCAATACCAATTCATTCAAAAATTCGTACAAACCGTAACTAATTATTATATCATACTCCATACCTAAGAGTGAATCCAACCTTAATATTAGGACCAAACCCTCCTCTTCACACATAATCAATACTTGACGGAATTCTACCACTCATGGACCTCACCAAGTGTTTCCTCCACCCTTAATATGTTTTTTGTTGTCACGAATGAGATATATTAATTTCCCAAACATCAATACTAGTCCCAAACCTCTTATGCCTACCCAACTAGATCTCAAGGATAACATCGGCTATCCATATCTCATATCAACCCCGATACCTTTCTTAACCATATATTATATCTAATTTAAATACCCCCCCATAAAATATATAGTATTAATGTGATATCCATTTTTGACTACAATCACTAGAGCACTTACTCCACAGAAAGGAGGCTCAAGGCCTCTCCATCTCATTACATAGAGTTCTCTCAGTCTCTTTCCCTTCTATCCAAGAACACATAGTATTGTAGGATTTCAAAATAATGAATAAAAATAAATATATTTTTGAAATATAGGGGTAACCTACCACAAAAATAATTTTACCATCCTTTTTGATCTCTTATCATTCATCTAAAATCCAATACATATATCATCCAAGATTATAACAACACTCAGGATCCTATAGCATAGAAAAATCCAAAAAAAAATTATATATTTTTTAATTAATATTTCAATTTATTTAAATGATGACTAATCTCATAAAAACTAATTTTATATCACAAAAAATCGAAACCATAAGAAACTAAATGCCAGCATTCCATGGAATGATCCCAATATGACAAAATAAAAAATCCCCATCACATGGCAACTAATCACTCTCTAATTTCATTCATTTTATTTTAATCCCTATAAAAATCATAGGGAAACTTACTTCTAACCAAATATAAATAAACACCATGTGATCATCATCATGAGAAAGAATTTATTCATCACACACAAAATCCCAATGTCTTCGAATAATTTCAATAATTCTTCAGTTAACTCATTTCTGAAACCCATGTAGAAGAAACAAAAATTAACTAAAAAATGAGAGAAAAAATAGAGGGAAGAAGGGAAAAAATATGTGAAGACATTGAAATTACGTGGATTTCTTTCAAAATAAATGTGAATTTTACAAGTCCGTGAATTTTTACAGATCTTGATTCTGAGGCCTGTTGTGCTTGAATTCAATTTCTAAAGTTTTGTTCGGGTACGTTCAGTAAACGTACGAGCGGGATTTTATAACTTTTGAACCGGTGCTCGGAATTGAAAGCTGAGTGCACTGTTGAACTCGCAGCGCCGATATTCACTTAAGAAGACTTTCATCCCGACAGCAGTTGGTCAGGAATAAAATCCAGTTTTTGTCTTTTTATAAAAAAATTAATAAAATAAAGTGTGCTAACAACTTTATTTTATTCGATCCGCCTTTGGGTGTGTGGAGGTTAAAACCTCCAAGGGGGGGTTGGAGGTGGGGCCCACCTGAGCATAACCTCCCTTGAGAGGATATATTTGGTGGGGACCACCCAACTTTTAACCCATGAAACTCCCCAAGCAATTAATGGTTCCACCACCACCCCAATCAATTGTTAAATCCTCCTTTTTGAATTTTGTGCCATCTCCAGTAATTAACCGCTCCAACATGTGGGAATTAATTATGGGGAGCCTCTTGATGTCCTCTACATTAAATGTGACAACTCTCGTGCAATTAATTTGGTGGATCTGGGTTAATTAATTCCCTTTTTGAAATTTTTTCCAACGATTAAAATAATAGACAACCTATTATTTTGTTTGCATTATCTTTTGGTGGAATGGAGGAAGAGGAGAGCTAGGGAGAACCGTCCTCCCAAAGAAGAAAGAAAATAACGCCAGCGATGCTTATTCCTTGGTCTTCTACCCCAGACACTTTCTGACATAGAGAAACTTCCATCCTCATCGTCGTCAATGAACTGATGCACGAGCTTGGATTGGGAGTGCGTGACGAACGCGGAGAATGAATAACTTCATCGTCTTCTTTCCGCAACACCGTCAATGAACTACGACCGGCGAATCAAAGGTAGGGGGTTTACCTTGTGCGTTATCCCTTTTCTTTTCTCATCATCATTTGAAAAGTAATCATTGCATGGTTGTAAATAATTTTCGTTCATCATTCCTTTTTTTATGAACCAATTATTATTGCTTTAAACGCGGAGGATGTCGGTCGACCTAACATGGCCCAACATCCATCGTCGATTCTTCTCTCTTGTGGTGTTCTACGGCATGGCAATGAGGCGACGATGATGAAGGTGGCAACGATGAAGGTCTCGCTACCCACAACCTCCACGAATTGTGCCGCCCCTATGGCGCTTCGGTGCTCCCGGCAGAACACCGCCGGCCGAGCGGCACCAGACCCGCCTACCCGCGACCTCATGAAACCCTGTGCGACGCATGCCCCTACTGAACCTGCAGCATGTGAGGCCCCACCGGCGCCCTGGCCGACACCCCTGCACGTTGCCCGCGCCCCTGTGCGCTACCCCACGACCTGCCCGTCCCCACTGGTGCCCTTCCCGGTGCCTCTGTGTGCTGCCCCGCTACCTGCCCGACGCCACCGACGCCCTGCATGGTGCCCCCACGCACTGCCCATGTCTTAGCGTGCTTCCCTGTACCCCGGCGCCCTGCTGTGCCCTACTCAGTGCCCCGACCGAACCCGCGGTCTACCCCGCGGCCTACTCGGAGACCCTGGCACCCTACCGTGGCCTGCCATGCACTCTCAATGCCTCGGAACGGTCTGCCCGGCGCCACAGCGCCCTGCCGGCGCCCCCACGACATCCTGACTCCCTTGTGGCCACCCGGTCGTGCCGTTGTCCCAGCCCCCCTCGTATTGCCTTGGCCGAACCAGACCCGCCACACCCTCCAGGCCGAGCCGTGCTGGACCGCGACCTCACAACGCTCTGAGCCAAACCGGCCCCAAGCACGGGCCGAACTGCCCTCGCGGTCCACTAGGATGGGCCCAACAGACCTGATCAAAACATCGTGGGTTGACCTGCCCAATGTGCCTGGTCAGACCTAGTGAGTCTGACCGGGTTGACCTAGACCAGGTCGGCCCAGACTGTGTTGGGCCGAGTCGGTCCGACCGGGTTGGACCAGACCCGGGCCCATTTCATACCCATTACCTTCCATGGGCCATAACATTGTCACTGGACATCCGTTTGATGAACCGTCAACGACACTGGTATTCTTAGAGCGTATTTTTCTATTTAAGTATATACCACTGGAGTTTGCGGTATAGTTGAGCTAAGGTCAGGTTGGATCGTAAACGAATCCAACCGGGCCCCTAGGACTAAAAGGCTAATAACTTACAGACCAGAGGTCCGATTGATGCTCCATCTACTGTGTTGAGGCCCATATAACGTGGAATAGATCCTTCTAGTGATGGTCAGATAGAGTGCAGAGACCTAGTAGTTGGCCGACCTGACGACTACTTGACCGTTTTGACTCGGAGTGATTCTACTAGCTCAGTGGGGAGCTCCTGGTAGTTGGCAGCATATCCACGATGGAAGAGTTCCTGGTAGTTTGTGGCAGACCCGCGGTACTCGACAGGAGGAGTAACTCTGCAGGCTATTAGGGGGAGCACCTGGTAGTTGGCAGCATACCCACTATGGAGGAGCGCCTGGTTGTTGGAAACAGAGATGTGGTACTCGACAGGAGTAGTACTTCAGCAGTCCAAGGTTAGTGAGAAGCACCTTGGTGTCGTGATAGTCCCATTATACACGACAGAGGAGGATTTCTCCAGCAGTCATGTTTTCGATAATGAAAATACTTGTTTGAGCTGAGTCAATGGATTTTGTGTTTTTCTCATGATTGAGATGGGTTACTAGATAACATAGGTATATGTATGGGAATATACCTATGTAATGATTATCCATTGATTTCATACTTTGTGGTTTATCCTTGTTGGATTTTGTGAGACCTTGAGGCTCTCGGGGTCCCTACTAAGTATCGTTATACTCGCCCCTACACGGGCTATGCCCGCACCTCGTTATGCTGGTTGAAGATGACGGATATCGCTAACTGAGGCAGAGAGAGAGGACTGGACGGTACTCAGAGGTGGACCACTCGGTGCGACGGTACACGGAGGAGACGGACGAACATAGAGTGCTGAATAGACCATATGAACCTACTCTTCAGGTAGTAATCCTGGAGGAAGACCCTATTGCTGCTTTACTTTTCATCAGTTGTACTTTATTTTAGTTGTACATTCCTGTTGGGTCTGTATTTCTGGACCCCTTTACTTTCCAGCCATTCATTTTTATACAGTTTTACATAGTGTTTTGCTTCCATGTGTGTACTCTGTTGTGTTTGTTTACAGTTATAAAGGAAATTCCTTCCCAATTTTAGGGATTTACGCCTTTGGTTCTAGTCGCAAGACCCTAGCCTATGGAAGGCGGGATTGGGGTAGTCATGATACGGGCCTCAGGGGACGAGTAGTGAAAAATTGGTATCAGAGGAGTCAGTTCTACTGCAGAACATAAGACTCTGATATTTCTTTTCTGTGAAGCAATAGTGTTAAAGGTACTAAGTGTCGTTTTCAGTTCAGGGAGTCCAGTGTTAGTGCAGGTGACCGACGTATCAATACTCCAGGACCCTGACTTCCGATTTCCGACTCATTGCATGAAAACACTTATTGCATGTGTGTTTTCAAAATTTTTTCTTTAAGTCAACTCATCCAAGTCAACTCACCAGGTATAAATTTTTTGACCATGTCGCATCTATTTCATTTAGGATGACGCCCCATGGACGACCAGCTAGAGCCTCGAGAGATGTATGCACTGACAGCCCACCGAGCGACGAGGCCTCAGTGCATGACCATTTACCATTGGAGGCACCAGAGGTACTACTTCTCATTGGGCCACTGATGCCACCAACCCTAGTAGTAGATGATGCATTCTGCATGAGCGCATTGCATGAGTTCCAGCACCAGATACCACCCAGGTTTGTGGGAGAGACGGACCCACAGGCAGCTGAGGATTGACTGGAGGCTATGGTGATAGTCTTCAGGTTAGTAGGGACACCATCAGACATAATGGTGATCCTTGTCGCGAGTCTCTTTAATGTAGAAATAGTAAGATGGTGGAGCCTAATACTCCAAGTGCATGATGAGGCGACGATACTCTAGACAGACATTGAGAGCCTTTTTCGGGTGGAGTTTGTCCCAGAACCCTTCGAACGGTGTAGATACAGGAGCTACTGCATCTACAGCAGGGTAGCATGACAGTAGCACAGTACTCAGCGAGGTTCACCAAACTATCGCGCTACTCCACTGATATGGTATGCCACCAATTCTTCAGGGCACGGACCATTGTGAAAGGGCTCAGGTGAGAGATCAGAGCTCTGATGATCTCACTCAGCATCCCAACGAAGGTGGGGGTGCTAGAGAGATCCCTCCTAGTGGAGAGTTTCCTTGCTGAGCAGTCTCTAGCAGTGAGACCCACCATTAGCTAACACATAGTGGAGTCTTCTACAGCTGGTAGTAGACATATGTAAAAGAGGTCCAAGAGGACCAAACCTATAGGTGGTCGACCACATGACTTAAGATCGGTTGTGCGGGGCACCCAGAGTGGAGACATAGCGAGACATGCTAGGAGCGGACAATGTTACTCAAGCGGTGGGCTTGGTATCATGGCTAGTGACTGTCTAACCCACCATTCTGATGATCAATAGATGGTTGGGAGACTCTCCATGAAGAGGCATAGGTTCGATTGGGGTGGTCCACATGGAGGAGGCAGACGTGGCAGAGGAGTTGGATGTGCAGCTGGCGGTGGGCGACGTTTCGAGGAGTTACCACCACCATCACTACGAGGTCCATGCCAACCGCTGGGAGTGGGTGGACAGGGGAGAGCACAACTTCAGGCAGTTGAGTCTTACGATCACGGAACTCCAGAGATGATTCAAGGTATGATATGTGTCTACTCCACCGTAGCTACAGTTTTGATAGACATAGGTTCTAGTCACTCTTTCATTGCGACATCCCTCGTTCGGAGCTCGAAGATTCAGAAGGAGCTGTTAGTTCGATTTTTACGACTAGAGACTCTTATGGGAGCTGATTCGATGATTGTGCACTGGTGAAGACAGTGCAAGCTTACTCTATGAGGAAAGAGCTTCGACTTTGATCTCCTAGTAGCGGAGTCGAGGCCTTACGGCGTCATCTTGGTTATGGACTGGTTATCTACAGTCAATGCTCAGATCGACTTTATTAGGTGAAAAGTGCGGTGTGTCCGCACAGATGGGACCTGGTTTACCTTCATCAGAGAGAATGGATCTCTTGCAGAACATGATGGACTTACTCAGAGGAGGGTGCAGTCGATCACTCGGTAGTTGGCTTGTCTTACCCTCAAAGAAGTTGATGTAGAGAGTCCGACTAATCCTGTAGTGGTGGACCAGTACGTGAATGTTTTTCCTAAAAAATTTTAGGACTACCTCCTTCCAGAGAGGTGGACTTCTACATTGACATGTACCCCAGGATGACACTGATATCTACTACATCATATCGGATGGCACCCTCTAAGCTCTGCGAGCTGAGGGTACAACTAGAAGACATGCAGGGGAATGGATTCATCTGGCCCGATGTTTCTCCCTGGGCAGCCCCGATTCTATTTGCTAAGAAGGTGGATGAGAGCTTGAGGATTTGTGTCGACTACCGTCGCCTGAACCAGGTGACCGTGAAGAACATGTACCCACTCTTGAGGATTGATGACCTCTTTGATCAGATGAAGGGTGAACGGTGGTTCTCTAAGATATACATCGGATTAGGCTATCACTAGCTCAGAGTTAGAGACGAGGATGTGCAGAAGAGGGCCTTCATGTGTCGTTAAGGCCACTACGAGTTCTTGGTTATTCCCTTCGGTGTAACCAATGCTCCAGCAGTGTTCATGAGCCTCATGAACATGATCTTACATCCATACCTCGATCGCTTTGTGGTAGTCTTCATTGACTACATTCTGATCTACTCGACTACTAAGGAGGAGAATGCCTACCATTTGCAGGTAGTACTAGACACACTACGAGAGCACCAGCTTTATGGTAAGCTCTCGAAGTGACAGTTTTGGATTCAAGAGGTTCTCTTCTTAGGACATGTCATCTCGGAAGCTGGAGTTTCAGTGGATCCAGTGAAGATCAAGGCGGTACTTTCTTGGCAGCTACCCAGGAGTGTGATGGAGGTACAATGTTTCCTAGGATCGGATGGATACTATTGGAGGATCATTCTAGACTTCTCCAGTGATGCAGCACCACTATCAGCCTTGAAAAAGAAGTGTAAACCCTTTTTGTGGTTGGAGAGATTCCATTAGAGATTTCAAGAGCAGAGATAGAGGCTCACTAGTGCCCCCATCTCCAGAATTACGGAGGAAGGCATAGGGTATGTAGTTTACTGCGACGCATCAGGGACCAGACTTGGGTGTGTCCTGATGCTGGAGCGAGTGGTGATTTCTTATGGTTCTCAGTAGCTGACACAACATGAGAAGAACTACGTTACACATGAAATGGAGTTAGCAGCAGTGGTCTTCACCTTGAAGATGTGGCTACACTATCTGATTGGTGAATGTTTTACCATGTACTATGATCACAAGAGTCTCAGGTATATCTTCTCTTAGAAGGACCTGAACCTGAGACAGTGGTGATGGATTGAGTTCCTCCAGGACTATGACTTTGAGATATTCTGTAATCCTCAGAAGGGGAACACTATTGCAGATGTGCTCAGGAGGAGAACTGGTACACAGTTACTAGGAGAGGTGACAGAGCAGCAAGCCACTTTGCCGATTTCCATTGTGGGTAGAGACAGAGCAGCCTTTCTACAGTCTCATACAGTCACTCCCACACTCCTTCAGTGAGTCAAGGAAGCATAGCACCAGGACACTGACTGCGAGACACGACGTGCTCATATATCCACAGTTCATGCACCAAATGGATTTTATGAAGTTGGGGAGCATGTCATCCTCTTCAGAGGACGTACTATGGTACTTGTGTCACTTCAAGAGAAAGTGTTGAGGGAGTTCCACACATCCCCTCTAGCGGTATATCCAAGAGTGGCGAAGATTTAGCAGGACCTTTGACGATAACACCGGTGGCTAGGTATGAAGAAGTCGGTAGCAGAGTTTGTCTCACGTTTTCCCACTTGTTAGCAGGTGAAGGCAGAGAACCCGGTACCAGCAGGCTTGGATCATCATTTAGAGGTCCCATAGTGGAAGTGGGATTAGATATCCATGGACTTCTTGACGGGTCTTCCACGTACATCCAGGGGTCACGACTCGATTTGGGTGATCGTCGACCGACTAACCAAGTCGGCCCACTTCATACCGACCAGATATCAAGGTTTAGTAGAGATCTTGGGAGGCCTCTATGTGTAAGAGATTGTGTGTTTACTTGGAGTAACTTCCTCTATTGTCTCCTATCGTGACGCATGATTTACTTCCTGGTTATGGAAGGGGTTGTAGGATGCTTTTGGGACACAACTTTTCTTGAGAACCACCTTCCATCCTCAGAGAGATGGTCAGACCGAGCGGACCATTCAGACTCTCGAGGACATGCTACATGAATGTGTCCTTGTCTTCGGTCCCAGCTGGGATGATCACTTGGCTTTGGTGGAGTTTTCTTACAACAACATCTATCACTCCACCATAGGGATGGCGCCTTTTGAGGCCTTGTATGGGCGACCTTGCAGATCTCCCTTGTGTTGGATAGACCTTGGGGAGTCAGCACTAGTGGGATCAGAGATGGTACGAGCTACCACCGAGAAGGTTCAGATCATCTAGGAGGGGATGAAGACTTCATAGAGCAGGAAATAAGTTGTATGCTGATAGGGGATATATGCCTCTAGATTCTGAGGATGGAGACCACGTCTTTCTACGGGTCTTACCTCAATGAGGTCTAAAAATATTTGGCTGAGGCTGCAAGTTACCTTTGCAATTCACCTAACCATTCCAGGTCCTCACCAGAGTAGGCGAGGTGTCTTGCCTCTTAGCTCTTCCACCTCAGTTGCACTGGGTGCACGGCGTCTTCCACGTATCCTAGCTGAGGAGATACGTGCATGAACCTTCACACATCATCGACCATGGAGAGCAGGACGTAGATGATGGGGAGACATTAATAGAGGTTCCAGTGGATATTGATGATCGACAAGAGTGGGTCCTATGTGGACGGTCTATACCTGTGGTGCACGTTCGCTGGCAGCATGGGAACCTCCAGGAGAGCACAAGGGAGAAGGAGGCTCATATGCGTGCTTAATATCCCCAATTGTTCCCATAGTTCGAGATGTAGCTTACGGGGACGTAATGCCCTGAGGTGGGGAGAATGTAAAACCCAGAAATTCCGTGTAATTTTATTTCCTAAATACATGGGAATTTACGAGTCCGTGAATTTTTACGACGCTTGATTTGGAGGCCCGTTGTACCCGGAAAAAATTTCTGATGTTTTGTTTGGGTACTTTCAGTAAACGTACCAGCGGGTTTTTTATAACTTTTGAACTGGTGCTCGGAATTGAAATCTGAGGGCACCGTTGAACTCGCAGCGCCAGTATTTTCTTAAGAAGACTTTCACCTTAAGGGATGTTGGTCGAGAATAAATGTTAGTTTTTGGATTTTTATAAAAAAATTAATAAAATAAAGTGTGCCAACAACTTTATTTTGTTTGAGCAACCTTTGGGTGTGTGGAGGTTAAAACCTCCAAGGGGAGATTGGAGGTGGGGGCCACCACACCTTAACCTCCCATGAGAGGTTATGGTGGTGGGGCCTACCCGAGCATAACCTCTCTTGGGAGGATATTTTTGGTGGGGACCACCCAACTTTTAACCCATGAAACTCCCTTGGAAATTAATGGTGCCACCACCACCCCAATCAATTTCCAAATCCTCTTTTTTGAATTTTGTGCCTTCTCGCCTAATTAACTACGCCAACAATTGTGAATTAATTAAGAGGAGCCTTTTTACATCCTCCAAATTAAATGTGAAACCTCTCATAAAATTAATTTTGTGGAGCTGGGTTAATTAATTGACCTTTTTTAAATCTGTGCAATTGATTAAAATAATAGATAAACTATTATTTTGTTGGCATTCTATTTTGGTGGAACAGAGGAAGAGGACAGGTAGGGAGAACCAATCTCTCAATGAAGAACGTGAAGAACGCCGATGACGGTTCCTCCTCGGTCTTCTACCCCAGACAGTTTCTGACATAGAGAAACTTCCCTCCTCATCGTCGTCAATGAACTAAAGCACGAGCATGGATTGGGAGTGTGTGACGAACGTGGAGAATGACGGACTTCATCGTCTTCTTTCCGCAACACTGTCAATGAATGACGACATGCGAATCAATGGTGGGGGTTTTACCTTATGATTTATCCTTTTTCTTTTATCATCACCGTTTGAAAAGAAATCATTGCACGGTTGTAAATAATTATCGTTCAACTTTCCTTTTTTTATGAACCAATTGTTATCGCTTTAAACGCGGAGGATGCTGGCCGACCTAACATGGCCATACATCCTTCATCGATTCTTCACTCCTGTGGCGTTCTACGGCTTGGCGATAAGACGACGATGGCCAAGGCAGAAACGACGAAGGCCACGCTACCATCAGCCTCCACAAATCACACTGCCCCATCGGCGCACTGGTGCTCTCGGAAGAACACCGTCAGGCGGGCGTCACCCGACCCGCCTACCTACGACATCCCGACGCCCTGCGCAGCACGCGCCCCGGCCGAACCTGCGGCTTGCCAGACCCTGGCAGCACCCTGCCCGGCACCCCTTGTGTGCTGCATGCGCCCCTACGTGCTACCCCGCAGCCTGCCCCACCCCGAAGACGCACTGCCCGACGTCCCCCGCACGCTGACCCGCAGCCTGCCCAGCCCCACCAGCGCCCTGCTCGGTGCCCCCGTGCGCTGCCCATGCCCCTACATGCTGCCCTGCATGCTGCCCGGTGCACCCGACGCCCAGTAGCGCCCTTCTGCGGCCTACCCGGCGGCCTGCCCGGCACCCCGGTGCCCTGCCAGCGCCCCCGTGGCTTCCCGGCTCTCTTGTGGCCACCTGGCCGTGCTGGTGTCCCAGCCCCCCCCCCCTCGCGGTGGCTTGGCCGAACTGGCCCAGCCACGCCCTCCGGTCTGAGCGATGCTGGTCTGCGCCCTCATAATTCTTCGGCCCAAACATGCCTCAAGCCCAAGCTGAACCGTCCTCGTAGTCTGCTGGGCCGGCCCTAGCGAACCAGGTCAAAATTTCACCGGCTGACCCGCCCAACGAGCTGGGTCAGACCCAACGAGTCTTACCAGGTCGACTCAGATAGGGTCGGCCCAAACTGGGTTGGGCCGAGTCGGTCCGACCAGGTCAGACCGAACCCGAGCCCATTACTGACCCATTATCTTCCTTGGGTCATAACTTTGGCACCAGACGTTTGTTTGACGAACCATCAGTGGTGCTGGAATTCTTGTAGCATAGCCATACCTTTGAGTATATCCCACTGGAGTTTGGGGTATAGTTGAGTTACGGTCAGTTTTGATCGTACACAAATCCAACGGTGCCCCTGTAACTAAAAGGATAATAACTAACCGACTAGGCGTCCGATTGACGTGTCGTCTGTTGTGTTGACATGCCTATGACGTGGATCGAATCCTTCCAGTGATGATTAGATAGAGTATTCAGACATAATAGATGGTATACCTGACAAATTCTTGACCTATTCAAATCAGATTCATTTAAATAGCCCAATGGGGAGCGCTTGGTAGTTGGCGGTAGACCCATGACGGGGGAGTGCTTGGTAGTTTGCGGCAGACCCGCGGTACTCGATAGGAGGAGTACCTTTCTAGGCTATTAGGGGGAGCGCTTGGTAGTTGGCGGCAGTCCCATAGTGGATGGGTACCTGCTAGTTAGCAGAAGACCCACGATACTCGATAGGAGGAGTACCTCAGCAGTCCAAGCTTAGTGAGAAGCGCCTTAGTGTCGTGAAAGGCCCACTATACAAGATAGAGGAAGAGTTATCTAACAGCTGTGGTTTCGATAATGAAAATCCTGGTTTGAGTTGAGTTAATAAATTTTGTGTTTTCTTCATTATTGAGATGGGTTTCTAGATAACTTAGGTATATGTATGGGCATATACCTAAGTAATGGTTATTTTTTGATTTCATACTTTTTGGTTTATACTTGTAGGATTTTGTGACACCTTGAGGGTCTCGGGGTCACTAATGAGTATCGTTATACACACCCCTACACGGGCTATGCCCGCAATTCATTGTGTTGGTTGAAAATGACGTACAAAGCTGACTGAGGTAGAGAGAGAGGACTAGACGGTACCCGGAGGTGGGCCACTCAGTGCGACAATACACAGATGAGACAGACGGACGTGGAGTGCTGAGGAGACCATCTGTACCTACACTTCAGGTAGGAATCTCGTAGGAAGACCCTTTTGATGCTTTACTTTTCTTCAGTTATACTTTCTTTCAGTTGTACTTTCCTGTTGGGCTTGTATTTTCGGCCTCTTTTACTTTATATCACTTCTTTTGTATACAGTTTTACTTAGTTTTATGCTTCTAGTTATGTACTCTCTTGTGTTTATTTACAGTTATAAATGCAATGCCTCCCCAGTTTTAGTTATTTATGCCTTTGGTGTTAGTCTCCAGCCCCTGGCCTTTGGTTGGTGGGCTTGGGGTAGTCACGATACGGGCCCCAGGGGACGGGTCAGGACAAATTATACCTTAAATATAAAATGGAATCTTCTAAACATATTCCACATTCAATGGAGAAAACATTTAAGAGGGATGAAAGATCCGATTAAAAGTTAACTCTTTTCAGTCCCTTTAAGACTTAAAATTGAAATGTGTGACTCTAAAATGGTGGTCGTGACCCTATTTTAAAAAATAAAAGTAAGGACCATTATATAGTATTTCAAAATTTTCTTCGCATGATTCCCAATTTTGTCCTCCCATTATAATATGTCCCCTTAAGCCATGAAATGTAACAAATCCCCAATATAGTACCAAATTCCACATAGTTTCCCCTCTTGACATGACCCCTCTCGTCATGATGTGGCATAAACCTCCTTCGTTGAAACCAAAATCATTAGTTCATGAATTCAATATCCATTCATTCAACTTCGTCGGCATAACACTCAACCCACACACCATGATGGCTCCCTATAACTAGGCCAATTGTCATGAAATCTTTTGTATGGAACACCATGACCATTTTCACGGCATAGCCCTAGGGGTAATGTCATGACAAGAATTTTACGTATAAAATGATAAGATAATAAATAATGGTCCTCATAACCAACATGTAAGGGTCACCAAACCCCATATGTAATGATCATCATCTTCACATGATACCATGTATACTGTTTGAACAAACTTATAATGTAGCACCCCTTGTTTTTATGACTTAATTATTTTTTTGAATAAATTAAAATTATTTGGTGGCTTGCATTGTATAGTACACCAATTTAGGATTTCATTAAATGAAACAAAAATTCAATCATTCACTACATGCAACGCTGAGCTTATATTGAGTTACATAAAACACATTGTCTGTCTTGTGTAAGACACAATACTGTGTTCCTTTCATTGATTGGGCTACCCACAAGACTGAGTTTTATAGAACTACACTATACTCTTAATATGGTTATTTTCAATAATTGTTGCCTCCTAGCCATTAGAATAGTGAGAATTAATAGAATTAAGTAAATTATAAAAAATATATATTTTCCCCACTTATACTAGTTATTTATTTATTATATATAAAATATGAATAAATTAAAATATAAATAATGTTTTCCAAAAAATAGTATATTCTCTAAAAGATTGTTTAATTAGGCATAGACTACATAATTTAAAATAAAATTTTGAAAATTTTATCAAAATTATTTTAATAAATAAACAAAATTTTTTAAATTGGAAAATCATAATTATATTAGGGTGAATGTTTGGTATTTTTTCATAAGTTCTATTTTTTAATGAATTATGAGAATAAGGAATTTTAATTGAAAACTACCATTTCGTTTAAATAAATTATATTGCTAAACTATTTTTTTAATTGTTATTAAATTGAAAATAGTTAAAATATACATATATTAATAATTTTTAGGTTATTGGAAACATTTTCATTTAGAAATTTGATATGAAAACATTATAAGAATTTGGACATTTTCACTTTAAAACCCGCTTTCTCATTACTTATGCAGGATTAATTTAAATTTAAAATCATTAAATAATTTGAATTTAATTTTGATGACAAGGTTAAATATTTTAAATTATAACAAATATTAATTTCTAATAAAAAAAATATAATTTTTAAGAAAGTAATTTGAGAAAAAGTTAAAATTAATTATAGAAATTAAGGTAAAAACAAGTTTACTTAGTGCTTAATCATTGTATTTATGGTGTAAAATGTCCTACCGACTTTTACAACACCCATTTTATGTATATATTTATTAAATCACCCCATTAGGATATATTTAATGAGTTAGTGGTACAATTATCCATGAAAGTGACTTATATAATAAGTTAATAAATTTGGATACAAAAAAGTTACCTTCTTTGACTTTAATATTTACAATGCTTGGGGATAGGAAAAAACACCATATATTTAATCGTAAATATTATTCTTATAGTTAAATGGTTTTTTTCATGATACTTTATTTTAGTTTTCTACATATTACATAATTACTTTAAATTCTTAATAAATTCCAATATATGAATTATTTATTAAATATAAAAAAATAAAATAAATGATACTAAAAAAATTTAATGTAATTTAAATTGAATGAATTTTTATTGTACCATTTTTTATGAATATAAAATTTTATATATTTTTTAATTTTATATTTTCAAATTATAATATTTTCTGGAATTTTCTAAATTCCCATTAATTAAGCACTAACAAAAATGAGAGTAACAACATTTTATAATAAATTATAATTTTTAAATGCATTAAAATTAATAAAAATTATATCTTCTTCCAAGTGTTTTTAAATATTATTAAATATAATATATGTTCCATTATGTAATGAATATATCTTTTATAACTAATTTATTGACAACTAAATATTAAAAACATTGTTTGCACGGTTCAGGTTAAAGCAATTCATTTTAACATTACATGGACTTCTATTAAAATTACATTCCTAAAAACAATAGATCATTATTTTATATATTATGAATAATATATAAAATAATTGGGAAATATTTTATAATAATTATCATTTTATTTAAGTCTTAGTGGATAAATTAATTTGGTTATACAATCAGTTTCCTTTGTGAAAACCTAATATTGAAAAAATAAGAAAACATAGTAGTTAAAGAAAATAATATTAAAACATCATTTATTTTAATTTATTTGTGGTTTTTTCTAGACCAAATAACTTATCCCATACATTATTTTGAAATTTTTTATCCACATGAGGTAAGGTAGATATTTAAATAGTTAATTTTTAGACTATTGACAAGAATTCCACTCATTCTCAACCATAAAATTGAACTGGCTCTCTCCTATTATCCACACCTATAAAGTTATTTGGATCAACCAATATATGACCAAATAACTTTACAACTTACCTCCACTCATGATATAAGCCTTATTTTTGGTATAAATCAATCCAAGGAAGGCATTTAGTGCAAACAAAAAGAGGAGACTCGAAGAAGAGATGTCATTCATCAACGACCGTTTTTGTTTTATATCATCCTCTACCCCCTTAAATTATTTTTATATGAAGATTATATAATAATATAAGTATAATATATATAGTAATATATTGTTAGGATAAGGTTTATACCTAAAATTTCACACACTACCATCACATGTGTAGTGGAATCATTGTTCCTGTGTATGGTGGACTCCCACCCCATGAATTGATGTCATCCGTTTTTCTATTACCACCCATCATGGTGGGGGATAATGATGGAAATAATACTTATATATGATAATTATATTATTAATTATATTATTATGGTTATTTAATTTTTATATATAACATAACTTAATGTTTTCTTTTTTGTGGGAATACAAAAATGTTATTCTTTAATACGACAAAATACCGCCTCACCAAGTAATGTGATAGGTGAATACTTTACATGTAGTGTACTAAGGATGGGATTAATAAAAATATGGAATATATATTAAATAAAAATTATTATATGATTAAAATACATATAATTTACTTTTTTTATTCATATTGCGAAGAAAATGAAAAACTGTGTTCATGCGTACGTACGACCTACCGTCACCATGAAAAATGCATTTTATTTCTTATCAGTATTTTTTTGGATTAAAATAAATACATATATAAAGAATATATCTGATATTTATATCACTATTTTCATTTTTCATATTATGAAATCATGGTCAAATTATGAGTACAACAAATAAAAACTTTGAACATGTATAAAAATTAAGATGTTATTAACCGAAACAAAAAATTAACATAGAATCGATAAAAAAAGGTTAATAAAAGGTCATAATAAAATAAAATATGATGCGATATATCTGAGTATGGTTCTGTAATATATGAATAATAAACATATATTTATAATATTGTAGGTTGAATGTGTGGAGCAGAAGGCATGATTTATTGTAGTGGAATTTTTTCCTCAATTTTCCTTCTATGAGATGTATGTTATATCATTCACATATATTATATTATGAGGTGTATATAGAAACCATTTGAAATGTAATATCAAGAATTTACATATTTTAAACATATTTTAAGCTCTATTCTATTTTTACCCTTCATGGGGATTACGATTCAATTTTACCAAAGTGGTAATGATATTATGTTAAAATATCATAGATTATCAAGATTATTTATGATTAAGTATCCATTATTCATATCTAATGATATATCCCTCAATAATTCACTTGAAATTCATTATTATATTTTTATTCATGATATATTCATGTAATGCTACATTTTTCTACTCTTTGGTACATAATATAATTAATAAAATGTTTTTAGGAAAAAAAGACATTATTTTTTTCTTCATTCACAAATCAATTTTCTTTGAAAACTATTTTTTCTAAAATTATATTTTAATATCATTTTCAATTTAATTTATTTAAATTTTTTTATTTATTAAATACAGAATTTTAAATGATTTTGAAAACATTATTAAAAAAAATTCTATGTATTTTCAATAAGAAATGTATTCAAAAAGTTTTTTGTTTTGAATATCATTTATCAAAGAAATAGATAATTTTCTACTAGAATTGTTTTAAATTATCCATTCAAAATTATTTCCATATAATATTTCATATTTATATATTACATATTTTTTACTAAGGATATGGTATAAGGATACCATTCTAATTCATTATCTAAATGGTCAATGTGTATGATGTAAAGTAATTTATGAATCCCATTTCTCTTCATTGGGTAATACGATGGAAAATTTATTATAAAAAAATTTCATTTCATGGATTATGAAATAATGATTTTTTATGATCTTACGAAACTTAAAAATATTGTTTTCATTATTTTAATATGGGACCTTTATCTCTATCCAATTCATTATGTAAGGATTTATATCTCAGGAGATAGTCTAGATTAGAATGAGAAGTGAACTCATTTCAGAAATGGAATTTTTTCCACTATGTTGGTATTGGGAGTGACCCTTGACTATTATGATGGTTTTGGGAGTGAACCTATTCAAATAATATCTCCATGTCAATGATCCTTGACTTATAAGAAAATGGTTTTCTATTATTATGTGTATGCAACAAATCCATGTCTTATTCCAACATTATGGTATCATCTGTCATGTTATTTGATTATCATATTATTCATGATTTAACAACTACCAGTCATTATTCCATGACTCATGTATATTATTTTTGAAATGAACTACATGGTTTTAAAATGGTATGTCCATTTTTTCGTATAATTATGTTCATGTTATTCTTATGCATCTCCCTTCTTTTCCCTTACTTAGCATCTGAGCTCACCCTTTCTTATGTTTCCATTCCCCAGGTTATGAAGATACGTATTATTTATGATACTTATAATAATGTTTCTAGTTATTAAGAATATAGTGGTAGATGATGTATCTCATCTATGTACCAATCTTTATGCTTCCATATTTCTAAAGACCCTAAAATATTACAATCCATCAGTTTGTGTTTTTTTAATGTAATAAATATTCTGAAAAAGTAATGTAATGTCTCTAAATATTAAGCTTTGATCACTAAATCTGTTATAAAAGGATATGTTTTTTTATCCTTTATAAACGATTATGAGAAAAGTTTAGTGTGATCCCTAAGTAAATCTCTATGAATAAGTGTAATGATGAGTCAATGTATATGAAAAATTTCATGGAATTTTGGAAAAGCATAGAGTTAGTTGTTTCCAAGATATAAATCCACATATAGATAATAAGATTTTATATTCCTCTGACATAGATATACCAATGGGTAAAACCCCTAAAAACAGCATATCGGGCTAGACTCGATTGGGATGTAGTGTAGGATAATGTGCCTTTTTGCACACCTAATTTGACACACCCAGGGGATATGGTTTGGATATTAACCAACTCATTATGAACCATCATGAATGATTTTAAAACAAAATGACTATGAATCAACTAGGATAAACCTAAGGATTCATAGACTAATTATATAAGGTGTCATAATTTAGTCATATTATAAGTGGTTTTTCAGGATTATGTGTTCCTAATTTTGATTATTGTCTCTTAAAATATGATTTTTGGTTTTATTAATTGTTTGTAAGCCAAATTAACCACCCTAATACTTATAGTGATAGAAAATTCAATGATTTTACTTCTGATAATCCATATGTTATGGGAAATGATATGAAAACCTCATTTCTATGGTCAAACATATTTATCAAGCTATGAATCATGAGGAAATTATAAACGAGCAATAGAGGTAACAACATTAAATCTAGAACTTCATGAGGAAATGTCTAGCTTGTCTTAGTGGGTATTATAATCCACTTGTTACTGATAAATGGATATGTAAAACTAAAAATATAATTTCTATTCTCCAGTGTTCATATCAGGAAATATTAATTATGGTTGTATACCGTTTGGAATATGAAGCTGATCAATGGTGGTCAGTTAGCAGGAATACGAGACGATAAGATAAAATTGAATCGAAGGATTACAACAAGTTTATGAACTTATTTTTTAAAAAGTGCATTCCTCCTATTGTTTTTATGATGATGGAGAAGGATTTTCTTTGAGTTAAATCCAAATTATGTTGAATCATTTAGTACCTTTATGGAAAATTTTAAAATACTTATGAGATACACTGATGGTATTATCATCAAACTTAAAATTAAGGTTGATCTATTCATCAGTTTCTTAAAATAAAGTATCTAAAGGGTGTTATCCATAAGAGACATTAGTCGATATAAAGATATTGTGTGTTGTTCTATCAAGGTATAAGTAGAGTTTTTAGTTTCATATCAATATCATGGAAAGAACAAGAAAAGTAGGTAGATTTAAAAGTAAAACCTATGAAATATAGTGAAATTAGGATGATATTTCCTTTACTCTGATAGTGTGGAAGGAGTCATTTTGAAAATTTTCTTAAAGGGACTAATAAATATTTTATATGTGTCGTGTAGGTCATCGGGAAATTGATTGATAATGTTATAGGAAGATGAAAGCTAATTATTCAAACATATATAAATATGAATAGAATGAAACTCCTACACTTTTGTGAATCATGTTTAAGGAGAATGTGAATTATTATAACTAATGATAAAACCCAAGGGTTAATGATGATGATTAAATTTAGTGACCTATAAAGTAGATGAAAAAGTAAAAATCTAAATATATCACAATTTTTTATGAGGGGTATGATAAAAAGGTGGTAAAAGGTAAACCAACCATCCACATTAAAACTACTAATGTAATATTTGACTATAAATATAGCACTTATTTCATATCTAAAGAATTTGATAAGGGTGCCAAGATTCTACCCAAAAGATTAAAAGTGTAATTTTTAGTGAAAACCAATAATGGTACAATGATGATATCTCATGTTTATGATTCCCCTCCTCTTAATGTTTATAGTAATGTGATTCTAGAAGTCATTTTCATTCCTCCTCTAGTGGAATTTGATGTCATATTAGGAATGTATTATCTTTTGACACATTAATACCACATTAATTGTCGAATAAAGGAAGTCACATTTTATATTCAAAACCAACATACATTCTTCTATCAATGTGATGATACGTAAGAACATTTGATTAAGAACAAATCTATTATATGGATCTTAATTCTTATTCACAATGGGTGTTTATCACAAATTATTGCGGAGAAACTCATCATTGATAATATTCCAATTGTTTTATAATTTTTCAATTTCTTTCTAGAATAATTTACTATTCTTAAAAAAAAACATGACATTGATCTCTCAATATAGCTCATACATAATACCTTAATAATTACAAATAATCTCTATAGAATATCCCCAATTTGTTGAAGTAATTGAATTGGAAACTCTAGTAAAAACTTGAAAAGGGATTCATTTGACCATGTGGGTAACCTCGGGGTCCACTTATTCTCTTTGTTAAAAATAAATATGGATTGATGTGACTATGCATTGATTATTAACAGTTTACCATGATCGGGATCAATAACAAGTATCCTATTCCCTATATTGATGACTTGTTTGATCATCTCCATTGAGTATAATATGTTTCCAAGATAGAACTTCATTCTGTATATCTTCAATTGATGGTCAACATGGAGAATATACCCACGAAAACATTTTTCAGAAGGTATGGATACTATGAATATATAGTTATGATTTTTCTGTCTTACTATTTTCCCATATAAATTCATCGATTTAGTCAATAGAGTCTTTAGATATTACTGTTATCAATTTTTCATAGTCCTTATAGATGATACTCTTATATATTAAAAAATAAAGTAATATCATGAAAATCACTATATAATTGTACTAAATACCATATGAAAGGAGAAGTTATTAAAATAATTTTAAAAGGTATAAATTTGGATGCTAGAATATTTATTTTTTGGTCATATAATCTCACGAGATGGTATATCAGTATATCCTTCGAATATAGAGGCTATTGAATGTCAGCCTAGACCAACCATTGTGACTGAGATCCAAAGTTTTCTTGGTATAGATTCATATTATTTATGGTTCGTGGATAATTAGACACAACCATCTACTCCTCTATAAAATTTCACATGAAAGGGAGATGAGTTCCTATGGACAGATTAATGTCATGAAAATTTCAAGGAATTGAAGAGAATTTCAGTTAGTGCATGTGTAATTACATTACCCTATAGTGGAGAAGAGATTGTAATCTATTGTGATACATCTATGATTGTATTGAGATGTTTGTTATGAGAATTACATGGTTATATCTTATTCCTCGTGACAAATAAATATTCATGAGAAGCATTACCCCGCGCATGATTTGGAGTTAGTGGCATTAATTTTTCACTAGAGATATGGATCTGTTATCTTTATCAAGAAAATTGTGATATATATACTGATCTAAAAATATTAAATTATATATTCATATATAATAATTTTAATACGCACCAAATATTATGGTTAGAGATGAATAAGGATTATAAATTCTCAGTATATTTCTATCATGGGAAAGTAAATAAGATTTTAAATTCTTTGGGTTACATGGATCATGCTATCTTACCAATGATGATGATATGAAAAGGTCCAATATTTTTAGATTTGAAAAGGATATATCTAGAAATTCATAATGAATGGGGAAAATATTATCTTGTTCAATTTAATTTCCAAAAATATATTCAAGTTATTATTAAATAATAATAGCAAGAGGATATGGAGCTACAAAAGTAGGATAAAAATGTTTTAGTGTTTAACCTTGATCGTGGAGAAATAATAAGTTTCTGAAAAAATGTATGTGTTCCTTCAATTCCAAATAAGAATAAGGAGTTTTTATAAGAATCTCATAGTTATTAATTCTTAATTTATTTGGAAAGTGAAATGACATATAGATATTTGAAAGAGATATTTTTGTTGGATAACATGATGAGATATATCGTAGAGATTGTATCTCATTTCTTGGTATTCAGAATAGTTATGGGAGATAGGAAAAATTTTGTAGGGATGTCACATCCATTACCCATACCTGAATGGAAATGGGAAAACATCACTATGTATTTTTTCCTTAGACACCACAAAATATTTAAAGGGAATAATTATATTTAGGATTTAGTCAATCACTATAAAAAGTCTTCACACATAATATCTCTCAGAGAAGAATTATTCTAGATTATCAAGGTAGGATATACATTATTGATGTTATAAAAATTCATGGATGACCACATTTCATTTTATACGACCGAGATTCAAGATTTACCTCAGAGTTCTGGTGAAGTATTTAGAAATAACATGATATAGGGTTGTGTATCAACATTGAGTATCATCCTCATACATGTGGTCATTCAGAAATAACAATTAAAACACAAGAGGATATTTTTAGATCATGTTACTTGGTTTTGAAAGGTGATTGGGAGAAACACCTTTCTCTAGTTATGTTGTCTTAAAAAAATTGATGTCAACCCATAATTCATATGGATTTTTATGAATAAATCTATGGAAATAAATGTAGAAATCTAATGTGATGGAAACAATATAGAGGATGAATGATATTGGAAGATGATATAGTTTATGAAATGGCTAAGAAGGTTTGAGCCATTTAGCATCACATCAAGGTATCTCAGATTCAGATGAAATATTTTGTTGATAATCTTTGGAATGATCTAAAATTTGAATTTAGTGAAAATATGTCTCTAATAATTATTCATTGTATGATGGTCATGAGATTCATGAAGAAAGGAAAACATTGATATCAGTATATCAGTCCCTTTGAAACACGTGATCGTATTTGGATGGTAGACTATCAGATGGAGCTTCTACCAATCCTCTCTCAAGTCCATGATGTGTTCCATGAATCTCTACACAGTTAGTAAATAACTAATCCTTGAAATGTAATGAACTAAAATGTCATACCATTGGAGTAAGATATTTCTTATGTGGAACAATCGGTGGAGATTTTGGATCATTCAAAGAATGTATTACAAAACAAAGCCACTAACCAAGTCAATGTTTTGGGGAGAAACAACTTGTCTTATAAAGCCACACGGGAAATTGAAGATATTATGAAGTATAAGTATCCTCATTTGTTTCTATATAAGTGAGAAATTTTGAGGAAAAAATTCATCTTATGGGTGGTATAATGTAACACTGCATTTTTTTATGATTTTTTTTTAATAAACAAAAATTCATTGATGGCTTGTGTTGCACACTACACTAAGTTATTATTTATTTATATGATACAAAACATTAAGAATGAAATACATGAAGTAATTTTTTTAGATTATGGTATATGAAATAGTTAGTTGGTTTTTTATAACAAACAATACTAAGTTTCATTGATGGCATGCGTTACAAACAAGAACAAGTTCTATAAAAATACAATATACCATGAATAAAACTATATAATATGATAGTTATAGCAAGGACCTCATAAATGAGGCAATGAATAGTACTAAGTAATTCATCAAAAAACATACTTTTCATATTTTTATTATTGATCTATTTATTGGATATAAAATAAGAATCAATTAAAATAAAAAGAAATGTTTTCTAAAAATTTCAACATTTCTAAAATACTGTTGAATCGTTCATGGTGTATATAATTTAAAATATAATTTTAACAATTTTTATAAAATTTATTTGATTAAAATTATCCTTCATATTTGAAATGAAAATATTAAAATTATATTATGGTTATTTTTGATGATAAATTTCATTTCTTATGAATAATAAAAAATACTAAAGTTTAATTAAAAATTGAATTTTCGTTTAAATAATTTAAAATGTTAAACTATAATTTTAGTTGGTTTTAAAGTATAAATAGTTAATTTTTTGATATTTTAATTCAATTTAGGTCATTTTACAAATTTAAATATTGAATTTTGATTTAAAAACATTGTAAACTATTAAACATTTTACTTAAAAAACCCTCTTCTTCATCACATCTAAATGAATAATTTTAAATTAAATTATTCAACATCAATGAATTTAATTTTATAAAATTTATCCAATAATTTTATTTATTATAATTTTCTAATTTATAATAAACCTAAATTCATTATTTACAAATTTTATTTGTGAAACCAGTTAAAACAAATTAAATATTTTAATGTTTAAATGAGTTTACTTAGTGGTTAAACTTTTAAAATAAGGTGTAAAATGACCTACTAACATGTTAAAAAATTTGTTTATGGAATATTTAAAACCATTATCACCTTATTATAAATTTAAATTATTTATCAGGAGAATATTCCTTGAAAGTGATCAATAAAATAACTTATGTAACAAAAAATAAAAAAGGAACCTTTGTTGCCATAAATATTTATAAATTTTTTGATAAGGAAAATCATATATTAGGTTATGAAAATTATATTAAGAGGTAAACAATTTTTTATCATTATAATTTATTTTAATTTTATACATCTTAAATAATTAATGTAAATGCTTAATAAATTCCAAGAGATGAATTATTTAGCTAATATTTAACTGAATTAAAAGATACTAAAATTATTATTAGTGATTTAAATTTATTGAATTATTATCTTACATTAATTTTTTTGATGATTATATCATGTTTCACATGTGTAAACTTAATATATATTCAATTTACAGTTTAGTCTTTATTTTATTAAGTTCACATTAATTTAATAATGCCAAAATTGACATTTATGTTATTTTATAATAAATTATATTTTATTAAATGATTCGAAATTACTAAAATTTAAATATTTAGACAAGGTATTTTTAAATGTTAATAAATAAAATCTATGGTCCATTCATAAACCAATTTATCTTCTATAATGAACAAATTGACCCCTAAATAGTAAAATATTAATTAGTGGTTATGGTTAAAGTAGTGTTTTGTTCATTGCGTGAGCTTCTGTTAAAATTAATTTCCATCACACATGAGATTTTTATTCTATAAACAATATATCAATTTTAGAATCAGTGGGTCAAAATTTTACAATAATTATAACTTTAATTTACTATTAATGGATAAATTACCTTGGTTAGAAAATTAGTTATCGTAGTGAAAACCCATAATGGTAACAAATGGGAAACATACATGTTATGGATGAAAATTATAAAAATGATTTTTTTGTGTATTGTTGAATTTTATTGAACAAATAAAACCTTAAATACATTATTATTCAATTTTTGGGGCCCATGAGGTTAGGGAGACCTTCCAATTTAGAATACTATTGAGTATCTACATAAATTTCACTCCTCCAAAATTATATAAGGGAAGTCACTATCCCCCATTATTCATAGATCTCATGAAATTTGGATCAACCAAGATCTACCCATATAAATTCTCAAATTACCTCCCCTCAGCTTATAATACTTATTTTGTTCATAAGTCCATCCTAGGAAGGCCATTAGTTCAAACCTAAGTAGGATTCTTAAAGAAGAGGTAACATTAATCCGTGAGTGTTTTTGTATTATATCTTCTTCAAACCCATACAATTATTTTAAAATATTTATTATATAATAATCATATTATAATATTTATGTGAGTATATTATTATGATACAAAAATAACCTAAAACCACACGCACAAATGGGATATTAAATCATCTTATGTGTGTATGAAAAACTAAAATAATTCAAATTGATGTTTTCCATTTTTCAATTACCACCTCTCATGGTTGGGAATAATGATAGAAATACTTATTAATTATTATATTTATGATATTAAATATATAATTATTCTTCTATAATTTTTATATAATACATATATTCATTCTTTGCATTTTGAAGGAATATATTAATGTCGTTAATGTATACAACAAACTACCACCTCGCTAAGTGATGTGATTCATTCATGTTTTACACAGAGTAAATTAAAGAGGGGTTTAATAAAAATATGTGACATATATGAAATAAAAATTATCAATTAATGATAGTACATAACATTTAATTTTAATTCATTCAAACCGACATGAAAAATAAAATCAACGTTCATAGGCACATAAGGCCTACCATCTCCATGAATGGTGGATTTCCTTTCATATCACTAAATTTTATGGATTAAAAAAATAAATATATAATGAATAAATATATATATATATATATCATGATTTAAATTATTTAAATTATGAAATCATGATTTAAGTAAGAGGACCTAGAATTGTATGTCAAAAATTTTATGAATAAAAAATCAGTTATTACCCGAAACAAAACATTAACATGAAATTTTTAATAAACCGTTAATAAAGGTTTATAAAAAAATAATATATGCTATGAAATATATAAATATACTACTCTAATATATGTATAATAAACATATATTTATTAAAAATTAGGTTGAACATATCCAACATAAGTCAAGACTTATGTTAAAATATTTTTTGTCTCAATTTTCCTTCATTGAGATGTACATTATTATACACACCTATATTACTTTACTATGATTATATGCAGAACCTTTTACTAGTAATATAATGAATTTCATTTTCCTAATGAAAATTTAACATCCATTTTATTTTACTCCTTCATGGGGAATATGATTCAATTTTACTAAGTGGTAATGATTTTATGTTACAATATCTTCAATTATAGCGATTGTTTGTAATAGTGTCTCTAATGTTGAAATATCATAATATAATACTCAATAATTATCATGATTTTCATTATCCACTAGTTATTCGTTATACCTCCAAGGAATTTTTCCATTATTCTATTATTTTTCAATAAATATAATTAAGAGTGTTTTTAAAACTCTACTTTATTTCTCTCTTCGATCGGAAACTTGTTTTCTTCAAAAACCGTGTTTTCAAAAAAAAATTAAAGAAATATTTTTAAATGAAATTTTAATATCATTTTAAAATAAATGTAATTTAAAAAATATTTCTGTATCAAAAAGGATGTTTTAATTTATTTTAAAATCACCCTTTATATTTTTTTCAAACATATTCAATAAAAAAGGTCTTCAAAAATTTTTATGTTATATAAACAATTTTCAACAAGGAAAGGATATTTTAGTTTAGAAATGTTTTAATTAATAGATTATAATTTTTTGTATATATTCTTTCCTCAGTTGATGGTACATATGCTATAATGATGATATTCCCAAAATATGTCTTTCTTATTATTTCTTTGAATGGTTTATGTTTATGATGATAAGATATTTATGATTGTAATTTATCTTCCACGACTTATACCATAAAAAAATGCATCTAATACCCATTTAATTTCATGGGTTAGGATATTATTAATTTTTATGATCTTGTGGAACACATAAATATGGTCTTCATTATGTGATGGGTGGGACCTATATCTCCCTCTAATGCATTGGGTATTGATTTATATCTCATGATATAGACATGAGTAGAATGAGGAGTAGAGTTGATTTAGTATTGCAATTTTTTCACTATGATGGTATTGGGAGTGAGCATTGACTATTACGATGGATTGGGGTGTTAAAAAACTCTAATATAATAGATTTGGAAATGATCCTTGACATAAATGAAAATGATTTTCTATGCTCGTGTGTATACTATAAACCCATGTCTTTTTCCAATGTTATGAAATCATGGATCATGTTATTTTATTATCTTCTGATTAATGTCTTATGAACGGAAAATTAGTATTCCATGACTCATATATATGATATTTGATATGTAGGGTATGGTTTTAAAATGTTATGATCATATTTCCATACCATTGTGTTCAGGTTATGGTTACGTATCTCCCTTGTTTACCCTTATTGAGAATATAAGATCACCCTTTCAAATCGGTCCATTCCTCAACATGTTAATATTTTTATTATTCATGATATATATATATATGAAGAGTTCTAGTTATGCAGAGTGTATCAAGAGATAAATTATCAAACATATGGACAAATATTTGTGTTTCTAGATATCTAAAGACACTACACTATTAAGGACTATTGGAATATATTTGTGTAATATAAATAATATTTTGAAAAAGTGATATAATGTATATGTTTATTAAGAATTGGTAGCTATACAAAAGGGTTTTTTACATAACAAAAAAACGAAAAATATATTCACAACACCAAAAAACACATTGTTCATGGAACGAATTTGATCTTAAATTTCATTGTTCCTCCCTAAACATGGTGTGGTACCTTTATCAATACCTCCCCATGATATGAACTCCACACACTATGACATGATATGAAATTTTTTGTAAAATTAAACTATAGAAATACACTAAACCCTACTACGATCTTCATAAAAACACCTAAAAAATCTCCAAGACTATATACAAATCTCAAGAACATATTTTTAATTTGTTATAACCCTTATAACACCAATTCAAATCCAAATTCATGAAAAATATTCTAAAATGTAACGAAAAAATTAAAATCTATCCGAATTCTAGAACACACTATGACATTATTCATTACGTAATTCCTATCCAATCATGAATTATAATGCACTAGGAGATAATATATATGAAAACAATCAATAAAAATATATCATATAAGAAAATATATGATAATAATTCAGTATGATGCATATAAGGCTAACTTACTAAACCATTTATCATAGTAATATCTAAATTCAGTATTTTAAAATATTAATCAAACCCCTATTTTATAAACTATTCAAAAATATCATTCTATGAGATATTTTTCTTATACAAAAATCTAATGTTAGAAATCATAGGGAAAATCTCTTCAAAATAAAAAATTTCTTCTACTGATAACATTGTATGTTTGAAAATCCTATTTCAAAAAATTTCTTTTAAGGATTAAAGTTTTATTATAATTTTCATTTCAAACCAATCCTTTTTTAAAATTTCATTTAAAAAGTTAAATCAATTTATTTATAGGAAAATATTCTTGGGATCAGCTCACACCACTATATATTGTTTAAAATGGTCCATCAACAATCATTCCCCAAAAAAAACCTCCCAAATGAATGTATAGAATGATCTATATAATTTGATGAATATTTTCACAATGGGACCCCATCACATTTATTGAATGATAAAATAATTTTTTATAAAAAATATCATAATAATAATAATTACACCCAAGAATAATATAACCAATAGGAATTCTAAGGCAACAAAACAATTATTATTCCAATTCATAAAGGCCACGTACCTTAATAATATTAGATAAAAGAATTAACCTAGTCCAAATAAACCTTAACCAACTCTACCTATAATTTTACTCATCAATAATATTGAGAATATCATATAGTATTCATTTAAGATTAAACCTTTAATTTATATAACTAGAACAGATCTCATTAAGCAAGGTTGAACTTCCAAACCACCAAGTAACAATGTGAGTTCCTCTATAAACAAAAACTTTGTATATGATACCTAAAAGAATGAATTCTCTAGAACTAATAAATGGTTAATTTGGAAAAAAAATCTAATATTTATAACTAAATCCATTGAGTGGCATTTTATAAGTCATCTGGTATTCGATGATGAGAATGTATGCTTTCAAAGTCTCATCTAGGTATTTTACATGAAATTACCATCAAGCAAGATGATTCTACTATGGAATGGTAGAATCACTTTATGAATCAATAGAATAGAATACTAAAATCTGTGGAAACAAGGGAGGGAATAAATAAGAGAAATAAGAGGGGGATAATACCACTAATTTGTGTAATAATTATCCAGAACCACTTGTATCTTATAAAAAGGGGGAGGGTAATGAGTGGGAGGTATGGATGGAATCCCTCCTTATATATACCCAAAGGAACAAGGATCCTTGAATGGGGTTCTTATTTACAAACCACTCAAATCCTCATTTTCTATTTATTTGAAAATTTAGAAGAGGGTTATCAGTTCACAGTCACCGTTGACTAGGAACATTACATACACATAAGTTTTTGGTGGAAGACCAACAATTTCATAATTTCTATATAGTGGGACAACCCCACTATTTTAACTAGTAGGTTCCCGGTGGTAGTCTACCAGGTTCTTGATAGATTCTAAAACCCTCTTAATTCTACTTTGTAATTAATAAAAATCATACAATTCACAATCCTTAATTGAATACAATATTTACACCTCTAAAATACCAAATTAAACATTTAGGAATTTCACAAAAAATACCTTCCATAATCCTATTTAAAAAAATTAAAATTCACATACATAATAAAGCCACCAGAGTTGTAACATGATTTTGTTCAACCAACATGAGAATGAATTGATTGCTTAAAAACATATACTAAAAGGATGAAATAATAAAAAACAGTTTCATATCAAGATATATATAATATAAAATAATGGAATATCATAAATTTATCGACATAATAAACTTAAAGTCAGAGTCATGTGTTAATAAAACATAACTTAATTTGTCAGGGTGTACCCATTACAATATATCAATTGACACATGAGACTTGTCAAATGAATTTAACGATATATAATTTTTAAGAATTAAAATCAATTATATAGTCCATACATAATATATTCCATCAAGAAAATGAATTAAAAATAGTTATCATAATGTTAAACCATGATCATATAATATTATTAACCCATATATAGTCATAAAAGTTAACATATCATGGTTATTGTCTCTAATTTGAATGGAATAATTTGAATAAGAAAAATAATATCTATAACACCCCAATATTTCATTATATATTCACTTATTAACAAAAAATATATGTATGAAAACTATAGATACACACAATTAATAACTAAAGCGAATAATGGATTATTACAAAACAAAAGGGATCTGTTTTACATAGGAGATCACCATTATGTATAACGAATCTATTTAAATAAATTTAATTTTTTTATATATATTTAATAATTTTAAGAAAATTATATCAATAAAATGTAATTTAAAATTTCCACTAATAATTGGAAAAATGAATGAAAATTAACAAAATGACTATGGAATAATAATTAAATAATATAATTATTCATGGTTAAACATTTTTTCGTTTAAATACATTGTTTTTATTATATATATTGGTGTTTTTTAAAGATAAATTTGTAAATTTTAATTTTTGAGTTGGTAATATTAATATCATTTTTGGGTTCTATATACCTAAATATTCTTAAGGTAATATTTAGATAATTTTCTAAAATGGTTTATTTATTGAGGAATAATGAAAAATGTTATTGTTATAAATACTAAATATTTTATTACATATTTATGATATAAGAATGAATTACAATTTTATGAATCCTTTTTTATACCAGATATGTTTTTATGTATTTAAATAAACATTTAAAAAAATTATTTTGAATACAGAAACTTATGTTGGACATTTTACAATCAAATTGATTTTTTGTTCTAATACAATTATTATTTTGATTATTTTCATTAAAAAGTATTTAAATGGTTAAATTTATTCTTGGATATCTTTTAAAGGCATATAGATCTTAATTTTCAGTCATAAACTAATGAATTTCAAATTAATCATTAATATAAATGATTTTGGAGGAAATTTAATTTAATTAATAAAAAGGTATTAAAACAAATATTTTACATTGTGTTTTACATACATATAATAAAATTAAATTTGAAAAAATATATAGAAATTGAGTCTTATTAAATGGTTTCCATATTATCAATTAAAATTTTCAATTTATATTATAACTTCTATTTTATTTTTAATCATAAAAATAAGTAAACTATGTAAAAATCAAGTCGTTGTGGTTATGGTTAAATGTGATAAATGGTTAAACAAAGAAATATGACCACAAATATCAATAAAAAGTTTCCAAATTTTATTTGATGGGTATAATTTTACCCAAAAACCCAATATTATAAAATTTATCCATTTTATTCAACTTTAATTTGATAATGACATTTATATTTTATTAATGTAATGGATATTTACAATGGTTCCACTCTTCTAGCCTATTAAAGGGTCCCATAACCCCCTCAGTTATCCACCAACATTTTTTAATTCAGTTAAAACAATATATAATTTTAATAACATTTAATAATCATAATCTTGAACCACCAAATAAATAACAGAAGAAGGATTTAGTAGAGATTCAAAGGAGGATACCTAAGTTAGTTTTAATGTTCTTCACCTAATTATTTCATGTACATTCATTCATTAAATACCATTAAATATTATATAACCAATTTAATACGACGAAATATATATAATTTTTATACTGAAATTTTATAACGTTGATGTAATAACCATCACCTATCTCCTTTCAATATGTTGTAAAATTAAAACATCGTTCGTATGTAATTGCAGACTGCCTCTTTCATGAATGAAATATTTAATTTATCCTTAACACCATACATGGATGGTTCCACAAATGTATTTACTAAATAAACATGAAATCTATAACCATAATAATCCTCTATAAGAGTTATATTATAATTATATATTAACATGTTCATACTCATTCAACTATTAACACATGTACTTATTTTGGTCAATTTTACTACTTAGATTTAAATTATGATAATGATTATATCATAACAGATTAATGAATGTTATGTACTAGTAATATTATGTAACAAAGATGAATTTATGGTGTTTTTAAATTTTGTTTTAATATATATATTTAATTTTTTTTTTAAGAAAATGAATTCTATCAATGAAATAAAACTTCTTGAAAATTAGATTTTTACGATTTCCAAGAATTTCATCACCACAAGTTCCATGAAATGTTCATGTAACTTAAGAAATATGTCAAAAAAAACTATAAAACCTCTTGAAAAATATAAATAGAATAACACTGAGACCAAGGTGTGTAGACCAAAATCACATAATTGAAACATGCATAGCGAAATTCATAGTTAACAGTAAAATTTTTATTTTTAACAAAGAATTATTACTATTTGAGAAACAAAATTATATTTAAATTATATCTAGTAATATAACTATAATTAAGGTTATAATTTGTATTTAAAATAAATATAAATTTATTACAAAGGAGGTTAGAGAATGGTCAACCAAGTTGGTGTATGTTGTAAGGGTATTATTAACCCAATTTCCTTTCATTATGTTATATAGCCTCTCTATTGACTATGTTATGAAAAGATTATTTGTTTTAGAAATTTTATTGTTTTATACTATATTTATTCTTTTTTATATGGATTTATTTTTTTCACATATTCATATCATCGAAAGATTCTTACTCCATATTTAATGATATATGTAAGGGGTTCTCATTACTAGCTTCTCTCATTGAGATATGATCAATATTGAATTTGTTTTACATTATATGGTGTATATTTTTCCTCATTAAAACTATATTTTAGACCTTGATGTGTTTTTATGTGTTTTATAACATTGTTTATTACAACAATGGTTCAAAAGTTTATGGAAATTATTTGTATAGTTTTTTTACTATTTTCCACTCAACATCAAAAGATATATGTCTATTGAAGTATTAAATATGTAATCATATTATAATATAAATATTTTATATGGTTTAATCATTGGTATCATCCATCAAAATTCACAATATCATGTGAAAATAATATGTAACTAATTTTTTTACAGAAGTTTTTCATATATAGAAACATCCATTATTATTTCATATTCTCTACTTGTAATAGGTTTTAATGATACCGTCTTCCTTCCTTATACAAATTGACTATGATGATTTTTTAATAAACTTTTCATAAAACCTACTTAATTGTATGGTTTAATTATACTATGAATGAATAATTAATGTTCTTATGATATTGTGGAACACATATGAATAGCCTTAAATATATAGTCATTGGGATGAAAATTATATCGCCTTATAATGTGTTTGGAAAATTTATATCTCATGATATTATTGGGAGTGTAGAATGAACTCAACCCCAAAAGGATAATGTCTATTAAGTGAAAGGTGGGACCAGAATTATATATCCTTTAAATTCATTAATAAATTCATTATATCCAATTTGATAAAAAGTAAAGGACTAATGAGAAATCCCAATTAATAATGGAACTTCAGTCATTATGTGATGATATTCCTGGATGTGATCCTTGAAAATAGATATGATTATAATACTTATGTACATGAAACTATTATTCTATATTCTTATGAGTATGTTTTTCTATTATAGTACATTGTTGATGATTATCTAATTACTCATATTTTATGTCATGAAAATGATTTATTCCATGACACATAGTTTATGATAAATGTTTTATTGGATTAAAATCTCTAATGTTATTTTCATGAACTTTGATCACATTCTCATACCCATATAGTCATCGTATACTCACCTATGATATTTTATTGTTAATTCCCATGTTTAAGTGTGTTGTTAATTTGAGCTCACCCTTCTTGTTCTTCCATGTACCTAGGTTATAAAGAATGATATTATTTAATATATGAATATAAGTGTATCTTTTTGGGATAATGTTTTGGTAGATGTTGAATAAATATGGTAAAATAAGGAATCCTAGGTTTAGTGGGAAATTTGAACATTTGATGAGAAAGATATCATTTTTATAAGTTTATGGATATTCGTGTTTATATATAATTATAAACGTAAAATATCTTGGGTATGTAAGTGACTCAATATGTATTATTGATAGAGTAATTATGGAATGTTTATTTTGGTTCACTTAAGTTAGTATCAAATCTTATATTAAAAGTATTTTTTATTAGCACCATATTAAGGTTTATATGTATGAGGCATCTCAATATCATTTAATTAGATTAAAAATGATTCATTACTAATATTAAAATGATTAATCTTCAATCATATTTAAAATAATGTTAAATTAAATAAGGTTATATATTTTATTTGTACATTATGAATGAGTGTTTTTTGAATGGATTAATAAAAGAAATACCAACGTAGCTATCTAGAAATAATCCCATTCAATTAAAGAATGTTCACATATATTTATGAGAGTATCATGATATATGAAAAAAAAATTAAGATAAATGGGTAAATTTAGGGTATTGGTGATATGGTCATGGCACATGTTATGTGTGATGGGGTAATGGTGTTAGGAAATAGTAGTTGAGCAACGATGATTAAGTATGGATATAAGTGAAATTTATCAGTTAGTTTGCATATATAATGGGATGAGGTCAGTGGATCCAGATATATTAAAGTTGACTTCAATGTTGTTTCTTTATGGTTTTAATGATATTGGACGTTTTTGAAATTGTATCCTATCAAGATTCGGGATATTATGATCCTTTTAATATATCTTCCCCACAAAATTTTAATGGTTCTTAGGCTCTTTGACTTTTCTGGTTATTGTGTCCCCCTTTTTAAAAAATGTTTCAGACTATAAAAATTAATTTATAAATTTTATAAATTAAATTTAATATTTTAAAATTAAATATTTAAATTAGATATATATTTTTTAATCTTAAATTTTAAATATTTCCATTATTATTATAGAACTATTCATTTATACCATATATCGTATATCATATGTGAATAATATATTTTAATATTCATTATTATATTCATTTAGTGGAATAAATTTCCAAAAAATCATCCTTATTAACTTTTGATTTCTAATATATCAGTTTTCGAAATATTTATGTTTATTATAAGCATATTATAATGAAATTGTTAATTTTCAAATAATAATTTGATGAAAAATAAATAATAAGACAATTTAGGTAATATAAATTATTATTTCTTATAGTTGTAAATATAAAATTCCATTTTTATATATATGTTAATTATTATTATTATTTATATTTTTAAAAAATATTATTTTTAATTGGTAACATGTAAAAGTAATGATTGCATGATTGTTATTTTAAACACTAATATAACAATAACATTACAACAGTCTCTTTTATCTTTAATGGTCATGTATGAACTACATCACCATTGTATCTTCCAAATAATTCTATAAAATATAACCCTGGGAAAAAATTATCATTTCATTACATTCTTATCAAGATTTTAATTTCCAAAAAATATAAATCCCTAGTTTTATTATATTTTTATCAATGACTGTGATTCTTAAATACAAGTTTCATTCTGTGGTTTATGAACCAAGAGAATCCTAACTCATAGTTAGGATTTTTATTTGTATTTATCATATAATTAATATTTTATTCATTATGATTAATAATAATACATGAGTTTTTTTTATGAAAAACATAGTATTTAGTTTATACTTGTAATGAATAAAATAATATATTATTGTGAATAGATATCAGACCCTTAATTTTTTAAATAATAAAAAATTTATTTCTCTACTTATAAAATAATATTAAGAGTTTATTGATCATATATATACATTGAGATAATTGGTAAATGAATGTGCATTAGGAATTATAAAAATTCATCCAAATAGAATGTTAGATGTTTGGGTTCATCTCTTTGCATAAAAAGGTTGCTGGGCTTCCACAAGAAGGATATTATTGGAAAAAAATAATTAATTCAACTTTCTGTACTAATGGTATCCTAGTGGGACACTAATATAGTATCATTGGTCCTAGAGGGATTATATTGAGTTACATCAAGAAGTTTTTAAAGATCTATTACTACTGGTTCACTACCTATTGTTTTTTAACATTCAATGGTATGCTACCACTAGTTTAGGGATCTTTCTAAGAAATTAATCATTGATGTTTTGTTATCTCTGAATGGATATATTTGTCTTCTATTGACAATAATTGTTCATAAAAAACTCTAAAGAAAACAATTAAGTATAATATCATATATATAAAACCATAAGATGGTTTAATAGTGACCAAATACAATTACTACTTGAATTTTATTTTTTTATTACATTATTGTTCTCTCTTTCTTCCTCTATTTTATCTAAATAATCTTATTCTAAACACTTAGTTTTAGTGGTGAGTATTTTCAATAAACTAATTTTGGTTTGTTCAATATAAAACACTATCTTTGTTTTTTCTAATCACGTCCTTACTCCCACTAAATTGATAGGTGTGGAATTTTTTTTCAAAAAAATAAACAAATTGTTTTTCTTTGGTTATTGTTTTCCTAGAAAATGTCAAATCCAATGGACTAAGGTAAACCTAAAAGTGTCATTAACATGTGACATTAGGACCCATTATAGAGTTTTTTCCCAAACACTAAAATTATATTTTCTATATTATTTTATTTCCATTATAAAATTATTTCATTCTATGTCTATATTATTTCAATATTATAATTGAAATTCACTACACCTATTTTCATCCCCTTAGAAAAAAAATTAGCATTACATTATTCTATTAATTTTAAACTAGAATTTGTTTCAAGAAATATTCATAGAGTATGACCACTTCATATACCACCTAATGTTCTCACAATAGGAACTCAATGGTGCCCATGGGGCGTTAGTCGAGTGGTACCCGCTGGTTGTACCCCTCACCCTCCGTGGGAATTGACCCAGGCTCGAGTCCCGCCAGACTCGGACACTGTGTGTATTATGCACAGGGCGATTCAAAGCCATTTTCCTAGTCGGGGAACGTGCGGCACGCTTGGCATAGTGGGGCCCCCAGTGGGAGACGAGCATTACCCTTACACACGTTTTGTAGTTGGGGTTTGGCTTAGTGGTAAGCACCCCATAATTCTACATGGAAAATGGGGTTTCAAAACCCATTGGGCGCAGGTACTGTAGATCTACTGTAGCAACCGAGATACTGTTGCAACGACGGCACTGTAGCGGCAGCAGGGGCACTGTAGCAGCGGTGGGTACTGTAGTAGTGTGAGTACTGTAGTAGTACTATTCACAGATTGGGCTTTGGGTCATAAAATTGGGCCTACGGGCTATGTAATGAGCTAAATGCACACTGGGCCTTCGGGCTTTGTAATGGGTCTCCCTCTACCCAGTTAAAGAGGTCTTTGATTTGATTCAATAATAAAAATGAGGCTTTGGCCCCAACTTTAAAAAAAAATAGCAACTCAATGGATTATTCACCACTATTCAATTTCTTATATTATGGATACTAGAAAACTAACATGTATACATTATCTTTTACCCACATTACTTTTTTTTGAAAAATTATTTTACATGGTTACACACACACTAAGTAAAAATTGAAAAAACTGAATCTTGATGATATTAAGGTTTTGGGATATATTTAAAATACTTTAGTGTTATTAATTGGTGATTACATCTTAATAAATTTAATTACATTTTAAAATAAAAAATCACAAATTAAATTTGTATTTTTTTAGCCACGTGTAAAGCCAACGATAAAATAAAAGAAATTCGACTTGATATGAATATATATGACCTTGAAATTTTTTATTATAAATTTTAATGAGTCTCTTTTTAAATTTTTTATTAACTTTGTTGACATAAATAATGGTAGGAAATTTCTTGGTTGTTAAATTTGTATAAAAATATTTTTGACGAAGATACTTTTTATATTTTGATGGTCTGAGTAACCTAACATGATAATAATCCCAATATAAAATAAAATGAAAATCATAACCCGAGATAAACTAATTAGATATCTTAATACCATTGAGAATAGTATAAAATTATTTTTCAAAGAATACAAATAAATTATTCATGGAAACTAATACTATTCCCATATTTAAAATTGATGAAATATCTTCCAAAAAAGATATTAAAATTGTGCACTTCAAAAATAACATGAAAACAATTGTAACAACAATAACTCTATTATCATAGAACTAGTGATAACTATATTACATTGGAATAAGATCCAAGATATCTAATCTCATTGAAACAAATAATATCGTAGTCCCATGATAATTGATACAATCTTGATTTTCAAATTATATTCAAATCAATAAAATAAAACATAAAATTACAGCGATAATATGATAATTTATTCTAGTATATCCATAAATTAATTTAATGTTTATTTCTATAACCCATAGGGAAAGAAGAAAATAATAAATGTGAGCTGAAATGCTCATTTATAATAATATTATAGTGGAAAATATTATATAATAAATAAGCCAAGAATACTATATTTGAAAGACAAAGTAATCAAATGTGTTATATAACTAATATCATAAAAGAGGGATATATCAATGAATGAAAAAAAACATAAATAATCACATTGATATAGATAAATAGTTTTATAGTAATAGAATAAATAATTCTATACATAATAATATTACTATTGAGGAATCATTCCAAGATATCAAACATAAATATATAATCCATATACCAAATACACATGTCAGTTTTCCATATGATACCTTCTGATGCATCGATAATATATCGAATTTTATCTTCCACACATCACTAAATAGGTCCAATATATTTATCATATGACATAATTAGTATGAAATATAATGAATATTCAATATACTCTAATAATCAATAAACATGTACATTGGAAAACTAGCATATAGAATGTCATAATTTGGGTCAAACAATAAATAAAATAACATGATCATAATCCATTTACACAAATAAGATGAATGGTAAAACTATAACATTTCCCTAGTGAATCATAATATACTTTTATGGTTGTTGACAAAGATTAAAATACTTTTGTAACGACAGTAGGTAGTTTTTTATAAGACAAGACTAAATATCAATTTTTTTGGTAAATTTAAAAAAGATAAAATTTATCAATGTAATATGAATAAGATTTTCCATAGAATAAATATGAAATTTTTTATAGTAATATTTATCATGAATAATATTCATGATGGAAGGAAAATGAAGTCATGCAGTTAATGCTAAAATCATTCATTTCTCATTTTTATTTGAAAACTCAAAAAGGAATTGTATGAGAAATAATAAATGGATTACATTAAAAAATTTGAATTGAATGTAAAAGCTAATAAAAAATAAACATAATAAATAATTTATATATGGGAAAAAACTTGAATCAATATAAAGAATATATAAATGGAGGGAAAATATTCCCCACAAAAAAAGTGAAATAATGGTTGTTTTTCAAAAAGACATTATTTCATATAATTTTAGTACTAAAGAGAGGGAAAGAGGAAATAATACTTAGAAAATAAAAATAGAGGATTATAAAATATAAGGGTTTGAGGTGCTAAAAATAAAATATTTTCCAATTGAAAATTGAATCCTACAAAATCTAGAAAAAAGTGACATTAAAACAAAATCCCCATCCTCAGAATTTTACGTAGTTGAACATGGTGTATCATCCTATTAACTAAATTTAAATATAGTATAAATATATATTAGGTTTATTTATTTATTTTTCATACTATTTGTCATTTAATTATAAATTATTATTACATATTTATTAATATTTCTATGTTAAATTCAGTATTTTGGTATTAACTCTTCTATTTTCCATGCATGTTTTTGTTTGATGGTTGTAGAAATTGAACCTTGGTCAGGGGTATAAAATCTAATTTTTGTCATAAATATCATATTTAATTATTATTTACACTTCTAATTATATCCATTTATGGTGGTGATGAAAATTGAAATAATTCTCTATGTAGAGGTTGTGGTCTGTAGGCACACAAATGCGATGGTTTAATTTTTTAATGGATGGAATGAATGGGTGGGAGAAAATAACATATAATTATTGAATCGTTATTATGTGATAAATATCACACACACACACACATATATATATATATTAATTAAATCCAACATTATAAAAATTAATAATACTTAGTGATGATAAATGAATTATATCTCTTCATGGAGGAGGTATTCTACATGTACTCATGAACAGTAAATTTAATTTCTATTAAATATAATATAGTTAGATAATTATTATTCCACAAAAAAATAAATTTTATGCATGCTAATTATTCTTATTAATTTTTTTAGTTAAATATATAAAATTTCTACGAGGTAGAAGATGAAAAAAACTTTAATGAAATTGTTTATGACGATTACATCATCCTTCGGTATCATCCATTAGATATATTCTTAAGCCCTTTTAGGTCGATCCTTTGGTTATACCCAAAACTATAGAACATGGGGAGGATATTTAAGAAGTTATTTCAGTATATATTTTCTAATATAAGGTTATGTAACTATATGACGAAGTGAGGGGAGGTGGTACCAGTTTATATGTGAGGGAGGGTTACCCTTGAAAGTACTATTTATATTAAAAAAATATAATCTCTTATTATTGTAAATTGGAAAAAGTGGGGGTAATTTTGATTGCATGACAATTTAGTTTCCTAATAAAGTAATTAAAATGTATTTATACATTTTATAGTGTTATTTTATGCCTTATATCTTAGTTTACCCCCCCCCCCTCGCGTTAAACATTTTAACCCTTATCGTGGTGACTATATTTTTTACTATGGAAACATAACATTATGAATAAAAATTAAATAGGACTTATTAAAAAATAAGGTTTTATAATTTTAAATATTTCATTAATTATATAATATTAAATTTATATCATTGTAAAAATTTTATTATTATAAATATTCAAAACACAATGCGAAATTGTTTTTAAAAAAAATGGGTTTTAAGTACAGAATTGATTTTACATTGATGCCATGTGTAGATTTTATTCCCATAAAATTTATTGGTTTATGAATAAAAATTTAGTTATGTTAATTTAATATCATATTTAAAACTAAATGTAACATTTTAAATATTTAATTAAATGATATAATAAATAAAATTGTTCTTTAATTAGAATAAAACCTTCCATAGTTTTTAAAATATCAAGCATAGTTTTTTATTTAAAATTGATATTTTAGATTATTTATTTTACCACATGAAAACATAATTCTTATATAAAAATGTTTCTAAAACTTATATATCCTTCCTATATAAGGAATAAGAAAAAAAGTGATGTTATTTTTTAAATTAATTTCTTTAGTATTTATCAAAACTTAAACATGTTTAGAAAAATCCCAAAATATCATCCTAGTAAATTTTAGAAAATATGATCTTAGAAATGATAAAAAAATTAAATTATATTTGAAACTTTTACAAATTTTTAAATTAAATATAACCTTATCTTATTTTTATTTTAATGGTAATATAATAGGATGTCCATTCGGAAATAGTTTAGGGATATTGTGTTTACAAGCTATAGTATAATTTCAAGTGTTACAGTGTCCATGTTAGAAAATAATATATTTCGTATAGATAAAAAATATTTATAATATGAAGAAGTGTAGGACACTTTTTATGAATGAAATAAAAAGAGACATATCAATCTGGAGGTTCGTAGATTGATGAAAAAATTGAAAGAGGATATTAATGATAATATAATTATTAATTTTTCTACAGGGATTTATAGAGTTAATTTCCTTTCTATAACTAATTTAAGAAATGAAAGAACATAATTTATTATGAATAAAATGTAAGTAAATAATTGTTTCAATTATAGTACATCCCCATGTTATTATAATCATTTAAATTATAAAGATCTAAAATTTTATAGATATCAACTCAAGGATAGATTTTGTGAACCTATTGTAAAATTAAAATATCATGGAAAAAATTTGTACACGTAAATAAAGAAAAGTATAAAATCTATAATGGAATGGATGAATTGATATTAATGTAGAATGATAAACTATATGTGTATCAATTTCATTCCACAATAAACGTGTATAAGGATTATAATTTTAAATTTATCGAAGGGGGGAATATAAATAAAATTTTGGGTTCTTAATTTCAAAAGAATACCAAATTTTGGTTTTAGATTTTTATATCATGTTGGATATTCTAATTTTTTTAGTTTTATACACTATCATTAAATAATTTATTTTTTTTCATAAATATATACATATGTTATTTTTTAATGTAAAGATAAAATTTCTATCTATGTTTAATGAAATATGGTTCATTTCACTTATAATATTTCACTAGAAAATTATTATATAATGATATTATTAATTATAAAATTACTTTCAGACAACCTTAGTTGACCTAATTTATTTTGGGTACCAAAATCGCTATTTTTATAATTATTTTTATAAAATTAGTGTCTCTGATGAAAATACCAATAAGTTACATGGTATATGGATAAAAGATTGTGAATAAATATGTGTAGTGATAATTTTTAATTCAAGTATTTATAAGGATGTTTATATATTTTTTTTCAAAATATAAATTTCTTATTATTATTCAGTTATGTGATAGTGTTTTTACATTTTATTGTAGTAATAATGTCTTTATATTTTCTAACTATGAAGTAAAACATTAATTTTTAGACTCTAATTTTGAGAAAGTTTATGTTAATGATATGAAATATCATTACATACATTTTGAGTAATGCTTTATTTTTTTGTGAGCCATGGATTTGGTACAGTTACATTGTCCATGGTGTACACACATACCTTTATACAATAATTAAAACAATGTTTTTTACAAAATTAATTTATAATTTTAAACTTTGCGGGAGTTTTTATAACATTGTAAAAAATAAAAATATCCTTTGACATCCAAAAAAATAAGATCCCCCCTCAACAAACCTTGAATATGTAGTTCAACCCATGTTTCTAGTATAGAAGTTCAATATTAATCGTTTTTAGTAATATTTTATTGAAGAATATTTTCTTAAGAATATTTTTTTTCATTTGAAAATGATTTTTTAAAATATGTTATTTAATTTTACACGAAAATTGAAAATGAAAATGGATGAACAAACATATCCATTTGAAGTGATCATGAGGGAATGTTCAAAAATAAATATTTTAATAAACATTATAATTTAAAAGGCTATAATAATTATTTTCTTATGCTTGAACTTCGAATATAATGGGGGTTGTTGAAATAATAATCAAAGGTCTAAAAGATATTTTGATATTTCTTTTAAATAAAATTAAACACCACAGATACTTTTGGGATGTGGTGTTTAATACCTCAAGTTATACCTTAAACCATGTTACCGTAATAATCTTTATTAAAAAGGTTCAATAGGTTATTTCAAAGGATAATAATAAAAATTGTTCATTTTTTAATGTGTTTTGATAAAAGTTTTATATTTATAACATAAATTAAAATGAAGGAAATATGATCCCAACTCAAGAAATTAGATTTTTGGCAATATAAAACTCAATAAAAACCCATTGAATCTTAAAAATGACAACCAAGAACATGCATCAATACATTCATATAAAATTCTATGAGAATATTCCTTAATTTATACATTATATTGATGGTTTTGAAGATGAACTATGAAATATTACAATTAATATCCATCTACATATTAAGAGAATAATGTTGTGGAAGTATCACTTTAATTCAACATTCTAATTCATGATTAGAATCCCATTACTATAACATAGAGAATATAATTAGTTATTTGAAATTCTACACTCATATTTTATGGTTAACTCTTAATAAGTTTGAACAACGGGATTTTGTGTCACACAAAGATGTTAGAAATATTGATGATTGCCTTAATGATTTATATTGGTTACTTGATTAATAAGAATTGATAGTCTAATTCATGATAACAAATATTTCAAATATTTTAGTATGACTCAATTTTCATCCAATTATTACTACCAAATGTTGTTTTATGAAAATACTTGTTTAGAAAGGAAATAGAGTTACAAACAAGGATAAACTAGTATAAAAACATATAATTAATATGATGTTATTGATTATGATGAAACAATTTTTCCAAACACCTAACTTAATTACAATATAATATTTTTTTGAATTTAAAACACAATAACATTTAAATAATTTTAATATTCATAGTGAAATATAATTTTTAAATGATTTTATTTTTAAATAGGTTTTTCGAAAGCCATATTGTTTTTAATATTAAAAAATTCTCAATCCTTATTTCAAGTTAACCGTGAATGTTTTTCATTTAATGGGAAACCATGGGTCTTGGTATTGGTGGATAAATAATGTTTTTGAGAATTTTTGAAAATAGGACAAGTCGGTTTCAATTTTATTAAATGTTTTTTATATTTTTGTTTTCAATTTTTGTTCATGATGTTAGTTTTGGGTCAACTAAACAATATCGTTTTAATAAATGTTTTTTATTTTAAAATAATATAAATTTGAGATGATAATTATAAGGGATATATATTTTTTTTGAGATTCAAATATATATATATATAGTTAGAGAATTTTCAATGATAAATAAGATTCAGAAATTAACTTTTTATTTAATTTTTAATAGACCACATAAATAAAATTAGTACACTAATGAGTTTTTATTTTAAGTTAACATTCAATGAATGCAGTAAAATAGTGAAATATTTGTTATAATGGTATGATTGGGAGTCTTATTTAACTATCCAAAACCTAGTATGATATCATTTTTATTATATATATATATTGTTTTTCAAGCCAGTCCAATAGAATATGGAAATATCTTAAATATTTCAATTTTTTTATTCAAAAGATAAATCATTTACCATTTTTATATTTTTAGATGCTTATTTTGGTGCATGCCAATTATAGAGGAAAGTTATATGTTGGACTATTTACCTACATGGAAAATCATTAGTCTCTAGGAGTAGTAATATGAAATAAATAATTTCTCCTCATATGGTCAAAGTAGAATATATTTCTACAAATAATTATTTTGATTATTTTATTTTGATAAATATCACAGTCTTTGACTATTTAATAACATAAAATCATGTTCCCATCATTTATGTATAATTCATTTTGATTATATATATATATATATCCTATTAAACACTCCTGAAAACTAATATTGACTTGTGATTTCAGTTTTTGATGGGTACCTCTAAAAATTAAAATATATTTCTTGAGTTTATTTTTAAAAAAATTACATTAATTAATATCTCATGTAAGCCACTTTCAAATGAAGAAATTTAGTTTATTATTGTCTCTTCAAGAATGAAACGCTTGTATTTCTTACTTTGTAATGACAAATGAAAAATATGTGTTCAAAATTATTATTATTATTTTTTAAAATGTATTTATCCTTCAATAATATAATGTATAACTAAATAAAATTATTTTTTGTTATAGAATAAATTATTTTATTTTATTATTGATATTCAAATTACTTCTAATTATATACGAATTTGAATGTCATTTTAAGATAATTAAAATCCTAATATTTTTTATATGTTGTTATTATAATTATATTTTTGATTGGGGTTGTTTTTATCAAATGAAATAGATAACCATAAACATACCACTATAACTGAAACGATACTTACTTTTTTTATGAGATTTCTGAGGGGCCTCCAAAAGAGCTCTGGTACTAATCTTGAATGTTTTTTAACTGGGTGATTTTTTCTCCTTATCAATATTTATTTCCTTTTTTATCTCTTTTTTGAATACTTTTCTTGACATCTAAATAATACTCATTTTTATCTCATATTGTTCATATTTAGATAGATTATAGTTAGTTCCCTACCAATTAACTCATTTTTTGTCAATCCTTATCACTTTTTCTATTTTTTCTTTAGGGATTATATTTGTTTTAGTATAGATAGACACTAGTTACTCCTTTAATTTAAATCAAACCTTTTTATTCCATTTCTTCTCATTATTTTATTATCCAACAACCTCTTAAATAATTAATTGTGATGGAAAATGTTGGTAAATCATCTCGAATATGGGAACATGAACTTATTTTGGATAGATTAAACCATTTATGTTAATAGAACAGTGGATTTACATTAGATTAAGAACAATTGACCTTGTATAAAAGAAAATATTTCCATTCATGGCTAGATAAAATATACAATGATATTCCCTAAAAAGATATAGTTTATGTATTTGAAATATGGAATTTATAAGCTAGTTTATCAATTGATTATGAAGATAACATTAACATGATTCACCATTATATAAATAATACATCACTTGAGGCCAATTTTACTAAAATTTATATCCTATATTAGATTTATCACTTTTGGAGTTATCTATATTCTAATGAGGAATCAACTCAATAACTAGATTTAAACTTATAATTACCTTTATAACATTTTATGATAATATGAATCAAAAAATGCATAATTTAATGACATTTATGAATATATTTCGTGTTACTAAGAATAAAATCATGAAATATAATTCTTATCATCTTGGATATTTGAATTTTCTTAAATATATATAAATATATATATTTTTATTTATTTTCATAAAAATTTAGTTAAAACTAATTATGTCTATTTTTGATTCATTTATTACATTTTCATGTTTCCCTAATAGTTTAAAATGATTCCTTTTGATCAATTTAATAATTTTCCATTCGAATTTTAATATCTAGATCCCTCTTATATTATTTTTTAGATTCATTATGTGAATAGATGATTAAAAAATATGGAATCAAAATGATATTCCATAGGTGGAACCCTTTCAAACAAGAATTGGTTTAGAATTATTATTGTTTATTGAGTAATTACTCTCCTCATACATATAATGAGGTTCCTAAAGTTGACATTTCCCATGTTGTTATTTAATTTATACTATTTTCCTTAGTTATGGATGATAAGAATGAATAAAATCATCATGATTGTTCTCCAGAGGATGACAATGAGGTCGGTTTTGAGAGTACAGCTAAGAAGGCACTCATCATTGGTGATAGTGTTGAGAAGGTAGCTCCACCACCATACTAAACATAATTTAATAAGGATATGTTTTTTTTTTCTGAGGGAGAGTAGTTTATTGCCTCCAATATTTTGAGAAACCTATTTAAAAATGTGTTTCTTATAGAGAGAGGACAATACATGGATCTCTCTTTAGAATGTTGAGGGAAGCATACAAGTACTATACTCACATGAGGCTTATAAAAGAAGAAATTTAGTATTCCTATAAGTAATTTATTCATGGATTATTTGGTCTGAAACCCCTATTTCAGTAATCTATAAATTACAAGTGTTTTATGTACATTATGAGCATGTTTCACTATTCTGATAGCAAATTTTAATTGTGTATTTGATTCATACTTCTATTTCATTCTTCTCATTAATTACTTTCCACATTTTTCTCATACATAAATATTTTATATATTATCATGTATAAAAAATTTATTGAGTAATACTTTTTTTCAATAAGAATGGGGGAGAAGGTATAATGATTAATTATTCCATTAAATTTTTAAAAGAATTTTCTCAAACCACTAAAATTTTAGTATAATAGTTTAATATAATTAAAAAATTAATTTTCGAAAATAATTTTTTTTTGAATATGTAAATATTTAATTTTATTATTTTCTTTTATTATAATATTTTATTTTCAAAAAAAATACTTATTTTTAGTGAAAATTTCATTTTTCAATACGTTTAAAATTAACAATTTTATTGATTTTAAACTGATCATGAATATACCCACACACTTTGTCTTGGATTTTCAAAGAATTGTTTCTTACTGAAAAATTCAAAATTATTTTAGCTAAAAATATTTTAAATTATCATATTTTAAATATCATATTAGAAAATTTTATTAATTTCATAGGAATAATTTTTATATTTTGATAAATTTTTTGGTAGATCTTTTTATCTATTTCTAAAGAATTTATTATTATCCAAATGGGGTAATGTATTGGAAATAATGTAATCATGAATTTGTGATACTTTTTATAGAACACCATTTTTTATTCAATCTAGACCATTTATCATTCTTGATTTTTTTAATGGATTTAATTATAGTGATCCTAAAACATTGTATATTAATGAAATCAATCTATATGTTTTAATTTAGTGTTGGTGTAGGGTTTTTTGAAATCTATTTAATGTTTAAAAATATTATAGTTGGAATTGGAATCGAAAAGAATTAAATTTAATGGGTTCATTTTTTTCAAAATTAAAGGACCATATAGAGAAAAAATATCTAAAACTGAAGCATTGAATATAAATATTCTAGTGTATTTTCGATAGGTTTATTTATTTTATTTAGTTATTATGTTTGTAATTATTTATTTTTATACTTATTGGAGGGATATTTATCTTATACATATGAAATGCATCTTTATTTTTATCATTTTTATGTATTTATTAATTCATAACACTTTAAGTGTAGAATAGGAGAAATCCCCCCGGGAAGTATGCTCATAGATCCATCACCATTCTATTTTATGTGTTTATATAAATGAAATACCATGATAATATATTTTAAATTATATTTTAATTATTTAAATACAAATAGAATTATTTTTAAAAAATTTATATATTCTAATTGGAATCATTTTATTAGTTCCCTCTCATGCATGAATATTGTAGGATGCAAGAGGTGACTAACTTTAACTAGTCTGTCATCACAATTGGACCACCATTTCCAAACTATTGTAGTTCTATGTAGTTCATAATGTTGGGGAACATGGGGATCTAATGAATAAATTTTCAAGATAAAATTTACTGAATGAAAATAGGAATCAAGGAACTGTTACTTGATCTAGGATGACAATAATAAAACAAGTCCAATGACTATTTTGGGTGGTGGGCCTATATGATCAATTTGGGAGGAAAACGAGGTCAGTTGATAAGGTAATAAGTGATCCATGTTTCACATGCACATTTTAGTGACTCACATGTATTCCATGGAACTTATTCTTCACAAAATAACCTTTTTAAAACTACTCTTCAGTAAGAAACATGATTTGGAGTGAGCCTATAAGCCTACCTCCAATAGTCCCATCATGAAAAATAAAACTAAAGGTAATAAATATCATACATGGTAGGAATTATCCATATTTTTATTTGAAAACAAATACATACAAAATCATAAAAAAATATTTAATATCTCAAACGAACACGTACATGGGTATATCATAAGCAGAATGTGACACATAGACTAAAAAAATAATCCACGAACCTGATTTTTTTATTACATGACCATTTTATCTCACATTTTTATCACATAGTACCTAAACTAATGACCCATTTATAAATATTCAATATGATCTTGTAGGTATAAATAAATTTAATAGTATTAGTGAGTATATAAATATACTTTATAGGTTCCTCTACCAGGACTCCAAATTTTTATGTGAATATATCATACTAATGAATATGTGGATGACATAGACACATGATAATAAATGTAATCATAAAAAATACAATGGAGAAAATTTATTATAAGAAATATCTATCATAAGTCATCCACTCAATCTATCCTCGTAATCTATTAGAATCCTTCACATCGTCACTATTAATATCCCTTCATCTATTTTACTAAAGCCATATTATATCATCCATATCATTATACTATCTACACATATTATGATTATGTAACAATAACCATATGAATGAACAAAAATAATAGAAAAACACTATAAAATTACACTCGAGGTCCCTAATGATATAATAATAAGAACAACAAATCTATCTTGGTATAGAAACATTTTACTAAAAACTATACATGTTTTGGAAATGGAAATTTCCATAGGGAAGAAAACATCCCTAAATATCAAATAATAATCTAAGACTACAAGATCCCTTCAAGTATTATAACATTCCCATATAGTGAATCAACCATTGTGAATACAACATTACTTCATAACATAATATTATCTAATCAAATCCTCAATAACACAATTCAAATAAAAAATATAAATAACAAATAAATGAATCTTTTATAAAGTTATAACATCAATAAAAAGCTAAAAACACTTTTGAAGTCATACTAAATATCATAAACACTTCACCCACCTATCTATTCCTCAATTCAGGTCCGAGAAAGGTACTTCTCATAAATTGAATAATAATTCATATTCTTTGAATTTTGCATGTTTCACAATATCTTCACTATAATTTCATATCAAACAGACTCTTTCAACACAGTAACCCAACCAAATCACCCTTTCACGATCACACAGAAATATAAGAACATAATAGTTGTTTATATAATTGTTTATGGTATATTCATGATTTATCATAGTAAGTCGAAAGCCTATTAAGTTACATTATACACCCCTTATCAAGAATAAATAAAATGAATAAAAAAATTGAGTGGAATGATCCCCTTAAAAATTTATTATGGATCTAGTCTAATTATACATGAATAATTTTAGAACTACATTAATCTCATGTATTTCTGTGAGTGAAAGTAAATTTTTACTAGTAAGTTTCATAAACCCTGGCCCATTTTTCATTTTACCCATGTAAGGCAATATTTCATTGTATGAGTGAAAGAAATAAAATAGGGTTCTAACAAGAGAGTGGTATAACCCCAGTGATATTTAGTATGAGATGATGTAAAATAAGATAAACTCGACATTAATCCATCCAAATAATATAATATTTTTATAAAAATTCTCAATCTCCCAACTTATAAATACATTATAAAATTTTCCAATATCAATTGAAATCATATTTCCAAAAACATTTTCAATTTTTTTTCATGATTTCCATTACTTAAATTTTAAAATTTTAAAATTTATTATATTTACTAATATATAAGTTAGTTTCCACCATTTCTATCAAAATAGAATATCAACATAATAAATATTCTGACACCACATACTGTATATATCAAATTACTCTAATTTATCCTTAATTTAATAATTTCTTTCATTATAATACATTTTCATAAAAAACACATACAATATTAAATATATTCAATTTTCATTATTTAAATTATAATATTTCATTCATATATTAATTTTGAAAATAACATATAATTGTATTTATGAAAAACCCATTTTTATATCATCAAACATATATACGAGATTAACATGGATTATTACTCATAATTGAAATTAAAAATCAACATAACATTATTTAAATTTTGTGATATAACAAAATATTGAGTAACCTACAGTAATTTAAATGATGATCCCTTATCCTCAACTATCAGCCTTCATTTATCTCTTTTTTTCTTTATCCACCTCTTTATAATTTCCACCAAATAAAGAATCCAATAAATTTTATTATGAGGAAATATAAAATACTATTTGCAGAAGGTGTGGATGAGGGTGTTAAAATTAAACCCCCTAAAATGTCTAATATAGATGGCCCATTAACATACATAACATCATAGTTGACATTCCATACAAACAAGTATTCCAACTCACTGACTAGATGATACATCTTATTGTTGAATGAAGAAACTTTTTTTCCCTCTCATCCTAATATTCCATTCTACAGTCCATTAGTATAATATGATATTAATAATTATTAAAAATAATAATAATAAATGAATTACCCGAACAAATATATAAATAATCTCTTTTTATTTATATCATTATCCAAAAATTCAAACTACTATTAAATTTATCAAACTTCCACCCAATTTAACATTTTGGGTTTTTAAAAGGAATCATTATTTTCAATAGCGTACATGATAAGTAAAATTAAGATTAAGTGAACACATGGATATAATTATTTAAATGTTACCATTATAACCTAGACTATACAATTGTGGGAATAAACCAAACCAACTAAATTAAAAAAAACATGGTGTACTCATGTATATGCAGTTAATTCTTTGGTGATCAATTAATTATAAATAAAAATAAAAAAAATTTGAAAAAAAGGGGAAACATATTTCTAAATCAAATTATGTTTAAAAAAAAAAGAAATCATAATTTTTGGATCATATGAATTATATATATATTATATATAATTTTTAACATTCGTCATATATGTCTTCTCAATAGAATATTATGATAAAACCAATTTTAAAATAAATAACTGTATTTTTCTAAAAAGTAGTTTCACTATATTTTGATGGAGAAATTTTCTCAAATATAGTTTTTAAAACATTTATAAATTATAATTTAAAAAATAAATTTCTTATATGAAATTAGAATATTAAAATTTATATTGGTTGAATATTTGGTATTTTTTTGATAGGCTTCATGTTTTTATGAATATTCAAAATACTGAATTTTAATTGAAAACAACCTTTTCATCTAAATAATTTACAGTGTTAAATTATATTATTGATTGGTTTTAAGGTACAAATAGTTAAAATATACATCAATAAATCCAATTTTGAACATTATAATAAATTTCATATCTAAATTGGATATAAACACATTTTATACTTTGGAACAATTTTACTTTAAAAACTAGTTGTTTCATCTCGTCTGTGAGATTAGTATTTAATTTTTTATTTCAAATTATGTGTTTTTAATTTTGAAAAACAGACTCCCTGTTTTTAATATGATGTTAAAAATTTAGTAAATATTCCCCTTTTATTTTTGTATAATATGAATTGTAATGTAAGTAATTTTTATTAGCACGGTTAAGCGTGAATTGGGTGATTAATGTTAAACATAATATTATAAATCTAATAAAAGTTCCATAACACATTTACTAATTTCATATTATGTGTGAGTATAAAAAACCATCATTGGGCCAAAATTATAAACTTTGTAAGTCACTTGGATGACATTATGACATTTACAATATTTTATTTAATGAAAAGTTGAAGATGCCACCTCATGTTTTTAATAAGTCCTAAAATTTTAGTATGTGGTTATTCAATGATATATTATACTACATATATAATTTTGAAAGATAAAGGGTTTATATTTTTTATGGTATTTTATATTTATTTTCCTGAAATTTATAATTACCTTAAAGGCTTACACAATGTGAGGTAATAATTTGTTTGTTAATGGAAATATTATAATAAATGCTATTAAAATTATTTAAAAAAATATAATTTCAGATAAATAATGTCATTAATGATTTTTTTTTACATATTTAGAATTTTGGCGATGTTTATATTTTTTTTAAATTTATCATGTTATTATGATATTTTAAAAAAGTCAAGTAATGAATGGTGTCAAAATTGAAATTAATGACAATTTGAAATAAATAATAAGGTATTTAATATAAAAAATTTATAAAGTTACGAAATTCATAAAAATGTTTTTGATATGGTTTAAACATTCATATATGGTCAATTTTTTTCTTTCAAAAATCTTATAGTAACTATATTAACCCTCAATGTGTAAAAATACATTTTGTCTCTCTAAGAGTTAAAGGGGTTAAATAAGGGTCAACGAAAAAAAATATTAAAAAATATTAAAAATGTGTATAAATTTAATTTGATGAATTTATTTAGACAAATAATAATCATATATTATTATTAAATAATTTATGATTTATTTTGAATATAATATTAATTTTTATTAATTTAATATTTTGATGAATTCTAAGAGTGCCCATATCCTTTATTATAAAACGGAACCACTTAATCTCTATTACTCACATTTAAAAAAATTCTTTTTTTGAAAATATAGTCCAAAATAGCTTCCTAGAATCAATAACCACATTATATATGTCCCAGTTAACGCACAACACCTTCCATAGTGGTCTTAAGTTCTTATGAAGAAAATATTGTCCGAAGAAAATTTATAATTTTTAATCAAGTATTTTTTTATTACTTCTTCCACTATTGTAAATATTTTTATACCATTTTGAAATAATAGATACATTATCATAAATATAATTAGTTGATATTATGTAAATATAATCCCTTAAATATTTATCCATTTCCATGAAATGGGAAAAAAAATTAATCGTTTCTTTTGTACAATAGACTACTACCTCATAAACCAATATAAAAGTTTTTCAATCACAATTTCTCAAGACTAGTTATAATGAAATAATTAATGTTTATATATGATATTAAAGATATATTTATCATTATTAATTAATATTATATCATTTAAATTTCACCTTTCCATGCACAGAAAAATGACAACATCGTTCGTGCGTACATATGAAGTATCACCTCCATGGAGTGGTGTGATTCATTTTTCATCATCACATCATATTTATTATATATATATAAGTATATTTAAATTCCTAATATGATTTTAATGATATTATTATTGATATGGAAATATTAAATGATAATTAATTCCATTTCATAATGTTAATTGAAAAATAGATTCATTAATCTGGGTAAGAGATTTTCTTCTAGAAGCCTCTTTTAATGTTAATCTTTGAATGATTTTTAGAAAATTCAAAAGGAATATTTTTAACATATACATCTTGAATATAATTTCCCACCTCCTTGTCACTTTAACATTTTTATTCCTCTATTAAAAGTTTATATTTTTTTTCCAATATTTGTTTTTCATTTTTGAGTGCACATCTTTGTAAAAATGAAAGGTGATTAAAAATTATAAAGGTTATTTCTATATTATGGATGATTTATTTATTCTGCCTATGTTGTGGTTCTTGGGAATATTGTATGAGTATATTTGGATCCCTAATTAACTGAGGGTGGTTGATACTATTATAGATATCTAATTTATTGGATAATTGGATAGATTTAATAGGTTGGGATTCTTCAAAGAGATTAAAGGAATATATTATGGTTGTTATTCCAAATGTCACCATGAAGGTTATTCCCCATGTATCAGTGAGAGATATATTAAATATAACAGTGTTATGGAAATGATTCCAAAATTTATGTATATTATAGATGTGTTATATCTAGTTTTATAAGAAACATAAGATTTTATATAGTAAGCCAAAAAACATATGATTTATGGGCGAAAAGTATAACTTTCGGATGATGTTTTCATGGGTTTATAGGTATTCATAGAATAACTATTTTCATTCATTCTTTTTATGTTTCTTAGTGAGATTTTTGTGCTCATCCCAAGTTTTAAAATGTCTTTTCATAGATTATATGTGAATGTAGGGATAAGGATGAGGTTATTGAGAAAACTATGAATACTTTTCATAAATAGAAATAATTTTTTATTCATTAGACCTTTTGGGGGAAAATGGATAATGAGTTTAGGATTATAGATATAATGTATGAGTTGACTATATATGCTTTTCTCATAATTTTATAAAACTCTAAAATGAAAAGGTCATTGAATTTTAATTCTAGATGAAAAAAATATAATCTTTAATGTTTACAGTCTGGACAATACTATTCATATTAAAAGATGGTTTAGACAACATTGAAGATTATGATTTTTTCTAAATAGTTATAGATATAATCATGGGATTAAACTTTTTAAGTTTTATAATAAGTTTTTTGAAATAGAAATGGATTTTTAGGCTTTAAATTATGATATTTTAAGGTGACTAATGGTATTTTTGGATACATTTATTTTTGATGTAATTGTGGGTTATTAAATATTGAGATTCAAAATGAAAGGTATGAGATAACCAGGTTAAAGTATTCTCTATAAAAATAATTTTTATAACAATTTTATATGAATTATATAGTTTTTAAAATGTAAATCATGAATTATGGGTGAAAACCCATCACTTCCCACAAGGCCACGATAATTGAACCCACAGCTGAAAGGTGACAAGGGTGTATCACCTATCACAGGACTACATGAAGTATTGGTTAGTATGAATTTTTAATTATAGTAAAACTATTTGATAGATGTAGAATAAATTTATGTTGGGATAATATGATTCATCATATTGACAACCATGGTATTTGAAAATGATTTAGTGATTAAGTGATAAATATAATTTTGGAGGACATTTACTATTTTGGAAATCCTATATGATTAAGGTATATATAATATTATAGTATTTTTTTGATGAATAATGGTTGAATATACTTTTTGAAGAAAATATGATTTTATTGTGTCTTTTGGATGGTTTATGGAAATGGTTCTCATATATATAATACTTTGTGATTTAGTAAAATAAATTTTTTTATGAGACAACAAGAGTTATTAATGTTATTTTGAAAACTATGTGATCAAATCATTCTAATATTTAGATTTAAACATTATTCTAGAATACTTATGAAGAATTTAAGGATATTAATTTTTTTAATGATCTATTATTGAGCAATGGGTATCAATATTTAATTTTATATATTGAATCAGTTTTTCATTATATAAAAGTTTTTTCAATTTTGGAATTATCATATCTTTTAAAAACCATTTTGGTTTATGTTAATATATATATATATTATGAATAGATAGTTATAACTTTTTAAATTTTTTATCTATATAAGTTGATTCAAATTCATCAAGAAAAACAAAAATCATCTCAAATACTTATAATTTGGAAAAAATATGGGTTTGTGGTGGAAATTCATTAAAGGATAACATATATTTGTCAGGTATGAATATTTTCTTGTGGTCATTTTACAAAAAGTAGTATAATTACTCTAATCTATGAAAATAATCTTGAATCAAAATGTATTATGTTTACTTTTATTAATATTAGATCAACGGCCTTTTAATCGATCACATATTTGTGGTTTTGTTATGGATAAATTTAAAACATCCATGTTTTCTATCGCTCTCCATCATAACATGATAGTTAGTTTTTTTCATACATGTAAGTTTTTATAATATGGAATCTTAGTATGTGTTATCTCATGTGACCTTCATTATTTTTTTCTCTCTTATTAAGTTGAGGAATTATTAATACCTTTTCCAATGTCAGTTTTAAATAAAGGTACAATTGAAAGTCAAACCGTATTTACCAATACCAAGTTATAATTATGAGGACAAAATTTATTTGTAGGGGGATGTAATATCCCATGATATTAAAAGGAAACACTTTGTTTACTAGCCTACATGATACACTACACCGAGCTTAAGAGAACAACTAAATGTTATTAAATATATGTTACCATTATAACCTAGCTATTAGAATTTTTCGAATGAAAAAGATTAACTGAATTATAAAAATATGGTTTACACATGTATATATTAATAATTCTATGATGAATAAATAATTATAAATGAAAATAAAACTCTTTTGAAAATAAAAGGAAATCTTTTTCTAAAAACACTATATAGACGTGAAGAACTGCGTTTATAGAATATTAAAATCACACATGTTAGATTATATTAATGAAATATATATTCCATATAATGTATTACATTATTATTTTGTGTTTTATATACCAGATATAATAATTAATCTATTTTTAAACTTAAAAACTTATTTTCTTTATAAAAAGAAGTTTTACTACCTTTTGATGGTGAACTTATAATAAATATTGCTATCGACACTTTTAAAAATCATATTTGAAAAAATAAACATATTTATTGAAATTTTAAAATGAAAATTTACATTAGTGATTTTTTTATTTTTCTAATAAGTATCATGTTTGGTTGAATAAATATAAATACATAATTTTAATTAAAAATAAATTTTTTTTAGTCAAAAATAAATTATATTGATAAATTATATTATATATTTATTTTAAAGTATAAATAGTTCTACTATAAATCAATTAAGACAAATGTGATTCATTTGAATCAATTTCCATTTTTAATTTTATATAAAAACATTTCAAACATCCGAACATTTTTACTTTTTAAACCCATTATTTCATCCTATTTTCAAGATCAATTTTTAATTAATTTTAGCCAATTATATATTTTTTATTTGAAAAAATGGATTTCATATTTGTAAGCATATTGTAAAATATTTTTAAACTGACCACTTTTATTTTTTTATAATTTGAATACAAACAATACTAATTTTTATTAACAAATTATGTGTAAAATGTGTAATTATGGGTAAAACAACATTATTAATATTAGTAAATTAGCCTCATTTTCTTCATAATTTAATTTTATGAGTATGTGAACAAAAAAATTATCCTTGCGCAAAAAATATAATCCTTTTAATCCAGTTGGATGATAGTATGACATTTATAATATTTTATTTATAGAAAATTCGAAGATTCCATAGTCATGTTTTTAAATAATGTTACTTTTTAATATGTAGTTATTCAGAATATATATTATATAACAAATATTATTTTGAAATTTAAAAATTTTAACTTCATCATGTATTTTTTTTCAAATTATTTGAAAATAAATATTTACCTTAATTGCTTACACAATTATGATGCAGTAATTAGATAGTTAATGTAAATATCAAATAAATGATATTAAACATATTAAAATAAAAATTTAGATTATTAATGTTCGCAATAAATAATATATGTGAATTTAAAATTAATGTAATGTGTTGTAATAATTTTTTTGAATTTATATAAATTTTTATTATATTTTTAAAAATCCGAGTAATTAATAGTGTCAATTGTCATTAATGATAGTATTAGATAAAGAATAATCTATTAAATGATATAAAATTTATAATAATATAAAATTCTTCAAATTTTATTTTATAATCATTAAAATGTAATAAATGATCCTTTGTTTTTTATTTTTTATTTTTATAGTGACTATATTAACCCTTAATGTGTAAAAATACATAATATCACAGTAAGAGTTAAAGTTGTTAAATAAGGGGTTATTCCAAAATATAAGGATTAAAAAATATTCAAAATTTATATAAATTATATTTTATTATATTTATATACCCTTAATAATCATATATTCTTAATAAATCATTTTTATCCATTTTTAATATAATTTTAATTTATAGTAATTTATTATTTTGAAGAATTCTAAGCTTACTCTTCCCCTTTCTTATAAAAGGGCACATCATCTTATCTATTATTTATAAATAAAAACCTATTTGGGTTGAGAAATATCTACCAAAATCCCATTGTATAATCCCAATCCATAATCCAGAGATATTATTTTTCACATAACACCATCCTTAGTGGCCTGAAGGTTTTAAGAAAAAAAAATTGTCCGAAGAAAATATATCATTTTTAATCAAGTATTTTTGTTATATTTCTTCTTAAATTCCTTAAATATTCATAAATAATATTAAATAATAAATAAATTATCCTAAATATACTTATATTTTATTATTTTAATATCCTCACATAAATATATATCCACTTCCATCAAATGGGAAAATAATTAATCATTCCTGTGTATGGTGGACTGCAACCCCATGAATTAATATAGTTATTTTACCATTACTATCTCTCAATACTAGTTATAATGATTGAATTAATTTATATATATGATATTAATGACATATTTATCATTATTAATTGAGATTATATACATTATTTTCTTTCCTTTCTATTTACATAATAATTATAATGTCGTCCTTACATATGTGTGAACTATCACATCCACAAATTGGTGTCATTCATCTTTCATAACCACATCACATGGATGACTTATATAAGTAAATTTAAATAATTAATATGTAAATAATGAAATTATTATCAGTATATAATTATAAAATTATACTTATCTTCTTTCCACAATTTCCATTAAAAAATGGAAACGCTACTCATGCGTGTGTACATCTTGTTGTCTCCATGATTGTAACATAGTTAAGATTTTCATATCCTTATTTAATGTATCAATATAAAAGTGTAATTTATTTATAATAGTTATTATTATGTAATTAATATTATTCTATAAATGACAAACTTATGACTACTTTCACTATTTACACCATACCAAATTGATTTGTGACTCAAGTACCGAATATCAAAAAAAAATCTGACATGAACATAAATAATTAATTAATTTTTATAACATGATATTGAGTGATATAATAGGAATAATAAACATTAATATTTTTATCGTGATAGTAAATAATTAAACTATGTTTATTATTGTAGAATATAAACATTGTACATGATAAATCAGACTCAATGTAGAATACATTATTTTCAAAACCTATTTTATTGTTACTAATTCAACTATTTTTAAAAAAGAAAAAAAGATTTGTTTTTAACATATACAAAATAAATTATAATTTCCACTTTAATTTCAATTTAATGTTTTTTAATCCATTTCATATTTTAATTCTTTTTCATTTTTTTCTTTTTTATTCTAGGACTTTTTAAAAATGAAATCTGATTACAAAGTGGATAAGTTAATTTTCATTTATGCATGATTTAAATTTTTTTCTTATAATATTATTCCTAGAAATTTATTATGTCTACTAGTGGTTATTTGATAAAATGAAGATAGGTGAGCCCATTATATCTCTCTAATGCATTGGGTAATGATATAGATTCAATTGATTGGGCATCTAAAAAGATAATAAGGGAATATAAAACGATTGTTATTCTAAATGTAACAATGATGGATAATACCTATGTAGCCATGGGAGATAAAGTAAATTTAATATTGATATAGAAATGGTTCCTTAAGTTACCTTTTTTAAATTTGTTTACTATGCAGTCTTATAGGAAACTTATAATATCACGGGTTATGTTAATGAATATATGTTTTATGGGTGAAAGGTATAAATTTGTGAAAAAAATCAGGGGTTTATAAGTATTCATGGACTAACAATTTTCTTTCATTCATTTTTAGGTCCCTTAATGAACATTTTTTTCTCATACCAGTTTTTTCAATTGTTTTTTTGAGGGTTTAAGGGAGAATAAGAAAAATAATTATAACAAGGAGAAAACTGTCATGATTTTTCATAAAGAGAAACCATGTTTTATTATTAAGACTTTCTGTGGTGAAAAAAATAAATAATTTATATAGGTGTCTAATTATAATGTATGGGTTTACTTAGTAACATTTCTTCCAAATTATTTGAATCCCTAAACTAAAATGATCCTAGAATGTGAATTTTAGTTCATAAAAATAAAAATATGTAATGTTTATGGTTGAGTACTTACACCCAAGTGTAAACACATCATCCCCAATCCCATGGTATTATTTGAAGGATTATTTTGAGTTTATTGCATTTATTATAAAACCATTAATAGTCCAAAATTAAAAAATATATATAATTTTAAAATATATAAAGCATTTAAATTATTAGTCTCCCCTTTATATACCGACTAAAATATTTTAATTCTAAAAAATTCATCACCTGGAACATCAGTAATAAATAAAGAAATCAACAAAAAATGAATCCATCACAATCCATAACTCATAAATACATTTCATTATTGAAAATAATAATCATATAATCACAATACCACAATTTTCAATATCAATATTTATTTGAATAAATTTTCTAATTAATTACATGAAACAAAAATTTCAAAAATAACCAAATATATTGAAATTTAATTTATGACTTCCATTCAAAAGAGTAATTTTTCATACCACCATGTTTCCTTATAATTATTTAATGCATAATGTTTTATCAATTAAATAACTTCTCTATAATATATTATATTTCCATTTGAAGTTTTTCAAATGGTACATCCTTCTTAATATATGGAATACCCCAATGAATCACATGTGGATCACCCTGAAGGTACTTTTATATATTTTTCACACAGACGAAATTGAAAATCCTATCCAATTGGATTGGAAGTGCTAACTAATATTCTAATTAAATAGAGTACATCGACATTGTGAAATGTCATATGAACAACAGAGAAATATCACTTCCATTACCAAACACAGACTAACTATGATAGGGTGAAATGTTCAAGATCATGTAATCTATAATATTAAACTCTAATGAACTATTCCATTAATAATTAATTTAATTCTAATTGATTTGGGGAATCTTCATCCACAATTTGATAATATCAATTATTTTCCATATCCTATACCAAATCTAGTTTAATAATCATCATTTCATTAACACATACCATTTATACGTGCGATCTATTATTTTCAACACAATTATTCAAATTGTTGTATTCAAATATATGAATAATGAATAATATTTTTTTAAAAATTATATAATAAAAAAAATTATACTCATGATCCAATAAAATTTAGAATACATATTATTAGCATATCCTCTATTTTCTGAATCATCTGTTCAATTTTAATATCTATTTTTTGGTGGAATTTCCCACTATAGTACAACTAGATATAAAATAAATTCTATGATAACATCATTTTATATGATGTATACCAAGGGTCACAATCTAAAATATTGATTCTTAAACTACTTGAATATTAATTACCCTATCCTTGTATTTTCTTACTAAAAAATACTTTGATCTCGATTCACTTATTGATAGAAAATGATAGAACACCATCTTTTGATAAATAATGAAACAAATAACGTTTGTACCTTGTAATTCCTGAGGAATTCCCATAATAAAATCCATGAAAATTTCCTCCCACTTATAATGAAGGAAACTCTAGGGATAATTTTTTTTCTATAAAATGATGTTCGAAATTAAATTATTATCATATAAAATGACCCGATACAAACTGTAAAACAATATTTTTTATTAGAGTCCAACAAAAAAACTTATTCAAGGATTGATATATATTTCCCATATAAATAAAAATATTGTTATTATTTGAAAATCAAGAAAAAAATATTATTGAATGCTCTTAGGATTATATAGAACTTCACGAAATAATATTTTACATTTCGAATCCTCCATTAAATTATCAATAATATAATCATTGATTGCATAGTCTCTAAATACCTCATCATATGGTTATCCAAACTAAAAATGGTTAAATATATGAGAAAATAGAATGAACCATAATCAAATATAATATTGATTTTCCACAAATCTATCCATGTACAAATATAAATTTATGTTGCACTTAATCACTTTACATTTATATGTTTATTCACAAGGAATATCACTATAGATTTTCAAGAAAAATACATTATATAATACATTAAACTTACCAAAATTTTATGGAATCCTAAAATCATAAACCAATATAAATTTATTCCACTTATACATAATCACTATATAATTACCCTATGAAAATATATACCTAAATTTTTTTTTATTAGTGTAAACCAAAAGTCATTCAACTAATAAATAATTTTCCAAAAAAAAGAAGTTAACACCTCAAATAGAAATTAATGACGGTGTGTAAAATAGTTATGTTCATGTGGCCATAAATTTATAGTCATATAATATAGAAAACCTACTACTGTAACAACTTACGACCTAATGCATGGTGTGAACATCAAAATAAACATGAGTCAAAATTCCTTTCACAAGCAAATAAAGAATAAGTGTTCTAGTAAAAATATTTTTTAATAATTCTAATGTTTCCAAAATATATGATGTTAGAATGAATGCATGAAATATTATATTAATATTTTATATGGGTCTCATAATATGATTGAATTTAGAAACAAATATTTGATAATATGTTGCTAACCTAAGAATGATATGCATCTTAGATTCAGTCTTCAACACATTCCAAACATAACTACGTCAATTTTTGATTGGTCCAAAAAAACTCCAAATTGAGAAATAGCATGAGAAAGGAAGTGAAAATTACAAAACCAAAAGATACACTTTAATACATTCACATATAATTGATACTAGTGAAGGAGTTAAAAAACCATCCATAGGTTCTCTACTTGATATTAATCTATTCTATATGGAACAAAAATATCAAGAATATACACCATTACTAAATTATTGATATAAGGTTTAAACAAAATATACAAAAATCCCATTAAAAAAATAGTTTACATTTTAAAACCAAAATGGAATCTATAAAAACTCAACAAGAACATAAATATATCATAATTCTATATTTTGAATATATTTCTAATTTAACTCTGTTTTATTGCATTATAAATTCTAGTCTCTCTTTAATATCCAGATATCATCATTTAGTTAATTGAATAAGTAATAAATCCCTATAATGTGGTACAAATTATTTATTTTCACTTAATTAAATAACAAAAAATGTTCAAAAAACCTTAAAATAAAATTAATTTTTAAAAAAAATATCAAGCACTCTAAAAGGATATAGTATGGTGAATAAAACCCCTCTAGAGAATATCATCAATTTTTATCTACTACTCCAAAATCTAAACATGAACCTTATAATAAAAAACTATAGATAAATTAGATCAATTGGATTATAAATCCAATTAAAAATAAATCTACCTCATTAGAGATAAACTAGTAATCTCTTTGGGGATATAAAAAACAGAATACCCTACCAACCCCAAAAATTTTATTACTTATGATTCAAACACGTAAATCCTTAAATTTAGATGTTCATATGTGAGAATTTGAGGATTAATAAAGAATAATATTATTGTTTTATCTATATCTCACTATTTGATAAAAACTATAATATATTTACATATATTATAAAATGATACCTTAATTTTTTATGAATCAATATAATGATGCACATAATGCAACCAACCTATACATGTTATTACATCATTTGGTTCCATATTTAATAGGACTAAATTCCATTTTTCCATATTATATTCTTAATGGTATAAAATAGGATGAATGTAATAGTCTAAAAAACACCTATGATGAATCTTAAGAAATACTATCTCTTTTTATAAAAATAGTTATTCAATAAAAACTCTTTAAAAAACAATGTTTTTTATTTAGTTCTATTTAGATTTGCATTATTGTTCCATCAATAATTTCAAATAGTCTTATAATAATGTTTTAATGATTTAGATATTGAACTGAAAATATTATTATTAGACATCATAGTTTTTGGTAAAACTATAATAAATCTATATAATGATTTCATTTTTTGATTATTTGAAATCTATGGACATAGTTTACTATAGAAAATTGGTCCAAGGAATCCAATGGAGGAACTTTCTCTATAAATAGATAACCCTTTATGATTTATAAATGTTACAAGAACCACTTAATTAAGTAAAATAATCACACAGTAAAATAGTTTTCCAATAATATTTGTAATAAACATGGTTGATTACTTGAGAATATAATTGGGTACCATTTAATAATAATGGAAATTAATGTATTTATTCATGGTGGGAATCATTCACTCCCTTCCATCCTCAAATTGGATACCATGAAGAAATTCCATATTATATAATTAACCCCATCACAAAATTTCACCTATGAATCAATTTTTATAATTTCAATTGGTCAGCTACTAGAGTACAAAACTAGATAGGTTAATGAATCCTCTATAAAAGATTCTTCCGTCATCATAATTGACTTGGGGAAATAAATAAATACCTTGAACCAACGTTTAATACAATTTATATAAGTTTTTAAATGATATATATCATAATTACACCACATATTCTCCCCCTAGATCATAAAATCTAGATTTATAGAGTAATTCATGTCCAATTAATCTACAAAATTTTCATGGTTTTTAGCTAATAACTTTACAATATTCAATAGATGACCGCTAAGGATAATAATGATTAATGAAATGTTCAAAAGAAACACCACCGAGAATAAGTGGTTAATTAGTTTATTAATAATACTATGTTGGAAATAATTAAGATGTATATTTTTGTTGAAGAGGTAACCCATCTACCAGTATAATAAACTGAAGGATTTTATAGAAACTATAATATGTTGGGATCCTAAACTATAAATTTCATCTACCTCTGTATAAACAATTTATCATATAAATAATTCTCCTATGAGGAATTTTAACAACAAACTCCAAAGAATCATGAATAAAGGGCTCTACATTGATGGTTAAACATCCTTAAAAATATCGACATTTTTTCTATTTCTCCACTTCTCTTTGGGATTTATCATCCTCCTTCATATAAAGCATTTGACACCTTTATATAATCTTCAATAGCCTCAACAATTCACAAAATCTTTGTATACATTCCTATAGTTCAGTGGTGGAACTGTTAAGGAATCTTTGTTCATAAATTCCCTTAAAAATAATATTTTTCCACTCCTCATTAGTATATATATATAGGGAATATCTTATCACACTCAATAATTTTACTATATATTCTTAAAAACTAGATTATTCTTACGAGATAAACAATAAATCCTAATGAAAATTATACTGAAGTTATCTAGTTAAAAACACCTCTAAATATTTATCTAAAAACTATATTTACATAACCCTAGAAATATCAAAATTTCTTATGTTCAAAATCCAAAAAATTTCAGAATATTTTCACAATTAAATCTGTACTAACATAATCATATTCAATTGAACATATCAAATAACATAGAAAATTACCTTTAGTTATTCCATGAACAACTATATTTTATCTTCTAAAATAGATGTCTCATACATTGATTGGTTCTTATATTGAAACACTGGTAGGTTAAAAAATCATGCATCTAGAGCTTTTGGGTCTACCATCCAATAAATAATAATAGATGCCTTATATATATTATATCTCTATATACCTCCCTCTCTCTCTATTCACATCATAATTTTTGATATATAAGTCACATACCTATAAATAGAAAATTATTTCTGCTAAAGGATTGTCCATATGTTTCAATTTTTACTACATTAAAATTAATCTAAAAAAATTAGTGTATAACACACACATATTTATGACTTTATATTGTATAATACATGATCCCATATCTATATCGCTATCTAAATAAATACAAAATTCACTCATTAACAATATATAGGTTATAATATTTAGTAAATATAATCATATATGCCCTCAAAATTATTCTCTAGGTTCATTTTCCTACTTCTCATACTACATCCATGTAACATAACAACCTTTCAAACCCATGAAATCGTCAATCATTCGTACTCCAAATTCTATCAGAAATAATTCCATTTGGTTTCATCTTACTATGAATAAAACCTAATAAAAACCTCTTTAGGTGATATATAGATCAATTATAACTCTAAATACCACTTCTAATAGGACATGCAGAAGATATTATCACCATGTTTATTAGAAAATGTTCATGGGTTCGTTACAAATATTTTTATTTTAAAATAATAAAATATCATACTTAATATTTTATTATGGAATATTTATCGTCTTAAATTAACACCATAATGGATATATCATATACCAAGTTCCATATATCTACAAATAAAAATAATCCACCAAACCATAGAAAGATATAATCACAAAACTCTTACTTCTCCCAAATAGATCACCTTATTTTCAACCTTGAAATGACCTACTTGAGAAATATTCAATTTTAGTTTTTTTATTCTATTATTTTATTTATATTACAACTTGGATAGTAATAGAGTGAAATTAGGTGAAATTGATTTTAAATTATTAGGTGTGGTGAACATGCAGGGGCATAGTTGGTCAACTGTATAATATTGACAAGGAGATGGGATTAAGAAAAATGGTTACCTAGTGGAGGTAACACCATTAAACATTTGGTATGGGTAATAAATTCATCCAACAATGGGGATTGGGAGGTGGTATTGTAGAACACAACATTCGTCCCATGGTTCTGATAACCATGTAGTTAAATTATGTGATCACTTGAAAATCCCACTATAATATTTTTTAACTCATTTTTGTGTTATTCGAATCATTTTAGTAAATTTCACATGGTTCTCCCTATTTTCGGTGGTTTAAAGGAAATTTTATAGCATTTCATCCCTTGGGTCTTTATTCTATTATATCATTAGGTGTTGTGGTGTTAGATCAATGGTATTTTTATAGATTTATTTTCTTTGATTATATTTTGTCATTTTTATTTGTGGAGCCCTAAATATATAGGTCTTGAATATTATTATATTTTTAAGGATAAATTTTTTTATAAATGTTTAAAATGTGAAAGGAGATGTTGATTATAGATTTTAAAAACATGGTTTATATTAAACATCACATTTGAGGTCTGTGGATTCTCCCAAATAATTTTGTGTGAAAAGTTTTTTGGGCATGAGGGTTTGATTTTAAATTATACCATTTTAATTGTTTTAAAATGAATAAAATGTGGTTATTAAATTATTGTTAAAATTTAATTTTCATAACATTAAAGGTTTATTGAAATAAAAATTTGTATTTTTTGTTGGGTTAATAATTTTTATAAAAAAAGTGAATTTTTCAAAGGTAGTATTATTAAAATATGGTATTATTTAATTATTAAATTAATGATGAAATTTTAGGTTGATTTTGATCAAGGTATTGCACATGAAAAGGGTATCCCAATTAAGTATGTGGGAATTATCTAATTTTAAGCGGAAGGTTGAGAAATCCCCATTTAATATGGAGACCTTTTGGTGTGAGAATGATAGAATTGACGTAGTATATAAACTTATAATTAATTTTGACCCAATAATTAAAACTCATGGAATTTATGCACCATGGGTTTTTGATAAAATTGAATGTGTCTATGGGCTGATGATTTTGGATTTATAATTATTGTGACATTAGTTATGGATGTTATATATATATATATATATATTGTGATGAAATTTATACTGATTTTATTTTAATATATAAAATATTAGGGTTTGGGGTCATGTTTTTACAATAATTTTTTGAATATTATTTGATTTCTTAATTTATGTGGTACATGTGAGGTCATGGCGATACCCTTTTATGATATGTCACTCATACCCTACAAGAATACATAGTGTGTATATATATTTCTATACATATGATACATGTAATATAAATATTCCATTTCTCTTTATATTTGGGAAATATCTATGTTAGTGTAGCTATAGAGGTCAAGATAATTATCGATGATCGATTAATTCTTTTAGTTATTTTTTAGAGATAGTGGTTCTGAATTAGATACATTTTTTTCTTTGTATTTTTTGGCCACATAGGCTTATAAATTTGGATATATACAACCTAATGTATTAAAATTATTTTGGATAGTATTATTTCAAATTTTAAACAATTATTTGATGAATTAAAATATTATAGATATATAGTTCTATTGTGTGTTGTTTTTTATCTCCTAGGATTTTTAAATCCATGTTATGCATACATCATGCTAACTTTTTTGTAAAAAAATAGCAAGTGATGTTTCTTTTGTTTGAGGACAAACCATTAAAATTTAATTTTTTTTCAATTCTATTAACATTTATTTCTAGTATTTGGTTATATAGGGGATGAACCCAAGTCCTTGTAATAATCAATATCAATGTTGGTAATTTTGTGTGGGTTTAGTCAAGACAGGATGTCACAAATGGTATTAATTAGGTCAAGTTGAGTAGTTGGAATATAGAAAGGGTTTTCTATAAAATATAAGGTTTTAATAAAAAGTTGTGTCAAATATATTTTTAATTAAACATGAGTTAGAAAGATACGAGAGTAAAATAAGTGGTCAGTGATCTCTTTATATTATTTATTTAGATATGTTGTATTTATTTATCATAGTTTATTCAAGAAGGAGTTATTTATACATTATATTAGAATTTGTGGATTGGAAACAAATAATGGTTAAATTATTTTAAACATAATCATGGTTTTAATTTTAAATTAGTTTTCAAAATTGATATAATTAAAATGGTGAATTTTAAAATATGGTTTAAAAAATTAAAAAAAGGAGTTAATATTTAAAAGGCGATTATTGGTTTGAAAGTGTATATTAGTGTTGTAATAGACCCATTGTAGGTGTCATGAGAAACTCTAGTGATTTGAAATTGTTAGATATCACTTGGGTAATGATTGAAAAATTATTCTATGAAATTTAGGATACTAGAAACTTTTTTATGTGTTAGTTTATTGACCATTACTTGATAATTTTAGATTAATATCTCCAATGATAAAATTTAAAAATAAATTAGATAAGGATAACAAGAATTTATTTCATAATTATATTATAGTAAATTAATAATTTATTATGATATTAGTATAGGATTTTTATAAATTTGGAAGATATGATCTGCCACATGAACCTTATAGGGTGGATAGATCACTTGATTTAAAAAGAGAAAATTATTTTATTTTTAATGGGGATACAGACCCAAAGATGAACTATATAGGATGGATATAATCAAATACTTTTTTTTCTAATTCATAGATACTCTTTATGAACTAAAAGTAATGTTGTCTATGAAAATTCTCTGTGGAATCAGGAGAAATTTGTGATATTTATTCCTGAAAAATAATTTTCATTATGGTCTATCTAGGAGATTATTTGAAAAGATACTCAATCATCATTTTATCCCGAAAACATTTTTAGTATTGAAGGTAATAGAGTTATTTTAATTTTAGTAGTGATATATGGAGAATGTAGAATTTGATGATTTCATTACAAATGAAGAACGATTTACATTTGATATAGCAATAAGATACTTGTTAAAGGATTTTAGGATTTAGTCTGGAATAAGTGGTAACAATTAATCTAAGGTGGTGATGCTTTTTAATAAATACTATATCATGATGGTAAAAAATAAGTTAGTGATTTATAAATATAATTTGGTAAACTATTATGTTGGAGATACCTATTAATATTCGAGTTGCGGTAGTGACTTTACATGTGGGAAAATAGGAAGGAATTAAGATTCTTTTAATATAATGGAGTTTTAGGACTAAGAGTAATCAATGAATTAATAAATTTCAAAAAGGAATATATGATTTCGGTGTTTTCAGTGCTGGTTATTAGATAAATTAGTATATAAATTCCATAATAAACTCAAACTTATTACCATTGTAGAAATTTTAAGCTGCTAAAACATTATTGCACTCATCCACAAAGTCCATCTATAGTAGAGGGCTCTAATTATAATGAACCATGTAATTGACAGTTGATGGATTTTTGGGGAATTCTAATTTTATATCCTAAATCAATGGGTGTTTGAAAATTTTGATTCAGATAAAAAATTTGAGAGTTATGAATTCTCTTGGAGGTATTTTTTATGTCTGATTAATCATTTTGGTGGGTTTTGTGAGTGTCAAGGTAAGTTTATAGGGGTGGAAGAGACCTTTTTGTAGAATATCAATTCATTAAATTCTTGATAGAGGTCCAACAGACACGTGATGATGCCCCAGTAATAGAGTATCCCCTAAGAGTCCATTAAGTTGCCAAAAATCATGTAACCAATTGATGTATGAGGTTTTTAATTTTTATTAGTTAATTCATTTTTAATTTAAACACCCCTACCAATTTTTGGAGCTTCAAAACCCATAATTCAAAATGCCCCTTACCCAGTCCCTCTCAATATCCACTCTCCATGTCCACTTCAAAGAGACCCCATAGGGTTATCTGACTTCAAATCATCCAATCATTTAATGCAAGGGCCTTATATTGACAAAAAAAATTAATTCCAAGGTTTTTCCTTAGTGTTTCTCCCTTATCATGGATATTTTTGTTTAAACTTCATTTTAGGACTTATTTATTGGATTTCCCAATTTCATGTAAATCGAGGAAAACCAATTCAAGATATTGGACATGTTATCTCATAGATACTTATTTTTGGGGGTTCTTTTCATATTTCACCATATAGGTAGGTATGTATGTGATGTGAATTAATGTGATTAGGGATATGGGTTCAAGAATTAAATATAATTATTGGGTAAATTCTAATTTTTGTAGAAGTTTACAGTTAATTTGTTTAGGTGTGAAGCATACCCTTTTCTAATTTTTTTTTTATATTTAAAATTGTTGACGAACAATACACCAGGAGATAAAAGCTTGGATTTCATGAGTTCTATACTAAAATATTCATTTCATATGTAATAAATTATATATGGATTTGGAAAATACTTAGAGGTTTGGATTGTAATATTTTTTGTGGTTTTCATATCGGGTAGAGGTTCTAATGGAAAATGATACGTGGAAGGTCTTTTGAAAGGAGATAATGATGTGTCTTGTAAACCTAAAAACCCCCTGATAAGAGAGAAGTTTTTTTATGTGGTTTAATTGGGTTTTAACCATCCCTAATGTGATTTTATTGGATACCATAAGGCATGATCCTTAGTGTGTTGTTTATGAAAATCATTTGAGGTAAAGTTTTTTTAGTGTGTATAGTGGAACTATGATAATGTATAATGAGGATTGTTGGTATTTTATGCATGGAAATCATTATAAATGGTTTTTGAATGTATTTAGTGTGGCCATAGAGAATGGGAAGAATGGGGATGGTTTTATTGTTCTATTAAACCACTTTAGGGTATTGTTGGGTTTTATTGGAGCACTCACATTATTCTATAGACCATTTTTGGGAAACTATTTATGAGGATAAAACCCTGAGACCTAGTGCTTAGGGTGTAGAGTTACAGCACTTCGGTACTCTTACTTTCCATTTTCTAGGAGGATTACTGGTGAAAAATAATATATTAATTTTTTCTGTTACAATGACATTACTATCTTTCCATATACCTTATTCATTAATAAATTGTTCAAAAATGATGATAAGGATATTAGGGATGGCATGGGGACCTAATATTACGATTTGGATTGAAATCACCGTGGTTTTTATTCATCATGGGTGTTGGGTTGATCATAGTATAATGAGAGGATCCCTTAGTAAACATCTACATGGTACTCGATGTGTTTTTTCTATCCTAGATGTATTTTCTATGTGTAAAAGAATTATTTTAGTTGTTTCCTAAAATTCCTATATTTATTTCATTTTGGTTTGATTATGATCGATATGTTACCATCATTGTCCAAAGCTGATGGGGCTACGTGTCAGGGTGGGGTATTTCACCCATTATGACCCGATTCGACTAGTTTAATTTATATGTGACTGTTTTTTTATTTAATATGAATCTATATGCTTTATATTATGGAATATGTGGCGTATCCTATTTGTGGTTCGCTAAAGAGAGTTATTTTTGACACTCTTCATGGGATCCTTGGTGCATATATAGATATTACATCAGGATTTTAGTTAACCAGTTGTATAAGGTTTTAGTTTGAGTATCTGGATAGATGTTGGCTTAATAAAATAATGAGGGTCTCCTATTCTATAGTTATTTTATTTCTAGTTATTTTATTATTATTTTATTATTATTTTATTTTTCAATTGATCAACCCAGTGGGTGGTCCTGATTTTTTACGTTTGTAGGTTATATGTGGTCTATTGGTTAATTTAACAAATGATGTTGATATTTATATATAACAAATGGTTGGTCTTTAACTATAAATCATTTTACTTACTTTTAGGTTCTATTTCTATTCATTTATTTATATATTATTTTATGTTATTTTATCAAGTGTATATTCTCTCCATGCTGATTAAAGACTCTCACCATTATTCATATGCCCTAGGAATATGGGTAATCATGCTATAGGTCATGTATTTCCTTTAACTCAACCAATGTTTGGGTGGGCCTAGGATAGAAAATTTAAAAATGGTATCAAAGAATATTTTTGTTTGTTTCACTATCCTGGGTACTTCATAGGTTGATATATGAGTGGTTAAAAGTTATTATGTACAAAAACTATGTGAATTATGGACACCATTTACATAGAATCCCATTTTACTGGGGTTACATAATTGTTATTATTTCCTTATGATTTTATGACTGAGAGGTTTATTCAACATGGATTTTTCTATTGAAATTTTTTATTTATGGTTTTCATCATTTCTTTATGTGGTAACAGGAATGAGTTCATACATCATAATAGTAACATTGGGATACCTTACTTGCACATGATTTTTCTTGAGTATGAATTTGTTTTCAAAAGGAGAAAATGGGTTTTGGTTTTTTTAAATAATGAATGTTTCTATAAACAATTTGTGGAAAAATGTTCCATTTAATAAAAACTTAAATAATAAGTTAATATGTATTTTCCTATATAAATTAATTTTTTTATTTTAATTAATTGATACCTAAATGGATATTTTTGGTGTGTTATTGTATCTTTATAACCATTCTCATATAGAAGTTATGGATATTAGATATCCTATGGTTTTCGGTAGGAGAGGGATCCATAAGGTATGGTTTTTCTTTATCTTAGGATGATTTGGTAGGGTTTATACCTACTCATGGGTTAATATAGAAAGGGATTTTAGGTGGATTTGGAATGTGAATCTATATAGTGTGATTTCATGTGTTTTTAGTGAGAGTATATTTGTTAAGACTATTATGTAGTTTTTCATGAGATTTGTTTAGAGGGGTAGAAGTTTCATAGTTTCCATGGTGGAAGGTGAGTTGGTTTTGGTTGTTTCAATATGTCAATATTACAATACTCATTGTATAATTATGAAAAACCTAGTTGTGTAGTGTTTTGTAAATGATATTCCATTATAAATTAATAATGAAAGGATGTTACATGATTATGTGTCATTGATACATAATTAAGATTAGCTTACATTTTTTAGATATTAAAATTAAAATATTATGATTAAAATGGTTTATAATAGAGAGTATTTTCCATAATTTATTTTTTTTATTGAAATACATTGCTCAAGAACCAACCAATGATGATAGAGTGTTTTTTGAGAGATGGGGAAAAGGTTGGTCTATTCTTTATAGTCTATATGTCACGTGTGTTTTGATCCTTTTACTAGAGATTTATATTGTGATAAGTAATAATTATAAATCTATTCATGAGTTATTAATGTAATAATATCCCAATTTCCATGATGAATAGATATTGGATAATTATAAAAAATAGTTTTACAATGTTTAATGGTTATTTTAAATAATTGTAACTAAAAAAGAGATGTGGGTTTTAATAAAAAAATGGTGGAATACAATGTATCATAGAGAAATAAATTGGTTGTGTTTCATGTATTTAATTTCATTCCCTCTTATATGGGAGGTTTTAACTCTCAATATAACAATAGGGAATGTTTTACAAATTCCCTAAGATGCATTAGTGTGGGAAATCAATGATAGATTAATCCAAAAAATATAAATGTTTTTTAATTTCATGAAAACCCTGGATGGAAATTAATTCATAAATACATCAAATTTTTTAAAAGGGATTAAGAAATCATTATATGTAAAAGTATCATACTACAGTTCAGATACATATTTAGAGGTAAACATGAATTGGTTTGGTTATTATGGTAGAGACTTTTATTCCTCAAGAAGAAACATGGAGAAAAATTGAATATGGGTGGGAATAAAAGCCAACAGACATGCCTTAATATAAGGGTAACATAGTCAGCCTACAGAGAAATATGTCACCTTCATAGTATAAAAGTAAATTCACTTAAATTTGTATTGGGTGTTTTAGGTAATTTCATTTATTCTCTTTATTATTGGAAGACATAAATATGTGTAATGACTATGAAAGTTTGACGTTTATATAGAGACTTTAAACCTAGGCTACAAATTCTTAGATTATGGGGATTCAGGTGCTATCCCTTTTCAGGTATTCCCAAGGAGGACCTATTGTTATGATATTTATTATCCATTTCTAAATATTTTTAAGGAATTTTTGTTGTTGAAAGTGATTTGTTCTTGGAAATTTAATGGTTTTTAGGTAATTAAATTTTTTGAGATGCTTGGGGACTGGATCAGGGGTATAAGATCCTCATATGGTATGTGTTATTAGGTGTGTGGGTATAGCCATGATAATGGTAGTGACAATTATATTGAAGAAAGTATACTACCAGCCTATTATTAATTGATATTCACATTATAAGATGGACATAGATAGTGATATTGTTAAATATGTGTTCTTAGCTTGTAATTGTATGACTTAAATGAGTTAGAGTTCCAATAAATCATATATGGTTCTAGGACTATATTGGATTTTATGTTTCATCTAACATGATTAGCTTAGTCAATGAATTTATAAAATTATGTGGAGTAAATTTTGGAAAATAGGACGGGTGTATAATAGGTTTTTCCTTGACATATTTTATATCAAAATATCTAGTATCATATCAAGAGTTAGTTATCATGGTTTGGAAATAATTTCTTTATGGGAGTTGGTGCAAGGGATGGTCGATTAATGATTAAATAAGTATCTAGGTAAGGTGATATTCCTTTCTGTGTCAAATATATCAATGGGGAATGTATTGAATTCATGGAGGATTAAAATAATAGTTTTGGTGTCTATCCATTTAGTCTAGATTATGAATTGTGTGATAGACCCATATTCAGTTCAAAGGAAAAAGCAAGATGTGGAAATATATTCCTATAGGTTAATCAAGTATCAAAGGACAATCCAAGATGCTTCTTTGGGATAAAAAGTATTATTCATGGGGAGTTCGTATTGACCCAGGACAATGTTGGATGGTTCATTCAAATGGAATTTAAATTTTTGTCCTAATATAGGCAGTGTATTGATAATTTGGATTTAGATTATAATTATGAGAGTTCATACATTTCTAGTAGTATTTTACATGTTTTATTTGTATCTTGGGATCTCGAGGGTGTTCAGATAAGATTAAAAGGTATCCAATCAGGTCCCCAAAAGTAGGGTATCCCTTAGGGGTCCATTGTGTACCTAATGGTCACCCACTTGGACATTGATATAAAGATGGGGGACTCTATATAATATAAATTTTAATTAATTAAATTGTTTTTAATAAAAACACCCCTCCCTTTTAGTAAATCTGCCTAAACCAAAACCCCTTAACCTATCTCCCCCTAATTCTCCATACTATATCTTATCTTCTAATAGATTTAGAATGTATCACTCTGATTATAGGATCACACAGTCTAAATAAATAGACTTCTATTTGTAAATTTATATTAAGGCCTAGGATTTTTTTTATCTATTTAATGATATCACACTATATTCATGTAAACCAAATTTTATGGCCTATTTTATAATTTATTTATTTTAAGAAAACAAACAAAATCAAATCCAGGATATGAGATGATTTCGCTACTATATAGTTTAATGTAGAGGTTCAATATCATATTTCAGAATATGTTCATGTATTTATGTGATATACATGCATGCATATAGGTGTATATGTAAAATAATTCTATGAAGGGGTGGGTAAATTATAATATGTGTAATATTACAGGTTGAGTACTTTTTGGTGTATATAAGAACCTATACACAAGGTTTAGATATTTAAAAATTTTAGGAACCAAGATTCCAAGAGAATAGATCTTGGGTGGGATTCATTGGATTCCCAAAGGTTTTTAGAGTATGAAATAAATTCAGTATCTATTAGGACATGCTTTATAGGGTTGGTTTAGAGTGTTTAGAGTGATTGGAATATTTTATAAAGTTTTCAATGGGTTACGTGTTGTGGAATGTTTATGGAAAGAGGTTATTTGTGTGCCATTAGAACATTGAAATCAATTGATAAGGGTGGATAATTGTCACATGGGTTTTATTGATTTTAACACTCAAATATGAGCAATAATTAGACTCCCTATTGTATGAGACTTGGTGGGTTATTCATTTGAATTGTATACATTACGTTAGACTAGGTGTTTCTAATTGAACTAAGATAAGGTGAAGTGATAATGTGGGTTCTATTGGACATTATCCTATTTAAGAGTGGGATTAAAATGTGTTAATTATTTACATAGATTATGGGATTCATGATTTCGGAGATCTTTTTCTTGTAATGTTCCATTAAGAGTTATTGGGTTCTCAGGGAATGTTAGTGATGTATAGTGGAGTTTATTGTGTATTTTCCTAAAATATCATTGGATAGTGTATTACCTAAGAGGGGAATTGGTTTAGGATGGTCCAAGGAGACCAATGAGTTATGTTTTTATATGGATAGTGATGTAAGGTATTGAGATTATAAAGGGTATTTAAATGTTTCAGGCCATGAAGAAATTGGAGAGTGGTATGGTGATGTTGGTCAATATTGGATATTTTTTTGCTAACATTGTGTTGTCATCTTCTATATCATTAAATGCGGAGATGTAGGTAGTTGAGGGACTGAATGTGCATATCTATAATGATTTTATACTATATATTAATAATCTTTTTTATATATTGATGATTCTATGGAATTGATACATAGGTATTAGTGTGTATATTTACACCACCCCAGTATTCTTCTTTCCAATGTTTTAAGAGCATAAATGGAGTATCAGATGTTCCCCCATTTACTTTTCTATATGGGAAGGATTTTTTGTTCATTACCTAATGAATTTATTATATGATTCTATACAAATTATTAGGTTACCTAAGATTTAATAGAGTCCTAGGATCAAGGTATGGAGTCACATAATCCAAGTGTTTATTGATCCCAAGTGATGTCTATTCCTAGGATGGTGAGAGAATCCATAGTTACTCTTCTATACGGGTTTTCTTTCATTTCACATTTCTCCAATGAGTTTCTTATATGTTTATAAATTTTTTTGGCTATTTATAACATTTTTAATATGATTTACCATTGTTTGTAACTATGATGAAACTATTTTCAAAATGGGAAAAGTTTGTGGGTTTTGGTGTAGGGGTATCTTGTTAAAACCTAATGACCTACCATGATTTTTTTATATTTTTTGTTATAATTTTATTTATTTTGCATGCATCAATATATTTAATATTTAGGAGTATATAATGAAATGTATTTTAGGTTCCCAAATAAAATTTATTTCTCATAATAGACATATTTACCTTGGTGGACACGGAAATATTATGATTGAATTTAAATGTAAATGTTGTACATGAGACTCAGTCGAAATAATTGGATAGTTGTTGGGAGAATGGAATGTGGAGGGACTCAGGTACTAAGATTATCTCTATCCTTGTACATTGGAATTTTCATTAATGAATACTTGAATATTCCAACGAGAGAACATTGTTTTTTTATATGTATGTTGCACATAGTTCATGGGTAACATTTGATACAGATATTGATATTAATATATTATTGATGGTTGGTGTTTCAAAATATAACATTTCAAATATTATAAATTTTTTGTTGATTCAAATTATTATATGTGATGATACTAAAAATATATTCTCTTAGTGCTGTTACCACTGGTTAGAAACCACCTGTTTTTAAGGATTTCTCCTCAGGTCATATAGTACCCCAAATCGACCACTATTTTGGTTGTCCCAGACTATTGTATTACAAGAATTAAAATGTTGTTTAATAGGAATAGGTTTTTGTAACATACCATAACATTAATGAATCATACTTATGAGTTTAATATCAACTTTTTAACTTTCTCAGATTTTTGGGATCTTTTAGATTTATTTTTTATAGAATTCAAAAAACTCTTACATAAAATACGCATGCATCAAAATGTAGAAACATTAACTCAATATTAAATTTCCGATAAAATTTGGATTCTAAAACTAAAATTTAGGTTTCTTTCAAGTCTATTATTATTTTTTAAAATAATACACCATAATAAAAATATCCATCTCTTTTTTCATCATTAAAAACTAAAAAATCCAAAAATACTTAAATAACAACTTTTGTTGAAAAATAACATGGGAACATGTAATGGAATCTTCGAAATAGGTAATAGTCATATTTAAATAATAATATTTTAATAATATATCATAGTTCATTTTATGTCAGTGTTGTGTGTAGGACATATAATCAATGATAGATTTTTTTTAAACTAAAATCTCAGGGAGTTACATTATATGCCCTTAATGAAATTTTTTCCTTAAAATTTTATCTCATGTTTTCAAAAAGAAGCATAATTTTTTTGAATGAATTCTAAGGGTATAACGATAAATATATATATTTATATATAAGTGTAAAAAATTACATTTTAATATACATTGATAACATTTTATTTTGAAAATTACTATAATTAATAGCTTAAGAATAAGGAATTTATCATTTAATAAATATTTCATAAACCTTGAATTTACTATAATGAATATCATTATGGGGAAAGAGTTTAATAAATAACACATTCATAGATAATTGAAATCCAAAATATAATTATCAATATTTTAATCTTTCTCTTAGTTGAGTGGAATAATTATTTTACTATCAGGTTAGAGAATATGAGATAATATAAAAACTTGATTTCTTTCCATCCCATTAGTACAGTTTCATAATTTAGTTATTCTTTAACCAGTTTTATATCTCTAATTCATCTCATATTCTAAATGATAAATAACCATGATGGTTTTTAATATCCAAAGAACTAAAAATTAGTTTCAACTATCACGACCCATCCCTCGAGGCCCATGTTGTGTCATACCCCATGCCTGTCTCCCGAAGACCAGGGGTTGGTTACTAGCCTCGATGGAGTTAACCTACAAGTGGGTGGCATTTACCTAAGTACCTGCATGCAAGAACACACAACCACATCCCAAATCATGAAAAGTAAAAATGTGTGCCACTAAACAACCACTGAGTAAAAGTACAAACACTAGGTCAAATGGGCCAGAATAAAAACCCAACAAAAGATAAAAAAGAAAACATGAAAGTACAAGGAAAACTCTGAAGGTTGTCTACTGGAAACCCCACCTAATGGGTATGTGTATTTTATCTACTAGAAGGTGTAGAAGTATTCCCCGCCTTCTTGGTCTCACTGTGAACCCCTGGGTCATGGGCCACCAAGACCTATATCAAGAAGATGATCATCTGCACCCGAAACAACACGTGTGGGTGAATCCCAGACAAGGGTGAGTAACAACATACCCAGTAGGGACACCACACAAAAAATTAATGACTAAAAATAAATCCACAAAGAAAAAAATGAAACTAAAAATCTCACACCAGGTATAATCTAGAGGAGGTATGTAAGACAATCATTTGTATCATCAAACACATTGGGCTATTAGATAAATCATCCTCAATGAGTACAGTGGGCCCACTCGGTCACAATGAATTTTCATCATGATATACTTGGAATTATTTGGAACTCATCCCTAATCAGTAACATTGGTGTGGAGGGTCACAAAAAAGCTGCTCCCCACCGTAGGAATGTCGGGTCACACAGAATCCACTTCCCACCTTGGCCATACTGAGGTACTTCACTTGTCGACTACCATGGGTAGGGTGGGTTACGTAAAGACGCTCACCACCATGGGCCTACTGGGTTACATAGAATCTTCTACCCATTAAGCCATAGTATCTGATCCACATAGGGTCTCATGTCATTAGAATTTAGCTCTCAGCCAACCGTAGGGTTTCTGCACGTAGTGCACTTGATTACGAGAGAAACTCTCTTCAAGGAATTTATAGAATATCAAATTAAATTAAATATTCCTTATTTTATTTTTAAATATTTACCTCATATATAGGGTTTTAATACCATAAACGGCTCATCAATCGGACACTCTGTTTGATAGATATTGTTTTTTTCCCAAAAAGGGGTCGGTTGGGTCCGGGTCCAGTCTAACTCGATCAGACCGACCAGACCCGATCTAGCCAAGGGTCAACTAAACTGATCTGGGTTTACTGACATGACCCAGACCTTGCCCATCCTAGGTCCATCTTGGTCTAATATATTTTTTCATGTGTCTATCCCGGTCCGTTGGGTAGGGGGCCCGGCCCGACCAAATGGGGTGAGTCTGGCCCGCTGGGCAGCCCGCACCCAGCCCATTCCCCATAGGCGGACCTATTTTTTTTCTAGGATGCAGTTGGAATCTATTTCTAGATTTTTATTACCCTCCGACCGTCTGCAGGGCCACCTCACCACTGTGGTCAGTTGACTACGGTCTGTAGCATGCGCCTCGGTGCAGTGCCGCATATATGGGCATCGACAAGGTCAAGTCGTCGTGTCCACCTTCTTCCAGACACTGGAATTGAGGTTAGTAGCAAAAACCACTCTTCCATGTCCCGATATGACCGCAAGGCTAATCCCAACACACCATCGTGGCACGCCGCCACCTGCCCATGGCTTCTGGCACACCAAAGTGTTCTTCTGCGGACCACCAGGTCCACTTCAGTGGTCCGTTATTCCCTCCACATGCACCTAAAACATCTTAGGTTTTCCATTTCACCTATGATGGCCACGAATCCACATTTATGCCTCTCCAATAAGATGGTCATGAAGAATGAACTAAACACACAAGGTGTAGGGGCCCCGACCATATTCATGTCGGCCGACGCCCTCATCATTAGAGGTTTAGAATAATGGGATAATGATTTGATGTTATATCCCAAAATAATTAATCCTCGAATAGAAAACCAAAGAAAAACACCCTTCTAAAATAACGATCAATCCGGGGATAAACCTTTTCATGGGTTGATCCTCGTTCATCATTTTATAACAAAGAAATCAGAAACATGGACAAAATAGACCCCAACTTCAAAGGTCTTCATCATTGATGCAATCCACCTGTGTGGATTCAAGTTCCGTTCGAAGCCTTCAACATCCGTTGCCCTATGGCCCCATTCTTCGAAGTGAATTGTCGTCTCTAGAGAATCTATGGTGTTCTTCATTCATCATTGGAGAAAATTTTCTCCATAGGTATGTCAGTGTAAATTCCATGTTTGATTCCCCAACGTGTTATCTCATTAATAAAGAAAAGTTTCGTAGCATTTCTGTTACGTTGTTTCATTAAAGAAACAGTGTGGCTATTTTTCTTCTTTTAAGGTGTCTCATTGAAGGGGCTCATTTACAGCTAATTATTGCACCATAGTTCTGGAATTATACTTTACAATGGTTAGAAAATAAAATAGAATAAATTTTTATTTTATTTTATTATTTTTCGAAATGTCCAAAAACCATCTTCTCTGGTCGACCCTTGCTGGTCAATGTTACGTCCATTCTAGGTGAATCCCAATGTTCTGTGTTCAATGATGCCCTCATATTTTTTATCTGAGAATTGGTTTACAATTAACAAAAGTCTTGTCTCACATTTATTTAAATGAACTTTAAGAAGGTTAAAATTCTATTCCAAGATCACCGGGCCTCGGAATCAGGTGCTGTCAAAGAATCTAGTCTTGAAATAATTCCATATAATTTCTAAAAATCACAACAAAATATTGTACATTACATTACTCCCCCCTTTAGGGATTCATGTCCTCATAATGAAAAAAAATCTAAACAAACAAATGTGGGGTACTGAGTACGAATCTGAGCATCCCACTCCCATATACTCTCATGGCGGTTCCCATGCTGCCACCAAACGTGCCCCAAAGGAATCAACCATCCGCTAAGTACCAGATATTTTCGATCCTCTATCTCCATTGGGAACTCTGAAAACGTTACCCCATCGTCAATGTTCTGATCTCCTAATCTGATGATGTGCGATGGGTCATGCAAGTTCCCCCTCAGCTACAACACGTGAAAACCATTGTGTGTCCGGTGAATCTATGGGGGAAGAGTTATGTGATACACCACCTCTCCATCTCTTTTAAGAATCTAAAAAGGTCTGATGTATGTCAGAGATAACATGCCACCTCATCTAAATCTATACAAACCCCATTGGGGTGAGACCCAAAGGAACACATGGTCTCTCTCCTTGAATTCAAAGGGTCTCTATCTCCTATTAGTATGAAATTTTTATCTGGTCTGTATAGTCTTAATACACTCTTAATGATATGTACCTTCTCAATGGTAGCCCATACCAACACTGGACCCATGAGTGCTAACTCCCTAGGGTCTATTTAGCATAGAGGTGATCTGCATGGCAGCCCGTACAAGGCCTCAAATGGTGATATGCCAATGGTGGACTGATAGCTATTGTAGTATGAAACATCCACCAGTGGCAGGTGGTCCTCCCAAAAACAACAAAAATTAAGGACACAAGCACGAAGCATGTCCTCTAAGGTCTATACGGTCTTCTCAGTATAACCATCTTTCTGAGGGTGGAATACAGTTCCCAAGCGTAGCTATGTCCCAAACACCTCCTGCAATCCCTTCCAAAACCATGATGTAATGCGTGCATCAGAGTATTAAATTACCGTCGAATGAACCTCGGGTAGCCGCACTATCTCTTAGACACATAGGCACCTCGATCCCTCTACCGATCCCTGCTACCGGATGGGTAGGAACTGAGCTGACTTGGCGAATCGGTAAACATTCACCCATATATAATCGTGGCCCAAAGAAGTGCCTCGTAACCAAGCCATGATGTCCGTCGAGATACGACCCCATTTCCACTCTGGTACCTCAAGTGGCTTTTCTAATCCTGTGGGGACGTGATGCTCGGCCTCCACATGTGGACAAATGAGGCATCGTGAAATGAACATTGCCACTGCTTTATTTATCCCAGGCCACCAGTACTAACATCAGAGGCCCCGATACATATTCACCACACCAAAATGTACCACCAAAGGGTATGTATGGAACTCCCTCAAAATATCCTCTCATAACATCACCAGTACTATGTTGCATCCTTTTGAATGTATGAAATGCTCACCACCTATCAAAAATACATTAGGAGCTTGTCCGGAGGATAACATATCACGTCTGGCCTCACAGTAAACATCCACAAGTTGTGCCTCCCTAGCTCACTATAAGAGTAGAGGAGTGACATTCATTGACTGATGGTAAGCTACCCCATCATCATACACAAAGGATATCTTCATTGCCACTAGTTGCTCTATCACCTCACTTAGGGACCCGATACCAATAAGGAAATTCCAAAATGTTATCCACAAAGAAAACCATGAAACCAGATAGCTAATAATAGGTATAATATAGAGTAAGAAAGTAAGAATAATCAGTCATATCATCGATCACCTTGGTCTATTGGTGAACTCCTCCTTAATATGTACAATGGGCCTTCCAGGTCACAAAGAAGCTTGTTATTACTAACCATGGACTACTGTGGTATTCATCCCAGATAGGTATCGTGGGTATACTGGGTCACACAGAAGTTTCTCCCCATCACGGGCATGTCAGGTCACATAGAAGTTGCTTCTCAACATGACCATACTGAGGTACTCCTCTTGTCGAGTATTGTGGGTCTTTCGGGTAACACAGATCCACTCCCCACAGTGGGCCTACTAGTTTACACGAAAGCTGCTTCCCATTATTCAATATTAGGTTATCCATATAGGGTCTCTTGTTAGAAGTCTTTAGGTCCTAGCCATCCACATGGTTTCTGCACGTAGTGTGCTTGGTTTTGGAAGAACATCTTTTCATGACATTAATCAGATATCTACATCATTGAAATCCTCCATAGATTAAGACAAAATATATCCACCATCGCGGTGGTTCCAATGCTACACACAACTCATCAATATGATGCCAATTTTTTAAAGATATTGGTGTTTTTTCCCAAAAGGGGCTTGTGGGGTCCAGTCTGACCTGGTCAGACCGACTCGACCCCAACCAAGCCTAGCTTCGGTCTGATCTGGTCTAGTCCATTAGACCCTGGTCTCATTGGTCCTCTGTTCTGTCATACGCCCTTCTATGTTTTCCATAGGTGGACCAGTTCTTCCAGGTCGGGATGTGGGTTGAAGCTGGGACACGACTAGAAGCTGCATCCGGCTCCACCTAACCCCGCGAGTCGTCTGCCAGGCCACCCCACCGTTGGGGTCAGTTGACCGTAGCCTACTACGTGCAACACAATGTGGTTCTATGTCTGTGGCCATAGACGTGACCGAGTGGCCGCATCCACCCACTTCCAGCCACCAGTATGGAGCTCCTCCCAACACACCATTGTGGCGTACCGCCATAGGCCACCACTGGCGATCGTCGACGCATGTGGGGGGGGGGGGATTCTAAAGACCATTGGGTCCCCTCTGGTGGACCGTTCCTCATTCCTCACACTCCTACATCTTCTGGGGGATACCATATTTTTGGCGATGGCCTCGAATCCCCCTTTCCACCACTCCGTAGACACGGTCGCGAAGAACACAAAAAACACACTAGGCGGAGGGGCTCATGCCTTGTTCATGTCGTCCCACACCTTCTGCATTAGAGGTTTATAAAATGTTGGATAATTTTTGATGTTATATCACAAAATAATTAATCCCGACCTTGAAAACCCCAGAAAAACACCCTCCCATAAGAATGAGTGATCCGTGGATCAACCTGTTCACGGGTTGATCCACATTCATCATTTTATGATGAAGAACATGGAACCTTGAACAAAATAAATCCATACCTCAAAGGTTTTCAACACTGAAGTAATCTGCCCGTGAGGATTCATGTTCTGTTCAAATCTGTCATTGTCCATCAACTTTTTTCCCATTCTTCATGGTGTGTTGGCGTAGCTAGCGATTCTTTGGTGTTCTTCATGCGGCATTGGAGAGGATTTTATTTGTAGATTCATTAGAGGGAATTCCATTTTTGATTCCCTAACCTATTATATCAGTAATAGAGAATCACATCACAATTTTCTGTTATATTGTTTCATTAATGAAACAACGTGTCTGTTTCTCTTTTGTTAAGAAGTATCATTAAAGGGGCCCACAACCACGTCATCTCCATACTGAAGTGCTGGTGTTCCACCGCTCAACAGAGATCAAAGAAAATAAAATAACTTTTTTTTATTTAATTATTTTACCAATTGTCTGAAAACTATCTTTTACAGTTGACCCCTTTCGTTCAAAGTGTTGTACTTTATTGGCGAATACCGACGTTATTAGTTCAATGGTGCCCTCATTTATTTTATTCGATCAATGATTTAAATGGTATAAAATCCCACTAGAACATTTATTTAAATTAACAAAACAAGTTCACAATTCTATTAGAGGCTCACCGGGCATCAGAATCATGTGTTATCATAGCTTCTAGTCTGGAAATAATTCCATATACTTTAAAAAAAATTACATATAAATTCTGGGACATTACTTCTAAAAATCACATGGTATACAAAAGGATAAAAAGTTATTTCTTCTATTTCTATAAATTAACCAAAACCAAACACGGTTAATATAATGTAATATTTTATCCAATATAAAGTTATAATACATCAATATAAACTACCTTGTCAAAATATTCCAAAAGTTAAACATTAATTTTACATAATTAACTAAACATAATACTCTTCAAAAATGTTAGGGAAAAAGTAAACCCCTGATATTTGAATAATTTGATTAGTTATTCTTTATTCATAAACATAAAATTTATCTCTAAATTAAATCAATCCCCCTTAAAGTCACATACTGAAAATGTATATTCTACAATTATATAATATCTAGAATTTGATATACATAAATAATATGAATAAGAATAAAGAAAAACCAAAATCATTTATCATTACATAAGATAATTTAACCTTTATTAACAAAAAAAGATATTTTCGTACCTAATAATATTTCCATTTGACTTATCATATAATATTATCAATATAGCAAACCTCATTTTGACTAGACCAAACACATTACGAGTCAAAAAACTACATAATCGACCAAATGAATACACATTAAAACAATGATAATATATGAACCGGTCAACGGACTACAGATTGGAATATATTAAACACATATTTCAAAAATATATCGCAAGAAGAATATACAATGAACGTGAGTTGGAAGGTAGGTAGGTCTACCATAATCAAATTTTGGTGAGTCAAATTATGGTGATCCAATAATGTTTAAATATCATGATATTTCCATGATGATTCTTGAATAGGTGACTCTTCGATCGAGATGTAATGTAGAACAAAGAAGAAAGATCATAAGAAAATATTCAAATAAAATTAAGAAAATATAATTTAACAACCCAATAAATTATAGAATTATTTATTTTCATTTTTACTATTATTATTTAGTTATATAGTTATATTCATTATAAGTATAATAAGATGAAATATTAAAATAAATAGGAAATAGTTTTATTAATCACATTTATTATTATGTTATTTTTAAAAATTCTAATTTTCAAAATATTTCATTTTAATTTGAAAAAATCAATTTCAATTTTTTATTTAGCATGTAAAATATTTCTTATGATGTGTTTTTTATAATTTTATGAAAAGATTTATTATTCAATGAATAGTAAAAAAATACATATTTGTATTGAGAAATGTATTATTATTTGAAGTGTTTATAATTTTAAATTATATTTTGGATTGGTTTTAAAATTTAATTTAATTTTTTTTTAATATTTCTAATCTGGCGTTTTGAAATAAGTTTTATACTTTAACATAGTTTAAAATATTTTTCATATTTTAAAAGTCAGTTTTCTAAAAAACATCATTTCATTACCTTTTTCTAATTAATAATAAATCAAATAATGAACACCAAAGATTTTAATTTTGAAAATTTTATTCCATATTTAGAGTTAGTGGGTCTAAATTTAGTAAATATTTTTCATTTATTTTTATACAGAATGAACAGTAACCATAGTAAGTTTTCTTCACATAGTTAAGGGTAAACTATGTAATAAAAAATTGAAAATATAATTATAAGGGAAATAAAATAACCCTAACACTTGAATAAATATTTTTTTTATGATTTTATATTGTCTATATTCATCCTACGGTCTAATATATGGTATTTTTCCATTTTAAGTGATTATGATCGTTATAATATATACTATAATAAAAATTTAAAAAATCTACTCTTGTTTTTATCAACAATAATAATATTAACATATGGATAAACAAAATATATATTCACTATTAAATATTATAAAAAAATAAATTTTTTTATTTTCATCCTGATAATTTATTTTTAATTTTTTGTGTACAATTAATTACATAAAATTCTTACACAATGTTTTCATATTAATTATTCAATTAATGGAAAAATTAAATAAATGAAATAAAAAATATGATAAAAAATATAATATTAGATAATAAATGTGATACATAAATTTTTTAGATGAACCAAACATGTTATAGATATAATAATTTTTTTAGAAAAACATGTAATTATTTTCCTAATATTATTTATGTTCAACTAATGAATAGTTATAAATATTATTATTATTTATATTTATTAATATTTAATCTTTTATTAAATGATATAAACTTACTAAAAATACTATCATTGGAAGTTTTATAATGATATGGTTTTCAAAATTATCCAAGGACAATTTATGGGACTTTATTCTATTTATATTAACTATATTGATGCTCAAAGTTTAAAAACCCATGTTTGCACGACAAGATTTAAAATGATTTACGAGGTGTTAAATCCAATATATATGGTTACAACTAAAAAATGTCAAATTTTTATTATATGAGGTTATTTTAAATCAGAATAATTTTATAGTAAAAATAAATCATTATGGATCCATTTTTAACTGAATATTAATTAATATTAATTTAATATTTTGGGAAATTCCAAGAGTGACCCTCCCCTCTCTTATAAAATAGAATATACTATTCCTTTTTATTCACATTTCTATAGCCTCTTGTTTGGGAAAATATATGTATAACTACATTTATATCAACCTTCCAATGTTTTAGAAGCAATCTTTGGCCAGAATACTAATATTAGAGGTCTTCAGGTGTTGAGAAAAATAGATTGTCTGAAGAATAGGCCTAAAAGTCAACCTAATGATTTAGTTTTATTTCTTCTTCCACTATCATAAAATCATCTTAAATCATGATTGTATAAGAAACTAATTATGTACCAAAAATCAATATGTTAATATTTTAAAGGAATAACCTATATCTATCTCCAACATTCATCAAATGGGAAATGAATCAATTGTTTGTGTGTACTGTGAACTACCACCACACAAACTGAAGTAATTCATTTTCCACCACCATCTATAAAGTCTGATAATAATTGTTAATTTAATGTTTAAATATTATATTTAGTACATATTAATAATTCTTAAAATATAATATACCATTTACCTTTTAACAATTACATTCAAAGAAAATGATTACATCGTTCATGTGTATGTGTGGAATACAACCTCCATAAAGTGATATGATATAGTTTTAATATACACCTCACAAATATGATATATATAAGTGAATTTAAAGAATTAATATGGTATTTATGATTCTATGATAAATTTTTAATGATTAAACTATACTTATATTCTTTCCATAGTGGTCATTAATAAGTGAAAACGTTAGTCATTTGTACTTAGGGACTACCATCTCCATGATTGTAATGTATTAAAATTTTCATAAATATATTTTATGATTAGTTATAAAATTATAACTTATTTTTTAAATTGATAATTATATAATTTCTATTATTCAATATAAAATTTAAAAATGACCCCCTTTAAACGTGATTGATTTACCAAATCCATTTTGGATTTATGAAATGAATATCATCAAAACATCTGATGTTTATTTAATTAATTAAATATTTAAATATAGCATGGTAAAAGATAAATTCAATGGAATAATAAAAATTTAAAAGTTTCTTGAAAATTTAAACAATTAACCAATGTTTATTATTCTGGGATATATAGATAGTATGTGATGAGTTGGACTAGTGGTCATGGATTCTCATTTAAAAACACTCTTTTAGAATACACTATTTAGTCTCTTTTTACAATGTAAAAAGGAATTATTTTTTACATATATGGAAATAATTTAATTTCGCATTTTCATGATGCCTCAATTATTTGAATCATCCATTACAATTATACAATGTTATTTTTAGAAAAAATTCTATCTTCATTATGTGTGTGTTTTAGGATTTTTATAAAAGATTTTTTTAGTTTAATTAAAAGGATTTAAAAAGGAATTATTTTATATAATTATTTCATTTATTTATAAAAGAAAAAATAAATGTTATATTTTAATTTTAATAGAAGAAATTAATTTCCCCACCACTATGACCATTTTTTTATTTTTGAATTCATTTTCATGTTTTCATGTTTTCTTCAAATAAAACTTCTCAAACACTTTTTCTATGTATGTTCATTTTATTTCTTTTAAAAGGAAAGGATAGTTTGATATCCAAAGTTTTTTTCACATAGGTTCAAAATATTCAATCATGTGTTTTATTCATGATATGGTCCATGGATCTTTTTTATATGGTGGGTTAAAACCCATTATAGATCCCGAGGGATGCCGTTATAGATTATATGATTAGAGAAACCATATAGTGTTCAGTGCACCTAAAATAACTTCTATGGTGGGTGCTTTCATATAGCACTCCAATTCATTGGGTAATGATTTTTTTCTTTGGAGAGTTTTATTTAAATTCAATCATATAGTTTGTTCAATTGGATTGATTTTGAAAGGCTTTTATGATGATGACGTCCCAATGAAACTACATGACTTTTCAATTATTGCTTATAGGTTTTCTTCGAAAAATATTAATTATAAAGTTAATAAAATTAACGTTTTGAAGTAAAAAATTATTCCCCTTTTGGGTAAAAATGTCTATTTTTATGAAAAGGGGTTTTCATTGGTTTTCATGTTTTTCACTAGACTAATGGGTTTCTTCTTTTTTTGAGCCTTATTGAGGTTATTGTGCTCATCCCACATTTTTTATATGTTCTTACCAAGGTTTTAAGAATTATTAAGGAAAATGATGAGGTTGAGATTAAATTTATGAATACTATTCATAAAATTAAAACATGTGTCTTATAAAAATATTTATTTAGTTAAAAAATCTATACTTAATTGAGGTGTCAAATTTATAATTTATGGGTTTATTATATAAGAATTAGGACTCAATTCTCTAATTCTCTAATCCTAATGACTATTTTTGGTAATACTATAAATTTAATTCTATATTAAATAAATTAGAATACATGATGCTTAAGGATAAGTCCTTAAAGTTGGTTTGGAGAGGGATTATGATAAATTTAGAGGTTAGTATAATGTCAATGGAATATCCTCAAAATATTTAATTTGTGTTGCTTCAACAAAACTATTACTCTTCGAAATGGGTTTTCATAGGGGAAACATAAAAGCAAAAGCAACATATAATCGAGGGGACGATATCCTTCCAAATTAGTAACACAGAATTGTTACCATTTGAACTTATTAGTATCTTAAAATAATGAATTATCTAATTTAGGGTATAAATTGTGTTGGTATATATTCCATAGGGAAACCAGACCCAAAAAAAAGGTTCATATCCTTAATGGAGCACTCTATGAAACATTATCATATATAATTAAGTGGAACATCATTTATAGTGGCATCTGAAGGCTGGATCAATTCATATTAAAATATATTTAATGGTATGTTATGTTCATAACATCAAAAGGCACACTTACGATTTATCATTTTGAAGGTGATGTTTATCGATGGTAGTATTTGGTTAAGAATATTAATGAAAGAGTTTATATTTCATACTTGGAATGAGAAATATTTAAGAATATATTAATTGATATGAATTTCCATAAATTTTTTAAACTTCAGATGGACACAAAATTCTTTTAATTGAGGAAAATGTATCAATATTTTGTTGCTACAAATGATGAAAATGTTAAAATATTGCCTAGTCATGTATCCAATTTTATCGCAGATGTTGATAAAATTATTAATTAGTTTTAATAATATTTGATTCCAAGATGTCTAAGGAAATTATCTTCTCATAAATTAAAATATAATGAGAATCGTTTTTATGTGTTGAGAATTTAGAAATAGAATTATACAATGAAAATGTATTCCATGAAAACATGTAGAAAATAACTGCTTCCTCGATGAAAATGGGGATGAATTCATGAATGAAGTATTAATGTAAGAAAATATGGTTCCAAAAATTTGATATGTTTGGTAAAATAATCATTGGGATTTCCTAATAAATTATATAAATAGTTATTAGTGTGGTATGTTTAGTGACAAGGTTGGTGACCGTAATGAAAGTATTCCTGAAAAATCAAATAATGTGGTAACCAATTTCTTTACATTGGTGTGATATCTTAGTTTCAATAATTTTGGTCATTATTCTATCATGTTTCAATGGTTAGTTATTCAGGAAGGGAATCAAAATAGGTTTCAATAAAAAAGTCCTCAAAGAATATTTTTCTACTATTATAATTAGTGCAGGTCCATCCAATAAATTAGTGAAAGGTATACTACATGGTAAATCTAATTATAAAAATACCATATTTGAGTCTACATCTTTTCATTACTTAATTTCTATGAAATTGAAATAAATAATATGAACATGAAATCAGGAATGAAAGATAAAAATTTTAATGGAAACTATGAGTGTTTTTTTAAAGATCCAAAAAATTACAAGAGTCTATATATTATTCTTTGTGGAATGTTATTTGCTACAAATAATTTTGAACTAAACATGGTAGAGATTGGTATTATTTTTTTTATTGATTGGTTATTATTTTATCACCCTATGATAGATTTCATAGTTAATAATTTTTATTTAAATATTTCATACCATTAATATCATGTCAAAAAGCTGTGAAATAAATTAGAAATGAATGTGAATGATACTTAACACATGTTGTCTCAAATAAATAAACAATTCAGATTAGTGATGTTTTTGTAGTTAATGAATATATTGATATTTTCTGAGATGAATTTCATGGTGTTATTAATAGTCAGGAGGATGAATTTACTATTAACTTAAAATATGATGTTAAACATATATCAAGACCCCTTATCTAATAACCCAAGTCTATCTTTTGTAACTGATGAGGAAATTGAAGTAGATTCTATATAAAGTTTTCATTCATATTTGTAATCTCTTTAGGGTTATCCTATTTTGATTTCTAATAGGTTAGATGGATTTATGGTTATTTTAATTGATTTTAGAGCTTTGAATATAATCATTATTATGATCAAGTGTCATTTTCCTCATAATGATGATTTTTATCAGGTCTATAGAGTAAAGAATATTAAAATGATTAATCATAGGATGAGTTACTATTAGTTGAAGGTAAAAAAAGGTTAATATTCTGAAGACTATAGTCCGAAATAGATATAGTTACTATGATTTTTCAGTTATTCCATTTTGGTATTTTAATTCAATAGTTGAATTTATAGATTCTGTCAATATTGTAATCCATCAATAATTGGATAAACACACAATTGTTTTTATTGATTAGATAATGGTATATTATAAAATTCACAGGGATCTGGAAGGACACATAATAATTGTTTTGAAAATCATAAAAGATAATTGTAAATTTATAAAATTTTATATGTGTGAATAATGGCAGAAGAAATATTTTTCGCCTGGAAATATAGTGTATAAAGATGGAATAATTATTGAACCTTCTAGAATTATTATTTTTAATGTGTGTCCAAGAAAATCCAATGTAATAGAGATTCATAGTTTTATTGGTTTTGTTGGTTATTATCATTAGTTTGTTAAAAAATGTTCTCTGTTATATTTCCAACTGACTAAGTAAACAAAAAAAATAGATAAGTTCATCTGGATAAAATAATTTGATGATTGCTTTGTGGAACTAAAATTAGTATTGGTGAATACTCTAGTTTTTTCATTTCCCTATAGATATGGTGAATTATTTATATACAGGGATGTTATATTTATGTTACCTTGTAGATTAATTCTTTATAAATATATGGTAATTGGTTTTTATTGACAACAACTAAAACCTAATGAGTCAAATTATCTAGAACATGATTTGGAATTAGCTACTTTTTTTTTGTATTTAAAAATTTGGAGGTATAATTTATACAGAGAGAAGTTGGAAATATACAATCATTATAAAAGGTTAAATTATATATTCACTCATACATAGTTGAACAAGAGATATATAATATAGATAAAAATAATTATAGAATATGATTACATGATCTATTAACATCCTGGAAAATTAAAAAAAATATAGTCTATGATTTGAGTTAGAAAAATAATGCATCATTAACCACGATATGTATGGAACATGACCCATTGGATAGTGATTTGATGAATTATAGTATATAATTTTGGGATGTAGGAACCCCATGTGATATGTATTTTGGTGTCAGTGCAATCATCTTCATCAGAAAGAATTATGAAATTATATAAGGAAGATTGTGATCTATATGAAATTATATAATTGGAAATGAATGTTACATTTTTTGAATATAATCTTTATTAGTAATTATTTATTATATTTGAAATGATATTATTTGTGTCATGTCTTTATTAGAGGAACAAATAATTTTTAACAGATCATATAGTTCCCCATTTTTCATTCATCATACCAATATTAAGATGTAAAGAGATCATCTGGAGTATGACTATTGGGATGGAATAAAAATTGATATTTATGAATTTACCATGTAATGTTTTACATATTAATAGTTTAATGAAGAAAGAAAACATATAAATGGGATTCTTCAACCATTTCTAGTAATGGATTTCAATTGGTAAAATTTATCCATGAATTTCATAGTGGGATTAGCAAATACATCTGAAGGTAATATTTGGATATCAGTTACTGTGGATTAAATAACTAAATCTGCACATTTCATTCCCATTTGTGATAATATGTATATAGATAAAAAAAATTTATAGTATCTTAATAAAATAGGTTTATTATAAGTAGAGACTCTCTATATGTTATTTTATCATTATAATAGATTCACTTCTAATTTTTGGAATTGTCTTTAGATGTTGGTGTGTAATTAATTAAATTTCAGTATAACCTTTCATCCTCAGTCTGATGGGTATATTGAATGAATGATTTATACCATGGTAGATATGATTCATGATTATTTCATAGAATACTAGGGATGTTGGGACCATCATCATTTTATGGTTGCATCTTATTATAATAATAATTTTCATTCCAGTATACAGATGGAAAATTTTAAACCATTCTAGGGGAAGTGATATTAGACCCCTACATTTTAGGATGATGTGGGATAAAGGAATCTAATCGGACTAGATTTGGTAGAGGAAATGACTAAGGAGGTGAATATTATTCAACAATACTATAGGATTACTCAGAGTATGAAGAAATGTTATATGGATAATCAGATGAAAGGTCATTCCTTCTAGGTAGGTGATCACACTTTTCATAAATTGTCTCCTTGTAAAAGTGTTATGTGTTTTGATAAAAAGTGGAATCTTACTCCATGGTTAAATGGTTTAAAAAAAACCTAGAGAATATGGGATCTGATTCTCACCATGTTGCCATGCCTCTAATTATATCCTAGGTTCACAATGTTTTTCATGTTTTTATGTTATGAAATTATGTTCCAAATTAAACTAATTATTTAAACCCTAAAGTAGTTAAGTTGGACATCAACCTTTCTTATATTGATAATCCAATTCATATTCTTTATGTTAGATAGAACCGATATTATAATATCATAATACATCATGTTCTGGTTTTGTGGAATAACCATATGGTTGTAGGAGAAACTAGAAAATCTAAAAATGATATGGGTAAAGGTATCCCTACAATTTTAATATGTAAATAAAAATTTGAGCATGAAATTTCAAATGGGTGGATGTAACAACCCATGTATTGATATAATAAATAATTTTTGTATTTAATAGTATTTTTTAAATATATATTTTTATTCATTATAAATAAAATATATTTGTTTTTTAAAATTAAAAAATAAATATTTTTATTAAACTCGTTTATTGTTAGGGTTTAGTAAAAAAAGTAAATTTAAAATTATTTAATATTTATTTGAAAATTTGATTTTCAATTTTTAATTCAGCATGTAAAAGTTTTCTTAGGATTGTTTTTTTAGAATTTTATTGAATGGTTGATTTTTTCAATGAAGAGTGAATAATATTGATTTTTATTGAAAGTTATATTATTTATGTATCTAAAAAGTAAAATTCAATTATGGATTCTTATTAATATTTATTTTTTATATTTGTATTCAAAATGATCCAATTAAGAATTTTTAAAAAAAATTACACTTGAATTTAGAATAATAACACCTTTATTCTCAAAAAATAAATTTTCTAATAAAATAGTTTTCATGGCGTTTTACCGGTTTAATTTGAAATTAAATTATACACTACTATATTTTGGTCATTGAGAATTGGAATACATGTTTTGAATTATTGGGTCAAAATTTAAGAAATTGATCCATTTTTTATCAAAATGAATTGAAAGCTTAATAATGTTTTTACCGCATTAAAGGGTAAATTGGTTATTAATGGTTAAAAATAAAATTTTAAGGGAAATAAAATGAACATAAGAATTTCCAAAATTATATTGGATGTGTTTATGTCATTCATATTTATCACATGTTCAAATATATATCCTTTTTCATTTTGGAAATAATTTTTACTTTTATAATATTTTATGTTATGAATAGTAATAAAGGTAACACACTTGTTTTTAATAATTATAATAATTTAACTATGGTATAAACTAAGGATATGTTCAACTATAAGTATTATTTTTAAGTATAAAATATTTAGGTTTTTCAATATAATGTATTTTTAATTCTTATTGATGAAATATTTTCTTTAAATTCATACACAATGCTGATGTATTAACTATTCAATTAATGAAAAACTCAAATAAATGATATCATACATATGAAAATATATAATATTAGAAAATTAATATAATAGATGAATTTTATAGATGAAAATGACATGTTAAGGATATACTAAAATATTTGGTTCTAATTTTACTAGTTTTCTTGATGAAATCAAATTCAACGTCATGAATAGTTCTAAAAATTATCATTAATGATATTTTATGAAAAATAATATTTAATTAAATGATATAAGAATCATAAAAGACTATATTTTTCAAATATATTTTTATATGGTTTATTAAATTATCCATGGACCATTTGTAACCACTGTTTTATTTATAAAAGCTCTATCAAACCTCAATGAGTAAAAATACTTGTTGTTATTGTATTTTAAATAATAATTAATGGGGGTTATAACCAAAAGATATAGGTAAAAACATTAGAAAAAAGTGTTTACTTTTTTATGAGATTATTTGGACACTTTATCATCCCATATATGAAATTACTGAGTTTTGATCCATTTGTAAATGAAAATTAATTTATATTTGTAAAGACCCAAAATTTCTATGGAAATTTTTTTCTTAAATACATGGTAATTTTATGAGTCCGCAGTTTCTGACGGCGCTTGATTCCGAGGACTGGTGAGCCCAAAATCAATTTCTAATGTTTTGTACGGTTACGTTCTGTAAACGTACGTAAGAGATTTTATAACTATTGAACTGGTGCTCGGAATTGAAATTCGAGGGCACCGTTGAACTCACAGCGTTGGTGATTGCTTACTGAGAGCTTCACCGCAGTTGCGTTCTGACGATATTGGAAGATATTTTTTGGGATTTTTTAATTAAATTGAATAAAATAAAGTATTTACTTTATATAATTTGAGTGGTTAAAACCTTAATGGGAGGCTGGAGGTGGGGGCCACCACACCCTAACCACCCATGGGAGGTTATGGTGGTGGGCCCACACGATTATAACCTCCCTTCGTAGGATATTATTTTGTGGGGCCCACAGGAGTTACAAATCCCCTAAACACCCCAAACATCCCTTGAGTTAATATAGACAACCCTCCCTTCATTAATTTGTAACTCTCCACCTTCCCCATTAATTTTGTGACAACTCTCCCAATTAATTGGGGACCCTCTCCACCTTCCCCCAATTAATTTAATGTGCCAATCCATTTATGTATTATCTTCTTTTTTAATCCATTTAAATTCTTTCCAACCTCTAAAAATAATAGTTAGTCTATAATTTTTGGTTGGATACTTTCTTTTTAGTGGAGCCTTGGGAGAATTAAGAGAACATCACCCTCTCCAGCAAAGAACGCGAAGAACGCGAAGAACTCCATATTCTTCCTTCTTCAACCGGGGCAAGAAATGAAAGCAACACCCACGAAGAACCCGGACGATGTCTTCATCAACTTGTCTTCTCCGGACTCTTCCTCCTCTAACATTGACTGAACACCATCTTCCTTACCGAGACTCCGTCAAACGATCACCGATGTACAGGCTAGGTGGATTTTTGTTTGGTTTATTCGTGTTCTAGGACGTTCAATTTATGGAGTAAGTTATGCCATATGATATCAACATAACATGGGGGGGTTTGGACTGCATGAACAATGTAACGTCCCAACCTGACTTACCATCGAACTGGTGGCCAGACTGGTGGTCACATGTCCTCAAGCGCGTCTCCTCGTATGCCAGAGGCTGCCGAATAGCTGTGAGGGTCTTAGGAGATTATAGTCGGGAGACGATACCCTCATATCATAGTAACACAGCAGTATTATCTGAGTCAATATCATTCAGTAGCGGAACCAGTAAGCAATTGAAAGACAGCAAGGAAAGACATAATAATACCCATTTTATAAAAGGTGACAAACGCCAGTTTACAATTCATGTATGTATAGATGATGATAAATTTCTGAATGTATTAAACAATTCAGTATGCTTTACAAAAAATACAAAAACAAAAGTCATCAGAGCCCAATGATGAATCTCCTGAGCATCCCAAGCTCCTGCTTGGTCCTTTGCTTTTAACTCCTCAGGTACAAACATCACAACATACAACCTAGGTCCTGCAAGCAAGATGGTCTACTCGGGTACCCTAGTGCAATGGCAGCCCGAGTAGGGTGTGAGATATAAATCTCAGTAGGCCGGCACCACTGGTGTCAAACCCAAACTAGACAGAGTATAAAAATTTAACAGTGAGCAGGTATGGAGAAAATAAGTAAGCATAAATACATAAGTAAATACACCCGTCCAGGTTCCCAAGGGACACCTGACAGTTATACCAGCTTCGGCTTGTTTTCGGTAAAGTAACATGATCATGTCACCACATATATATATATATAATCTATTTAGATTATATATGGCATGGGATAATAATTCCTCCCACCCATCAATAAAGAACATCGGGCACGAGGTAGAAGTACCTCCCGTCCCTATAGGTCTTCTGAAATGGGGTAAGAATGCATCCCTTACATCACTTTCATTCAATCGGCATGGGGTATTACTGCTTCCCATTGTTACATTCATAATACCGACATAGGGTATAACTGTCTCCCATTCAGACACGTAATCATCAACAGAAGTTAACTGGAAAGGGGTAAGAATTCCTCGCTTTCATACGCGTATTGAAATAGTGGGAATGAGGTAAAAATGCCCCTCATCCGTAAATAAACTGGCAAGGGGTAAGAATGCCTCCCTTCCACTCACGTATAGAGATCATATCTGGCGTGGGGAAGACATGCCTCCAACCCATACTCAAGATAAGTTGGCCTGGGGTATGCATGCCTCCCATCGATAATCATTCAAAGTAGATGGCATGGGGTATGAATTCCTCCCATCCATGATCATTCATAATCATATCACAATTACATTAGAATGAAAAAGGCAGTACATCTTATGTATTTCAAATAAACATTCCCCATTCACAATCAATCATATCGCTCATTTCTAAATAAGATCCCATAAGCACGTTCATCCCAAGTATACTTAAGGCAACTCCTCTTAAGTATCTATATCAAGTAATTAACATATTCAGTTTACTAACATAAGTCGTGCTCATTATGTTATCCCAAGGTGTGGTCGTACCACCCCAGTCCATTTATTCTAGTTTACCCATTTCATCTAAAAGGATATGTTTTTATAATTCTTTATCCCTTTGATACCATCTAGAGTAAACATATGAAATAGTATTAGGTCATCCCAATAAGGTTACCATCTTACTCAATTTTACTAACATGGAAAATTGACCCAAAAACACGTATCACAACCATGTCATTCTACTTGTCTCAACAAGGTTAGTTCACATTCAAAGCATCAAAGAAACACCACAATAATCCAACAGGCAAGCACAAAAAGTCTATCACTACTTTTTATCTTGAAGTCAATGCACCTCTGATTGAGGGGTTTTATTATTAAATCGTTAGTTTAGTGACCAACAAACCTCTTTTATCTTATTCATGTAATTCACACGATTTGCACAGCAGCATTTAACCGGAACTAAACTTTCAGAATTAAAATGCTAAGGTAGTGAAATATCAAATTCACATTCAATTTACTTAAATTAAAGGCATGGAGAGGAACCCTACCACATGGTGGATACATCCGTCCACTCCGACTCTTGGTGCTTTCTAACTAAGAGCCGTTGCTACTCCCCAACTGAGCATATGCACCTTCACACACATGCAAGGACACCTAGCCCCTATGCACACACCCCATATGGCAATGGGCATGCATGAGGATCCTTACATGCGTGATTATATGCATATTCCCCTCTCCACTCACCTGCGCATTCACTTTTTATATATATACATAGGCACACGTAGCCCCATACATGTACAAAAACTGCCATGGATGAATCCACAGGTAACGGGGGAACCCATATATATATAAATAGATACCTATGAATGCGTAAGAGAGTCGCCTAGACTCTGGCGACTCGAATCCATTCCAAAACCTTCAACGCTCAATCAAACAACCACGACGAACCTTAAGACACATAACGATATCAATTTAGGCAAGGAAAAACCTACCAGAAATAATAAACCCTTACCTCGGGTGTTGGCGACAAACCAAAACAAAGGTGAACCCACACCACGAGCTCAACGCACTGCCAACATCAAGCGAAGGGATCATAAACATCAAAAGCCCCAAATTCAATCAGTGCGAAATAAGGAGAAAGGTGAAATCCTCACCCCGAAACCAATCTGGCGATCTGAAACCACCCGAACTACTTCGCTTTCGGTGGCGGTTACCGGAACGCGCACCAAGGAGTCCCAACGGACCTTCCGCATAACCTAGAATCAAATGAAAACTGAAAAAACCCATCTCCTTAAACCGTAGGGCATTCAGACGATTCTCACCGGGCAACGAATAGGTTGAAACAAATCCAAGAAGAGAGAGGATGAGATAGAGGGGAGCTTACTGTGGAGATTCGATGAAGAAACGGTTGGAAATCGGAAGGAGGAGCTTGATCGAGAGGAGGCTGGGAGAGGGGAGTCATGCGGCTCATAGGGGAGAGGAGGGGAGTGCGTCACGTGGGTTCTTCCGAGTGGGGGTGAGGGAGATATTAGTTTCGGTTTTTAATTTATTTTAATTTATTTTATTTTAAATTTAATCAAAAACCAAAACACACCCAACCGCACGGTTTGACCCACACAGTTTTCCAAACCGTGTGCAAACTATTCGGAGTCTTCTGCCTCCAAGATATCTCTCTAACAGTCTAGGAGGATGGTTCGAAAAACCGTGCGCAGCCTGTGTCCAAGCCACTATCTCTTAAAAATAAGGCTGCACGGTTTAGGCTGCATGGTTCGCCAAACCCTGCGCCAACCGTGATCCCTCTGCAGCTCCTTATGAACAAGGTTCTGATGCTTCCGAAACCTCTTGGGCCACCCGAGAAACATAACGGGCCTTCTCCCACTCCCAAAACCAAAAAAAAAAAGCGTTACAACTCTCGAAATTCCGTTCCGAAGCTCGGTTTTAAAAATGATCCGTTTAGTAATCGAAAAAGTTCAAAATCCTTCGGGTTTTAGTCCGGTTCAAAACACAGGTCATTACAACCTTCCCTCCTTAGAACTTCTCGTCCCCGAGAAGCCATCGAGAACGACATACACTTTACCCAACCTACAAGGGTCATGAAGCTTTGTTCAAATGATCATGTTGTGTTCAAAAATGTCCAACACACCCTTAAGAATCCATTAAACCATAAGGCGCTTAAGCCACCAAAACATGAGCCAATGCTCGTTTCCCAAAAGAAACACCAAGATGGCTCTTCCCGAGCCCATCTACCAAGAGACATGAACACGTAGTTATATCACCAAGCATTCATCCACAGTTACTTCCCACCTTATATTTTTAACGTTAAGCAACCAACTCCAAATTACAGTTCAGACTTCTATTGGAATAAACTTTCAAAGCACGCCCCAAGCATTCCCACGACACTCCTAGAGTTATTTGTAACAGATAAAATGGTCAATTCCCTCATTGACTTCAAGGACCTAGTCCAGCTGGTTGTTCATATTAGGTACCAACCAACAAAAACCGCACTCGCCACTACCTGACGATGTTCCTTAAAATGGTTCTCTACCAACCATGTTCATTTACCAAGGAGGAAAAGAGTCAAGCCTCAACAACCGTCTATTATGAGGACTCCCGGCTTAGAATACTGTCGTATTTCGAGCAAAACCACAATGCCTCCTCCAAGGAACCTTACGTTTGTCAGAAACACGCTCACCGAAGCCTACACCCAACTTCTGAGGATGTTTCCAAGATCATACCATACAAGAATCCATGAATCTTGCATGCAATGCCAAAAGATAACCATCTGATCAATCCCAATGGCTTAAAAACATTTGCACGGATAAGACTGATGCTCTCTTAGTGCATCTAGATCGAGGAAAAGATAGGATACATGCTCGTCGCTAAGCAGAATAAACCAAGAGGATTGAAATAGATTCTAGCCAATCACACTAGACTACTAGAAGGAAGAAAAACCGAACCTCAACTGGTCGACTTCAAGGAAAGAAATCGGCTCACCTGCCGGCACATCCACACATTTTTAAACTCACATGCCTCAAGGAATTCAAACACGGACAACCCATTTCCAAAGGCACTCCAAGAAGCATCCATTCCACGTGAAAGGACACATTTACCAGATTTGACGTGGTATGCTCTCAACCTTAGGAGAGTCCTAGTCACCGAAGGGAAAAGAGATAACCTAGCCGACCACAAGCGCGCTAGTACACAAACACCGCAAATGATCGTGTGATGCTTCTCCGCCACAATCACATCACCAAGCAAATGATGAAGATCTAAAACAAGGAAACTAGCGTGTCAAAACACACAAGTCATTCGAAATACATCTTGAACATTAGGATGAAACAATTCTTTAACTTCGGGCCACTCTACTGAGGAGATGACCCAAATCCGCAATGAAAGGCATAACCCAAAGACCACCCATCCGACCAAGGGTGTCATTAGAAAAACAAGACTCCCAAAAGGGACAACGGCACCCAAACATCACCTCACATCAGAAAACTCACGGTACAATAAGGCATTAAAAAATTAAGGGTGCTACCAACAGCAGGCTAGCCCCTTACGAAGATCAAACATTGGCCCTAACATCGGGTCACGCAAAATAAGGTCGCTAGGCTCAAAAGATATTCATCAAGCCACCTCTAAAAAAACAATGCCTACGGAAACACCTACAGTCCCATTCCAAGGCTACTCGACAAGAATATCAAAACTACCCCTTACACTAAGATCACAACACACCACCACGGGTTCCATTACTAAGCCCTTAACATTTTATCTCATTTAAACTTTAACCATCCATAGTTTCAACTATACAACAAAGTAAACAAGCATGTTTCAAAAAAAACTTCCTTTAAAAAACATTCAAATTGTTAGACACCCCGTCTTTATCAACCAAATGAGCAAAACAAAACCATTAAACAAAAGGGAGTTCTACAAGGGTCTCATTATATCCATCTCGGTTTCTTCCAAAAAGCTACCCCAAAGCAGTTATTCAAATTCTTTTAAAATTTCAAACACCCTAGCCGGGTTATCTCATACAACACTCTCCAACTGACCTACTCGGGTCCAGTTGCACTTACACATTCACCAATTCAATTTAAATTAAAGACAAACAATTGTTACATTTAAAACCATTTCAAGACACCTCATGGTCATTTCATTTAACTTGGGATTTCATTTCCCAATTCATGAATCACCCATACACTTAATGGATTGAAAATTAACTCCCCTTTTTATCAAAACCAGATTCCAATTAAGAAGTTAACATGCTCACATACAACGACCCAAGTATATGTGTGGACATATACGAACCTATAAAGCACCCATACACATTATAAATTGGCATTTGGCTCCCCGTTTTAATCAAAACTAACTCACGTAGCATTTTAAAATGTTAACAGCCCTTTTCAAAAGTCCTCTTACATGGGTTACCTTTTCCCAGCTATAAGGAGCCCATACACCATACAACTGAAAACTGGCTCTCATCGTAATCGCAACCAATATATTTTAGCCCATGAATTTTTTTTTACACATTAAAACTTAACTAGCATGTTCTCATAAGTAGGAAACACAGCAACATGATATATCACAGAAACATGTTATAACCCATAAGCATGGCATATAATCACTTAATCATATTATACAAGCAATCTAGGATGCAACTACATGGAATGGCACATGCATGACATGTTAATTCCTATGTGCCAAATATGATGCATGGAACGCAGCTTTCTTGCCATATCAGGCCAATGGAGAAATTCAAGGAATTTCATAAACCATAAGCAGTAGAAAGTACAACAGTCACTCAAGGTGAGACCATATCAACTGTAATAGTGAACAATATGAAAAACATTTCCCAGCCCTGGCCAATTGGTCATTTCCCATACGTGGGGTGATCAGTCACAAGCATGGCTATTAGACAAGTGCTGACACTTTAATATTTTCCTATCTACCAACCCAAAAAAATAAGACAAAAGAAAAGAAACACACCCTGATACCACTTTGTAACGTCCCGGCCCGGCTTACCATGAAACCGGTGGCCAGACCGGTGGTCACATGGCCTCAAGCGCGTCTCCCTGTACATCAGAGGCTACCGGCTTGCAGCGAGGGTCTTAGGAGATTATAGTGGGGAGACTATGCCCTCATATCAGAGTAATGCATCGATATTATCAGAGAAAATATCATTCGGTAGCGGAAGCAGTAATAAATTGAAATACAGCAAGGAAAGATAGAATAATATCCAATTTATAAAAGGTGGAAAACGCTAGTTTACAATGCATGCATGTATAGATGATGATACATTTCTGAAATTAGTAAACAATATACCATACTTTACAAACAATACAAAAAGAAAAGACAGCGGAGCGCAAGGATGAATCTCGTGAGCATCCCAAGCTCCCGCTTGGTCCTTTGCTCCTAACTCGTCAGGTACAAACAGCACAACATACAACCTAGGTCCTACAAGCAAGAAGGTATATTCAGGAACCCCGGTGAAATTGCGGACCGTATAGGGTGTGAGATATAAATCTCAGTAGTCCGGCACCACCGGTGTCAAACCCAAACCAGACAGTGTATAATAATTAAACAGTGAGCAGGTATGGAGAAAATAAGTAAGCAGAAATACATAAGTAAATACACCCGTCCAGGTTCCCAAGGGACACCTGACGGTTATACCAGCTTCGGGTCGTTTCCATTAAAGTGACCTGATCATGTCACCACATACATACATATATATATATATAATGCATTTGGATTATATATGGAATGGGGTAAGAATGCCTCCCACCCATTAATAAAGAACAGAGGGCACGAGGTAGAAATACCTCCCATCTATATAGGTCAACTGGAAATGGGTAAGAATGCCTCCCTTCCATAACTTTCATTCAACTGGCATGGGTTATAATTGCTTCCCATCATTACATTCATAATACATACATGGGGTATAACTACCTCCCATTCAGACACGTAATCATCAGCAGAAGTTAACTGGAAAGGGGTAATAATGCCTCCCTTCCATACATGTATTGAAATAGTGGGCATGGGGTAATAATGACTCTCGTACCTAAATAAACTAGCAAGGGGTAAGAATTCATTCCTACCACTCACATATAGAGATCGTATCTAGCGTGGGGTAGACACGCCTTCCACCCATACTCACGATAAGCTGGCATGGGGTATAGATGCCTCCCATCCATAATCATTCAAATTATATAGAATGGGGTATGAATTCCTCCCATCCATGATCATTCATAATCATTATCACAATTACATTAGAATTCATAAGGTATTACATCATATACATTTCAAATAATCATTCCTCATTCACAATCAATCATATCGCTCATTTCTAAATAAGTGCCCATACGCACGTTCATCACAGGTATACTTAAGGAAAATCCTCTTAAGTATCTAAATCATGTAATTAACTTATTCAGTTTAATAACATAAATTGTGCTCGATACGTTATCTGATGGTGTGGTCGTACCACCCAATCCCATTTATTCTAGTTTACCCATTTCATCTAAATGATATGTTTTTATCATTCTTTAACCCTTTGATACCTTCTAGAGGAAACATATCAGATAGTCTTAGGTCATCCCACTAAGGTTACCATCTTACTCGATTTGCCTAACATGGAAAATTTACCCAAACACACGTATCACAGCCATGTCATTCTACTTGTCTCAACAAGGCAAGTTCACATTCAAAGCATCAAATAAACCCAACAACAATCCAGCAATAAAGCATAAAAAGTCTATCACTACTTTTTATCTTGAAGGCAGTGCACCTATGATTCAGGGGTTTTATTATTAAATTATTAGTTTTGTGACCAAGGCACCTCTTTTATCTTATTCCTGCAATTCAAATGATTTGCACAGTAGCATTTAACAAGAACTAAACATTAAGAATTAAAATGCTAACGTAGTGCAGTATCAAATTCACTTTAACATTACTTAAATTAAAGGAAAGGAGAGGGACCCTACCACAAAGTGGATCCATCTTTCCACTCTGTCTCTTGGTGCTTTCTAACTAAGAGTCGTTGCTGCTCCCCCACTGAGCAGATGCACCTTCACACATATGCAATGAAACCTATCCCATATGCACACACCCCGAAAGGCCATGGAAATGCGCAAGAGGATCCTTACATGCGTTCTTATATGCATATGCCCGTCTCCAATCACCTGCGAATGCAATTTTTATATATATACATAGGTACACCTATCCCCATACACGTACAAAAACTTACATGGATGAATACACGTGTAACAGGGGAACCCATATATATATAAATACATACCTATGCATGCGCAGGCGATTCTCCTAGACTCTGGCGACTCGAAACCACACCAAAACCTTCAACTCACTATCAAACAACCACAACAAACCTTAAGACACATAATGAGATCAATTTAGGCACGGAGAAACCAACTGGAAATAATAAACCCTTACCTCGGGTGTTGGCGAAAAACCAAAATGAAGGCGAACCCACACCGTGAGCTTAATGCACTGCAAACATCAAGCCGGGGGCTCATAAACATAAAAAGCCCTAAATTCAATCCGTGTGAAACAAGGAGAAAGGTGAAATTATCACCCCGAAACCAATCAGGCGATCCTAAACCACCCGAACCACTTCTCCTTCAGCGGAGGTTGCTAGAACACACACAATGGAGTCCCAACGGACCTTCCGCATAACCTATAATCAAAGGAAAACCGAAAAACGCATCACCCTAAACCCTAGGGCGTTCAGACGATTCTCACCAAGCAAGGAATAGGTCGAAACAAAGCCAAGAAGAGAGAGGTTGAGATAGAGGGGAGATTACTATGGATATTCGACAAATAAACAGTCGGAAATTAGAGGGAGGAGCTTGATCGGAGGAGGCCAATAGAGAGGCATCGCACGGCTCACAGGGTAGAGGAGGGGGGTGCGTCGCATGAATGCTACCAAGTGAGGTAGAGGGAGAGATTATTTTAGGTTTTAAATTTATTTTATTTTCGTTTATATTAAATTTAATCAAAACCCAAAACACACCCAACTGCATGGTTTAACCCGCACGGTTTGCCAAACCGTGCACAAACCGTGCGGAGTATTCTGCCTCCAAGAGATCTCTTGCACAAGCTAGACGCAGGGTTTTGGAAACCGTGCATAGTCCTTGCGCAAGCCACAATCTCTTAAAAATAAGTTCGCACGGTTTAGGCCTCACATTTATCCAAACTGTGCGCCAACCGTATGCCCTCTGCAGCTCCTTAAGAACAGGGTCTCGCGCTTCTGAAACCTCTCGGGCGACCCGAGAAACATAACGGGCCTTTGCACACACCCAAAACCAAAACAAAAAAGTTTTTTAATTATCATAATTTCGTTCCGAAGCTCAGTTTTAAAAATGACCCGTTCCGTAATCGAAAAATTTCGAAATCCTTTGGGTTATAGTCCGGTTCAAAATGCAGGTCATTACAAACACGGTCGACCCTTCCCCTTTGTTCTCGTTCAATGAAGACAACATGACAAATAGGTTACGGTGATGAATACGGTGAACAAAGGCCGCGATACCCATGAACTCCGTGAACCGCGACGTTGGGTGCGCTACCCGCGCCCTCGCGTGCTGCCCCGGTGCGCTGCCTACGCTGCTTGCCCACGTGCCCTGCCGGTGGCCGCCGCCCTGCCCGGTGCCCCTACACCCTCCCAGAGGCCTGCGCGGCACCCCATTCTCTGACGGCGGCCTCCCGGCCCCTGCCGGCGGCTTGCCCGGCACCCCGACACCCTGCTCGGTTCCCCTGTGGCCCCCTGCCGTGGTCTGCCCAGCATTCTGCATGTGCCCAAGCGTGCGGCCCGATACACATGCGGCCTGCCTGTGCCCCACACGACCTGACGTTGGCCTCATGGCGGCCGACCTCTAAATGCATGCCCCTCAAGGCGCTGGCTGAACTGGTCCTGGCCTTCGGGCCGAACCGCCTGCATGGCGGCATCCGGGCCAAACCGCCCTTGTAGTCCGCTGGGTTGGGCCCAGGGAACCGGGCCAACTTTATTGGGTTGAACCGCCCTTGAAGTCCGCTGGGCTGGGCCTAGTGGACCGGGCCTTGCTTAGTAGGATGACCCACCCAATAGGTTGGGTCAGACCCATCGGGTCTCTCCGGGTTGACCCATACCGGGTCGACCCAGATGAGGTCGACCCAGACTGGGTTGGGCTGAGTCAGTCCGACCAGGTCGGACTGGACCCAGGCCACCTAAGGACCCATTACTTCTTTGGCCATATCATTGGCACCATATGTCCGTTTGATGAACCGTCACCGACATTGGTAATCTCTATGAGAGATGGCCCCTTTGAGAATACCCCACTAGAGTACAAGGTATTTTTGTGATATGGTCGGGTTGGTTCGTACAAGATTCTAACTAGGCCCCTGGGACTAAAAGACTAATAACTAACAGACCGAGCGTCTGAAGGATGTGCCTTCTGTTGCTTTGAGATACCATTGACAAGATGAACCTTTGAGATACTTCTATGTGAGACTTTGTGATATTTGTATTTGTCGCTTGTAGCTTGTGGAGTGGACCCTCCCGAGGATGAGGGAGCATAGTGCGGAGACCTAGTAGCTGACAGACACAATGACTACTTGACTGATTCGACTTAGAGTGATTTGACTAGACCATTGGGGAGCGCCTTTTAGTTGGAGGTAGACCCATGGTAGAGGAGTTCCTGGTAGTTGGTGGCAGACCCACGTTACTCAACAGGAGGAGAACCTCTACAATCTATTAGGGGGTGTGCCTGGTAGTTGGCGGCAGACCCACAGTGGAGGAGCGCTTGGAAGTTGGCAGCAGACTGCAGTACTCGACAGGAGGAGTATATCAGCAGTCCAAGGTTAGTGAGAAGCCCCTTAGTATCACGACAAGCCCACTGTTCTCGATAGAGGATGAGTTCTCCAATAGTCGTGGTTTCGATAATGAAAATCCTGGTTTGAACTGAGTTAATGACTTTTTTGTTTCCTCATGATTGATATGGGTAACTCGATAACTTAGGTATATGTATGGGCATATACCTAAGAATGGGTTTTCCGTTGAATCCTTTACGTTTTGGTTTATCCTTTCTGGATATTGTGATACCTTGAGAGTCTCGGGGTCCCAACTGAGTATCATTATACTCACCCCTACATGGGTTATGCTCGCACCTCATTGTGTTGGATGCAGACGACAGACAGCGCCGACGGTGGCCGAGAGTGCCAGGACTGGATGGTACCCGGAGGTGGACCTTATGACGAGTCGGTACACAGTGGAGTCTAACAGACGTGGAGAGTTGAGGTGGCCATCTACACCTACCCTTCAGGTAGGAACCCCAGAGGACGATCCAGGAGCTGCTCTTTAATTTCCAGTTGTTTGTCTCTTTTTTAGTTGTACTTGTTTCTAGTTGTACCTGAACTCTACTTTTAGGCTTGTATTTCCATCCCCTTTTTCATTCCAGAACTTATTCTATATATAGTATTGCTTAGTGTTTTTCTTCCATTTGTGTACTGTGATTGTGTGTGTTTACTTTGTATAATGGCAATGCCTTCTTAGCTTAGGTATTTACGCCTTTGGTGCTAGTTTCCAGCCCCTGGCCTATGGAAGGCGGGCTTGTGGTAGTCATGATATGGGCCCTGGGGGACGGGTCGTGAAAAATTGGTGTCAGAGGGATCGTTTCTACCGTAGAACATAGGACTCTGATATTTCTTTTCTGTGAAGTAATAGTCTTAAGGGTACCAAGTGTTTTTTTCATTTCAGGGAGTCCAGTGTTGGTGCGGTGGCCGACGTATCCGTACACCAGGACCCTGACTACTGATTTCCGACTTAGTGCATGAAAACACTGATTTCATGTGTGTTTTCAAAAGTTTTTCTTTAATTCAATTGAACTATTTAAGCTCTCTAGGTATAATCGTTTGACTATGTCACATCTGTTTCTTTCAGAATTCCTCCCCGTGAATGACCTGTTAGAGACCTGAGAGTTTTACGCACAGACAGCCCACCGAGTGACGAGGCCCTAGTGCAGGGCCCCTTTCCAGCAGTGGCACCAGTAGTACCACCACTTGTTGGGACACTGATGCCACCAGCCCCAGCAGAAGACGATGCACGCCACTTGAGCGCGTTTCATGTGTTCCATCTCCAGAGGCCACACAGGTTCCAGAGAGACACAGACCCACAGGCGGCTGAGGATTGGCTAGAGTCTGTGGTGAAATTCTTCAGTCTCGTAGGGACACCAGCAGACTTCATGGTGATCCTTGCTGCTATCCTCCTTCAGGAAGCATCCGGAAGATAGTGGAGCCTGATGCTCCAGGTCCACGACAAGGTGACACTTCTATGGGCAGACTTTGAGAGCCTGTTCCGGGCAGAGTTTGTTCCAGTGGCTCTACAAGCGGTGCAGATATAAGAGCTACTTCATCTGCAGCAGGGCATCATGATAGTAGCGTAGTACATATAGATGTTCACTTACCTCTCGTGCTTCTCTACGGATATGGTACGATACCCATTCTTCCAAGCTCGAACCTTTGAGCAGGGGCTCGAGTGCGAGATCAGAGCCTCGATGATCTCCATCAGCATTACGACACAAGCTGGAGTGTTAGAGAGAGCCCTTCTTGTAGAGAGTTTCCTTATTGAGCAGTCACTAGCAGCAAGACCTAATAGTAGTCACCATATAGCAGAGTCTTCTACAGTTTGTAGTAGACATATGACGTAGAGGTCCAAGAGGACCATACCTACAGGTGGACGACCGCACGACTCAGGATCGGTTGTGCAAGGCACTCGGAGTGGAGACAGATCTAGACATGCCAAGAGTGGATAGTTTTACTCATGCGGTGGGCTTGGTCACATGGATCGTGACTGTCCGACCCACCACTCTGACGATCAGAAGTCAGTTGCGAGACCTCCGAGGTATAGGCAGAGGTTCGATCATGGCGGTCCGCAGGGATCAGGAGGACGTGGCAGAGGAGTTGGTCGAGCAGCTAGCAACGGTCAACATTACGAGGTGCTACCTCCACCACCACCAGGAGGACCCCCCCCCCCCCCCTGACCGTAGGGAGCTGGAAGACAGGGGAGAGCTCAGCTTCAGGCAGCTGAGGCGTACGACCATGGCACTCCAAGGATGATTTTAGGTACGATATGTGTATATTCCACCTTAGATATAGTTCTTATAGACACAGGTTCCATTCACTCTTTCATATCCACTTCCCTCGTTCGGAGCTCGAAGATTCCGATGGAGTCGTTGGCTCGAACCTTACAGTTAGAGACTTCTACTGGAGAAAACTCGATGATTACGCATTAGTTCCGATAGTGTGAGGTTACTCTAGGAGGCGAGAGCTTCCGCTGGGATCTCCTCATAGCTGTGTTTAGGCCTTACGACGTCATCTTGGGTATGGACTGGTTATCTATAGTCCATGCTCATATTGACTGTATTAGGCGCAAAGTGATGTGTGTCTACATGGATGGGACCAGGTTCACCTTTACCGGTGAGAATGGAACCTTTTCAGTGTAGGATGGACTTACTCAGAGGAGGGTGCAATCGATCAGTCACTGGTTGGCTTGCCTCACCCTCAGAGCAGTTGATGTAGAGAGTCCAACTTATCCTGTAGCGGTGGACCAGTACGCAGATGTTTTCCATGACGATGTTCCAGGAGTACCTCCACGTAGAGAGGTAGACTTCTACATTGTCCTGTACCCCGGGACGACACCAATATCTACACCAGCATATCAGATGTCTCCCACTGAGCTTCGCGAGATGAGGGTATATCTGGGGGAATTATAGGGGAAGGGATTCATCCAGCCCAGTGTTTCTCCCTGGGTAGCCCCAATTCTATTCGCCAAGAAGGTGGATAAGATCTTGAGGATCTGCTTTGACTGCCATTTCTTGAACCAGGTGACCGTGAATAACAAGTACCCACTTCCGAGGATTGACGACTTCTTTGATCAGCTCAAGGGAGCACGGTGGTTCTGGAAGATAGACCTTAGATCAGGCTATCACCAAGTCAGAGTTCGAGATGATGATGTGCAGAAGAAGACCTTCAGATGTCGATATGTCCACTACGAGTTCTTTGTTATGCCCTTCGGCGTAACCAATGCTCCAACAGTGTTCATGATCCTCACGAACAGGATCTTGCAGCCTTACCTCGATCGCTTTGTCATAGTTTTCATCGACGACATTCTGATATACTCGACTACTGAGGAGGAGCATACCTACCATTTGCAGGTAGTACTGGATACACTCCAGGAACACCAGCTTTATGGTAATCTCTTGAAATTCCATTTTCGGATTCAAGAGGTTCACTTCATGGGACACATCATCTCGGATGCTGGAGTTGCAGTAGATCCAGTGAAGATTGAGGCGTTACTTGCTTGGGAGCCACCCAGAAGTGTAACAGAGGTAAAGAGTTTCCTAGGCTTGGCTGGATACTATTAGAGATTCGATCCAGACTTCTCCAGAGTTGCAGCACCACTATCAGCCTTGATGAAGAAGGGGAAACCCTTCGTGTGGTCGGAAAGATGCCACCAAAGCTTTCAGGATTAGAGGCATATGCTGACTAGTGCCCCTATTTTGAGGCTTATAGAGGAAGGCATAGGGTACATTGTCTACTGAGACTCATCAGGGACTGGACTCGGGTGTGTCCTGATGCAGGAGCGAGCTGTGATCACATATGGTTCTCAGTAGCTGAGACATCATGAGCAGAACTACGCTACCCATGACCTGGAGTTAGAAATAGTGTTCTTCGCCTTGAAGATGTAGCAGAACTATCTGATCAGCAAACATTTTACTATGTACTCTGATCACAAGAGTCTCAGGTATATCTTCTCTCAGAAGGACCTGAACCTGAGACAGCGACGATGGCTTGAGTTCCTCCAGTACTATGACATTGAGATAATCTATACTCCTAGGAAGGGGAATGTTGTTGCGGATGTGCTCAGCATGAGGACTTGAATTCAGCTACTAGGAGAGGCGATAGAGCAGTTGGCTGCCTTACAGATATCCTTTGTGGCTAGGGATGGAAGATGATATCTCCAGTCTCTTACAGTCACTTTTCTACTTCATCAGTGAGTCAGGGAGGCGCAGAATGAGGATGATGACTGTGACACACGACATGCTCAGATATCCACAAGGCAGGAACCTTATGGATTTTCTGACGGTGGAGAGCATGTCATTCTCTTCAAAGGGCGTACCATGGTACCAGTTTCACTTCAAGAGGAGGTGTTGAGGGAGTTCCACACTTCCCCTTTAGTGTTATATCCAATAGTAGTGAAGATGTACCAAGACCATAGATGACAACACTGGTGGCCAGGTATGAAGAAGGCGATATCAGAGTTTGTCTCATGGTGCCTCACATCTCAGCAAATGAAGGCAAAGCACCAGGTACCAGAAGGATTGGAAAAAACCTTAGAGGTCCCAAAGTGGAAGTGGGATGGTATATCCATGGACTTCGTGGTGCGTCTTCCACATACATCCATGAGTCAAGACTTATTATGGGTGATCGTTGAACGACTCACCAAGTCAGCCAACATCCCACTGATCACAGATCAGGGTTAAATAGAGAGCATGAGATGCCTCTATGTGTAGGAGATTGTGCGTTTACATGGAGTAACTTTTTCTATTGTCTCGGAATGTGATGCGTGGTTTTCCTCCTGGTTATGGAAGGGGATTCAGGAAGCTTTCAGGACACAACTTCTTTTGAGCACCGCCTTCCATCCTCAAATAGATGGTCAAACTGAGAGGACCATTCGGACCCTTGAGGACATGATCTGTGCATCTGTCCTCGACTTCAGTCACATCTCATAGCATAACTTTCCTTTGGTGGACTTTTCCTATAACAACAGTTATCACTCCACCATAGGTATGGCACCTTTTGAGTCCTTGTATGGGAGACCTTGCCAATCACCGCTATGCTGGACAGACCCAGGGGAGTCAGCACTAGTGGGACCAGAGATGGTATGGGCTACCACGGAGAAGTTGTAGATCATCCCGGAGTGGATGAAGACTTTACAGAGCAGGCAGAAGTCGTATGCTGACAGGAGACGGAGACCTCTGTAGTTCGAGGATGGAGACCACAAATTTCTATGGTTCTCACCTCGATGAGGTCTATAGAGATTCGGTCGAGGAGGCAAGTTATCTCTGTGGTTCATAAGACCTTTCCAGGTCCTCAGCAATGTAGGCGAGGCGGCTTACCGCTTAGCTCATCCACCTCAGTTTCATCGGGTGCACGACGTCTTCCATGTATCCCAGCTGAGGAGGTATGTGCAAGACCCATCCCACATCATCGACCATGAGGAGTTGTACATCGATGACGGGGCGACATTCATGGGGGTTTCAGTGGAGATTGAGGATCGACAGAAGCGGGTCCTACATGGACGGTCGATACCTCGGGTGCGCGTTCGCTGGCAGCACAGGAACCTCCAGGAGAGAACATGGGAGTGGGAGGCTCAGATGTGTGCTCAGTACCCCCATTTGTTCCTTTAGTGTGAGTTGTAGCTTACGGGAACGTGAATCCCTAAGGTGGGGAGAATTTAAAGACCCTAAATTTCTATGGAAATTTTTTTCTTGAATACATGGGAATTCTACAAGTCTGCAGTTTCTGACGGCGCTTGATTCCGAGTCCCAGTGTTCCAGGAATCAATTTATGAAATTTTGTTCAGGTACGTTCAGTAAACTTACGTACGAGATTTTATAACTTTTGAATCGGTGCTCGGAATTAAAATCGTAGGGCACTGTTGAACTCACAACGTTAGTGATTGCTTATTGAGACCTTCACCGCAGTTGCGTTATTACAAGATTGGAAGATAGTTTTAGGGGGTTTTTAATTAAATTGAATAAAATAAAGTATTAACTTTATTTTATTTGGGTGGTTGAAACCTCCAAGGAAAGGTTGGAGGTGGGGGCCACCACACCCTAACCTCCCACGAGAGGTTACGGTGGAGGGTCCCACCTGAGTATAACCTCCCTTGGGAGGATATTATTAGGTGGGTCCCACATAAGATACAAACCCCTTAAACCCCCAAACTTCCCTTGAGTTAATGAAGCCCACCCTCTCTTCATTAATTTGTTACTCTCCATTTTCCCTTTTAATTTTGTGACAACTCTCCCAATTAATTGGGGAGCCTCTCCACCTTCCCCCAATTAATTTAATGTGATAATCCATTTAATTTATTATGTCCTCTATGAATCCATTTGAATTTTTTCCAACAATTAAAAATAATAGTTAGTCTATTATTTTTGGTTGGCTACTTTATTTTTGATGGAGCCTTGGGAGGATTTGGAGAACTTCACCCTCTCCAGTGAAGAATGTGAAGAACGTCGTATTCTTCCTTCTTTTACCAAGGAAAGAAAGGGAAGCGACGCCCACAAAGAATACGGACAACATCATCTTCAACTCATCTACTCCGGAATCTTCTTCCTCCGACATTGATGGAACGACGTTCGCCTTACCGTGACTCTGTCAAACGATCACCGATTTACAAGGTAGGGGGATTTGTGTTTGTTTTATTTCTGTTCTCCAACAATCAATTTATGGAGTAAGTTATTACATAGGATATCAACATAATATGGGGGGGGGGGTCGGACCGTATAAACATGGCTGACCCTTCCCCTTTGTTTGTTCTCGTTTGATGACGACAGCATGGAAAATAGGTGACAATGATGAAGACGACGAACAAAGGACATGCTACCCATGGCCTCCGCGAACAACGTCGCCGCTGCAATGCCCAGCGCGAGACCTGTGCCGCCTACCCGGCGCCCCCGTGCTCTACTAGTGGCCTACCCGGTGCCCCCACACCCTGTCAACGGCCACCCCGGCGCCCCCGCGCCCTGCCAGCGGCCTGCCCGGCCCCTTCCGATGGCCTGCCCGAACCCCCAGCGCCCTGCCCGGTGCCCCCGTGGCCCCCTGCCGCAGTCTGCCCGGCACCCCGACGCGCTGCCCGCACCCCGACACGCTGCCCGACACCCCAACGCCCTTCCCAGTGCACCCATGGCCTGCCCGCGCCCTGCGCGGGCTGCCGCTGTCCTTCCGGTGGATGACCTCCTGAGCCGCGCCCCTCGCGACGCTGGCCGAACTAGCCCCAGCCTTCGGGCAGAGTGTCCTGCATGGCGGCATCTGGGCCGAACTACCCTCATAGTCCACTGGGCTGGGCCCAGCGGATCGGGCATAACATAGCGGGCCGAACCACCCTCGTAGTCTGCTAGGCCGGGCCCAGCAGACCGGGCCTAGATTAGCAGGCAGACCTGCCCAACAGGCTGGGTCAGACCCATTGGGTCTGTCCGGGTTGACACAGACCGGGTCGACCCAGACTGGGTTGGGTGGAGTCAGTCTGACAGGGTCGGACTGGACCCGGGCCCACTAAGGTCTTGTTACTTCTTTGGCCATAACTTTGGCATCGAACGTCCATTTGACGAACAGTCAGTAGCGCTGGAATTTCTATGATAGATGGTCCCTTTGTGAATTCCCCACTGGAGTTTGGGGTATAGTTGAGATACGGTCGGGTTAGTTCGTACACGAATCCAACCGGGCCCCCGGGACTAAAAGGCTAATAACTAACAGACTGGGCATCTGAATGACGCGATTTCTATTGCATTGAGATACCATTGATGAGACGGACCTTTGAGATACTTCTATGTGAGACTTCGCAACAGTTGGAGTTTTTCCTTTTAGCTCGTGGAGCATACCCTCCCAGTGTCGAGCAACCAGAGTGCGGAGACCTAGTAGCCGACAGACCTGATGACTGCTTGACCGATTGGACTTGGTGTGATTCGACTAGCCCAGTGGGGAGTTCCTGGTAGTTGGAGGCAATCCCAGGGCGGAGGAGCACCTTGTAGTTGGCGGCAGACCCATGATACTCGACAGGAGGAGTACCTCTGCATGCTATAAAGGGTGATCACCTAGTAGTTGGTGTCAGACCCACAGTGAAAGAGCGCCTGGTAGTTGGCAGCAGACTGCGGTACTTGATAGGAGGAGTACCTCAGCAGTCCAAGGTTAGTGAGTAGCTCCTTAGTGTTGCAACATTCCCACAGTTCTCGACAGAGGATGAGTTCTCCAACAGCCATGGTTTCGATAATGAAAATACTGGTTTGAACTGAGTCAATGACTTTTGGGTTTCTTCATGATTGAAATGGGTTACTAGATAACTTAGGTATATGTATGGGAATATAGCTAGGTATGGGTTATCCATTGAATCCTTTACATTGCGGTTTATCCTTGTTGGATATTGTGAGACCTTGAGGGTCTTAGGGTCCCTACTGAGTATCGTTATACTCACCCTTGCACGGGCTATTCCTGCACCTCATTGTGTTGGATACAGACGACAGCCAACGCTGATGGTGGCTGAGAACGCCAGGACTGGACGGTACACTGAGGTGGACCTTACGACGAGTCGGTACACAGAGGAGTCTGACGGACGTGGAGAGATATGGTGGCCATATGTACCTACCCTTTAGGTAGGAACCCCAGAGGACTATCCTGGAGTTTCTCCTTACATTTTATCTATTTGTGTCTTTTTCAATTGTACTGGTTTCCAATTGTGCCTGTACTCTACTATTGGGCTTGTATTTCCAGCCCCTTTTTCTTTCCATCACTTCTTCTCTATAGAGTATTGCTTAGTATTTTGCTTCCATTTTTGTACTCTGATTTTGTGTGTTTATTTTGTATAAAGGCAATGCCTTTCCGGGTTAGAGATTTACGCCATTGGTGCTAGTCTCCAGCCCCTGGCCTATGGAAGGCTGGCTTGGGGTAGTCACGATACAGGCCCTGGGGGACGGGTCATGACAATATTAATTTAATATTTTGGGAAATTCTAAAAGTGCCCCCCCCCCACTCTTATAAAATAGAATATCTTATTCCCTTTCTTCATGCATCAAAAGCCTATTTCTTCAGACAAGATCTTCCCAAATACCTTCATACAACCATCCCAATTTACAATAGGAATTATTTTTGGTAGAATACCAATATTATAGATCTTATGGAGAAAAGAAAAAGAGTGTTTCTAAAGAATACATATATCATTTAAAAGGATGATATTGTTTTATTTCAACGCCCAGTTCCATAAATATTCTTCAACAATGACTATATAATAATAGAAGTATATCCAATATACTAGGATGTTATTATGTTAATATAATAAGCTATATCCGTCTCTAACATCCATAAAATTGGAAAGGAATAAATTGTTCATGTGTATATTGGTCTACTGCCACACGAACTGATATAATTCATTTACCGTCAGAGTCTTTGAAGAAAAAATATTATAATGGAAATAATTTTTATATGTTATAATTATGAAATATATACAATTAATTACATATAATATATCATTTACTTTCCCTCATTCCATTCACTGAAAATTTATATCGTCATTTGTGCATAAGTGTGGACTACCACCTTTGTGAAGTGATGTGATTCTTTTTTCATCCCCACATAGAATAAATGATATATATGAGTATGTTTAAAGATTTAATAGGATAATTATGATATTATGAAAATTATTTAAACATAAAATGATACATTCCTTATTTCTATAATGATCATTGAAAAATGATAACATTACTTGGGAATACGTATGTACTGATGTCTCCATGATTGTAATGTAGTGTATTTTTCAAAACCAATTATTAATATTTTTTCAAAAAATATCATTTATGTATAAAATTGGTATTTTTTTATTATCATTCTTTATATGATGTAATAAATACCTATTTGACTGTAGTCGACTTTTTGTATCCATTTTCGACTTATGAACTGAATGTAGTCCAAATATCCAATATGAATTTAATTAATTAAACAATTAAATATAGAATGTTTAAGGATAAAATAAAATTAATAATAAATATAAAAATGGTTCATTTACAGGTTATTAATAATACAATGTTTATTATTGAGAAATATAAATAATGTACATGATGAGTGATACTCAAATTAAGGAATTTTCTTTTAAAACTAATTTTTTAAAACCCCTATTTAAACTTGTTTTAAAAAGTCAAAATCAATACATTTTTTAAAATATAGGGCCTGAAATAATTCCCATCCATTATGACCCGTCAATTATTTTAATATTTCTCTATAATATTAAAAGTATATTTTTATATAAAATGGATTTTTTATTATGTGTATTTTTTAGATATTAGTAAATTAATTTTTAACATTCTTTAAAAGGGTTCAAAATGAATATTTCCTTTGAATGTTTGAATTTCATTAAAAAAATAAATTTTATACATTAATTTTTATGGTGAATGATACCTTTTCCACCACTATAAATGTCATTTTACTTTAGTCTTGCAATTCAATATTTTACATTTTTGCAATGAAAAATCATCATTCCCTTTTTACAGGTATTATGGAATAAAAATGGGTTTTAAAATGAAAGGATGTTATTATATAAAAAAGATATTTGAAAACAGTTTTAATAGAGCCCTTCAAGAGTTTTTTTCAATATATGGTCCTAGGAAATTTTTTATATAATGGGTTGATCTACATTATTGTTATGGGTGAGCCCATTATAGCTTATATGATGGGTGTTCCTAGATAGTATCAGATGAGTCCAAAATAGTTTATATGATGGGTGTACCCAAATAGTGATCCAATACATTGGGAAATGATTATTTACTCTAAAAATAATATTGAAGGTCATTCCTATAGTTAATCAAAATATAAGTATTTTTAAGGGATCTATGGTGATGATGTCCCAAGACACCTACATGATGTTTCTAGGAATTTTAATATGTTTTACTTGAAATAATTTGATTTAAAAATGCAAGGCAATGAAATTTTTATGGAAAAATTTGATTTCCATTTTTTGGTAGAAATGTATGTTTTTATGATATATATTTTCCTGGGTTTTCATCATTTTCACTTGACTAAAGGTCTTATTCTCTTATATCCCTTACTCAAATTTTTATGTTGATCCCATGTTTTTAAAATATTTTTCACTGTGATTTAAGGATTAGTAGGGGAAAGAATGAGGTAAAGATCAAATTTGTTAGACATTTTCATGAAAGGAAAACATGTATCTTTTTTAAATTTATTTTTGGTGAGAAAAATCAATACTGAATTAAAGTTTACACTTTTTAATTTATGTGTTTGTCTTGTAATAATTATGACCTAATTCTATAAAACACTAAACATAAAAATGATCTTTGGAAATGTTAGAAAGTTAATTCTAGTTTAGTGATACTAGATTATTTCATGGATAAGGTCATGTAACTATAGATAAAGAGGAATATGTGTTGTTCATATTGGTTTTTTAGGAAGAAGAACATAGATTGGCTGAGTTTTCCCTCAAGTTCACCTTCAAGTACAGGTGTTTGATATTTCAGGATGGAAAATTTTGTAGACTATATAATCGGAATCCTTATGTCATATATTAAGGAACAAATTACAGATATCATAAATTAAAATATCCCTGATAATTCTATGTGGTAGATTGTAGAATATTTTTTGAAATAAGAAGATCTGGTTAAAATTGTATTTATGAGGAATAATTCCAAGATAGAATTTGTAATGACCCTACCACTTTAAAATCCATGTATTTATGCATACATGATGATTTAATATTGATGAAATAAAGGTAAAATAAGAATTAATAGGTTGTGTAATTATCATATATTTAAATTAAATTATAAATAATTATATAAGTGTGTTTTTAAGAAAATTATTATGATGATCAAATCCATGAATTATGGTAATTTGAATTTTACAGTATGTAAATGTTATAAAGAACTGAAATGTTACAAATAAAATCCTTATTTTGTATTTATTTAAATGTATACTCATTAAATATGATTATATAAAACACATGCACTTCTATTATTTTATTATATCCTATTATATTTTGAGTATCATTATGGATCCTTACTGTAAATAATATAGTTGTTGAAAACTGACCACATGATTTGTATAAATATAGGGATATAACAAATATAATTGACACCATCAAAGTAAGTTATGGCGTAAACCAATAGGATCATATCCGATAAATCACATTTATTAGATCTTAATATGGAGATTACATTTTTGGGATTTTACCCTGACTGATCTGATGATGTAATCCAACTACTTTATCATGAACGAAACAGTTTACGCAACAAGTTTAAGATCATTGAGATCATGAACCAAACCATGTTTGGAGAAACTTCCCATGGATGTCCTTCCATCACAAACCTAACTCTTAGGTAATTTTATGGTGTCTAAAAGAGATATGTATAAATACCCTATAGATATTAATATGTACTTTGGTATAGAATATGGAATATATTTTGATCCTATTATTGATACTTTGTAAATGAGATTTATTTTGATACAATGAAGCACAAATTATTATTTTTGTTAATATTAAAATTCAACTAATGAATATATGAATTAATTAATTTTTTAAATAAATAATATTTTTATATTATTAAATAATTCATAAAATATAAAAATAATTATATATTTTTATGACATCATGTGTAATTTTTATAAGGGTTTGAAAATTGTTATTGTCAAAAAAACTAAAATTTCATAAAAAAGTACATTTTATTTGAAAACTAAAAATTAAAATATTTAGAAAATTATTCATATAAAATTACTATTATTTTTGGAATTAGAACATTGAAATTATCAGATTGTGAATTTTTTATAATTTTCCGAGATAGTCGAATTTTTGGGTAAAAATTAAATATCGTATAGATATACTTTGTGTTTTATGGCGACATAATTACCTTAAAGTGATGTAATAATTACTATAATTGAGATAAAGGAGAAAATATATATTTTGAATTTATAATAATGTGACTTATGGTTGAATTTATTTTTTAAAATCCATTATGTATCCTCCAAAACATTTAATATATTTTAATGTTTAAAAATCCTTTCCTTAAGAGTATAACCCGACTAAACATAAAAAAATGAATTATTTTAGTAATTTAAAATCTTTTACCTAGAAAATATTAATAAACACTCCATTTTGGAAGAATCCATATGAAAAATACATTTTTTAATTTCTGGTTTTGGATATTTTATTATGTGGAGTCCGAAACCTAAATAATAAAGAAATCCCCCCATTTTTCTATATAAACAAATAGGTATTAAATTTATCTTCACTTAAACTCCTTCAATAATGAAAATATTATTCCATACACTATCTAGAGTCTTCCAAAGGTACCCTCAATCTTTTAAGAATCACTTAACATGCTTTTGAAATAACACACTCAAGTAAGGGATCCTCAGGTTCCTCTCTATCAATCAATTCAAGAACCTTATTTGGAATTTGTCTTATTAATTACAATCATTTTATTTAATTAATTTATAATAATACCCTTATATTAAATTTATGTTATTTAAATGATTTATCAAGTATTCTATCTCATCTTTAACTTCTCCTAAGATGTTACTATTCCGATATTCCGTAATGGATTTCTCTCTTCCCATTTCAATTCACGAAATCATTTTATGTCATGTATATTAAAATATATTTATTTTTTTGGGATGATTTCTCCCATATTCCTCTTACTATAAATTTAATGTAAAAATTATTATATTTCCTTTTTCACTCTCATTAATCCTCCCATGATCCTTTATGTACACCTTTTCTCATGACAAATTTTTGTAAGGGTCTTTTCCTTTCTCCTCTTTATTCAAGAACCTTCCTTACCTTACATATTTTATATTCATTTAATTATGATGATATATGTTATTTGGTATCCCCATTAATTTTTAATCAATTTCCAATTTAGAATATTCCCCTTTCTCTCTCATTAATCACTTTTATGAATTTTTAATCAACACAGTTATGGTGCATAAATATCATTGTGATTATCCAAGCCAAAAAATTTGTGTAGTGGATACCATACCCATTTTTTCTACAAAAGGAATTCTAATTTATGCACACATACTTATTTATTGGGGTATTAAATGCATTTATTCCACATTATTTGATCATTGAATAAATTATATTGATGAATGATTATCTGTATAATGATCTATGTGGCACACATAAACATGAGAATGAAGTAAAAATGATGGGTGTGCCTAGATAGTGCTCCAATGCATTTTGTATTATTTAGAATCAAGATACATCATGTTGGCATAGTGAGTGAACCTTATTCTATGATAGGAAATTTTCCACCATGATGTCTTAGTGAGTATATCCTTGACCTATGATTATGATTCCGTGATTTAAGTTGTTTCAACATTTCCCTTATTATGATTATCATTAAATATCAAGCCTTATTATTCATGTCCATTCTCCCCCATTGATATTCATATTGCCAAAAATGTAGCACTAATTCCATGTTTATTCCCTTATTGGGGTATATATTTCAACATGTTCTTATGTATATCCTCAAGTTATTCCCTGTAGTATTAAGTTTGAAAGAGTATTTTGAGCATGTTAAAGAAGTTTTTAATAATGATGTTGTATTCCCTATTTTATATTGTTATGTATGGTAACTAATTCCAAAATACAGAATAAATCTAGATCATTTGGGTTTTATTACTTTTATTATTGTGTAATAAATCATGTATTAATGTGAAATAAATATCTATGTTGTTATATATGGTATTAGAGGAAAAGTTTTTTGTTTTTGGGGTTACTATTAGAAAACTCTTGATAAATCCTTAGGGATAAGACTATGGGTAATAAACAAATATCATTATTATTATTATTATTATATTGAATGTTTTTTATCTAGAAAACATCCATATCTGGATATTATAAGTGGACATGGTTCTAATATATATGTACCTAAGTGTAACAACTCTAACATGGTGTTCTAAGCCTGAATCTAGGTAACGTAGTACACAACAACGTGCCTTACTGCGCACCTAGTTTGACACTCCCAAAGGATGTGATTTCGAATAATAATAATCACATTATGAATCATTATTAAGGGAAGAAAAAAATTCCCATAATAATTAATGTTATGAAATAGATAATGGATTTCACTGTTTGAATCCTATAGATTAATATGTTATGGAAGTAAATTTCATTTCTATATTGTCCCTTTAATGTCATTGGATTATCATTTATGTGTTTAATAGTTTAAAAACAATCATCAGTAATTTTCCCCTTATTCTAGACAATGTTTATAAATAAGAGAAATAAGGTAAAAAATCGATGCGACAAGCAATGTGATTACTACCCCAATGAGAGTCCCAAACCAATGGGAATAGGAATCGTGAACTTTATCATGATACTATATTAGAAAAATCAGGTTCTAAATATAATCCTAGGTCAAGAGGACTGTCCAAACCCTCCAAAGGGATAACAACAAACAATTTAGAGATTGATGTGAAAAATGCCTCATAATTTCAAAGGATCCTCAGATCCCTCAATCGTGGAACAATTTATCCACTCCATTAGGAATATCTTGTCCATCCTTTAATTTTATAATAACATTATTGTTATATTGGATATTTTTTATATGGAGGGGGAATATGATCAGTGGTGGTCCTTGATACAGAATATGAATTCCATGTAAGTGATTGATGTGATGGAGTGTAAGGAATTATTGAAATTTTTTTCAATAAGTATTTTCCTCACACTCTCCGACATAAAATGGAAATTTATTTTCTTTACCTCAAAAAAATATTCATTAAATATATCAATTCATATGAGGTAAACTTCAAAAATATTTCACAATACACCTCTTTCTTTTTCATTACCACTGAATGAAAGGTTTCCCGCTTATTTAGTGTGATAAATTCCAATATATATACGAAAATCCTCTATGATCTCTGAATTTGATATCTATGAGAAAATAGTCTAATGTTACCTAAAACATTAAATAGATATTAATGAATACCTAGAGTATCATTAGGATAACAAGAATAAAGTTGAATTTAATTATAGTGGTCCAATAGAGAAATTGAATGGTGATAAGAAATCTCAACATCCCGCAAGCCAAAGGTGAGGGAAGAAGCACCTAGGAAATTGCCTATGGGGAATGAAGAAATGAATTCGGTGTGGGATGGAAGGATACTGATAAAGAATTTAATGAAAAGAGATACCACCTAATTCGATGGAGGAAATAAATTCTCCAGTCAACCCACAATGATTTTTTCATTACATCAACTGCAATGACCCATGGAACTTTTCAAACCATTCCCCTAATTCAAGGGTTTTCAGAGACAACCAACAACCTCCAAGGCATAAAAGGGGATATTTTTCCATAACAACTGCTAAAGTGGATCTCGAAAACAAAGTGGAGAATGTTACACTACTTATTCATTCCATAATAGTGAAGATAATTTTTTGATTATGTTTCTACATATTCCTTCATATCACAAAAGTTTCGTAGAACTATTCAAACACCACCACAAAGAATGGATGTTGATCTATTAGTGATAATGAAAAATGGGGCAATTATTTAATCATAAGTATAAAACTCCTCCCCTATCAATGTTTCTTGGTTGAACAACCAAAGAAACATTTCCATGCTTCCTTTAGTAGAATTTGATGAAATTATGACCTTGGATTTGCTTTACCAATATAGATCCAACAGTAATTTCCCTGAGAATGAAATAACACTCCATATTTAAAATCAACCCCCAATTATTCACAAGGGTAAGGAGGAGGATAAATATTATTTAGGACCATCATCTCATGTATTGATATTATTTGCCAATGAGAATGTGTTTCTAGTTCAAATGAATGATTCTAAGGGAGGAAACATCATTGAAGACATGACTATTGTGAGGGAATGTTCTAATTTGTTTCTTGAGGAATTTCCTTCTCTTCCTCCTAGCCGAGAGTTTCAATTTTCAATCAAGATTATACTTAGGGAATTTCCATTGTCCAATAATTTATATATAATGTCTATTATGGAACATGATGATCTGAAGAAAAATCTACATGAGATTCTAGATAAAGGATTCATAAACCCATGTGTTTACCATGGGGTGCACCAGTCGCCTCCATCAAGAAGAATTATGGGTCCATGCTCCTTTGCATTGATTATCATGAGCTCAACTAGATCATGATAAATAACAAGTACACTTTACCTCATACTGATTACTTTTTAGATTAGATACATGTGAAAAAATAATTCTCCAAGGTGGATCTTCAATTAGGATAATATCAAGTAATCGTGAATAATGAAAAGATCTCCAAGACCTATTTTCATAAAAGGAATGGGAACTATGAGTATCATGTGATTCCATTCAAACACACTAATTCCCCCACCAATATTCATGGTTTTGATGAACTGAGTATTTAGAGATTAGATGGAAAACTTTATGGTGGTCTGTAGAGATTATATTCAAATATACACAAAAATAAAAGAGGACCATGAGGGGTATTTGAACAATGTGCTAAAACCCAACGAATGGTGAATATTTACGCCCATTACAACAAATGTGAGATCCAGTTGAAGGAATTATTTTTATTTGGGAATATCATCACTAGAAATGCTATATCTATGGACACTTAAAATATAAAATAAATTAAAGGATGGATGAGGCATACATCTATGATTTATATTCGATGTATACTTAGTTTTGATGGGTATTATCATCGATTTTTGAGATTTTCAAATGATTTTCAACCCCTCTTACCGAGATAACTCAGAAGGGAGTTAATATCTATTAGAATGATGAATATGAAGAGAATCTCATAGAGTTAAAATGGATTCCCATCACATCGCATGTAATCTCTCTACCCATAAGAGGAGAACTCTTCCAAGTATTTAGTGATGCTCTGAAGAAGAGATTGGGTTGTGTGTTAATGAATAATGAAAAATTAATAGCATATGCTTCAAGTTAGTTGAAATTTCACGAGTTAAACTAACCCATGCATGATCTGGAATTGGATTCTATGATATTTTCATTGAAAATATAGTGTTTATATCTCTATGGGGATAAGTGTGACATATATACAGATCACCAAAGCATCAAGTATATATTCACACATAAAGAGCTAAATATGCGCCACTAAAGTTAGTTAGAGCTAATCAAATACCATGACTTCTCAATCCACAACCATCATGGTAAAGTTTTTAATGTATTGGATGCTCTAAGTATAAAATATCTTCCATCTTTATCAATGTCGATAATTAAGCAGGATTGTAACACCTGAGGGTTCCACATTACTCTCTTCTTTGAATAATATGGCAGCGTGTGTTGTACGCAACTTCGAGTTCTAACACACACCACAACCAATCAAACTAGTCGTTATGAATAGTAATACCCACATTTTCAAATTTTATAAATTTTATCTTCCAAAATGGATTTCATTTCTAGTTTTGGATTATCGAAATTAGCCAAGGGTGAAATTTTGGTATCTTTCCGAAAACATTAAATTTTTTATGAATAGTGAAAAACAATGAGTCATGGTTTTAAACTAAATTTTTATTTAAATAATTATTTACTTTATATAAATTTATTTTAGGTAAAAATAGATACATAATACCTATATATGTTCAATTTAATTAATTGGAGTAAGTTTATAATAATTTTAGATATATAAAAATTTTATTGCACTTTTCAATGTCTTTTACCCATCTCCTAAGAGAATTTGCAAATTCACATAAAACATAATTTTACCGCTTCTGTGAGTGAAATTTCAAAAACCCGAGAGACATAGTTAATATCAAGGAGTAAAATGAGTTTCAATAATTTTTGGTGAATAGTAACTTTTTACTTTTATTTACCATGGTTAAAAGTAAATAGGATAATTAAGGGTAAAAATGATATTAATATTGCCCTAAAACATGTCCTCACTCTATTGGACAAGTGTATCTCAACCCAAAAGAACCTTAGGAATAAATTATTATCATTTAGGTCCAAGTGGAATAGATTAGGACATTTATTATTATTTAATTCAAGGAAGAGTTAAAAGAGATAAAACCAAAGTTTAATAACTAAAACATTTTTAATATAGGGTTATACATAAGATAAATTCGATTATAAATATTAATTAGAAATATAAAATGATTTCCTAACTAATGGTATTTTATTTATAATTTTTAGACATTAAATAATTTAATTTAATTATGACACAATGATGATGCAGTAATTACCTTATTCCAAAAATATTAAAATAATTGATATTATAAATACCCAAATTAATATCATTTGAAATATTTAATTAATTACACAAATTTTAAAGGTTACTATGACATGTTAGGTTTGATTAAATAAATTATTTTTGAAGTAATAATGCTGTTATGAATTTAGAAAAAACAAAATACTAAATAATGTCAAAATTGACATAAATGAGTTTTAAAAACAAATATTATACTATTAATTGATATTCTATTCCTAAAAATCTAAGGTTCGTCCAAAGGACTTATATGATGATAGGTGTATCATTAAAGGACCACTTGGGGGTCATTTGGATGTATATAGTAAGTTTATTAACTATATAATATAAAAATACAAAGTGACATGGTAAATGTCAAACTAATTAACTAAGAGTTAAAACTAAAAGATATGGTTAATATAATGACCCAAACCTATCTAAAATCTATTGGTATAAAGGATTTCGATCCATACCCACATTAGACTTTTCATAATCTACTTTGGAGCCATTAGAAACCAAATAATAATTTATTATAAAATAATATTACTAGTTTTTCATAAGGTGCCCCTCACCCCTCTTATAAAACAGCACTCCCCCTTCTCTAAAATTCATACCCTCAAAGCCTTTTGGTTCTTCCAACCCCTACCCAAATATTCTCATGACTTCCCTCAATTCAACTTAATGGCCTTATTTTGATCAGAAAGCCATCCTATGGTTCCCTTTTGATCAAATCAAAAGGAATAACCTGAAGAAGAGGTAATGTTTTCACCACCCTCTTTCAAGTTCCTTTCTTCTTCAAATTCTTATTTCTTTGTTATTTCCATTCTAAAATAAAAAACCGAGTATCTTTTATATACTGTGATGTGATTATAAATATGGTACAACCATATTCAGTATTCTATCTATCCTTTTAATGAAATGTCACCATACGTGCGTACATACAGCTTACTGTCTCCACGTCGTGGTGTAATTGTTATTCAAAACATTATTATTTGGATGGGTATGATAATGATGTGTAATTGATTTAAATAATAAATATATCATGATAATGATTCTTTATATATGATATACCATCCAATTATATTTTATATTAATATCAAAATATTGGTATTGTCGCTCGTGCGTACGTATGGACTACCGTCTCCACGAACGTGATGAGAGTCATTCCCCATCATATCCATTAAAGTATAATTGTAATTTGATGATTAAAAATAATGTTTAAGGGCTTGATATCATTATGTGTATAAATAAGATACAACCTAACCATAACAAACATGGCTTACGTAACAAAACATATAAAATAAAGTGAGTAAGTTAACACCCAAAATGATGATAATATTAAGATATTATTTACAAATCAATGTTAAAAGATCATATATGATATCATATTAATGTATATGATTCTTGTATAATTTAATAAAAATTATTTCACCATTATACATGAGGTTAACCTACCCTCAACCAAGGAAAATTACAAGGTAACGGTTCATTTCAGAATCTCTTCATTATCCGAGGTTGATTATACATAATTATATACGGGGACCTCTTCATCATCCACATCCATGTTTCTTAAAAATGTATTTCAAATAATTATTACAATTTTACAGAATATGGGTTAAATTCATTGATACCCTTGTTTTACATTTTATAATAATTTTATAAAAGAATCTTTCTGTCGTTTTCCAAACACGGTCCTTTTTAACCTTTTCAACATAATTAAGGTAAGAATGTATTTTTTAACTTCTACGGCAGGTGCGACTATTTTCCGCCATTATAAAATCTTTGAATCATCCCTTATAAGATAATAATGATATTTTCAAATTAATTTTTTTATAATTATTTGACTTTTAAATGATTTAAAAAAAAGAGATATTTCCCTCAAATAGTTTTGATTTCATCTATGTCAACATCCTTTGATGGATTTTAAGCTTATTTGAAGTTGAATTTTTTATGATACAAAGCTTCCATATTGTATTGAGTGTTTTGTGATATGTTTGACTGTGGATGTGTTATTTTTATACCATTAATGGTTTATGGAGAAAGTATTGACATTTCGTATGCTAGTTTTAATATGAATGGTTATGTTATGTTTAAACCTGTTCATATGTGGAATGCATTGGACTTAATAAGTGACGGGTGGAGCCCGCTATAGCTCCTCGTTGCATCAGTAGGTTTCATGAAAGAAACTAGTGTCTTGGCACAAGGCCTTGACAAAATATTATTTCTAGTCTTGGCATAAGGCCTTTACTATGTGGTTATGATAGTCTGGAATTATGCATTCCATCATTATGAAAGTGGTTATTGATATTGAATGTGATTAATCAACTAGTAGAATATCTTTTTAAATAAGTAAATGGAATTATATCATTTTATTTCTGCCATAATATGATGAAGTTCAAGTTTAAAAGGATTTTGATTTAGTTATACATTGCCTTAAATGTTTATGCTTATTTATGAAAGTTTTCGCTATATTGTTATCCTTATTGGGAATCTGAGCTCACCCCTTTCTATGTTTTATTTTTCCCAGGATGTGAAGAGGTATTTTTTTAATGACCTACAGGGATAGTATGAGGGGATATGAGTGTGGAATATGGAGACTATGTTGATGTAGTTTTCATTTTTTTGATGTAATGTAAACATTATGAATGTCTCCAGTGATTCCAAGGCTACTAAACTAATCGGTCTTTCGAGACATGATCTTTTATTATCATGCCAATGTTATGTAATAATGCACTGACTCTGGGTAACTGGGGTTGGGGCGTTACAGTTGGTATCAGAGAAAGTTTAGTACAATCCTTGGAAACTATATTTAGATAAACTCTGATTAGAGCACATAGACCTAATATGTACTTTGATGATTATTATTGAAGAACTTCCAAGAATTTTGTTATTATAGAGACTTTGTGAGTTTTACGAGCAATACATCCCTGTCTGGATACGAGAAGGTAGAGTCGGCTCTGGCATAGATGTACATAGGGGTAAAACCTAAAAACAACGCTTTGAGTTAGACTCGAACGGGAACTAGTGCACGACAACGGGCCTTACTGCACTCTTGGTTACGACACTCCCGGGGGATATGCTAATGATAATTATCATTTTCTTTAAAAATCATTATGAAGGGTTTATGAGTATATAATTCATCAAAGAAAACATTTTTTATGATTATGGATCATATCCATAAATAGTTCAATTTATGTAAAGTGTTTTACAAGTATGCAATTATGTATTACGATTCATAAACTGATCTAGTTTATTCCATTATTTAGAAATGGTGCATAGTGTAAGAAATGGAAATTGTATCAACGCACACATTCCATGTAGGGATTTCCCTCCTGCTCAAGATAATTATAGTGGAGTTGGTGATGCAACTGCTGCTGATCAGCTAATCACCATACTGGGACAACTCACTCAGGTTATGAATAATAACCTTACCCCTATGGAGCACCCTGATCCGCAGTGTGGGGGATCAATGTTAAATCGCTTCATGAGTTAAAAACAACCAACATCCAATGGGAGTAAAAATCCCTTAGTAGCTAAGAAATGGATAAATTCCTTAGAGAAAATATTCCACGCCTTGGGGAGTAGCGAAAAGGAAAAAGTTGTCATGGTAGTTTACCGCCTCACTGGAGATGCTGATCAATGGTGGTAATTGATTAAAATCATGAAGGAAGATGATGAAGTATCAAATAGGGAATGGAGGGAGTTCAAATAGATTTTCTTAGAAAAATACATTCCTCGTGACCATCGAGAAGATATGGAAAGTCAATTTCTGAGTCTGAGACAAAAGGAGGGTGAGAATGTTGCAAAGTATGAGGCTAACTTTACAAGGTTAGCAAGGCATGCTGCAGATTATAAACGTAACCCAATGAGTAAGATTGATTGTTTCTTTGATGGGTTAAAACCATTTCTCCGTCGAGAATTAGTCTCCCAATCCTTCTCGTCGTACGAAGATATTGTCTCATGTGCTTTCAAGATAGAAAAGGAATTATCTTAGTCTTACAAATTTAAAGCAAAACAAGATAAGAAAAGATCTGATGATCACTCTGGAAATGTAAATAAGGGGAATAATGGAAAATTTGAATATCCATCCTGTAGTAAATATAGGAAGAAACACCTTGGTACTTGCTTGAAGGTAATGGGAGTCTGTTACAAGTGCGGTGAAAAAGGCCACCAAGCTCGTGATTGCAAGGGGAAGAAAGAATATACCGATGTTCAATGATACAATTACAGGGAGATGGGACATTATGAAAACGAATGTCCTAAGCATCAGGGAAACTTACCTTAGAAAAGGATAAGGGATCAAGGCCAAGCATATGCTATAACTACTGCTGAGGTATAAGCTCCGAATGACATGGTGGTAGTTAATTTAATGGTTTCCTCAAGTTTAGAAAATGCATTATTTGATTCTGGATCGTCGCATTGTTTCATAACTTCTCGGTTTGCTATGAAAATTAGATATTTCCAATTTGATTTAACAAGGCAGTAGTCAGTTAAAACTCTTAAGGGAAGTATCATTGCAACAAATTTTTGCGAATCTGTTCCCATTAGAGCATATAAATGTTATTTATCTTCTGATCTCATCGTCATACCTATGATTGAGTTTGATATAATCCTCGGTATGGATTCGCTTTCGGACCATGATGTGAATATTTATTTTAAGAAGGAGGAGGTTACGATTTATGATGATGATGATGATAAGGAACACCTTATCTTTAGAAAATAATCATCACCACCTGATTCATACCTAGATCCACCCCCAGTAGCTCAACTAAATTCAATTATTGGGGAGTAAGAGAATGAAATAACCATGGGTAAGGAAAAGAATGTTCAAAGAGAGGATGTACCTATTGTGAGAGAATATGTTTATGTGTTTCCATATGATTTACCTGGACATCCTAAAGAACGAGAACTTGAGTTTTCCATTGATTTAATTCCTGGATCAAGGCCCATATCGAAGAACCCTTAAAGAATGGCCACTGTGGAATTAGTTGAACTATAGAAACAACTAGAGGAATTGAGTAATAAGTGATTTATTCGACCTAGTTTTTCTCTATGGGGAGCCCCTATCCTTTTTGTTATGAAGATAGATTGATCCATGAGGTTATGTATCGACTACAGGGAAATCGGTGCTATAACAATAAAGAACAAGTATCCCCTACCTCGCATTGATGATTATTTGACCAACTGCATGGAGCTCAATACTTTTCAAAGATTAACCTTTGATCTGGATACCATCAGTTGTGTGTGAGGAAGGAATACATTCCGAAGACATCATTTTGAACCAGGTACGAGCATTACGAGTTTACAATAATGCCTTTTGGGCTGACTAATGCACTATCTGTTTTCATGGATCTAATGAACAGAGTTTTCAAGGAATATCTCGATGATTTTTTAGTTGTATTTATTGAAGATATCTTGGTATATTCGAAAAGCTAATAAGATCATGAAAATCACGTGTACATTATCCTAAAGAATCTTAGAAGACATGAATTATATGGGAATTATAGAAAGTGTGAATTCTGACATTAGGAGATTTCTTTTTATGGCCATATTGTCTCTAAGGATGGAATTTCCATTGATCCTTCTATGAAAAGAGCAATCCAAGAATGGCCATCACCAACGAGTATAACTGAGGTACACAGTTTTATTGGTTTAGCAGGTTATTATCAATGTTTCGTCCAGAATTTTTCCCAGTTGGATAACCAATTAAAAAATATCACACGTAAAGGGTTAAATTTTTTTGGACCAAAGAGTGTGAAGAAAAATTCAAAGAACTGAAGAGAAGATTAATCAATTCTCCTATATTCACTCTACCATCAGGGAATGATGGGTTCGTTATTTATAGTGATGCATCAAAAAAGGACTTGGTTGTGTCCTTATGCAGAATGATAGAGTTATTGCATATGCATCTAGATAGCTAAAAATTCATAAGAAAAACTATCCTACTCATGATCTTGAGTTAGCAGCTGCAATCTTTATATTGAAGATTTGGAGACACTATCTCTATGGGGAAAAATGTGTGATTTATATTGATCACAAGAGTTTGAAGTATATTTTCTCATAGAAAAAACTCAACATGAGGCATAGGAGATGTCTTAAACTACTCAAGGATTATTATTGCATGATACACTACCATCTGGGGAAGGAAAATAAGTTGGCAGATTCTTTGAGTAGAAAAGATCATGGAGTTTTTAACAATATGAGAATTGAAAGGGATTCTATTTTCATGGATCTAGTGAATATGGACATGGGAATAACCATGGAAGGTGAAACATCAATGATTTTTCAAATGGTTGCCTAACCAACTTTACTAGAAAGGATAAAGAGTTCTCAGACCGATGATGAAGTGTTTCAAAAGAAGATTAAATCTGTGAATGGTGGGAGATTGAGTAACTTTGTGTACGAAGATGAGATTTTAAAATTTGGGAGGAGACCTTGTGTTCCTGATAAACCTGATCTAAAAAGGGAATTGTTGGACGATGCTCATAGTTACAATTTCCCTATACACCCTGGGAGCACCAAAGTGTATAGGGATTTGAAGGGACATTTTTGGTGGGACAACATGAAGAGGGAGATTGCTGATTTTGTGTCAAGATGTATGGTTTGTCAACAAGTGAAAGTTGGAAGGCAACCGCCTGGAGGAGTATTGCAACCACTTCCCATACCATAGTGGAAATGGGATAATATCACAATGGACTTTTTCATGGGACTACCAAAGACTCCTAGAAGGAACGATGCAATATGGGTCATTGTTGATCTTCTTACCAAGTCAGCACATTTTCTTGCTATAAGGGAACATTTACCACTTGAATATCTAGCAGGACAATATATTAACGAAGTTGTGAGACTTCATGGAGTACCCCTATCAATTGATTCAGATCGTGATCCCCATTTTACATCAAGATTCTGGAAAAGTCTTCAGAAAGCTGTGGATACTGAACTTTGTTTGAGCACTGATTACCACCATGAAACAGATGGGCAATAAGAAAGGAATATTCAAACCTTAGAAGACAATTTGAGATCATGCTCACTTGACTTTCAGGGTATGTGGGATCAATATTTACCTGTGGTATAATTTTCATATAACAATAACTTCCATTCAAGTATTTGGATGTCACCATATGAAGCGTTATATGGAAAGAGATGTCACACACCAACCTGTTGGGATGACGTTGGTGAAAGAAAACTTGTACACCCAGAACTGGTGGAGGAAACGATGGAAAATGGAATGGTAATCCAAAACCACATCAAAGCAGCTTAAAGTAGGCAGAAGAGCTATGCTAATAACCAAAGGAAGGATTTGGAATTTCAGGTAGGAGATCATGTTTTATTGAAGGTATCTCCATGGAAGGGAGTTATATGTTTCGGTAATTAGGGCAAATTGAGTCCCAGGTATATCGGACCTTTTGAAATTCTAGAACGAATTGGGGCTGTAGGTTACCGTTTGGAAATGCCGCCAAGTCTCTGCAGAGTTCACGATGTGTTCCACGTATCACTGTTGAGAAAATACATGCCTAAACCAATGCATATACTCAATTACGAGGAATTAGAACTGAAACCCGATCTATCTTATTGTGAAGAGACTATCAAGATTCTTGATACAAGAGAACAAGTGCTGAGAAACCAGACGACTCATCTAGTAAAAGTTTTGTAGAGAAACCATAAGATGGAAGAGGAAACGTGGGAACCCGAGGAACTTATGATGAAGAACCACCAAAATCTTTTCATGTGGTAGTATTCTAGAAATTTCGAGGATAAAATTATTTGAAGGAGGGGTGAATGTAACACCCCAAGCTTCCACGGTATGCTTCTCATTGAATAATATAGTAGCGTGTGTTGTACGCAACTTCGTGTTCTAACACACACCACAACTAGTGAAACTAGCTGTTATGAATAGTAATACCCACATTTTCAAATTTTATAAATTTTATATTTCAAAATGGACTTCATTTTTGGTTTCGGAATATCGAAAATAGCCTAGGTTGAAATTTTGGTATTTTTTCTGAAAACGTTCAATTTTTGATGAATAGTGAAAAACACAGAGTCATGGTTTAAAACTGAATTTTTATTTAAATAATTTTTTATTTTATTTAATTTTTTAGGTCAAAATAGATACATAATACCTATATAAGTTCAATGTAATTCATTAGAGTAGGTTTATAATAATTTTAGATATATAAAAATTTTATTGAACTTTTCACCGTCTTTTACCCATCTCCTAGGAGAATTTGAAAATTCACGTACAACTTAATTTTACCACTTCTGTGAGTGGAATTTCAAAAATTCGAGAGACATGGTTAATATCAAGGAGTAAAATGTGGTTCAATATTTTTTGGTGAATAGTAACTTTTTACTTTTATTTACCACTTTTCAAAGTAAATAGGGTAACTAAGGGTACAAATGATATTAATATTACTCTAACACATGTCATAATTCTATTGTACAAGTTTATCTAGACCAAAAACAACCTTAGGAATAAAATATTATCATTTAGGTCAACTTGGATAAGATTAGGACATTTATTATTATTTAATTCAATGAAGAGTTAAACGAGTTAAAATCAATGTTTAATAACTAAGACATTTTTAATATAGGGTTATACATAAGATAAATTCGATTATAAATATTTCTCATAAATATAAATATATTTAATACATAATGGTATTTTGTTTATAATTTTTATACGTTAAATAATTTCATTTAATTATGACACAATGAGGATGCAGTAATTACCTTATTAGTAAAATATTAAAATAATTGATATTAAAAATACCCAAATAAATATAATTTGAAACTTTTAATGAATTCCAAAAATTTAATAGGTTACTATGACATGTTATGGTTGATTAAATGAATTATGTTATAAGAAATAATTCTGTTATGAATTTTGAAAAAACAAAATACCAAATAGTGTCAAAATTGACATAAATGAGTTTTTAAAACAAATATTATATTATTAATTGATATTCTATTCCTAAAAATATAAGGATATGAAAAAGGACTTATATCATGATATTTGTATAATTAATGGACCACTTGGGGTACCTTGTATGTATATATTATGTTTATTAACTATATAATATAGAAATACAAAGTGACATGGTAAATGTCAAACTATTTAACTAAGAGTTAAAACTAAAAGATAAGGTTAATATAATGACCCAAACCAGTCCAAAATCTATTGGTTGAATGTCTTTAGAAGAATCCCCACCTTAGACATTGAATAATCTACTTTGGAGCCATTAGAAACCGAATATGAATTTATTATAAAATAATATTTCTAGCTTTTCCTAAGGTGCCCCTCACAACTCTTATAAAAGGGCACTCCGCCTTCTCTAAAGTTCATACCCTCAAAGCCTTTTGGTTCGGCCAACCACTACCCAAATATTCTCTAAACTTCTCTCACTTAGACCTAGAGGATTTAGTTCGATCAGAAAGCCAACTTAAGGATCCCTTTTGATCAAATCAAAAGGAAGAACCCGAAAAAGAGGTAATGTTTTCACCACCCTCTTTCAACTTCTATTCTTCTTCAACTTCATATTTATTTGTTATTTACATTATAAAATAATAACTCAAGTATCTTCTATATACTTTTATGTTATTATAAATATGGTACAACCATATTCAGTATTTTATCCATCCTTTGAATGACATGTCACCATACGTGCGCACGTACGGCTTACCGTCTCCACGTCGTGGTGTAATTATTATTCACAACATTATTATTTGGATGGGTATGATAATGATGTTTAATTGATGTAAATAATATATATAACATTATAATGATTATTTATATATTATATACCATCCAATTATATATTATTTTAATATCAAAAGATTGATATTGTCGCTCGTGCGTACGTATGGACTACCGTCTCCCCGAACACGATGAGATTCATTCCCCATCATATCCATTCAAGTATAATTTTCATTTGAGGATTAAAAATAATCTTTAAGGACTTTATATGATTATTTAGATGAATAAGATACAACCAATCCATAAAAAACATGGCTTACGTAACAAAACATATAAAATAAAATGAGTAAGTTGACACCTGAAACAACGATAATACTAAGATATTATTTACAAAGAAATGTTAAAAGATCATATATGATATCATATTAATGTATATTATTATTGTATAATTTAATTACAATTATTTCACCATTATACAAGATGTTAAACTACCCTCAACAATGGTAAAGTTTAATGTAAGGGTTTATTTCACAATCTCTCCACTATCTGAGGTTGTTTATACGTAATTATCTAATAGGACATCTTTATCATCCACATCCATGTTTCTTAAAAATTTATTTCAAATCATTATTACTATTTTACAGACTATGGTTTAAATTCATTTATACCCTTTTTTGACTTTTTATAAGATTTCTATAAAGGAATCATTCATTCGTTTTCCAAACAAGGTCCTTTTAACCTTTTCGATAGAATTAAGGGAAAAATGTCTTTTTTAACTTATACGGCGGGTGTAGCTATTTTAAGCTGTTATAAAATCTTCGACGCTTCCCTTAAAATATAGTAAGGATATTTTTAAAGTAACGTTTTATAATTATGTGACTTTTAAATTATTTCAAAAAAATAGATATTTCTCTCAAATAGTTTTGATTTCATCTATGTCAACATCCTTTGATGGATTTTAAGCTTATTTGAAGTTGAATAATTATGATACAAAACTTCCATATTGTATTGAAGGTTTTTTGATATGTTTGACTTTGGATGTGTTATTTTTATACCATTCATGGTTTATGGAGAAAGTATTGACATTTCGTATTCTTGTTTTAACACGAATGTTTATGTTATGTTTAAACATGTTCATATGAGGAATGCATTGGACTTAACAAGTGACCGGCGGAGCCCGCTATAGCTCCTCGATGCATCGGTAGGTCTCATGAGACAAAATAGTGTCTTGTAATAAGGCCTTGACAAAATATTATTTGTAGTCTTGGTATAAGGCCTTGACTATGTGGTTATGATAGTCTGCCATTATGCATTCCATCATTATGAAAGTGGTTATTGATATTGAATGTGATTATTCGACTAGTAGAATATCCATGTGAATAAGTAAATGGAATTTTTTCATTTTATTTCTGCCATATTATGCTTAAGTTCAAGTTTAAAAGGCTTTTGTTTTAGTTATAATTGACTTAAATGTTTATGCTTATATATGAATGTTTCCACTATATTGTTATCCTTACTGGACATCTGAGCTCACCCCATTCTATGTTTTAGTTTTACCATGATGTGAAAAAGTATTTTTTGAATGGCTTGTTGGGATAGTATGAGGGGATATGAGTGTGGACTATGGATACTATGTTGTTGTATTTTTCATTTTTTGATGTGATTTAAACTTTATGAATGTGTCCTGTGATTCCAAGTCTACTAAACTAATCGGTATTTCGAGACTTGATCTTTTGTGATCATTCCAATGTTATGTAATAATGCACCGAATATGGGTAATTGGGGTCGGGGAATTACAAGGATCCAATTTACATTGACCTATAAAGGATTAACATGAGAATAATAAAGGAAGGAACATCATAAATTATTTCATAGATTACTGCTCAACCATATCTTTTTTAAAGGTTAAAGGATGATCAATGAAATGATGTAGAAATTCATTAAAATGTGGAATCTATGAGAAAGAGAAATCCCTAAGAGTTTAAAATTAATGAAGAAGGATTAGTGGGATTTTGGTGTGGACTATATGTTCCATCAAATACTTTGTTAAGGAAGGAATTATTGGATGGTAAATATTTTTCAACTTTTTCCATTCACCATGGAAGCAGAAAGATGTATCAAGATCTTCCCAAGCACTATTGGTGGGACTATATGAAGAAAAATATTTGGAAATATATATAAGAGTTCCTGGTATTCTAAGAAGTGAATACTGAGAGGAAAAGTCTTGTTGGATGATGAAATAATTAGCCATACCAATATGGAAATGAGATAATGTCACCATGGGCATTGTCACCAGACTTCTAAAGACATCCACGTGAAATAATTTTATATTGGTTATTTTGGATCAACTAACAAAGACATTAAATTTTATCACAATTCTAGAGGAGTTATCATACGATCATCTTACATGGATATGATTCAGAGAAGTGGTAAGGAAGCATGGAGTATCACTATTGATTGCATATGATCGGGATTTGAGATTCACCTCAAAGTTATAAAAAATTTCACAACATGCACTAAAAACTGAGCTGAAATTCAATATGTCCTATCATCTTCCAACAGATGGCCAATATGATTGGAATATTCAAACATTTTAAGACATGTTGGGAGCATGTTCTATGAACATAAAAGGTGGATGGGGAAAACATCTTCCTATTTTAGAGTTATCATAAAACAACAATGTCCTCAAAATCATTGAAATGGATCCCTATAAATACCTTAATGGGAAGATGTGTAGAACACCTTCTTGTTGGGATAATGTTGGGGAAGAAAAAATTGATAAGTCTTAAAATGGTCGAGGAAATGGTGGATATGGATAAAACCACTCAACATCACTTCAATACAACTTAGTGTCAAAAAATAGCTATGATGATAACTGTTGATGATACATGGTGTTTGATGTTGGAGACATGGTTATTTTCTTCATATATATATATGGAAGAAAGTGATTGGATTTTTGAATATGGGAAATATTATTATATGATAAATCAGCCACTCAGAGATAAATGATCGCATAAGAGTGCTGGTCTATCGACAAGCACTCACACAGAACCTCTCTCAAGTACATGATGTATTACACGTATCACTATAAAGGAAATACATACCAAACCCCTCACATTCACACAATAAAGAGTTAGCACCATTGTGGAATGACCTTTCCTATATGGAAAATTGGTGAAGAACATCGATCATAGAGAAAATGATCTATGAAATAAAAAAATCCACCATGTCATTGTGCTATGAAGAAACATGATGTTTGAATATGAAATATGGGACCCAAAGGATGTGATGAAATAGATTTACTCTCCTCTATTTTATTATGGGAAAATAAATTATGAGGGTAAAATTTTGTAGGGGTTGAATATTCAAACGACACGAACATTTATAAATAAAATTTAACTTTTTTATATATATCAATGTCTCATCACAAAATATGGTTTTAGAAAAAAAATGCACTTCTTTTGATTTATTACATCCTATTATATTTGAAATTCCATTAATAATCATTTTCTTTTTATAACATATCCATTTAACAATGATCACTTGATTAGTATAAATATATTATTTTAACAAATCTAATTGACACAAAAAAAGGAATTGATGGTCAAAAAAGAAGGATCATACCCTATAATGCTCATTTATCATAAATTCTGAGGGAGATACAATTTTAGTTATTTGACCTTGGAAAATACCAAAATAAAACCCAACAACTTAAGCATGAGTCAACACATTTATAGGAGAAGTTGATGCACATCAAGATCATGACCAATACCATGTTTGTTGAACCGCCCCAAAAAAGTCTCACCATCACACACCTTACACTTAGGGATTTTGTACTATAATAATGGGATATGTATAAATACCCTATATTATTAATATGTAATTTTTGTATAAAATATTTAATATATTTTCATCTGATTATTGTTATTTTGTAAATGAATTTTTTTGATACATTAAAAAAATTCAATTTTTTGTTATTATTAAAAGTCAATAATGGAATTTATGAATAATTTTATTTTGGAAATAAAAAATATATTAATTTTTTTAAATAATTTTTATCTTATATAATTAATCATTTTTTATTTATGATGTCAAATTTAATTTTTTTAAGTGTTCTAAAGTTGTTGTTGTCAAAAAACCCAATGTTTCTTAATAATGATGATTTTATTTTAAAATTCAATTTAATATATATATAAATTTATTTAGATTAAATGAATATTTTTTTCTAATTATAGTGGATAATTATTCAATGTTTAATTTTTTATAATTTTTTGAGACAATCAAATTTTCATGTAAAAAATAAATATTGTATAAATATAATTTGTGGTTTATGACAATATAATTACACAAAAGTGATTTAATTATTACTATAAATTGGTTACACGACCCAATACATGTTTTCCTTTAATATATTTTAATTTATGTTTTCTTAAAACACATTATAAATCCTCTTAAAAGTATAATATTTTTTAAGGTTTTAAAATCCTTTGTTATACTGTGTGAATCAACTCGACATAAGAAATGGAATTTTTTTAATATGTTAGGAAATTAAGAATATCAAATAATGACAACCAATAATTTTTTTAATATAACAATGTAAAAAACCATGTGATGGTTTCTGGTTTTGGATATTTTATTATGTAGAGTCCAAAACCTAAGTAATTAAGAAATCGCCCACTATTCCTATGTACACTCACGCATGCTACAATTAAAATTCACTAAAACTAATTGGATAAATACCATAATCTTACCTACACTCTCTAGATCCCTAAAAAGGTCTCCCAGGATCTCAATAATCCCCTCCCAATCTTCATTCCCTACACTCAAATATGTGATCTCCAGCTTCCTCTCATTCTTTCAATTCAAGCACCTTCATTGAAATTTATCTTATTAATTTAAAATGTACATGAATTAAATTATTTTTAACGGTACCCTAATTTCCTTTTTATTGATTGAAATTATGTATCATTTATTATTTCTCATTTTTTAACTTCACCAAAGCAATTACTATGCTGAAATTCAATAAGGGATTTATGTCTTCTCATTTCCATTCAAGAACTCCTTTTACGTTTTGTCTATTAAATTCCATTGGTGTTTATTGAGATATGTTATTAAAAATTCCCATTACATTAAATTTAATGAATAAATGATTATATCCCCCTTTTAACTCCTATTAATTCTCCCATTATCTTTTATGCACACTTAGTACCATGATGAAATTTTATAAGAGATATGTTTTTCTCCTCTTTATTAATGTATCTTTTTTACGTTATGTATTTTATCATCATTTCCATATGATGGGATATTTTATTCCATATCACCCTTATATTATAATTTATTTCCAAAATATTATTTAACCCTTTCACTCTCATAAATACCTTTTTTGAATTACTATGTAATGTCACTATGCTACTGAAATTTCACCATGATTTTCAAAACTAAAAAAATTCTGCAGTGAATACGATACCCAATTCTCTATCCATGTTATTCACCTTTATAATTATATAATTATTTATTGGGTGCATTTATGTCTTTTTTTGAAATTTATGGATTGTGAAATAAATTATGGCGATGATTGAATCAATGTTTTATTATATATTTGGAACAATTAAGCATGAGAATGAAATGAATATGATAGGTGTTCCAAGATACCACTCCAATTCATTGGGTAATGTTTAGTATCCTGATACATCACATTGGGATATGGAGTTAACATAAATATTTATGATACTCTTTCTACCATGATATCATTGGCGTTTTAAACTTGACATATGATTTTGTGTATTAATTTATTGCAACATTTTTCATGTTATCATCATCATGCTATATGATGACTTGTTATTAATGTTTCTTTTATTCATTATTAAAATTTATTTTGTCAAACATATATCTCTTATGTCATGTTTATTCTCTTAATATGATTTATAGCACACATATTTCATATTTAAGTCCCCAGGTTATCCCATTCAATTTTATATTCAATGGAGTATTTTAAGCATGTTAAAGAATATTTTAATAAAGATTTTTTATTCCTAATATTGTGTTTAATTGTAAGGTACCTTAGTCCAAAAGACGCTATACTTACCAATAATATGGGTTGTATTAAGTGCTGTCTTATTTAAAAAATAAATTATTAATGTGAAATAAATAGTAGGGTTGTTATATAATATGTCAAAAATATTTTCATAAAGAATAATGATAATTGGTTACCTTCCTAATGTAATATATAATTTATAGTCATTTAAGATCATTTTATAGTATGAAAGTATGAATAATAGATAGATAATAATAATAGGTGTGGTTATTCCTCACCTTTATGAAAGAAATACAAGAATAATAATATATAACTTGTAGAAGGTAATGTGGGATGAATTAAATCAATATAAAGATGATGTGTTGAATTCTATTAGGGAAGTTTCACTTCATTTTTTCAAAATTTATATTTTATATTATCATTGAAATGAGAATATATATTATTTTGGAACTATATTGAAAAACATGTTGGGGATATACCATTAATTTTATAATACCCAATGAATGTTTTAGACGGGATTATGTCATATCACATTTTTTCTAGATAAAGCCAATGACTATACACTAAAATTGGGTAGGGAACCTTGTAAATTATTGTGTTCTGGTGAGTGTACTTGTGTGTTGTGTTTTTGAAGATTTATTTCTCTATAATTGGTGGTGAATGTTGTTTTATATAAGAATAAAAAAATTAAATGAGATTAATTCATATACCTTCTTAGTATTCAAATAGACCATGATTGGTTCTTTCAATTAATATCACATAATGGTTATTTCATGGGGTATAGTTTATTTTAATTTTGAAGCAATAAAATATTGTTATGGATGTTAATAACTTAGTTAATAATAAGGTTATTCCTATATTTTATGGGAAAACTATCCTATCTCGAAGGATTAGATGTTACCCTATATTTTAACCACTTTCAATAATGTTTTGGTAGATTATACAGATTGTTTCACTCTTTCAGCTAATGGAATACCATTAATAAATTCTGAAAAGAGGAAAATAGAGAATGATGTATGATTTTGAAATGAAACTCTTTCATATCTCCCTCTATTTCATATAGTTAATGCCTTCTGGTTAATGGAATTTTATTGTATAATGTAATCTTGGATAAGTTGAAGAATACATATAAAGGTAATAAAAAAATAAATAATGAAAAGTCACAAATTTATATATTGACATATGAATATTTTGTAATTGGGTATGATGAAATAATTTATAAGATCATCAGATATTAAAATTATATTATCTGAACCTTAAGAATTCATAAAGATAAAAGTGAAGACTGAACATTTTTTTAAAATATATTGATAATTCTTCTTGATAAATTGAACATCAAGGATTCAGATTTGGAATATGGAGACAATAGAAAAATATTTCTTCTTTATTATCATATCATTATTTTTAAAAATGATAAGAGAATTTAAAATTATATAAAAAAGTTAACGAATAATCAAGATATCTATTTAAAATCTACTAAAAATGAAAATTCAAATAAATTTATTATTAAAAAAGTGGTTTGTGATTATGAATATTGAGATGATGTGAGTAATAATATTCATGAATTCATGTAATTATGTTCCATAAAACAAAAAATATCTAATTGAAGAGATTTAACAATGGATCAATTGGACATTTTGAAAAAAAAATCCAATACTGAAGGAAGATGAAGATAGTGTTGAAGTTGACGGAGAAGAATATCAATGAACAATAAATGTATAGAGATCACAATCTTTTTTAGAATCAATGAATAAAATGTTATCAAATTATAAAAAGATAAATTTTTAATCTAAATTCATGGATGAAAATGATATTAAATAATAAGCGAAAGGTGAAAATTCTAGTGATGAAGATTATTAGAAGGTACTTTTTGAAATGTAGAATTATGAGATTATTACTAGAATATTTTGTAAAATTTTTAAGAACAATAAAAATATGAAACTAAAATTTATTTCAGGATCAAAATATAATTAAAACAATGACTCTAAAAAATTTAAATGCTTGAGAAATAGAACATTAATTTAAATAATGATATTTAATCTCTTAAAAAATTATGACATTGAACATAACTAATAAAAATATAGATATTTTGAAGATAATTGAAAAACAGAAGAAGTTACTTGATGGAGAGAAAAATATTAACTTCAATCATGAATAAAAGATGAGAGAGAAAGATAAATAATTTTCCAATGTACATTGAAAACTATTTGAAGCTAATTAATGAATCTCAAAATTTTAAATTTAAATATTGCAAGTTGATGAAATATATATGGAGGACAAAGAAAAGGCATATTAGAAATGATAATACTTAACGGTTAATAATAAGGATGAAGATGCTGATAAAGGGTATCTAAAAAATAAGTGAGTCAAAAGGACCATGTTTGTTTCTAAAAAAACAGCTGAAATTATGGAATTTTTTAGAAATAAAATGTTGAATAAAAAATTCTACAATTGGATACATTATTAAGGGAGAAAAGAAGTATAATATAAAGAGGATTTTTTCATGAATATAATTTTTTTTAAATAAGGATCCATGATTGACAGTCCAAAATATGTCTGAATATAGTTACAATGTTTTGGATAAAATTAAGGATACAAAATGAAATCTTCTTTTTTTGGATATTTATGGCCATCTAGATGTTTTGGAAATATGAAAAAATGTTATAGTTCAAAAATTAACACTAAAATGGATAAAATTATTATTTGAGGTAGAGTTTGAAGGGGATTCATCCCACTCAAAGAAGATAGATTCAAAATCTACCTGAAAATTTCAACGTGAAGATTCATAATATATTTTATCCTCTTAAAACTCTATGTGAGTGGTTTGATCAGCCTAAAATAATATCAAAAGTGATTAATATGATGATTCCAACCTTTTTTGTGTGGAAAACTCAAAATAATTTGGTGAATGATTAAAAGGAAAAATAACAGAACCCTTTTGGATGAAACTACACGAAATCATAGAAATGGATAATAACCATGGATTTTGGGATGGGGTTATTCATCACACAAGATTAGATATTTGAAGCTATTATAGAAAGTAAAAGACTAAAAAAATGAAAAATTGTCCTTTCAAAATTATGACTCTCCCAGAATCATTGGAAATGGATATAATTTCATTAGAAAAGACAAATAGAAATCCAAAAGTTCCTCATTTTTTAATGGGATGAAACTGAATCAGTTGAGTATTTCATATATTTTTTATGCGGTAAATGAAGTTATCCTTGGAAGAGATAGTTTTACTATTTAAATTATTAAAGATGGTTATATTGTGACAAGAGTATAGTAAACCAAGGTAAACATGTTCCAAGATAGAGATATAGAGAATTCAATTAAATTGTGTGTGGAAGATGAAAATAAATTATGGAATATAAGGCTTGAGCATATATTCTAGATACATGTAATAAGTTAACACATAGAAAAAGTGTTTGAAATGTCTCAGATGTGATAAGAAGTAGATATCTACTATTTTCAATATTCCAGAAAGGGAAATTTTCAAATTCCTCACATAAGAAGGTTGCATATATGAATCTCATCACTTTGAGATTATTTATTTTGAAATATGTGGCATAATTGGAAAGAAATAACAAAATATAATTAAGTATTTTATTTCTTTTATGGACTCATTCACTTGTATTATATGTCTTATTTTTTAAAATTAGAAATCAGAGGATCTAAACATGATTAAAATTTTCTGGATATGTTCCAAAAAGAACTATGGCTACTCTAGAAATATTATGTGACCTAAAATTTGTGTTTAATACACAAATAAAAATTTTAAAGGTTATTGTGAAAATTATAGCATTCATCATGATCTTAGTGTACCATATACACAACAAAAAAAATGGTGTGGTTGAATGTATTAATAAATGATTTATTTAAATAGATCAAACCAATTTAATTTAACATGATACATCTTAATTATTTTAGAGATAATCTATTTTTCTAACAATACACGTTAAAAATCATTGATTCTAGAGAACAAATTAAAACATTTCTCTATATAATATGTATAATAAGAAGACATCATGTTTGAATCACTTATTGGTATTTTCGATCCCTTGCATTATCAATTTCAATAGTAGTAATGTTGTAAAGTTTGATCGAAGGGTTATTTAGGGTATATTCCTATGATAATATCCAAATTTTATATGTTACATATGTTATAATAATGAAAATTGAATAATTTGTTATTTTACTAATGTGAATGTGTTAGAAAATTCTAATAGAATATACCCATTGTTAGTAGTAAATATATGAGCATGTGATGATGAAGATATTTCTATTAAAGAACATTATAATTTTTCAAATAGAATTTTTTATTTAGAAGCTATATTGGGTGAGGATATTGATTCAACCATTACAATTACGGATGGGAAATTTTATTCATCTCATCCAATGATGTGGTATCAAGTAGAGATTAAAAGTTTCATTGAAGGTCAAGGAAAATATAGTCAAAGTAGTTAAACATTTAGGGAAACACATGCCTCTATTTTTTCACAAGTTCATCCATGAGATTTTGAATAAGTATTGGAGAATCCTGGTTATATTCATTCCATTAATGGATAATTCTATTAGATTGAGAAATGGGATCTAGTACCAAAACCTAAAGATCCAAATCTTATTATAACGATGAGGATTTTCAAAAAATAATAATGAAACAGGTGATGTGTTTATAAATAATATAATATGAGACATTATGTGATACAAACTAGTTAGAGGCACTGATTTTGATGAAAAATTGTCCCCAGTTTTTTTAATTGAAGCAATCAGAATATTTCTTTATGTTTCTACATAATGTAAATACTACATATTACAAATGGACGATAATTCTCATATTATAAATAAAGAGTTGGAAGAAGAAAAATATATAGACCTTCCAAGTTTTTAATTTGTTGTAAAATAATATAATTATCTATATAAATTAAAGAATGATTTATATGAGCTGAAGTAATCCCCAGATTTTAGAATCCCAAGACGGATTCTCATTTAAAGAATATTATCTCTAAAAAGGGAAGAGTGAAAAAAACTATACCATAAAAAAATAAATAGGTTTCTACAACTACCAATGTTTTTGTTGATGATTGTTTCTAACGAATCGGATGGAGTGGACCAACGCGCCCGACTATCGATCTTACGGAGGGGTGAGCTATGCTCAATCGCTCGGATCAGGTATATCGGTCTTCTTTTCGAAACACCCAATTGTTCCATATCTAACGATACGTGGACCTGCTTTCCAAAGGCAGGCGTTCGCTGGGTGATTTGGCCAATGATGCTAAAGAACTCACATTAGTCGAGAGGATGGGAAGTTGGGTTCATCCCACCCATTTAGAGAGGGGATTATTGCATGTTCCGGGACTCTCTTATAGAGTTAAGATGTATTCATATGTTCGCAAATCTTTGGTTCATACCCAAGCATAATATCCATGGATTACTCCTAGTTGGAAATGGTCAGCTGAACGTAGGGATTCATAATCATTTAGGCACAAGGTTTACCATCCCTCGTTGGATTAATGACTCCGAAGAGTTTGGACTCATTGAGACGGCACTTGTTTGAAGCCTCATAACTGGGCGCACTAGAATTTATTGTCATCCAGGGGGACAGATAACGACTTGAGCATTTGGATCGAACCCGTGATACGGGCTTCCTATGTATCCTCGTGAGAGGAATCAGAATCCATGTAGTTCGGTAGTGCAGTTTAACGTCATGCGGGATGAAGGATCGGGGCTTACACTCTGAGGTGGCCCAATGAGATAGTGGATGGGGCGTACACTCTGAGTGAGCCCATTGAGTTGGTGAACCAATGTGAAGGGGTTGGAACGACTGGGTGGTGGGATTGAACCTCATGGAGGCTTTCTACATACCATGCCTTGACATGGATCGAAGTCCTCGTAGTTCACAAGAGGATGGGGTTAGAGTGGGTGTTTATTCTAAGCCCACGTGAGTCATGCTTGTTGTGAGAAACAAGAGGCAGTCGAGACCTGACTATCACATTGCGAAAGGTGTGTCCATGGGAAGTGGAGTGGGGCTTATGCATGGAGCGGCCCAGAGAAATGGATATTGGGACTTACTCCAGGATGTAGGCCCGACGGTGACAAATCCCAGCGGGAGAAGGAAAGGGTAACAAAAACCCTTGTGTCCATCTCCCATCTTGGTCCTTGGAACCGGGGAAGTATGGAGGTGCATGGGTGCTACCTCTTGCAAGAAAGTCTAGGGGCTTACACCAAGGAGGCTACCCTGTTACTCCCCAAAGAGGAGAGAATTACTCACCGCTGGCATTAAAAGGAAATGTAAGTAGGGTCCCCCACTCTTGCCAAGTGGAGAGGCACAAAAGGGACTCCCGGGATCGGACCCTGCACTACCGTGGGTATGTGAACTGAGGAATGTTTTGGAAACCCGCTCAAGGGCTGAAGAAACCCCTTTTCGGTCACCTACCATGGGTATGTGAACTCAAAACGGTGTGCTGATATACCTGAAGGTTACATCATACGGATCTGGTGGTTGCAGTAAAGGCCTCAACTCGAGGATGATGAATAGGCCAATGAGGGGGTTGTGAAGGATCAGGTCGGCCTGGAAGGATTTTATCTTACTCAGGGAATGGGAACACCGAAGGGGTTGGTGGGCCACATGGGTGTATGAGAAGAGGCACCGTTCACGTAGGGGGGGTGTTACGCGGCTGGGGAGGTCGTCCGCGTACTTGGGTGGTACGTGGACTGATAGGCATCCTGCCTACCCGGGCGTTATGTGGTTTTGGGTTCAGCCCACATAGTAGGTTGGTATGCGGGGGAGTCCACATGAGCATCAGCGACCAGGGGTGAAACTGGTCAGGGTTTCTTCGGTCAGGGCTTCGCCTGTGTAGGAGGGTGTTACGCGGTGCGTACGATTGAAGAAAGGGGCATAGTATCCCTGGTCTGCGGGGAGTACATCAATGGAGGGGCCCTAGCTCACGGTATTTTTTTTAAGTTCACGATTCACCCATTTGTTATGCATTTTCATTTCCTTATTAATTTTTTTCCAGTTTCATACCTGTCTTGGTTCACGAATTGGAACTTCGCTGTTTGTGAAATCCTAAGGTCCTTCATCTAAAATCCTTCCACCCGAATCTGATCTCCCTTCTCTTCTCCCCCTAGATTTCCTTTTATAGAGGGGATAAAGTGATGTATCTGTGGTCATATGGCACCTTTATCAGAGGCCCATGACAGGAAACCAGGTTTATGGATGAATTAGTCAATCCGCAACATGCAGGGTATTGAATGCACCTCACTCATGAACCAAATTGGTTCAAAGGGTGATTTGCGACCGCGTGGGGATCCGCCTCTCTTCCGCGAACGAAGGTGTATGCGGTCCAGGATGGTTAACGCAGTTCGTGGCAGGGGCAGTTCATGACGGTGGACCAGCCTGGCGCTCATCCTGATTCGCGCCCGTGGAGGGTCCCCGCCTCTGTTCCGCGAACGACAGTGGTCCGCGGAGGGGGCGACTTGCTGAACTGGCCACGTACCATCATTGTTGGACCGGTACGTGGACCGGTCGCCCCTTTTCCAATTTCTTGGGTGTTCTCTACACTTTTTCGCAATTCGTCAAGGGAAATTGAGAAGAAACATCTCTTGAATTAAGTGGATTCTCATTCTCCTTTGTGGATTTTTGAGGACCCAACAAATGCCCCCATCAGAATGGGGTCCGATCAGAACGAAGTGTAGAAAATTCCATTGTAGAGTGGTCCTGAAATGTGGATAGTTTTCAGTAGAGGAGTGGACTCAGTAATGGACCATGCCTATAAATACGGGGGACCCTCCCTTGTCTTTTACCGGATTCCATGCGAACACGGAGATCTAGCTTTTTTTCTTCGTCTGCTTTCTTCTTCTCGAAACTTCTCATCTGCGAACCAGCTCCCATTTCCACGAAACATTCTTCATTCGCGCCTGCCTTCACCTACAGACCATTCTCCCAGATGCGAACTAACACTTTTAATCAATTAAAAATTATGTTACGACGGGCCGCATAGGAACTTTCTATGTGGTTTTGATGGTCCGCAGACCGTAAAACATTCAGACATTGAAAAGATATTAAGTCATCCGAACTTAAACATTTAAATCCGGGATTGAGATTCCGTGGAGCATCCTGATTCTCGGCTTTCTGGCCAATGCTCTATGGGCCAGTGTACCGTGGACTTCTACAATGTAGGGTTGGTTCGCGGGATGCATTCATCGCGAACCACCTTTTGAGGCCTGCTTGTGGACCTCGTCATGAAGGCTTCTTGACGGAGTCCTTTTCCAAATACATGGTGTTTTTGTCCAAATTTTATTATTTTGGACTAACCATTTGTATGGTTTCCATGATGCAAGGATAAAATATGGTTCCTCCTCATCCTGCGATTAGGCATGCTACAGAGCCTCTTTCGATTGGTCTATGGGGGCATCTAGCTATGACCCATAGAGCCGAGAGCTTCAAAGAGCACACTAGCCAACCAATCATTCCCAACGATCATGTTTTTAAGGACTTACTCTTTCCTGGAATTATGGGCTATCCACTATTGAATCGCCTTCCGATCTATGGTTTTGGCCTTCAGGATGACGTCCCTATCCCCCCTGTCTTCTCAGGTCTTCCGTCCCCTTGTTTGTAAGCGTCACCGAAGTGCGCTCAAGCGAACCTCGCCCTATTGAGGGAGATGATCTCTGATCTTGATCCGAAATACAATTTCATTTTGAGAGGCTCTATTTGGACCCAAAGTGATCAGTACAGTTAGGGATTCTCCCAAAAGGTCATCCTCAAGAGTTACCCCTCTTTGATCAACCTTGTTCGAGTGGATCCTGATGCGGGATGGATTCCGAGGTGGGATTTTCTCAAATGAATGGGCATGTGCCTTCTAAGTCCATTATCATTTCTGGGAATTTCTCATGTCACTAGAAGTGGTAAATCTGTACTCCACAGTGTGGGCCTCCCAGTTCGCTATTTACCCACCATCTTCGATCCTGCCTAACTTTCTCAGTAGATGGTGTTCAAGAACTAATACATTCCACCTTGCACATGGTTAAGTTGGTATAGTTTTATGGGTCATCTAAAAATTGAAAGGGCTTACGATCATTGGTGAGATGTATGACGAGTTTCATCCCACTCCTGATTCATAGGACGATGTCGAACATGTGCCTTCATTGGTGAGGGATCTGCTGGTTATGGCGGAGCAGTCACTGGGTCAACCCTTTCATACCCACTCACTTATTCCTTATATCACCTAGATAGGGTTATTCCTAAAGACCACTAGTCCTGTGCTGAAGATCAAGCACCCCAGGACTCATCCTTCTCAACAATCATAGACTATCCTAGGTTCCTACTCGGCGGTTTTGGAGGCGGGCAACTATCTTTAATGCGGTTATGAGGTGCGCCCCGGTGTTCCACTAATGATCAGACTGGCCGGTCTTTTCACCATGTTTTTGAGCAGGTGGCTATTCCCATATTGGGATATCAACCCAGGTGTCAGGGATTGCACCCTAATGATGGAAGCTGAACTAGCAGGAGGTCGCCCGGTGAATCTGGCCATGCCCACTTTGGCTCGTATTTATGAGTAACTATGCCACATGAAGAAGGGAAGGTCACCCTATCATCTGAGTGGGCCATTTCAATTATTATATGGCTGGGTAGCGTATCATTATCGCTGTTATGAGTATCATCATAACACAGTCATCCAGCTTCCTACCCTTCGACATACTTTGGTTGATATAGCTGGAATTCGTCTGAAGTCCCTCAGATCTGATGAAGTTGTCAGGCTTTTGAGTGACTTTCCCCAGTTCGCTTTCACTCCCTACTCCACTCCTTCTGACGTCGTGGATGACGACCACAGGGGAAGCTTAAAAGAGTGTTCATACATGATTTCACTATGGGATAGCTTATTATCCGCGTGGATTGATGGGGTTTCTCTGGTTGAGTTATACACCCCATATCGTTTTTCTCACCAGTTCGGATGCATGCAACTCTAGGTTTCCCTTTCTCATCCTCGGGCCCGAGGACTGCATCTGTCCATTATCCGTCAATAGTGGTTGATGATGATGTGGTAGGGATCTGGAACACGAATTCCCTTGCCTGACATAGGAGCGGTTTCCAGCATATCCTTGGAGTATGCGAGAATGTGGATAAAGGATTATCCAGATGGGATATTGGGGAAGGCTGTCCAACAATTTCCCAAATCAGGGGTTACTTCATCTGTTTTACATACTGTACCTTCCTCTTCAGCTTTGAGGGAGGACCGACTAATGGCTCACAGGTCGAAGCGGCTCAAGGAATCTTCTTCTTTCAACACCTCTGCGACTGATGTTCAGAAATATACAGTACTTTTGGATGTGAAAGAGGATGACCCAGTGACTTCGGGTCCTCATGATGTAATTCCCGAAGCTCCACCGGTTGGTACTAGACTTACCATCTCAACTCCCAAGGTCGAACCAGGGCTAGAGACTTCAGACCCTCCAGTCCCAGAACCATCTTCCAGTGCGCGCATGTCTGCAATGGTCGTAATGCCAAATATCATTCATGTGCTATCTAGTGAGGATACCAAAGATCCTCGTATCATGGCAGACCACTGAGTAGTGTGAAGGTGGGCCTAGCCCCGGATTTGTGATATTGTTGTCGAAACTCCTCTGTCTGAGATGTAGACTAAAACTAAAGCCCTTTGGAAACTCTTCCTATGCTTGGGGTGAGATGGGTTTGACTATTAACAACTTCATTTCCTCTCCTTCCAAGTTGTCATTTACCTTGGGGAGGTTACCGCTAGTGAACACAAACTTGCTCACCTCGCTGCCTCTCATTGCCAAACCCAAGCCCTTGAGGAAGCTATGATGAAGCTCCATCAGCTGAAATCAATAAAGGTGAGCTCTCAAGACTAGGTCACTGCCCTATCTACTGAGCTTCATGAATGCGAAGCTTGTGCAGAGATGCTGAGGGATCAGTTGTCATATTTGACTGGTGACTTTGAAGCTACCAGGAAAGGGATCGATGATCTACAAATGATGGTGAGACATAATCGTTCAGTGGCCAAAGTTGAGGCCAGGGAGAACGTCATGCTATAGAAAACGTTCAATAACCTTTCCCGCACGGTTTCCGATCAGTTGGAGAGAGCGATCCAGACTCCTTTGTGATTTTCGGAGCTATTTTTGTGCATTCTATTTTACCTCTTTTGTCACGGAAAAGGAGAGACTCCGGCTTATAGATGTCCTCATTTTTTTCCAAATGGGATACAATCTGCTGTCGATCTCCCCTTGCTATAAAATTGATTGTTACCGGAACAAGTGTTGTATAAATAACAACTCACCAAATTAGAATTAATCATAATTCAAGAAAATGATAAAATAGAAATGAGCTCTAATTTTTTCCTGGACCATGGGATCCAGCGAGCATAGTTTGACTATTGCTAGGGTTTTGTAGAAAAATCCCACACACATTTTGTCTTTTCTGTTAATACACTTATTTCTCCTTGGCCCATTTGGTGTTGACCCAGCAGGTATGGCTCGGCTTTTTCTTAGGTCTCCCTTTTGGGGTTTTAGGCCTAACGGGCTTTGCTCCTTTTTTATGAGTGGTTTCATGTACGCTGACAAGACTATCATTACTGATGTTTTAGGTCGGACAACTTTGACCAGATATAGTGGGGTGAGGGCCCCAATGAGGTTTGGTTGATTAAAATATGTCTCAATAGCCTTCAGATGCATGCGAGGGGAACACGTTTTAGATTTCAATAACATACAGGGCACGTCTCAATGCATGGGGGCCGTATCGGCCTGCAGAGGTAGGAAAAGCATCGCCTAAGGAGGACCTACCTATGTTAGATGTTCAAGGGGAAATCAATATTCAAAGCCACTAATGGCATGGTATTCATAGTCATACAAAGGATTCCTTAAGTCAATGACTGTCTATTTCTGATGGCCTGAGGACTTCATGAAAGATAGGATTATGGAAACCACCGTGGGTGACTTGGAAAGGGTATGTGACATCTGAAAGAGTTTGGGAACATCTGTATTAATCAGGAGTGTGGTTAAGAGGCCACTTTCCTATGCATTTAGCTAGCGTAAAGGATGATTGGAGCTTGGCGTAGTTTAAAGTCATGCATCTGGGACATTCTTTAAAAATGGAACAGCTTCTCCAGGTTCTTGGTAATCTCTTTAGAGACATTCTAGCGTATTCATGAAGGGTTGTGAATGAGGTTGGTAAACTGAATCGCAGAGGTTTTTCGAATCCCGGGATAGATATGGGGGCTCAGAGGCCTAGAGGCTTATGGATAGAAGCATTTCCTAAAGAAATATTGCCTCTGGTAGACAGGCCAGGGGAGGTCAATATGCAGAGCCGCTGAGGGCATGGTATGCATAGTCATGAAAAGGTGTCCTTAGGCCAATGATTTTATTCTCCCGATAGCCGAACAACTTCAAGGAAGTTGAGATTCAGAACCACCAGGGGTGTCTTGTGAGGGTTCGGTTCTTTCTGAGTATAGAGTATGGTTTATGAAAAGAAGGTGCCCGAATACAGGAGTAACATCTATGCGAAACTTACCGGGAATGGGTGAATCCATACCTTCTCACACTGGTGTGAGATAGTGGTTCGTGTAGGTCTAGCATATGCACTAAGGGACAAAGGAAAGCCTCCATTCTTGACCAAGCCCATAACAGGTTTGACCGTGCAGTTTAACGTCATGTAGTAAGGATGGATTCCATGCAGTTTAACATCATGCGGTAAAGACAGAGGGAATTTTAAATTCTGTGCAGTTTAACATCATGCGGTGAGGAAGGGGAGCATTATTAAAGATGTTGTGTAGTTTAACATCGTGCAGTGAGGACTGGGGTATTTTTTTAAATCCATTAATATGCTTGTAGTTGGAGTCATTTCCTCAGATATTTAATGCTTGGTCTTTGCAGCTTCACGCCAAGCAGCAAAGACATGTTCCGTGCAGTTTTAATAGTCATGCGGTAAGGATGTAGTTGAAAAGGGAACTCTTGATCAAAATGTAACTGGGCTTGAAAATTTCGGCATGTCCAAGATGTGGAGAGAGGTTGATGGTGTAAACCGTGGTTCCAGGTCTACTTGGATCTGGAGAGATGATACAGGGGCCCTAAGACCGGTAAGCGTACGGGGCTAGAAAGAGTATCGCCTGAGTAAATCTGGCCTTTGGTAGATGGGCCAGAGGATATCAATATGAATAGCCGCTGAGGGCATGGTATGAATTGTCATGAAATGGTGTCCACGGGTCTATGACTTTCCACTCTCGATGGCCATGAATGATTATGAGGATCCATGATTGTTTGCGCCACAAATTTTGTCATTTGATAAGGAAATATCTGGACATGTTGGGGATTTTCATCCCTGATTGCTATTAAAACTCGAAGAGTTCACCGTGTTGATTTATCTTGTGAATGGGTTATACCTTTACTCCATCTAGTTTAACGTCGTGCGGTAAGGACGAAGTAAACTTATTTTAGCAGTCGTATAATTCGTACCATTGGGTGACTTTGGCTATAATTACCTGGAAGACAACTGAGTTAAGAGGATCCAGTATACATTGAAAAATTGTGAGGGAATGAGGGTGTAAACTGTAACTCTGGGGTTTCCTAGATTAGGAGGTTTGGTATGGGGGATCTGAGGCCGGAAAGCGTATGCGGCTAGGAAGAGTTTCGCCTGAGGAAATATTGCCTTTTGCAGACGGGCCAGGGGCTATCAATATGCAGATCCATTGAGGACATCGTAATCATTGTAATGAAAAGGTTTCCACCACTTCCAATGGCCATGAAGGATTATGAGGATCCGTGATTTCTCACAGTATAGAGTTCGGCATATAAGTACAATGGTGTCCAAGCATACAAGAAACATCTTCACCACAATTACCCATAGAGTCAAAGTAGCCTAGCCCTGACTTGATGTTTGTGGATGTAGATCCTCATCTTAACCATGAGCAGATACATAGGCTAACTAGGTAGGGACACCCTGGAAACATTTGGATGTGAGAGGGGGATGAACTTGTAAACCACTGCTCCATAAATTTTTGGATTGAGAGATATGATATGGGGGTCTTGAATCCGGTAATCGTACGGAGATAGGAAGTGTACTGCCTAAGGAAATCTTGCCTTTGGGAGACGTTCTAAGGGATATCAATATGCAGAGCCGCTGAGGGCATGGTATGCATAGTCATGCAAAGGTGTTCATGGGTGGATAACTGTCCACTTCTGATGGCCATGAATGGTTATAAATATACTCAATTATCTGGGTCATGGAGTTTGATATCTAGAGAGGATGCATCCAAATTCTCAAGGAGTATTCTCATCTCGTTTCCCCATATATCTTGGGTAGGTCACAACGAAGTCTGTGCAGTTTTAATTTTCATGCGCTGAGGATGAAGTCCGTGTAGTTTTAACGTCATGCGGTGAGGATGATGTCAGTGTAGTTTTAAGGTCATGCGGTGAGGATGAAGTCCATTCAGGTTTAACGTCATGCGGTGAGGACGAAGTCCGTGTAGTTTTAACGTCGTGCTGTGAGGAAAAAGGTGAACTGACATGAAAAGTGGATTCCGTGCAGTTTAACATCATGCGGTAAGGACGAGGGGTATATATACCTGTGTTTTCTTTTATCAATGACTGGGATAGGAGGTAAGATCCCGGTGTCACTATGTATCCTACGAGGGTAGGAATCAAGCCTCATATAGTTCTTTTGGAGAATACACCCCGTGCGGGTTTGGTCCATATGGTGGAAAGGGGAGATATTTTGGCTTAATTTGGGGTGGTTGGGTCAGGGTGTGGAATTCTGGTGTCACTACATATCCTTCAAAGGCAGGAATCAAGCCGAACGTAGTTATTTAGAAGATAATACACCCTATGCTGCTCTGGTCCATACACGGGGGAAAGGGAATTTTCAATCATTCTAATCTGTGCAGTTTAACGTCGTGCAGTTAGGAAGAGGAATACACCCCGTGCAGGGTTGGTCCATACATGGGGGAAAGGGAATTTTTAGCTTTATTTAGGGATGGATGGTATAGGATACAGAATCATGGAATCGCTACGTATCCTCCGAGGGCAGGAATCAAGCCACATGTAGTTCTCCAAAAGATAATACACCTTGTGCAGGTCTGGTCTGTGCACGATAGAAAATGGAATTTTTTTTAAATCTTCACTCGGGGGTGGATGGGCCAGGATGGGGGATCCTGGCGTCACTACATATCCTACGAGGGCAGGAATCAAGTCGTACGTAGTAATCTGAAAGATAATACTCCTCGTGCAGTTCTGGTCCATACACGGGGGAAAAGGGAATTTTTTTAAATCTTCACTTGGGGGGTGGCTGGGCTAGGATGGGGGATCCTGGCGTCACTATGTATCATGCAAAGGCAGGAATCAAGCCGTACGTAGATCTCTGAAATCCATGTAGTTTAACATCATGCGGTGAGGATGAAATACTCTTAGTTTAGGGTCATAGAGTTTGGACCATTGGGGCTTGTCAGTTTAACGTCCTGCATCTCGGAAGATAGGTGCTTGGCAGTTTAACGTCATGCAGCTCAGACGATAACTGATTTTGATTATACGAAATACTTATTTAGAAATCTTGCATTTCTAGGAGCTGTAATGAATTTCCCATCCATGGAGATCAGGGCATATGCTCCATTGGATTAGACCTTGTGTATAACATATGGTCCCTCCCACTTGGGCTCCAGCTTTGGAGGTTTCTTTCCTAGTATCATTGGGGTCCAGAGGACCAACACCAATTATCCTTATAAGAAAGACGGAAGACGAACATTTTTATTGAAGGCCTGTGTAATCCGCTTCTGATATATTTCAAAATGGTGCAAAGTGTGCAACCGCTTCTCATCTAGTTGTTCCAATTCAACTATCCATTTTTCTGATTGGTCATCATTAGACAACTGATCACAAATGGAAACACGGAGCGAGGGAAATTGGAGCTCAATGGGAAGGACCGCTTATAATCCATACAATAATGAGTACGGAGTGGCCAGAGTACCGGTGTAGATTGTGGTTAGATAATCCCACAATGCATGAAAGATCTTATCTAGCCATGATTTCTTGTCTTTGTCCACTATTTTCTAGAGAATGTTGGAAATGGACTTTTTGAAAGCCTCTATCTATTTGTTGGCCACTGCATGGTAGAGGGATGAGTGGTTAGCCTTGATACCATATTCTTGGTATAGTTTCTCCAATTCAACCATGTAGAATTTGGTGCTGTTGTTCATCAGTATGGTATAAGGGATGCCAAATCTGGTGATGATATTGGTTTTTACAAAGCTGACAATGTTTCTCGCCCCAACTTCTTTGAGGGGTACAACTTCTGCCCATTTGGAAAAGAAGTTAGTTGCTGTGAGGATACACTTCAGTTATTTGGCCGTAGTAGGAGGATATGGTCCCACGCCGTCCATTCCTCAGATGGAAAATGGCCAAGAGTACTTGGCCAGATGAAGTAACTCCGGGGGTTGGTGAATGAAGTTGGCATGAATTTGGAAGGAATGGCATTTTGCGGTAAAGTGCTCACAATCTCGTCCAACTGTGGCCCAATAGTACCCAAGTCTTCGAACCAGATGGGAAAGCTTAAACCCTAACAGGTGTGCTCCACATACTCCAGCATGCACTTCAGTCATGACGACAACAGTTTCTTCTCCATCAATTCATCCAAGGAGGACTTCATCGAGACCTTGTTCATAGAGGACCTCTTGCTGACCTGTGCCGCCGTATAGGACAAAGTTAATTTCCCTTCTCCATATTTTCTCTCGTTCAACCCTGTCTGATGGAAGTTCTCCCCATTGAAGGTAGTTTGCAATGGGGGTCATCCAGCCGATGGCAGGTGCATATGGCTCTGGGACAAGAGTGACATCATCGATTTCTTCTGTCTTACTCTGCAAAAACTGCAAGATCATTCGACGATGAGCAATACTAACAGTTGTTTCATCCTGGTCTGGGTCATCTAGGGCTGTGGCCACAATAGCTAATGCATCGGCCTGGGCATTTTGAGACCGGGGAATACAGGTCAATGTTGGTTCTATGGAGAATTCTGCCATTAACCCTCGGACATGGTCAAACAGGGGAATCAGCTCCTCGTTTTTAATTGTATAGTCACCTTGTACCTTCTTGATGACCAGTTCCAAGTCACCTTTTACCTTAAGGTGCTGTACTTCTGCCTGGAGTGTGAGATCCAGGTTTGCAATGAGGGCTTGATACTCCGCCTCATTGTTTTTACATCTTTCTGGTAGGAGTAAGGAATATGGAAAGACTGCCTTTTCTGGGGACATGAGTATTATCCCCAAACCTACCTTGTTAAATTTGGGATCCTCCAAACACTTCGTGGTTTGGATTCGGGATGCACCATCGAATTACATTTCCCATGTTGGGAACTCCTCTTGAACCGAGAAGTTGTCTTCATCAGGTAACTCGACGTCTGGTGCGGTGGTCCCTGTCGAGGGGTGATCAGCTAGAAAATTTGCTAATGTCTGACCTTTGATGGCTTTCTGAGACATGAACCGGATGTCAAACTGTTGCAGGATGACCACCCATCGGGATAGGAGCCCGGTCAGCATCAGGCGGCTGGGGATGTACTTGAGCGGGTTACTACATGAGACCAAATGGAATTCATGATGCTGTAGATAATGTAGCAATTTTTGAACTACGAAGACCAAGGCCAAAAAAACTCTTCTTGATGTTAGAGTATCGAGTTTTAGCGTCAATCATGGTTCAACTAAGCTAATAGCGACTTTTCTCATTGCTAGCATCATTTTTCTATACGAGGAAGGTCCCTAGTGACTGCTCTAGGGAAGTCACGTATAGGATGAGAGGCCTTCCTTCAACCAAGGGCATGATAACCGGTGGGATTAAGAGTTAATTCTTTAGGCTGTCGAATGCCTCTTGGAAATCATCTGTCCATTGGTACGTAACCCCTTTTTTAATTATCCTGGTGAAGGGAAAACATTTACCCGCCAAGTTGGCTATGAACCACCTAATGTAGGCCAGGTGTCCTTGGAATCCTCTCAACTCAATGAGATTTTTGGGAGGTGGTAAACCAAGGAGAGAGTTTGTCCCTTCATGGTTGACTTTGATGCCATGATGGCATACGACGAAGCCAAGGGATTTCCCTAAGGCAACCTCGATGGCGCATTTCAGGGGATTCATCTTCAGGATATGTTGTCGATGTTTTTTTAAGATGGTTTCATGGTCTGACAGGTGATCTGAGTGCTGTCTTGATTTGACCACCAAGTCATCCACATAGCATTCGACGAATCTTCCCATGAATGTTTTAAAGATATGATGCATGGCACATTGATATGTGGTGCCCACGTTCTTGAGACCAAAGGGCCTGACCCTGTAACAGAATACTCCTTGATGGGCCCTGAAGGTAGTGGATTATTCATCTTCTCAGGGCCATCCTGATTTGGTTATACCCAGAATAGTCGTCCATGAAGGAGAGATACTCATACCCGGTCGTTGCGTCGATTAATAACTCGGTGATCGAGACTGGGAAATCATCTTTCGGGCAATGCCGATTGTGATCTCTCAAATCGATGCATATGTGGATCTGTCCGTTCTTTTTATTTATGGGGACAATATTGGCTAGCCAGATGGGGTATTAGACCTCTCAAATGAATCCTTATTTAATTAGGTTGTCGACTTCAGCCTCTATTTTGGCCGCATGTGTGGGGTGCGTCCTTCTGGCGGCTTGTTTATAGCCCTGATGGTCTTCTAGAAGACCTAAGTGGTGTGTCAAAACTTCGGGATCGAGTCCCAGCATTTCCATGTAATTCCTTTAAAAAATATATCGATGTTGCCTTAGGAAAGAGGTATATACCTCGTGCTCGTCGGGAGACATGGCTGTACTAATGAGAGTGGGCCTCAGGTCTTCCTTGATACCAAGGTTTATTTCCCTAAGCTCATCCACGCTAGTGGAGATACCTTCTTCAAATGCAGGAGGTGCATCCCTGAGATCTTCCTCCTCTTCTTCCCCCATATTCTCATCTTCTTGATCCGACAGGGGGAGATTTCCTGGCACGGGATCTTGGGAGTCCAAAGGTGAGGCATCGTGGGCGTCCCCGCTCAGGTATTCGCCCCCAAATTGAGGGTTACTGGACGTTTCTGCACTGTCACGCTCGGCCTTTATGGCTAAAGTCATGAGGACAACTGAGTGTGTGTCCAGGATTGAACCCCTTCTCTCAACATGGTTGATGGGAAGTACATAGTCTCCGCCAAGCTTCCTGAGGGGGTCATCAGGAACCATTTCTAGACCATTTGAAGTGGGGATCCAGTCAACACCATCGACTGAAGGCATCTTCTTCTTTTTCTCATAAAACTCGGTGTTAATGTAGTGGTACTCGGAGAACTCGAAAGGGGCCTTGTTAGCGTGCAATGTACCACTTTGTCCATTGACTCAATACTTGATATAGTGGTGGTAGGATGAAAGAATGGCCATGTGCTTATGGAGCCATGACCTTCCAAGCAGGGCATTGAATACTGTGTTCTGGCAGACCACCAGGAATTCCGAGTAGGCCACAAGGTCACCAAAATGGGTTTTTAGCTTGATTTTTCCCATTGGCTTCTATTCACTCTTGTCATAACCCAACCGAGTTGTGGCTGAGGGTACTAGGTCATCCTCACTGTATCCCAAATTACAAAGTGTCCATAGGGGAAGGAGGTTAACTCCAGAGACATTTTCAATAAAGACTTTGCGGATCTCGATATCATTTAGTGTGTAGGACACATATAGTGGTTTGATATGTCCTTTCATGATGTCATCTTCATCTTGATTGGTGAAGGAAATCACCGCATTGCACTCATCCGGGCCAGTCTCCGTCCAGTAAATCTCGGCGGCAGCTACCTCGACTTGAAACTTCTGGGGGCTGAGAAAGGCTTCTATAAGCACCTCCATGAGATCTATTGGCAAACTCAGGGCATCCAGGATTAACAGTTTGGCTGGTACCGATGCCAGATGCTTAAGAATATTGTATTTCTGCACCAACGGCCGACACATCTCTATTGGCGGGAGTGTTTTAGCAGGCATCTTAGGAGCTGGAGTATGTGACGAGGAGGGACCGGCCGCGGGGTCAGATGTTGATGGCTTTCCATCGTTCAGGGGACTCGACCCGGCCGGTCTATTTGGGTGCACTAGGAATCTAGACACTTTTTCCTCCTCTGATTGGTACCATAGAATGATAGGGCCAGAGTGGCTATTTGTGGAGGTGGAGGGGTATTCTTTCTCCTGTTGAGTCCTTTGAAGTGTTCTCCCACGAGTTTCTACGATATTAACAGTTTGGACCTGGGTAAAACCATAGGGTTGATTTTGGCCACGACTACACCTCCCCTAGTATCCCCTGGTTTTGCGATTTCTGCTCCTGGACCCTTATGTTGGGAACTCAGGTTCGTAAACATACCCTTCATCAGGGAACGATTCCATTAGATGGACGAAATTTATGGAACCATAGATTATATCATTGTCCTGTGACAGGTCAACCTAGTCGGTCGTCCCTAATGGTGCCATTTGGTGGGTCAGTGCATGTGGCGCCATGCTTGGTGGCATAAAATCTGACAGTGTCGGGGATAACTTTGGCCTTGTCGCGGACTGCTCCTCTTGCGCTTTTCTCCAGCATTTTCGATTACGCATGGATGACCGGCTCGTGATGGGTTGTGAGGACGATATTGTTGGATGTGCGGCATTAGGGGCTATTAGAGGCAACACCGGCTACTGTAATTAATCTCGGAGTATTCCCTACGCTCGATTGACAGTCTTCTGAGTCATCCAGTCATCATATTTATGCCCCTTCTTGTTGTTGACTTCCTTCCACCCCTCCTCTTTGTCAGAGTTGGTGGTAGAAATATACTTCACATGTGCTTGGGGTGGTCCTAGCTTTACCTTCTCGGAGACTCCCATCCTTTATAGGAGGTATTTGAAGACAAAGCATTCCTGAATATTGTGCCCCAGAATTCGATGGTAGGGACAGTAATCTAGCCTGTCATCATGGCTTACCATTTTGGGCTTTCTTGGTTCCGGGAGGTTGTGAAAATTGAAATTCATGGTGGCGATGAAGTAGTCGCGGACTTGGTCCTCTCAGAATGAGTATACTTTGTGTCTTCGTTCCTCGAAATAGTTTCGCATCGATCCTCTCTGATCATCCCACTTGGGCGGAGGCGTCCGCTGATATATAGGGTGCCCGTGACAATTTGGTGGAGGACTATGTGGTGGAGTAGGCGTAGGGTCTGGATTGAGCATGACAGAGGATGATTTAGCTCTAACTGTTCTCTTTGCAGGATCCTGTGAGGCTATTCGGGACTTCAAATTAGTCCACTGTAGGGAGTCCTCAATTCTATGGCCAATGCCCGAGAGATGGAAGAAGCTAGTGGTGCACTCCACTGGTATGAGCAATGTTCGTAGCTCATCCCTAAGGTTATTGATGCATGTGGCAAGAATATCATCATGGGTAATTGGCCCATTTAGAGAGTAGGTTAGACCCTTCCATCTGGCGATGAAATCTAAGACCCTCTCATTCTCGCTCTGTTTGAAATTCATGAGGTCTTTGACCATTGTTTTATGCAGTGTTGAGCTGAAGAGGAACATGAACTGCTATTGAAGGTCTTCCCACCTTTTTATTTACTGAGCTGGTAGATTCATATACCAGACGAAGGCAGATCCTTGCAAGGCCCGCACGAAACATCTGAGTTTCACTGCTTCTTGTTGTTCCGGAGTTCCCATTATAGGGTCGCAATAAGAGGTGTAGTGCATCAAATGTTGTTCTGGATTGCCTGATCCATTGAAAATAGGGAATAAAAGGATCCCAAAATTGGGTGGGGGTGGCGTGTTTCTCACCCTATCTGGGTATGGATTTCTCTTTGGCTGTATCAGAGTGCATCGACCTTCTATTGCTTCTAATCGAGGTGTCAGTGCCTCGATGGTGTTGGTGAGACCCTGGTTTACATCCTGTTGGGCCCGGTCTTGGGAAGGTGTAGCCCGAGGAATTTCTTGAGTATCCAGCTCAGCCGGCACAAAGGGTGCATATGTCGTTTTTCGCACCGTTAGAGGGTTCATACGCACTTTCTTCGGTTTCTTCCTAAGTGGAGGGATGTCTTGGTATTCATCCGGATCCATATGTAGGTAGTTGGATGGGCCAGGCGCCTCATTGGGTGGGAGCCCTGACCACGATTCGTTTGCCAGGGAAAACCTTGGTCTATGATGTGCACTTGCTATGAGTGCAAGGTGTGGCTCTTCTTGGGAATCTCTTTCCATAAGAGGGGTCCTCTAGAGTAGTTCGGCGTTAATCTGACTCAATTCTTTCATTTCCTCTTCCTGTCGAGTGAATCTCTCTTCGAGCGTAAGTGGCTCGTTTTTATAGAGGGAATAAGTTAGGTTAAGGGTAACCAGTCCTTTGTTCTTATCCTTGTTGGAGGCACGCAGGGTAGGCATCGGCAGGTTAGATGTAAGGGTGGCCATATTTAGGGCGGCCCTCTGGTTTCGGGTGTGCACACCTGGTGGTTCGTTGTGAGTCACAGCCTGACCGGAATCATCGTCTTTCGATCCATCCGGATTTGCATCATCCCTAGTGTCACCCATGGGGTTAGCCTCTATGGTGTTGATGGATGCATATCACGGGGTGGAGGAGATGTCATCTTCCAAATAATAATAGGATCTCCGGCGCCTTTTACTAGTCCTCCCCTTCCTGTCCTTGGATTGCTTTCGCACTCCTTGACGAAGGGTGACACGGAGAGTTCCTTGATGCGACCTCACGGTACGCCTCCCCCTTGAAGGGGATAGTGATTCAAAATATAGGATAGGGCAGGAACCTCCTCTTCAAACTATCCTCCCTAGACTAGAAAATAATGATTCTCATGGGGTAGGTTGTTGTTGAGGTTGTAAAAATGCCCCAATCCATGAGGGCTGGGGCTGGTTCCATTCCTTGGATGTTGAGTCTCCTCCCGTTTTTATTGGTCTTACGGGGGAATTTGTTATTAAAAATTCCCCCAGACCTACAGGCTGGGGTTGACCCTGGATTGCTGCAGTGGATAATACTATCGCTACATACCTGATTTTGCGTGCCCCAATTCAGGGGTGAACTGGGTCTGATGCTGAGTTCACCTACGATTCAATCCCTTCCGGGGAGGCAAGAAATGGCCGCTGATTGGCCTCTCTTAGGCGAGAGGCCTGATGTATGATTTCAGTGGCCTGATTCAAGAGTTATTGAATGGCTCAGTTCCATTAGGCCTGATGCTTCTGGGACTTACTCAAGGCATGTCTTTGTTGAGTCTGTCACCTTTCGCGAACAGGGAGACCACTCGATTGTTGTCTTGACGTGATGACTTTGCAAGACATTATGCCGAATGGGTTCTTCTGGGCAGGGAGTAGAGTGAAATGAAGAGCTCCGAGTTCTCCGCATCCACTTTTATGGACTCCCATCGGAGCATCACCAAGGAGGCGGCACAACTGGTGCAGTGCATGGAGGCAAGCTAACTCCATGTTTCCTTTATACCTCACAGGTTGTTGTTGCCACACCGAAGGAAGAGATTCCAAGTTGATGTGATGCATGAGGTCTCCTATTGTCTTGACATGGTCTACATACCCATCATAGGGAAGGATGATTGATTTCTGCCGGTGGAGGTTTTTCCATATATTGGAGCAGATGTCGTGCACACATTATTTTGACAACTTTCTGGGTACGTTGAATTGAGAGGTGGCGTGGGCCAAAACATAACTGGTACATCATCTCTGGGCACTCATTTCCTCAGGTGTAACATGTCGGCATACTCCTCCGATTGTGATTCCTCTACCTAGTCGGCCCAACTGAGACACTCACTGATAGTGTGGTCGGAGGCAGTGGGGCCGGTAGGTGTTGAATTATCATATGGGCAATTCCGAGGTGGTTTAGAAGATGAACATGGCCCCAGACCATATCCTGATTTAAGAAGGGTGTTGTTGGTGACTAGCTAGGAATATGACATGCTCGATCTCATCCTTCTGAGTGCCTTGCCATATGAGGGATTTTCTGTCCTTGATTTGGCAGGGGAGGACCTTATTATTGATATGATATGTCACTGCGGGGAGTACCTTCACAATGGTGGCCACAATGGTGAGGACTACCATTACAGATGCCGTAGGGATAAAACATATGGAGTACACCTTGGGGAGGGCCTTCAGAATGTACTACAATGAGTGGAGGGCCTTTTCGGTGATCGACGTCTAGGCGGGGAGGGCCTCCGCTATCCGTGTTGTAATGGCGAGGGCTACCATTACTACTTGATGCCTCACTACATAGAAGAATTTTGCAGTGCATACCCTGGGGAGGACCTCCAAGGTGTATCGCAGTGAAGGGAGGACCTTCTTGATGCATAGAGTTGTTACGAGGGGGGCCTTCACAACAACTTCCATCATGGTGAGGATGACCATCATGGTTTGACGTTGGATGTGTATCCTGGGGAGGACCTTCAAGACACACTGCAACAGGGGAGGTACCTTCTTGTTGCTTGGGGACATTGTGGGGAGGACCTTTTCAATGGATGCCATGGGGGCGAGGTCTACCATCAAAACTGCCACAATGGTGAGGACTACCATCACAGCTGCCACAGGGAGAATGTCTTCAGGGTACACCCTAGGGAGGGCCTTCAAAATGTCCCTCAACGAGGGGAGGGCCTTCTCGTTTCTTGACGTCTCTATGGGGAGGATCTCCGTTATCAGAGTGGCGAGGACTACCACCGTGATATGATGCCTCGCTGCATGAAGTTTCGTTGTAACATAACCCCTGGGGAGGACCTTCAGGGTAGGCCACGACAATGGTAGGGCCTTCTTGCCGCGATGATACGTCACTGTGGGGAGGTCCTCTACAGTTGCAACTATGATAGCGAGGAATACTATCATAATATGTTGTCCCACTGCATGGAGAGTGTTTGTAGTGTATACCCCAGAATGGACCTTCAGGGTGGACCACATCAAGTGGAGGGCCTTCTTGCTGCTTGATCTTCTTCTCATGCGGAGGTCTTCCGTGACTCACATCAAAAGATAAGCTCTCATGATCGATCGTTATATGCCCATGGGAAAGGCCCCTGCGGGTGCTCTGGTGAGGACCTTCAGAGGTGCTGGTAGCGATATTTCGGGGAGGGATTCACAACTATTGCTTCCACTCCCATAATATGGTAATGGGTGGGAAGGGTTCTGAGCATTCGATATGTGCTTAACGGTATTGGGAACCCCATATTCTAGCAGAGCAGAGTCATAAACCCACTCTATATTTTCCGGCTGTCGTCAGCGCGTTCTGGGCACTTTCTTGCGGGCAACAGGGACCATCTACTTTTGATAATGGCCTCCACCTTTGGTTCCCTTTCTAATTGGGTCCCGTGATGCTGTCGAGATATACCGATGAGAATCTTTACCTTTAGCAGGGATATATGCCTGCTCTAGAGAATCCACCATGATAGACGGGTGTCCCCCAATTGAAATGAGTGAAGTTGCTCGATCCAGTTTCCCTTGCATCGCTGAATATGGCTAATGAACCTCTTGGGCGGAAGCAGGGATGAAGATCTGCTCCAAGACGTCTATCTCGCCTCATAGATGAGTTGCCTCAATTGGGGAGACATGCTCATAGTGTTGAGTCCTTGTTGTTTCTGCTGCTTCAATTACATTATGTCAAGTCCGCAAGATATGATCTGGGATCGATACCTGCTACTCTATCATTTCTAGGATATGCAGAGAGACATCTTTGGCTGGAATGGGTATGAAGGAAAATTCCGGTATCAATGTAAGAATATCCTGCTCCGGTCCTCTGGTGGTTAGTGGGTACTGACAGTTCTCCTGTGTCAAGGCAGGTGAACAAATCTGCCCCTATATTGGGATATGACGGTTTATATCTCCGTTTTCCGCCTGATTGGGATGGAAGACATTAGTTTCATCCGCAGGGAGTTGGCCCTATATATGTTGGTTTTCCACCATATCGAGTCAGTGGCCTTTATTGGAATGGAGATGTGTCTACTTATTAATTGCTGCCACATCTAAATGGTGGGCTTTGCTGATCGCCACCATATCGGGGTGGTAGGCATCAAGGGAATCTGCTTGGAGCTGGTCCTACAGGCGCTGGGTCGACACCACGTCTGGTTGGTGGGATTCATGACACTGGGTAGAGAGAGGTGCCTGCCAGGTAGGTTCCGTCCTGTGTGACTGATGGTCTTGATGAATCTCGGCGTGAATGTGCACCTGCTCGTGTGATGATGCAATGTCTGGATGGAAGACTTTGGAGGAGCGGGCAGGTGTATGTACCTACTCACGATACATCTTCGTGACTGGGTAGCAGAGCTCCTCCTCAGGGACAAGGGTGATGACCGGTCCCGGGTTGTGTGTTTTCCGCCCTCATCGGGAGGTCCGATGGGCCGGAGCATGGGGAGCATGGGCCTGGATCCTTGGGGCGAAATCCTCCTTAGCGTGAGGATATTGAGTTGTGGCGTAACCGCGATGAGGTCTTCCGGCGAGGGCCTTAGAGCGGAACCCTCGTTCAGCAGGGATTAAGCCCTCATCATCGACCTCATACGCCTACCTAAGGTATGGGAGGTACACGTTGTCTCGTTCCGAGGATAGGCTCCCGAAATAGTGTTAGATGGCAACATGAGCCGTCTGGATCTTCTTTCGTGGTCATTGTTGGGAAGGCGACCAGCGGGTCTTGGAGGATTGGAGGTCGTCCATGGCCACCTCTACCGTCAAGAGAGTTCCGTTCATGTGGTACTCTCGGATCAATTCATCTGAGACCCGACATTGAAGACATTGGGTAGGTGATAGGGTCCTTTGTTGGTGAGTATGTCCGGTTATTGCGTTGTTTAAAGTACGCATCTGTGAGTTCCTCCGTGATGCCATTGGATCGAAGGGAGTTCTGATTGGTACATGTAAAATATTTTAACAAATACAAACAGTAAACCCGTAAAAGTAGCATATCATGATCCCAGGCATAATTAATGACCTTTCTTGGCCCTCCTTGTGAGTATAAGGGGGCACAAAGTGAGATTAGGTTAAATCTGACATGCTTGGTTAAATATTCACGTCGGGTTCACCATTTTTTTTCGAACAAATTGTATGGAGTGGACCAACTCGACCGACTGTCAATATTACGGAGGGCTAAGCTATGCTCAATCGCTCGGATCAGGTATATTGGTCTTTGTTTCGAAACACCCTACTGTTCCATATCTAATGACACATGGACCTGGTTTTCAATGGCAGGAATTCTCTAGGTGATTTGGCCTGTGATGCTTAAGAACTCACATTGGTCGAGAGGATGGGAATTCGGGCTCATCACACCCTTTTAGGGGGGAATTATTGCATCTCCCATGAATCTATTATATATTTATGATGTATTCATATGTTCGTGAATCATTGGTTTATACCCAATCATAGTATCCACCGATTACTCTTGGTTGGAAATGGTCAGCTGAACAAAGGGATTCAGAATCATTTTGGCCCAAGGATTACCATACCTCATTGGATTAATGACTCTGAGGAGTTTGAACTCATTTAGAAAAAACTGGTTCGAAGCCTCATAACTGGGTACCCAGGAATTTATTGTCATCCAGGGAGGATAGATAACGACTTGAGAATTTGGATCAAACCCATAATACGGGCTTACTACATATCCTCATGAGAGGAATTAGCATCCACGTACTTTGGTAGTGCAGTTTAATGTCATGAGGGACGAAGGATCATGGATTACCCTCTGAGGTCGCCCAATGAGATGGTGGATGGGGATTACACTTTTAGGCAGCCCATTGAGTTGGTGAACCGACATGATGGGGTCGAAAAGACCGAGTGGTGGTCTTGAACCTAATGGAGGATTCCTACGTAACATGCCTTGACATGGATCAAAGTCCTTGTAGTTCAAAAGAGTTTGGGGTCAGGGTGGGTGCTTACTCTAAGACCACATGAGTCATGCTCGGTGTGAGAAACAAGAGGCAATAGAGACCTGACTATCACGTCGTGAATGGTGCATCTGTCGGAAGCAGAGTGGGGCTTACACATGGAGTATCCTAGAGAAATGTAGATTAGTAATTACTCCAGGATAGAGGCCTGATGGTGAAAAAGCCTAGCAGGAGAAGGAAATGGTAACAAAAAACCCCTGTGCCCATCTCCCCTCTTGGTCCTTGGCACCGGGGAAGTACGGGGGTGCATGGGTGCTACCTCTTGCAAAAAAGGCTAGGGGATTACACCAAGGAGGCTACCATGTCTCTCCCATAAGAGGGGAGAATTACTCACCGCTGGCGTCAAAAGGAAATGCAAGTGGGTTCCCCCACTCCTGGAAAGTGGAGAGGCAGAAATAGGACTCCTTGGCTTGGACTCTGTAATACCGTGGGTATGTGAACCCATGAATGTTTCGGGAACTCTCTCAAGGGGCAGAGCAACCCCTTTTCCCTCATCTACCATCAGTATGTGCACTCAAAGCGGCACACAGATATTCCTGAAGGTTACATCATACGAATCCTGTGGCTTCGGTAAAGGCCTCGGCTCGAGGATGATGAGTAGGCTAATGAAGGGGTTGTGAAGGATCCGGACGGCTTGGAAATATTTTCTCTGACTCGGGGAATGGGAACAACGAAGGGGTTGCTGGGCCACATGGGTGTATGAGGAGTGGTGCCATTCGCGTAGGGGGGGTGCTACGCGGCTAGGGAGGTCGTCCGCGTAACATCGTGGTATGCTGAATGATAGGAAACTCGTGTACCAAGGCGGTATGTGACTTAGTGTTTAGCCCGTGTACCAGTTCGGTACATGGGGGAGTCTACGCGAGTAGCGGCGGCCAGGGGAAATGCTGGTCGTGTGTTCGTCGGTCAGGGATTCGCCCGCGTAGGAAGGTGCTACGCGGTGCATTGGATCAAAAAAAGGGGCATTGACTCCCTGGTCTTCTAGGAGTACATCCGCGGAGGGGCCCTAGATCGCGGTCTTTTTTTTTGTTTTAAGTTCAAAGTACACCAATTTGTTATACTTTTTTGTTTACTTATTAATTCGTTACCAGTTTCATACCTGTCCTGGTTCGTGAATTAGAACTTCGCTGTTTGCGAAATCCTAAGCTCCTTCCTCCGAAATCCTTCCACCCAAATCTGATCTCCCTTCTCTTCTCCCCCTTGATTTGATTTTATAGAGGGGGGAAAGAGATGTATTTGTGGTCCTATGACACCTTTTGTAGAGGCCCATGAACAGAAATATGTTTTATGGATGAATTAGTCAATCTGCAACTCGCTGGGCATTGAATGCACCTCACTCGCGAACCAAATCGGTTCGGGGGGTGCTTCGCAGCCGTGTGGGGATCCATGTTTGTTCCGTGAATGATGACCAATGCGGTCTGGGCCAGTTGACGCGGTTCACGGCTGGGGTGGTTCGTGATGGTGCACTGGCTTGGCACCCATCCTACTTCGCACCCGCGGAGGGTCCCTTCCTCTGTTCCGTGAACTACAGCGGTCCGCGAAGGGGGTGGCTTGCTGAACCGGCCACGTACCATCACTGTTGGACCGGTACACGGACCAATCACTCCTTTGCAATTATTTTGGGTGTTCTCCACATTTTTTCCCAATTCCTCGAGGGAAATTGGGTAGAATCCTCTCTTGAATTAAGGGGATTCTCATTCTCCTTTGCGGATTTCTCAGGACCCTACAATGGTATAACTTTTTCTAGAAATAATGAATAATATTTTGAATTTTTTTCCAAATACATGAATATTGTGTTTGAAATGACTATGTTTGGTGATATGAGGTACCTTCTTGACTACTAAAATTCTAAAGAGAAGATCACGTTTTCCTGTCACAAGAAACATATTCTATGGAAATAGTTAAAACTTTTGAATGGAAGGTTCAAAATAATTTTCCACACCTATCTCAGTGTGAAGAAGTTTTGAGATGATGATGTTGGAAGTGATGTTGATCATAAAGAATAATTGAAATATATTAGAAGACTATTGTATTAAAAAAACTCTAGACTAGACCTGGTCTACATTATTTCCCTCTCTATATTTTTTTTTAAATGTTATGGATAGAAAAAAAAATTCTCTAATACATTATGTGGCATAAAATTATGGGATAATGTTTGACAGTAAGGGAAACATGAATGTTTTTTTCTATATAGATGCAGACCAGACATGTTGTGTTAATGAAAGAAGATCCAGATCTAGCATAGCCTTATATTTAGGAAAAATATGTGTGAGATGACATACATGAAGTAAAATTTATTAACTATCATCACTATATAAGTTGACTTTATCAGTGACATTCAACATTCAATACAATTAATATTGATAAATACATATATGAAAGACAATATGTTTGACAAGAAGCTTCTACGGCTCTTGGGATATGAAATCAAAGTGATGTAAATGTTAAAAATAATACAGTATGTCATTAGAGATCAATGAAATTTAATATTAAATATCACTTCATGAGGGAAATTGTTGAATGAAATGAACAAAAACAAGAGTTTGTTCTAAAAGATAAACTGGTGGATGTTATTTTCACAAATCCACTAGCAAAGGATGTATTTGATAAATTTTGGGTGATAATAATTTTTCAACCTCACCCTATTCAATAATGAGGAATGTGATATCTATCCCTTATATAATATTCTATTGGAATATTTTTATCAATGAGTTGAAATATAATAACATAATTCTATCCATTTATATATTAATTTCTTATCAATGGAGAGAATATTTTAAGGGGGCGTTTTTAAAATGGGTAAGCTATGATGTCATAATGTGTGAAATATTTTGAAATGTTTATTGAAGTGTCTATAGAAACTATTTCTTATAAATTAGTGTTATTTCTTGGTTTTCAAGATTTAATGTTTTTTTATTTCTTTATGGTTGTAATAGTTTTTTTCTCAATTATATTTTTCCTATATAGAAAATCCTTGTGTAGGATTAAAATTGCTTGATAGTGATCCATCACTTCATTTTTAGAGATTTACTCATTTATGTTCTTTGGTTATCAAAAAAATACTTGGGGAATTTTATTGAAACCCAGAAAATGATATTTTTTATTGATGACGATGATAAAGAATAGGATGTGGAATTTATTATGCATTTTTCTTTTTTGTAAATTGAAACAATATTAAGTAATGATATGTGATACATGAAATTTTTTGAGATGAATGAATGTGATGTATTATATGAATGAGTAATGGAACAATGAGTTTTGATTGAGTTCGTGGTATGTAGAGGGGATATATGTTTTTTATATATCAACCACATAAAGGTTAAATAGACTCTACGATGTTCTAATAAATTACACATTGTAATAGAGCAACTGTATAAAGGTTTAAGTGATCAAAAAATATAATAGATTGGTCACAATAATTAGATGGTATACAATACATTGTAAAGATATTAACAACATAAAGTGTAGATTGATCATATGAATGAGAACGAAAGTTCATCTTTTAATTGAGGGGCCATATGATGGGGAGGAGAAATCACATGTTGTAACAGAACAACCACATGAAAGGTTGAGTGGCCCTATGATAGGATGAATTAGAAAAATGTTTGATAATGACACTAAATAAACGGGAAGTGAGACCACATGTTGAAGCAGATAGAATTCATGAAGTAATGAGTTAAAACATACAGAAAATAAATAAACCTTGAGATTCCAAGGAGATTGATATATGGTGAACAATTATAGTTATGAAAAGTAAGGTGATCTACAAATGATTAATTATCATGATGAAGACTATCATGATTCTTTCAAATGAGTATCTTGGATGATGGGGGAAGGTAGAAGAAATAATATTGATCTAGATAAAATTATAAATTTCATCTAATAATAGATTAAGGGAAATACGTGTTTTGTATATTAGATTTCACAAGAAGAAAAAGATCAGTTGGCTGAGTTGATTATTAATTTAAACTTCAAGAAGCGATGTTTAGTGTTGTTTGAAGGAGAATTGGAATAATTCATCTCAAAAAGACATATGTTTCATATGAAGAACTAAATGAAATATTACTTACCTAAATAAACATATGATAATTGTAATAGGTGGATTATGAAATAATAAAGGATTGATGAAAGTTAAATTCTGATGGTATTTATGAAGAATTAATTAATGGTTGAATTTATCACAATTATTTCACAACAATATGCACTTATTTGTTTCATAAAGAAGGATTTAATATGTATGAATAATATATTTAAAGAATTAATAATAGGATACGATATTTTTTTCATATTTAAATGCAATTAAAAATAATTATTGAAGTATTTTCTTATGGAATTTATTAGGAATACTATATCCCTGAATTTTTGTAATTTGAACTTGATTATTTAACATGGTGTTCTAAATATTTGAATAAAGAATAAATAAAGAGTAAAAATCTATAAGAAACAAATAATTTATGGTTTTTATAGATCTGTTATGTGTGAAAAAGTGATAAGAATGAATAGAGAAGAATAATATGTGAGGTTCTTACATGATTTCATGTAAGAAATTGATAAAGAATAAGATATAGCTTGTTGAAGAGATAGTGTGTTGTATTCAAGCAACATATTGATGAAGCGGTGAATGATATTGGTGAATTTTTATTCCATTTTAGTAAAAAAATTATTATCATATTATCTGGATGAGGATCACATGCACTATCAATGGAATATAGTTCAACACAAGTGATGGATATACCAAACTTTTGGTAAACCAGAAGGATTGTTTTCTAATGGTCTGTGTAATATTAGATTATTTTCAAATCATTCCAAAGACTTGATGATATTATTTAGTTTTGAACCTTGAAAATTACTATGTTCATAATTTTATTATTGTGTTATGTGTTTTTTAGAATCATTTATCTCTTTCCACATTTGGAGGTTGTTTCCATTAAAAAACATAAAATGATAAAACCACCGATTCACTCCTCCCACCCAATAGTCCCATAGATATTAACTGGTGCATTTAGTAAATAATTATACCCATATATATTTATTGAAATAAATATAAATAATATAATAAAATTTTATAAATTTTATGATATAACCATTATATATTACCCTCTCATTAAATAGAAAAAATGAAAACCTTTCTTATGCACATGCATGAACTACCACATCCTTGAAGGAAATGCTTCATTTTTTCACCACCAACTTTAATTATCGTTTCTAGAAATAAGTTTAATAAATATATTTGTTATATATTCAATGTTTTATTTTCTAATAATATATATTTTTAATTATATAAATAATATTCTAAATAAGTGAAAATTTTAATTCTTTCCGCCTAAAACAGACATTCCATGAAGAAAAATTATCTATTTATAAGTGAAAACATTTTTTATTTAACTTCCAATTTTAAATATTTACATTTCTAATTCATCGCCATCATAAATTGTAAAAAAATTCATTATACATTTTCTATTGTGAAATTATAACAAAAAAATCTCTTCTATAACCATTCCCACACATTGATTTTTGAATGTTATTGTTGGGTTCGTTTAGGAACAATGATATAAATTTTTATCAAGGATTAATTTTGAAACATAATATTGAATTTTAATAAGTAAATATTTATGTTTTTATTTATTTATTGGTACTATAAAGATCAAAATCATTAATTATACAACAATATATGTTTGTAATAAATTACCGAGATAGGATTGTCACCTACTTCATCAATAATACCAATAACTAAAATACTAATGAAATGAAATTATAAAAATAGAAATAATTATAAATATTTTATAAAAATATCTTTTATTATCAATTAATAAATGAATTTGGGATATTCATGAATATTTTTCTCATGATTAGTTTTTTCACATACGTATGGGAATAATGAGTTTTATCACTTTTTCAGGAATGGATATAATGAGTTTGATCATTGATTCATGCATGGAAATAATGATTTTTTAACATAGGTTTTGGCCAAATTTCGATGTTTTTTAATAATGTTAGGTCTCATTTAAATGATGATTTTTATTTCCAGGATATTCCAATTCCTTTTGATAAAAATTGATTTTTAAAAAATATTACTCAATCTTATGTCACGCTCACATGATCTAATATATTATGAAATTTGTTTACCTTACTGAGAGTATAAGATCAATAGTTTCTAATGTTTCCATTACCCAAGTTATTAAGATTATCATATATTGTGAGATATATATATAATGGTCCATAGAAACACAATTGAGGAGAAAGTTTCTCAAGTGTTTAAAAATTAATTTTAGGTATCTATTCTCCCAGACACAAAACCTTTAGATATTTAAGTCGTGTGACTGTTTGGGACATGTATTTTCAAGATCCTAGAATTAATGTATTATTTATGTTATATTTAGCATGTTCTAATTTATATGGGATGTAAAGGGGATATTATATTGATTTATACAACATACCCAAACATGAATACGATGGTGTTAATGTAAATAATGTTTTTCATGATATAGGTAATATAAGAACATATATATTTAACAAAGACAAATTACATGATTTATAACATGGTTTGTGCATTCTAAAATTTCAATGATATTTTTGGTTTATATATTTAAAGGATTATAAAAATATAACTTTAAAAAAGAGTATAATTCAACTCAACATCCATCTTTTCTACTAAAAGTGGATTCTTAGGTTCTCTATCATATTTTATTATTGACATAGTTTATTTGGTTAATGAGAATTTCTTTTATTTATATCCATAGATGGTAATAGTTCCTACTCATTTTTAAGACCTATGAATTACATTGGAAAATTTTATATGAGCACAAAAAATTATCTGATGGGTATAAAAATCAATAGAAACTCTTTAAAGCATTTAAAATTCAAAAAGACCAAAAATTATGCTTACACTTTTACATACCGAACCTTTGATATCAAAATAGTCATTTAACAACTCATTAAATAAATATCAATGAACAATCTTTTCCTAAAAGATATTATAATTAATCATGATGGAAAAATCATAATTTATGAAATATTTACCAAAAAACATTCCCATTTATAACATCATAAATTTCATTAAATCATAAACACATTGTATTGCATTTTAAATTAAAATAATTCCATAAAAATGATGGTTATTAATTGATAAAACATGTATGAAACATCAAGAATCATATTGTAATCATGGAATCACCTAATAAAATAACTTTAACATTCTCTTTAGAGTAACTTATATCAATTAACTCTTACACATCATTGGAAAAACTTATTACAGGTTAAACATGACCACATAATCATAGGAGTAATTTTAATTATGTAACTTCTTCACTTAATTGGATTAACTAACTTCATCAATGTTATCTTATGAATAACTTAAATTAGTTAACTCAATAACTTTACCCAATGGATTGGAGGGATTTAACATACCCACCAGTCACATAATAGACATTTTACCTTACGGTTTTGAGTTAACTCTCCTTTATAAAATTCATTAATAATACCCAAGTATCATGTTTTAAAATCACAACATATAATAACATACAATTTTCATAATAAAAATAAATTGTTTTATTTTTATCCATAAGAAAACCCACTATCTGTTATATCATAAAAATGAGAAGAAATATATTATTCTTCTGAAAACATTAAAAAACTAAAAATCCATGAAAATTGGGGAAATAACATTCTTTGGAATACCATGGAATAATGTGGGGTAATCATGATAATTAATAATGGATATGATGATGAAAAAATTAGTTTATGATGTACATGTTAATGAAAATTAATTTTCAATCTGGTAAAAAGAGACAAAAGTTACATGTACATAAAACTATGTAAATATTCCTTCTTAAAACCATTTTTATGAGTTAGGGATAGTTAAAAATATCTATTATTATTTTTTATAAAATTATTAAATCATTTAAAGAACACAAGGAGATGAGAGGTAGAGGTTTTGATAAGATAATTTAAAAAAAGGGTTTAGAGGAAATCCCTTACAACATTAGTGACACTTATATCAATAGGACATTGAAAAAAAGAAAATTAAGAGTATTTTCAATCCACATTAATTTTAATAAATGAAAAAAATATCCATATGTAAGTATAAAAATCCTAAAAATTAAAACATCTGGTGAATGTGGCATAACTCTTAAATATTGAAAATTAGGACAAGAATCCATTTACCTCAACTCCAACTCTCTACATACATTCTGTAAATCCATTATATTAAAATTATATTAATTATATACTATATTAATAGAAAAAAATTATTTTTTATTCTTTTATATTAATCCCTATTATTACATTTATTACAAATCCTTGTATAGTTAATAATTCAATTAAGGTTACATAAGACATTTTGGGGACGTTTGGATTATTTAATCAAGATTACATCGATGCATTGAACATGGTAAAAGGGTTCACGGTTCCATATTATTCTGAATCATAAATATTATAGAATTCAGAATTTTCTAAATTCAATAAACTTATATAATGATTTATGTCTGTAGGTAATGAGAAATAAATTACATCATTTCATGGTGATGGTAGGTCGTACAAACACATGAACAAAATTTTAATCCTTCTAATAGGTGGATATGAAATAAGTTATATAATATTTTAATTTTATATAATCACTACTATGTCATAAAGTTATAATTGCTTCATTACTTATATTCTTATCACCATCCATGTAATGTGGAAACGAATTCCATCTCTTTGTGGAGATAGTAGTGCACACGTATGCTATAGCGACATTGACATCTTCCAATGGATGTAAATGGTAGTATGGAAAGTAATATTTAATATTTACCACATAATATTAATTTCATAAAAATATATATATTAATTTTATCCATAATTTTTATTATAAACATTATTTTTTGATGAAAAATGAAACACATCGCTTTGTGGATGTGGTAATTCACACATACACATAAGAGAAGTGTCTGTTTAAGATTTGATAGATAATTAGTTGAAAATGGGTTGTGTATTAAAAATAATTTTTTTATATTAATGATAATAATTTTTTATTTCATAATTGTTATAGAGGATTTAGAGTTTTCGACAGAAGAAACAAACGGGAAACCTCCAAGTTAAGTGTTATGCCTCTTCTTCAAAAAACCTCCATTAACTTATAGCTTATGTCATCTAGGTTGTTTTATGGTAATACCAAAACCTCTTATACATTGGTATAATGTTTGTGAATTTATTTGGGAAGATATTTTCTGAGATAAAATGCGCAATAGGTGTTAGTAATATAGGATTGAAGGTGTTCTTTCATAAGTGAGGTGGGTGACAATCTCATAAAAAGGAAATATTAATATTTAATAAGAGTATAACCGATGTCAAATGGATAAAAAACCCTATAGTTTCATTTATATGTATGATATGTTTGAAATAAACTGAACCAAATAAATTTATAAATTTTTATATGTCATTACGAATATTATTCATTGTTTAACTACATCGTTAATTATTTTGAAGCCTAAGAATTATAACCAATTTTATAGTTTTTAAGGGCCATGAAAGAAATTTTAGAAATTAAAAATGGAAAATACATGAACTATTTAGGACAGGATCAGAATTTACCATCTATTAGAGTTAATATTGTATTTTTAGGATTTTGCAATGAATAAATAATTTTTTTATGTATTAAATATCTTATAATGTCATTTTTATACTATTAAAAAAATTTACTTGAAATATATAATGAAAATAATGGAATTAGAATCTAAATATTATAGAAAAAAATTGTAATTATAAATTATATATTAATTTTTTATTTAATTTAATAATTCATCATAACTGTATTAATTTTACTTTTATTAAATGATTTACATTATATTTTTATTTTTTTCACAAGCACTGCTTGGCATAGCGTACGTAATCAGTATAAAAATAATATCACCAAAAATAAAAAAATAATATCATAATAAAAATTTATTCATATTAAAAATTAATATTTTTAATCGTTATTAAATTATTTTTATCCATACTAAAACATTTTAGATTTATGATAATAAATAGAGTGGAATGTTTTAATTATCTTCTACATAAAATAATTTATAGGTTAAAATATAAGAAACATGAAAGCATGCCATATTTTGTAATATTGGATTATTATAATCGAAATAAACTCATATTATAAATTATATTTATATTTTTTAGATATTTTAAGGACATATCCCATTTTTTTAACCTCGATTAAAACATTTTACCATTTACCGTAACTGTAAACATTTATAGTGGTAATGATATATTATGTCTAAAAACGAAAAGGAATCTATTTAATAATATTTGAATTATTAATCCAAATAGATAATTAATTTTATAAAATTTATTTTTTATAAGTGGAAGAAATTACATTTATTATGAACTTGGAAAACGAAATGAAACCCTTTTTTTTAATAATAATTGTTTCAATCATAAAAATGATTTTATAATAATATAATATATAAAATTTGTTAGAAAAATGAAATGAATTTGGTTAAATAAAATAAAACTTATGTGAATTTAAAAAGAAATTAAAAAACAAATAAAATAATTAAATTACATTGATTAAATGATTATAAATGGCATATTTTATAAAATCAGTAATTTGCACTATTCGACCAAAAATCAACATGTTTAGACAAATAAAAATAAATTATCATATGTCTATTTTTACACATTGATATAAAAAATGATGTCAATTTTATAAAATTAAATTTCTAAAAGTGGAATAAATAAATCATAATATCTGCACAAAAATGAAATAAAATCCAATTTTGATGAAAATTTATTTTTGATTTATAGAAAAACTATAAACTATTTACATATTAAGTAATCACTATTAAATTAACTTTAAAAAAACTTTATAAAAAATATAGTCAATAAATTTCATTAAAATCATTCATTTATAGTGGTTAACATAATTTATATTGATAAAAATATATTGTGCACATAAATCGGTTTTTTGAACAATAACTCATTTAATCTTAATTGTTGTTATTTAAAATCAAGTTATTTTAACCTTGGAATCAATAATTACATCATTATTAAGGGAAAACATTTATCAAATATTTCATATTGAGGTTACTCTTATTCATAACCCCAACATAATGGCTTGATTATATAGGTCATATTGAAATAATAATATTTTGATAGTATATTATAGTTCAATTTAAGAACAGTATTTCCTTTAACAAACAAAATGAAACAAAAAATTATTTTTAAACTAAAATATCTTAGTGTTAATCCCCCCTTAAATAAATTTCAGCCTAATAATTTGAATTTGATTCTCTCAAAATAAATTTAACATAATATATTAAAATATGAAATATTGATTTTGTAAGGATATTTAATTTCTTGTTCAAGATCAAAAATCATATTATTTAAAAAAAAAATTACTTATATAAGAATCATAATTTCATATGAGTTTCAAAAATAATAATATAACAATTTACTGTGACCTTTCTCTTAAGACTTTATAGAGATGTTAAATTATTTTACCAAAAAAATTGCGATTTTATGATAATATGTGTACTTGATTAATTTACCCTTCACCTAAGGAATTTTATCCTTTATTTGGGAATTGATAATTTTAAAAGTTTATCTCATCTCTAACTCCAACAAATAAATATTCAATGCAAACTTTTCATCCCCAAAGCACTAAATTCAACTTATAATGGGTCAAAAGATCTATAAAAGGAGGAAATATAATATCTCATATTTTAATACCATAATAAAAAAATTATAATAAGATAAAATATTATCCAATATGAATAAACCTTCATATAAATAAATAATACATTAATTTCTAAAGCATTAATATTGAAAATCATTATTTAACATGAATAATTACATAAATAACATAATTTGGAAGTCTTCAAAATATGTTGTACATAAACTAAAACCTTAAAATTAGAAAGACGTGATCACATATTCTTAAAATACCAACTTAACAGTTATTTTTAACAAATTTTAATCACTTATAAAGTCACATACTAAAAAACAATATTCACTAATCATATAATCCCTAAAATACTCTACCATTTTCAATAAATAACAAGAATCGCAATAAATTAGTAATAAAATAATGCATTTTTCCAAAGCAAAATTTGAACTTTATTCCATAAATAAAATCCCATCATAGAACAAAAATATTTTAACGTACCTTAATTTTATAATGTTTCTAAATTTTTTTGGATCTTCATCAAAAATAACATTAATCACATAGTTATGAAATCACTTTTCAATCGACGGTCATCTATATGAAAGAATTGATGTTACCAAATTTTATTATCTCAAATTCTCAATTAACCATAATTATATCAACATTAAATAATTTAATAACCCAAAATGTTATTAATAAATTACATGTTCTATCAAAAGAGAAAATAAAAAAGATTTCTTCTTCAAATAACTATTCCACTAAATGAAGTACTAATTCCAATGGTTTGATTCCAAGAAATTTCTCTCAACATATCATTTATCACATTAAATTCACATCATATAAACCCTCAAATGGTATATTTTTTCCTTTAAAATAATTATCAACTTTGTATTTATTAACACCTGATGGTATATAAAAATATTGAAATATCCCCATCTGAATAATCCTAGCCTCAAATGATATCTAAATCCTTCATTTAATACTAATTATAATGACCCATATCTTTAACAAAACCTAATTTCAATATTTATAACAATGTTTCTACTTTATTACATTCCAATGATCTTTTTGGTTTAGAGTTTTATAGAATAGGGAAACAATATTATAAATCAATGTGGGCACTTCCAGTCAATGGCCATTTTTTTCAAAAATAAATATGATTTTTATGTTTATAGTACTATTTCACTCATGATACACTTACTTTATTCAAGGAAATAAAATTTATTCACAAGTATAACTTATAATAGATCAAACTCATATATAGTCTTTATGAAAAATATTTTAAAATTTGGGATGGAAAAAAATACCATTAAGAGATGAAAAATAAAGGAATCCCATTAAACCATTTGAAATTATTAAAAACCCATAAGGATTTTTTCTTTTGTACATAATAAAATTTTAATTAAAATGTAATCATTTAACTATTCATGATATGAATCATAACTCACAATGTTTTTATAAAACATTTACTAAGAAATCAAAAGGAAAAATCCTAATTTACAAAAGCATTACCATGAAAACAAAACATTAAACCTTAGATGATTATAAAATTTAATTTAAATAATAAACTAATTTTTTACCATTTTTATTCAAAATATTTCCCTGAAATTAATTTTTCAATCATAGATAAAAATACAAGAAACATAGGGAATCATACATTCATCATCGAATCACCTAACAATATAATTCCAAGATTCTATTAAGAGAAACATATATTAGTAAACTCTTTCACGTCAATGGTGTAACTTATTAAAATCTAAAATCATCCATATTACTGTATGATCTATTTACATTAGTTAACTCTTAACAACATATGAGTAATTAAATCTGTCCACATTATCAAATAACTAATTTACATTAGTTAACACCATCGCTTTACCCCATGCATTGGAGGAATTTAATAGAATCGCTAATCAGATATTGGATATGGTCTCATAAGGGTTTCAATTTAATACCCCTTACAACAGTCATATTAATTACAAAGTATCATGTTTTAAAATCAAAACATTAAATAACATTAACCTTTCATCATAAAAACCATAAAATATTCACTTCATCCCATGTGAAAACAACTGGCACTTATCTCATAATATTGATATGAAATATCCTTTTTTGGATGAAATTATGAAAACAACATAAAAGAAAAGGAAAGAATCTTATTTAAAAAACCATGGATGTTTTTTTGTCTAATATTGATAATGAATAAAGGAAATGATAGTGGTAAAATCCTCTTATGTTTTACATATAAAAAACATTCTTGTTCACGTTGGTAAAATGGATCAAAAGTGACATGTATAGAAAAATATTAACAGATTTTAAGAAATTTTTAAAGAGTTAATGATATCTACATGTGTCATTTGAAAATATTTTATAAACTATTATGAAACATTTTAAATAACAATGATATGTAAGAGAAATATTTTGATAAAAGAATTTAAAAACATGGTTTGAATAGAAATCCCTTACCACTTTTGTTACCAATTATATCAAAAATATTTTGAATAACACAACAATAAAATTATTTTTAAGGTAATTTTATTTAAGTAAATTAATGATTAATAATATCCATATGATATTATACACATCACAAAAAAACAATTGGTCAAAACAATATATGTTTCAAAAAAGGAAATTGAGTTGAGAAATCCCATACCTTGAATCTGAATTCCTTGGTACATTATTTAACTTCAGTATAATAAAAATATATTTGTTATTTAAATAATTAGTAAATTTTTTCAAAAAATTTTCCATTATCCTAATCACTTTTATTTAATTTACTTATATGTTTCATATAGTTACTAAATGGACTACGTAAATGTCAGATGTTTTTAGTCCATTTGTTTTATAACCAAAAAAACCATTTTTGCATTAAAATTATTCAAAGGGGTTATTATTACAACATATATATAATATTAAAATTTTATAATTATAATTTTCATATGTTAAACATAATTTTTAACCATTCATCTAAGTTAGTCATGAAAAATGAAACATATCATTTCTTAGAGACGGTTGTTTATATGTACGGATGGGAAACGTCTTAATTTTTCTACTCAGTGGAAATAAGGTAAAATAGAAAATCTATAAAATTTATATATTAATAAATTTTTTAGGTAATTAATATTAATTAATTAATTCCATCCTTATAATTATCCATTTATGATAGAATTGAATCACATCACCTTGTGGAAGTTTTATACTACACATATAGATGATCGACATTATTATCCTAAAATGCGCGGAAATGGTAAGGTGGTAAGTAATATTTTAAATTTATTAAATAATAATTTTTTCATAAATATCATATATTTTTATTTTATAATTTATTTTATCCAACCATTCTTATCGGGGATGGACAAAAAACACATTGCTTCGTGGATGTGGTAGTCCATACATACACATGATTTAAGTGTTCATTTATTATTGAATAAAAAAGGGGATGAAAAATTTTTGAGTTATAAAAATAATAGAATTTAATTATATGGATGATACTATTATTATTATATTATAATTTTTATATAATATTTATAGGTGTATATGAATAAATAAACCAGAAAACACTCAATAGAGATTTATACCTCTTCATTGTGAAAAATCCTTTGGATTACACCTTAAGAGTTACAGGTTTGTGTTTTAGTAAAATAAAAATAATTAGTATATGGAGATGAACTGTTTTAATTGTTTTGGTAGATATGGGTTTGTAACACCCCAACATTTCAAATTACGTTATTCCTTCAAAATAATTCAATAACTTGCACTACACGCAACACCGAGTTCAAGCGCACCACAACTTACCAAGGTAGATGTTCAAAAGCAGTTATGAATAGTACTTACTGAATTTTGAACCTTATATAATCCTTATAATTTTAGAATCCATATTATGATTTTATTAAGCATAATATAAGAACAAATACATTTTTTCAGATAAAAGAATTATTTTTCAAAAAGATGCAATTTTACCGCCTTTTAATGGAGAACCCATTTTAAATCCAATATTTGAAACTTTTATATATTCAATTTGACTAAATAAACTTATTCTTTAGAATCATGAAATAATAATTTAGTTTCAATAAATTTTTGGTGTTTTTTTGAGAACTTTTATATTTGGGTGAATAGTGAAAAATAGTATATTTTAACTGAAAACAACTTTTTTAATCAAAATAATTTATAGTGTGGAATTATACATTTTAATGTTTTGGAAGTATAATTATATTATATTTTTACTCTTAAATCCAATGTTGGCCATTGGAATTAATTTCACTTTGAAATTATACATAAATAAGAGTCAATCTTTTGATAGTTACTGGTTCTTAAAAACATGCTATTTGTTTTGACTACAAGAATTAATTTTAAATTAATAAATGCATCTTATATTTTTTGAATTTGGTAAAATAGACTTCATTTTTGGATTTGTAATATCGAAATTAGACTAGGGTAAATTTTTGGTATTTTTCTGAAAACGTTCAATTTTTTATTAATAGTGAAAAACACTGAGTTATCGTTTAAAACCGAATTTTTATTTAAATATTTATTTATCTTATTTAAATTTATTTTAGGTCAAAATATATAAATAATACCTATATAAGTTGATTTTAATTCATTGGAGTAAATTTATAATAAGTTTAGATATATAAAAATTTTATCTAACTTTTCACGTCTTTTACCCACCTCCAAGGAGCATTTGAAAATTTACATTAAGCATAATTTTACCGATTCTATGAGTTGAATTTTGAAAATCCAAGAGACACAGTTAATATCAAGTAGTAAAATGTTGTTCAATATGATAAAAATAATTTTTGTGAATAGTAACTTTTTACTTTTATTTACCCCGGTTAAAACTAAATAGGGTAATTAAGGGTAAAACTGATATTATTATTATCCTAACACATGTCCTAATTCTATTGGATAAGTGTAATTCGACCAAAAATGACCATAGAAATAAAATATTACCCTTTAGTTCCACTTGGATTAGATTAAGACAGTTATTATTATTTTGTTTAAAGAAGAGTTAATAGAGTTAAAATCAAAGTTTAATGACTAAACCATTTTTAATATAGGGTTATACATAAGATAAATTCGAATATAAATATTCATTATAAATCTAAAAATATTTCATACACAATGGTTTTTTATTTATAATATTTAGAGATAAATAATTAAATTTATTAATGACACAATGATGATTCATTAATTACCTTATTAATGATAGAATCAAATAAATGGAATTGTAAATCTTAAAATAAATATAATTTCAATGTTTTTATGACATCCACGAATTTTATAGGTTAATATTACATGTTAGTATTTATTCAATGTATTTTTTTTGAAGTAATCATGCTGTTATTATTTTAACAAAAAACAAATACCAAATACTGTCAAAATTGACATAAAATTGTTTTTTATAACAAATATTATATCGTTATTTGATATAATGGTCTTAAAAATATAATGTTCGTCCAAAAGACTTATATAGAAACATATATGACATCAATGAACCAATTGGGGTTAGATTGGCAGTATATAGTATGTTTATTAACCATATAGTGTAAGAATACAAGAAGACACTGTAATAGTTAAATTATTTAACTAAGAGTTAAATCTAAATGATAAGGTTAAAATGGTAACCTAAACTTGGCTAAAACCTATTGGTTGAGTGGTTTTTGACCCATACCCACCTTAGACTTTAAATAACACATTTTGGATCCATTATAAACCGAAAATGAATTTATTATAAAATAATATTTTATGTTTTTCCAAAGGTGCCCCTCACCCCTCTTATAAAAGGGCACTTACCCTTCTCTCAAATTCACACCTCCAAAGCCATTTGGCTCGGCCAAACTCTGCCCAAATAATCTATCACCTATCCTCCCTTCATCCTAGATGCCATTGTTTAGTCATAAATCCATCTTAAGGATCCATTTTGATCAAATGAAAAGGAAGAACCCGGAAAAGAGGTAATAATTTCACCACCCTCTTTCAAGTTCTTTTCTTCTTCCACTTCTTATTTCATTGTTATTTCAATTATAAATTAATAAATCCTGTATCTTCTATATATTGTGATGTTATTATAAATATGCCACAACTTTATTTATTATTCTATCCATCTTATGAATGATAATGTCACCATGCGTGCGTACGTACGGCTTACCGTCTCCACGCCGTGGTGTAATTTGTTATTCAACACTATGTTATTTGGATGGATATAATGATTAGTAATATAAATATAAATAATGAAAATAACATGATAAAGTCTTTTTAAAATTAATATACCATCCAATTCTACACCTTTAAGGAAATGATATTGTCACTCGTGCGTACGTACGGATTACCGTCTCCACGATGCGATGAGATTAATTTCCACGTTCACCACTCATAGAAAATTATAAAAATATATATATTACTAATATGTATGTAATATACGACATAATAATGATACTGGAGAGATATATACATATATATATATATATATTTGGGTAATTACATATATCTTATTCACTTAGTTCCGTTCAACACGATATGAAAACGAAAACTGCGTTTATGCATACCTACGGACTACCGTATCCATAAATGGTGTTTTTCATTTCATATATACATATATATTATAAATATTTATATTGTAAATATATATGATATATAAATCATGTTTTATATTCTTAAAGTGTTTAAATATTGGTCTACATGATACACTCAAGAGTAATAAGTTAAAACACGTACGATAAAGAAAGCGATTATTGCCCAAAATGTTAATTTAACCTGGAAATTATTATTAAATTGGTAGTATAAAGTCATAAATGAATCATGTATGATATCATAAATATTAATATGGTTTTGGTAAAATATAATAACATACTACGATCTTCATACAGTAGGTTAAACGTACCCTTGACCAAAGGAAAGTGCAAGGTAAGGGGTTTTCATCTCACTCCTTATTTCCGTGAGATTCAGGCCATATTTCCACTATTACCTTTCGTGTGGTGTATGTACTACCCATAATTGTATTATTTGTGTAATACACTTTTATTTATGTGTATTTACATATACATTGTATGATACCTCTTTCATGGAGTGTATGTTTCGTAAGTCACCAAATTGGTAAGGGTTAATTCCTCAATCTCATTATTATCAGAGATTGTTTATGTGTAAGTATTTATTAAGAAATTTTTATTATCCATTAACATTTTTCATTAAAATGATTTCAAAATGAATATTTTAAATATTTTTTAAAGGTACTCTATATCAAGATCAGAATTTTAAATGTTTTAAATATTTATTTTTTTAATATTTTTAATTAATGTCCATGTTTTCAAAATGATTTTATGGATTTATTTATATGGACATGAATGTTTTGAATTGATAATTCTTTTCAAAATATTCAATGTGGTATGGTACAATTTGATTAAAAAATATCTTTTAAATTACTTCCTTTATAAATTTGTGACTTTTAAATGATTTTACAAAAAGTTTATTTTGCTCAAAAAATTTTCCTCATCAATTTCAACTATGTAAGCATCCTTTAGTGGATATTATTTTTGATTGAGGTTGATTTATTATAATATAATATTCCATATTTTTTTGAATGAGTTATGATATGTTTGAATTTGGATGATCTATTTTTATACCATTCATGGTTTATGGTTAATGTATTGACATTTCGTATGCTAGTTTTAATATGAATGTTTATGTTATGTTTCATCTATTCATATAAGGAATGCAGTGGGCTTAGTAAGTGACGGGTGGAGCCCACTATAGATCCTCTATGCATCGGTATGTCTCATGAGAAAAACTGTTGTCTTGGCAGAAGGCCTTGACAAGAAATTTATTTGTAGTCTTGGCACGAGGCCTTGACTATGTGGTAATGGTGTCCGGTATTAGGCATTCCATCATTGTGAAATTAGTTATTAAATGTTATTATTCGACTAGTGGAATATCCATGTGAATGTTTATATAGTAATGTTTCATTTATTTTTAACATATTTTGTTCAATGTTATGTTTAAAAGGCTTTTTTTACACATATTGCCTTAAAACTTTATAGCTTCCGCTAAATTATTTACCCTTACTAAGAATCTGAACTCACCCCTTTCTTATGGTTTATTTTCCCAGGATTCCAAGAAGTGTATTATGATTGATATGAAGGGTTAAGCTACAGGGAAAAATAGAATTATCAAAAAAATATCTGTGCTTTTTTATGTTTCAAATTGTAATGTAAAGTTAATGTATGTAATCTCTTTTCCAAGACTGCTAAACTGATCGGTCCTTCGAGACTTGATTTCCAGTAAACGTGCAAATGTATTAAAATAATGCACTGGCTCTGGGTAACCAGGATCGGGGCATTACAGTTGGTATCAGAGGAAGTTTAGCAATAACCATGGAAACTAGATTTAGAGAAAAACTTATTAGAGCACATTACCCTAAGATAGACTTTGGGGATTAGTATAGAAGAGCTTCCTAGAATTTTGATAATGTATTGATTTTGTGAGTTTTCTAAACAAATACATCCCTTTCTGGATATGAGTAGGTAGAGGCGTCTCTGGCATAGATGTACCTAGGGGTAAAATCTGAAAACATCACTTTATGCTAGACTCGAACGAGAACTGGTGCACGACCGTGGGCCTTGCTTCACTCTTTGTTATGACACTCTCGAGATATATGCTTTGGATAATTATCATTTTCGTTACAAGTCATTAAGAAGGATTTACGAGTATATATCTCCTCAAAGAAAATATTTTTATGGATTATATCCATAAACTGTTCAATTTATGTGAGGTATTTTACATGTTTGGAATTATGAATTGAGATTCCTAAACTGACCTAGTGTATTCCATTGTTTAGAAATGGAGCCTAGTAGAAGCAATGGGAACTCCAGCAATACACATGATCCAAAGAGTACGAAAGATCACATCATTCATGGTATTAATCCAACATTTAGAAGGGAAATAGTCTCCCATGTATTATCAACGTATGAAGAAATAGTATCTTGTGTTAGTAAGATAAGTAAATAATTCTCTGAATCCTATGGATTTGAAGGGAATCCGTAGTAGAAAATGACGGTAGAAAAAAAGTATGATAAAGGGAAAACATAAAGAAGGATTTTCCAATATATAGTAAATGTGGAATGAATCATCTTGGTAAATTCTTGAAGGGAATGAGAGTTTGTTATAAGTATGGACAAAAAGGACACCAAGTATGTGATTGCAAGGGTAAGAAAAACTTTTCAAATGTAAAATGCTTCATATGTAAGGCGTTGAGACACTACGTGATTCAATGACCCATTTATAAGAGTATACCGCAAATGATGTTATTGAATAATAATCAAGTTATGATACTACCTCAAATAAAGAGGTATGACTGGTTTTCTTATGTTATTATTATAGAATTATTTCATTTGAGTGTTGTATCAACAGTATACTGGTTACATGAATTATGGAGATAAATAAGGATTGTACTGCAGTACTATTTTATTGAGGATTTGAGATTATATGGTTCTAAGAAATGTGACTTAATAGTAAGATACACTTTTTGGAAAATATATGGTCGAAGGAAAGGTAATCATTAATATGGTCTTGATAATGATGTAGTGATTTTGGAATAAGAGATGGATGATTTTGGTAATTCAAGATGTTGCGGTGTTATAAAAGAATACATGATGAAGGCGTTCACTTATTATTACCTTGAAAAAAGGATCCTCATTATGTTTAAATTACTTATAAATTTTGGACTGAGAGTTTGGATATAAGTATTTTGGATAATTCTAAAGGCTCGAATGGATTAAGTTTTAAATTTGATACTATTGTTATGGTTATTTTTGTATTTCCATAAAAAGGATAACCCGAAGGTCGGGCGGCAACCCGTCGCGTTCGGCAAGGCCGCGAGACTTGAACCCACAACCGAAGGGAGAAAAGGGTCTATCACCTATCACTGACCCACGTGATGTCGTGGATTGAATAATATAGTTTTTTTAACGGGTCTGGTAGATGAATTATAAATTCATTTTTTTGGAACCCTAAAAGAATAAGATAAATAGAATATATTTTTAAGTTATATTATCTTTTAGAGTGAAAGGTGAGTTTATGGTAAAAATTAGGTGATGGATGAAACTCTACATGTCATGTATATATATACATATTTATATATATATATTCCTTTTATTTTATCGATAAATTAATTATTAAACTTTAGGGAAGGTATCCTAAAAACAAAAATGTGTTATCCTAATACCTTACATTTTTTTGAACTGATTGTATTTTAAATCATCATAGACTGATGGCTTTGATGCCTACAATTCTACAATTTTTTGTGATTGATGACCTCAATCACTCCCTATAAATATTTATGTTTTCCCTCCAATTATTTGTCCCTAATTTCCACCAATGTTCTCCTAATCGAGATCATAATTTGGTGGTGACTTTTTCATTCCCATTTTTCTATTATTAAGACTAAATTTTATTAACCCAATTTATGATGTGGGTTTTCCCACAAAGGAATTTTCTATTTTCAATATATTATTTTCAAAAAACAATTTCAAATTGATAGGACACAATTTATTAAATGAGGGAATAATGTAACACCCCAAGATTTCAAACTATGTTATTTCTTCAAAATAATTCAATAACTTACACTACACGGAACACCGAGTTCAACCGCACCACAACTTACCAAACTAGCCATTCAAAAGAAGTTATGAATAGTATTAACTTAATTTTGAACTTTATATAATCCTTATAATTTTAGAATCCATATTATGAGTTTCTTTGACATAATGTATGAAAAAATACATTTTTTTAGATAAAAGAATTATTTTACAAAAAAATGCAATTTTACCGCCTTTTAATTGCGAACCCTTTTTAAATCCAATATTAGAAACTTTTATATATTCAATTTTACAGAATAAACTTTTTATTTAGGATAGGGACATAAGAATTTAGTTTCAATAAATTTTTGGTGTTTTTATGATATCTTTCATATTTGGGGGAATAGTGAAAAATACTATATTTTAACTGAAAACAACTTTTTTAATCAAAATAATTTATACAGTTGAATTATAAATTTTAATGTTTTGGAAGTATAATTATATTATATTTTTTCTGTTAAATCCAATGTTGGTCATTAGAATTAATTTCAATTTGGAATTATACATAAATAAGTGTCAATCTTTTGATAGTTACTGTTTCTTAAATAGACAGTATATGTTTTGACAATGAAAAATAATTTTAAATTAATAAATTCAACTTTTATGTATTTAATTTGGTAAAATAGACTTCATTTTTGGATTTGGAATATCGAAATTATTCTAGTGTGAAGTTTTGTTATTTTTCATAAAACGTTCAAGTTTTGATGAATAGTTAAAAAACACTAAGTTATCATTTAAAACCAAATTTTTATTTAAATAATTAGTTATTTTATTTAAATTTATTTTAGGTCAAAATAGATACATCATAACTATATAAGTTAATTGTAATTCATTGGAGTCAATTTATAATAATTTTAGATATATAAAAATTTTATCAAACTTTTACCGTCTTTTACCGACCTCCTATGAGCATTTGAAAATTTACATAAAACATAATTTTACCACTTCTATGAGTTGAATTTCAAAAATCAAAGAGACACAGTTAATATCAAAGAGTAATATGTGGTTCAATAAGATAAAAATAATTTTTTTGTGAATAGTAACTTTTTACTTTTATTTACCACGGTTAAAAGTAAATAGAGTAATTAAGGGTAAAAATGATATTATTATTACCCTAACACATGTCCTAATTCTATTGGATAACATTAATTCGACCAAAAACAACCTTAGAAATAAAATATGACCCTTTAGGTCCACTTGTATTAGATTAAGACATTTATTATTATTTTGTTTAAAGAAGAGTTAAAAGAGTTAAAATCAAAGTTTAATGACTAAACCATTTTAAATATATGTATATACATAAGATAAATTAGACTATAAATATTAATTATAAATCTAAAAATATTTCCTACATAATAGTATTTTATTTATAATATTTAGAGATAAATAATTAAACTTATTAATGACACAATGATGATGCATTAATTACCTTATTAATGATAGAATCATATAAATGGTATTATAAATATTAAAATAAATATAATTTCAATGTTTTTATGACATCCAAGGATTTTATAGGTTAATATGAAAATTTAGGATTGATTAAATGTATTTTTTTAAGTAATCATTCTGTTATTATTTAAAAAAACAAATACCAAATAGTGTCAAAATTGACATAAAATAGTTTTTAAAACAAATATTATTTCGTTAATTGATATAATGGTTCTAAAAATGTAAGGTTTGTCCAAAAGACTTATATAACAATATATACGACATTAATGAACCACTTGGGGTTTGATTGGTAGTATATAGTATGTATATTAACCATATATTTTAATAATACAAGAAGACACGGTAAAAGTTTAATTATTTAACATAGAGTTCAATCAAATGATAAGGTTAAAATGGTAACCTAAACTTGTCTAAAACCTATTGGTTGAGTGGTTTTCAACACATACCCACCTTAGACTTTAAATAACACATTTGTGAGCCATTATAAACTGAATATGAATTTATTATAAAATAATATTTTAAGTTTTTACAATGGTGCCCCTCACCCCTCTCATAAAAGGGCACTTCCCCTTCTTTCAAATTCACACCTCCAAAGCCATTTTTCCCGACCAACCTCAGACCAAATAATATTACAAATGTCCTCCCTTAATCCTAGAGTCCCTCCATTAGTCATAAATCCATCTTAATGAGCCATTTTGATCAAATCAAAAGGAAGAACCTGAAAAAAAGGTAATAATTTCACCACCCACTTTCATGTTCTTTTCTTCTTCCACTTCTTATTTCTCTGTTATTTCCATTATAAAATAATAACTCCATTATAATATATATACTGTGATGTTATTATAAATATGGCACAATATTATTCAATATTCTATCCATCTTATGAATGATAATGTCACCGTGCATGCGTACGTACGGCTTACCGTCTCCACGCCGTGGTGTAATTTGTTATTCAACACTATGTTATTTTAATGGATTTAATGATGAGTAATATGTGTTTAAATAATAAAAATAACATGCTAATGTCTCTGTAAAATTAATATACCATCCAATTCCACACCATTAAGGAAATGATATTGTCGCTCATGCGTACGTACGGATTACCTTCTCCACGACACGATGAGATTAATTTCCACGTTAACCACTCATAGACAACTATAAAAATATATATATTACTAATAAGAATGTAATATATGACATAATAATTATAAAGGAGAGATATATACATACATATATATATATATATATATGTTTGTGTACTTACATATATCTTATTCACTTAGTTCTATTCAACATAATAAGAAAACAGAAACTGCGTTTATGCGTACGTACGGACTACCGTCTCCATAAATGGTGTTTTTCATTTCATATATATATCTATTATAAATATTTATATTCTAAATATTTATGATATATAAATCATTTTTTATATTCTGGAAGTATTTAAATCCTGGTCTACGTGATACAATCAACAGTAACAAGTTAAATCACGTACGATAAAGAATGGGATTATAACCCGAAATGTTAATTTAACATGGAAATTATTATTAAATTGGTAGTATAAAGTAATAAATGAATCATGTATGATATCATAAATATTAATATGGTTTTGGTATAATTTAATAACATACTACAATCTTTATATAGGAGGTTAAATGTACCATCGACCAAAGGAAAGTGCAAGGTAAGGGGTTTTCATCTCACTCCTTATTTCCGTGAGATTCATGCCATATTGCCACAATTACCTTTTGTGTGGTGTATGTACTGCCAATAATTGTATTCTTTATGTAATAAACTTTAATTTATGTTTATTTACATATACATTGTTTGATACCTCTTTAATGGGGTGTATGTTTCGTAAGTTACCAAATTGGTAAGGGTTAATTCCTCAATCTCATTATTATCAGAGATTGTTTATGTGTAAGTATTTATTGGGAAATTTTTATTATTAATTACCATTTTTCATTAATATGATTTCAAAATGAATATTTTAATGATTTTTTAAAGGTAATATTTACCAAGATCATAATTTTAAATGTTTTAATGATTTATTTTTCTAAATCTTTTTAATTAATATCCATGTTTTCAAAATGATTTTAAAGATTTATTTATATGGACATGAATGTTTTGAAATGATAATTCTTTTCAAAAGTTTCAATGTGGTATGGGACACTTTGATTCAAAAATATCTTTTAAATTGCTTCTTTATAAATGTGTGACTTTAAATGATTTCAAAAAAGTATATTTCTCTCAAAAAGTTTTACTCATCCTTTTCAACTTTGTAAGCATCCTTTACTGGATATTATTTTTGATTGAGGTTGATTTATTATAATATAATATTCCATTTTTTATTTAATGAGTTATGATATTTTTGACTGTGGATGTTCTATTTTTATACCATTCATGGTTTATGGTTAATTTATTGACATTTCATATGCTAGTTTTAATACGAATTTTTATGTTATGATTCAACTATTTATATAAGGAATGATGTGGACTTAGTAAATGACGGGTGGAGCCCACTATAGCACTTCTATGCATCGGTAGGTCCCATGAGACCAACTACTCTCTTGGAAGAAGGCCTTGAAAAAACATTTATTTGCAGTCTTGGCACGAGTGCTTGACTATGTGGTAATGATGTCTGGTATTAGGCATTCCATCATTGTGAAATTAGTTATTACATGTGATTATTCGACTAGTAGATATCCATGTGCATGTTTATATCATAATGCTTCATTTATTTTTACCATATTATGTTCATGTTTTTGTTTAAAAGGATTTTTTCACACATCTTGCCTTAAAATTTTATATCTTCTGCTGAATTATTTACCCTTACTGAGCATCTGAGCTCACCCCTTTCTTATGGTTTATTTTCCTAGGATTCTAAGAAGTGTGTTATGATTGATATGTATGGTTAAGATAAAAGGAAAAATATAATTCTCAAAGAACTATCTATGATGTGTTTTTTGTTTCAAATTGTAATATAATGTTAATTTATTTAATCTATTTTCCAAGACTGCTAAACTGATCGGTCCTTCGGGACTTGATTCATTATAATCATGCCAATGTATTAAAATAATGCACCGGCTCTGGGTAACCAGGCTCTGGGCATTACAGTTGGTATCAGGGGAAGTTTCGCAATAAACATGGAAACTATATTTAGAAAAACTCTGATTATAGAACATTACCCTAAGATAGACTTTGAGGATTAGTATAGAAGAACTTCCTAGAATTTTGATAATGTAGAAAGTTTGTGAGTTTTCTAAGCAAATACATCCCTGTCTGGATACGAGTAGGTAGAGGCGGCTCTGACACAGATGTGCCTAGGGGTAAAATCCGAAAACACCGCTTTGAGCTACACTCGAACGGGAACTAGTGCATTACATTGGGCATTTCTACACTCTTGGTTACAAAACTCCCAGGGGATATGCTTTGGATAATTCTCATTTTATTTCCAAATCATTAAGAAGGAATTATGAGTATATATCTCCTCAAAGAAATTTTTTTATGGATTATAGCAATAAGTTGTTCTATTTATGTTAGGTATTTTACATGTTTGGAATTATGAATTGTGATTCATAAACTAACCTAGTGTATTCCATTGTTTTGAAATTGCGCCCAGTAGAAGGAATGAGAACTCCAGCAATACATATGATCCAAAGAGTAAGAAGGATCACATCTTTCACAGTATTACACCAAAATTTATAAGGGAAATAGTCTACCATGTATTATCAAAATATGAAGAAATAATATATTGTGTTAATAAGATAAGTAAATAATTCTCTGAATCCTATGGCATTGAAGTGAATCCAGAGAAAAAAAGGTTGGTAGAAAGAAACATATGGATAAAGGGAATAAGGGATAGAAGGATATTCCAATATGTGATAAATGTGGAATGAATCAGCTTGGTAAATTCTTGAAGGGAATTGGAGTTTGTTATAAGTGTGGAGAAAAGGGAAACTGAGTACGTGATTGCTAGGGTAAGAAAAAGTTTTCAAATGTAACATGCTTCATCTGCAGGGCATTGAGACACTACGTGAATCAATGTCCCATTCATAAGAGTATACCGCAAATGATGTTATTGTATAATAATCAAGTTATGATACTACCTCAAAAGAAGAGTAATGACTAGTGTTCTTATGTTGTTATTGTAGAATTATTTCATTTGGGGTTTTATCAATAGCATACTCGTTACATGAATTATGCAGATAAATAAGGATTGTATTGCAGTATTATTTTATTGGGGATTTGAGATTATATGGTTCTAAGAAAAGTGACTTAATAATAAGCTACACTTTTTGAAAAATATATGGTTGAAGGAAAGGTAATACTTAATATGGTCCTGATAATGAGGTAGTGATTTTGGAATAAGAGATGGTTGATTTTGGTAATTCAATATGTTGCGGTGTTGTAAAATAATACATGATGAAGGCGTTCACATGTTATTACATTGGAAAAAGGATCCTCATTATGTTTAAATTCCTTATAAATTTTGGATTGAGAGTTTGGATATAAGTATTTTGGATAATTCTAAAGGCTGGAATGGATTATGTTTGAAATTGGATACTATTTTTAAGTTTATTTTTTTAATTTCCATAAAAAGGATAACCCGGAAGTCGGGCGGCAACCCGTCGCGTCCGGCAAGTCTGCGAGACTTGAACCCGCAACCGAAGGGAGACAAGGGTCTATCACCTATCACTGACCCACATGATGTCCTGGATTGAATAATGTAGTTTTTTTAAAGGGTCTTGTATATGAATTATAAATTAATTTTTTTGTAACCCTAAACAAATAGGATAAATAGAATATTTTTTATGTTCTATTATCTTTTAGAGTGAAAGGTGAGTTTGTGGTAGAAATTAGTTTAAAGATGAAACTGTACGTGTCAAGTATATATATACATATATATACATATATATATATTCCTATTATTTTATGGATAAATTAATTATTAAACTTTAGGGAAGGGATCTTAAAACCAAAAATGTGTTATCCTAATACCTTACATTTTGTTAAACAGGTGGTATTTTAAATCATCATAGATTGGTGGCTATGAGGCCCACAATTCTACAATTGTGTGTGATTGATGACCTCAGTCACTCCCTATAAATATTTACGTTTTCCCTCCAATTATGTGTCTCTAATTTCCACCAATGTTCTCCTAATCGAGATCATAATTTGGTGGTGACTTTTTCATTCCCCTTTTTCTATTATTAAGACTAAATTTTATTAACCCAATTTCTAATGTGGGTCTTCGCACAAAAGAATTTTCTATTTTGAATCTTTTCTTTTCAAAGAAAAATTTCAAATTTTGAGGATGAAATTTATTGAAGGAGGGAAGAATTTATCACCCCATGATTTTAAAGTACGTTATTTCTTCAAAATAATTCAATAACTTACACTACACGCAACACCGAGTGCCTGCACACCACAACTTACCAAACTAGCCATTCAAATGAAGTTGTGAATAGTTATAACTGAATTTTGAACTTTATATAATCCTTATAATTTTAGAATCCATATTATGAGTTTTTTAGGCATAATGTTAGAACAAATACATTTTTTAGCTAAAAGAATTATTTTTCAAAAAAAATGCAATTTTGCCGCATTTTAATGGAGAACCCTTTTTAAATCCAATATTAGAAACTTTTATATATTCAATTTGACAAAATAAACTTCTTCTATTGAATAGGGACATAATAATTTAGTTTCAATAAAATTTTGGAGTTTTCTAGATAACTTTCATATTTGGGGGAATAATGAAAAATACTATATTTTAACTGAAAACAACTTTTTTTAATCAAAATAATTTATGGTGCTTAATTATACATTTTAATGTTTTGGAAGTATAATTAGATTATATTTTTACTCTTAAATCCAAATCTGGTCATTGGAATTAATTTCACTTTGAAATTATACATAAATAAGTGTCAATATTTTGATAGTTACTCTTTCTTAAATAGACGCTATTAGTTTTAACAACGAGAATTAATTTTAAACTAATAAATGAAACTTATATTTTTTTAATTTGGTAAAATAGACTTCATTTTTTGTATTAGGAATATCGAAATTAGCATAGGGTGATGTTTTGTAATTTTTTTGAAAACGTTCAATTTTTTATGAATAGTGAAAAAACACTAAGTTATCGTTTAAAACCGAATTTTTATTTAAAAAACTATTTATTTTATTTAAATTTATTTTAGGTCAAAGTAGATACATAATACCTATATAAGTTAATTTTAATTCATTGGAGTCAATTTATAATAATTTTAGAAATATCAAAATTTCATCGAACTTTTACATTCTTTTACCCACCTCCTAGGAGCATTTGAAAATTTACATGAAACTTGCTTTAACCACTTCTGTGAGTTTAATTTCGAAAATGCGAGAGGCATGGTTAATATCAAGGAGTAAAATGTGGTTCAATAAGACAAAAATAATTTTTTTTGAATAGTATCTTTTTACTTTTATTTACCACGGTTAAAAGTAAACAGGGAAATTAAGGGTAAAATGATATTATTATTACCCTAAAACATGTTCTAATTATATTGGATAAGTGTAATTCGACCAAAAACAACCTTAAAAATAAAATATGACCCTTTAGGTCCACTTGTATTCGATTAAGACATTTATTATTATTTTGTTTAAATAAGTGTTAAAAGAGTTAAAATCAAAGTTTAATGACTAAACCATTTATAATATAGGGTTACACAAAAGATAAATTAGACTATAAATATTTATTGGAAAGATAAAATATTTCCTACATAATGGTATTTTATTTATAATATTTAGTGATAAATAATTAAATTTATTAATGACATAATGATGATACAGTAATTACCTTATTAATGATAGAATCAAATAAATGGCATTATACATATTAAAATAAATATAATATCAATGTTTTTATGGCATCCACGAATTTTATAGGTTAATATGACATTTTAGGATTGATTATATGTATTTTTTTAAAGTAATAATTATTTTATTCTTTTAAGAAAAAACAAATACCAAATAGTGTCAAAATTGACAAAAAATACTTTATTAAACAGATATTATATCGTTAATTGATATAATGGTCCTAGAAATCTAAGGGTTGTCCAAAAGACTTATATAAAAATATATATGTCATTAATGAACTAATTTGGGTTCTATTGGTAGTATATAGTATTTTTATTAACCATATTGTGTAAGAATACAAGAATACACTGTAAAAGTAAAATTATTTAACGTAGAGTTAAATCTAAATGATAAGGTATAAATGGTAACCTAAACTTGTCTAAAACCTATTGGTTGAGTGTTATTCGACCCAAACCCACCTTAGACTTTAAATAACACATTTTGGTTCCATTATAAACCGAATATGAATTTATTATAAAATAATATTTTAAGTTTTTCCAAAGGTGCCCCTCACCCCTCTTATAGAAGGGCACTACCCCTTCTCTCAAATTCACACCTCCCAAGCCATTTGGATCTGGAAATATCTACCAAAATAATCTCTCAACTATCTTCCCCTCATACTAGAGGCCCTACTTTAGTCATAAATCCAATGTAAGAAGCCATTTTGATCAAATCAAAAGGAAGAACCCGAAAAAGAGGTAATAATTTCACCACCCTTTTTAAAATTCTTTTCTGCTTCCACTTCTTATTTCTTTGTTATTTCCATTATAAAATAATAACACCAGTATCTTCTATATAATTTGATGTTATTATAAATATGTGACAAATTTATTCATTATTATATCCATCTTATGAATGATAATGTCACCGTGCGTGCGTACGTACGGCTTATCATCTCCACGCCGTGGTGTAATTTGTTATTAAACACTATATTATTTGGAAGGATATAATGATGAGTAATATGTATATAAATAATGAAAATAACATGATAGTGTCTCTGTAAAATTAATATACTATCCAATTCCACACCTTTAAAAAAATGATATTGTCGCTCGTGCATACGTATGGATAACCGTCTCCACGGCGCGATGAGATTAATTTCCACGTTCACCATTCATAGACAATTATAAATATATATATTACAAATAATTATGTAATTTATGACATAATAATTCTACTGGAGAGATATATATATATGTCTGTGTCTGTGTGTGTGTGTGTGTGTGTTTGTGTACTTACATATATCTTATTCACTTAGTTCTGTTCAACACGATATGAAAACGGAAACTGCGTTTATGCTTACGTACGGACTACCGTCTCCATAAATAGTGTTTTTCATTTCATATATATATCTTTTATAAATATTTATATTCTAAATATATATGATATATAAGTCATGTTTTATATTCTGGAAGTATTTAAATCTTGGTCTACGTGATACAATCAAGAGTAACAAGTTGAAACACGTACGATAAAGAAAGCGATTATTACCCGAAATGTTAATTGAACATGGAAATTATTATTAAATTGGTAGTATAAAGTCATAAATGAATCATATATGATATCTTAAATATTAATATGGTTTTGTTATAATTTAATAACATACTATGATCTTCATACAGGAGGTTAAACGTACCCTCGACCAAAGGAAAGTGCAAGGTAAGGGGTTTTCTCTCACTCCTTATTTCCGTGAGATTCGTGCCATATTGCCACTATTACCTTTTGTGTGGTGTATGTACTTCCAATAGTTTTATTCTCTGTGTAATACACTTTAATTCATGTTTATTTACATATACATTGTATGATACCTCTTTCATTGGGTGTATGTTTCGTATGTTACAAAATTGGTAAGGGTTAATTCTTCAATGTCATTATTATCAGAGATTTTTTATGTGTAAGTATTTATTGGGAAATTTTTATTATCCATTACCATTTTTCATAAAAATGATTTCAAAATGAATATTTTAATAATTTTTTAAAGGTAAAGTTTATGAAGATCATAATTTTAAATGTTTTAAAGATTTATCTTTCTAAATCTTTTTAATTAATGTCCATGTTTTCAAAATGATTTTAAGGATTTATTTATATGGACATGAATGTTTTGACATGATAATTGTTTTCAAAAGTTTCAATTTTCTATTGGGAACTTTAATTCAAAAATATCTTTTAAATTACTTCCTTTATAAATGTGTGACTTTTAAATGATTTTACAAAAAGGATATTTCTCTTAAAAAGTTTTACTCGTCATTTTCAACTATGTAAGCATCCTTTACTGGATATTATTTTTGATTGAGGTTGATTTATTATAATATAATATTCCATATTGTATTGAATACGCTATGATATGTTTGAATGTGGATGTTCTATTTTTATACCATTCATGGTTTATGGTTAATTTATTTACATTTCATATGCTAGTTTTAATACGAATGTTTATGTTATGTTTCAACTATTCATATAAGGAATCCAGTGGACTTAGTAAGTGACGGGTGGAACCCGCTATAGCTCCTCTATGCATCAGTTGGTCTCATGAGACAAACTAGTGTCTTGGAAGAAGGCCTTGACATAAAAACTATTTGTAGTATTGGCACGAGGCCTTGACTATGTGGTATTGATGTCAAGTATTAGGCATTCCATCATTGTGAAATTAGTTATTACATGTGATTATTCGACTAGTAGAATATACATGTGCATGTTTATATGGTAATGTTTCATTTATTTTTATCATAATATGTTCCTGTTTATGTTTAAAAGGATTTTCTACACATCTTTCCTTAAAATTTTATAGCTTCCGCTAAATTATTTACTCTTACTGATCATATGATCTCACCCGTTTCTTATGGTTTATTTTCCCAGGATTCCAATAAGTGTATTATGATTGATATACAGGGTTAACCTACATGGAAAAATATAATTCTCAATGAACTATCCATGCTGTGTTTTATGTTTCAAATTTTAATGTAATGTTAATGTATGTAATCTATTTTCCAAGACTGCTAAACTGATCGGTCCTTCAAGACTTGATTCCTTATAATCATGCCAATGTATTAAAATAACGCACCGGTTCTGGGTAACCGGGCTCGGGGCATTACAGTTGGTATCAGAAAAGTTTAACAATAACCTTGGAAACTAGATTTAGAAAAACTCTAATTATATCACAATACCCTAAAAGAGACTATGAAGATTAGTATAGAAGAACTTCTTAGAATTTTGATAATGTAGATATTTTGTGAGTTTTCTATGGAAATACATCCCTATCTAGATATGATCATGTAGAGGCAGATCTGGCACAGATGTACCTAGGGGTAAACCCCGAAAACACCGCTTTAATCTAGACTCGAACGGGAACTGGTGCACGACAATATGCCTTGCTACACTCTTGGTTACGACACTCCCGGGGGATATTCTTTGGATAATTCTCATTTTCTTTACAAATCATTAATAAAGATTTATGAGTATATATCTCCTTAAAGAAAATATTTTTATGGATTATATCCATAAAATGTTCAATTTATGTTAGGTATTTTACATGTTTGGAATTATGAATTTCGATTCATAAACTGACCTAGTGTATGTCATTGTTATGAAATGGTGCCCAGTAGAAGAATGAGAACTCCAGCAATACATATGATCCAAAGAGTAAGAAGGATCACATCTTTCACGGTATTAATCCAACATTTAGAATGGAAATAGTCTCCCATGTATTATAAATATATGAATAAATTATATCTTGTGTTAATTAGATAAGTAAATAATTCTCTGAATCCTGTGGCTTTGAATATAATCCAGAGAATGGAAGGATGGTAGAAAGAAAGATGGATAAAAGGAATAAGGGAAAGAAGGATTTTCCAATATGTGATAAATGAGAAATGAATCATCATGGTAAATTCATGAAGGGAATGAGAGTTTGTTATAAGTGTGGAGAAAAAGGACACTAAGTACATGATTTAAAGGGTAAGAAAAAGTTTTCAAATGTAAAATGCTTCATCTTCAAGGCATTGAGACACTATGTGAATCAATGTCCCATTCAAAAGAGTATACTGCAAATGATGTTATTGGATAATAATTATGTTATGATACTACCTAAAATGAAGAGGAATGACTAGTGTTCTTATGTTGTTATTATAGAATTATTTCATTTGAGTGTTGTATCAACATTATAATGGTTACAAGAATTAGGGAGATAAATAAGGATTGTACTGCAGTAATATTTTATTGAGGTTTTGAGATTATATGGTTCTAAGAAAATTGACTTAATAGTAAGCTACACTTTTTGGAAAATACATGGTTGAAGGAAAGGTAATACTTAATATGATACTGCTAATGAGGTAGTGATTTTGGAATAATAGATGATTGATTTTGGTAATTCAAGATGTTGCAGTGTTGTAAGAGAATACTTGATGTGGGCATTCACATGTTAGTACCTTGTAAAAAGGATCCTCATTATGTATAAATTCTTTATAAATTTTGGACTGAGAGTTTGGATATAATTATTTTGGATAATTATAAAGTCTGGAATGGATTAAGATTGAAATTGGATACTATTGTTAAGGTTATTTTTGGATTTCCATAAAAAGGATAACCCGGAGGTCGGGCGGCAAACCGTCGCGTCCAGCAAGGCCGTGAGACTTGAACCCGCAACTGAAGGGAGACAAGGGTCTATCACCTATCATTGACCCACGTGATGTCCTGGATTGAATAATGTATTTTTTTAAAGGTTCTGGTAGATGAATTATAAATTCATTTTTTTGGAACCCTAAATGAATAGGTTAAATAGAATATTTTTTTATGTTCTATTATCTTTTAGAGTGAAAGGTGAGTTTGTGGTAGAAATTAGTTGAAGGATGAAACTATACGTGTCAAGTATATATATATATATATATATATATATATATTCCTCTTATTTTATGGATAAATTAATTATTAAACTTTAGGGAAGGTATCTTAAAACCCAAAATGTGTAATCCTAATACCTTACGGTTTGTTGAACCGATGGTATTTTAAATCATCATAGATTGGTGGCATTGAGGCCCACAATTCTACAATTGTTTGTGATTGATGACCTCAATCACTCTGTATAACTATTTACGTTTTCCCTCTAATTATGTGTCTTTAATTTCCACCAATGTTCTCCTAATCGAGATCATAATTTGGTGTTGAATTTTTCATTCACCTTTTTCTTTTATTAGGACTAAATTTTATTAACCCAATATTCGATGTGGGTTTTCCCATAAAGGAATTTTCTATTTTCAATATTTTATTTTCAAAGAACAATTTCAAATTACGAGGTCTTAATTTATTTATGTATGGAATCATGTAACACCCCAAGATTTCAAAGAACGTTATTTCTTCAAAATAATTCAATAACTTGCACTACACGCAACACCGAGTTCAGGCGCACCACAACTTACAAAACTATCCATTCAAAAGAAGTTATGAATAGTATTAACTGAATTTTGAACTTTATATAATCCTTTTAATTTTAGAATCCATATTATGTGTTTCTTAGACATAATATAAGAACAAATACATTTTTTTGGATAAAAGAATTATTTTTCAAAAAAATGCAATTTTATCGCTTCTTATTGGAGAACCCTTTTTAAATCCAATATTCGAAACTTTTATATATTTAATTTGACAAGATAATCTTATTTTTTAGAATAGGGTCATAAGAATGATTTTTTAATAAATTTTTGATGTTTTTATGATAACTTTCATATTTGGGAGAATAGTGAAAAATAATCCATTTTAACTGAAAGAAAATTTTTCAATCAAAATAATTTATAGTGTTTAATTATACATTTTAATGTTTTTGAAGTATAAATAGATTATATTTTTACTCTTAAATCAAATGTTGGTCATTGTAATTACTTTCAATTTGAAATTATACATAAATAAGTGTCAATCTTTTGATAGTGACTATTTCTTAAACAGACGCTATTTGTTTTGACAACGAGAATTAATTTTAAAATAATAAATGATACTTCTATGTTTTGAATTTTGTAAAATAGACTTCGTTTTTGGATTTTGAATATCGAAATTATCCTAGGGTGAAGTTTTGGTATTTTTCTGAAAATGTTCATTTTTTGATGAATAGTGAAAAAACACTAAGTTATTGTTTAAAAACGAATTTTTATTTCAATAATTATATATTTTATTTAAATTAATTTGAGATAAAAATAGATACATAATACCTCTATATGTTAATTGTAATTCATTGGAGTCAATTTATAATAATTTTAGATATATAAAATTTTTTATCGAACTTTTACCGTCTTTACCCACCTCCTAGGAGCATTTGAAAATTTACATAAACATAATTTTACTCCTTCTGTGAGTTGAATTTCGAAAATCCAAGGGTCATTATTAATACCAAGGATTAAAATGTGGTTTATTAAGATAAAAATAATTTTTGGTGAATAGTAACTTTTAACTTTTATTACCACGGTTAAAAGTAAATAGGGTAATGGAGGGTAAAAATGATAATATTATTACAATAAAACATGTCCTAATTCTATTGGATAAGTTTAATTCGACCAAAAACAACCTTATAAATAAAATATGACCCTTTAGGTCCACTTGGATTAGATTAAGACATTTATTATTATTTTGTTTAAAGAAGAGTTAAAAGAGTTAAAATCAAAGTTTAATAACTAAACTATTTTTAATATGGGGTTATACATAAGATAAATTCTTCTATAAATATTCATTAAAAATGTAAAAATATTTTCTATATAATTTTATTTTATTTATAATTTTTGGATATTAAATATTTAAATTTATTAATGACACAATTATGATGTAGTAATTACCTTATTAGTGATAGAACCAAATAAATGGTATTATAAATATTAAAATAAATATAATTTCAAAGTTTTTATGACATCCACGAATTTTCTAGTTTAATATGATATGTTAGGATTGATTCAATGTATAGTTTTTTAATTAATCATGTTGTTATTATTTTTAAAAAAATACCAAATAGTGTCAAAATTGACATAAAAAAGTTTTTAAAACAAATATTATATTGTTAATTGATATAATGGTCCTAAAAATATAAGGTTCTTACAAAAGACTTATATAAAAATATATATGACAATAATTAACTAATTGGGGTTCTATTGGAAGTATTTAGTATGTTTATTAACCATGTAGTGTAAGAATACAAGAAGACATGGTAAAAGTTAAATTATTTAACTTAGAGTTAAATCTAAATGGTAAGGTTAAAATGGCAACCTAAACTTGTCTAAAACCTATTGGATGAGTGGGTTTAGACCCATAACCACCTTAGACATTATATAACACATTTTGGAGCAATTATAAACCGAATATAAATTTATTATAAAATAAAATTGTATGTTTTTCCAAAGGTTCTCCTCACCCCTCTTATAAAATAGAACTTCCCCTTCTCTCAAATAAACACCTCTAAATATATTTTTCTCGGCCAAACTCTGCCCAAATACCATCTTAAATATCCCCCCTTAATCCTAGAGGCCATACTTTAGTCATAAATCCATCGTAAGGAGCCATTTTGATCAAATCAAAAGGAAGATCCTGAAAAAGAGGTAATAATTTCACCACCCTCTTTCAAGTTCTTTTCTTCTTCCACTTCTTATTTTTTGTTTATTTACATTCTAAAATAATAACTGCAGTATCTCCTATATACTGTGATGTTATTATAAATATTTCACAACTTTATTTATTATTCTATCCATCTTATGAATGATAATGTCACCACGCGTGTGTATGTACGGCTTACCGTCTCCACGCTGTGCTGTAATTTGTTATTCAACAATATGTTATTTGTATGGATATAATTATGAGTAATATGTATATAACTAATGAAAATAACATGCTAATGTATCTGTAAAATTAATATACCATCCAATTCCACATTTTTATGGAAATTAAATTGTCATTCATGCGTACGTACAAATTACCGTCTCCACGATGCAATGAGATTAATTTCTACGTTCACCATTAATCGAAAATTATAAAAATATATATATTACTAATAAGTATGTAATATATGAAATAATAATTTAAATATATATATATGTACTTACATATATCTTATTCACTTAGTTTTGTTCAACACGATATGAAAACGGAAACTACATTTTCGCGTACGTACGGACTACCGTCTCCATAAATGGTGTTTTTAATTTCATATATATGTCTATTATACATATTTATATTCTAAATATATATGATATATAAATCATTTTTTATATTCTGTAAGTATTTAAATCTTGGTCTAAGTGATACAATCAAGAGTAACAAGTTAAAACACGTACGATAAAGAAACCGATTATTCCCTGAAATGTTAATTTAACATGGAAATTATTATTAAATGGGTTGTATAAAGTAATAAATTAATAATGTATGATATCATATATATTAATATGGCTCTGGTATAATTTAATAACATACTACGATCTTCATATAGAAGGTTAAACGTACCCTCAACCAAAGGAAAGTGCAAGGTATGGGGTTTTCATCTCACTCCTTATTTCCGTGAGATTCATGCCATATTGCCACTATTACCTTTTGTGTGGTGTATGTACTGCCCACAATAGTATTCTTTGTGTAATACAATTTAATTTATGTGTATTTACATATTCATTATATGATACCTTTTTCATGGGGTGTATGTTTCGTAAGTTACCAAATTGGTAATGGTTAATTCCTCAAATCTCATTATTATGATAGATTGTTTATGTGTAAGTATTTATTGGGAAATTTATATCATCCATTACCATTTTTCATAAAAATGATTTCAAAATGAATATTTTAATGATTTTTGAAAGTTAATCTTTATCAAGATCATAATTTTAAATGATTTAAATATATATATTTCTAAATCTTTTTAATTCATATCCATGTTTTCAAAATTATTTTAATGATTTATTTATATGGACATGAATGTTCTGAAATGATAATTCTTTTCAAAAGTGTCAAATTGGTATGGGACACTTTGATTCAAAAATCTCTTTTAAATTAATTCCTTTATAAATGTGTGACTTTTAAATGATTTTACAAAGATAATATTTCTCTCAAAAAGATTTACTCATCATTTTCAACTATGTAAGCATCCTTTACTAGATATTATTTTTGATTGAGGTTGATTTTTTATAATACAATATTGCATATTGTATTGAATGAGTTGTGATATGTTTGACTATGGATATTCTATTTTTATACCATTCATGGTTTAGGGTTAATGTATTGACATTTCGTATGCTAGTTTTAATACGAATGTTTATGTTTTGTTTCAACTATTCATATAAGGAATGCGGTAGACTTAGTAATTAACGGGTGGTGCCCGATATAGCACCCCGATGCATCTATAGGTCTCATGAGACAAAATAGTGTCTTGGAATAAGTACTTCACAAAAAATTTATTTGTAGCCTTAGCACGAGGCCTTGAATATGTTGTAATGATGTCCGGTATTAGGTATTCCCTCATTGGGAAATTAATTATTACATGTGATTATTCGACTAGTAGAATATCAATGTGCTTGTTTATCAGGTAATGTTTCATTTATTTTTACCATATTATGTTCATGTTTATGTTTAAAAGGATTTTTTTACACATATTTCCTTAAAATTTTACATCATTCGCTAAATTATTTACCCTTACTGAGCATCTGAGCTCACCCCATTCTTATGTTTTATTTTGCTAGGATTCCAAGAAGTGTATTATGATTGATATGAAGGGTTAATCTATAGGGGAAAATATATTTCACAAATAACTATCTATGATGTGTTTTATTTTTCAAATTATAATGTAAATATAATGTATGTAATCTATTTTCCATGATGACTAAACTGATTAGTCCTTAGGGACTTGATTACTTGTAATAATGCCAATGTATTAAAATAATGCACCAGCTCTGGGTAACTAGGCTCGGGGCATTACATGGTTTCTCTAAATGTATCAATATGTATGAGAATGTGAGGATATGAGGTTCACTTTTATAAATTGGGTGGGTTAAAATATTTTAAATACCTTAAATGTTAATATAAAATAAGCCTCTAAATCATTTACAATTGCATAAAAGTTCCGTTGATTTGAATATAAGGAATATTAGGTACAAATAATTTAATATAATAAAATTTAATAGAATTTATGTTTCTTTTTTGAGCTTATATTTTGTTCAAACACCTTGGTTATCCTACTTATGCATAATCATTATAACAAATTTTTCAATCATAATTGTTCATGACTGTAATTTTAAAAATATAAAGTGGAAAATAAATTAAAAATTAATTTCATAATATATTGTGAAACATAAATTTGAGTAAATAATTTTTTTATTACTCTATATGGATTTCAAAATAATATTTAATCATTAAATAACCTTTAAGGTCATTTTAAGAACTATTCAATAAATTTACTTCAGACATATAAATTAAAAAATCGAATTCTAGTATAAACACATTAAGAATAAAATATTAAATTTTAATATCAATTAATTTCATTTAACACCATAATTAAACTATATTTTTTTTACTTTTATTATTTTGAGAGTAATTTAATTGATTTTTTTGTTAGTTACAAAATCACTCCATCTGTTTTGTGTTAAAATTCAATGTAATTATACCATCAATATTTTTTTAAAAAAATAAAGTAATAAAAAATTATTCCTATTTCAAATTACCAATTTTTGAGCATTCATAACTTTTTTTATTTCTAATTTTTTTAGAATTATTAAAAGAAAAAGAGTGACATTTTTTAATTAACCTTTACTTGAAATAATATAAAGATTGTAATTAAAGGAAAGTGGCATCATAATGAAATATTTTCCATGACAGGATGATATCTATGGAAATAAACTTCTAATGTGAAATAAATAATATAATTACTGAGTTTTTGATACCATATCCCATAGTTCCAGCCTCGATTAATCCATTTTACACTTTACCGTGGTCATAAATTTTTAATATGGTTACTATTTGTTATGGATAAAAATGAAATGAATCTTATCACATAATAGTAATGTTATAATTAATAATTTGGAATCAATTTGATAATATTTAATTTACGGGTCTATAAAAAATTAAATTTATTATAATTTACCAAAACACACTCGAAAACTATTTAAAGAAAAGTACTCATTTAAAGTATAAAAATGATTTTACAACAAAATCTAGTATAATGTTGATTCTCATAACATTAGTTGATTTTTTAAACAAAAATTATATATTTTTTCTATTTAAAAAAATATAGAAAACAAAAAAGTGAAATTACACTGATTAAAATATGATATATGACAGTTTAGGTAAAATAATTATTATTCACATTTGATGAAAAAATAATATTTTTTGAAAAATAACAAGGAATTATCTAAATAATATTTTTCGATGATGATTTAAAAATTTATTTATATTTTATATAGTAAAATTTATTAAAATAATATACATTGATCTTATATTTTACACCCAAAATAAAATAAAAACTATTTTTGAAGTATAAAACAGATTTATAATCATTACATATCTAGCATACTTTTTTTGAAGAATGTAAATTCATTTAATAAAAGATATGTTCTATAAATTTCACTAAAATGAATAATTTTTAGTAATTAATATTATTTACATTGTTAAAAATATATTTTGTACGTAAATCAGTTTTATTAAAGGTAAATCCATTAATCATATATGATTTAATTGAAAATTTATTTATTATTTCATATGAATTAATCAAAAAAATTATATTAAGGAAAACATTTCTATATACATGTCATAATGTAGTTAATCATATACATACCAAACAATGAAATATCTTGGTTAAAAAATTCATATTTGAAGAAAAAAATTAATAATATATCAAAATTCGTTTTAAGCATAGAATTTTGTGTTGTACATGTAATGATACGTAGTAATTTTTAATTTTAAATATAAGGGTGTTACATGAAAATAAAAAATGACCCTTTTCACCAGTGAAATGATATATTCATTATTGTGGATATATAGAGGTAACCAAAATTAATCATAATTGGTGGGTTATACTATAGTGATTGTGGAGATAGATTGGATTTGGATTTTCCACATTATTTAGTTCTATATTTTTATAGCCAAATTGGCATAGTATTTATTGCGATTTATCCATTTGATTCACAGTGTTGATTTTTCTTTGTAATAATTCATATTTTTTATAAAATTATATATATAATATTATAGAGGATATTAATTTTCAACTATACACTATTTTTTTGTATCATGAGTAGTGGAATATCCGAGTTACAAATACCATTGGGAATTTTTTTTGATGAAATCTTATCATTGGGAGTGTTTTTAATTTTGGAAAACACCCTCCCTGATTTTATTCACTATATCCCTTTATATTTATTCCCCAAAAAAATTAATCAGTGGGAAACACATGAGGCCTAGTAAAATTCATATTAAATGTTTCTAAGGTGGAGTGGGATTTGATACATCAAGATCTTAGACAATAAAACCATTAACTAGATATTGTTTGTTCAAAAAGCATCATTTAAATATATTGGATAATATGTACATATTCTTCTTAGTTTCTATCATTTTATCATTAATTTGTTGTTTATTTAAACAAAACAAACTAATTATTTTACAAAAAACACATTAATATGCATACTATAAAGAACCAAACCATGTTAACTATACAAGTCACTTGAGAGGGTTTGTCACATTAGTGAGGCTAAAAAAGATATCCTAAACAAGTCTCGTGTATACCAAAAAATGATAAATAAACATTGTACAATAATGAATAAATTCTGAAATATCAAAGATACATTCAAATCCAAAACAAACTGGTCAATATAGAATGACGAAACAATTCAGTAATATCATGTCTCTATATAAAAAACCATCCCCTCCATTCTATACCACTGAAAATATAAAGACATCAAGATAAAACAAACTGATTTGTAATTCCCTTCCCTTAACTGAAATCATGGGGAAAAAATATCTACAACTTCCCAATGTAAAAAGTGTGTTGTGAGAAGAATGCCTATTATGCTTCTATCATAGAATCTATACAACTTATAATATCAATAATGTGGAAGTTATAGATTTAAAACCAGTCCATTTTTTAAAATAAATTTTATAAGATATAAATCAATTGGTTAATTATAATATGGTTTTCATTAAAAAAATTTCATATTCACAATAAACATAATATGTTATGTACATGTTATAAGTAATGAATGTAAAATCAAAATAATCCAGGGATACGCGGTAAGATAAGAATATAAGAAAATAACCATGAGATATACCCTCATATGAAATAAAATGAGAAAATAACCATGAAATACACAATCCAATGAAAACTTATACAAAAATTAAAAACAAACTATTTGGGGATGAACCAATGGTAGTATATTTTAGACATGTATGTAATCCCCATTCTAGAGAAAATGTGTATCGAACTGGTATATCCTGTACTGGAATTACAAACACAAAAGTGAAATCATATTTCCTAAAATTCCAAAGGAATCCCAATGTGCTATGTAATAAAAAATACATGTAAAAACAACTTTCACAATTTTGAAATCATTTTTAAAAAATTATATCCACATTTATGCATAAAATCAATTTTATAACTAAAACAACAATTACATAATTTGATAAAAAATTTCTCATGAGCAACTAATTTTTAATGAAAACCCCCTTTAATAACATGAATATTTTCTGAAAATGATAAAAAAATCACCATTCAATCAATATAATATAATAGTTCAAATAAACTAACAATAAATTGAATCAATTTTAAAAATGAAACCTTTTTATAGAGACACCTACCTCAAGAATGGAGGTAGAACTAATTTCCACTGAAAACAGAGAGCATAAAAGAGCAGATAAAGTACTCATGATCGCATATCTATAAGAAAAATTTTTAATACCCCTTCAAACAACTTAAATATAGAATCCACTGCATAATTGGGTTTGAATGTGATGATAAGATATGGGATCTAGAGAGGATATATAAAGAAGAGGAGAAATATAATTAATAATGAACCATACAATGATGGGATCCACCATGAATAAAGTAATTAGACCACAGATCTCAATGAGGAATCCTATGGATCATTGTGGGTGATTTTGTTCAAGCGTAATATGGATGGTATGTGAATAAACATAAAAATAAAAACTGTAAGATGAGTAATTTCCAAAATATTAATGGTTTATAGGGAAATGCACTGTTAGGAAACACATGTTTTTTAATTGTACACTAACCATGCATGTCCTCTGTCCTATAAGAAGATGAGATGCATGGTTTCCTATAGATATTTCAAATAGTTTGATCTAAACATATGGGACAACATAAAAAAACCAATACTGCAACATATTATACTTGGGGAGGCACATGGTTTTTCTAACCATGATCAAGTCAGGAAATGAAAAGTCTTCAATACCCCTGAAACAAACAACATATGTTACATCACGTTTTGTACTAACCAAGCATCAACTACTAACCTAGAGTATCTTCTCCAAAAATTCTCATTTTTAATCCACATTCCATGAAAACCACTAGGACAAGTCCAATGACAAACCAAGAACAAATTCAACCATACATTATATCTTGCGGGTGTCACAATTCACCCACTATGAATGATTTCTATCCCCAAAAACAGATCAAGAGTTTGAACTCACAAAAATATAAGGCCACTACTGACTCATAAATGAATCACACTCCCAGATATTAAGGATATTATAGAGACCTATCTTTATCATGTATGGATATTACATCATTTAATATGAATATTTAGTACATTGGAAAAATATATTCCCAAGGAAATAAATTGTTTACTGTGTTTGAAAAATATGATAAAAAATATTATATCTTGGTGAAAGATCTTCAATATCATTCATAAATATAAAAACCTTTAGTACTTCTACCCAAAGCATTTCATTATAACATGAATAAAATAACAATAAGAAAGGGGTGAGCTCTGATGCACAGTAAGGATAAATAAAGAAAATGAATAATCATAACATATACAATAGGGAATGGAATATGAGTATAACATTTGAAGATCATACCATGCATATCAGATATCATAATAATGATTTATATTCAATAAGACATGAATCATAATGAAATATTAAACATAAGACAAGAAAGAATAACATAGGAATAAAAAATGGAATTGTGGTAGACACATACGTATATAATATTATAAACAATTGTATGTAGAAACATGTTCACTCATTAGGTTACGAACATTAGATTAGGCCCTCACATAAACCTATTGACATTCCACCATGTACCTACATAACATTGTGAATGTGTATTCATGTTTGTTCATAGTATTTAAGTCATCACTTTTGATGGAATCCTGGAATAATGGTTTCAATCCCCATACCATATTGGTAGTCATGGTTTACTCTCATGGCCATATTAGTAACATGAATTCACTCATCATACCATCTTGGTAGTCAGGGTTCACTCCCACGTCTGTATTAGTAGCATGGGTTTAATCTTCATACCATCTTGGTATTCATGGTTCACTCCCATGGCCATCTTAGTATATCTCGTGGGATATAAATATTTACCTAATTCATTGAACAGGGATATAGGTCCCATCCATCTCATATTGAAATCATACATACATGTGACAAAAAATCATAATCAATCATATCATAACCCCTAAAATGATATTGGTATAATAAATATGTAAAAAGTCACCCCCTTGTAAAAAGACACTTTTCTCATAAAAACTTCATCAAAAGCTTAAAACATGAAAGAGAAATAGATTCCATAAAAATATAACCCATTAAAGAGAAATAGTATTCAAAAATACCATGATATTACATGTAACAAATTTAAAAATAGAAAAGGTAAATAATGTTCTTAAATATCTTTTTAAAATGTTTCTTAGGGTTAATATACATTCTTCATTGAAAATTTCTTTTTAATATATAAAACCATTTTTAAATAATTCTCATATAAAATATCTTAAAAACATGTAATGAATACTGGATATCATTTTAAAACCTTGTTCCTTGAAAACATATAAAATAAGCATCAAAACATTTTAAAAAACATTTTCTCTGAAAACATCATAAAACATATAAGGAAAGCATGAAAATGTTTTGAAACCCATTTCTTTAATTATATATTAAAAACATATAAATAGAACATGAATGAATTTTTAAAACCATTTTCATTGAAAATACTTTTTAAAATTATAAATAAAGCTTAAAACGTTTTTATAACCATTTCATTGAAAATACATTAATAACTTATAAATAAAGTGTGAAATCGTTTAGAATAATTTTTAAAATATAAAACATGTTTGAAAAAAATATATCTGAAAATAAATTCATAAATAATGAATATTAATAATATTAGGCTAAAATTTTTCTTTAAAGGGGGTAAATTTTTAGTATTTTTTGGAAGCTTCATGGGAATGATGACGGCTAAATCCATACATCCCATATGAGGTGAAAAGAACATTCCTTTTTCACCGTAAAAAAGAATAGAAAAATTCGTCTTTTGGAATGAAAAAAATATTCCTTTGTAAAAAATTTTTAAAGACAAAAGGTAAAAGAACCGTCTAATTATCATATAATATTAGTAAAACATACTGGGAAACCATTTTTAGAGAACATGGTTTTCAAGGAACAAAGATTTCCAACTGAAGAGAGGGTAATGTTGGGATTTATTAAAAACTATTTCATAACTGTCATGTGTACCAAATAATATAAAACGGTTCCAATACATGAATAACGGGAGGATAAGAAAATTCCTAAAGGGACTATGATATAGAATAAAAGGATTCATTAAAGGAAGTATACACATAAATAATTGAGAAAATGGACGATATTGTTTCAATAAACAATTATCAATTGGTAACATCATATCATACACTCCATGTACGAAAATAAAATGAAACGAATATTAAAATATCATTAAATTTAGAATATTCATGACATAAAACGTAAAATGGTTGTATATAAACCTTGAAAATGAATATAGGTGCATAACCAAACACTAGTCTCAAAAAAGACAAATTGAGACAAAACTATTTTACAGATTTGGTAACATTGGAAACATAATACCCATGAAATAAATATAATATAATGTATATGTAAATACCAGTAAATTTAATTATAAGAATAAATGAATACATACATGGTATGTATACACACCACCCAAAGGGAATGTGTTGTGAATAAATCATGTATCTCACGGAAATAAAAAGTGAGATGAAATCCACTTACCTTGTGTCTTGACTCTCGTTGAAATCATTCAAACCACAATTATAATAAATATTAATTTATTATTAATATTTTAAATAACCATATTATTATGTATAATACCATATATTGTTTTATTAGATATATACTCTAAACGATACTTTTCATATAAATGATACAACAATAATTTGGTTAACTAAAACCGCATGGAATTTATGCAACATTGAAAATAATTTGGATTATATAAAGCAATCAGAACCTCATAGTTTTTTTCTTATTAATACACTATCCTAATATATGTACTCATCAGTCATTGTTTCACAAAAACTAAAAACTTGAGCCTACTATATGAAGAAGTATCTATTAACATGTTATAAATTTATAAGATATAAGGAACCCAAATTAATAGGGATATAAATAATGGGTTTCTTCTAAAACATGAGAGATGAAATTATACTGAAAAGACTCTGGTTTTGAACAAAGATTTCTCAATAGACACAAAGTAAAAAAAAGATAAAAACCATCTTTTCTAGGATATCTATTTAGCTAGTGTATTCTGATATTCTTAGAGACTCAAAGCTTAAAATTTGATGTGAGATTACTAGAAACATGTCTAGGTAGGCATACTCATAGAATAAAGGGCTCCACTTGACCTACTTTAAAAGTGGGATTGTTTATAGAATGAGGATAGAAACATATTATTTTTTTATTCCATATATATAATTAGTGGGATTTAAAATTATGTTTTAAAGTGGGTGGATACCAGTTATTTGTGACTCACACACCAGGGTCTAGTTATGAACTTTTATCATTATAGAGAAACTACAATGATGGAACTTAATCAACCTCATGATTCAAGTTGAATAATTCATTGATCATTTATTGTGTCACATCTATACAGGATAGTACCTATATCCTATATTCTTCATAATATAAATTTTAAAAGGATGATTATTGTAGTATCTTAAGGGTATGTTTTTCAAAATTCTATATCAATTCTATAGTTAATAAAAATTCAAATGTTTCTGAATATATATAGGGCATTACTAATTCCCATAGATGCACATTTACTCATTATTTTAGTTTACCAAAATGTTGATGGAAATACATATAGTTGGGGGAGGTGGTGAATTATTTATCATAAACAATCAATGTAACTGAAATTATAATGTAGAATAAGGTGGATAATAAAATAATATTATTCAATCATTATATAAAAGTTCAATTTATTGTGAGTGTTTATAAAAAATAACATAGAGATAAAACACAAGGAATTTATATTAGTTCATATTAACATGGTCATTATTTAAATCTTTACACTCTGAACCATAGAATTTGTATATTAACTATTTATATAATGATTCATAATGTGTGAAAAAATCGTAGACCTCTAGAAATGGTAGAATCCCTAACCTAATATTTTAACATGATCAAATCTAAAATATAAAATTCTTTGTGTGAAACCCTAGATCCAGGTTCCCAGATATGGTGCCGAAACCCATACTTTATAAATTGTCTTTGATACCAAATATATAATCTGAGGCATAATTAAGCCCTAATTAAATAACTTGAATCAAATATTGTAATATATAAATTACCAAGTCCTTTCAGTTTTATTCCATCTACGATTTAATAAAAAACATTAAATAATTAATCCTATCTCTATCCCAACTATGGGAAATTTTTTCCACTATATAAGAAACTAATTAATGCACAATAATTCATCAAAGTCTCCCAAAAATTATCCATACAATCTATCATGATATACATATCATGGGTAATGATTTTTTTCAAAACCTAATGAAATGGAATCATAAAATGAGGTGATATCAAATACATAGTAAGGGTAATTATAAGCAATAAAAATCAAATATCATAAGTGGTCATAGTGTGAGCATAAATTATATGATAGGAATGGATAATAAAAATAATTTCATAAACAAAAGAAGAGGTAATTATACCTTATCCATGGTGTGAATAACAATAATTAGATACATGGATAATAATAACTAGTTCTATAGTAGTGTTATTAATAGTTCTAGAAAGATAATTTTATTCCCTAATCCCATACATCATGATCTTAGACATAATAATCTTACTATCATGGCCCTATGGCTAGGAAATATTTTCTCTTTGAAGACATACAACAAAATATAAATGCTTTTTTTCTCATGAGACCTAGCTATGCATCATGGGGCTATATATATTGGGCCCAACCCATCACTAATTAAGAACAATTAATTCATCATATGAAGGAATGAAAAAACTATCCGATGCGTCACAACAATTCTATAGGAATGAATAAATAATGGTTTTTGAATAAAAAATATACATATTGTTAATATTTTCCAAATAAATAAATTCAATATCTTTCTATATATGTATCCTTCAAACTAACACTATTTAGAGTAATAATAAATGTTTAAATCAAAAATTTATTTACTTAATTGATTTATTTAATCTAGTTGAATGAAAATCCATCAATAGAAACAAATATATAGTTTTCATAGTGGAATTAAATCAGAAGAAAAAAATCAAACCTACACATAATTGATGATTACGAAAAAATGGTCATAATGGATTTTTTTTAAATCGTAGCCCCATAAGATAAAATAGTATAAGTGGATTTTGATCATAATCTATGGCCAATATATATACACCAATAAAATGGAAACATGATATGAATTTGAATCATATATCAATATATAAAAATTGGTATGAAAAAACATGTATGATAATGGTAATATAATAATCAAAAGAACACAAAAGGGATAACATCAAATTGAAATATAATGAAAAGAAATTTATTCATTATACTTGATCAAAATACGATAGTGACTATACTATCTATTGGAAAATATTTTCTATAATATCAAATATGTTGAATGCAATTGAAAATAGATAAAATAACCATTATAGCTTCGGAGAAAATCAAATAAACACCATATGAAGGAAATAATATTAAATGATTCATTAAATACCATGAATAGTGATAGGATCATGATACAAAAAATTAAAGGGGAAATTAAAAGACCCTTAAAAATAAAACACGGTGTATAATATGAAATATGTTTCAAGGTGGTGGAATTAAGACAAGAAACCCCTTAAAAGTATCAAAATCATTGAGTTGAAAATCCTTAGATAATGAGGTTATAAAGAAGAATTATAGAATAATAGAAGGAAATTATGAATTAACATAAAAATTATTCATTTTTTGAATAAATAAAACTTGGATTAATATTGTTGAATAATAATATTTGGGAATTAACAAAAGAAAACTGAGTTAGCACACACCCCTACCTTAATTCCACTCATCCACAAAATTAATGGAATCTACTTTATCAATAAAATAAGTACCTAAATCACATATTTTTAAATATTTATCATATCTATAACCTTCTCTAATATTATATGTAAATTTTCAGTATAATTATAGTAGTATGATATTATCAATTTTCTATATCAATTGTGAGTAATCGTATTGTTTTTTAACTAGTTTCATAATATCAATATTATTCTTCATTAACCTCCAAAATTTCATAATTTCTAGATTATAAATGTTAATATAGATAATACATTATAATTATTTATAATGTCAAAAATCAAATATATGTTTTTGTGTTATAGTTATTTTTGAAAAAAAATGGTGATAATACATTTTTGGTGATTTATTTAAAAAATGAAGGCTTTTATCTTGGTTAATTAGCTTAATAATAATTTTACCACTAAGGAACCAATGTAAAAAAATTTATTTTATAATTTATATTATAAATTTTAAATACTTTTTCTCTCATATTTAATTTTTATATTATTTTTTTATCATTATTCAAGTAGGTTGTTATATGGACCTAAACATGAAGAAACCGAAATTAATAGATGGTTATAAATATGAACATTTTTTATTTTTCTCATAATAACATTATAACATAAAGAAATATACTGAACCAATATTTTATCAATGTAAATTTTCTTCTATAAAATTATACCATATAGTTTAAATCACAAAAATTAAAATAGAAAAAACAATAGAAACTTTATATATGAAGATTGAAGTAAATAAGTGTTATTTATACATGTTAAGAAACCTATACTGATGAAATAGTAACTTGAAATATTCAATAGTAATATGAACCTTAGGAATAGTTTTTTGGAAAATGGAATAGTAAACTCACCTACAAAGGTATAAATAAAAATTAGGTTTCTTATGAATGAAAATATGTTGTATTTATTTTAAATAATAAGTAAATTAATTTTTATGAAATGAAAAATTAAATGTTGGAATTTTGTAAGTTATAAATAGTAAATTACAATTTACGAATTTATTTAATAATTAAATACAAAATATGTTTTCAAAAAAATTATTCATAAAGTAATATTTTTTTCTTATGATTATAAGATAATTTTATAAGACCATAATTAATTTTTCAGTGTGTTATAAAATCAGTAATAATTTTAAACTTGATATTTTTATGTAAATGATGATTTTGAATAAAAATTAAATTTCACATACATAGAATTTATTTTTTCATAAATTGTATTTTTTTAAAATTATACACATTTATAAATGTTCGGGGTGATTATCTGATATTTTTATAAAATAATTATTTTTTTGGTAAACAGTGAAATACAGAAATTTACAGTATTTGAAAATACATGAATTATTGAGTCATAGATGATGTAATGTTGATGTATTCCCATAATCAGGAAATATCCATCATTATTCTAATATATTTAGTGATTATTCCAAAACTATTCATAGTATTTTTCCAAAATAATAAACTCGTGAATAAAATAATGAGAAAATGTCATTCTCCTCCAATATAAATACAACCCCTCCACCCCTATTCAGCTCACACCTTTAAAGATTTGATACTTTTAATAACTAATCCTAATACCTTTACCTAATTTCTCACCCACATCAAGGTACCCATGGTCTCAATAAAAGTCCAAAACCCTTTCCCTAAGGTGGTTCTCTGGTTGGATAAATTCACGAGGTACAATCCTCTTTGATTTCCTTAATTTGTTTTCAATTTTTTTCCTTTTCTTATTCAATACACCCATCCCCTTATCAAAGTAGAATGGAAACTTCATTATATTATATATACTGGAATTTTATCGTGTTAATGGAATAATTAAATATCATTTATCTTCCCTTATACTTTTGTAATAAAAATGAAAAACAACATCTATGATGTGTTAATTTATCACATTTAAGGAATATGGTCTTTTAAATTCTAATTACCTCATTCATGATGGATCATAAAACCATTTTTATGGATAAAGGATATTATAATTAATGTATTAAATCCAATTTAGTGTTCTTGTAACATTTTATATAAATAATATTTAGTAATAAAACAAAACTAGTCTGTGATGATTTGAGAAACCGCAAAAAATAATCTAAATGATTATCAATAACATCTTATCTAATGATTCATCCTCACCCAATATTATCCAATGAATTATAAACAATTAAACCTTATGGATGATTATTAATAACATATAAATTCTATTTTACATAACAATTTTCATTTTACATGATTTTTCATACAAGTATATAACTAAACCGATCATGAAAACCCAGGAACCAAATGTTCTTGAATGACGAAATTGAATCTAATGAGCCATAAAAAAGAAAAAAAATGAGTTTAATAAAATTATTGTAAAATAAAAAAATTTACAAAAGGTTATTAATTAATTAATTAATGGATTTAATTTTATTATTCTGGATATAAAGATCATGTGAAGAACCATTTCAGACATAAGGAAAGGGATTATTTCAAAACCTACATTTTTTTCCTTTGGGTTTCAGTTTCTATATATTCCACCCAATGTTAAACTTATTCATTTTTATATAATTATTCTAAATTATATTTATAAATTCCAATATTATGTATCCATATTAGTCAATTTTTATTTTATGAGGAAATACATGTTTTAAAAAATTTCCCTTCTAAATTCATCCCGATAAATAACCTCAAATAAAGGAAACATCTCGATTTCTTAACCACTTTCAAATGCACTACATATTCCATTTTAATTAGAATTTATTTTCATAAAATCAACAATTTTATCAATGAAAAATATCTTATTTAATTTCTAGTTCTATATAAAGAATTATTTATATTTACTCTTTAAACACTCTTTAATATTTTTCATTAAATTTCACTAAAATATTTCATTTATAAAGTTTCTTAGAAACTTTTTTTTATATATTTTCACTTCAATTTGACATAATTTATCATTATTTATTAACTATTTGACCTTATTAATTTCTATTTATTATTTAAATCATTTCTTTTGTGGAAACCACTATGATATTATCTTTTATTGGGCATTGTGACTTGATTATGATGCCCAATTTTTTCCATTAGTAACCCTTAATATTGATTATTTATGTGGAACACATATTGATGAAAATGTTATGATATGTTTACCTAGATAGCATGCTCTAATGAATTGTGTAATGTTTAGTCTCACTCGTTATCATGATGGGAAAGGGAGTGAACCTGATTCCTTTATTGGACATTGTCCTCCTGGTGCAGTGGTCTTCGAAATTAGAGTTGACTCATGTTTATATCATATTGTGTGTTGTGGAGACATTTATATATTTTTATAATTATATGTATTCATGTCATAAATTTTATAATTCCTTATTTTTATTCATGTTCCATGCCTTTTATGCCATAATTTTATGATTTATAACATTTTCTATGTATTATTACTATGTATATTCCCTTACTAGGCTTTTCAACTCATCCCTTGTTCATGTATTCCCCGGGTTATCCTATGTATATGTAAGATCTTATTGAAAGTTAGGATCTAATTATGGAGATTAAATAAATGAAGTTTTTATCTGGGTCCCATGTTTTCAAATTATGTATCCAATATTAAAAATTCAATAGATTTTATTATCCTTGGTTGTATTTTGTGGTTTATTTTACATAAAATCATGTAATTTTATATGTAAAAGGATAGGGTATATATTTACATTATCAGAGAATGGTTTGATTATTTTTTGTTATTATGACTACGGTGATTTAGTAAGAACCCTAGGGATAATTCTATCACCATGGATAACCTATATTGAAACATATGGTATCAAAAGATGGGATATAATTTTCATATACAAGTTTATCCATCTTTAATAAATGTTTCTTTTTATATACCTATTAGATATGTATTCAATCCCCCAATTTGTACTCTATTTTTTGTAGTTAATTTATATAAATTGAAGAATATGATCTAGATATCAATTTGATTCGAAATGGGATTATTTTCCTAATGATATGAAAACAATTACAGGAATTTGTGCTCAAAACATCAAGACAATACTGTATTAGCCAGCACAAGTTGTAAATAATAACATCAATCAATCAAAAAACCCTCTTTCTCTTAAGAGTGAGAATACCGTAGTTGAATCATTCATGATTCAAAGGCCTAAAATATTTTTTGGATCTTCTGATCCCCTCATTATAGAAAAATGGATTAATTCAAATTAGGACATATTCTTTGTCCTATAGTGCTCAAAAGAGAAGAGTGTTGTGATGGATGTAATCATTTTGACGGGGAATCTGATCAGTGGTGGAAACTGATCTAGAACAAAAACACCAAGTGGGAAATGGATTCTATGGAATGGAATTATTTCATGAAAATATTTTTCAATATATATTTTCCCAAGACCCTTCATCTTATGATGGAAATAGAGTTCCTTGGACTAAAGAAAAATGTTGATTAGTCTATTATAGCATATAAGGAAAACATTACAAGTCTTGAAAGATGCGCCTACAGCTTTTTCATAAACACCAATATCAAGGTGCATCACTTATTTAGTGGACAAAAGTCGAGTTTGTGAAAAATGTTGGTGATTCAAGACTTCAACAGCGATGAGGATATTTTCTGTTGTGACCATAATGATGAAATGAAGATTGGAGACTCTATGTTCTATTGTGGAACTGGAGATAAAAAGTGGAAAATAGAATTTAATATGTGTGGACCAATAAATAAAACCAACTTTGGAAGGAAGGCTCAACATCCCATGGGTAAAAAGTTTGGGATGAAGCATCCTGGAAACTGCGTAAAGGGAACCAAGTGATTCTTAAAATTTAGAACAGAAGGGAAAATGGTTGACAACTATCGAAGGTATATACCGAATCCCACTAATGGTAAAGAATGATGTAAGGTTCATACCATCACTCACCGTATACTGCAGTATTTCAACTATAAGGAAAATTGGAATTATGAAAGCCATTTCCCTAAGACAAGGATTGTTAGAGGGAATCAAAAATCAAAAAATTCTGAGGAAGAAAGGAAAGGTAATATGAAATCACTACTACTAATATGGATCTAAAAAATGATTTAGTGATAGGTGTGTTGGTTATTAATTCAAAAATATTAAGGGTACAATTTGATTATGGTTCTACACATTCTTTAATATCTACCAAGTTTAGTAGAACTATTAAAACAACACCTCAAAATATGGATGTTTAGTTATCTATTATAATATTAAATGGGTAAATTATTTCATACAAAGTATATAACTCTTCCATTATTAATTTTAGTGGAATAAAACTCAAATAAAATCTTATATTATATAATTTTGTTAAGTTTGATGCTATATTAGGAATTTATTTTATATCAGGAAAGGGAGATGACTCTTCCCATCTAGATACATCCTCCCATTATGTAAAATTGTAAGGATGAAGATATATCTACATATGAATCATCATCTCAGTTGTTGATAGTGCTTTTTTATGAGAAATAATATTTATCTCAAATTATTGAAACAAAGAAGATAATAATGATCAAATACATGATGGATGATAGGGATTGCACTAATGTATTCCTAGAAGAAATTCATAGTATTCCTTCTAATCGATTGGCTGAATTCTCAATTTAACTTATTTCATAGATATATGAATATATAAAAGACACCTTATATAATGGCCACCATTGATCTACACAAACTAAATAATAAGTTACAAAAGAATTGGGAATAGTGTTTTATACACCCTAGTGCTTCACCATGGGGTATACCATCCCATTTTGTAAATAAAAACTATGGATCAATTAACCTCTCCATTTATTTTAGTGAGATCAATAAAATAATTATAAATAACAAGTATTTACTTCGCAGGTTAGATGAAATGTTCAATCATGTATAGAAGGAAAGTATTTCTCTAATGTGTAACTTTAGTCCGGATGACACCAATTAAAGGTTGGAAAGGATGATATTATGAAGTGTACCTTTCAAATTTGGAATGGAATCTATGAGTTCATAGTGATGCCCTTCGGGATCACTAATTCTCTAAAAATTTTCATGGATGTAATGAATAGAGTGTTCATAGATTATATCAGGAAAGTTGTGGTAATACTTATTGATAATATTTTGATATACTTAAATATAAAGGAGGAACATGAAGAGAATTTTAATATTGTTCTAAAGACATTGTGAAAGTGAAAAACTATATGATAAGTATAGTAAATTTGAGTTCTAGAAGGGGATGTTTCATTCTTGGGATATGTTATTACCAGAACAGGAATATCTTTGTACCCTTCCAAGAAGAAGGTAATCGAAGAGTGCCCCATGACAACATCTATAACGTAGATCTATAGTTACCTTATTACAATTAGGTATTAATGATGATTTGTGAATAAAATTCATGATTTTCAAACCCAATAATCACTTTCACTCAGAATGGAGTACTGTTTTTCTTAGACAGTGAATTTGAAGACTGCTTCAAAGAGTTGAAAAAATGGCTTATCACTACACCAGTTATCACACTACCGACAAGTGGGGAACCTTTTGGGGTGTACAAAGATTCTTTAAATAAGATTATAGGATATATAGTAAATAAAAATGATAAATTGATAGAACATTCCCCAAGGAAGTTTAAAATTCATGATTAAAACTATCCCCTGCTTAATATGGAGCTGGAGGTTGTGATATTTTCATTGAAAATAGGATTAAATTATCACTCTTGGTGGATTTATAAGATATATACTTATCATAAGAGCCTAAAATATATATTCAAATGAAATGATCTTAATATGAACCAGTGAAGATAGTTTCAGCTCATCAATTTGTTATAACTTCTCAATCCACTACTATCCTAATAATGAAATAAGTAGGTTTATGCTCTAAGTATAAAGGATCTTGTGACATTATAAATGATAAGAATTGAGAAGGAGCCAAAATTCTTAAATTTTCAATGGATGGAAATGGGAATCATTTAAGAAGGAAATTCATTAATATTTTCTTAAATTATTTCTCAACAATCCTTTATGAAGAAAATAAAGGATGATCAAAGAAGTGATGTGTAAATTTGGAAGAAGGTGAAACCCATATTAAATATAGAATCCTTGGAGATCAAAATTGATGAGGAATGAGTAGTAAAATATGTGTCATGAACATGTGTATTATACTATGAACAGATAAAGAGAGAGATTATGAATAAAGAACATAGCTTAACCAAATAATTTCCCCCAAGGAGAACAAAGATGCATCAAGATCTATGAGAGCTCTATTAGTTGAGAAATGTGAAGTAGGACATTGTTGAATATACATCAAAGTGCCTGGTATGTCAAAAGGTTAATTACAAAAGGCCAAATATTTAGTGGATGATACAGCCATAACCTATACCAACATGGAAATAGGAAAACATCACCATAGACTTTGTCACCACACATCCAATGAAATCTATATAAAACAATGAAATATGGATTATTGTGGATTGTCTTAAAAAGATAGCGTACTTTATCTAAATTTTATAGGAATTATCACTGCATCAACATGAAAAAAAATAAGTCAAAGGAGTGGTAAGACTACGTGGAGAACCACTATTAATTATATGTGATTGAGATATGAGATTTACCTCAATGTTTTGGAAAAGTATCCAATATGCTCTAAAAAATGATCCAGACATCAGTATGGATTATTATCCACAAACTAATGGAAACTCTAAATGGACTATCCAAAAACTATAAGAAATGTAGAGAGCATGTTATATGGACTTTAAAGAAATAAGTGACCAACATCTTCCTCTAGTATAGTTATCTTACAAAAATTGTTTCCACTCGCGGATCCAAAGGACTCCATATGATGCCCATTATTGGAAACGATATAGAACACTAGCATGCTAAGATAAAGTTAGTGAACCTAAGCCGATGTGACCTAAAATGGTTGAAGAATTGGTGGAGAAAGTGAAAACCATTTTGTAGCACATCAATGAACCCAAAATATGAAAAATATCTATGAATACAATCATCCATGATAGCTAGAGATTATGGTTGGAGAGATGGTATTCGTCCACATATCTCCATGGAAAAGGATAATTAGATTTTTGAAGAAGAGAAAGCTAAATCCTAGGTAAATCGTCCCCTCTAAGATTTTTTATTTTTTTGGAGTTGTGGCCTAGCGACTAGCACTTCTACCAACCTCGTCTCATGAACATGATGTATTTCACATATCCCTCTTGATGAAGTAAATATCGATTCCCTTTGATGTATTGTATTCATAGACGGTGCATTTGGAGAAAGATCTCTCTTATGTGAATATACCAATGATGATATTGGATCATAGAGATAACATTATATGAATCAAGACTAATCACTAGTTCAATGTACTATGGAATAACCATAAGTATGAATATCCATTATGGGAACCTAGGGAAGTTATTAAAGTTAAGTACTGACATATATTTTAAACTTAAAATGTAAAATTAAATTTTGAGGGAGAAATTTTGTAAGGGGGGAAGAATGTAATGACGTAAAATTTAATCAATTTAAATTATCTTCTTAAAATCATTAAATATTGTATAAATCACATAAATTCTCATAGAGGACACAATATTAACTTTATAAATGAATAATGGAATAAATAATAGGTATTTCTAGAAGTTAAGGATCATATATCGGTGATAGAGTAACTTAACCTTTTTGAATAGTAATATAAATGTTACGAATTGTATGTCAAAAAATAGAATAGTAACGTCACCAATGAATATATAAATAAAATTTATGTATTTTATTAATTGAAATATGATGTATTTATTTCGTGACATATGTAAATAATTTTTTTCAAATGAAAAATTAAGTATTGGAATTTTTGTAAGCAATAAATATTTAATTGAAATTATATTATTAATTTAATAAATTAAAAGAAAAAATATTTTCAAAAAAATATTAAGTAATTAATATTTTATTGTTATGATCATAATATAATTTTTTAGAAATTAATTAATTACTCAGTGTGTTATAAAATATGTTATAATTTTAAAATCTGTATATTCGATGTAAAAAACGATTTCAATTAAAAATTAAATTCCCGATTTTTACAAAGTTATTTTTATAATATGGAAATAATTTTTTAATTTTACACATCAAAAAAATTGTTATAATGATTTTTTTGGAATTTTCCTAAATTAGTTTAATTTTTGGTGAATAGTGATATACAATAATTTATGGTATTTGAAAAATACATGAATTATTGAGTCATAAGTGATGTATTTCTCAGGTAGGATGAAAATATAAAAAATATAATTCACTATTTTAATATATTTAGTGATAATTCTCAAAGAATTTATACTCTTTAGGCAAAATGGAAATCTAATTAATAAAATAATGAGAAAACACCCCTCTCCCCCACTATAAATACCACCCATCAAAAGCTCTTCTCCACACACCTTTCATGATTTCTACCATGTAATAATGATTCTAAATCCTCTTCCAAATTATATACCCCACCACCATGATTTCTATTTCTAAAAAATATATCAAAACCCTTTCTGTAAGGAGGTTCTCAAGGAGGATGAATTCAAGAGGTAAAGCCCTCTTTAATTTTATTATAATTTCTTTTCAATTTACTTTTATTTTTTATTCTATCCTCACCCCCCCCCTTTCGAAGAGGCATGAAAACTCAATTATATTATATATTATGTAATTTAATCATGTTAATGGATTAATTTATCATTATATATCTTACCCAATCCTTATGAACTAAAAATGAAATCATCATCTATGATGTGTTAATTTATCGCATTCAAGGAATAAAATGTTTTAAATTTCCATTACCTCCTTTAATACTGATCATAAAACCATTTTAGGGTTAAAAGGTTTAGAATATATTTATTACATCCTTTTTAATTTTATAGATCCATTTTCAATAAATAATATTAATTAATATAACAAAACTATTTTGTGATGATCGAAAAATGAAAAAAATAATAATCTAAACAATTATTCTTAATGCCTTATCTAATTATTCATCCTCAAATAAATTACCAAATGAATAATACAACCTTTTAATGTAATGAATTTTAATTAATAATATATAACTTCATCTTTAGAAACCATTCTTAGTTTACATGATTTTCCATACATGTATATCAGTAAACTGATCATGAAAACCAAGGAAACCAAGGCTCTCGAGGGATGAAATAGATTCTCATAACCCACTGAAAAGGCAGTAAAAAACATAATGAAATTATAATAAATATAATAAATGTATAAAAATTATATTAATTAATTAATTTATTGAGTCAATCTGATTATTCATGCCATTAAGATCATGTGTAGAACCATTTCAGACATATGGTAATGGATTCTTTCTGAACCTCTATTTTTTCCTTCATGTTACACTTTTTCTATCTATACCCTAATGAAACACATCATTATGTTTATATATTTTTATGAATTATATATATATATTCCAAAATCACATATCTAGATCAATACATTCTTCTTTTCTGGGAAAATTAATTTTTTAAAAAGTTACTCCACTCAATTATTGTCGATAATCATTACCAATTAAAGGGAACTTCATGATCTCTTACCCAATTTATAGTTCACTAAAAAATATATTCTAATCCAAAATGATTTTAAAAAATCATTCATTTTATCATGAAAATATTAATTTCTTAATTTCTATTTTTATATAAACAATTATTCTTGTTTACTCTTTATTTACTCATTAATATTTTTCCTCAAACCACAATAAAATATTTCATTTCTAAAGTTTCTTAGACACTTATTTATATGTTTCCAATTTAATTAGACCTAATTTATCATGATATGTTACTATTTTATCATTTTAATGTCCATGTATGACTTAAATACATTCATTCATGGACACGGTTATGATATTCCCTTTTGTTACGCCTTATGATATGATTTTGATACACAATTCATTCCATGGTTAATTGTTATGCTTAATTATTCATGTGGCACACAAATGGATGACAATGTTATGATGGGTGTGACCATATATCACTCCAATGCATTTTGTAATGTTTAGTATCATGATACATCATCATAATTCATTGAGTGGACCTGATTCTTTTATGGGGCTTTGTTCACCATGTGAAATGGTCCTGAAAATTAGTCTTGACTCTTGCTTATGCCATGTTTTGATCTGCTTCCTTCAATTAATGTTTCCATGATTATATTCCCATGTGTTTTAAATTTTATTTTTTGATGTTTATTACTATTACATGATATTTATTCCACAATCATATGCCTTCCACCCATCTGTTATGCTTTATTTATAAGGTTATTCCCTTAATGAGAATTTTATATTTCCCTTTATGTTTATGATTTCCCCGGGTTATCCGATGAATATATAAATTTTCAATGGATGTTAGGAGCTCATTATGAAGATTAAATGAATGATTTTTTTGGTTTGGTATCATGTTTTCAAATTATGTACATATTCTTCCAAAGACACTGGACTTTGCGATCCTTGGTTATATTTAATGGTTAATTATACTAAAAATCGCATAATGATATGTCTAAGAGGATTGGGTCTCTATAATAAATATACTATTTATATCATTTTATACTTGTTAAAAATATTTAAATTTATGAAATGAATAATAAAGAAACTAAATTATGAATGAGATAAATTACTTTGTGGAAGTGGTAGTCTACATAACGCATGTTAACATTTCCATTTATCAAAGATTTATTGGGAAATAAGGTAGATTATAATTTAAATATTAATTATATCTTTTATTTCACATTTATTTTTTAATTTCAAAAATATAATCACTAAATAGAAGCAGTGGTGTAAAAGAAAATTCATTGGTTCATGGAGGCATTAGTCTACACAAAACATAAATACCTTCTTTTATTTTTCTAAATAGTAATAGGGGGCATGTGATTAATAATTATTCCCATATAATAATAAAATTTATTATAAAAACATTATTTAATCTATTATTTAGGAATTATAATCTTATATTAGGGGATTTAATAATTAAAATAAAAATAAATTTTGGAAAATGTACTATGTTAATGATTTGGGCTCTCCCTTAAAAGACTCATTAGAAATATTGGTCTTACGATAATCTAATGTGCCCAGAGGCATGAGTAAAATTAAAATAATTATAGTTCAATGGTAAATGAAATAAATTCATGAGGAAAATTCAATTTTAGACTTTTTTGAAGGGGTGGTGAGAGGCCCCTTTTATTAGTGTTGAGAGTAGCATTTTTGTAAAATTCATAAATTAATATAAAGAGGGAACATTTTTCAAAAGTCAAGAAGACCCAAAAATGGAAAATAATGAATTTAGGGTTTACATAAAAATTATAATAGATCAACAATTCCTTTTAAAAAATGGTTTAATTAATTATTGAATACCTTTTTCGCTAATAATTTGTAATTTTACCATTATGGGTTTTACTGTGGTAACTGATTTTTACCCATGTAATTTTATCCTAATGCCTAAAACTAAAATATCCCATATTATAGAATTTGAAAACAAAATATTAAAAATATTAACTACATTTTATTAGATATTATTTATTCATTTAAGTAAAATCAATATTATAATTATTACATGTAACATGTAAAAAACATTTTGAGAAAAAAGTTCATTTTGAAGCATAAAATTTAGGTGCCAGGTAAAATTATCAATGTAAATTATTTTCTTCAAGTAAATTAGATTATTATAAACTAAAATATATTTTTGTGCATTTCAGAAAAATAGAAATTCAAATTTTTTCCAAATTATTATTTATTAAGAAAAAGGGAAAATTTTATTTTCTCAAAATATTACTTTATCCTTCAAATTTTTCATCATATATTTTCTAAATTCAACATAGTATTTTAAAGTGGATACATTCAGTCATTAAATACATATTTTTTTAATTAAAATATCATATAAACTTATACATATTTCTTATATATTAATAATGTCATAAAAGATACAGTTTTTGAAAAAAAAATATTTTTTATATTTTCTAAAAAATATATTGTATCATAGAAATTAAAAAAACTAATATTAATATAATAAAAAAATATGTATCTAAAATAAAATTTTATATTTTCAAATTAACATTTCAAATTTTTTGTTTTTAGTTCTAAATAAAAACATAAAAATATAATGACTTTTTTACATAGGAACATAGCTTTTTAAAATATATTAACTATTATTTTCTTATATAATATAAAGTAATAATAAAATTGATGTTAATTATTTATTCATAAATAAAAAATATTTTATCCATAAAGTATCTATTCTACTTAAATAGAGCGCATAAAATCAAATTTTATAAAGGTTTATTTTTTATTTCACAAACTAGTCTTAATAGTTATTTGGATAGACTAATTGATTTTTAACCAAGGATTTAGCATTAATTATGAAATTTATATTTATTTGTACATATATTCCAAAATTTTATTTCATTTACTTTCATCATGCAGTTCTAGGGACTAATTTTAATAGTTATATCAAGGTCCACGTTTTTTTTGGTTCGGTATGACGTCTAATGTAGGATATCAAACACATTAGGTTTTAATGGAAAATATAATTTTAGATCTCATGGTGTCACATTATTTACCCATAAATAGATTGCATCCTTGATATTTTAATTATCAGTTACTAATAATAATACTTAAGGGTATATAAAGATATTAATGAAATTATATATAACTCCTAAGATATATAAATATTTATAGATTAGAGAAGACTAGATAACATTTATTTTCCTTCATTATAAGAATATATTAATATTATCAACCATTTATGAAAATGGGACTCTATAGATATGTATTTGTAGTTTCTAGAGACATACCGTCCACATCCCATTTTTTAGGATCCAATTTCAAACCAAATATTTAAACCAAAAACATATCATTATAATATCTAATAGAATCAGAGTGCATGATCATATGAATGTGAAAGCTCTATCTTAATCTAACTTATCCAATTAAATAGTTATTTAAACATATGATACTTTGATTTCCACTGTGATATACTTTGTTTATCATATAACTCTCTTCATTCAACCTATGTTAGTATAAGTTGTGTTCTCTAATACTTCTTAACCTCAGTCATTGATATAATAAATCCTTTATAATGAATTTTAACTGGAATGAGATTATCCAAATCATGTTCCTCACGAGTGTTTAGCTAGGTGTTCAGTTATATTACCTCTCATCATACACTAGTCTAATGATTAAGTTAATAATCAAACATCATTTTTTATGGTTATTACCGTTATATACCTTTGTGACACAAATACATCTACTTTAAAGTATATAGACTTATATATATTTTCCATCAAAAACAAACAACCTCTACTTTACCCAAAAAATAGGATGTTATCCTTTACATATACTTATCCATAGGATTTTCACTAATGTTATATTATACTAATCCAGAAAATATTCAATATTACATCAATTATACTAATGAATTAACTATAGCATGGATATTTTGATCAACATTAAATTACAATAATTACATTGAAGTTAACTAATATCATAACCTCCAATTATATCTAAACCCTGCTATGATACCAACTATAGATTCCCACACATGTGCCCTTGGATCTAGTTCCCAAAACGCATACATTACATACTAGCTTCAATACCAAATCTAGATTCTTGGACTTAACTATACCATAATTAAATTACATAAAAAATATTATAATTCATATATTACCCAGAACATATATTTTTAGAGTTTTAAAGAATAAGGGAAATTATAAACTAATGAACCTTATGAATTACTCAACTAAACAAAGATTTTACTATTATATAAAAAAATATAATCTATGATATGTCTTCCATATCTCCCATAAGTTTTCCACATAATATATCATGTTTGAAATATCATGAGTAACAATTTTATTCATAACCTAGGGATGTGTAAACTTAATATTTGGTAAAAACAGATGATCAGTAAGCTTAAATATAAGAGGTAATAATAAAATATCATAACAAATATAAATATGAGCATAAAAAATATGGTAGGAATATATAATAAAAAAAAGACATAATCAAAATAAACTGTGAGTATAACATATCTATGCATAACATAGAAACAAATAAAAAGATGGATGAAAATAAATAGTTCCTTAGTGATAAAATAAAGAGTTCCAGAAAACATATTCCAGTACCTAATCCAATACATCATGATCATACTATCGAGGCCCTATGTCTGCGAAATACTTCTTTCTGAGTAGTCATACAAAAAAATAACAATCTATTTTGTCTCATGAGACCAATAAATGTATCTAGGGGATATCTATATCGGGCCCCAACCATCAACAATTAAGTCAAGTGAATCCATAATGTTTTGGAAGGAATAAATTATACAATACATATCCATCATTCCCTAGTAATCAATAACATTCATATTGAAATAACAAGTTTATGAATTGAAAATATTTCATCAATTAATAAATGAAAAAACATTATATAAAATAATTCCAAAAACAAAAACAATATGTATTAATTTTATATTGTAAATCAATAAATAACCAAAACAATTGATGTGTGGAATCTATTTGAACACTATTCATTTAATTGCAGGAATTATTTAGTGTTCATAATGTAATGGCTTTGGAAGGAAAAACCGGCCTATCCATAGTGAATTATTAGGAAAGAAAAATTTAATAATGTATTTTTTGAAAGAGTAATACCTTAATATAAAATAATATAAGAGGATTCTTAAGTTCATTCATCACTAATGTATAAAAAATAAAAAAGGAAACAAGTGGTGAATATGAATCAAATATTAATGAATAAGAATTGAGATTCAAAAATCATTAATATAATGCAAATATAAGAATCAAAAGAAAAAAGAGGGATTCTGTGGAATTAAAATATGATGAAATGATTTATATTCATATTAAATAAAGGTAATATGAAATACAAATTACTATATAATAGAAATTATGGTGTGCATTTTCAAACATGTCTCATGGAATTGAAAAGAGAAAAAAATAACACCTACGACATTAGAAATATTTGAATCAAGAGCCCCTGATTGTTATAATTTAAAATGAAATAATATATACCATGAATAGTTGTAATATTATGATATAAAATATTAAAGTGGTTTTACAAACACCACACAAAAGAAAACATTGTGTATGATAATAACTATGTCTCAAGATTGTGAAAATTGAGACAAGAAATCGCTTTCAGGTAATATAATCATTAATGTCAAAATAATTTGATAATGAGGCTATAAGAAAGAATTATTGAACTAAATAAGGAAGAAGGAAAAGCTATATAAATGATTAATTATGTAGAATAAATTAAACATGGAATAATAGAGTTCAATAAGAATTTTTGTAACTCAGTTGAAGAAAATTTTGAAAACACAAACCCTTACCTTAATTTATGACTTCTAATAAAGTGATGGAATCTATAAAATAAGTTGAAAATATCTTAATCAATTATTTAATAACCCATTGAATTTAATTAAACATTTTCAAACATTATTTATAATTTTTTTCTACATGTATATCAGTTAATAATTTTTTATCTTCAACATTGAGTGTGTGTCTTCTAGAATATTTTAAACTAGTTTAATAATAGTGGGGTTATCATGAATTATTATCACAAAAATAAGTTTTAATATATATTAAATGGTACTTTAAACTATTTTTTATAAATATTGGTAATATTTTATTTTTATTCTATGTTATTTATTGTTATAGTTCTTGTAGAAAAATTTAACAATAAGCATGTTTCATTGTTCTATAACAAACAAACCATAGTGTCTTAATAAATGAGTTTAATAATAATGATACAGTTACAAAACTAAAATAAAATATTTATTTTATTATATATATAAAATATTATCAATAACTAAGTTCTCGTCATCATCTATGATATTTTTTATCATATTATTTATGTTGATTGCATGACTAACCAAAACATTGACATACCATAATTAATGTATAATTATTGTTATGAAATTAGTATTTTTTTAACATAATACCATTATCATTAATGAATAATTATGTAATTTAGAAAATTTTAATGTGCTGAATTATAATTGATGATATTTTAAAAAATAATAATTAATCTAGATTAAAAACAATATATGCATCTTTGTGGAGGTGGTGGTCTGCACAATACACCGTTGGGGTTTTCATTTCATGAAGTAAGAGAGGGAAAGAAGACATATTAATTTTTTTTATTTAAATAATAAAAATTAAATATATATTTAAAATTCATTCATCAATTAATTCTTTATACTCATTGAAGATAGCTGATGGTGAAAATGGAATTCATCACTTCGTGGAGGTTGTAGTCCACACAACACAGGAATTTCATATTCACTTTTAATAGAATAAAGGTAAAAATGGTTAATGGTTATTACCATAGAATAATGAAATTAATTATACAATAAATCGTTTTATAATAATATATTAATTAGAAAATTATATATTTTGGAATTTAAGAAATAAAATAAAATAATTGAAGAAAATGTTACTCACATTGAGGACTTGGGTTTTCCCATGTAATTCATATTTTAAATAAAGGTAGTAAGCTAATATATTATGACTAGAAGTTTAATGATATGTTATAGGGTTACTGGGATAATAAAAGGGTATATTTTAAGAGTAAAATAAATATTTATGGTGGACCTGAAAGGGCGTTGATAATGGAATCTTCTTAAAAATTTCAACAGAATATATAGATACTGTGGGTTTCACATGTTAAGAAGGATCCAAAATAAAAAATAATTGATTGTAGGATGATATATTTCTTTTAATACCTTAAAATTTATTTTAAAAAATATTTTAAACAAGACTTTATGTTATTTACTCTTGGAATTTTCACATTTACCATTTTTTTATGGTGGTAACTAATTTGTACGAAAGTAATTTAATTTTAAATCCTAAAACAAAAATGACTCTTATTTCATAATTTGGGCATACAGATTTTAAATATAAAATAAATTTTTTTATATAATTTTTTTATCAATATTTTTTTCATTAGTGCATGTAATGTGTAAAAATGTGTACTTTAGAAAGTGTATTTTTAAGCTTAAAAATGATGTGTAGGATATAATTATAAATTTATCTTATTTTAACAATGTAAAATGATTTATTATAAAACTTATAATTTTTTATATTATAAATAAATCCAAAAAAATAAAAAATAAAACATTTAATTAAATGAAAAGAATAGAAATATTTTTTATTGGAATATTTTACTCACATCCTAAAAATAAAAAACATATCCATAATAATTTATATATAGTGTTTTCAAAATTTATATTTTTACATCATAAAATCATATTTAATATATTTAAAGGTTTTAGAAACATATATTTATTTTTTATTTATTGATAAATTCTTCAAATTTAAATTTTTGGTGAATATTTAATTTTTTCTTTTTAACTAAAAATATTCTATTTCAAAAAATACTATTAAATTTACTTAAGTTAATATTCAAATGATAAATAAAAAATTGAATTTTATTTTGTAAAATTAAAATTTTAATTTTTGAGCATATATCACCTAAATAAGAAAAATAAAAATTTAATGAAATATTCTTTTATAGGAATATAAGTTTTAAAAAAATATTGAATATTATTATTATTTCACACAAATTTATAATAAAATTGATGTCAATATAAAATTCATATGAAAATGTTATTTTATCAATAAAATACTTATTTTTTTCTAAAATTAATATTATAAATTATATTTTAGAAGGGATACATTTTAAAGTATAAATCAGTATTATTAGTTACTTAGAAACACTAATTTAATTTTCATCGATTCTTAAGTATTAATAATGATTTTTTTATTTTAAAACATATTTCATTTTCCAAACAAATATATTGTTTACCCATTAGTTCTAAATATATATTTTAGTGGTTTTATAATTTTATGTGGTTTATTTTAGTTCAGCATTGCATGTAATGAAATCTATCGAACACATTAGGTTTTAAAAAATATATAATTTTTCATCTTGGAGTGTTACAAAAAAGAGGTACGTCAAACCAAACTTATCCGTTTATATGAAATTATTTTGACCATATGATTTCTAAAATAGTATACCTAATATAGTTTATTTTATATAAATTAGGCACAACCACTACAACAATGACTTTTAGTTAGGTGGGAAGAATTAATCTAGTACCTTTTAATGGTTTTATAACCTCTGTAGTGTAACATAACAACATATAAAACTCCAACTAATAAAACTAAAAGAGAAACGTATTGCGTGTGGTAGATGGAATTCTTGAATTAAAATGTGATCCTTTTCACCTAAAATAAAAAATGATGTAGATTGGGTGTTACAATAAAGTCTTTATAAATTTACTATAAGTGATAGAGTTCAAAAAAAGAATATATTTAGTCACCTTATGTCTATATTTTTAATTTCATGATTCATCTATAATAGAAAAAACTAGATATTTCCCTTAAATGTTTAATCCAGAATTTTCACATAGGTCATTATAAATTACCATAAAATAAACATTATAAATAAATTATAAAATAAACATGGAATCGTATTAGGAATAACATACTTTAATAAAAAATATATATTAAATACTCCGTTAATTATGAGGATTTACTGCTCGAAATAGTCATCCTTAATCATTTACAAAAATAACCTTTATATTTCAAAAAATATTTTCATTTTCAAAAGAGAATCATAATAAAATTGAAAATATTATTCTATATAGAAATACAATATTTTACATTCACTACAATATAACCAACACTGTATGAAACAAGAAACACTAATCTTATATATTTGCAAAAATATATTAGTAGAATTTATAGAATAAATAGTATCCTATGTTACTTGCAATCATTAATTTTTATTTAAATATTGAAATACAGAAATATTTAAAACCATCATCCAAACAATATGTCATATTCATCCAAAATTCTAATAAAAACATCTCCAAAATATCAAACTATTACTACAAATTGTACGCATCTGTTTTTTCACATTAAAGAAACAATTAATAAAAAAGATTACTTCATCAAAATGTGATACATATGAAATACAACTTATGTGTAATATAATCTCAATAGTGAATATAGTTTTGCAACATTTTTTACTAACTGAAATTATACAAATTTTTCACTTATGTACTAAATTTATTCTCTAGAGAAATTAATATGATCTTAAACATACTCCAAAGATATGTGTAACATATTTATTTTAAAAAAATATATCTACATAATATATTTATCATCCCTAAAATTGTAAGATTTTTTTACTATTATAAAAAACCAAATGTAGGGTTTTTAAACCCATTCATATTTTGTTACACTTTACAAAAAAAATTCTATTTTCTTATATATTTGATATTTTTGAAATCCTTTAATATATGTGTAATATTCTGTAGTAAGAAATGTTTTAGAAATATCATTATTTATTATTTTAGAAATTTACAATTCCAAAAATAATTAAATGAGTAAACTGTAATAACGATGAATAATTAATAAAGAATAAATTTGAATCATTATTTTCTTGTACATATAGTAAAAGCTTCAAATGTAATAATTTATTCCCTCTCATATGAAATACGGAAATTATAAGTTAAAAATAAGAATAAAAAAATATTAGGAAATTCTAATTATCAATATATAATAAAATAATTTGGAAAATTAGCTACTCATTATTCCCCCCATAAAAATTTTACCCTTTTTGATAATGAAAATTTTGAATATCATAAATAAAATAAACATGGATAACTTTAAATTTCTCCTCATTTGGTTTGAATCATAACAATAAGACCATGAAGAAAACATATCCCCTAATAAGCAAGAAAATATTTCATTATGAAAAAATAACAAACATTTCACCCTTCATGAAACATAAAACACATTCTCACTTAAACTATAAAATAATAAAAAAATATAAAAACAACATTCTTATAATAAAATATAAAAAATAAAAGTAAAACATGCTGATTTTATCATTAAAAATATTAATAGTTTAAATATACAATCACCCTAAAATCTTCCATATAAGAAATAAATTCCAACTGCTAAAAAATAAAAAAAATACTAAAATATAACCCTTAATTCAATCATACCCATTCATAAATAAAGAAATTATTACATATATAATAAAAACACATTGTTCAAAAAATTTGGCAATGTCCTCTAAAAACATGTAAATAAAGATATTAGATTCCACAAAAACATGTTATTATTTCCAATGAATTTTAAAAAGATACGCAATAAATTAAAATAATTAAATATTTAATGTGAATACTAGTAAACATAATATAAAATAGATTTAACAATATCACTCACAAAAATAAAAACATAAGTTTTCATGCATTCTTGTATACCATATAATTCAATTAAAAAGGCTTTAATTTAGTCCATATAGAAATAAAATTACTTTTTTATATAGAAAAATTATAGGTCCAACTTGATTTAAAATTGAACCTTTACGAACTCATGTTGTAGAAGGGTTACACATTTTAACATTGAAATATGGTTTTTAAATAAATGATTTCTTATTACTAAGATATTAAATAAAATATCCATAGTTATCACTTGAATAATGACTAAATAAAAAACTCTTAAAACTAGTTACATAATAAATACATTCAATTTTAATATTGTCAAAGTGGATTGTGCACAACTCTGGTAATAACCCATGAGAACTATTAAAATTTATATTTTTATTTATTCTAAACACATTTTTATACACCATAAACTCATTCAATGTTTGAATTCCAATAGTGACCATTGACAATGCTTCCTTTAAATATTACACCTAAGACTTATGATTTTCAATTTTATTTTGTATAGTTTCTAAACAATCAAAAATTATATCTTTTGTACTTGTTTTAAAATTTCTCAAACAATTATTCACTTTTTCCAATTTAGAAACAAGAAACATTATAACAATTAATTAATCCTTCTTATTATTGATCCTGAGAGAAAAAACCATCAATTCTTAATTTTAAAAAGTGATATTTTTTATTTTTTTTGAAACATTTTTATTATCCTTAATCATACTTGTGTTATTTTCTAATAGTTATTCAATTTAAAAATGATAGTTATCATATATTTCGTTTAATTCTTCAATTTGTGGATTTTTAATACCAAAATTAGTAGAGGAATAATAAAAAAATTAGAACTAATGTGAATAACTTTACTCATGTCTAAAACCATGAAAGAAATTGATATATTTTTCCATTTCACTTCCATAATCTTCACTAAAATATTAATAATTTTTGAATCTCCATCCAACATCTAAATTTTTATTCTTTATTATTTTCCATTCTCATTAATTCTTGTTGTTTTTTTAGACTCAGTAATTTATATTTGGTAATAAATTTCTTATTATTCTAAAAATATATAATATTATTATTTGGATAACTATCCCTTCATTTACTCTTAACATATTTCATGTAATTTTTCATCTTTTGATTCATTTAATTTTGCGTTCTCTTCATTATTATATAAATTCACATCATAATTTGACTAAAAAAATATATTGCCACAACACTATAAGAATATATACAATCAAAAAAATGTATCAATATATATATAGTAGAATTAAAATACAACATCTTTATTTTTAATTACTGACACTTTTATTACTCTTCACGTAATATTATTAAAGTAACAATCTAACAAGTTCACCCATCATGTATTGAAAAAAATACCTGATTTATTTAATTGAAATATTATTAGAATGACAGTTACTAGGATGATATTTAATTATTCTTTCTATCAACACAATATTTTTCATGGTTTCTTCATGAATAGTCATGCTATTAAAAATCCTTGTAATATTATTGCACATATTATTTATAATTTCATGAAAAAAATTATGATCTCTGGAAATTCATCCCCATGAATACCAAACATGGTTAATTTCAATTTCACAGTTCATTGATGTTGTACTCTTAATGTCTTAAAAATGACATAAGTTTTCTTACAATCACTTTTACAAAGAGATTAATATTGAAAATTCTGAAAAAAAAATCATTCAAATATCATTTAACGGAATCATTACCAAATAAGTATCAAGATAAACATTAGATAACATATATGGTATTTACATGATGTCCTATTTATAAATATCTATAATATTCAAAAAAACATCCTTTTATCATTTCAATTATAGTTTCCACTTCCCTTGAAATGAGGTGGTCTGAGGGGATTCTGAATTTCACAATCCTAAATTTTCTTAATTTAAAATATATCTTTTACATAGACTTTTAAGTCTACAATAATGGTTAGTAACACAATATATATAGAATGAAAATATTATAATACAAATTTTAGTAGAATAATAAAAAACATTAGAGAAAAAATATACTAAAATGATTCTTCTTGGATTCCAATTCTTTTGTCACCAAATTTAGTTTGAAAAGTCGAGAGGGGTTTTGGGGGTGAATTATCAATACTAAAAGACCAGAGTAAATTATTATATATTATGGAATTCGATGGATAATAAGAATAAAAAATTAAATAATACATGATATGTTAAATATAGTGACAGTTTTAATACATAAATAATAAATATATATATAACACATGTATTTTATAGTATTTCATATATAAATGAAATTTTGTATAATCTTTACACTATTAACAGAAGATTATGGATATTCATTATAGATATATCCTTTTTACAATGGGTGTAGAAAAAACATAAATATTTACAAATGGGAGAATTCCTAACTAAATCCTTTAGAAATGTCAAATATAACCTAGGAATGTTGAAGAAGTAGTCCCAAACCTAAATACTTCATTTCTGTTAGAGGAGATAGAACCTAATATTCCTAAAGGATCAGCTGTATGTTGTTATCATTTATCTAGATCAGACATAACCAATGAAACAATTCCTTTTGGTTAGTTGGGAAGAACCAATATTTTACTCTTTAATGATGGTATAATCTATGTAGTTTCAGTTAGAAATAGAAATAACTCCAAACAAAAATATGAAAATAAAAACTTGGTGAAAATTTTAGTTGGAATTATGGGGTTAAAATATGTTCCTCGGACCTTAAAATAGATTAAAATATGTACCTCATAAAATCTAGAAATGTATTAATCTAATAATTATAAAACATGAAGTTATAAATGTTATAAAATATCAATTACTTTTTTCATATCTTTTATACTACAATCATTCTGCTTTATAGATAATAATAATAATTAATATTTTCCATCAATTCACAATATTCCAACATAAATGATCAAAAATAATCATCATATGTATCCTTCTAAATTATAGCAATAAAAATTATTTAGGGTAAAACTATAAACATTTCATGATATCAAATATATAATAACTCATTAGAATTATTAAAAAACATAAAATAATATAAAATAATCCATTACTTATTGGCGCATAATACTCAAAATAATCCATTTTAATCACTGTCAAAAGATATTTGGTCTTCAAAACATTATTTGAATGAATTAAAAAGTACCATAATAGTGAAAATAAAATTTTCTAATATGGAAAAACATTATTCATGAATGTCAACATTATCAACTCTATACAACATGTACACCACCAATTTATTCAATTCACTGAAAACAGTCAAGAAACATTAAGATAAAAAGATTTTGTTAGGGAAAAAAATAATTACTTTTCATTAAACTTATAACATAAATAACAATCAATAACACTTTTTTTAAAAAAATAATAAATATTTTTATAACTTATGATAAAAAAACATTATGAAAATATAAACATCCTCACTGTAGACAATATATATATATGTTTGTTCTATGAAAAAAATACAAGTAGCACAAGTTTCTTTTTTTATATTGATTTTTATGAAATATAATAGATGTATAATATAATTTCAAGACTCAATAAATATTTGAACCATTATATACATAGAAAAATTCGTTAACACTACTGTATAAATAATATATTTCCACTATGGAGAAATTTTTATGACATTCCACATACTCCATAGTGAAGAACAACTTTTATCCTCTTGAAAAATCTTTGAAATAAATATATTTTTCAACACCAATATGGCACATAATTTTCGATCTTTTTCAAAAACAAAATGTGGTTTATAAAACTATGTGTGTGATTTTAATCTATGTGTATATCTTTAAATGTATCCTAAATCTTCAATCTTCTAATATATAAAATATTTTGAGAAAAAAATTAGATGCTAAATATTTTGGACTTAGAAAAATATTTTTTTAGATCCATATATAATATTTTATATTTTTAAATATTATTTCAAAATAAATATTATTTAACAAGAAAAATGAAGAAAATAAAAACAAAAAATCAACATAATTCATTTATTTCATAAGAAACAAGAACTTATAGATATATTTTATTCCCATAGACATGAAATATTAGAATATTTTGATAATAATGAATAGTAAAAAAAGGATGTGATTAACTAGTAATGGTAAAAACAAGTTCAGCATAAATGATTCCAATTAATATTTTATTTTATAAAAGTTATGTTTATGGGATGATACTAAATGTTTTTCAATTTTCAATATAAGGGGACCATAGATTAAAAAATAGTTGATGTTAATTGAAGATACGAAGAGTGAAAATACTTGAATAAATTTTGGTGTGAAGTATTGATAACATGCATTAATAATGATATCATATCTAAACCTTATACAGTATATATAATTTTCCATTAATTCTATTTAAATAAAAAATCAAACTCTGTGACATATTATAATATTCCCCATGTGAAAAATATAATAATAATTAACTTATTTTTGTTTATGTTGGGTCATGGGGCTATGCATGCTTGAGGGACCCCAAGACCAATCAGTTGCAAGATCCTAATTTTTCTACAAGGTGGGGATTATTTTATTTTTAGTCTAAATCCATGGATTTATCTCTATGTAAATAACTAATGGTATGTAGCATCTCTACCTGAGATTTATGGAAATAGTGGCTTGAGCCAGTTATCCACTAGGCCTTAAGCACACCCCCATATGCTAGAGGTTACTGGTTATCCCCAAGGGTCTAGATTTGGTACATTGGGGAGACCATGACATATGGAATAGAGAAAAATTCATTGGAAAATATAGCCAATAAAGGTTATTAAATGTTATAATAACTAGAAATAAATAATAAACTAATAAATAATCTTATATGACCTTGCTACAATTGAAAAATATATATATAAAACTAGAAATAACTAAACATGCACACAAAAACATATGAATGACACATGAATATCTCTTTGATAATCCTAATATCTAACCCATTATTATGGTTTTAACACCAATTTACATGAGTAATAATAGAAAAAATCCATGAACCTAAACATGAAATCATGATGTCTACTCAGCTACCAAATGTCAACCCGAACAGGGTCTGAGATAAGCTTTGGAGGGCATAACAAATTGTGTCTAATTCATAATCAAGGTAATGAATATAAAATATGTGAGTTTGTAGGTATATCAAAATCATGAATTAAATTATTGATAAATAAAATAAAATTCATGACCAATCAGATTCCCCATGGCACATCATGATTATAATACACGATTTTTCATATATCAAAATTTCATTGAGCATTCACCATTATATATGTGTTGGTATGTGATATAAATTACCAAGGCTCGTGGAAAAGGATTTATTATATGTTATTAATAAAAGAAAATGCGTCTAATATGTTATATAGGGTATACATGACCATATATCTCTTAGAAAAATAAGTGTAGAAAACAAGGAAAACAATTGTATAAGGAAAATGACCAAATCAAAGTACGTTATTTTACATGGAAGAGTGCATAATTTAATTAATTAATTTAATGGAATCATGAGCTTATCCAAGGAGTTCCATGTATGGAATCCAGGTGTTACTTCATGTTCCCTGTGAACCCAGTACCTTATAATCCAATCTAAGGAATTCCTTATAGGAATCCAAGTATTTCTTTTGGCATGGTATTGAGAAATCACCCTTGAAGTCCTTCCATGGAATTCTGCAAAATAAAACCAAGTATCACTCATGAAATGATAATTAATCATTCTTCTATTTTTATATCATTGGAGTTCCATATATGAAACACGTTTATCACTCATCGAATAATAATAATTCATTTCCATCAGAGTTTTTCCTTTCATTTCTTCATAAGAAACCTAAGTATCAGATGTAGCATAATAAAAATCCATCTCCCTATGAGTCTTTCCTTTGAATTCCATGTGGGAAACCGAAATATCACTCTAGGAGTGTCATATTTAATTTAACCAATGATACAATCAATGGGATTCCATATCAAGAATCTAGGCATCACACATGATATAAAATAATAAGAAATTTTATTTAATTTCATTATTTAAACAATGTCAATAGCAATCATCCATACCAGTTTACACATTCATATTACAATATTTAAAAATATCCATGCAAGAAACCCATGTATCACTCTAGGTGTATCATAGTTCATTTAACCTCTGAGGCCGTCCATGGAATTCTATATCATGAATTGTGGTATCACTTCTGGGATAATATCATAAGCATATATATTGTATTTGATAATTTAATATTGGTTATGGGATTCATAAATTTCAGTTTACAATTTCATATTATACTATTTAACATTTGATTTATTTGAAAAAATGGGCTATCTTAGTGTACATGACAATTTATAATACAATGATGAATAATACAGAAGGCCGTGTTTATAAACATGTTGTATTAGAATTTAATCTTGATTCCTTAATATGTTCGTTATCATAAGAAATCCATACTAAAATTTAATTATACCCTTACTTCAATCCACTATAATAGTCAAAATCATAATGAAACAAAGATCAAGGTTCATTATTCTACACATTTAGAAAATTACACCACGCTATATATTATTTTACATATATGTTCCAATAGTCAACTTAAGGAATATAAAAATATGAAAATTTATCTATTTCATCAAATTTATTCACAAGGTTTAACAAAAAAATTTCTATTAACTATTTTACATTCGACTTAAGGAAACTATAACTTCATATGCTGAGGTAAAAACTAAACACACACAAAGAGTGATACAACATAATGGAAAACTACATTGAATTTAGGTATTTATATCGAACGCACCTTAATAGGTGGTTTGGGTTGAGGTTGTAGACCATTGACCATGATAATAGGTCTCAAAAGGAATATTGGTCATAGTCTAGATAGTTAATTTATGGAATTACACATTTTATAGGAAAGGCATGGAAAGCCTATCTTGCTGCATAATAGTTCTTTTTATAAAGAGAGATACATTAAGGGAAAAGAATACAGACTACCTACATTAAAATTAATAATCTTCACCCATCTAATATTAGGATTTCATACTTCATAATGAATGAAAAATAGTTAATGGACAAAAACCATGAAAATATGGTGAATTAGTATGCATGAGTACACCACAAAAAGAAAAAAGAGAAATTGAAATAAGAGACATGGTGAGTCATAAAAATATCTAGATTCTTCAAATGAAATTGATGGTGATTGAATTAAAGCTCATATGAGGGAGATCAATCCATGCCTAGGAGGATACCAAAGGAAGATGTAGTGGGGATTTTGTGTTTTAGAAGTGATGGAGAATTAAGGTGTAAGAAAAAGGGTGGATTTGGTGGAGATGGGAATTTAATTACATTTAATGACCCCATGGTTTAGTTGGATGGTTTTGAAAACCATGTTCCAACCATTTGTGCTCATTATCCCTGGAGTCATTCTCATCACATAGTTAGGTGCATGTCTTGACTGATTTTTCATAGACTGTGTGGAGGTACTACCCAATGTGTCACCCCACTCACGCGATGTGGTTCATGATTTGAAAAACCATATGTAGCCTATGATTCTCTCTCTAATTAATTTCCATCCATTTTCACATCCATACGACCTCATGTGCTCATGTTTTGAAACCATGGGACATCCTATTTTATCCCAGAAGGTTTCCTAGGACCTTGTATCAGTGTTAAGAAAACAACATCCCCATATAGTAAAAAAACATGTGTAAAACATACTTTTATGTATTGAAACTCTCAGAATTATATTTTAAAGACCATTTTAAGAATTTACCATTCCAATTAAAAGAAATTTTGAATTCATTTCTAAATTTAACCTCTATAAAAAATATAACGTTACATAATATCATAAAGGATAAGGGAACATTTATTTTTTTTGGAGCCCACAGTTTCTATTTTTTGGAGACCAATTGAGGTGTAAGGTTAAAAAACGATTAGTAATAACTCTGATTTCTAGTGGGGGTTGTGCATGACTAGTTTAAAAATGATATAGGAGGTTCCTGGATGGGAATGAAATAGAATTAATTACAGATGAGGATCAAAATATTGGTGAAATTTTTGCCTATTTGTGCGCCTAAGAAAATTTGAGGCTCCAGTGCTTGGGTCGTTTTCAAAATACAGTTGATGCACAATGTAGTTAACCATGAATAAAAACCACTCATCCCTTTAAAAAGGGTTAAATTACCTTTTCCCCTTAAATTCAATAACCCTTTAACCCTAATTGTCTTTATACATAAATGCATGTAAGCCCTCCATTGAGTGATATTCCTCTCCATTCATAAGATTTGAAAGACCTTCATCTGATGTTTGATTCATGTTCCATAAGTCTTGTTGGATCCCCCTCATTAAGGATACATCTCCCCTTAATTATTTTATTATTCAATCATTATTTATTTGATGAAATTTCGATGAGATCTCATATTCCATTTTAAGGGTGTTTGTTTTTTACTCAAAATTATTTCTCATTACAGCCCATATCAGAGGCTGAACTAGAGGAGGAGTTAACTACTATCATACGGTTGGTGGTCTGCTCCCTTTTTATAAATGTTTAGGTGTTTATATTTTGATGTAATTCTTCCACACACATAACATTCCATGGGTTTCTCCATTGAATGATAAAGGCTCAAATTAATTGTAGAAACCATGATTCATACAAGTTATGACACCATTATACATGTTTGGAGGTTGAGGAACATAACATGAACCATACCCTTTAGTGAGATTGATTATATTCCTTGATGACTTATACATCCTTTATAAAAAACACCACTATGGTGTATTTGGTTTGTCATTGGCTAATTAAATACGTTATAACGATTTAATTGAATGGTTTTTTAAGATAGACTTTCCCATGTGACACCTAATGACTTGAAAATTATTAAATGAATGGTTAATGGTAATACCATTTCACTTAATCCTTGTTAAACAATGTAATTGAAAGTATATTACACATAGAACCTTATTTTCACCCTAAATTCCTATGACTCAAAAGATAAATTTAATTGGTTGAGTGGAATAGATTGTGTCCCTTTCCACCTTATTTCCATATCAATTATATAGCCTTCATAAGAAGAATGAATTCATGAATGGAAAGGGTGACATCCCTTGGTCATGTTTTTAGATATGACATGGATGTAATTACATCATGATTACTATAGGTAATGCGCAGGGTGATAATCATTAAATATTGTTAATTTATGTACATTATGATCTTTGTAGTTTATTTTTTATTTATTGACATGGTTTTAATTATTATTTATTTGGAATTATTAGATATGTTACTCCTTATTATCATTGTGTATAGTCAGGCCGGGTGTTCCATGCACTCTTAGTTGGGAATTATTAGACTTGTTTCTTTACACCCTTTTGGGTAATATATTGGACATGATTATCCACATAAATGATTATGATTATTAGATATTTTATTTTTTATCTTTAGTTTGATGTTTGAGATTATTCCCTTTAATTAAAATATGATCCCCCTATTTTAGTATGGTTAATACATCCAGATTATAACAAAGTGGGAATGGGGGACAAGGACCCTTTGAGAAACTTGAGAAAAAATGCCTTCTATTTACTTACCTTCTATATATAACATTATACCTAAAAAATACACATTTTAAACACATAGGATTCATTTTTTATATATATCATTAGTGGTATCCTTTTGGGTTTTACTCACACCTTGTTTATAAAGAAATTGGGTACCCCGGTAGACATCTTGGATTCAAATAAATTAAAAGGGAAACAACCATATTGTGCTGGATAATTTATTTTATGTGGGATCTTATGAGCACATGACAGAGCCAATGATTCGGTTGATCACAGATATAAAATTTTGGGTTTTTTTATTTTTAATTCATGTATAGTATGTATGCTCGGTTCTATGTATGTCTTCATCATTTTATATAGACATGCAATCATTTTAATATTGATAAATTCTACTCATGATATCAATCATAGTTTTATATGTATGTTTTTATATTACTCTACATTTTTATTACATCAATTTTGTTATTTATTGATTATACAATGTTGTGTTGTGATCAGGTATGGATTTGATAGTCACCCAACCATATCACCTTACAACCACACTACTAGTTGGAAGCCTCTGGAGAATGCAGAGGCACATCTGAGGCTATGTTCCCCTTCATGGTTGACTACTTATGAGTAATATAAACAAGGGAAATCACATCAGTTCCTCAACTAGACATTTCCCCACATATCACAAGACTTGGATGAGGTCCTACCGAAATGAAATGTTAGCATAATTAGTCATCCAGGAAAATGGGTGCCCATTTTTTTATTATCGTAAATTGAGAGGGTAAATAATAATAATGGGATAAAATATACATATTGTAGAGAATATATGAATAAAATGATTCTAAAGATAGATAATTACCCTATAATTATCTAATGTTAAATTATATAATTCTTTAATTATATGTTCTAATTAGTGTATTTTTCTAATAACATAGTTTAAGTGAAGAACTATTATAAATTAATACAATCTTAATTAGTTTTAGGTTATATTCTATATCATAATTTATCTTCATAGAATCAAGACTGTTATTTCCCCTTAAGATATAAGATCCAATAATCATCCTGTAGAGGATATTACTTTAAAAACACATGAATTTTTTCTTCCACCTTAAATGGTGATTGAATCTACAATGATCATGTTTTAATACTAATGAAAAAATATCATAATGAAGGGGAATTCTATAAGGAATTTAAAGAACGATAGAGGATGAGAGTGATGATGAAGGAGAATAAATCAAGGAGATTGAAGAGTCTAATAACACTAAAATGGCCAAAGATGGCCCTTTTAATGAGGTAAAATGAATTCCTTTTAAATTTCATAAATATATTTTAATATAAATCACCTTCTATTCTCTATCACATAATCTATGGGAACCAATTAATATTACCCAACTCACATATTTTATGTAATATACAGTTAGAGGTGAGAAAACCAAGGAAATGAATAAATACATTGGTAGTAGTGAGTCAAACACTCCATTATTGAATAAATTTTTAGATTATTTTTAAGAACTGTATTTGATGGACCCAAATGGGAAGTCTTCCTTGAGTGATTTCAATCACAGATAGAAATAAACAAGACTTGCAATTTTCATATTGATTGTATTACCTTTTTATAAAAAATGATCCCTTATTTTGGGTTTCTTATATATATATATATATATATATATATTAATATATTTGTTTTTCATACATAATAAGGTTATAGAAAACTAGAAATGATTATTAGATTTATTGTGACATGAATCAACCCATTATCTATATGGAACCTCGATTATGTGACATCTGTTTCATTCATGAAAATTTTTAGAAAGCGAGGAAATTAGTAACCTGTCTTGATTACTTATAAAAAATGATAATCACATATGGTAATATGTTACCCCTTAAATCATAGATTTTTAGTAACTACATATCAAATATTTTTTTGTGTAAAATTAGTATCCTGCTACTCAATTCATTCTAGCACTCAAGAGTAACCTCATGAAAAAATTAGATAAGGGGAACATCAAAAATATGAGGACATGGATTTTTTTCTCTATTTCCAACATCTTTTTTAATATAATTTTTATGATGGTATTAGAATGTTCATTAGAATATCCTTTTAAATATACTAATATGATGTAATGAGAGACATAGATAAAATAATATTGGAGAAATATGTTATGATATATATTACTAACTAAAAATAAAACAGGTTTCATTATGTAGGCATTCGCACAATCTTTGAAAATTCTAACTGATTGTAATCATTTTGAGTAATAATACCAATTTTATTTTCCAATTCGGGAATGAATTTACAGTAATAAAATTTGATATTCCATGTTTTATAGAGGATAAATATACTTTTTTCCATCCAATGATAATTGATATAAGGGTCAAAAATCTCATAGGTTGTCTCGAATTTTATACCTAACAGGGTGATCGAAGTGATCGACATTAGCCCAACTAAGAGTGATGGAAAATATTAGAATCATGTCACATAATAAATTATATATTAGATAAAAACCTTATAAATTAATGATTTTATTTCTGTGATAACATTTTTAATATTTCATGATCAGAAATTCTTATTTTTTAATATTTATCGAATCATTGAAATTATCAGAATATAAAATTCAATGAAATTTCATCATCAATGAATATTATTGAACAATATCATTTTATGATATATTTGGTATTGAAATATGACTCAATTATAGAATATGAAAAAAAATCACATCCAAAAAATAGTATTTAATACTTGGTAATATGGAAATGTTCCTATAGAAACATACATGCACCGATCATATAATATTCATTGTATGTGGGATAAATTTATTAATTCTTATACCTAATGTATTTGTATCCCATGGAGATAAAAAAATTAAACTATCTGGTATTTTATCCTATTACAATATTCATGATCAGTTTCCTATAATAAAATAAATCCTGGTCAAAGGATATATTTTATATATAATATGAGAAATGATATGCCAAATCAATGAAATCAGCCACATGGTTGATGGATTGGTAGGTGGAGTAATATCCACCCCCTAAATTTATTTCTAAAATTTAGGTGATTTTTGAGTATCTATGAATACATATAATAACTATAGAGGTTGATGATATAGAGGAATCAATCATGGTGGATAAAAAATGGACGAGTAATTAGGATATGTTAATAGAGGAGGTGCAGGTACACTTAAGATAATAATCTAAAACTATAAAATGGAGGTACTATGAAGATTAATAAACACATATCACTAATCATAAACTACTTTAAATTTTTTTGGATTATTTTATTATAATAATTACATATTTTTAACTATATATTTATTTATTAAAAAAATCTTTCAAAATTGTCTTTGGATTATTAATTTTCCTCATAATTTATTAATTAATAAAAATAATATCTTCTTCAATGAATTTTTTCCTCTATTTTATAATTGAACGCCGAATTAAATAAAGAAATAAAACTAATTATAAAACATTGAATAGAAGAATTGAACATTATATGAAGATTACTATATATTAAAATTATATTTTTATTATTTTAATGAGGGAGTAGATATTTAATATACCATTTAACTTAATTTATAGACCAATATATTCTAGAATGTATGTTCTATGGAGAAATGTTTACTAACAAATACATGTGCCACCTTTTCTTTATATTCTTAATTTTTCCTATTCTATGATGATGAGACTTACCAAGAATTTTATTAATTCTACTCAAGAACCAATTTATGGGTTTTCTAACTAAAACTATTATTTGAAAATTTTTATTTTATAGTGGAAGATCTAAATTTTATGATCTTATATATTAGAAAAAAAAAACCTCTTTTAGTTTTTACTCGTTGATCTTGAACAAAATAGAATTCAATCCTAACATGAATTGGGATCACATTCATCTTAATTTTATACAAGGGTATAAAACCAAATAAATTCAAATCCACATGAATATAAAACACATGATGAATTAAATCATGAAATGAAATACTTGAAAAAATGATGATTCAATGAAAATATACATGTTAATATAGTCACATTCCAAATTTTAATGATCAATAATTCATCCTACCATTAGATAAAGAAACTAAAGAAGACCATAGATGAACTAAAAACCATTGGCTCAAATATAATTTTATAATATATATATATATATTAATATAAGTAATAGTTTTATATATTTCCTTGATAATATCATAATCAAAAAGTAGAAAAGTCCATAGTCACATCTCATCCAATTTGAGTGGATCAATCTTAGCAGTTGTTTGTAATCAGTGTGTGCTATTAGAGTATAGTACTGCGATGTTTCTAAACCTTTGACTACTTATATGGGGTTAATAGAATGAAATGTTGAGTGGAATTTTCTTCCATATCAATGAAAAAAATGTCAGGGCTCTAATAGTGAGAAGATATTAGAAGAGTTTTCATTATGTGATACGACAATTGGAAAGTGGTACTCTATGTTAGAGGGACACATTTTTGTAACATATAAAATCATCATGTTGATGGTGTTTCTTCTAAAATTGATAATATTTTAACTAGTAACCATATATGATTTAAAAATATTCATCTATTTAAAATATTATGTGTCTTGGAAGGAAAATAATTTTTTTAATAGGAATTTCATTATTTTGGAGTTATACCACTGTGAATCGGGTAATATCTCAGGGAATAATTGATATAACACATAGATAAATGAAATAATAAGAGTGATTTAATTAAAATAAAATTTAATTAAGGGTAGAATTGATTCTAAATATTAATTATAAAAAATATCAATAAATTATGTAATAATAAGTAGTGCTTGATTTTAATGGGGGCAGCCCATAAAGGTTGTTAGGTCATTCCTAGGATAATAATTATTTTATAATCTCTTTTTAGAATCGTTATTATAGAAAAAATAATAATTAGATATCATGGAGGGGTGTAGTAGTTTAATTTTGGATAAGATCAAAATAAGAGATTTTCTACATCAATAAATATTATTTGAAAGAAAAAAAATAAAGAAAAACATAGTTTAGAATAAGGGATTACAAGTATGGGAGGATGAACCCGTTAGATCGAGAGATGGAAGACAGATACAATGAAATGACATTGATGGGGAAAAACTAAAATTAAAGAGAAATAAATCAAGTTGAAAAGTAGAATGGTGGATTAAAGTGTAAGTAAAATGTTGGTAGGGTAATTGTAGGAGGTTCAGACATCACTTGTTATAATGTGAAGATAGAAATCAAGCCTCAAAAAGTTATAGAACAAGGGAAAATTTTATCATTATTTCAGTGAAACATATAATAATTTTGGTAAAAGTTAAAGGCTAACAAATAAATCTATATATAGTTACATCTAGATTGAAACATTACAAGATTAAGAATTTCTATACAATAAAATGAATATAATGTTATTCCATAGGGTGTTTTATATCTATCAAAATCTTATACCAGAAGAGTCATTGCTCATAGTTATGCATTTTAATGTAGTTTTAAAAATTAATTACCTTTAAATTTGATATTATATAGAATCATAAGATAAATTTTTAAAAAAATATAAGGTCAATTACTAATATATTCCCAATATAATTTAATATTTTATATGATGGAGAAAAATTACATGGAATAAGATTTCATTTAGTTAGGAAATCATTTGCCTTACATTTTATTGTTGCGTGTTAAGGATATAAGTACCCCACAATTTTAAGTCATATGGAATTTTCCATTTATCCAAGATTTAAAACTTTATGTACAAAAAATCTTCAGAAATATTAAATTGGTGGTAGATAAATTCACTCTTCATCAATTACCATTAGGGAATACAAATTATTAGTGTAATCCTTGTACAATATTTGGAAAATTTTCCACTAAGGATCCACTTTTAAAAAGATTATTTCACAATATAATTAGTTTTCTTTATTCTTGCACTATATTACATGAATAAATGTGGGAATGTAAAAAAATTAATTCTTTGTATGACTAGTTTAAATGAACCATTATACTATGTAACACCATGTTAATCAAAATTGGAGATGATTCATATCTATTAATTTGGCTATATGAATTGGCCTAGAGTGAGGGGAATGGAATATAAATTGGAAACATTACCTCGTTAACGTATACTAAGGAATATGGGGTTATTAATGCCAGTGTTTCAGTTGATATGTGACAATCCCATAATGATTTTAGGATCTTATTTGGCTAAATTGTTTTCATTTTATTCCACAAACACTCTAAATGATTCTTGTGAGGTTTTTATTGAGTGAAAAAACATTTCCATTGATATAATTATGATAGTAAGAGTAATGGTTGGAATATGTCTATTACTTTATAAATAATTTATATAAATCATATTCATCGAAAATCATAGATTTATCCATGAGGATAGTACAATGAAATCTAAACATGTTTATGATTTTATAGATTAATAAGGTAAACAGGAAATTTATTTTGACTTTCTCATGGTACAATTTTTTCCAATTTTGAGTAAAATTCATTAATAATAGTGAAAAAATTTAATATATATATAGTCACTAATGGAAAAGATATCATAACATCAATCTCCAGAAAAAAGGGCCATGATTCTATGGTGGAATTAAATAATTATAGTGGAAGATGTATTATGTTTCCATGTATTTCTTAAGAGTGATAGTTATTTGAAACATCATATAGTTCAACATCATATAGGTCCAATATTAATCAGACGATATATTTATTTCTGAGTGTTTGTTCTAGGTTGTTGAGTTCAATATGTAATAACATAAAAATCCTTCAAAACTATATGAATTTCTATTTCTGTTTTACTTTTTAGGGTAAATATATAAAAAATAAAATTTTAATGGAATTTCATGGAATTTGTTCCATCCCAACGATATAAAAAAAATTCTATTGAATTTTCTATTTTTCAACTCGATTTTATAAAAACAAGCTATTCAAAATATTAATTGAAATAAGCTGTGGTCCATCATATTTATTAAGAAAATATATTTCTTTTTACTAGTTTGAGAGGGAACCCTTACATGATTTGTAGGATCAGACATTAAATAGCCCCAATTCCAAGATTCATAAAGACCTTTAATCATGGATGGATCATATACCACACAAATTAAGGCCCCAAAAGAACTTTGTCATGAAATAAATTTTTATTTCACTAAATTACCAGTTACTGGCTCAAAGGACATATAAATTAAGTATTCAAAATATTATTTAATATTTTGGTTTGTTAAATAAAATATTTTCATGAATTTACCTAAGGAAAATATATTTATTGGGAAGAATCATTAATTTAAACCACCTCCTTCAAAACATTTATTTCAAAATAGGTTATCTCTTTTGGGTATGACACATGGATTGCTATATCAACCTTTTCTATATCATTTAGATATTTGGATAACTTTTCCATAGTATCCAATTATGAATTTTCGGTCTATGAAATAAAATATACCATTATATCAATTCAAAAACACTAAATTAATTCTAGATTAATGTCAAGAAGGGGAATCTATTTTTCATTCATAGGAATGTGGTTTCATGAATGTGAATCTTATCTGATATAGAAGGTATTTCATAGTAATTCTATAGTAAAGTGGTATTCATCAAATGATTAAAATTCAAACATAATGATGAACCAAATTAGGTTTAAAAAATATTGATTCACATGATCAATGAAGGAATCTTATGATGGAGAAGTGATAACACATCAATTGAGAGATTAGTATGATTTTAAATTGCGATTGGGTGTAAAACAGGAGGGATAGTGAGTCTCTTTCAAACATTTTAACAAGAATGCTCTTTAGTGGATTTGGTACGTATAAAATTTCCCTTGTATTCTCCTTGTATATATCTCAATGTGGGTGATACAAGTAAAATTGTTATGCCTTATTCATTCTCTTAGTTCTATTCATACATTTAATTGGGAAAGGATGAGAAGAGTTTTGTTCTTATAGACAAAAAAATATCCATAGGAGAAGTGGTTTTAATATTCCATACCTTGATTCACCCCTATATCAGGGTATTTTACCTAGTTTTGATAAAATTTGCCCAAAATTAATGTTATTCATTGAAAACCAATTATCCCCATTGAGTTAATCAAAGAGGTCACTAATCCAGTTATAAAGATATTTTTTTAATAGTCACATGATATAAATTATGATAATCAATATAAATTTTGAGTCTATCAACTTCCTTCTTATTAATGAGGTTAGGTGATGCATATTTTTATACTCAAGGATGAATCAATCCTTTGTCCCACTGTATAAGAGCATGCCTCTATAATCCAAGACCTCAATATGTACTGTTTAACAAGATGAAATAAGAATGCAAATCACACTAGGAAGTAGGTCAATGGAAAATATGGCCTCTCTCTATAGTAGAAAAATAGAAAATTCATTAGGAAAGATCATGAGGTATTCACACACCACTATAAAAAGATGACAACCCAAACAAGGGTCAATGAAATCAAGAGACATCTTGGACAATTGGAATGATATTACACCAATATATGGAACAAAAAACCATTCTCATCCAATCATAGAGTTCCAATCATCGTCAAAAACATGAGAAACCCCATATAAAGATAAACACCCAAATTAGATATTATAATAGTTTATCTGGGCCTTAACAATTATCATCTAATACATTCCATGTATCGGGTAGTAGATGTCAACATTAAGAACTAAGAAGTCTCACACACATCACAAAGTCTTCTATCATCACCCAATATGTGGGACACTTAAAACCACTTGTGGAATTCCATCACAATGTCATGTGAAGATACAAAAAGAATGGAATTCTCTTTGAAAATAAACCCAAAATATATTCTGAAATTGATGATTTAAATGATTGAGTATAACTTTAATAAAATAAATATATAATCATTGAATATGAAATGAATATCATACCTCTAATAGTAGTCAGTCCTTATTCAGATTCTGGAAAAACATACTTTATCTTACAATGAATTATGTTCAGAGCTCATGAACGATCTTTATTTTCCATATTAATATCCCCTTGAATAAGGATATGTTCCACCACCCTTGTAAGTATCTTAAGGAATCTACAAACCCATGGTGAGAGTGAATCCAGCCTTACATCAATTGGATATTCTTCCACAAAACACCACAAATAGAATGATTTACCATAATGATGACTAGAATTTTGAGCATATGTACATTTTCCCTTGGTGTTACCAAGTCAGAAAAACGAGTAGAAAAAACAAGCTTCATCCCTAATAAATCCCCTAAAAATAGTCCCAAAGAAAACTGGTTACCTTTGCACTTCATTTTCTGGACAAAAGATACACCAGAGAAAACAACAACACCTACCAATTACATTACTAAACCTATAATTCTTAATATGTCTACCTCGTCTATATTTACTCTATCTACTACCTCTACAATGGTTATAAGGCATAATATAATTGTCAATGATGGAATATTGGACCTCAATCCCAAATCAAACCTCTGATATTTTTAAGTAATCACTAATAACAAAATCCAATTCCATGTGCACCACATCATTAAAAACTTATTGAATGCTCCATAATTATGTGTTCCCCTTACACTAAGGTTGTAAATTTTCAAGTATTCTCCACGTAAAATATGTCTGTAGAAAATTGATGGTTGATGACCATTTTAAATGGAGTATTAGTAAGTTCCTCATGCAACATAGCTTGTACAATAGAGTCCCATAATATCCATTCTGTACCTTTTAAGTATGTATGAGGTGAAACACACCTTGATGTCCTCTTTAGTGTCAAAAATTGAAAGACTATATCAATGTATTCAATAAACTAATCATATTACTGGGGTTTTTTTTACCATAGAAGACTAGTGGAATCTTATTAGTGATTATAGAGACATTATCCACCACTTGTCTATGGTTCCCCACACCTGCTTGTCCTAGATTCTGAACTATACTGATTGCATCTTATACTAAAGAAGGGAAAACTAGTTGGTTTTCTGGTAAAACATATCTCATAGCTTCCTCACTCGAATTTGGAAGAGATCTTCGAGGATGAATTATCTAATAATCAATAACAACCAAAACATTTTATCAATGGAATTATCACCCTTCTTATAATTATGTTATGTAGTATAAAACACATACATAGAATGGAGATCAAAATAAAAAAACCATTCTCATAATTGAACAATGAAATAAGTAATATTTAATAAAATAAAGGAAACTACCCCAATGGAATAGTAACATGACCCATGGAATAGTAACAAGACCATTAGTAATAGTAATTTGGAAAATATAATAGTGAAATCATCTATGAAATTCGAAATAAGATTCATGCATCTTAGAAATGATAATATGATATATTTATATCATAGTACAAGTAAATAAATTTTTTAAAAAATATTAATTAAGTGTTGGTATTTTTCGAACACATAAATGTTTTTTTAAATTATATAATTAATATAATGATTTTAAAAAATTATTTTTATAAAATAAATTCATAAATTAACTTTTTTTCTTATGATTATATTATTATTTTATGAGACCTTAATTTAATGTTCAAAGTGTCATAAAATCCGTTATAATATTAAAATCAATAGTATTTGAATAAATTATTATTTAAATAAAAATAAAAATTTTCATATATAGAAAATTATTTCCATAAAATTGATTTCATATCTAAATTATAATCAATGAAAATTTCTTAGTTTGAAATATAGGGATTTTTCTCAAATAGTTTCATTTTTGGTGAATAGTAAAATACACTAATTTATGGAATTTATAAAATACATTAATTATTGATTCATAGATGAGGTATGGAAGATGTAAGCCCATAATCATAAAAAATACTTCTACCTTTACTTTATTTAGTTATTGGAATAAAAATTATTCATCATCTTAATCCAAAATAACAAACGAATGAATAAAATATTAAAAACAACTTTACTTCTAACACTATAAATACCAAACCTCACCTCCCCTACTCCTCACTCCCCCCAAAGTTATGAAAATTTTATTATTTAAACCAAATAATCATCATTAAACCCTTCCCTATATCTAGGTGTGTTTGGTATCAACAAAATACAAAATCTAATTTCCCTAAGGAGGTTCTCGAGGAGAAGAATTGAAGAGGTATAATACTCTTTCATTTTCTATTCAATTTCAATTAATTTCATATTATATCCTCACCTACACTAATACAAGTGGAAGGATAAAAATATTTTCCTAAAAATAATTTAATTTTTTTTATTTAATAATCTATATTCAAACCTCTTCTCCAAAACCATTTACACTAAAAATGAAAACATTGTCTGCAAGGTGTTAATAAATCACCATTGAGGATAACAAGATTTAATTTTCCATTACCACGTTAAATGATTGTAATAAAACCATTATAATGGTTCAAATAGATTGAAAAATTTATTTCATACGCATTTTATTTTCTGGAACTAACATATATACATAATATTAAATAACAAAATAGAATGAGTTCGTATTGATCGAAAACTTCCAAAATTAATCTAAATGATTATCATTCACATTTTATCTAATGAATAATTCTCATAAATTGAAAAAAATAATAAATTATACAAATTATACTTATATAAGTTCATTAATAATATATAATATCATTTCTATATAATTACCCCCATTTTACATGATCTTCCATACATGTATACAAGTGAACTAGTCATGAAAATAAAGAAAATAAACACTATCGAATGAATAAATTGAACATTATAACTATAAATAATGGTAATAAAAGAACATAATAAATTTATAATAAATAAAATAATTTATATTAGGTTATGTACTTATTAGTTAATGAATCTAGTTTGATTATATAGGATATTAATGTGATGAAATAATTCAGACATGAGATAAAAAGATTCTCAAAATCAATTCACTTTATTAGGGTTACTCGTCTTTTATGCCATATTTTAGTGGGCATATCCTTTAAATAGGCCTAAAATATAATTTATTTGTTATTTAATTTTATTCTCTTGTATATATATTTTTCCAATATGATTTTGTGACAAATGAAACAATTTTTTTAAAAGAAATATTCATGCTAAAAACAAATATTTTACTTCTCGTTAGATTGTTTTTCTTCACTCAAGATTGACTATTATTATACTAAGTGTGTTGTTAAAATTTTTTGTCAACCCCAATGATTATTCATGAAATTATGTTTCACAAAATTCTAATTGAACCCATTTCTTTTCCATGTGTTATTTTGTGGAAAAAATTGTTATATGTTCTATGTGGCATGCATGACTATGTAAATGTTAGGATGAAACTGGTGCTCCCAAAAATATATATCACTCTAATGAATTATGTAATGTGATGTATCTCATGATATAATGTGAATTATTGATGACCATGATTCTATATTTGTTCACAATGATGATTTTATTATTATGAAAAAAATTTATGCGTGAACATGATGTTAGATTTATTCAAAAACCAAGTGTGGTATTTGGCCACTAATGCATGATGTTTCATTTCTACACATTTCCACATCCCATGCCTTTACATAATGATTCATTCATGACTATGATTATGATACCAAGATTATGTTATGATAATGATGATTATGATCACCCATGTTATATTTATTCGCATTCTTATCTATCATCTTATAAGGCTTTTAGATAACCCCTTTCTTTGATGAAAATTCTCTGGTGACTATATATACTAAAGAGTATATAAGGGACACTAATAATATAGATAATAAGTAATTAAATAAATTTTATGTTTTATTATTTAAAATTTATTTGTTGTAGTAATTTTACCAATATAGAAAACCATTGGATCCTAGTTTGTAAAACTATTAGGTTTGTTACCATTAAAATGATGTAATAACAATTTAAGAAAACAAGGTTCTCTATTATTGTTATGAGTGAAGATTTTACTTACTTACAGAATTAGGATTATAGAATATTTGTGAAAACCCTTTTTATGAAACTAACTATATGAAATCACCCAAGAAACATTGTTTCGAAAAAATTCTAAACATAGGGATTCCCATCATGTATGCCTTTAGAGTTAGTTTCACAATGGAATAAATTATTTATTCCTAACTTGTCAACTTATTTTTTGTTCAACCCTTTTTATATTTTAGAAAATGGTCGGAACCATAATAATCTAACCCAATAACCCTTGTGAGGGGCAATGTAGGGACAGCTCAAATGACATCCCCGTTGCCTTGGGAGGTGGAGTTTAAAATTTCATGGCGATGCTTACCCAACAATCTCAGGCTATGAACAATAACCTTAATAATGTGTAATTTCCTCTTTCCCTAAAGGTGGATTAACTAGATATTGGGTATTTTATTTATCAAAGGCCACATAAATTTATTGTATCTTATAATCCAGTAGTCTTGGAATAGTGGGTAAACTCAATGGATAAGATATTTTATGGGCTTCACTATTCTGAGATAGAAAAGGTTACTCTGTCCATTTATCATTTACATATAGATGAAAAACAATGGTGTGTGTTGATTAAAAACACAAATATAAAAGATTAAATTGAATATATATAGTGCAATGTCATTAATAAAATATTTATTAATACGTATCTCCCTCAAGATCTTTCAAAAAATATGGAGAAATAACTCATAGATCTAAAGCTTAAAATAATATCAACCAATCATGGCTAATGAATAAAATTTAAATTTTTTTTGAAGGCCTGGCTCGGGTTTTTTTATTAATAATGATAGAAAAATAGATAGAATATTTAGTAGTTTAAAACCATACCTTCAAAATGATCTAGTCCTCTAATTCCCTGAAGGCCTTCATTTTTTTTTGATTTTTGATAATCCACCTTTCAAATGGTGAAGTGGAACCCTTACAAGGCCCGTAGGCATAAGTATTACATAGATCGTAGGCCTTAGAGGAATTCAATTCTTTTAGGCTTCAAAAATTACATACAACCCAGACTAACTACTTGGAACTGCTCCTCCCTAGCATCTTCATCATGAAATCAGCTCACCACCTTCGTATGGCTATTCAGCATGGCTTTCCCGAGCATACACATGCTTGTTCAAAGGTAGGTGTCATACCCTCTCATTCTTGAAATCCATTTAGCTTCTTCTATGGTGAAGGGTCTTTGCTCATCCTCCTTTTAAATCTAGTTCTTTGTAGGTTTTCTGGTTTTCATATATACTAAAGGTGGCCAGAAGGCCTTGAGGTGGCCCGAAGAAGTTGTTTGATGTGCTCTCAATGTGTAAATAAAGTTTAAAAAATGATCCCATATATATGGAGATAACAAATGATAGTTGTATTTTAAAATTGGGGGATCTAATGACAATGTTGTAAGGAAAACTCAACCAATCACACGTTAAATATGTGGGAAACAACATCATGGGAATTTTATCAAATATTTGAATAAATGATTCAAGTGTGGGAGAGAAGGCCAAAAGTATTATGAATGTAAAATAGACATGATGATGTAGGATAATGTGGTGGAGGAATGATATAACTACCCTTGGTTCATTTCATTAGCTATTGGGGTCTAGGGAACTATGAAAGTGAGTGCACTAAACCCTGAGTCCTTAGGGGAAATCAGTGTTAGCAGCAACCGATGAAATACGAGTAAGTGAAAGATTATGTAATCACTAATACTGGGATGAAGCCCAAAAATGATTTGGGGATAGGTATTCTGGTTATTTATTCAAGAAATGAGAATGTTCTATTTGAATATGATTCTATGCATTCTTTTAAATAATTTATGTTTAGTAAAACAATTCAATCATTACTTCAAAATATGGAAGATGAGTTGTCTATGAGAACATAAAATGGGGAAATTATTGTCTCTAATGTATATAACTCCTCCAATGTTAATGTTTTTGGACTAAAAATCCTTTAAAATCTTGTCTTACATCCATTGATGGACATTGATTCTATATTTTTCATGGATTGGATGACTTTATACTGGGAAAAAAAATCAATTGTCAAGCAAGGTAGATCACTCATCACATCTCAAGGCATCGAACGATTCTTTATATGTTTATAGAGAATGATGAATTTCTTTCAGAACGATCATCCTAATTGTTGATATTATTTCATTATCAAAAATGATATCTAGTCAAAATTACTGAGAGAGAAGAGGGAACATTTCTTGATAACATGCCCATTGTGAGTGACTACACTAATGTGTTCCTTAAAGAATTGTCTGGTCATCCTAATGATCATGTTGTTGGTTTCTAAATTGAAATTGTTCTTGGATCTCTATACATATTAAAGAAAACATATATAATGGTAACTAATGAGTTGGATGAACTGAAGAAGCATTTAATAAAGACTTTGGATAGGGATTTTATACTCTAGAGTACTTCACCAAGGGGTTCACCGGTTATATTCATCAAGAATAAGGATAAATCGATGTTCCTTTGCATTGATTATCATGACATCCACAAACTCCTGATAAAAAATAGGTACCCCCTTCCATAGATAGATAACATGATCAATAAAATACGTGGGGAAAATATTTTCTCTACGTTGGACCTTTGGTTGGGATATCACTAACTAAATGTGAAGAAGGAAGGTATTACAAATATTTCTATTTTAGTGAGGTATAGGATCTATGAGTTCATAGTGATTCCTTTAGAACACACTAATTATCCATCAATATTCATGGACTTATTTAATTTCTTCTTTTTATATTACCTAGAAAAAATTGTGGTAGTCTTTATTGACGAAATTTTGATATACTCCGATATCAACAGGAAACATGAGGAGCATTTTCATGCAATACTAAAGACTTTAAAAAGTGTAAAATTTTATGAAATTTATTGTAAATGTGAGTTATGGATAGAAAATGTATCATTATTATAAATTTTCATCACTAAAAAAGGAATATATGTGGCTCCTTCCAAGACAAAGGCAATCAATGGGTGGCCTTGGACATCATTTGTAATTTTGATCCATAGTTTATTTGGTCTAGATGGGTATTACGGGTGATTTGTGAAGAACTTATCATGATTTGGAAACCCAATAACTGAGATAACATGGAAGGGAGAAAAGTTATTCTAGACCAGTGAATGTGAAAACTGCTTTAAAGAGGTATAAAAGATTCTTATCACCATGTGAGTACTCACATTTACAACAAGTGGAGAACTCAGTGTGGTATATAGTGATGTTTCAAAGAAGGTCTTATACTTTTTATTGATGATAATTGATAAATTGATATCCTATTCCTCAAGGTAGTAAGAAGTTCATGAATAAAACTACCCCTGAAATTATCTATAGTTGGAAGTTGTGATCTTTGGGTTGAAAATATAGAAGCATTATCTATATTGGGATATGTTTGAAATATAAACTGGACAAAATAGCCTTTAAATTTATATTCACATAGAATGAGATTAATATGTTCTTGTAATGATGGTATGATATCATCATGGATTATTAATTCTAGATCCACTATCATAATATAAATGTGAATAATGTGGAGGATCCTCTAAGTAGAAAAGACCCTACGATATTAGATATGATAAGAATTTATAAGGATCATGTCTTTTTATATTTTAAATGATGGTCATGGGAATCATTAACGAATAGACATCATGAATCCTTTATCAAATGATCGCTCAAAAGAGATAATGAAGGATGACCAAGGAAATGATGTGGAAATTAGGATGAATTTGGAATCCATGAGAAAGGGGAAACCCGAAGTGTTCCAAATTGATAAGGAATGCATTTTTAGATTAGGGTCACGACTATGTGTACCATACAATATAGAGATAAGGAAATAGATTCTGAGTAATGTATATATATCAAAATTCTATATTAACTAAGGTAGCACAAAGGTGTATCGAGATCTATGAGAGAAATATTAGGTGGACAATAGGAATATGTATATCGTTACATATACTTAAATGTTCTTGGTATGTAAAAAATTGAAGGTTGAATGGGAAAAGACTAAGGGAATGATGTAAACATTAACCATACAAACATGGAAATGGGAAAACATCTTCATTAATATTATCACCAGTATTCTGAAGAAATAGAGGGGAAACAATGTATATATGGAATATTATGGGCATCTCACAAATTCAACCCACTTTCTTAAAATTTTAGGGGACTTATAACTAGATTATATTGCATGGATATAAATTATAGAAGTGGTAAGGCTTTATGGAGTTTCACAATCTGTTGTATGTGACTGAGTTCTAATACTCACCTCCATGTTTTCGAATAGTATCCAAAATTCCCTAAACATTGATCCAAACATAATTATAGCTTATCAACCTCAAACTGATTTCAAAAAATATAGGAAAATTCAGACACTAAAGGAAATGTTGATAACATGTTCTATGGAGTTAAAAGCAGGATAGAACCAACATCTACCTCTGAGTGAGTTCACTCACAATAGCAGTTTCCACTCGGGAATCCAAATTTCTCCATTTGAATCGCTTTATAGAAAAATATGTCAAACACTAGAATCTTGGGATGAAGCCTATGAATGTAATATACAATGACCAAAAATGTTTAATTAAATGGGGGAGATGTTGAGAACCATTTATCATCACATTAAGGAATCCCAAATTTGATAGAATACCTATGAAGACAATCTTCCACTGGAGCTAGAGTTTGATTTTAGATACTTGGTATTCCTTCACATATCTCCACATAAGATGATCATGGGATTAAGAAAAAGGAAAAGCTATGTGTACACCATCCCATTCTATATTCTTTATCATGTCGAAGCTATGTCCTAATGACAAGCCCTTCCACAATCCTTTTTTGAAGTACATTATGTATTTTATGTATGCCTATTTACGAAGTACATACTATATCCATCACATGTTCTGAATCAAGAGGTCGTACAGTTGGAAAATTATCTCTCTTATGTGGAGCATCCAGTCATGATATTAGACCATAGAGATAATGTTCTACGTAATAAGATGACTCACATGGTAAAATTATTATGTCATAACCATAAGTATGAATAATAAACATGAGAAATAAAGAAACCGATGAGGGAGAAATACCCGAAACATTTATCTAAAATGAAATTTATAGGGAAAATTTTAAATGGGGGGGGGAGAATGTAATGGCCCTAAGTATTATAAATGGAATCGTTTCCCATATAATAATTATGTTAGATGGTGCAAAATAACTACGTATAATTTTTATGATAATAAAAACATCGGAATCATGAATGAATAATAAAATAATTAATATTTAATAAAATTAAAAGAACTTATCCAGATGGAATAGTAACCTAACCTTGGAATAGTAATATGACCATTAGAATATTAATTCAGCCAAAATAATAATAAACTAATCTATGAAAGTATAAATAAAACTTTGGGTTCTTATAAATTTTAATATTATATAATTATATCATTGTATAAGTAAATAATTTTTTTAGAAATTACAAATTAAGTTTTGGTATTTTTTGGAAACATAAAAGTTTATTTATAATTTTGTTATTAATATAATGATTTAATTGAAATTTTAATTTCATAATATTGATTCATAAATTAACATTTCGTGGTATTGTGATTATATGATATTTTTTTATACATGAATTGAAATTTCAAAGTGTCATAAAATCGGTTATATTTTTAAAATCAGTATGTTTCGAATAAACCATAATTCTAATTAAAAAATAAATTCATAATATTTATAAAATTATATTTGTAAAATGGAGTTCATTTAATAATTGTACATATTGAAAAATAGATATGGTGAATTCATGGTATTTTTCTAAAATAGTTGTTTTTTTAGTGAATAGTGAAATAAAATAATTTATGTTAATTAATAAATACAAGAATTATTTATTATTAGATTAAATATTTATGATTTAAGACCATAATAATTAAAAATGATTCTTCCTTTAGTATATTGATTTGGGGGAATAAAAACTATTCATATTCTTCATCTAAAATAATAAACTAATGAATAAAACAATCGAAAACACTCTTCTCTTACCCACACCTCCAAATCCATGATGATTGGCCTATTCCTACTCATTACTCTTCCCAAGACTCTTCCAAACATCCAAGATCCTATTATCTAAGCTATATAATAAATCTAATTTCATTAAGGTGGTTTTCAAGGAGAATAATTCAAGAGGTAGAATCCTATTTCATTTTCTTTTTATTTCCTTTCAGTTTTTGTTATTTTCATATTCTCTCAAAAACTCCACTTATCCAGGTTACATGATTACTCTTTTATCATAAAAATACTTTAATTTTATGATGTTAGTGTAACAATCAATCATCAAACATCTTATACTCTCCCATTACTCTAAAAATGAAAAACATCGTCTGTTCAATGATAATTTATCACATTTGAGGATGATAAGTTTTCAGTTTTCTTTATCCTCCTTCATGACTATTCATAAAACCATTATAATGGTTGAAAAATAATTTAGAATTTATTTTATACCCTTTTTGTTTTTGGCAATAAAATATATAAATAATATTCAGTAATGAAAAAAATCCAGTTTTTTATCCAAAAGCAAAAAAATTAATCTAAATGATTATCATTAACATTTTTGTAATGAATCAACAACCTAACTGAAAAAATAATATATACTTCCAAATAATCTTATTTATTTAAATTTATAACATATAATTTCAATTATAGACAATTAACCACATTTTACATGATCTTCTATACATGTATACATGTGAACTGATCATGAAAATCATGAATACAAATAATTATGAACGATGAGATTGAACACTATAACTCATAATAATGGACATATAACAACATAATAATATTATAAATAATCAATAAATATATAACTATTTCTATATTTCTTAATTAATTAATATAATTTTATTTTCCATGATATTAAATTGATAAAATCATCCATACATAACGTAAGAGGATTCTCAAAATCCAATTTCATTTCATTAGGTTCTTCTTATTTTGAGAAAAAAAATTAGTGTGGATGTTATTTTAATATTAATAAAATATAATTTCTCCATTATTGCGTTTGATATTATAGGATATACATTATTCCAGTATTATTTTTTGACAAATGCAATGATTTTTCAAAAGAACTCTTCTTTCTGAAAAACATATCTTTTACATCTCTTAAGGTTATTTATTCTTCACTAAAGATTGATGATTCTTATACTATGAATTTTATTGCATATTAATTTTGGGGAACCAAATTTTTATTCATAAAAGTATGATTTATGAAATTCACATGAATAACATTTCATGTCCATGTTTTACTTTATGGAAAATATTATCATATGTTCTATGTGGCATGCATGATTCTGTAAATGTTATGATGAGACATGTCTTCTTGGAACTATATATTGATCCAATCTATTATGTAATATGATTTAACTCATTACATGATGTGAAATATGTGTGACCATTATACTATATATGTTAAAAATTATGATGTTGTGATTATTCACATTTGTTATGGGTGAACATGATGTTACCTTTGTTAAAATATATGTGTCGTATTAGATAACTAAGACATGATGTTTCATTTTTATGAATTTAAACATTCAATGACTTTACCTAATTCTTCATCTCATGATTATGATGATGATACAATTATTATGTTATGATTATAAAGATTATTCTCACACATGTTATATTGATTCATGTTCTTATCTCAATACTAGAAAATTACACTATAACATTTGTTTGGAACCATGGACATTGCCTATAAAACCATGGGTATAGGCTATAACCATGGTTAACAGAACCATGGGATTTTAATTTGTTTGTATATCTATAAGAAAAACCCATGTTTTGAAAATTCTATTTCTAATTTTCAAAGGGTGGAAATATTCATATTTGAAATACACTACCCTACCAATAAACCTATACCAATGGTTCAGAAACTATGGCTATAGGATTAAAAAAATTACAAATTTCGAATTCAAACCCCAAACTACCACTATATAATCCAAGAACCTAATCATTGCACAACATTGGAACACATTTTTAATAATATATGTTTACTTATATATATTTTTTTAACTATGGATACATGTTTAAAAATGTGGCAATAGGTATTCCATTGGGAATTTTTTCCCACACCTATGTGGAAAGTTATACCCATAGTTTATGAAAAATGTGGAAATAGGGATGACCTATTACCATTGGATTAGAAAAACCGTGGGCATGTTTTTTACCTATATCCATTGTTTGTGATGAATTTTTGGTATAGGTCTTGAACAAAAACCGGTACCTATATTTTTTTCAAAACGATTGATATAGGTCTAAACTAACCCCAATACTAATGTTTTTTTAAAAACCGTTCGTGTATCCTTGTTTCTTGATATTTTTTATCCTCTGAGTGTGATTTTTCTCACCCCTTTACATGATGTATATCCTCATCTAACTATATATTCTAATGTGAAAGTTAGTATCGCTTAGAAGCTAGAGAAGAAGGAATTAAATAATACTTATATTCTATTATGTAATCATTACCTACAGTCATAATTTTCTTAAAACACTAAGCCTTTGGATCATGGTTTGGTAACTATATTTTTTTCTTTAATTTTAAAATGTTATAATATTAATTTTGGAAAATTGTGCTCTCTATATAAAAACAATACAATATCCAATAATCTTTAGGTAAAATTTAAAAATCACAAGACCGTTATTCAAAATCCATAATAATTCCTTAAAATAAGAATAATTTAATGAAATATTAACTCTATGGATGAAATAAAAAAAATTGAAAGTAACATGTTGGTTTAAATTAAATCACCATTTAGGTTATTCAAATTACTTAAAACTCCATGTTACAAACTTCGTATAAATTCTCGACCACCCATGGAATCATGAATCATTCCTCTAAGTGATCCATAAATAATGAATGACTTATGAAATTAATACCTTGGGACAAGACAATGGAGTATTGAGATTGATTTATGTTAATCATACTGAAGATTATAAAGGGATTTAACTTGAAAAAACCAATAAAATATAGGTAATTTCAAAAAAAGGCTTGATGGGCTACACATGGTTAGGAAATGTGGTAAATCTAATTGTGCGGTAACTATGTGTGGACTCTATCTCTTAGAAATATGTGGAATACTATTTCCAAGGGATAGTCTACATAGTTTCTTTTAATCAAGTGACACCCCTTGGAGAATCACATAGACCCCACCTAATTTCCTTGGTGATCCACACCGTTTCGATAAAGAATTTCATACCATGAAAAAACCTCTTAAACCTCTCAAATACCCCATGGTTAACATATGGATAGTACTAACCATGTTCAAACTATGCACCTAGCTTATCTTCTCCAAAAATTATTCTTTTTAACCATGATTCCCAAAAAACATCTGGAACAACTTTAAAGAAAACCCAATTATAAATAAAATAATTCATAATATATAGTGGGAATCAGATGAACTAATATATATATATATATACTAACAAATCTATTCAAAATAACATAAAAAGTAAATATTTAGTTCATGGAAATATCTATCATGTATTGTCCAATTTTTTATCCCCGTCATTAACCACTCTCATTAAATGTCTATCCTATAAATTCATTCATCCCCATTACCACATATTCATTCCATTATTTTTTATTCTAATTAACCTCATCTCTAATAATGGTATATATAAACTACAAAAATGAATAATTGATATAGATATAAAAAACAAAAATTATATACAATGACCATAAAAAAATAAAAACAACTACAAAAACAACAAAATAGTAAATAAACCATACCTGTTTGAAAAATAATGAATTTCATAATAATTACAATATCAATTATTACTAAACAATCCTATAGGAATACAATATATCATTCAGAAATAAATTACAAATCCCAACCACATAAAATTCTGAGAATCCAATATCCTTTAATACTATATCAATATCTTCTTAAATCCTCAATATTAAAATTAACATAAAAAAGATCGATATCACTAAAATAAATATATTATCAAATCACATCATCGATGAAAACATGATAACAAATATCATATCATAAAAATTATCATAAACTATTATTATACTGAGATATTGTTCAATTTATATTTGTGGATGATAATTTTTAGAACATGAAATATTCCATATAACTTAATAATTTGCATGATTCATATAATATTTAATTGAAATTAAATAATAGAGATACAATTTTAATAAATTATAAGTGCCACATCATTATTTAATGTTCATAAATTTGTCTAAGAACATTATAGAGGTTTATTAAATGGATAATATGATATTTATATATAATCAAATATAGTTACACACCCAAAAATTTCCCCTATATATCCATCTATCAAGATGAGAAATGAAGAAGAAATTAAATGGGTATCATAACCCTCAAGCCAATTTAGTACAAATATATTCCATTTAGGCTTAAGCAATATGGTAACTATAAAACCTAAATGGAATTCACTGGGTAAAATTTTCTCTTTAATATTCATGAAATTTCCAATCGTTATAACAATCTATCCGTAAAAATGACTAAATCATGGAATTTTACAAAATACATGTTGAAATTTAGAGGATTAGGGTATAATATTCCCAATAAATTGTTTATTTTCTAGACTAAAACTCTCATTTAGAATTAATACAAGTTCATGAAATATTTCTTGAAGCTGCATTTACGGTAATAAGTTAGTTATATCTGTTTCTATTTAGACAATGAAAATAGGCTTAACCAGATAAATATGTGATACCCATTCACACAGAATTATAGTAGTAAAATTTTCAGACTCTTTTTTCATGAGATATATTGTGCTCACCAAATAAGGAAAATGTGATACTCTATAATTTATAGAATATCAAAATTTATCTCTATAATTTCAATCTTTATAGGGTATAACACCCTAATTTCAAGTCATGTGATGGAAAGATAAAATTTATATATTGAATGAAAGGTACTCTATGATTTTATGTCTTAGGGAGATTTATCATTTTTTAAATCCCTAGATGAATGAGATATTATGGATTAATTAAATATAGATGGGAATAAATATTTCTATTTTTTAATGAAAAATAAAAATTGTGTTTGACTAATGTTTAGTGCTATCTGGGAAGGAGATGATATTTGATTAAATTTAATACTTTACAAAATTTTGTGATATTTTTTTAGATTTTAGAATGATATAGGTTTCAAATGATATTTTTCTATAGTTTATGTCCTAGAAAAAAGTTGCTGAAATTTTGAAGATGTTAGTTCCATTTAGGAAGCAAATGATACCGATATTATGTTCAGTTCCATCAAAGATGGATATGTCATTTATTTAAATTTTAGTTCCATCCATGAAGGTTAAAGTGGAATCCTTTGGGTATTACAATATAATATAAGTGTTTATTTGGATCAAATATATAAATATATTGATTTGGAAGCATCATCCTTTAGAAAAATAAAATTACCAATAATTTTGGTATTGATAATCAAAGTGGATTCCAATATATCCTGATAACGGGAATGAAGACCCATTTAGTTTAAATTATGAGTAATCTGTTAAATATGTGTAGAAAAGTATAATCCCCATCCTTAATAAATGAGTCACTGGGGTTTCACACCATTGAAATAGTGAATAAAATATAGTTTAAATCTGCATGAACAATGAATAATACATATCTTTAAAAAAATTTCCTTTATATATAAATATATCAAAGGATGCCTACATTAATGTTTTAATATAATGAATGAATTTCCACAATCAGAAACAAATAACATGTTTTAAAAAATATAATATAAATTTTTTGATCATACAATAATAGAAACTCTATAAAGTATAAATTAATATCTCTGAACCATTCTTTTCAATTTAACATCATACAAGATAGACCACGTGGGTGACTTGATTAGGGGGATCATAGTGTTTGGGGACTATATACAATATTGGTGATAATAGATGACCTTTAAAAGGGTAAACATAAATTACCCAATCCTTTTTATATGGATTAGTGTATGGAGAGAAAAAGATGGAACAAACCATGGGTGAGAAAGAAAATAACCATCTTATAGGCATTTAAAAAGTATTTTTATGGTAAGACTTATGTACATGTTAATCATGGTTACCCATGTTTTTAACATCATATATCATTGTTATTAATGAAGGATCATGGCTCAAATTTTCTAGAGTCACAAATGATTGGATTTTTGTTACTAAATTGAGTTGTTCGTAGAGGAAAAAGTATTGAGGATGTAACATGAATCTAAAATAGAGACTTATGACATTTTATATAAAGTAATACAATTTATAAATGGTTCCATTCATATAAAATCTACTTATGTTTTAAATTTTAACATTCATAAAGATGCCACTAGCACAGTTCAATAACATGTTAATTGCGCAAGGGTATTCATTGTAGGTCTTCCTATCAATTTTTTTTATTGAAAAAATAATATATGAAAGTTTTTTCTCTCGTTGATATTTTTTAATGTACTTTCTCGTATAAATAATTATAAACTAACAAATAAAACCATCCAAAATTACATGATTTATATTTAATATTTCTTCACATACAAACTCAGGATAATTCAAGTTTAGAGTTTTAGAGAATTTGAAAAAATAACTTACATAAAAAATTCCTAATTTTCCCCAAAAAATGGGCATTCTTTAAACTAAGATAAACAATTCAAATGACAAATTTTCTTTATTCATGGCCCCATCCTTATATTCTAACTCACCCTTCTGCCCTGTGAAAACCTATTGAAAATAGTGAATGAGAATAAAAACTCAATTAGGGGTATAAATTAAAGTGAAAATATGTTAGGCCGCTAAAATATTTAAAATGAATTGAAATATTATTTCCAATAAACAATGAAATTTTTGTTCCGATAAAAATGATTTTCAAATAATAAAAAACATAATAACATAAAAATGTGTCAAAAATAAAAAACGTAAATAATAATTTTGAAATAAAATGTTATTGATGGTTCTTTGAGAAGACATTAAACATTTGGAAGTATCTCTTTCAAAAAAACTAACAGTGAAAAATTGAACAGTCTTAAAATTTATATAAATAAACATTTGTCTTTATAAAAAATTTAATCTTTTGTTTTATTATGAAATATCCTTTTTTATTTCATTAAATAAAAATATTATCATTTAAAATCCAAAAAAATTATAAAAAAACTAAGAAGTAACCATGGGACATCATATACATCATCACCCCTAATAATAATCCTATGTAATAGAATAAATTAATCAACTATTATATTAACTATTAATGGAATAACTAATGGAACCAATTACAACATTAATTATATTGAGAATAAATATTTTCCCAATGCAGTTTGGAGCGATATTTTTATCCCACCAATCATCTACTATAATTACCGATTACCATAAATAAATTATAGAATATTTAATTTTATATCATGAGGCACATTGAAACATTCCATTCAATCTATATTAAAAACTCTTAATCCAACCCTTAAAGTAGAAACTATTTCAAAGAAACTCTATAGAATGGAGGGTCTTGAAATCAACTCATTGAAAAAATTATATAAATAGTTGAAAACATTAACATAGTAAATTTAAAATAAAATAATCTCTAATCATAGATTCCCATAGAAAAATTGATTCTTTATAATCACCTTGGATTACAAATCCTAATGCACCATTGTTGTGACCGAAAATTGAAGTAATATTATTTGTATTATGGTAGAAGTAATATATAAAGAATAGGGATGGATAATATATATTTGAACAGGACATGGAAAGTTCCCTTTTTCAGAGATAAAATGTCAATGGAACATCTATATTTAAGTATTTCATGGAATTTAAAAATTATCTATTTGTGTACAAGGATAGTTTTCGTACACCTATCCACAATTTGATGATGAATTTTAATTTTATTAAAAAATAGACTTCATTGTATTATGATTTTTACATATTTTAAGAAAAGTCTATCATTATCCCACACTACCCACTAATTTAGATTAAACCTAACTATTTTGTGAATATAAGGGCTTCAAGATCTCACTATGATATATGATTAATATGAATTCATTATTTCTCTCATAAATTAATTCTTGAGTGTAAATTTTATTATGAAATACATTATTAATGGATTCACATACAACTTATATACATATATCTTGTACAATTAGATTTAAAATATAATAATTTTTAATGTCCATTATAATTAAAAAATTAAGAAACATAGATCTTATATTATCCTTTTTATTTGAAATTTCAATCTAAAAATATAATGATATACTTTTTCCAAATTATTCATTATGATTTGATCTTATTTATTAGGTTTTATATGAATATATATTTTTATATTAGTATAAATAATAATTAAAAAATCTCATTTCCCTTGTATTAAAATTATTAAAAAACATTTTTTTCTATAATTATAAAAATAGTAGAAAAGGAAAAATATTTATATGAAAACATTAGACTTTAATGAAATTAAACTCAGTAGAAGGAAAATATTTTAAAAAATAATGCACTATGATATGTCAAAGTAATTATCTATGAAAATATAACATTAGATGATATTTTATTTCTATATCATACTAAATGGTATGACTTTACCACCAATACTAATTTCATGGTGTCTCAAATGTGATGATTCTATGTAGAATTTTAAATTATGAACCTTCATGTTTCATAAGTATCGATGGATCAACCCAAGAACATTATAGTTGAAGATTTATGAAATGAATGATCTATAAAGATAATCATGTATTTAAGTCATGTTGTGATAATATATACAAGGATACAACCGTTTTATTTGTGAGAAATATAAATGAATACTCTTATTGTTGATAGTATACTCCCCCCCCCAATGGATAGAAGGCCTTCTTTTTTATTTTATTATGGATAATTCACCTTTTAAGGGTTTAAGGAGAACTCGTACATGACCCGAAGGCCCAAGGCACAAGGCCCGACTGACTCGCATTTCATGACCTGAAGGACAAGAGGAATACCATGCCCAATACATGACCCATAGGCCCAGCCCACTTGAACTGCCCCTCCCCAGCATCTACACCATTTGATCACCTATCTCCCCACCTTGAATTTTTGATCAGCTAGCATTGCCCCGTACAAAGCTGCACGGTGCCCAGTCCCGATGGTAGCTTACATACCCTCTCATTCTTCCAATCTTGTTAGCTCTGCATCTAGTGGCCGCTCTCTTGTTGCTCTGATTATCTTCTAGGTCTATTTATATGTGAACTAGGCTACTACATGGTCTTTGTGGCCCGAAGGCCTTGTATCCCAAATACCTTTGTTACCTGAAGGCCCTTGAGACCCATATGCCCAAACCGGTGGCCTGAAGGCCCAAATCGGGTGAATAGTTCCAGCTGCTCTAGTACTGAACAGTAACTGCTACAGTGACTACTACAGTAAAGCTACAGTAATTTCTACAATACTTCCACAGTACTGCTATAGTCCCCAGAAATTCACCTCCACCAGGTTTTGAACTTGGGTCTCTAGGATGCCAAGTAAGAGCCCTTACCACTCAGGTACGAGCTTGTTGGCATAGTATACTACACCATTGGACTTTGTGTATGTAAACTTACATAGATATTCTGATGATACTAACATGATAATTTATATGATGTTTGTTATAACCTCTAAAATAATTTTCTTGAATATATAATATGAATTTTTTCAAAGGATAGGTTCACATAGATAATACATGAGTCTATTATGATGGTTCGACACTTTTCAAATAAATTTAAACCCACCCTAATGATGTATTGAAAATGAATCCAACGGTTATTGTATTAAACCCTTGAAATTATGATACACATCATTCCATAAATATTATAAATTATTCAGGTTATTAAATACATGGTCAAGATGGTGAGTGTATATTATAGAGATGTTAGAAAATAAAGATATTCACTAAATTTGTAAGATTTTGAGGAATATGTATCTGATATTTTAAAGGTTACATAATATAATATGGGATTTGGGATTATAAAAATTGAAATAATTTTCATATTATACATAATTTATTTATTTTATATATAATATTATACTTCTAAATCCACTTTAATTCATAATATGCATTGATTTTTTGAGTCATAAATACATAAAAATTATTCATTATGCAACATAATCATGCAGCTTAATATATTTTAAAGAACATTCTTAGTAAATGTAATATGTTTCCAAACATCCATTTATGCATTACAATTTTTCCATATCCAAATATACAATATTGAATGTATATCTATAATATATAATATATTTTTCTTTTCCCAAAAATCCATATATATTATATTTTTATCTACCGATGACACATGGTGTTTTATATTTTTCAAAATTCATTCATTTTTCATATATAATATACTATAACCATCCAACATAGAGTTTTAAACTAGGGAATATTTTAAAAAAATTATACGTAAATTTTTATACATTTATATATCTTCACCTCTTCTCTTCTTAAAAATATTTACATTAGCTTTTAGAATAAATATATGTTAATCCATAAAAATATTAACGATAAATATTGAATACAGAAACTAATATAAATATCTTATTTTAAAATGAAAATCCATTAAATACCATAAAAATAATGTAATTTAAAATTATTATTATTTTATTCATAAAAACCCATAATAAACTATATTGAATAATTTCATATAGAAACACATATCCCAATTAATATTGTTGAAAATTAACTCAAAAATTATAACATCTCTTATAAATAAATAAATAAATAATTTAAATCAATTTTATCTTAACAAATATTTAATTTTTAATAACTAGTAATAATTTATTCATAAATGATTTATAAAATAAATATTTAATGAATCAATTAAAATTTATAAATATGAATATTAATAAAATTTAACATTTATTTCTTTTCAAAATATCTAATAATATATATTTTCATCCTTTTGGGGATCACATAGGGAATTCCCCTAATAGTTACATTATTATATATAAAATGACTATCTAAAACAATTATATTTCCCCAATAAATACAGAAATATCATATCTTATAATTTCATCATCAATATTCCATTCATATTTACATTTTTTTCATTACTCATAAAAGTATTTTTAAATGAATAATTTATTAGGCTGATCATGAGGATTTATACTTCAACTTTGTAATGATTTTCAACATGTTATTATTCCCCTTTGTTCTTATAGTAGTCCTATAAAATGTATTCTTTCATTTGTAGGTAATGATATAGAATAATATTATTTCATTTATGTGTTTTAATTACAATCTAATGATTTTATGAAAAGATAAAACATTTATAAACATAAGTTATTACAAAAATGACTCTTTAGGATCCTTTAAGTGTTCATTGAAGAGGTTATCTAATTATTGTGTAGTAAATCATATATACAAAAAATTAAATTGGTGTATAAGTGTTTGGATTTTATAGTGCCTCCATGTAAATTATTATTATAAAATTTATTCATGGACAAAGAAGTTCAACCTGTTGTACATGTCATAAATATTATGCATTCCACACATTATAATTATCACATTTAAATTCATTAAAATTTCTACATGACCATTATTTTTATATGATACAAACAATTGATCGATAACAAATTCCCAATTAAAATAATATTCATTTAGGATACAAAGAAAGAGACCCATAATTCTTCACAAATCATGAAGAAAAATACCTCTTTTCAAGAAATTATTTATTATGTTCACCGGTACATATTGTTATTCTAATGTAGTAACTCTTTTGAATTAATTTTATCACCAATTTACTATTTATATATATATATATAATATTCCTTGATGACATTTCTTCCAGGAATAAATGATATATGTAAATATTTATACATTTTTAAATTTCATATCTACTGCCTTGTTTTCCCTTCTTTTTATCCAAATCTTGTACCTTTTACTTTATTTTGTTATAGATATGGTCATGAGATCTCTTCATCATAATGTATCAGATGATTTTAAGAATTGAAATAAACATTTTAATTTCAATATAACTCACCCACAATAAAAAAAACCCCTCCCCACCATAGAACACCCATCTTTCTTCTTAGATCACACCTTCAAAGCTACCCATTATTAGAAAGACTATTTCATTGTAACTTTTGCCTCTTAAATGGTGCCTCAATTTCCATTCAAAGATATAACATCCTATTATAATTTTTTTTGTATAAAATAGTCCATGACTAAGAAATTATCTATTTCTTTTATAAATTTATGAGGGAAGATAATGTTAGAGTGGCATAAAAATTATAGACATTTCTCTTATCTATGGATTACTAACATCAAACTCAGGAATTTGTTTTTCTATATTTCCATCAATCCCCTACTATTGTATAATAGACCAGTTTAAATGATAGAGATCATGCTTATATGAAAACTCTAAAAGGATACTTTCAATATAAATGGTCCAAGGATAATTAGCTTCACTAAATCTGCATAGAATTTAAGCAACAATGAAAATAATTTGGATTATATAAAACCATTATAACCTTATAGTTTTTTTCTTATTAATACACTATCCTAATATATATACTCATCAGTTATTGTTTCCCAAATTATAACAAATTGAGCCACCAATATGTATATGTAAGTACTATCGTGTTATACATTTATAAGATATGAGGAATCTAAATTCCTAGAGATATAAATGATGAGTTACTTAAAAAAATGAGACATATAATTATACTGAAAATACTTTTGTTTTTACCAAATATTTCTTGATAGCCACAAATTAAAAATGATAAAAACCACCTTCTCTAGGACATCCCATTTAGCTAGGGTATTAGGATATTCATAAATACTCAAGGCTTAAAATTAGATGCGAGATTACTTAAAACATGGCTTGGTAGGTCGGAATGGACCGAAGGCCTCAATGTTTTTTGATAATCCACCTTTTAAGGGGTGAGGTGGAACCCTTACAAGGCCCAAAGGTTTAGAGACAATTACATGACCTGTATGTCTTAGAGGAAATAACCCAGACAAGACAACTTGGAACTACTCCTCCCTAGCATATGTCATGATATCAGCACTCCACATTTGTAGGGCTGGTCGGACAGCTATCCTATATAAAGCTACATAGGACCGGTACCGATGGAAAATCCATACCCTCTCATTCTTCCAATTCTGGTTAGCTCAACTCTAATGAATGTATCCGCCATTAATCCTACTCTAAAGCCATATCCCTTGTAGTCTGACTAGTATATCTACATTTTTCATGTGGCCCAAAGGCCTTGGGGTGGCCCAAAGTCCTTAAGGTGTCCTGAAGGCCTTGAGAATCAACTGGCTCGAAGGCCTTGGGTGGCTCAAAATCCTTGTGTTACTAATTTCCATAGATACAAATTTACTCATTATTTTAGTTTACAAAATTTATATTGAAATGAATATAGTTGGGGGAACTGGTGAACTATAAATCATAGATCATCAGTGTCACTGAAAATATAATGCAGAATAAGGTGGATAATAAAATTATATTTTTCAGTCATTAAATAAAAGATCAATTTATTGTGAGTGTTTATAAAAAAATAAGGATATAAAAAACAATGATTTTATATTAGTTTATATTAAAATGGTCATACTATAACTCTTTAAACTCTCAACCAAAGCATATGGATATTCAATATTTATATAATGGTTTATAATGTGTAAATAAAATCATAGTCCTCCATAAAAGTAAATATCCCTTACCTAATCTTTTATCATGAAAAAATCTAAAATATTAAATTATATATGTGACACCTTAGATCTATGTTCTCATGTATGGTGCTGAAAACCATGATTTATATATTGTTCTTGATACTAAATATATAATGCTAGAGATAATAAACCCTTAAATAAATAACATGAATAAAATATTGTAATATATAAATTACTGAGACCTTTTAGTTTTATACCTAATAGGATTTAATAAAAAACATTAAATAATTAATCTTATCTATTTCCAAAATATTGTAAATTTGTTCCACTGTATAAAATAATAATTAATTCATAATAAGTCTTCAACATCTCCCAAAAATTATCCATAAAATCTATCATTATAAACATATCATGGGTAATGATATTACTGAAAACCTAATGAAATGGATACATAAAATGGTTTGATATAAAACACTTACTAAGGGTAAGAAAAAGCGATAAAATTAAAATATCATAAGTGGTCATAATATGAGAATAAATAATATGATAATAATGGATAATCAAAATAATTCCATAATCAGAAGAAGTTGTGAGTATACCATATCCATGGTTGGAATATCAATAAATAAATACATATATAATAATAAGTAGTTCTATAGTAGTTTTATTAATAATTATAGAAACCTAATTTTATTCCCTAATCCCATAAATAATGATCTTAGGCATAATGATTTTAGTATCATTCCCTGTGAATATGAAATAGATTTCTCTTTGAAGACATAAAATAAAATATCCATATTTTTTGTCTCATGAGAACTATCTATGAATCATGGGGATATATATATATATATATATATATATATATATTGGGCCCAACCCAACACTAATCAAGCACAATTAATTCATTATATGAAGGAATGAATAAACTATACAATACATCAAAATCATGCCTTGGGAATGAATAAATAACAGTACTGGAATAACAAATATACAGATTGTTAATCTTTACCAAATGAATTAACTTAATATCTTTCTATATATGTATCCCTCAAACTAACACTGTTTGGAGTTATAATAAATATTTAAATCAGTAATTTACATACATAATTGATTTATGGAATCTAGGTGAACACAAATCCATAAATAGGGGAAATATAGTGTTTTCATAGTCAAATTAAATCGGAAGGAAAAATTTCACCTACACATAATGGATGATTAGTAAAAAATAGTCATAATAGATTCATTAAAATTGTAGTCCCGTAAGATAAAATTTTATATGTGGATTTAGATAGTAATCTATGGCCAATATATACACCACTAAAATGGAAACATGTGGTGAATGTGAATCATATGTCAATATATAAAAATTGTTTTGCAAAAACACATATGATAATGGTAATATAATAATAAAAAGAGAATGAAGGGGATAACATGAAATTATAATATAATTAAATTAAATTTATTAATTATACTTGATGTAAATATTAGAGTGATTATATTATATATAGAAAAATCTAGTCTATAATATCAAACATGTTTTATGAAATTGAAAATTGAGAAAATTACAGTTATAGCTTTAGAAAAATTCGAATAAAAACCATGTGAAGGAAATAATATCAAATAATTCATTAAATACCAAAAATAGTGATAGGATCATGATACAAAAAAATAAAGGGGAAATTAGTAGACCCCAGAAAATAATACAAGGTGTATAATAAGAAATATACTTGAAGGGGGTCGAATTAAGATAATAAACCCATTTCAAGTATCAAAATCATTGAGGTGATAACCATTCGATAATGAGGTTATAAGGAAGAATTATAGAATCATATGAAAAAAATTAGGAATTAACATAAAAATTATTCATTTTTTAGTATAAATCAAACTTGGATTAATAGTGATCAATAATAATGTTTGGAAATCAATGAAAGAAAACTGAGTTAGCACACTCCCCTACATTAATTCTAGACATCCACTAAATTAATGGAATATCCTTTATCAAAAAAATAACTACCTGAATCACCTTTATTTAAATATTTATCACACCTATAATATATTATAATTTTATATTAATATTTTCTCTATAATTATACACTAATGATATTATAATTTTTCAATATCAAGTGTGAGTAATATTATTCTTTTTTAAATAGTTTTTTAATAGAAATATTATTCATCATTAATCTCCCAAATTTCATCATTTCTAGATTATAAATGTTTATAGAAATGTTACTTTATTATTATCTATAATGTTAAAATTTAAATCTATTTTGAATGTTATAGTTATTTTTGAAAAAATTGGTTATAAGAATTTTTTGGTGATTTTTAACAAATGAATGATGGTGTCTTAGTTAATTAGTTTAATAATAATTTTACCACTAAGGAACCAAGGTAAAATATTTATTTTATAATTTATATTATACATTTTAAATAATTTATTTCTCATATTTACCCTTTATATTAATTTTTTATCATTTTTCAAGTAGGTTATTAGATAGAACAAAACAAGAACATACCAAAATTAATAGATGGTTATAAATATGAACATGTTTAAATTTTCTCATAATAACATTATTACATAAAAAATGTAATGAACAAAAATATTATCAATGTAAATTAACTTCTTACAATTATACCACATAGTTTAAATAACATAAATTAAAATAGAGAACATATTAAAAACATTATTAATGAATATTGAAGAAATAATAGTTATGTTTACATGTTAAGGAACATATACAAATGAAATAGTAACATGACCTTTTAAATAGTAATATGAATCATACAAATAGTTTTATGGGTAATTTAATAGTAAACTCACCTATGAAACTATAAATAAAAATTATGTTTTTTATGAATGAAAATATGATATATTTATTTTAGGGAATAATTAAATTAATTTTTAAAAAATGAAAAATTTAGTGTTGTTATATTTGTAAGTTATAAAATTTTAATTAAAATTTAAGAATTTATTTAATAATTTAAAAGAAAATTAATTTGAAACAAAATTATTCATAAATTAATAATTTTTTCCTTATGATTATAAAATAATTCTATGAGGCCTTAATTTATTTTTCAATGTGTTATCAAATCAGTTATTTTTTCAAAGTCTGTATTTTCAATGTAAATTATCTTTTTGATTAAAAATCGAATTTCACTTACATAGAAAATTAATTCCATAAATTGCGGGTTTTTTTAAATTATTCACATTTTTAAATGCTCAGGTTCATTTTTTTATATTTTTCTAAAATAATTTAATTTTTCTAAATAATGAAATACAATAATTTACGGTATTTGAAAAATACATAAATTATTGAATCGTAGATGATGTATCATTGATATAATACCACAATCATGATATATACATAATTATTTTAAAATATTTAGTGATCAATCCAAAACATTTCATAGTCTTGTGCCAAAATAAAAAACTAATAGATAGAATAATGAGAAAATACAATTCTCTTCCAATATAAATACAACCCCTCACCACCTATTCTACTCACACATTTCAGTATTAGAGACTTGCGCATATACAACCCAATCCCTTTTCCAAATATCTCACCGAAATCACGGTACCCTTGATCTCAATAAAAGTCCAAAACCTTTTCCCTAAGGAGGTTCTTAGGGAGGAGAAAATCAAGAGGTGCAATCCTCTTTCATTTCCTTTTTAATTTATTTTCAAATTATTTTCTTCACTTATTCAATACACACCTCCCCTTATCAATGTGTAAATAAAACATCAATATATTATATATATTTGAATTTAACCATGGTAATGGAAAAATTTATTATCATTTATCTTCCCCTCTCCTATTGTAATAAAAATTAATAACATCGTCTATGATGTGTTAATTTTTCACATTCAAGGATGGTGATGTTTTAAATTTCCATTAATTAATTAATAATGGATCATAAAACAATATTTATGGATAATAGAGAATATAAATCATGTATTACATCCAATTTAGTGTTCTGGATCTATTTTATATACATAATATTAATTAATAATAAAAAAATAGTCTGTGACGATTTGAGAAACCACAATAATAATCAAAATGATTATAAATAACATATTATATAATGATTCATCATCACCCTATATTATTAAATGACTTATAAAAAAATTAAAACTTATGGATGTTAATTAATAACATAAAAAATCTATTTTAGATAAATATTTTCATTTTTCATGATTTTTCAAACCGATCATGAAATCCAAGGCTACCAATGCCCCCCGAATGATAAAATTGAATATAATATCCCATAAAAAGGAAACAAATGAACTTAACAAAATTATAATAAAATAAATAAATTTAAAAAGGTTTCTTAATTAACTAATTAATTAATGAATTTAATTTGATTATCCTGGATATAAATAGCTTGTGTAGAACCATTTCAGACATTGGTTAAGGGATTATTTTGAAACCTGCTTTTTTTCCTTCGGGTTTCACTTTCTATATATTTGACACAATGTAAAACATCCTTATTTTAATATAATTCTTCTAAATTGTATTTATATATTCCAAAATTATGTATCCAGATCAGTCAATTTTTATTTTATGGGGAAATACATGTTTTAAAAAAATTCCCTTCTAAATTCTTTCTGATAAGAAAGCCCGAATAAATGCAAAATCTCGATTTTTTACCTATTTTCAAATGAAATCCATATTCTATTTTAATTAAAATTTATTTTCAGGAAATCAATAATTTTATCATGAAAATTTATCTGGGATCATTTATTGTTTTATGCAGATAAATATTTATTTTTACTCTTTAAATACTCTTTAATATGTTTTTTAAATTTCCCTAAAATATTTCATTTCTAAAGTTTCTTAAAATATTTTTTTATCTGTTTTCGCTTCAATTGGACATAATTTATCTTTATGTCTGACTATTTTAACTTATTAATTTCCATATCTTATTTAAATCAATTCTTTTGGGGACACCATTATGATATTCCCTTTTATTAGGCCTTGTGACTTAATTATGATGCCCAATTCATTCCATGGGTAACCATTATTCATGGTTATTTATGTAGAACACATATGCATGAACATGTTATGATGGTTTTACCAAGATAACATGCTCCAATTCATTGGGTAATGTTTAGTTTCATGACGTCACATTAAGATAGTGAGTGAACTAGATTCATCTATGGGACTTTTTCTACCATGTGCAATAGTCATGGAAATTAGACTTGGAACATGTTTATTTCATATCGTGTGTTATTGAGACATTTCTATGTTTCCATGATTATATGTTTTCATGAATTAAATATTATTCTTCACTATTTTTATTCATGTTACATTCCTTTTATGCCATTATTTTATGCCTTATAACACATGTTCTATGTATTATTCCTATGAAAATTCCCTTACTGGGATTTTCATATCATCTCTTGTTCATGTACTCCACGGGTTATCCTATGTAGATGTAAGAGAAAAATGAATGTTATGATATCATTATAGGTATTAAATAAATGAAATTTTTATTCAGGATCCATGTTTTCAAATAATGTATCCAATATTTCAAATCTAATAGAATTTATGATCTTTGGTTGTATTTTGTGGTTTATTATGCTTGAAATCATGCCATATTATGTGTAGAAGGATAGGGTCTGTATTTTCATTATCAATGAATGGTCTAGTTATTTTTTGTATTATGAAAAGAGTAATTTATTAAGAACCCTAAGGATAATTATATCACCATATATAACCTATATTGAAACATAGGGCATCACAAGGTAGGATATAATTTTCATATACAAGTTTATTTTTCTTTTATCAATGTTTACTTTTTATATATCTATTAGATAAGTATTCAATACCCCTAATTTTACTATATTTTTATTAGTTAAAGGATATAAATTGAAGAATATGTGTTAAATATCAATTTGATTAGAAATGGGATGATTTACTTAATTATATGAAAAATATGATTGGAACAGGTGAACAAAACATCAAGACAATACATTATTAGCTTGATCATGTTATAAATAATAACATCAATCTTGTGGAACACCCTCATTCTCTTAAGAGAGATAATGTTGTAGTAAAATTCTTAATGAGTCAAAGTTCTAAAATAATTTGTAAATCTCTTGATACCCTCATTGTAGAAAAATTGATTAATTCCACTGAGAACATATTATTTGTCCTCTAGTTCTTAGAAGAGGAGAATGTTTTACTGGATGTTATCATTTTGATGGGGAATCTGATTAGTGATGGAAGTCATTCACGAACACAAAGTCTAATAAGGAAATTCATTTTATGGAAAGGAATTATTTCATGAAAATAATTTTCAATAAATATTTTCCCATTACCCTCAATGTTATGATATAAAGGGAGTTAGTTGGACTAAGGAAAAAGGTAGATAATACTATTAGAGGATATGAGGAAAAATTAACAAGGCATACAAGATGCGCGTCATTCTTTCCATAAACACGAAAAGAAAGGTAGAGCACTTCTTTAGTGAACTAAATCTGATTCTATTAAAAATGTTGGTGATTGAAGACATCTAAACCTTTGAGGATATTGTATGTAGATTCCTTAATAATGAAATGATGTTTGGAGAGTCTCAGTGTTATTTTGGGACTGGAGATAAAAAGTAAAAAATAAAATTTAATATAGATGGACCAATAGATAAATCCCACTATGCAAAAAATGCTCAACAACCCATGGGTCAAATGTATGGGAAGAAGCCTCCTGAAAACTACTTAAGGGGAACCAAGTGATTCTTAATATTTATAATAGAATGGAAAATTTTAACAATTACCAAAGTGATATGAAGAATCACACTAAGGGGGAAGAAGAATGGAAGGTTCATTCCATCACTCAGCCTATAGTGTAGTATTTCTTCTATAAGGAATATGGGCATTATTCAAGCCATTTCCCTGAGCCAATGATTGATGGAGGGAATCAAAAAATAACAAACTCCAAGGAAGCAGGGAAAAAGAATATGCAATTACTACTACTAATTTGGATTTGAAAAATGATGTGGTGATTGGTTTTTGGGTTATTCATTCAATAATATTGACGGTACCACTTGATTATGGTTCTACACATTATTAAATATCTAACATGTTTGGTAGAACTATTAAATCACCACCTCAAAACATGGATATGGATTTATCTATTAGAATAGAAAATTGGGAAATTATTGCACAAATTGTATATAACTCGTACCCTGTTAATTTTAGTGGACTGAAACTCCAAGAAAATCATATCTTACATCATTTGGAGAAGTTTGATACTATATTGGGAATTTATTATATATCTTTATAAAAATATATCATCAAGTGTCAGGAAAGGGAGATCACTCTTCCCATCCCGATGCATCCTCCAATTATGTTAAAGTTTTTGGAGGAAGATAAATCTACTTCTGTATGATCATCTCATTTGATTATATTATTTTCTTAGGAGAAGTAATATCTATATCAAATTATTTTTATAATTAAGAAAATAATGATCGAAGACATTACCACTGATTGGGATTACACTAATGTATTACTAGAAGAAATTCCTAGAATTCCTCCAAATCTAGAGGTTGAATTCCCAATTGAACTTATTCCTAGATCTCTCCATATTTCAAAGACACCTTATATAATGGCCACCATTGACCTACAAGAACTAAATAATAAGTTATAGTAGAATCTGAAAAAGTTTTTTATACACCATAGTGTTCACCATTGGGTATACCAGCCCTTTTATCCAATAAGAATGATCGATTAATTCACCTATACATTGATTTAAGTGAGTACAATAAATTTCTGATAAAGAACAAGTATCTACATTGTAGTATAAATTAATTTTTCAATCATGTACATGGGAAAAGTATTTCTATATGGTGTAACTGCAGTCGGGATTTCTCCAATTAAAGGTAGGGAATGAAGATATTCTGAAGACTACCTTTCAAATGTTATATGGAATCTATGAGTTCATAGTGATTCCCTTCGAGCTCACTAATGCTCCAATAATTATCATAGATGTAATGAATAAAGTGTTTAGATATTACCTTATGAAATTTATGGTAATCCTTATTGATGATATTTTGATATACTCTAATAGAAAGTAGGAACACGAGGGGAATTTGAATACTATGTTGAAGACTTTTTAAAAGAGGAAAAATATATGATAAGTACAGTAAATGTATGTTCTAGAAGGAGGATGTTTCATAATTGGGGTATGTTATCACCAGAAATTAAATATCTATGGACCCTTCTAAGAAGAAGGAAATCGAAGAGTAACCCATGACAATATCTATAATAGAGATCCATAGTTTCTTTAGTCCAGTTGGGTATTAATAATTATTTGTGAATAAAATTTAATGATTTTCAAACCTAATAACCACGTTGGATTGGAAGGGAGTACTGTTTTTCTTAGACATTGAATGTGAAGGCTACTTCAATGAGTTGAAAAAGAGGCTTATCACAACACCAGATCTCACACTACAGAAAATTGGGGAACTATTTTTGGTGTATAGTTATTCATTAAGAAAGTTCATAGGCTAGATACTGAATAAAAATTATAAAGTGATAGTCTATTCGTAATTTTTTTTTATAATTCATGATCAAAACTATCCCCAACTTTATATAGAGTTGGAGGTTGTGATATTTGCATTGAAAATAGGATAAAATTATCACTCTAGGGATATGTATGAGATATATCTTGATCATGGGAGCCTAAAATATATATTAACATTGAAAGATATTAATATTCACCAGTGATGATGGTTTTACCTCATCAAGTATTATGACTGCTCAATCCACTACAATCGTAGTATGGAAAATAAAGAGGCATATGCTTTAAGTATAAATGATCATGTGACAGTATCAGTGATGATAATTGAGAAGATGCCCAAATTCATTTATTTTCAATTCATGGAAATGGGAATCAATAATGAAGGAACATCATAAATCTGTTCTCAAATGACTTCTCAATCATCCCTCATGTAGAAAATAAAGGATTCTCAAAGAAGTGATGTGGAAATTTTGAAGAAGGTGGAAACCATATGAAATGGGAAGTCCTCATAGTTTCAAATGGATGAGGAAGGAGTTGTATGATTTGTGTCATGAATATGTGTATCATCCCATCTAGAGATGAATGGAGAGATTCTGAATAAAGATCATAGATAAAGCATCTCTATTCACCCAAGGAGCACAAAGATGTATCAAGATATATAAAAACTCTAGTAGTTGGGAAATATGAAGAAGGTCATTGTTGAATATACATCAGAGTGTCTGGTATGTCAAAAAGTTAATTATGAAAGGACAATGTTTATGGGGATGATACAACCATTACCAATGCCAACATGGAAATAGGAACGTATCACCATGGGCTTTGTCACCGAACTTCAAAATAAATCTATAGGAAACAATGCAATATGGGTTATTATGGACTGTCTTAAAAAGATACTGTACTTTATCTAAATTTTATAGGAATTCTCACTACATCAACCTGAAAAAATATATTTCAAATGAGTGGTAAGGCTACATGGAGTACCACTATTTATTTTACCCAATTGAGATATGAGATTCACCTTCATGTTTTGGAAAAGTCTCCAATATGATCTAAACACTGAGCCAAACTTCAGTATGGCATATTATCCATAAACTGATGGAAACTCTAAATAGACAATTCAAAAAGTAGAAGACATGTTTAAGGTATATTAAATGGACCTAAAGAAAGACAATACCAACATCTTCCTCTAGTCGAGTTCTCTTACAACAATAGTTTCCACTCAAGGATCCAAATGACTACTTACAATTCCCTTTATTTGAAAAGATATAGAACACCAGCATGCTAAGATAAAGTTAGTGAACCTATGATGGTAGGACCTGAAATGGTTGAAGAAATGTTGGAGTAGTGAAAACTATTCCACAGCACATTAAGGAACCCAAATGTTGAAAAATATCAATACAGAAAATCATTGATGATAGATGGATATTAAGGTTGGACATATGGTATTCATCCACATATCTCCATGGAATAGGATTATGAGATTTTGGATGAAGGGAAAGCTAAATACCAGTTAAATAATTTCCATTGATATTTTTTGATTATGTTGGAGTTTTGGACTATTAACTTGCACTTATACCAACCTTGTCTCATGTACATTATTTATTTCACATATCTCTCTTGATAATTACATATAGATTCCCTCTCATGTATTGTATTCATACGTGGTACAGTTAGAGAAATATCTATCTTATGAGAACTATCCAATGATGATCTTGGATCATAGAGATAACATTTTATGAATCAAGACTACTCACTTGGTGAAATGTACTATGGAAGAAAAATAAGTATGAATATCCAATATGAAAAACTGAGAAAGTGATGAAAGAGAAGTATTGACACCAATTTTAAACTGAGAATGTAAAATGAAATTTCGAGGGAGAAAATTTATATGGGGTGGAGAATGTAATAACCAGAAAAATTATCAATGTAAATTATCATAATTAAATTATTACATGTAGTATAAATTGCATAGATTCTCATGTATAACACAATATTAACTTTAAATTTGAACTAATGTAATAAATAATAGGTATTTCTAGAAGTTAAGGATCTTATACCGATGACATAGTAACTTGAGCTTTTGGAATAGTAATATAAACGATAAGAATAATATTTCAACAAATAGAATATTAACCACACCGATGAATGAATAAATAAAATTTACGTATCTTATGAATAAAAATATGATGTATTTATTTCATGACATAATTATATAATTTTTTTAAAATGAAAAATTAAATGTTGGTATTCTTGTAAGCTATAAATATTTAATTTCAATTATATTATTAATTTAATATATTAAAAGAAAAAATATTTTAAAAATTTTATTCAATAATTAAAATTTTTTCTTACGAATATACTATGATTTTTTTTGAGATATTAATTAATTTTTCAATGTGTTATAATAAATGTTATAATTTTGAAGTCAGTATTTTCCAAGTAAATGATGATTTAAATTAAAAATTAAATTTTTGATATTTATAATATTATTTTTATATAATGGAGTTAATTTTTTAATAATACACATTAAAAAATTGTTACAGTGTTTTTTTGTGATTTTTTTAACTTAGTTTACTTTTTGGTGAATGGTAGAATATGATAATTTATGGTATTTAACAAATAAATTAATTATTGAGTCATAATTGATGTATTGATAATGTATAACCATAATATGGAAATATAATTCATTATTTTAATATATTTTTTGATAATTCTTATACTATTTATAGTCTTGTGCTAAAATAATAAACTAATTAATAAAATAATTAGAAAACACCCCTCTCCTCCACTATAAATACTGCCCCTCAACACCTCATCTACTAACACCTTTCATGATTTGAACCAGGTCTTAATGATTCCCAATCCTCTTCCAAATTCTCTCCCCCACCACCAAGATCCTTTTTTCTCAACAAAATATCAAACCCCTTTCTGTAATATGGTTCTCATGGAGGAGGAATTTTAGAGGTAAAGACCTCTTTAATTTTCATTTAATTTCTTTTCATTTTCATTTCATTTTTTATTCTATCCTTGCCTCCCCTTATCGAAGTGGCATGAAAACTCTATTATATTATACATTATGCAATTTAATCATGTTAATGGATTAATTTATCATTATTTATCTTCCTTTATCATTTTGAACTAAAAATGAATATATCTTCTGTGATGTGTTAATTTATCGCATTAAAGGATGAAAAATTTTCAATTTCCATTACCTACTTTAATACATATCATAAAACCATTTTAGGGTTAAGAAAGATTATAATACATGTATTACATCCATTTTAATTTTATGGAGTAATTTTCTATACATAATATTAATTTTTTAAACAAAACTAGTTTGTGATGATCAAAAAACGTAAAAAATAATCCAAACAATTATCCTTAACGTCTTATCTAATGATTCACACTCACCCAAATTTCCAAATGAATTATTTAAATATTTAATGTCATAGATTTTAATTAATAAAATATAACTTCAAATCTATAATCCATTCTCATTTTACATGATTTTCCATACATGTATATAAGTAAATCGATTATGAAAACCAAGTATACCAATGCTCTCGAATGACGAAATTGATTCTCATAACCCATTAAAAAGAATTACAAAACATAATTAAATTATAATAAATCCAATAAATTTATAAAATTTTATTAATTTATTAATTTATTGAATAAATCTGGTTATCGAAGAGATTAAGATCATGTGAATAACCATTTAATATATAAGGTAAGGGATTCTTTGCAAACCTTCATTTTTTACCTTCGGGTTATTATTTCTATCTATTTACCCCAATTAAACACATAAATATTTTTATATATTTATTATAAATTATATATATATATATATATTCTAAAATCACGTATCTAGAATACTACATTCTTCTTTTATGGGGAAATACATTTTTTAAAATGATTCTCTTCTCAATTATTCCTAATAATCAGTCCCAAATAAGGAGAACTTCTTGATTTCTTACCTAATTTATAGTGTACTACATAATCTGTTTTAATCCACATTTAGATTTTTAAAATCACTCATTTTATCATGAAGATAAATCATTCTTAATTTCTACTTTTATATTTAAAAATATTCCTTTTTACTATTTTTTTACTTTGTAATATTTTTCCTCAAACAGCACTAAAATGTTTCATTTATAAAGTTTCTTATATAATTTTTTATAAGATTCCAATTAAAAGTAACCTAATTTATCATGATATGTTCCTATTTTAAAATTTTAATGTACATGTTTGATTTAAATACATTCTTTCATTGACACCATTATGATATTCCCTTTTTTTGAGTAATGATAGGATTATGATACCCAATTCTGTCCATGGGTAACCCTTATGCTTGATTCTTTATGTGACACAAATATGAATTAACATGTTATGATGGGTGTGCCTATAAATTACATCAATGTATTGGGTAATGATTAGTCTCATGATATGTCATATTGGGACATTGAGTGGACCTGATTCCTTTATGGGGATTTGTTCGCCATATGCAATGGTCAGGGAAATCAACCTCGACTCATGATTACTTCATGTTCTGTATTGTTTCCATATATTTATTTTTCCACGATTATATATCCCCATGTTCTAAATTTTATTCTTCATTATGTTTATCGATTTTCCATTCCTTTTATTCCGTAATCATATGATGTATAATGTGGGTGTTATGCCTTATTCTTATGTTGATTCCCTAAATGGTAATTTTTGAATACCCTTTCTGTTCTTGTATTCCCCGGGTTATCCTATAAAGATATAATTTCTCAATGGATTTTAGGAGCTCATTATGGAGATTATATGAATGAATATTTTGGTTTGGTATCATGTTTTCAAATTTTGTTCCTAATCATCTGAAGACACTGGACTTTATGATCCTTGGTTGTATTTAATGGTTAATTATGAAAAATAATATGTGTAAAAGGATTGGGTCTCTATAATAAAGATATTATTTAGATAATTTTATGGGTATTAAAATTATTTTAATTTATTTTAAATAATAATAAGGAAACTAAATTAATAATGACATAAATTACATTGTGGAAGCAGTAGTCTACACAACACATGTTAACATTTTTATTTCTCGAAGAACTATTGGGAAATAAGGTAGATTATAATTTTTAAATTAATTATATAATTTCATTAACATTTATTATTAAATTCACCAATATAATCACTGAATAGAGGAAGTGGTGTAAATCAAAATCTATTGCTTCATGGAGGCGGTAGTCCACACAGAACATAAATACATATTTTATTTTTCGTAATATAAGAAAGGGAAATGTGACTAATAATTATTCCCATATCACAATAAAATTAATTATAAAGAAAAAATGTATTCCATTATTTAAGAAGTAAAATCATTTTTTAAGGTATCTAATAATTAAAACAAAAAGAAATTGTGTAAAACGTACTATATTGAGGAATTGGTACCTCCATTAGAAGACTCGTTGGAATTGTTGGTCTTAGGATAATCTAATGTGACCAGAGGCTTGAGGAAAAGGAAAATGATTATATGTTAATTTTAAATTAATGAAATTTAGGAGGAAAGTTCAATTTTCAGGCTTCCTTGAAGGGGGGGGGGAGAGGCCCCATTTATTAGTGGTGGGAATAGCGTTGTTGGTAAAATTTTCCACTTAATATAAAGAGAGAACATGTTTATAAAGTCAAGATGGCCTTATAATGGAAAATAATATCTTTGGGGTTTATATAAGGATTATAATAGATCAACCATTTATTTTAAAACATGGTTTAATCAATTATTAAAGCCCTTGTCTCTTATACTTTTTTATTTTACCCTTTTTTGTTTTACTGGGGTAACTAATTTTTACCCAAGTAATTTAGTTTTGATGCCTAAAAATAAAATATCCCTTATTACATAATTTTAAAAATAAAATAAAAATATTAACTACATTTTATTAGCTATTATTTATCCATTTATTGAAATTCAATATTATAAGTAGCACATGTAACGTGTAAAAACCAATTTTTGAGAAAAAGTTCATTTTTAAGCATAAAATTTACATGGTGGATAAGATTATCAATGTAAGTTATTTTCACCAAGTAAATTATATTATTATAAAATAAAATATATGATTGTTGATTTCAACAAAATATAAATTCGAATTTTACCAAACTAATTTTTAATAACAAAAAGGGAAAATTTGTTTATTGGAAAATATTACTTTTTCCCTTAAAATTTGCATCATAGGTTTTCTAAATTCAACATATTATTTTAAGGTGGATACAATAAATCATTAAATACATATTTATTTAATTAAAAGTTCTTATAAACTTATAATTCTTTCTTATATGTTGATAATGTCATAAAAGTTACAGTTTTAAAAAAATGTATTTTTAATATTTTACTAAAAATATATTGTTTCATATAAATCCAAAAATTTAATATTAAAATATAATAATAAAATTATGAATCTAAAAATTAATTTTATTTTTTCAAATTAAAATTTTAAATTTTTAGTTTTTAGTTCTAAATAAATACATAAAATTATAATGAAATTTTTTCATAGGAACATAGATTTTTAAAAAATATCAATTTTTTAATATATCCTACAAATTAATAAAAAAAATTGTGGTTAATTAACTATTCATAAATAAAAAATAATTTATCCATAAATTATCAAATATCTTAAAATAGAGGTCATAAAATCAAATTTTATCAGGGTTACATTTTAATTCAGAAATCAGTCTTATTTTTTATTTAGATACACTAATTTATTCTTCATCTATGATTTAGTATTAATAATGAAATGTATTTTTAGTTCTTCCTATATTCAAAATTTAAATTTAATTTATTTTCATCGACTAATTCTTCATATTAATATTAATGGTTATATAACATTCTATAATGGTTTATGTTCAGTTTTACATCTGAAGTAGGATATCAAACACACGAGGTTTTAGTTGAAAATATAATTTTATATCATAGGGTGTCAAAGTATCTACCCATAAATAAATTAAATCCCTGAAATTTTAATTATCAATTACTAATAGTAATACTTATGGGTATCTAAAGATAGTAATGAATTGACATATAAATATTAAGATATATAAAGCATTATAGATTAGGGAAGACATGATAACATATATTTTCCCCCATTATAGGCATATATTTAGATTATCAACTATTTATTCCCAATATGACTCATTTGATAGGTATTAGTAGTTTCTAGAGACATACCATCCACATAATAATTTTTAGGATCCCGTTTCAAACCAAATATTTAAAAAAATATAATGATAATATCTAATATAATCATATTGAATGATCATATGAATTTGAAAGCTCCATCCTAACAAGTCTTGTCAAATTCAATAGTCATTTAATCATATTATACTTTCATTTCCACTGTGATACACTTGTTTCATTATATAACACTATTCATTTAACCTATATTAGTATAAGTTATGTTAACTAATACTTTTTAACCTAATTCATTAATATATTAAATACATTATAATTAATTTTAGAGGGAATGAAATTATCCAAATAATATACCTTAGGAGTGTTTATCTAGGTGTTTAGTTGTAGGACCACTCAACATACACTAGTGTAAAGATTAAGTTAATACACATCCATCCTTTTTCAAGGTTATTACCATTATATACTTGTGTGACACAACGACAACTAATTTATAGTATATTGACCTGTATATAATTTCCTTGAGAAACAAACAAATTCCACTTTACCAAAACAATTGGATGTTATCTTATACGTAGACTTATCCATAGGGTTTTCTCTAATGTTGTATTATCCTAATACTAAAAATACTCAATATTACCTCGACTAACTTAATGAATTATCTATTGCTTTGAATTTATGATCAATATTAAATTACCAAAATTACATTAAATTTAAATAATATCATAATCTCAAATGATATCTGAACCCTAATAGGATTCCCACTATAGATTCCCACACTCGTGCCCCAATATCTAGTTCCCAAAACATTTACATTACATACTAGCTTCAATACAAAATTTGGATTCTTGGAAATAACTATATCATAATTACATTACATAAGAAAATATTATAATTCTTACATTACCCAGAACATTTATGTTTAAATATTTAACGAATAAAGAAAAGAATAAACTAATGAACTGTATATCTTTCTCAACTAAACAAAAATTTCCCTACGATTTAAGAAACAACATAATCTACAATATATCTTTCATATCTCCCATAAATTATCCACATAATATATCATGTTTAAAATATCATGTGTTATAATTTTATTCATAACCCAGGGATGTATAATCCCAATACGTGGTATGAACTGATGCTCAATAAGGGTATATATAAGAGGTAATAATACAATATCATAAGAAAGAAAAATATGAGCATAAATAATACGGTAGGAATATATAATCAAAATAAACACTGAGTATAACATATCCACAGTTAACATATAATTAAATATACAGATGGATAAAAACAAATAGTTCCTTAGTGATGATATACATAGTTCCACAAAACTAATTCCAATACCTAATCCAAGACATCATGATCATACTATCAAGGCCCTATGTTTAGGAAATATTTTTTTCTGAGTAGTCATACACAAAAAAAACAATCTAGTTTGTCTAATGAGGTCTATCAATGTATCGAGAGGCTATCTATACTGGGCCCCAACCATCACTAATTAAGTCCAGTGCGTCCATAATGTGATGTAAGGAATAAACTATACAATACAAATCCATTATTCTCTAGTAATCAATACCATTCATGTTGAAATAACAATTATATGAATTGTGAATATTTAATCAATTAATAAATGAAATAACATTATATATTATAATTCGTAAAACTAAAAACATATATGTTAATTTATTATGGTTAAATCAGTAAATTACCAAATAAATTTATTTTTGTAATCTATGTGAAACCAATTCATTAAATGGAAGGAATTTTTTAGCGTTCATAGAGGAAAGGCATTGGAAGGAAAGACAGGCCTATCCATAGTAAATTATTTGGAACGAAAAAAGTAATAATGTATTTTTGGAAATCATAATCCCATATTATGGAGTAATATGAGGGGATTTTGAATTTTATTCATAACCAATATATACAAATAAAAATCGACACAATTGGTGAATTTGAATCAAATCTCAATAAAGAATAATTGAGATGCAAAAAACATTACAATAATGCTAACATAAGAATCAAAAGGACAAAATAGTGATTCCAATTAATTAAAATATGATGAAATGATTTATATTCATTATAAATAAAGTTAATATGGAATCTAATTCACTATATAATAGAAATTTTTCTATGCATTATGAAACATGTCTCATGGAATTGAAAATTCTTAAAAATAACGCTCCCGACATTAGAAACTTTTGAATCAAAACCCCTTGAAGGATATAAATTAAAATGAAATAATATATACCATGAATAATTTTAATACTATGATATAAAATATTAAAGTGTTTTTATAAAAAACATAAAAAAGAAAACATTGTATATGATAAGAAATATGTCTCAAGAGTGTAAAAATTGAGACAAGAAACCACCTTTAGGTAAATAAATCATTAAGGTAAAAATATTTTTATAATTAGGTTATAAAAAATAATTATTTAAATTCATCAATGAGGAAAACCCATAAAAATAATTAATTTGGAAGAATAAATTAATCATGGGAAAATAGAGTTCAATAAGAATGTTTGTAACTCAATGGAAGAAAATTGTGATAGCACAAACCCTTACCTTAATTTTTCACTTCCAATAAAGTGATGGAATCTCAAACATTAATAAATATCTTAATAAACTATTTTATAACCCATACGATTTCTTTAAACCTTTTCAAACATTATTCAAAATTTGTTTCAACATGTATATTAGTTAATTATTATATATTTACAACATTGAGGGTATGTCATCTAGATTATTTTAAACTAGTTTAATAATAGTGGGGTTATCATGAATGAATTTCACAATCTTAATTTTTAATATATAATAAATGGTAATTTAAACTGTTCTTTATAAATATATTTAATCTTTATCTTAATTCTATGTTACTTATTATTACTTTTCTTATCAAAAAATTTAATAATAAGCATGTTTCAGTTTTCTATAACAAACAGACCATGGAGTCCTAATAAATGAGTTTAATAATAATGATACAATTAAAAACACAAATAAATATTTATTTTATTATTTAAATAAAATATAATCAATAATTACATTCTCATTGATATCCATGATATTATTTTATTGTATTATTCATGTTGATGGCATTACTAACCTAATCATTGACATACCATAATTAATGTATGATTATTATTTTGAAATTTTATTTTGTTATATAATAAAATTTTCATAAATTAATGATTATATAATTTAGATAATTTTTTTGTGGTGAATTAAAATTGATTATTTTTTAATAAAAATTATTAACCTCGATGGAAAACAATATATGCTACTTTGTGGAGGTGGTGGTCTGCACAACACACTGTTGGGGTTTTAATTTCATGAAGCTAGAGAGGGAAAGAATATAGATTATATATTTTATTTTAATATTAAAAATTAAATATATATTTAAAATTTACTCTTCAATTTATCCTTATAATCATTGATGCGAGGAAATGCTGAAAATGGAACTCGTTGCTTCGTGGAGGTTGTAGTCCACACAACACACGAATGTATGATTCATTTTTAATTGAAAAAAAGAAAATGTGGTTAATATTTATTACCATAGAATTATGAAATTAATTATAAAAAAATTATTTTATTATATAGTAATTGAAAACTTATATTTTGGAATGTAAGAAAGAAAATAAATCCGTCTTATTAGTAATTTAGACACACAAATTGAATTTTCATTGATGCTTCAGTATTAATAATGATCTGTGTTTTTATTTTTAGACATATTTCAATATCCAAAAAAAATATTTTTACCCATTAGTTCTAAATATACATTTTAATGGTTATATAATGTTATGTGGTTTGTCTTAGTTTAATATTGCATGTAATGAAATCTATCAAAAAAATTAGGTTATAAATAAAAATATAATTTTACATATTGGTGTGTTACACAAAAGAGGTATGTCAAACCTAACTTTTCCCATTTTATGAGATTATATAGAACATATTATTTCAAAAGTATCATCCCTAACATAGTGTATTTTAACTAGATTATATATAACCACTACAACACTACCTTTTGGTCTGGTGGTAAGAATCAATCTGGTACCTTTTAATGGTGTAATAACCCGTGTAATGTAACATAGCAACATATAAAACAACAGACAATAAAACTAAAAGAGAAACCTATTTTTTGTAATAGATGGAATGATTTCATTAAAATTTGATCCTTTTACCCTAAATTAAAAAGAAATGATGTATATTGGGTGTAACAATAATGTCTTTAGAAATTTAGTATAATTGATAGAGTTCAAAAAATAGAAGATATTTAGTCACCTCATGTATATATTTTCAATTTCATGGTTCAACTGTAATAGAAAAAACATGCTATTTCCCATCAAGTTTTAGTCCACAATTTTCCATTATAAAAAATAATTAACAATTTTCACATAGATCATTATCAATTAACTTAAAATAATCTTTATAAAAAAATTATAAATTAAACATGGAATCCAATTTAGAATAATACATTATCATAAGAAAAAATATTAAATAGTCAGTTAATTTTGAGGATTTACTACTTCAAATAATCATCCTTAATGATTTACAAAAATATACTTTATCTATAAAAAATATTTTAATTTTCAAAAGATAATAAGAATAACATTGAAAATATTATTCAATATAGAAATAAAATATTTTACATTCACTACAATGCGACTTACACTACATGAAACCATAAACATTAATCTTATAGATTCAGTAAAATATATTAAGAGAATCTTTGGAATAAAGATCATCCCATGTAACCATCACTCAATAATTTTTATTTTACTAATGAAATACATAACTATCTAAAACCACCATCCAAACAATATGTCAATTCCTCCAGAATTCTAATAAAAACATCTCCAAAAATATAAAATCTTTACTAAAGATAGTATGTGTTTGTATTTCACATTAAAGAAAAAAATTATAACATAAATTCATTCATAAAAATTTTATACATATGAAATAAAACTTATGTGTAATATAATTTCTATTGTGAATAGAGATTTGCAACATTTCTAACCTAATGAAATTATATAAATTTGTCACTTATGTACTATATTTATACTCTATAGAAATTAATAAGTTCTTAAACATACTCCAAAGAGATGTGGAACATATTTATTTTAAAAAATATAGCTACATAATATATTTTTCATCTGTAACAGCGTATGTAATTTTTTTTATTATAAAAATCCAAATGCAGGTTTTTTTAAACCAATGCATATGTTTTTAGACTTGGGAAATTTTTTCCATTTTATAATATATTTGTTATTTTAGGAATCCTTTACAGTATGTGTAATTTTTTGTATATTAAATTTTTTTAGAAAGATCAATATGTAATTTTTTAGATATTAAAATTTTTTAAAAAAAATTAATGAGTAAACAGTAAAAACGATGAATAATTAATAAAGAATAAATTTAAATAAATATTTTCTTGTACATATAGTGGGAGCTTCAAATATAATAATTTATTCCCTATCACATGAAATATGAAAATAAAATGAGAAAAATAATAAATAAAATAATATATGAGGAAATTAGAATTATCAATACATAATAAAATAATATAGAATAGGAGCCACTCAATATTCTCCGCATTAACATTTAACCCTTTTTAATAATGAAAAAATTGAATGTCATAAATACCATTAACATATATATCTCTAAAATTATCCTCATTTTTTAGGAATCATAATAATAGAACCATGAAAAAAGTATCCCCTAATAACAATGAAAACATTTTTTTATGAGAAAAGTAATATACATTTCACCCTTCATGAAACAGAAAACAAATTCTCACCTAAATTATATAATAATAAACATAGAGAAAAAAACATTCTTATTCTGAAAAATATAAAAATATATATATAACATGATTATTTTAACATAAAAAATATTAATAGTTTAAATATTCAATCACCCTAAAAATAACCATAGAAGAAATAGATTCCAACCGCTAAAAAACAGTAAATACAAAAATCTACCTCATAATTCAATCATCCCCTTTCCTAAATAAAACAAATTAGTACAAATATAATAAAAACACTCCATTAATTTTTTTTGGCAATGCCCTCTAAAAATATGCAAATAAAGATACTAGATTCCACAAAAACATCTTACGATTTTCAATGAATTTTAAAAACATGCGCAACAAATTAAAATCATTGAATAGTTAATGTGTATACTAGTAACCATAAGATAAAATATATTTAACAATTTCTCTCCCAAATATAAAAACAAAAATTTTCATGAATTCTTGTATTCTATATAATTTAATTACAATGGATTTCATGTATTCCATATAGAAATAATCATACTTTTGTATATAAAAAATATTGGTCTAACTTGATTTAAAATTGATCTTTTAGGACATCATGTTGTAGAAGGGTTAGATATTTTAACATTGAAATATGGTTTATAAATAAATGATTTAGTGTTACCTATATATTACAAAAGAAATATCTATAGTTATCACTTGCATAGTGACCAAATAAAAAACTCTTAAAAATAGTAACATAATAAATACATTCATTTTTACTACTGTCAAAGTGGTTCTTGTACATCTCTGGTAATACCTCATCAATAACATGAAAATATCTATTTTCATTTATTCTGAACATATTTTTATACCCCATAAACTCATCAAATTTATGAATTCAAATAGTGAACATAGACAATGCTTCCTTTAAACTTACTACCTAATCCTCTTAATTTTCAATTGTTTTTGCATAGTTTTTCAAACAATCACAGATTCATTCCTTAATACTTGTTTTACAATTTCTCAAAAAAACTATTCTCTTTTTCCAATTTAAAAACACCACCCATCATGAAAATTAATTTATCCTTCTTTTTATCAGTCCTGAAAGAAAAAACCATCATCGTTTAATTTAACAAAGTGATATTTTTTATTTTTTTAAACATTCTTTGTTATCCTTAATCATAAATGTGTTCTTTTGTAGTTGTTTTCAATTTACAAATGTTACTTATCATATATTTCATTTAATTGTTCAATTCCTGGATTATTAAAACCAAAATTAGAAGAGGAGAAAGAATAAAAATTACAACTGAAGTTAAAGGTAATGTCCCAAAAAATTATGTATAATGTTTTTAATTATAAAGAATTATTACGAGACTGTGAAGATTGACGGAATGTGATTCGGAGGCTCACAGTGCCCGGAATGATCCATCGAAAAATGTTAAGATTTCAATAGCACAAATGAGTGGTTATCATGAAAAAGTGAAATAAATATTAAACAGGTTCCCATACTATATATATGAGGGCACCGTTGCATTCAGGATGGCGGGTTTACCCTAGACGTGACTTAAGATTAGTTGGCGCAGGCCTCCGGGGAGAAAACCTGAAAATGGAATAACCATAAATAAAATAATTAAATAAATTTATTTTATTTTTCAAATTTTTATAACTCATGAACGGAGACTTAGATTAAATATATGAGACTGTCACTGAACTCATGAGGGTATGCTTTCATTAGGCAGATCCTAACATTGGCCAGCGTGGGCCAATAGTGAAAGTTAGTTTTTGGCTATAAATAAAATAATTAAGTAACAATTATTTTATTGTTAAATTTTATATCATCTAAAAGGTATCTCGGATTGGAAATCCGAGTGTACCATTGAGCTCGTGAGGGCATGTTTCTCTTAGGAAGATCCTAACATCGACCGGTTTGGGTTGTGGGTAACTATTAATAATTTTTGAACTTTTGTTCAACGTATATTCAATAGACATGTGGGCACCAATTTCCATCTTTTGAACCAGTGATTGGATTAAAAATATTAGAGAATCATTGAATTCATAGTGCCAGGATTCCTTTAGGTGAAGTATAACTTTGACTGGCAAGGGTTTGATGAAAAACATACTTTTTGGACTTTACAAAAATAATAATAAATTAACTCCTGAAGTTATTTTATTTCTTTTTGTAACCACTGAGTGACATGGGTAGACCAAAGCGTTAGTCTATCATAATTAATGGAAGACATTTAATGAAATGACCTTGGGTTATGTAACCACGCCATTCGATGTTTTAATGGAATATTAAATGTGGTTCATAAATGATCTACAATAATGAAATGAAACGTGGGAGGATTCTCTCTTCTATTTAAATGAAGCTCAGGCATGGGATTTTGGCTCTCAAGAGAGAAACCTTTGATTAAGTGTCGCGGTGCCTTCCACCAACCTAGAAAGAGGCTTCGACTGACGGTCATTGGGGGAAATGACGGGTGATGGAAAACACCGATGAGAACCCTTGGATGTGGACACTCCTTCCTTTTTTACAACTCCTTCCATCAGTCTAGAGTTAGGGGTGGTTATTAAATTCAAGAAATCTCTTGATTTAATTACTCATTATTGAAAAACATGACCAACACGGATCAACCAAAATGAGTAGATCTGCGATTCATATGAAATGGAGGTTAGTCATTGCGAGAAAAGATTGAATGGGGTTTATCATAATTTTGTGATATATTATTTATCTCTGCTTGATATGACGCTAACGCGGAGAGCGTGGTCTAAATGAACAAATCTAGGACCCCCCGCCTCTTTGATATTTCTTACATTCTTCATGGGAAATTGGAATACAGAGCGACAAGATGAACATGGAAGACACACAGTGTTGGCAGTGTCCCGGGAGGCCCGTAGCCACCTTCGAAAGGGAAAACAACCCACCGGAGCTCACCTAGTGGCCCGTAAAAGATCCACTGGTGCCGATGGGCGACAGAGGTGGCTGTCATCAGCCAGCTATGGTGGTAGCATAAGGTGCACCATCGCTCACCATGGAGGGGAGCTGCAGCATCAAGCCATGGCAGCCCAAGATGTGGGTCGGCCCTCAGTCAGCCGCGTTGGTGGAAGGCCGCACCCCATCATGCGCCGTGGTGAGAAGCTTGCGGCATCGAAACCACGGTGGAAGGAGAAGGGACCCATACCCCATGGGTCCTACTAAAAGCTAAGGCGGTGCCACGTGGTGCAGCCAGTTACACAACCCGAAGGAATTTTCCTTTTGAGAAGGGGGAGCGATCCCCATGCGGTCGTCGAGCTAGTGGACCGCACTGGCTATCAAGTCGGGCTGCCCGGTTGGTCACGCCCAGCCGAGGTGGGTCGGGCCGGTTCATGGCCCAGCGGACCGAGCCTGCCGTGGCCCACCCAGTTCGGGTCGGGCCAGTTTGGGTCGTGCCGGTTCGGACCCGGATGAGTTCGGGTCGACCCGAAATGGTTCGGGTTATCCTAGAATGGGGTCGGGTCAGGCAAGGATGGGTGGGTTGGGTCGGTCTGATCGGGTCAGACCGGACCTTGACCCATTTCGGCATAGATATGCTTAAAAGGTCGTTTCGTACAAAAAAACATCATGTTTTAAAAACCATCTATGGTGCTGGAAACCTAGAAACGAGACGGTCCTTTTGAGATACTCTACCTTAGTTTTGGAGAATATTGGAGTATGTCCAGTTCGGAATATACCTGAATCTAACTAGCCCCTTGACACTGAAATGCTTATAACTCTCAAGATGGATGTCTGATTGATGTGTCGTCTATTGAGTTGGAACCCTTATAAAATTACCGATCATTTAGTTACATCCTCGTGGGACTTCATGCCAGTTTTAGTGAGACCGATGGCATGAGGAGCGGATCATCCCAGAATGAAGCGTACTATGTACGAGAATCAATTGGTTGGATGATACGTGAAGAATGAATAGAGATCTTGTGTGGATCAACAACTATAAATCTTGTGTGAACCAGAACCCAGAGATCCTGTGTGGATCAGCAACTAGAGATCCTGTGTGGATCAGCAACTAGCGATCCTATGTGGATCTACACCTTGTGATCCTGTGTGGATTTGTAACAACCCAATGTTTTTAATAGAAATTCCCTTCTTATAAATATGCCATAAAATCACATAATAATGAACTACTAAGTGATAAGTGACCTTTAAACATAATTTCTCCACTTCTGTGTCTGGAATTTTGAAAATCTGACATACACGGTTGTGTTCAAGATGTTTTTTTGGATTCCGATAAAAAAACATAATTTTTTGATGAATAGTAACCTACCCTAATGAATAGTAACATACCCTAATGAATAGTGATATATCCTAATGAATATTAACCTCACCTATGATAGTATACAAATAATATTCAAGTTGGAAGCACAATATACCTATGTTTTAGAATGAGTTAATGAATGTTTTAAAACTGGTTTTGATAATAAATTATTATTTTAATTAAATATTAAAATAATCATATTTGGAAAATTATTTTTGAAAAATGGATTTCATTTTTGGATTCTACACGTCGAAAATTGGTTTGGGTGAATTTTTGAGATTTTTCTGAAATACTTGAATTTTTGATGAATAGTAAAATACTGTAATTTACCGTATATATACATTAAAAGCTAAATAAACAATTCCTAGCATCATGGCGTATATCACCACCCATGGTTAGTATTCACATGACCCATTTACTATTCTTGGTCATGGAATACTTACTACTCTTTTTCTTGTGAAGAAATAATAAATTAAGGATTATAATATCATTAAATCCCTCCTCTCCTCCACTATAAAAACCCCCTTCACTCCCTCTTCTCTCCAGTCCTCTCAAGCTCCATGCCTTCTCTAAATTCTATCCAAATCTCTCCCCAAGTTCCTCCCCCACTTCCAAAATCTCTCATCCACCTCAAAATAAAAAAACCTCTCCCCTTAAGAGGTTCTCAATGAAGGAAGTCTCAAGAGGTCATTAATAACAAGTGGAGAACACCACCGGGTTTAAGGTAAGGGATCCTCCCCTTTTCACTCTTTATAAAGATTGTTCTCTATGATATGAAATTGTTTTGTAATAAAAAGTTATGGGATATGTTTATAAACCTTCCCCATACTTCCCTAATGTTTTATAAGTGATGAGAAACCCCTTATCTCTCTCATCAAGCCCTCTTAGGTACACCCGATGCCATGTCGGTAAAATCATAACGAATTCTACCAAAACCATATTCATTCTTTCAGGTTTCCTTATCATTATTTCAAAATGGTGTTATCCTATCTATTTATGTGAATCTTATGAATTCTGGACAGTTGTAAAATATTCTAATATCAAGACCCTTTCATCACTTTCTTTCAGGGTTATACATGTTTTTGAAAGATTCCCTCCTTAGAACTTTCCGATAAGCCAACCTGTTTTAAGGGGACTTCCCAAATTTTCACAAAAATTTCAAGTTCACTCTATCTTATGTTTCATGAAACCATTTTATTTATAAAATAAGAATTTTTATTAATAAAACCTTCTTGGTTCAATTCTGATTTTATATGAAAGAATGTTCTCTTTACTATTCAAAAACCTCTGTAGTATTTTCCATAAAACTGCCCAAAAATGTTTTAATGATAATGTTTCTAAAATACATTTATCATATGTTGTCACTTATGTTTGACACCACTTACCATGTTATATTCCTATTTTACCCTATGAATGTCCATGTATTTTCTAATTCTTTCCTTACATGGACACTTTCATGTTACACCCATTGGTTATGATTCATGTCAGGATTGTGGTACCCATTTCTTTCCATGGGTACCCTTATGTTTATGTATGCTTGATTATGTATGATTGTATATGTAGTAAGAATATTTATGTGGAAAGAATATCAATGAATATGTTGAGATGGGTGCGCCCATACAGTGCCCCAATGCATTGGGTAAGGTTAAGTCTCATGAGATGTGATGTGAAACGGGATTGGCGGTTAGCCTTGACCCATACTGGAAGGGGAAACGGCATTGGCGGTTAGCCTTGACCCATACTGAAATGGGAAACGGGATTTGCGGTTAGCCTTGACCCGTACAGAAATGGGAAACGGGATTTTCGGTTAGCCTTGACCCATACTAAAGAAATGTTTTATGATTCTGACACATTTATATGATTCCATGTTGATATGATCACATGCTTATACTAAATGATTTTATAAGTTACATGCTTTTGATATAATTATATCATGTCTCCTAACTCAAGTGCTTGAGATGTATCCTTATGTTCATTTCCTTTCTGGGCTTTTTAGCTAATCCCTTTGTTCATGTGTACCCCAGGGTACCCTATGCAGATGTAAGGGCTCAAAGGAAGTTTGGAGATCATTATGGAAATTAAATAAAGAAGTGTTTTTTAGCCCCATGTTTTGTGTTGTATGTACCTAGTCAACCAAGACACTAGACTTAACAATCCTTGAATTATAATCTGATGACGAGTTATGGTTAAAATCCTGACATGTTAAATGTAATAGGCTCAGGTTGCTATTGTAGGTATCAGAGGATGGTATAGTTATTTTGGGAGATTAGGAATAGAGCAGCTTAGTGAGAACCTTAAGGATGAGACTAAGTATAAGGAAATAGTCCTAAATTTTTGTGAGTATAGAGTAAGTGGTTTATCAAGCAAATACATCTCTGTCTAGATAAGAGCAGGCAGAGGCAGCTCATGCACAGATGTATCTAGGGGTAAAACCCAAAAACCCCAGTTTGAGCTAGACTCGAATGGGAACTGGTGCATGATAATGGGTCTTGCTGCACTCTTGGTTACGACACTCCTAGGGGAGATGCTTTTGTAGATTCACGAGCTTATAACAAACCATTATCAAGGGACAAAAAATAATCCCATAAGAATATAAGTTAATAAATACATCGAGGAAAACCTAGATACAAACCTAAGGAATCACAAGTTAGGATGTACTTATTCTTTATAAGATTATCCCTTTATGTTGAATGTTTCATTTTATGCTCAATAAATTAGTATTCAAGCCCCCTAATTGTATGTTCTTCTTTCTTAGTTAATGGTGGGAAATAGAAGAAAGTGTTCCAACAATCAATTTGATAGGCATTGTGACAACCACCCTAATGATATGCCTATGATGATGGGAGACCAAGTTGAACATATTTTGAACTTTCCAAACTAGCTATTGAAAATCACAATCAACACTTGCTACATAGTTGAATGCCCAAATTCATCAAGGAGTAGGAAGTTAATATCTCAAGGAAGTTCATCTGATAAAGGTGATAAAGGAAAGACGACCAAATTTTCTTTTGTGCAAAAAGTGTGGAAAGAGGCATCATGGATAATGTCACAAAGGAACCAAGAGATGTTTTAATTGTGGGAAGGTGGGGCATAAAATAGCCAATTGCTATAAAAAATGGATAATGTGATGAATGGAGATAAGGTTATATCTAATGTACCTTATGTTGTACATTGTCGTGAATGTGGAGAAGTTGGACATTATCCAGGACCATTATCCACTGGAAGGGATGAAAAGAGAGATGAACATCAATAATCTATAAGGACAAGGGGAAAATGAAAGTCCAATGTTGAGATAGATCATGATGACTGAAATACATGTAACCTCTTTGTAATAATTGTGTATGTCATGCTGTATTTCAGTTCATTCCCTAAGAACATGTCTTAAATGTTTTCTAGGAACATCGAGTTGCTACTTAAAATGATTTTATATCATTTGGGAAAACTTCTATGATTATGTATCACATCTTGATGTTTGTGAAACTGTTCATCTTAGAAATAATATAAGTCTCCCTTTAGTGGGATTTGATGCAATTCTGAGCAAGGATTGAATTTATCCAGATAGAGCCAACATAAATAACTTCAAAAAAATCCCCAGGCTACATACTGATACAAAATGGTATAGTGATATCCAATTCTTCAAGGTAGCTCAAAATCCTTGAGCAAAACTATCCCACGCAAGATCTGGAGTTGGCAACTATGATCTTTGAGTTGAAAATCTAACAGCATTATCTCTATGGGGAGAAATGTGAGATATATACTGACCACAAGAGTCTCAATTATATATTCACACAGAAAGATCTTATTATCTTCCAGCAAAGATGGATAGAGTTCATTAAGGATTATGACTGCTCAATCCACTACCATCCCGATAATGCAAACAAGGTGGCATATTCTCTAAGTATAAAGGATCCTGCATCTTTATCAATAATGAGAATTGAAAATGATTTTATCTTCTTATATTTTCAAAGGAATCATTATGGTAGGAACATAATCAATCCTTTCTCAAATGATTTCTCAACCATCCCTCTTGGAGAAAATAATGGTTTCTTGAAGAAAGGATGTGGAAATTCAGAAATGGGTGGAAGCTGTTAAAAATGAGAAATCCTCCAATTTCAAAATTTCTGAGGAAGGAGTTGTAGGATTTGGGAAATGATTATGTGTACCATCTAATCCAGAGATAAAGAAGGATCTATTGAATGATGCACATAGCTCGACCTTCTCTATCCATCCTGGGAGTGCCAAAATGTACTGTGATCTCCGAGAACACTTCTGGTGGGATAACATGAAGAATGAGATTGCGGAATATATATCATGGTGCTTGGTTAGTAAGCAAGGTAAAGATGAGTGAAAAAAGTCCAAAGGTATGATACAGCCATTGCCAATACCCATGTTGAAATGGGAAATTGTTACTATGGACATTGCCACGGGTCTCCCAAAGACGTCGAAGGGAAATAATGTGATATGGTTTGTGGTTGACCGACTCCACAAGACATCCCATTTCATCAATATTAGGGAAGATCTATCGCTTGAACTACATGCAAAGTTATATATGAAGGAAGTGGTGAGAATGCATGGTGTTCCACTCTCAATTATCTCTGACCGTGATCCAAGGTTCACAAAAAAAAATTGCAGGAGTCTTTAACATGATTTGAGTACTGAATTAAATTTCAGCACGACCTATCACCCCCAAACTGATGGCCAATCTAAAAGTACTATTCATACTCTTGAAGATATGAAATGAGCCTGCTCTCTTGAATTCAATGGTGGTTGGGATCAGAATCTCTCATTGGTTGAGTTCTCATACAACAATATATTCCACTTGATTATTCAGATGGCTCCTTACGAAGCTCTGTATGGAAAGCGATGTAGAACACCAACCTGTTGGGATGATGTTGGAGAGAGAAAGATACTTGGACCTGATCTTATTCAAGAGATGATAGAGAAGGTTCAAGTCATCCAAAAACACATCAAAGCTGCTCAAAGTCAGCAATAGATCTATTCTGACAACCATCGAAGGGACATGGTTTTTGACGTTGGAGATAATGTCTTCCTTCAAATATCTCCATGGGAGAGAGTCAAGCGATTAGGAAATAAAGGGAAGCATAGCCCAAGGAATATTGGCCCCTTTGATATCCTTGACCACATAGGATTCGTAGCCTATTAGCTTGAACTTCCACCAAATATGGCTTGAGTTCTTGATGTTTTCCACGTATCACTCTTGAGGAAGAACATACCTGATCCCTCACATGTACTAAACTCAAAGGTGGTGAAGTTATAAGATGATCTCCCCTATGAAAAGCAGCCAGTAAAGATTCTGGATCGGAGAGATAAGGTTCAACGCAACAAGAAAACCCATCTTGTCAAAGTGTTGTGGATGAACCATAATTTTGAGGAAGAAACATGGGAACTAGAGGAAGTAATGAAGGAAAAGTACCCTCATCTATTTTTGGCCTAGAATGTAAAATGAAATTTCAAGGGCGAAATATCTTAAGGGGGGAAGAATGTAACGACCCAATTTTTTAATGGAAATTCCCTTCTTATAAATATCCCATAAAAGCACATAATATTGAACTACTAAGTGATAAGTGACCTTTAAACATAATATTGTCACTTCTGTGTTTGGAATTTTGAAAATCTGACGTACACGGTTGTGTTCAAGATTTTTTTTGGAGTCCGATAAGAAAAAATTAATTTTTTTTGGTGAATAGTAACCTACCCTAATGAATAGTAACATACCCTTTTGAATAGTGATTTGCCCTAATGAATAGAAACCTCACCAATGATATTATAAAAATAATATTCATGTTGGAAGTACAATATACCTATGTTTTAGAATGAGTTAATGAATGTTTTAAAACTGGTTTTGATAATAAATTATTATTTTAATTAAATATAAAAATAATATTATTTAGAAAATTATTTTTGAAAAATGGACTTCAATGTTGGATTCTACACATCGAAAAATGGTTTGGGTGAATTTTTGATATTTTTCTGAAATAATTCAATTTTTGATGAACAGTAAAATACGATAATTTGCCATATATATACATTATAAGCTAAATAAACTATTCCTAGCATCATGGATGGTGTCACCATCCATGTTTCGAATTCACATGACCCATTTACTATTCTTGGTCATGGAATAATTACTATTCTTTTTCTTGTGAAGAAATAATAAATTAAGGATTATAAAATCATTAAATCCCTCCTCTCCTCCACTATAAAAACCCCCTTCACTCCCTCTTCTCTCCACTCCTCTCAAGCTCCAATCCTTCTCTAAATTCTTCCCAAATCTCTCCCCAAGGTCCCCCCCCCCACGACCAAAAGCACTCAGCCTCCTCAAAATACCAAAACCTCTCCCCTCAAGAGGTTCTCAAAGGAGGAAGTCTGAAGAGGTCATTAATAACAAGTGGAGAACACCACCTGGTTTAAGGTAAGGGATCCTCCCCTTTTCACTCTTAATCAATATTTTTCTCTATGCTATGACTTTTTTGTGTAATAAGAAGTGATGGGGTATGTTTATACACCTTCCCCATACTTATCTAATGTTTTATAAGTGATGATAAACCGCTTCTCTCTCTCATCAAGCCGTCTTAGGTACACTCGACACCATGTCGGTAAAATCGTATCGAATTCTACCCAAACCTTCTTTGTTCTTCTGGGTTGCCTTATATTTCTTTCAAAATGGTGTTATCATATATATTTATGTGAATCTTATGAATTCTTGATATTTGTAAAATATTCTAATATCAGGACCCTTTCATCACTTTCTTTCGGGGATATACATGTTTTTGAAAGATTCCCTCCTTAGAACTTTCCGATTAGTCAACCTGTTTTAAGGGGACTTCCCAAATTTTTACCCAAATTTCATGTTCACTCTATCCTCTGTTTTATGAAACCATTGTATTTATAAAATCATTATTTTTATTAAGAAAACCTTTTTTCTTCAATTCTGGTTTTATATAAAAGAATTTCCTCTTCACTATTTTAAAAGCTCTATAGTATTTTCCTTAAAACCGCCCAAAAATGTTTTAATGCTAATGTTTCTAAAATACATTTCTCATATGTTGTCACTTATTTTTTACACCACTTACCATGTTAAATTCCTATTTTAACCTATGAATGTCCTTGTATTTTCTAATTATTTCCTTACATGGACACTTTCATGTTACGCCCATTGGTTATGCTTCATGTCCTGATTGTGGAACCTAGTTCTTTCCATGGTTACCATTATGTTTATGTATGGTTGACTATGTATGATTGTACGTTTGGTAAAAATATTTATGTGGAAGGAATATTCATGAATATGTTGAGATGGGTGCGCCCAGATAGCACTCTAATGCATTGGGTAAGGTTAAGTCTCATGAGATTCTATGGGAAACGGGATTGGCGGTTAGCCTTGACCCATACTAAAGAAATGTTTTATGATTCTAACACATTTATATTATTCCATTTTGATATGATCTCGTGCTTATACTAAATGATTTTATAAGTTACATGCTTTGGATATCATTATGTCATGTCTCCTTACTCATGTGCTTGAGATGTATCATTATGTTCATTCCCTTGCCGAGAATTTCAGCTCATCCCTTTGTTCATGTGTTCCTGAGGGTACCCTATGTAGATGTAAGGGCTCAAAGGAAGTTAGGAGCTCATTATGGAGATTAAATAAAGAAGTATTTTTTAGCCCCATGTTTTTGATGTATGTACCTAGTCTTCCAATACACTAGACTTAACGATCCTTGACTTGTATACTGATGATGAATTATGGTTAAAATCATGAAATGTTATATGTAAAAGGCTCGAGTCGCTATAGGATTATCAATGAGTGATCCTGTGTGGATATACTGCAGAACCCTTGATAGAATTAGATGATCTAGCTATACGACTAATCAAATGTACTTCTCCACTTATGTAATACCTGGTTTGAGCTGAGTCTTTCCCTTTCTTCATTGTGATTGATATCATGCTTTATGGTTTTCCTTAGTAGAATTCTGAGAGAACTTTGGGGTTCTTTGGGTCCCCACTGGGTATTGTTAAACCCATCCTTGCACGGGCTTTACCTGCACCTTGTTGTGTCTTGTGCAGATGACAAGAAGATCGATTGAGACTTTAGGATCGTAAACCATGTGGTACACGAAGTTGACTGGTACATGTGGAGAGCTGTGGCGATGATTTGTACCTTCCCTTTAGGTAGGATCATTGGTGGATGATCTCAGGAGCTGTTTTTTGTTTTCTTTTGTAGTTTTATCTTTTTAGTTGGGCTTGTATTCCAGCCCATTTACATTCAGTAGTACCTATTACACTTAGTTGTGGTTACTAGTTGGGGTTTCCCTGTACCCTTCCATTGTGGTTTACTTTTTCGTAGAGTACCCTGGTTGTGTGTGTACACGTTTTGAGGAATTTCCTTCCTATATTCGGGAAATGCCTTCCTGGTACTAGTCGGCAACCCCTAGCCTATGGAAGGTGGGCTTGGGGTAGTCCTGACACATGCTCCATGGGAAGGGTCATGACAAAGAGGTATTTGAGGGTTTGGTTTTACCAGAATAACTAAGATTAAATGTTTTGAATCGGAAAATAGTGTTAAGAGTCTTGAGTTCAGGTTTTTGTTTGGGGATTCCAGTATAGGAGTGGTGGTAGACGTATCCATACACTAGGACCCTGAATTCTAATTCCCAACTCGGTATACAAAAACACTAGTTGCGTGTGATTTGAAAATGTTGTTTTCTTTTCTATCTATTTGAGTTAGCTCACTAGGTTTAACTTATTGACCGTGGTTCATCTTGATTATCTTTTAAGATGCCTCCACGCAGACAGCTATCCATCCTTCCAATCTGTGTCCATGAGGATGGTCCACAGTGTGATGAAGCTTCAGTACAAGGATCGTTGCACGAGATGGTACCTTCGGGTGGTGAACCAACAATACCACTGCTCGTTGGTCAGCAGTTTCTACCGGTGATACCGGTATAGAACACATGTAGTCTCAATGCCTTACACGAGTTTCAAGGACAAATACCCCTCAGGTTCTGAGGAAATCTCGAATCACAGGCGGCTAAGGACTAGGCTGGGGTGATTATGGAGTTTCCAACTAGCCAGGGCCCCATTAGATCATATGGTGGTCCTGGTAGTGGGCATTCTACATGGCTTAGCATGGCTATGTCATGGATTAGATTACCCCTAATTATCTCTGACCATGGTCCAAGGGTCACATATAAATTTTAGAGGAGTCTGTAACATGATTTGAGTAGTGAATTAAATTTCAGCACGACCTATCACCCCCAAACTGCTGGCCAATCTGAAAGTACTATTCATACGCTTGAAGATATGCAATGAGCCTGCTCTATTGAATTCAACGGTGGTTGGGATCAGAATCTCTCATTGGTTGAGTTCTCATACAACAATAGATTCCACTTGATTATTCAGATGGCTCCATACGAAGCTCTGTATGGAAAGCGATGTAGAACACCAACCTGTTGGGATGATGTTGGAGAGAGAAAGCTACTTGGACCTGATCTTATTCAAGAGATGATAGAGAAGGTTCAAGTCATACAAAAACACATCAAAGCTACTCAAAGTCAGCAATAGAGCTATTCTGACAACCGTCGAAGGGACTTGGTTTTTGACGTTGGAGATAAATTCTTCCTTCAAATATCTCCATGGGAGAGAGTCAAGTGATTAGGAAATAAAGGGAAGCATAGCCCAAGGAATATTGGCCCCTTTGAGATCCTTGACCGCATAGGATTCGTAGCCTATTAGCTTGAACTTCCACCAAATATGGCTTGAGTTCTTGATGTTTTCCACGTATCACTCTTGAAGAAGAACATACCTGATCCCTCACATGTACTAAACTCAAAGGTGGTGCAGTTATAAGATGATCTCTCCTATGAAAAGCAGCCAGTAAAGATTCTGGATCGGAGAGATAAGGTTCTACGCAACAAGAAAACCCATCTTGTCAAAGTGTTGTGGATGAACCATAAGTTTGAGGAAGAAACATGGGAACTAGAGGAAGTAATGAAGGAAAAGTACCCTCATTTGTTTTTGGCCTAGAATGTAAAATGAAATTTCAAGGGCAAAATATCTTAAGGGGGAGGAATGTAACGACCCAATTTTTTAATGGAAATTACCTTCTTATAAATATCCCATAAAAGCACATAATATTGAACTACTAAGTGATAAGTGACCTTTAAACATAATATTGTCACTTCTGTGTTTGGAATTTTGAAAATCTGACGTACACGGTTGTGTTCAAGATTTTTTTTGCAGTCCGATAAGAAAAAATTAATTTTTTTGGTGAATAGTAACCTACCCTAATGAATAGTAACATACCCTTTTGAATAGTGATTTGCCCTAATGAATAGTAAACTCACCTATGATATTATAAAAATAATATTCCTGTTGGAAGTACAATATACCTATGTTTTAGAATGAGTTAATGAATGTTTTAAAACTGGTTTTGATAATAAATTATTATTTTAATTAAATATAAAAATAATAATATTTAGAAAATTATTTTTGAAAAATGGACTTCATTGTTGGATTCTACGCATCGAAAAATGGTTTGGGTGAATTTTTGATATTTTTCGGATATACTTCAATTTTTGATGAACAGTAAAATACGATAATTTACCGTATATATATATTATAAGCTAAATAAACTATTCCTAGCATCATGGATGATGTCACCACCCATGTTTCGAATTCACATGACCCATTTACTATTCTTGGTCATGGAATAATTAATATTCTTTGTCTTTTGAAGAAATAATAAATTAAGGATTATAAAATCATTAAATCCCTCCTCTCCTCCACTATAAAAACCCCCTTCACTCCCTCTTCTCTCCACTCCTCTCAAGCTCCAATCCTTCTCTAAATTCTTCCCAAATCTCTCCCCAAGGTCCCCCCCCCCCCCACGACCAAAAGCACTCAGCCTCCTCAAAATACCAAAACCTCTCCCCTCAAGAGGTTCTCAAAGGAGGAAGTCCGAAGAGGTCATTAATAACAAGTGGAGAACACCACCTGGTTTAAGGTAAGGGATCCTCCCCTTTTCACTCTTAATCAAGATTTTTCTCTATGCTATGATTTTTTTGTGTAATAACAAGTGATGGGGTATGTTTATACACCTTCCCCATACATCCCTAATGTTTTATAAGTGATGATAAACCCCTTCTCTCTCTCATCAAGCCGTCTTAGGTACACTCGACACCATGCCGGTAAAATCGTAACGAATTCTACCCAAACCCTCTTTGTTCTTCTGGGTTGCCTTATATTTCTTTCAAAATGGTGTTATCATATATATTTATGCGAATCTTATGAATTCTGGATATTTGTAAAATATTCTAATATCAGGACCCTTTCATCACTTTCTTTCGGGGATATACATGTTTTTGAAAGATTCCCTCCTTAGAACATTCCGATTAGTCAACCTGTTTTAAGGGGACTTCCCAAATTTTTACCAAAATTTCATGTTCACTCTATCCTCTGTTTTATGACACCATTGTATTTATAAAATCATTATTTTTATTAAGAAAACCTTTTTTCTTCAATTCTGGTTTTATATAAAAGAATGTCCTTGTCACTATTTTAAAAAGCTCTATAGTATTTTCCTTAAAACCACCCAAAAATGTTTTAATGCTAATGTTTCTAAAATACATTTCTCATATGTTGTCACTTATTTTTTACACCACTTACCATGTTAAATTTCTATTTTAACCTTTTAATGTCCATGTATTTTCTAATTCTTTCCTTACATGGACACTTTCATGTTACGCCCATTGGTTATGCTTCATGTCCTGATTGTGGAACCCAGTTCCTTCCATGGTTACCATTATGTTTATGAATGGTTGATTATGTATGATTGTATGTGTGGTAAGAATATTTATGTGGAAGGAATATTCATGAATATGTTGAGATGGGTGCGCCCAGATAGCGCTCTAATGCATTGGGTAAGGTTAAGTCTCATGAGATGCTATGGGAAACGGGATTGGCGGTTAGTCTTGACCCATACTAAAGAAATGTTTTATGATTCTGACACATTTATATGATTCCATTTTGATATGATCTCGTGCTTATAATAAATGATTTTATAAGTTACATGCTTTGGATATCATTATGTCATGTCTCCTAACTCATGTGCTTGAGATGTATCCTTATGTTCATTCCCTTCCTGAGAATTTCAGCTCATCCCTTTGTTCATGTGTTCCTGAGGGTACCCTATGTAGATGTAAGGGCTCAAAAGAAGTTAGGAGCTCATTATGGAGATTAAATAAAGAAGTATTTTTTAGCCCCATGTTTTTTGTTGTATTTACCTAGTCTTCCAATACACTAGACTTAACGATCCTTGACTTGTACACTGATGATGAATTATGGTTAAAATCATGAAATGTTATATGTAAAAGGCTCGAGTCGCTATAGGATTATCAATGAGCGATCCTGTGTGGATCTACTGCAGAACCCTTGACAGAATTAGATGATCTAGCTATACGACTAATCAAATGTACTTCTGCACTTATGTAATACCTGGTTCGAGCTGAGTCTTTCCCTTTCTTCATTGTGATTGATATCATGCTTTGTGGTTTTCCTTAGTAGAATTCTGGGATACCTTTGGGGTTCTTTGGGTCCCCACTGGGTATTGTTAAACCCATCCTTGCACGGGCTTTACCTGCACCTTGTTGTGTCTTGTGCAGATGACAAGAAGATCAATTCAGACTTTAGGATTGTAAACCATGTGGTACACGAAGTTGACCGGTACATGTGGAGAGTTGTGGCGATGATTTGTACCTTCCCTTTAGGTAGGATCATTGGTGGATGATCTCAGGATCTGTTTTTTGTTTTCTTTTGTAGTTTTATCTTTTTAGTTGGGCTTGTATTCCAGCCCCTTTACATTCAGTATTACCTATTACACTTAGTTGTGGTTACTAGTTGGGGTTTCCCTGTACCCTTCCATTGCGGTTTACTTTTTCGTAGAGTACCCTGGTTGTGTGTGTACAAGTTTTGATGAATTTCCTTCCTATATTCGGGAAATGCCTTTCTGGTACTAGTCGGAAACCCCTAGCCTATGGAAGGTGGACTTGGGGTATTCCTGACACATGCTCCATGGGAAGGGTCATAAAAAAGAGGTATTTGAGGGTTTGGTTTTACCAGAATAACTAAGATTAAATGTTTTGAATCGGAAAATAGTGTTAAGAGTCTTGAGTTCAGGATTTTGTTCGGGGATTCCAGTGTAGGAGTGGTGGTAGACGTATCCATACACTAGGACCCTGAATTCTAATTCCCAACTCGGTATACGAAAACACTAGTTGCGTGTGATTTGAAAATGTTGTTTTCTTTTCTCTCTCTTTGAGTCAGCTCACTAGGTTTAACTTATTGACTGTGGTTCATCTTGATTCTCTTTTAAGATGCCTCCACGCAGATAGCTATCCATCATTCCAATCTGTGTCCATGAGGATGGTCCACAATGTGATGAAGCTTCAGTACAAGGATCGTTGCACGAGATGGTACCTTCGGGTGGTGAACCAACAATACCACTGCTCGTTGGTCAGCAGTTTCTACCGGTGATACCGGTATAGAACACATGTAGGCTCAATGACTTACACGAGTTTCAAGGACAAATACCCGTCAGGTTTTGAGGCAAGCTCGAATCACAGGCGGCTAAGGACTAGGATGAGGTGATTATGGAGTTTCCAACTAGCCAAGGCCCCATTAGATCATATGGTGGTCCTGGTAGTGGGCATTCTACATGACTTAGCATGGCTATGTCATGGATTAGATTACCCCTAATTTATGATGAGGTGACTTTTTTATAGATAGAGCTTGAGAAACTTCTTAAGAGAAGGGGTATCTTGATATAAAAATCTAAGTGGTATGTGTCACCAAGATCATCTACAGCTTCATCAGGATGAAATTTTGGTTGCTAAGTATTCATCCAGGCATACCGACCATTCTAGGCACTCGATGAATACGATAAAGATAGTTATTTAGGGCTCGGACCATTGAGCAAGATGAGTTTAGGGACATCTGAGTTGGATCTATTTACTTTGGCCATTCCTACTTATTTTAGGATGCTAGAGAGAACCTTTGGGGTGGAATGTTCTTTGGCTAAGCATATACAGCCAGTGAATGTTAGATGTGGGAAAGCAAGAAACTGATGCTAGTCTCAGAGACATGGGTGTGTAAAATGTTTCGGGAATAGGAAGTTATTGTGACAGATGAATATATAGGAAATCAAATGCGGAAGAGGATCCAAGAGAGCATCATGAGGTGGAATACATTTTAAATTGTTTCAACCACTACCCTAATGTGGTCCCCACCAGGCGTAGGGAGATGGATGATAGGGGATGGGAGTAGCTGCATGTGGTCAAGGAGTGTGATGCAAGGTCTCCATGGATGATTTCATGTATATTTTGTGTCTACTATTAGCTTCCGTATTAATAGACATACTAATTAATCATTCCTTATTGACACAAATCTTGTTCAAGACCTAGAGTTTCCTATTAAACTATTGAATTGATAGTTACATCTGGAGATACCTATGGGGGGAGACGATATAATCACACTTATGCCGATGGTTTGATATGACCCTTGAGGGGAGACTTTCGGTTGGAACCTCTGGGTGGTTGCGTTGATGCATTATAATGTTAGCATGACTATGTAATAGTCATCCATAGTTCATGCTCAGGATGAATGTTTTAGGAAAAAAATGTGTGGTATGTCCACATCATTAGAATGGGGTTTCCCTCGGTTGTAGAAATCAGAAACACAAGAAGCATTGGATAAACTCATACCTTGGAGGGAGCGGTCGATCAATCTTGAGTCGCCCAACCATACCCTCGTGGAAGCAGGTGTTTTGAGTTTTCAGTTCCCCAAAGTAGTGGAAGAGTTCAAGATCTTTCATTAAAAATATGTTTCCAAGATTACCTACCCATAAAGAGAGGGTTTATTCATTGTCTTGTACCCAAGGATGACCGTAATATCATCAACTACATATCAGATGGCTCCTCTGAATTTCTAGGAGATGAGAGTATATTTGGGTGAACGGTCTATAGCCTAATCTGATCACAAGATTCTTAGGTATTTCTTCTCATAGAAGGACCAGAATATGAGATAATGAAGATGGATAGAGTTCCTCCAGGACTACGACTTTTAGATAGTCTACACGTTTTGTAAGGAGAACGTAGTAGAAGATACACATTGTAGGAGGTCTGCTCTACAGTGGCTGAGTGAGGCGACAAAGAAGATATTCGGGTAGTAGTTATCCTTCGTGGATTGTGATGAAGCACCTTACCTCCAGTCTATAAAAGGTACTCCCCCACTCCTTTAATGAGTTAGAGTAGCGCAGCTTGGGGATGTAGACTACGAGGCCCAATGTGCTCAGATATCCTCAAGACAGGCTCCTGATGTACTTTCTAAAGGTGGGGAACATGTCATCCACTTTAGAGGATGCACTATGGTACCAGTGACGCTATGAGAGGAGGTAATGAGGGAGTTCCACACATCCCCCTTCGGCGGTAAATTCAAGTGTGGTGAAGATGCACCTGGATCTCTGGCATCAATACTGGTGGCCATGGATGAAGAAAGTGGTGGCAGTGTTAATTTCACGATGCCTCACTTGTCACCAAAGTGAAAGTTTAACACTGGGTTCTATCATGATTGAGTACATGTTTTTAGCCCCAGAATGATGGTCAGACGGAACAGGCCATACAAAACTTGGAAAAAAAGATTCATGCTTGGGTCCTAGATTTTGTTCATAGTTGGAAGGACAACCTGCAACAGGCAGAGTTCACATACAACAATAGTTATCATTACACCATCTGCATGGCTCTGTTTGAGGCCCTAAACAGGTGACCATTCATATCACCTATATGGTGGACAGACCCAGGGGAGTCATCACTTATGAGTCTAGAGTTGGTATGGGCTACCACTGAGATGGTGAAGACCATCCAGGTGTGTATGAAGACTACACAAATATGGAAGAAGTTTTATGTCGAAAGGAGACATAAACCCTAGGATTTTGTGGTGGGTGATCATGTGTTCCTATGGGTCTCACCCTTATGAGGATTACGGAGGTTTGGTCAGGGTATAAATCTATCTCTGAGGTTCATCGGACCATACATGATTCTCTATAGAGTTGGTGAGGAGGATTACTGCCTAGAACATCCCCAACAGATGCACTGGGTGAATCACATTTTCCATGTGTTGTAGTTGAGTAGATGAGTGCATGATTCATCACATGTTATAGACTAGGGAGAGTTGGACATTGATTATGGGAAAAATCTTATGGATTTCCCTGTGGAGATATAGGATCTATAAGAGAGAGTCCTTCATGGATGGTCAGTCCCTCTGGTGCGTGTTCGGTGGCAGCACTGGACCCTCCAGAAGAGAACATCAGTGCATCAGGCTCAGATTCATGATCAGTACCCCCATTTGTTTGATTTGCCTTTGTTTTGTCTTTTGGGGATGTAAATATCTAAGGTGGGGAGAATTAAATGTCCCATAAATTCCATATAATTATTTTTTTAATTATATGGAATTATTACAAGACTTCAAAAAATAAAGGCACATGATTTGGAGGCACGGAGTGCTTATAATGATCCGCTCAAAAATGTTACGAATTAAATAGCATGCATGAGTGGTTTTCCTGAAAAAGTGGAATAACTATTAAATAGGTGCTCGTATTAGAAATTTGAAGGCACCATTGTGTTCTGGATAGTGGGTTTACCCTAAGAGTGACTTAAGATTAGTCGGCACAGGCCTCCAGTGAGAAAAACCAAAAATGGCATAACTTTAAATAAAATAATTAAATGAAATTATTTTATTTTTCAAATGATTATAACTCGTGAATGGAGAATCAGAGTAAAAATATGAGACTGATTCAGAACTCATGAGGGTATGCTTTCCTTAGGCAGATCTTCACATTGGCCGGTTCAGGCCAGTAGTGAATGTTTTTTTTTGGTTGTAAATAAATTAATTAAGTAACAATTATTTTAATCTAAAATTATATAACTCATAAATGGTTACTCGGATTGGAAATATGAGAGTACTTTTGAGCTTGTGAGGGCGTGTTTCACTTAGGAAGAGCCTGACCTCGACCATCATGGGTGGATGGTAACTATTAATAATTATTGAACGTTTTTTCAAATTACATTCAGTAAACGTGTGGGTGAAAATTTCTATATTTTGAACTAGTGAATGGATGAAAAAAACCTAGAGCACCATTGAATTTGTTGCGCCGGGATTTTCTTAGGTGAAACATAACTTTGACTGGCAAGGGTCAGATGAAAAAGATATTTTTTGTACTATACAAAAAATAATAAAATAACTCCTTGAGTTATTTTATTTCTTTTTGAAACCATTGAGTCACATGATGAGATTGCAGAGTTTTTCAGTCATACTTAATGGAAGACATTTAATGACATGACCCTTGGGTTGCATAACAATGATGGTTGATATTTAAATGAAACATTAAATGCAATTCATAAGTGAACCGCATTAATGAAATAAAACATGGGGGATTCTCTCTTCTATTTATACAAATCTCAGGCATGGGATTTTGGCTCTCAAGATAGGAGCCTCTAATGATGTACCATGGCACCTTAATAACCTAGAATGATGCTCTGAGAGATGGTCATTGGGGAAAACGGCCGACGACGGCGAATGTCGGTGAGCACCTTCACACGTGGACACATCTTTATTTTCTTCAAAGCCTTCCATCAAACTCTAGGTAGGGGTGGTTATTAAATTCAAGTAATATCTTGATTTTATTCCTTGTTCTTGAAAAACATGACTAACACGGATCAACCAAAATGAGTTGATATATGATTTGTATGAAAATGTGGGTAATCATTGTGGGAAAATATTGAATGGGGTTTATAATAATTTTGTGATTTATTATTAACCCCCTATTGATATGAAACTAATGTTGAGGGCGTGGGCCAAACAAAAAAGGCTCGGACCCTCCGCCGCTTTGATATTTGTTTCATTCTTCATGGGAAACTGGAAAAGAGAGAGACAAGATGAAATCAGAAGCCACAAAACATTGGCAGCATCCCAGGAGACATAGAGGCGTGTTCAGAAGGAAAAACAGACCACCAAAGCTCACCCGGTGGCCTGCTGAAGATCGGTTGGTGCGGCACCGGTGCAGCTGTGCTGGGGACCGGCACCACCGCGGAATCAAAAGGTGTGCTGTCACGCACTAAAAAGGGGATCTGCGGCATCAAGATGTGACAGATGCGGAGGGGGGCCGACCCTCAGCTAACCACATTGGAAAAGGGAGGCGTGCCATTGTGCACCGCGGTGAGGAAGTTGCGGCATCGAAGCCACGGTGGAATGTGAAGGGACCCGTGCCCCACGGGTCTCGCTGACAGTTGAGGGGGTGCCATGTAGCACCGCTAGTTACACAACCCAAACAGATTTTTCATTCGAGAAGGGGGAGAAACCCTCATGCGGTTGCTTGTATGATGGACCGTTCCTAGCTGAGGAGGGCTATTCTATAGCCCAACTGTCCATGCCACGGCCAACCCAGTTCGGGCCGAGTCGGTCCGCGGCCCAACCAGTTCGGGCTGGGCTGAGTCAGACCCAGGTCAGACTCGGACCTGGCCGGTTTGGCCCAAACTGATTTAGGTCGTTCCAAACCGGGTTGGGAAATCCCAGGATGGTCAAGTCGGTTTAGCCCAGGATGGTCGGATCGGGTCGGTCTGACCGGGTCTGACCAAACCCTGACCCATTTCATCCGAGATGTGCTTAGAAAATGGTATCTTACAAACCAGGTGTCCGTTGGAAGAACCATCTATGACCCAGGAATTCTTGGAACGAGATGGTCCTTTTTATATACTCCACCGATGTTTTGGAAAAATTTGGAGTATAGCTAGGTGGGATCGTACATAAATCCAACCGGGCCCTCGACACTAAAATGCCTATAACTCTCAGACCGGGCATTTGATTGACGCTCCGTCTCTTGCGTTGGAACCCTTATGACATGACAGATCGTTAGGTTAATTATTCTAGGGACTTAGTGCCAATTAAAGTACGAACGATGGATTGGGGAGTGGATCCCCCCAGAATCAAGCGTACTATGTATGGGAATCCAGTGGTTGGGTAAGACGTAAATATTTAAAAGTGATTTGGTGTAGATTAGCACCAAGCGGTCATGTGTGGATCAACACCTAATGATCCTGCGTGGATCAGCATCTAGAGATCCTATGTGAATCAACACCTAGTGATCTTATGTGGATGAGAACCTAGAGATACTGTGTGGATCACCAACTAGCGATCTTGAGTGCATCAGCACCTAGAGATCCTATTGGGATCAGCACCTAGGGATCCTGTGTGGATCAGCAACAAGCGATCTTGTGTGGATCAACACCTAGGGATCTTGTGTGGATCATCACCTATCGATCCTATGTGGATCAGCAGTAGAATCATTTATAGAATAAGATGATCTAGTTGTACAACTAATCATATTTACTTCTGTATTTCTGTTATACCTGGTTTGAGATGAGTCTTTTTCTTTGTGCTTTGTGATTGAGATCATGCTTCATGGTTTTCTTTACTCGAATTCTGAGAGACCTTCTGGGGTCTCAGGTTCCCTATTGGGTATTGTTGTACTCACCCATGCACGGGCTTTGTACGCACCTTGTTGTGTCTTGGAAAACGACGACCAGCTCAGCTGAGACTTTATGAGCAAGGACCAGTTGGTACACGGAGGTGACTGGTAGACGTGAGTAGCTGTGGGGATGCGTTGTGACTACCCTTTAGGTAGGATTATTGGTGGATGATCTCATGATAAGTTTTCTATTTTATATTGTAGTTGTATCTTTTCAGTTGTGCTTGTATTTCAGTCCCTTACTTTCAGTATATACTGTTACACTTAGTTGTGGTTAGTATTTGGTGTTCCACCTAACACTTCCATTGTGTTTTACTTTTGCGTAGAGTACCCTGCTTGGGTGTGTACAAGTTTTGAGACAATTCCTTCTGATTTTAAGGAAATGCCTTTCCTTTACTAGTCTCCAACCATTGGCCTACGACAGGTGGACCTGGGGTAGTCACGGAATGGGCCCCGGGGGACGAGTTGTGAAATGAATAACATTACTCATGTCTAAAACCCTGATACAAATAGATATATTTTTTATTTCTACTTACATAATCTTCACTTAATTATAAATTTTTTTTGAATCTCCATCCAACGACATGTTTTTTATTCATCTTTATTTTCAATTTTCATTAATTACCTTTGTGTTTTTAGACTGAAGAATTCATATTTGGTATTAAATTTCAAATTATTTTAAAAATATATAATATTATAGTTAGGATAATTATCCCTTAATTTTCTATTATCATATTTCTTTTACTTCTTCTTCCTTTGATTCATTGAATTTTTTATTCTGTTCATAATTACATGAATTCACATCATCATTTGACAGAAATAATTTTTTTATCACAATAATATATGATTATATATAATCAAAAAATATATCAAAAAATATATATTTAGTATACTTTAAATAAAAAATCTTTGTTTTTAATTACTGTCACTTTCAGTACTCTTCATGTAATGTTATTTAAGTAACAATCTAATGAGTTCACCCACTGTATATTGAGAAAAATTCTTGATTTATTTAATTGAATTATTCTTATAATGATACTTCATAGGATTATCTTTAATTTTTTTCTATCAACACATTATTTTTCATGTATTCACCAAGAATAGTCATGATATTAAAAATATTTGTACTACAATTGTACATATCATATATGATTTCATGTAAAAAAATTATGATCTCTAGAAATTAATCCCCATGAATACCAAGCGTAGTTAATTTCATATTTAGAGTTCATTGATCTGGGACTTTTAATGTATTAAAAATGAGATAAATTTTCTTACAATCACTTCTACTAAGAGATTAATAAGGAAAATTCATAACAAATTCATTCAAATAAAATTTAAGAAAATAATTACCAAACAAGTATCAAGATAAAAATTAGATGACATAGATGTTATGTTCATGATATTTGATTTATAAATATCTATATTATTCAAAAAAAAATGCATCCTTCCATTATTTCAATTATAATTTCCACTTCCCTTAAAATGAGGTGGTCTGAGAGGATTCAAATTTCCTAGATCCTAAATTTAAATATTTTAAAATATATCTTTCACTTGAACTTTTTTAAGTCTATGATAATGGTTAGTAACACAGTATATCTGGAATGAAATTATTATAAAACATATTTTAGTGGAATAATTATAAACAATCGAGAAAAAAATATACTTACAAGATTATTCTTAGATACCAATTCATATGTCCCAAAATGTATATTGAAATGTTTAGAGGGGTTTGGGGGTGAATTATCAATATTAAACAATCCGAGTAAATTATTATATATCATGGAATGCGATGGATAATAAAAATATAAAATTAAATCATACATGATATGTTAAATAAAGTGATAGTGTTTATAGATAAATAATAAATATGAAAACACATTGATTTTATAGTATTTAACATATAAATTATCGTTTGTATACTCTTAACACTATCAATATAAGATTATGGATATCCATTATATATATTTACTTTTAAAATGGGTGTATTAAAAAACAAAACATTTTCAAATGATATAATTCATAACCCAATACTTTAGCAATATCAAATCTAACCTAGGAATGTCTATGCAGTATACCCAAACCTAACTGATCCATTTCTATTGGAGGAGATAGAACCTGATATTTCTAAAGAAGTAACCCTATCTTTGTATCATTTATCTAGATCAGACATAACCAATGAAACAATTCCTTTCAATTAGTTGGTAAGAACAAATATGTTACTCATTAATAATTGTATAATCCATGTAGTGTCAATTTGAAACACAAACAACTCTAAAAAATAAAAATAAAATAGAAACATGTTGAAGATTTTAGTTGGAATTATGGTGTTAAATATGGTCCTCATCCATTAAAATAGATTAAACAATGTACCTTAGAAATTATAGTAATGTATTAATCTAATAATTATAATCCATGAAGTTATAATTGTTATATAACATCAATTACCTTTTTCATATCTTCTATACTACCATCTTTAGTTTTTATAGATGAAATTTATAATGTATATGTTCCATCAATTCACAATCTTCCATCATAAATGATCAAAAATAATCTACATATGGATCCTTCTAAATTATAGCGATAAAAATTATTAAGGATAAAACTATAAATTTTTCATTATATAAAATATATAATTACTCACTAGAATTATAAAAAGACATGAATAAATAAAAAATAATCCCTTAATTGTTGGTGCATAATACTCAAAATTGTCCTCTTTAATCACAGTCAGAAGATATTTGGTCATCAAAAAAATAATTGAATGAAATTAAAATTATAATAATAGATAAAAAGAAATTTATAATGTGATAAAAAAATTCTTCATTAATTTAAACATTGTCAACTCGACACAACATGTTCACCACTAATTTAATAGATTCACAGAAACCAGTCACGAATCTATAAGATGAAAACATTTATCATTGAAAAAAATATTTACTTTTCATTTAACTTCTAGAATATATAACTATCAATAACCCATTTTTTAAAAAATAAGAAATTTTATTTATAACTTATGATAAAAATCATTACAAAAATATAAACCTCCCCACTATAGACAATATATGTAAGTTTTTTTATGAACAAAAAAACAAGTAGAATAAGTTCCTTTTTTAGAATTTTATTTTTTTTCAAATATAAATGATGTATAATATAATTTCTAGACTTAAAAAATATTTTGACTATTTTTGACGTAGAAAATTATTTAACCCTACTGTATAAATAGTATATTTTGACTCTAGTGAAATTTTGACGATTTTCAACATACACCATAGAGAATTAAAAATTTCTTCCTTTTGAAAAATCTTGTTAATAAATATATTTTTCAACACCAATAGGACTCATAATATTCTATATTTTTCAAACAAACGGGTTTTTGAAACTATGTGTCTAATTTTTGTCTATGGTTATGTCTTTAAATGTATTGTAAATCATCAATCTTCCAATATATAATATATTTTTAGATAATAATTAGATGCCAAATATTTTTGTCATAGAAAAATATTTTCAAGATCCCATACATAATATTTTATATTTATGAATACTATTTCAAAAATAATATGATTGAACAAGAAAAATTGAGAAAAAAATATCAACATCATTCATTTCTTCCTAAATAAATACAAACTTAATAAAATTATTCTCATTTACATGAAATAAAAAAATATTTTGAGAATAATTAATAGTAAAAAAAGTTTGTGATTTAGTAGTAATGATTAAAACAGATTAAGTGTAAAATTTTCCAATTAAAATTCTCTTTTTCAAAAGTTTTGTTGATGGGATGATACTAAATGATTTTCTATGTTCAATATAAGGGGACCATAAAAAACATATTTGATTTCAATTGAAGATAAGAAGAGTGACCATCCATTACTACATTTTGGTATCACATATTGATAAGATGCATTGATAATGATATCATATCTAAGCCTTATACACTATATATATTTTACCATTAAATCTATTTCATTTAAAAATCCTACTCCATGACATATTACTATGTACCCCATGTAAAAAATATAAAAATCCTTTTCCAATTTTGGTTTATGATGGCTCATGGGGATATGCATGTTCGAGGGACCCAACGACCAATTAGATGCAAGATCATAGATTTTATATAGGGTAAAGATTATTTAATTTTTAGTCTAAATAAATTGATTTACCTCTAGTTAAATTCCTAATGGGATTTAGCATCCTGACTTGAGATTTGCTGAAATGGTTCCATGAGATAGTTTTCCACTAGGCCTCAGGAGCACCCCCCATATGCTAGAGGCTACTGACAATCATCGAGGTTCTAGAGTTGGTACAATGGGGAGACTATGAATTATTGATTACAGATAAATTCAATGGAAAATATAATGAATAATGGTTATTGAATTTAATAATAATTAAAAAAACTAATAAACTAATAAATAATCACACATGATCATGCTACAATATACAGCAATAGATAAAAAACAATAATTACATAAACGTGCACACTAAAACATATGAGTTACACATGAATATCTCTATGATAATAATAATATTTTAACCATTATTATGGTCTAAACACCCGTGTACATGAGTAACAATAGAAAAAAAATCCATGAACATCATCCTGCAACCATGAGGTCTATTCAGGTACCAAACGACAACCCAAACAGGGTCTCAGATAAGCATTGTAGGACACCAAAAACTATTTGTAATACATAATCAAGTTCATGAATATAAAATATGTAAGTGTTTAAGTATATCAAAATTAAGAATTAAATTATTTCAAAGTAAAATAAAATACATGTCGACTCATATTCCCTAAGGTTCATCCTGCCTACAATACAATATTTCTTATAGATAAAAATTTCATTGAATATGCACCATTATATATGTATTGGTATGTGATAAAAAAATTTCCAAGGCTCATGGAAAAAGATTTATTATATATTATTAATACTATAACATGCGTCTCATTTTTTATTTAGGGTGTCCATGACCATATATCTCTTAGAATAATAAGGAGAGAAAATAAGGAAGACAAATGTATAATGGAAATCGCCAAATGAAAGTATGGTCTTTTACATGGAATAGTGTATCATTTAATTAATTAATTTAATGGAATCCTGAGCTCAACCAAGTAGTTACATGTAGGGAACACAGGTATCACTCCATGTGCCTTATGAAACCTGCAAATTATAATCCCAATTAAGGAATTCAATATGGTAATCTATGTATTTCTTTAGACATGGTTTGGAGAAATCACCCTTGATGTCCTTCCTTAGAGTTCTGTATAAGAAAACCAAGTATCACTCATGTAATGATATTTATTCATTATTATATTTTCCTATGATTGAAGTTCAATATAAGAAACCTGAGTATCACTCATGGCATAATAATAATGCATTTCACTATGAGTATGTCCTTTTATTTCCTCATAAGATACCTAAGTATCACATGTGGCATAATAACAATTCATTTCCCTATGATCCATTCCTTTGAATTCTAGGCTGGAAACCGAAGTATCCTTCTAGGAGTATCATATTTAATTTAACCATTGATACAATCAAATACATTCTGTATTAGGAATCTAGGTGTCACCCATAGCATAATATTATAAAAAAATATTATTGAATTTAATAATTTAAACAAAGCCTATAGGCCTCATCCATACCAATTTAAACATTCATAAAACAATATTTAAAAATATCCATTTAAGAAACCCATGTATCACTCTAGGTGTATCATAGTTCATTTAACCACTAATCCCATCAATGTAATTCCACATCCTGAATTATGGTATCACTCAGGGAATAATATCATAAGCATGCACATTGTATTTGATAATTTAATATGGGTTATGGGATTCAAAAATATCTGTTTACAATTTCATATTACAGTATTTAACATTTTATTTATAGGAAAAAGTTGGCCTTATTAGTGTACATGAAAATTTATAATCCAATCATGAAAAATATAGAATCCCATGTTTATAAACATGTTTTATTACAATTTTATCATGAATCATTAAGAAGTTCGTTCTCATAAGAAATCCATACAACAATTTAAGTATGCACTTGCTTTAATCCACTATAATGGTCAAAATCAAAATAGAATAATGACCAAGGTTCACTATTCTATATATTTATAAAATTAAACCATGCTATATATTATTTCATATATATGTTCCAAGCATCAACTTAAGGCATATCAACCTTTGAAAATTCATCTAATTTATCTAATTGATTCACATTTTTAACTAAACCATTTCTATTAGTCATTTTATATCCCACATAAGGAGACTACAAATTCCTATACCATGGTGGAAACTAAACACACCCAAAGGATGATATAGAATAACAAAAAACAACATTGAATTTATGTATTAATTCTAAATCACATTAATAGGTGGTTTGGGGGGAGGTTGTAGGCCATCGACCATGATAAGGGGTCTCAAAAGGGATATAGGTCATATTCTAGACAATTAATTTATAGAGTTACACATTATATTGGAAAAGCAGGGAATGTATTTCTTAAGTCATAATGGAACATTTTATAAATAGATAGACATTAAGGGAAAAGAATATAGACTACCTAAGTTATGATTTGGATGCTTCAACAATCTAATATTAGGATTTCAATCTATCCATAATCGATGAAATAATGTGAATTGAAAAACACCCAGAAAAGAGGGTGAATTAGTGTGCATGAGTATACCACCAACAGAGAAAATAGAAACTGAAATAAGAGGCATGGGGAGTCAGAAACATAATGATATTCTTATAACAAAATCGATGTTGATTGAAATGGAGATCATACAAGGGAGATCCATCCATGCCTTGGAGGAGGCCAAAGGAAGATGATGTGGGTATTTTGTGTGTGGGAAGATATGGATAGATAAGGAGTAAGAAAAAAAATTGTATTTGGTGGAGATGGTAATTTCATTCCCATTAATGAGCCCCATGGTTTGGTTTTATGGTTTAGAAAACCATGTGCTGACTATTTTTGAACGTTACTCCTGGAGGCATGCTCATCACACAGTTATGTGCATGGATTGACTAATTTTTCATAGATCATGTGGAGGTAATACCCAAAGTGTCACCCCCATCACACAACATGGTTTATGATTTGAAAAAACATTTATAGCCTATATCTCTCTAATTAATTTCCAACCATTTTCATAGCCATATGTCCTCAGGTGCTCATGTTTTCAAACCATGTGATATAACATTTTGGGCCAGAATGTTTCTAAGGACCCTGTATCTGGGTTAAGCAAACCATATCCCTATATAGCACAAAAATTGTGTAAAAAATACTTTTTTGTCTTCCAACTATCAGAATTATTTTCTGAAGACTAGTTTATGATTTTACCATTCCACTGAAAATAAAATTTGAATTACTTCATTAATATTTACCCTATAAAAAATTTGGATGTTACATAATTTCAAAAAGGTTATGGGAGCATTCATTCTTTTTTGAAGCCCATAGTTTCAATTTTTTGGGAGACCAGTTGAGGTGTATGGTTGGTACACGATTAGTAATAACTCATATTCCCAGTGGGGGTTGTGCATGATTAGTTTAACAGTGAAAGAGGAGGTTCCTAGATAGGAATAAAATATAATAAATAACAAATGAGGATCAATATATTTGTGAACTTTTTTCCAATATGTATTCCTAAACAATTTGAGGATTGATTACTCAGGTAGTTCCAACAATATGGTTGATTCACGGTGTAGTTAACCATGAAACCAAACCGTACATCCCTTTAAAAAGGGTGAAATTACCTTTTTACCTGATATTCATTATCACTTTAACCATTGCTCTCTTTCTACTTTCATGCATGGATTCCCCCCATTGAGAGATCGTACTCTCTATTCCATGGATTTGAAGGATCTTCATCTGATGTCTGATTCAAGTGTAATGAGTCTCATTGAATCCCCCATAGTAAGGATATGATTACCCTATCTTATTTTCTTAGTTAATCATTCCTTATTCGATGAAATTTCCCTGAGATCTCATATTCAATTTTTAGGTTGTTTGTTTGTTACCCCATTTTTTTCACATTACAGCCCATATCAGAGGCTGAAACTAGATTAGGAGTCATGTACTATGATACAGTAGTTGGTCTTCACCCTTTTTCTAAATTTTTGGTGTTTATATTATGATCTAATTCTTATACTCACTGATCATTCCATGGGTTTCTTATTTAACTGATAAAGACTCTAATTAATTGTTGAAACCATGATTCAGACAAGTTATGACACCATTATATATGTCTGGAGGTTGATGAAGTTAACCTGAAACATCTTCTTCAGTGGGATCGATTATATTTCTTGATGACTTATATATCTTGTATAACCAAAACACCACTATGGTTTGTTTGGTTTGTAATTTTCTAATGAAATGCATTATATCGAATTAATTAAACGGTTTTTTAAAATGGACATACCCATGGGCCACCTAATGACTTGAAAATTATTAAATAAAAGGTTATTGGTACGAAAATTTCACTTAACCATTGTTAAAAAAAGTAATAGAAATTATATTACACATGGATCCTTATTTTTAGCCTTCATTCATATCACTCAAAAGATTAGTTGAATTGGTCAAGTGCAATAGATTGTATCACTTTCCCCTCTATTTACTTATCAATTATATGTATTTCATAAGAAGAAGGAATTGATGAATTGAAAGGGTGAAATCCCTTGGCCATGTTTTTAGATATGAGATAGATGTAATTACATCATTATTACTTTAGGTAATGCACATGGTGCTCATAATTAAATATTATTAATTTATGTAAATGGTTCTATTTTGTGTATTTTTTATTTATTTACATGGTTTTATTTATTGTTTATTTGGAGTTATTAGACATGTCACTCCTCATCGTCATTGGGTATAGTTGGAATGGATGTTCCATGAACTCTTAGTTTGGAATTATTATACTTGCTTCTTTACAACCATTAGGTAGGATGTTGGACATGATGCTTCACATCATTGATTGTTATTATTAGATATGTCATTTTTATCTTAGGTTTGATGTTTGGGATAATTCCCCTTAATTAAAATATGAGGCCCATATTTTCATATGGTTCATACATCCGAATTGGACCAATGTAGGAAAGGTTGGATATGAACCCTATGAAAAACTTGAGCACGACAGGTCTTCTGTTTACTTACATCTTTAACAAAACATTATACCTATACATGGCACATTTTATACATGAAGGATTCAATAGTAATAGACATAATTATTTTCATCCTATTGAGTATTACTCACACATTGTTTATAAAGCTATTGGGTACCCAGGTAGACTTCTTGGATTCAAATAATTTAAAAGGGAAACATCCATCTTATGATGGATATGATATTTTCTGTTGGATCTTAGGAGAACAGAACTGAACCAATGATCAGGTTGATCATAGATGAAATGTTTTGGGTCTTTTTTTTCTTTTTATATATGTGTATAATATGTATGCTTGCTTCCATGTACTCCTTGTTCATTTTATATAGAAATTCCATCATTTTTATATTGATAATTTCTACTCGTAATATCATTAATATTTTTATTTGTTTGTTTTTATATTCCCCTAAATTATTATTACGTACTTTTTGTTATTTATTGATTATACAATGTTGTGTTGTGCTCAGGTAAGGATTTTATAGTCACCCCGCTATATCACCTTAGAACCACACTACTAGTCGATAGCCTTTGGAGAATGGGGAGGCACGTCAGAGGATATGTTCTCTATCAGGGTTTGACTACTTATGAGTGATATAAACATGGGATATCACATAAATTCTTCATCAAGACATTTCCCCACATACATAAATACTTAGATGAGGTATAAACTAAATGAAATGTTAGAATGATTAGTCACCCAGGTAAATGGGTGGCCATTTTATGATTGTTTGAAAATGCGTGGGTGAATAATAATAATGGGAGAAAAATATCCATACTGTAGAGAATATATGATTAATCTGATTCCAAATATAGATAATTACTCTATAAATATATGATGTTGAATCATATAATTCTTAAATTGTATATCCTAATTAGAGTAATTTTCTAGTAATAGTGTGGAAGTGAAGAAGTATTATGAATGAGTAAACTCTTAAGTAGTTATGGGTTTTGTTCTATATAAAAATTGATCTCCATAAAATCAAGACTGTTATTTCCCCTTAATATATAAGATCTAATAGTCATCCTGTAGAGTATTATACTTAAAACAATAGAATTTTTTCTTCCTCCCTAAATGGTGATGGAATCGACATTGATTTTGTTTTAATACTAATCTGAAAAGATCATAATTAATTGGAATTCTATGAGGAAGTGTGATTAATGACTGAGGATGAGAGTGATTTTGAAGGAAAATAAATCAGAGAAATGGAAGAGACCAATAACACTAAAGTGGACAAATATTTCCCTTTTAATGAGGTAAAATGAATTCCTGTTAAATTTCCAAAATATTTTTAATTGTAACTGACCTTCTATTCTCTATCAAATAACTTATAGAAACCAATTGATATTACCCAACTCATATATATTATGTAATATACCCTTAAGAGTTAGGAAACCCATGAAATGAATAAATTCTATGGTAGTTGTGAGTCGAACTCTCCATTATTGACTAAATTTCTAGATAATTTTCTAGCACTATATTTGATGGAAGCAGATATGAAATCTTATTTGAGTGATATCAATCACTGATGGAAGGAAACAAGACTTGTCATTTTCTTGTGGATTGTTTTAACTTTTTATAAAAAAGGACCCCTTATTCTTGGATTCTTATCTATATTTATTTTTCATAGATAATAGTGATATAAAGAACTATAAATGATCAATATATTAATTATGACATGACTTTTCCCATTATATATGAGGAACCTCCATTATGTGAGATTGGTTTCATTCATTAAAATCTTTTGAAAGCAAGGAAATTAGTATCCCATCATTCTTGCATATAAATAATGAGAATCACTCATGGTAATAAGTTACCCACTAAAACACAAATTTTTATTAACTTGATATCTGGTATTTTTTTGTGTAAAATTATTATCCTACTACTCAGGTCATTCTTGTCAGTCAATAAGAACCTCGTGAAAATTTTAGATAAGGGTGACCCCAACAATATGAGGACATGGATTTTTTACCTATTTCCAAAAACTTTTTTAATATAATTATTATGATGGTATCAGAATGTTAATTAGAATATCCATTTATATTGAATAATATGATGAAATGAGAGACAAATATAAAATAATATTGGAGAAAGATCTTTTCATATATATTCTAATTAAAAATAAAACTAGTTCTTTTATGTAGGAATTCACACAATCTTTGAAAATTCTAACTGAATGTTATTTTCTTGTGTAATAATACCAAATTTCTCTCCCAATTGTTTCATGAATTTACAATAATAAGATTTGGATTTTTATATTTCCTAGAGGATAAATATACATCTATTTTCATCCAAATATAATTGATATAAGGGTAAAATCTCATAGGTTGTCTCGAATTTTATACCTGACAGGGTGATTGAAGTGACCAACATTGGACCCACAGAGAGTGATGGAAAATATTTGAATATTTTCAAAGAATAAATAATATATTGGCTAAAAACCTTATAAATTAATGATTTTTTTTAGTGATAACATGTTTAATATTTCATGATCAGATATAAAAATTTTATAAAATTTAGTTATTCATTTAAATAATCAGAAAATAAAATTCAAAGAAATTTCTTCATCAATTAATATGATTGAACAAGATCCTTTTATGATAGATCGTGTCTTGAAATATAATTAAATTATATAATATGACAATGAATCACATCCAAAAGATACTGTGTAATACTTGGTAAAATGGAAATGTTCTTGTAGAAACATGCATGCACCAATCATATAATATTCGTTGTATGATAGATGAATTTAATTATTCTCTTACCTAATGTATTTTTATCCATTAAAGATAAAAATAATTCAACTATTATGTAGTTTATCCTATTACAATATTCATGATCAGTTACCAATAATAAAATGAATCATGATATATTGATATATTTTATATTTAATATGAGGAATGATAATACAAATCATTGAAATTAGCCTCATGGTTAATGGTTTAGTAAGAGGAGTAATATCTACCCCCTAAATTTATTTCTAAATGTAAGCTGATTTTAGAGTAACTATGAATGCATGTAACAGCTATAGAGGTTGATGATGTAGAGGAATCAATCAAAGTAAGGAAAAAATTGATGAGTAATTAGGATATGTTAAAAAAGGATGAGTAGGTACACTTAAAGTAATAATCCAAATCTGTACAAATGGAGGGAATAATAATATTAATAATCACTTATCACTAATCATTAAATAATTTATATTTTTAGTGGATTATTTTTTTATAATAATAACATATTTTTAATTATATATTTATTTATTATACAAATCTTTCAAAAGTGTCTTTGAATTATTAATTTTCCTTATCATTTATTAATGAATACAAAAAGTATCTTCTTTAATGAATTTTTGCCTTTATTTTATAATTTAATGTAGAATTAAATAAAAAAAATAAAACTAATTATAAAACATTTATTAGAATAATTGATCATTATATTATGATTAATTTTTATTAAACACATATTTATATTATTTCAATGAGGTAGTAGATATTTAATATACCTTTTACCTTAGTTTATAGACCTATATATTCTAGAATGTATTTTATTTTGTGAAAAGTTGAATAAAAAGTATGTGTTCCACTTTTCCTTTATGACCATAATTTTACCAAATCTATCTTGATGAGACTTATCAACAATTTTATTAATTCCACTCAAGAACCCATTTATGGGTTTTCTACTAAAAAATATTATTTCACAATAGTTATTGACTAACGGTTGATTTATATTTCAGGATCTTATATGTTATAAAAAATTTAGTTTTTACTCATTTATCTTGAACAAAATATAAGTGATTCATAACATCAATTGGGTCGCATTCACCTTAATTGTATACAAGGTTATAAAAACAAATAAATTAAAATCCAAATGAGTATAGAAAACATGATGAAGTAAATCATGAAATGAGATACTTGAAAAAATGATGATGGGATTATAATAGACTTGTTAATATGATTACATACTAAATTTTAATGATCAATAATTCATCATAACATAAGATAACTAAACTAAAGAAGACCATAGATGAAATAATAAACATTGGTTCCACTATAATTCTATAAAATATATCTAGAAGTAATAGTCCTATATATATTCCACTAATCATATCCTGATCAAATAGTAGCAAAGTCCATTGGCACATCTCATCCAATTTGAGTGGATTAATTATAGTAGTTGTAGTTACTCATTGTATGCTATTAGAGTAAAGTACTGAGATGTTTCTAAACCATTGACTGCTTTGATTGGTTGACTAAATGAATAGGTTGGTTGAATTTTCTCCCATATTAATGAAGAACAAGTTGGGGCCCTAAGAGTGATAATATAATAGAATAGTTTTCGTTACGTGATATGACAACTATATAGTGGTACTATATATTAGAGGGACACATTTTGGTAACATATACCATCATCATTTTGATGGTGGTCCTTCTATAATTGATAAACTTTTTACGAGTAACCATGTATGATTTAAAAATATTCATGGGTTTAAAAAATTAAGAGTGTTTGAAGGAAAATTAATTGTTTAATAGGAATTTTACTGTTTTGGAGTTATACCATTTTGCATCGGGTAATATCTCAGGGAATAATAAATATAACATAAAGATAAATGAAATATCAAGAGTGGTTGGTTTAAAATAAAATGTAAATAAGGTTATAATTGATTATCAATATTAATTTTTAAAAAATATCAATAAATTATGTAATAATAAGTAGTGTATTATTTGGATGGGGGTGTCTTATAAAGGTAGTTGAGTCATTCCTTGGATAATAATTATTTTATTAATTGTTTTTATAATAATTATTATACAAAAAATCATTAGATTACATGGATGGGTTTCATAGAGTAATTTTAGATAGGAACAAAAAAAAATTTCACCATAAATATATATTATTTCAATGAAGAAATAAAGACACACATAGTTTAGAATAAGGTAATATAAGTATAGGAGGATGAACCCATGCGTTTGAGTGATGGAATAATGATACAATGAAATGACCTTGATGGGGAAAACAAAAATTAATGAGAAATAAATCATGTTAAAAATTAGAATACGGGATGAAACTGGAAGAAAAAATATGGTTAGGATAACTGTAGGAGGTTCAGATATTACTTGTTATCATGTGAAAATATGAATCAATCCTCGCAATGTTATAGATTAAGGGAAAATTTTACCATTGGTTAGGTGAAATGTATAATAATTTTGGTAAAAGTATAAGGCTAACTTATCAATGTGTATATAGTTACATATGTAATGAAACATTTCATGAATAAAAACTCTAAACACTATCATGAATATAATTTATTTCCATTAGGGGTTTAATATCTATCAAACTCTTATAGAGGAATATTTATTCCTCATTTGTTATGCATTTTAATGTAGTATAAAAATGTATGATCCCTTAAAGGGATTCACATCGCTAGGTCTTCCCCCACCACCACCTTCCGCCCCACCATCTTGGGTCATCTGGATCTATCCACGGAGCATTTCTAGGTGCGTTCACGGTGTAGTATTGGCCAGTGGAAGTGTAGTGCGAGCTTTTCATCTTCATAGAGTCACTTTGTGGCCTGGACGTCTTCTCGCCCAAACCTTCAATCTAGTTAGGGTGTCTCTTGGCGGAGCGATGTTGGCCTAGGATGAGGGTTCAAGTGTTAGGATCTAGGGATGATGTTGCGCTTCCTTCCATCTTCAGGTGAACGGGAGGATCTGGCACTCGAGTGTGGTTATCAAGGCGATAATGGGATCTTCTTCTCTAGCTTTTGGAGGGATTCTTTAACGGTGACTACTTTTCGAGAGGTCCCCATTTCGGGTTCGGATTATGTCTTTTGATCAGATTATTTTTGTTTTTTTTGTTCTGGTTATGCGATGTCCTTGGTGTCTCGTGGTGTAATTTCTATGGAGGTATAGCTTCATGATGGTTTTAGTCCTACGGTATTCTGTATATGGGGAAATTCATCAACTTCACTGTAAGAGACTGTTTTAGAAGCGGTGTAGAGCAGGGAACATTCACCAATCATAGTTATGTGGATTTGTATGATTGATAGCGTATGGAATTTTCCATCAGTACTGTGCTCGTGTATCCTTGCATGGGGCTGCTAGATTAATGCCCCAACCCCAGTTACCCAGAGTCGGTGCATTATTACATAACATTGGCATGATCACAAAAGATCAAGTCTCGAAATACCGATTAGTTTTGTAGCCTTGGAATCACTACATACATTCATGAAGTTTACATTACCTAATAAAGTGAAAACTACAAAAACATCTTGTCTCTACACTCATATCCCCTTATATTATTCCTGAATTTCTTTCATAAAATACTTATTCACATCTTGGGAAAAATAAAACATAGATAGGGGTGATCTCAAATTCCCAGTATGGATAACAATATAGCAGAAACTTTTATAAATAAGCATAAACATTTAAGGAAATGTATAACTAAAACAAAAGCCTTTTAAACTTGAACATTAGCATAATATGGAAAAAATAAAATGAAATAATGCCATTTACTTATTCACATGGATATTCTACTAGTCGAATAATCACATGCAATATCAATAACAACATTTATAATGATGGAATGCATAATTCCACTATATCATAACCACATAGTCAAGTCCTTGTGCCAGGACTACAAATAATATTTTGTCAAGGCCTTGTGCCAAGATACTAGTTTGTCTTATGAGACCTACCGATGAATTGAGGATCTATAGTGGTCTACACCCATCACTTATTAAGTCCAATGAATTCCTCTTATGAACAGGTTTAAAATAACATAAACATTCGTATTAAAACTAGCATAATAAATGTCAATACATTCTCCATAAATCATGAACGGTATAAAAATAACACATCCACAGTTAAACATATCACAAAACCTTCAATACTATATGGAAGTTTTGTATCATAATAAATCAACTTCAAATAAGCTTAAAAATCATCAACGGATGTTGACATAGATGAATTCAAAACTATTTGAGAGAAATATCTCTTTTTTTTAAATCATTCAAAAGTCACACATTTTTAAAGGAATTAATTTAAAATATATTTTTTAATCAAATTATCCCATACCACTTTGAAGCTTTTGAAAAGAATTATCATTTAAAAACATTCATGTCTATATAAATAAATCCTTAAAATCATTTTGAAAACATGTACATTAATTAAAAATATTTAGAAAGATAAATCTTTAAAACATTTAAAATTATGAACTTGAAAAAGATTACCTTTCCCATGTCCTTAAAATATTCATTTTGAAATCATTTTTATGAAAAATGGATTTGGATTATAACAATGTCTTAGTAAATACTTACACATAAACAATCTCAGATAATAATGAGATTGAGGTATTAACCCTTACCAATTTGGTAAATTACGAAACATACACCCCCTAAAAGAGGTATCATACAATGAATATGTAAATACACTTAAATTAAATTTTATTACAGAAATAATACAAGTATGGGCAGTACATACACCACACAAAAGGTAATAGTGGCAATATGTCACGAATCTCACAGGAATAAGGATTGAGATGAAAACCCCTTACCTTGCACTTTCCATTGGTCGAGGGTACATTTAACCTCCTCTATGAAGATCATAGTATGTTATTAAATTATACCAGAACCATATTAATAATTATTATATCATACATGATTCATTTATGACTTTAAACTACCCATTTAATAATAATTTCCATGTTAATTTAACATTTCGGGTAATAATCGCTTTCTTTATCGTATGTGTTTTAACTTGTTACTCTTGATTGTATCACTTAGACCAAGATATAAATACTTCAAGAATATATAACATGATTGATATATCATATATATATATATAATATATATTTTTATAATATACATATATATGAAATGAAAAACACCGTTTATGGAGACGGTAGTCCGTACGTACGCATAAACGTTGTTTCCATTTTCATATCGTGTTGAATGGAACTAAGTGAAAAAGATATATGTAAGTACATTTATATATATATATATATATATATATATATCTCCAGTAGAATTATTATTTCATATATTATATACTTATTATTAATATATATATTTTTATAATTGTCGATGAATGGTGAACGTGGAAAATGAATCTCATCGCATCGTGGAGACGGTAATCCGTACGTACGCACGAGCGACAATATAATTTCCTTAAAGGTGTGGAATTGTATGGTATATTAATTTTACAGAGACATTAGCATGTTATTTTTATTATTAATATACATATTACTAATCATTATATCCATCCAAATAACATAGTGTTGAATAAAAAATTACACCATGGCATGGAGGCGGTAAGCCGTACGTACGAACGTATGGGGAAATTATCATTCATAATATGGATATAATCATGAATAAAGCTTTGACATATTTATAGTAACATCACAGTATATAGAATATACTGGGGTTATTATTTTATAATGGATATAACAAAGAAATTAGAAGTTCAAGAAGAAAATAACTTGAAAGAGGGTGGTGAAATTATTACCTCTTCTTCGGGTTCTTCGTTTTGATTTGATCAAAAGGGATCCTTAATATGGCTTTATGAATAAAGGAGGGCCTCAAGGATGAAGTGAGGATAGTTGAGAGAGTATTTGGGAAGTGTTTGGCTGATCCAAATGGCTTTGGAGGTGTGAATTAGAGAGAAGGAGAAGTGCCCTTTTATAAGAGGGGTGAGGGGCACCATTGGTAAAACTTAAAATATTATTTTATAATAAATTCATATTAGTTGTATAATGGCTCCAAAATGTATTATTTAAATTATAAGGTGGGTATGGGTCGAAAAACATTCAACCAAAAGGTTTTAGACAAGTTTAGGTTACCATTTTGACCTTATCATTTAGATTTAACTCTAAGTTAAATAATTTAACTTTTACCGTGTCTTCTTGTATTCTTAAACTATATAGTTAATAAACATACTATATACTACCAATAAAAACCCAATTGGTTCATTAATGTCATATATAGTATTATATACGTCTTTTGTCCAAACCATATATTTTTAAGACCACTATATCAATTAATAATATAATATTTTTTTTCAAAACTCTTTTACGTCAATTTTGACACTTTGGTATTTGTTTTTTGTTAAAATAATAACTGCATGATTACTTCAAAAAAATACAATTAATCAATCATAACATATCATATTCACCTATAAAATTCGTGGATGTCCTAAAAACTTTGAAATTAAATTTATTTTAATATTTATAATTCCATTTATTTGATTCTTTCATTAATTAGGTAATTACTGCCTCATCATTGTGTCATTAATAAATTTAATTATTTAAGCTCTAAAAATTATAAATAAGATACTATTATATTTTCAATCTTATTATATTTCTAATGAATATTTATAGTTGAATTTATCTTATGTATAACCTTATATTAAAAACGGTTTAGTAATTAGACTTTGATTTTAACTCTTTTAACTCTTATTTAAATAAAATAATAATAAATGTCTTAATCTAATCCAAGTAGACCTAAAGGGTCATATTTTATTCCTAAGGTTGTTTTTGGTTGAATTAAACTTATCCAATAGAATTAGAACAAGTGTTAGTGTAATAATAATATCATTTATACCCTTAATTACCCTATTACTTTTAACCGTGGTAAATAAAAGTAAAAAGTTACTATTCAAAAAAAATATTTTTGTCTTATTGAACCACATTTTACTCTTTAATATTAACCGTGTCTCTTGAATTTTCTAAATTCAACTCACAGAAGCGGTAAAATTAAGTTTTATGTAAATTTGTAAATTCTCCTAGGAGGTGGGTAAAAGACGGTAAAAGGTTTGATTAAATTTTTATATATATACAATTATTTTAAACTGAATCCAATGAATTAAATTGAACTTATATTGGTATTATGTATACTTTTTGACCTAAAATAAATTTAAATAAAATAAATAATTATTTAAATAAATAGTCTGTTTTAACCAATAACTCAGTGCATTCACTATTCATCAAAAATTGATGTTTCTCAGAAAAATACCAAAACTTCCGCCTAAGCTATATTTCATAGTCCCAATTAAAAAATTATGTCTATTTTACCAAATTCAAAAAATATAAGTTGCATTAATTAATTTAAAATTAATTTCCGTTGTCAAAACCAAAAGGCACATTTTTAAGAAACAATATCTATCAAAAGATCGACACTTGTTTATGTCCAATCTAAAAGTGAAATTACTTACAATCACTAGTATTGGATTAAATGGTAAATATATAATCTATTTGTACATAAAACCCATTAAAATGTAAAATTTAACACTCTAAATTATTTTTATTAAAAAAAGTTGTTTTCAGTTAAAATATAGTACTTTTCACTATTCCCCCAAATATGAAGGTTATCATAAAAAACCAAAAATTTATTAAAAATAAATTCTTATGTACTGATTCTAAAAATGAAGTTTATTTTGTCAAATTTAATATATAAAAGATTCAAATATTAGATTTAAAATGGGTTCACCATTAAAAGGCGTTAAAAGTGCATTTTTTTAAAAATACTTCTTTTATCTGAAAAAAATGAATTATTTCTTTCATTATGTCTAATAAACTCATAATATGGATTCTAAAATTATATGGATTATATAGAGTTTAAAATTCAGTGAATACTATTCATAACTGCTTTTCAATGTCTAGTTTGGTAAGTTAGGGTGTGCTTGAACTCGGTGTTGCGTGTAGTGCAAGTTATTCAATTACATTGAAGAAATAACCGTTTATGAATTCTTGGGGGTATTACATTATTCCCTCAATCAATAAATTGCATCCTCTCAGTTTGAAATTGTTCTTCAAAAATAAAAGGTTGAAAATAGAAAATACCTTTGTGGGAAACCCCACATCGGAAATTGGGTTAATAAAATTTAGTTTTAATAAGAGGAATATGGGAATGAAAAAGTCACCACTAAATTATGATCTCAATTAGGAGAACATTGGTGGAAATTAGAGACACATAATTTGAGGAAAAACATAAATATTTATAGGGAGTGATTGAGGTCATCAATCACATACAATTGTAGAATTGTGGGCCTCAAAGCCACTAATCTATGATGATTTAAAATACCATCGGTTCAAAAAAACATAAGTTATTAGGATAACACATTTTTTGTTTTAAGTTTCCTTACCTAGAGTTTAAGAATTTATTTATTCATAGAATAAGTGAAGAAAAAAATGTATACTTTTCAAGTAGAGTTCCATCCATTAACTAATTTCTATGACAAACTCATCTTTTACTCTAAAAGATAATAGAACATAAAATAATATTCTATTTATCATATTCGTATAGGGTTCCAAAAAATGAATTTATAATTCATCGACCATACACTTTTAAAAAACTACATTATTCAATCCAGGACATCATGTGGGTCAGTGGTAGGTGATATACCCTTGTCGCCCTTCGGTTGTGGGTTCAAGTCTCGCAACCTTGCCAGACGCGACGGGTTGCCGCCCGAACTCCAGGTTGTCCTTTTTATGGAAATCCAAAAATAATCTCAAACTAGACTTATCCAAAATACTTCTATCCAAACTCACAATCCAAAAATTTTGGGAAGTTAAACACAGTTAATATCCTTTTTTCCACATAATAACATGTGAACACCTTCATCATGTATTCTTCTAAAACACTACAACATCCTGAATTACCATAAAACCTTATTGATTACATTCATGCTCCCTTATTCATTATAGAATACATGATATACTCCTTCTATCCAAAAATGTTGTAAACTCAAACAATGGTGGAATGTACAAATCATTAATCACTTTCATGGTAGTTAAGAGTATCCAATATTATTTATCCAAATCAATCATGTATTATTCTAAAATCACTACCTTGGTATCAAAACCATATTATGGTTTATCTTTCTCTCAACCATTTATTTTCCAAAAATTTAACCTGCTATTAAGTCACTTTTCTTGGTTCCACACAATCCCAATTCCTTAATGAAATAGTAATGTAGTACAATCCTTATATAATCCAAAATTATTATTACCAGTACATCATTGATACAACACTCAAATGACATAATTATTTAATAATAACATAAGAACTAAAATCATTCCTCCTCAACTGTGGTAGTATCATAACTTGATTATTATCCAATATAATCATTTTGGGAATACTCTGATGATTTGGGAATTGGTTTGGGTAGTGTCTCAACACCTTGCAGATGAAGCATTTTACATTTGAAAACTTTTTCTTACCCTTGCAATCACGTACATGGTGTCTTTTTTCTCCACAGTTATAACAAACTTCCATTTCCTTCAAGAATTTACCAAGGTGATTATTTTCACATTTATCACATATTGTAAACTCATTCTTTACCCTATTCCCTTTATCAATATTTCTCTCTACCATCCTTTTCTTCTCTTGATTTCCTTCAAAGCCATAAGACTCAATGAATTCTTTACTTATCTTACTAACACATGATATTATTGCTTCATATGTTGAGAATACATGGGAGACTATTTCACTTCTAAATGTTGGCTTAATACCATGAATGATATGACCCTTATTACTCTTTGGATCATACGTATTGCTGGAGTTCTCATCCCTTATACTGGGTGAAATTTCTAAACAATGGCATACACTAGGTCAGATTATGAATCGCAATTCATAATTACAAAAAAGTAAAATACCTAACGTAAATTGAACAGCTTATGGATATAACACATAATAACATAAATGTTTTCTTTGAGGAGATATATACTCATAAACCCTTCATTGTGGTTTGTAAAGAAAATAAGAATTATCCAAAGCATATCCCCTGGGAGTGTCGTAACCAAGAGTGCCACAAGGCCCGTTGTCATGCACCAGTTCTCGTTCGAGTCTAGATCAAAGCAATGTTTTCAGGTTTTACCCCTAGGTACATCTATGCCAGAGCCGCCTCTACCTGCTCATATTCAGACAGGGATGTATTTTCTTGGAAAACTCACAAAATCTCCACATTAACAAAATTCTAGGGTGTGCTTCTATACTAATCCTCAAAGTCTATCTTAGGGTAATGTGCTATAATCCGAGCTTATCTAAATCTAGCGTCCAAGGATTATACTAAACTTCCTCTGATACCAACTTTAATTTCCTGACCCTAGTTACCAAGAGACAGCTCCTTATTACATAACATTGGCATAATCACAAAAGATCAAGTCTCGAAAGACCAATTAGTTTAGTAGCCTTGGAATCACTAGATACATTCATAATGTTTACATTACATCATAAAGTAAAAACTACAACAACATCTTGTCTCCACACTCATATCCCCTTATACGATTTCTATAGGTCATTCATAAAATACTTCATCACATCCTGGGAAAAATAAAACATAGAAAGGGGTGATCTCAAATTCCTAGTAAGGATAACAATATAGCGGAAACTTTTATAAATAAGCATAAACTTTTAAGGAAATAAATAACTATAACAAAAGTCTTTTAAACTTGAACCATAGCATAACATGGGAGAAATAAAATGAAATAATTCCATTTACTTGTTCACATGGATATTCTACTAGTGGAATAATCGCATGCAAAATCAATAACCACATTCATAATGATGGAATGCATAATGCCAGACTATCATTTCCACATAGTCAAGGCCTTTTACCAATAATAAAAATAAGATTTTGTCAAGGCCATGTGACAAGAGACTAGATTGTCTCATGAGACCTACCGATGCATCGAGGAGTTTAGCGGGATCCACCCGTCACTTATTAAGTCCAATGAATTCCTCATATGAACAGGTTTAAGCATAACATAAACATTCGTATTAAAACTAGCATACGAAATGTCAATACTTTCTCTATAAATCATGAATGGTATAAAAATAACACATCCATAGTTAGACATATCACAAAACATTGAATACTATATAGATGTTTTGTATCCTAATAAATCAACTTTAAATAAGCTTAAAATTCATCAAAGGATGTTGACATAGATGTAATCAAAACTATTTGAGAGAAGTATCTCCTTTTTGAAATCATTGAGAAGTCATAGATTTATAAAGTAATTAATTTAAAAGATGTTTTTGAATCAAAGTTCCCCATACCACTTTGAAACTTTTTAAAATAATTATCATTCCAAAACATTCATGTCCATATAAATAAATCCTTAAAATCATTTTGAAAACATGGAATTTAAGTAAAAATATGTAGAAAGATAAATCTTTAAAATATTTAAAATTACGATCTTGATAAATAGTAACTTTAAAATATCCTTAAAATATTAATTTTTAAATAATTTTTATGAAAAATGGACTTGGATGATAAAAAAGTCCCAATAAATACTTACACATAAACAATCTTAGATAATAATGAGATTGAGGAATTAATCCTTACAAATTTGGTAACTTACGAAACATACACCACATGAAAGAGGTATCATACAATGAATATGTAAATACACATAAATTAAAGTGTATTATCCAAATAATACAATTATGGGCAGTACATACACCACACAAAATGTAATAGTGGCAATATGACACGAATCTCATGAGAATAAGGAGTGAGATGAAAACCCCTTACCTTGCACTTTCCTTTTATAGAGGGTATGTTTAACCTCCTCTATGAAGATCATAGTATGTTATTAAATTATACCATAACCATATTAATATTTATGATATCATACATGATTCATTTATGACTTTATACTACCCATTTAATAATAATTTCCTTGTTAAATTAACATTTTGGGTAATAATCGCTTTCTTTATCGTACGTGTTTTAACTTGTTAATCTTGATTGTATCACTTAGAACAGGATTGAAATAATTCCTGAATATAAAACATGATTTTTATATCATATATATTTATAATATAAATATTTATAATATATATATATATGAAATGAAAAACACCGTTTATGGAGACGGTAGTCCGTACGTACGCATAAACGCTATTTCCGTTTTCATATCGTGTTGAACAGAACCAAGTGAAAAAGATATATGTAAGTACATATATATATATAAATATATATATATATATATATACAGTAAAATTATTATTTCATATATTACATACTTATTAGTAATATATATATTTTTTATAATTGTCGATGAATGGTGAACGTGGAAATTAATCTCATCGTGTCGTGGAGACGGTAATCCATACGTATGCACGAGCGACAATATAATTTTTTTAAATGTGTGGAATTGGATGGTATATAAATTATAAAGAGACATTAGAATGTTATTTTCATTATTTATATACATATTACTGATCATTATATCCATCCAAATAACACAGTGTTGAATAACAAATTACACCACGGTGTGGAGATGGTAACCCGTATGTACGCACGCATGGTGACATGATCGTTCATAAGATGAATAGAATAATGAATAAACTTGTGAAATATTTATAATAATGTCACAGCATATATAAGATTCTAGATTTATTATTTTATAAAGTAAATAACAAATAAAGAATAAGTGGAAGAAGAAAAGAACTTAAAAGAGGGTGGTGAAATTATTACCTCTTTTTCGAGTTCTTCCTTTTGATTTGATCAAAAGGGATCCTTAAGTTGGATTTATGAATAAAGGAGGGCCTCTAGGATGAAGGGATGATAGTTGAGAGAGTACTTGGGCAGAGTTTGTTCGATCAAAATGGCTCTGGATGTGTGAATTTAAGATAAGGGGAAGTGCCCTTTTATAAGAGGGGCAAGGGTAACCTTTGGTAAAACTTAAAATATTATTTTATAATAAATTCATATTCATTTTATAATGGCTCCAAAATGTATTATTTAAAGTCTAAGGTGGGGATGGGTCTCAAACCATTCAACTAATTGGTTTTAGACAAGTTTAGGTTACCATTTTAAACTTATCATTTAGATTTAACTCAAAGTTAAATAATTTACCTTTTACCATGTCTTCTTGTATTCTTACACTATATAGTTAATAAACATACTATATACTGCCAATCAAACCCCAATTGGTTCATTAATGTCATATATAGTATTATATAAGTCTTTTTTCCGAACATTATATTTTTAGAACCATTATATCAATTAATAATATAATATTTGTTTTAAAAACTCTTTTATGTCAATTTTGACACAATTTGGTATTTGTTTTTTTTAATAATAACAGAATGATTAATTCAAAAAATACCTTTAATCTATCCTAACATGTCATATGAACCTAGAAAATTCGTTTATGTCATAAAAACATTGAAATTATATTTATTTTAATATTTATAATACCATTTATTAGATTCTATCATTAATAATGTAATTACTGCATCATCATTGTGTCATTAATAAATTTTATTATTTAATCTCTAAAAATTATAAATAAAATAAAAATATGTAGGAAATATTATTATATTTCTAATGAATATTTATAGTTTAATTTATCTTATGTATAACCCTATATTAAAAACGGTTTAGTCATTAACCATTGATTTTAACTTTTTTAACTCTTATTTAAATAAAATAATAATAAATGACTTAATCTAATCCAAGTGGACCAAAAGGGTCGTATTTTATTATTAGGGTTGTTTTTGGCCGAATTACACTTATCCAATAGAATTAGGACATGTGTTTGGGTAATAATAATATCATTTTTACCCTTAATTACACTATTTACTTTTAATTGTGGTAAATAAAAGTAAACTGATACTATTCACCAAAAATTATTTTTATCTTATTGAATCACATTTTACATCTTGATATTAACCATGTCTCTCGGATTTTCGAAATTCAACTCACAGAAGCGGTAAAATTAAGTTTTATGTAAATTTTCAAATGCTCCTAGGAGGTGGGTAAAAGACGGTAAAAAGTTCGATAAAATTTTTATATATCTACAATTATTTTAAACTGAATACAATGAATTAAATTTAAAATATATAGATATTATGTATCTTCTTTTGACCTAAAATAAATTTAAATAAAATAAATAATTATTTAAATAAAAAGTCATTTTTAACCAATAACTCAGTGTTTTCACTATTCATCAAAAATTGAAGTTTCTCAGAAAAATACCAAAACTTCAGCCTAAGCTATATTTGATAGTCCAAATTCAAAATTGATGTCTATTTTACCAAATTCAAAACATATAAGTTGCATTAATTAATTAAAAATTAATTCCCGTTGACAAAACCAAAAGGCGTATTTTTAAGAAACAATATCTATCAAAAGATCGACACTTGTTTATGTCCAATCTCAAAGTGAAATTACTTAAAATCACCGGCATTGGATTAAATAGTAAAAATATAATCTATTTGTACTTCCAAAACATTAAAATGTTCTATTTAACACTATAAATTATTTTTATTAAAAAAATTGTTTTCAGTTTAAATATAGTACTTTTCATTATTCACCCAAATATGAAAGTTATCAGAAAAATACCAAAAATTTATTGAAACAAAATTCTTATGTCCTGATTCTAAAAAAGAATTATATTTTTTTAAATTGAATATATAAAAGTTTCAAATATTTGATTTAAAAAGGGTTCCCCATTAAAAGGCGGTAAAAGTGCATTTTTTGAAAAATACTTCTTTTATCTGAAAAAAATGAATTAGTTCTTACATTATGTCTAAGAAACTCATAATATGGAATCTAAAATTATAAGGATTATATATAGTTCAAAATTAAGTTAATAATATTCATAACCGCTTTTGAACGACTAGTTTGGTAAGTTATGGTGTGCTTCAACTTGGTGTTGCGTGTAGTGCAAGTTATTCAATTACTTTGAAGAAATAATGTTTTATGAAATCGTGTGGTTTTGCATCTAGCTGAGCTGCGATGAGAAGTTTGAAGCTCGTCTTAATGATTTTGATGATAGGGAGGAGCATTTATTTGCATCTTTGAATTGGATTGTATTTGTACTTTGTCATTGAACTATGGGGATATTTGTTTTTATGTCCTTGAAGTCTGTTGGTTTTCCCTTTACCCATTAAAAGGGGACTTATCTTAATAAAAAATTAATTTTAAGTCATGTAATGTAAAAATGAATTACCTTTAAATTTGATATAATACAAAATTTTCAGATGAGGAGTTTAAAAAATATAAGTTCAAGTAATAATGTCTTCCCTATACAATTTAATATTTTATATTATGAGAAAAATAACAAAGAATATGATTTCATTTAGTAAGGAAATAATTTTCCATAAATTTTAATGTTTTGTGGTAAGGATATAACTACCTCACAATTTTAAGTCATATGGAATTTTCCATTTATCCAGGATTTGAAACATTATATACAAAACTTCTTCAGAAATATTAAATTGGTGGTAGATAAATTGACTCTTCATCAAAAACAATTAAAAAATTGGAACTATTAGAGTAAACCTTGTACAATATTTTGAAAAATTCCCACTATAGTTCCAATTTTAGAATATTATTTCACGATATCATTAGTTTTCTTTATTCCTACACTATATTACATGAACAAATGTGGGAATGTAAAAAAATGTGGAATTCTTGGTATGGGTGTTTCAAATGAACCAACATACTATATAACACCATATTCAACCAAATTTGTGATGATTCACCTCTAATAATTTGGTCAAATAAATTGTTCTAGAGTGAGGGAAACTGAATATCAATGAGAAACATTACCTCTTAAACATATATAATGGAATATGGGGTCATTAATTTCTTTAGTTTGAGTTGATGTGTGACAATCCCATCATGATTTTAGGATCTTATATCGCTAACATTTTGTCATTTTCTTCCACCAACACTCTAAATGATTCTTGGGAGGTTTTTATTGATTGAAAAATCATTTCCATTGATAGAGTTATGATTGTAATAGGGATGGTTTGAATAGGTCTATTACTTTATAAATAATTTATACAAAACATATTCATCAAAAATTATAAGATTATCCATAAGGATAATACATCGAACTCTAAACATATTGATAATTTTATACATTAAAAATTTAATCCTGATTTTTTTTGACATTATCATGGTAATTTTTTCAAATTTTGAGGAAAATTCATCAATAACAATGAAAACTTTTAGTTTATATATAGTCAATAGAGGATATGATCTCATAACATCAATCACTACTAAAAAAGGGATATTATTATATAGTGTAATTCAATAAATCTAGTGGTATACGTATTAGGTTTCCATGGATTTTTAAAGAGTGATACTTATTTGAAACATCATATAGTTCAACATCATAGAGTTCCAATAGAAATCAGTCCTTATATTTATTTATCAGTGATTGGTTCTAGGTGGTTTAGTTCAATATGTACTAACATAAAATTCTTTCATAACAAAATGAATTTAAAATATTTCTATACTTTTGTGGGGAAATATAAAAATTTACAATTGTAATTAAATTTCATATAATTTGTTCTATCCCTAAGGGTTAAAAAAATTCTTATATTGAATTTTCTATTTTTCATATTGAGTTTAGGAAAAGATCCTATTCAAAATATTAATTGAAATAAACTGGGGTCCATCATATTTATTAAGGAAAGATATCTCTTTTAACTAGTTTGAGAGGGAACCCTTACAAAATATGTATGATCCGACATTAAATAGATCCAATTCCATGATTCATAAAGACCTTTAAACATGGATGGATTGTATACCATATAATATTAGGCCCCAAAGGCTATATGGATTGAAATAAATTTTTATTTCACTAAAGTACCATTTATTGGCTCAAAGGACACATAAATTTTGTATTTAAAATATTATTGAATATTTGGTTTGTAATTAAACTATTTACTTGAATTTACCTTTGGAAAATATATTTATCGGGAAGCACCATTAATTTAAACCACCTACTCTAATACATCGCTTTCAAGATAGGATATCACTTTTTATGGGACACATGGATGACCATCTCAACTTTTTCTATATCATTTGAATATTTGGATGACGTTTCCATAGTATCCACTTATAAATTGTGGGTCTAGGAAATAAAATAAACCATTAGATCAATTCAAATACATTAAATTAATTCTAAATTATGTTCAAGAAGGGGTATCTATTTTCCCTTCTTGATTATAGATACTACAAAAAAATTATTGATTAGAAAGTATCAGTCAACCTTTAAATGTAATTTTGAAATCATAAGGCCAAGGAAAAATTTGAATCTTAGTATGAGGGATTAATATTCCACCACATTATATGAATAAATCCTTGATAGGATAAATGATAATGTTATAAATATATTTGTGTGGGAGATTAGTATGTTTCTAAAACCTACCCAATCAAGCTTGGAGATCATCATCGTTTTCCTAGTTTGGTTATGAGAGGCATCATCAAAGTGAGTTTCACAATGTTTTTGGATTTTCATATACTAGAATGTTTTATCTTCTGTAAATTCTATATAAAGACTAAGTTTATTGAAAATAAAATATTTTTACAAATTATTTTACAACCTTTATATTTATTATCTTTTTAGGAATATATCAGATATCATATAATCTATGTTTCATTTCCCTTATTAATAATAGAATAGTTAGTATGGGATGATTCATGATATACTTTTTTTGAATTATGTATGAAATAAACTAATTATTGTTATGTTATAATCAATAATACAACATTTAATCCACAAATACTAGGGATGAGTAGTTCTTATAAATAAAAAAATATATGATATCAGTCTCCAATGTTATTCAATTAAGGTGATACAAGGAATTATATTATCCCACAATATTTTCCTAAGAAAGAATAGCACTAAATGACTACTTCAGGACATCAACCTTGAGTATTAGTGAATTTATTTCCTTTGGAGGTGTCCAAATTAGATGATGTAGTAAGTATTACATAACTTCATCAGATGAGTTCATTCATTAATCATTAAAATATTATTACATTCCTTTCATATTTCATTTAGGGAAATTATAGAATAATCAAGAAATGTTAATGATAAATAATCTGATGTAGGAGTGTTTTCCTTTGCATCCTATAAAAAATCATAAGATCTATGTAGGTGGTTTAACTATTTCCTTGATTTTCATAGGATATACCTTATGTACTTTGTATCGAACCACACATTAGTGGAATTTCGTGGTGGGCATCCTTATAATAACTTTAAAACCACTTTATTATATTGAGTGGAATGAAAAAAACATTAACATGATATAAATATCATGAAATCCATATAAAAAACATAATTTTTACCTCAAAAGGGTTTGAATATATACTAAATTGAAAACTGATAGGTTTCAGAAGCATTATTTATAATGAAGGGTCTTAAATAAAAAAAAGTATACAAATTGGGGTACCCTAAAATCCATGTGTTACATATATTTAAGTGAAATTAATATTTTATCAGATCTTAAATACATGTATGAAAATGTGAGAACAAGATAGCTAACTATCAAAGTGATCAATGATTTTTTTCATTGGAATCTAAATAATATCATTTAGACAATTATGGTTGAGTTACCAACCCTAATCATGATATGATAGTAAGGGAAGACCCTTCCCCATTAAATTTGTAGGTGATACTAGTAAATGAAACATTTCCTATTACTTTATTAATTTTCAGTGAGAACGGTCTTTAGGCTTTTCATCTAATCGAATGTGAACCCATGATAGAGATTTCCCCTACTAAATTTGTAGATGCTTCGAAGTTGGTCGACCACTATCTTTTAGCTAGGGTTGGTCATTACTATCTTTTGTGAATTATATTTATATCCATGTTAAATATTATTATAGATTTAATAATTTCATAGTTTTAAACATTTTTATTTTCAAAGAATGCTCATTGAATTTTAAGATATGTATGATTTGACTTTAGCCTAATATCATGTTACTTGTATATTTAGATCATTTCAATTTTTATTATTCCTGAAATTGTTTGATATTTTTTCGAAAATGGACACACTAATTTATTTTTTCTAGGTAATATTACGTGTTATCACGTTACCATTTCAGAACCCTTTAATTTTGATGTTATGTAGGGATTCCTCAGGGTGTTTCATATTTAGATTCTCATAATCATACACTAAAATTCTGGATTATTTCATGAATTTATGTTGATATTGTTATCCTAAAATAAATCATGGTCTTATTATCAATTATGATCCCCTGATATTTTTGGTATTGAAAACATATTTTAAATGAATTAATAATAATTTATATGGAAGCTTTTTTCATAGAAACGTTCTAAGAAATTGTCTATGGCTAAAAACTTATTTTGTTACACATGTGTAGAAGTTATAAAATGTTTTATTGGTAACTCAAAATTGATATATTGATGCACTGATCACTGCTCATATTTATTATCATATTTCTTCTCATAATCTTCTAGTAAATGATGTTCTATGTTGAGTTTATGCATTTTTTTAAAACACCATCCTTATGTGTACAAATTAACTAATTCTTTAGGTGGTGGATCTACTGACTAGTTTATTATTCCCTCTAATATTTAGGTGATAAAATTTGTGACAAAAGGTATAGTTTTTTATTATAGGAAATCCCATGGGACCCTGTCTACGCCTCAATTTTCTAGACTATTTGATTCTCTAAATATGTATCTATGTTTACCTGAAAATTAATGTAACTCATGAGAATGTTGATATTGATAATTAATTAGGGAATTAAATGATGAATACATAGAAAATGGATAAGGGATTCCAATGTGTGAGAACATAGATGGAGATGAAAAATGAAAACTAATGTGTTCCAAAATACAATTAAAGATTCTCAGATGATTTTTAATCATCCTTAGATAAATTTGATAAGGAATAAAGAGTGAAAGACTATTTTATTCATGGATTAGAAGATAAAAATGGAACAATATTGTATATTCATCTTTAGAATTTTCATAGAACAAATGAAAAAAATGTGTTAAAATAGTATTTTAATTTTGAAAAGCCTATAAAATCTAGTTCTCTTGGTAAGATCATATCCAATAAGTGTGAGATACCACCAAAAAAGGGTCTAGGGAACATATGGTAGATTTCATGTTCTATAAAATAGGGATGAGACCCCCACCAAAACTCATTGATTTGTTGGAGTATGTGGAATCCCATGTTAATGAATATTTCATGCATTTTAATTTCTCAAAAAAAATGTGAATGTTGATTATGATCTATTTGGTAAGGATTTTGAATATAAAATCCTTAAGGTGAATAATTTTGGTATTTATTTTACTTTTTTGGACCATACCAAGATTGATGAATTGGAACATACTCATTTCACTGATGGAGATAGTTTTATGTGGGTTTTCAACAATCAATATGTTAGATTTTTTGGTTTTAATAAGAATTTTTTACCTACCTATTATGAGGTTATGAGTCTTAACTATGAAAATATTGAATTTTCCCTTCAGATCCATCATGATAAAAATTTGATGTTTTTATAAAATTATATGTCCAGGGGATCATAAATTTATATGTTTTTTGTTTATGAGTTATAATTTATTCCTTGAGAGATTTTATTTTATAATTTTTCTTGTTTTGGTTCCCACACTACCCAGAAAGTGACTTTTCCTTAATATAAAATGGAATTGGAAAAACTAAGAAAATATTAGCTAAATAGATGGAATAAGAGACTTTCATAAAGAATATATCTATAAATACGTTTTTACCATAAAATATTCTATAGTTTTGTGATTTGGAGAAATTTCGATGATGTTTTTTATATCTATAACAAATGACACATTTTACCTTGATGTGAGAAACCATATTGGGGTCTAATCCTAGAATCATTATATATTTACCTGAAAATGAATCATGATGAATCTTATGGAATGTGATGTATAAATCATGATAACTGGGATGTATAAATGCACTGATACATATAGGTTTTAGATAAAAAATATTTCCAAAATAAAAATCATTTAGATCAAATATTGTTCTAGAAATTTCACTATCAAAATCAATAGGATCATAACCCCAATTAGAACCATCAAAAGTAGGATAAATAATGAATTTATTATATCCATTAGTCATATGACATGGTTTGATAATGATACCATCTTATTCAAAATGGGATACATTATCCTAATGGAGTATATGACTATCTGAATATGTTTATATCATATTTTTTGCGCCCTGATTTCTCAGGACATATAACCCTTTTTTACTTATCCCTTATTTTGAAAGAATAACATGGTTGAGTTGACAAAGTATCAATTAAACCAAAACATCTATATATTTATTACAGGAGTGAATTAGTGTTCATGGTATGTACCCTCTTCCATTTAAAAGAGAATATGGAATGAGGAGTATAAATTTTTTATATCATTAGATAAAAATAGTTATATAGTCCTTTTTATCACTACTTAAATGATATTTTTTTAAATCATGAGTAGTGAATTCAATTTGATTGATCAATAGCAGAAAAATAAATATAGAAGTATCCATAGGGTTCACTAGGTCAACCTATAAAAGAATTAGGGATATAACATTATCATTATCTTCTATTTATGGTAAAGTTTCTTCACTTTTATAACAAATAACTACAAGTTCACTTGTTTTACATGATCGAAAATGGGAAATGTCACTATAGAGTAATCTTATATTCTATCCTATGAAGTATTACATACATTAATAGTATAATGATGGGATAAGGTAAGATAAATTAAATAAAGGTCACCCTATTATGGTGTTCAATGAAATTTTTTGGGCTAACCACTAGAAACATGGTATCAAACAATAGATTATAAAAACACATTTTTATTTATAATATTACTCTGGGATGATCATTATTACCAGAAACCTAGATGATCATATGACATTAAAATAGGTTAATTTTTAAATTGTTTTTGAAATAGAGTGTCATAATTAGAATAAGATTTTATTTTGGAATAATTTTATATTATTTCATAATGGATCTTTGCATATTTGATCTTTTGGAAGACATAAAGTGAATGAAAATTAACTTGGGTAGATGATCTGTCATAATAATACATAAAGGAAATGATTTCATGTAATTATTAAACAAATTATTCTATTTTTTATGCTTCAATGGTGATAACATCAGTCTCAAACACCTTTGGATTTGTTAAAGCCCCGATGAGGGTATCCTTGAACTCCATAGATAATAAAAAATTATCCAACACTGAATTCATTTTGGGAAAGTATCAAGATTTTTTATCATGTAATTATTTTAATTCCTATGATATACACCTTTCCATATTATTATTAATAATAAAATATCTTGATAATGGTCTATATGCCAGAGAGGATGCTCTTTTTAGAGCATAATGAGATTACATTTCCACTTCTGAAGCAATAGAATGATAAAATATCATACAATTTTTGATATAGTTAAATGACTTTTCTTAAGATAATCAGTAAAATAATTATATAGGTGTAGAGGAATCATCAATGAACCTTGTTTAAACATATTTTTCTTATAAGATCATAAAATTTTCTAGCTTTATATTTCCACGGTGTAAATAATATTATTTGGAAAAATAATTTTTTTTTATAAGGAATGACCGATGTTTTTCCCTATATGGATTTGTATTATCTATTATAATCCCTAAAGGATAAAGAATTATTTTCTTAGTATTGTTTATTTATTAATATGTAAATTATTTTTAAAGATTTGAGTAAATATAAGCATTATTTGTTTTCTGATGAATAGTTTAAAAATTAATTGAGTATTATATCCCCTATGAATGAATAGATTGTGATATCAAGGATAGAAAATAAATTACATAAAATAGTATTTGTATTCACCATCCATAAAGTTAATGGGTTTTACATCAACAATACCACTTCTGAGATGATTATGATATTTAAGGCACTATTTTAGTTTAAAATGATGTATTATACAGGTGTCTTGTAGGTTTATCAATGAATGACTCATCTGATTTTATTGATAAAATAAATTTTTATATATCTATTCATAAAACATTTTTGTGGCCATATTTGAAACTTAATTCCATTCCTATCCACCATCCACTTTATGAAATAGAGGGGAGAATTGTAATGACATAAAATTTTATCAATTGAATTTATCCTCACTTAATGTAAGGTCACATTTTATGAATCACATAATATAACTTAGTGACCATAATAAAAAAATTATAAATGAGGAATTAATGAAATAAAATTATTTCTAGAAGTTAAGGAACCAATAATGATGAAATATTAACTTTACCTTAAGAATATTAATATGACTCTTGTGAAATGTAAACTGGCCAAATGGATAGAAAACTCACCCATGAAAGTATAAATAAAATTTTGGTATATTATATGTAAAAATATGACATATTTATATCATAGTATAAGTAAGTAAATATTATAAAAATTATTAATTTAGTGATGGTAATAAATATTTAATTAAAAAATTATGATTAATTAAATAATTTAAAATAGAATTTATTTTCATAAAATGTGTTCAATAATTAATATTTTGATTTATTATGATTTTATGGTAATTTTATAATAACTTAAGTAATTTTTCGAAATGTCACGGAATTAGTTATAATTTTAAAATCTGTAATTTCTAAGTAAATGATAATTTTAGTTAAAAAATAAATTAATCATACATAGAAAATTATTATCATAAAATGGAGTTAATTTTTTAATTATAAACATTTAAAAATTATTAGGGTGATTTTTTTTATTTTTCTAAATTAGTTGAATTTTTTGTGAGTGATAAAATATGATAATTTAGGATAATTGTAAAAAACAAGATTTTTTTGTCATGATAGAGGCATGGATGATGTACGTCACCATTTGATAAAAATCACATGAAATAATTTCAGTTTTTATTCACAATAATCCTCACTATTTCTTGGCTTGTGAAAAATTATAATCTAATGTTTAAAATAATAAGAAAGCACCCCTCTCCTATAGTATAAATACACCTCTCACACCCTCTTATAATGACCCATACTTTAAATACATTGTTAATACTTCAAAATTGAAGCACACTTATTACAACATATGACAAAACCACAAAGGACCGTATAGGTATAGTGTCTTTAGAAACTGGGAAACATAAACAGCTAGTTCATAAATATTCTATAGTGTCTCCCATTTATTTCATCATATCTAGGGTCCCTTTTAGCATATTCTACTTAATATCCATCTTCCTGACCTGGGGAAAACAAAACATACAAAAAGGGTGAGCTCAAATGCTCAGCAAGGGCAAATAAAGTAAATAAAAATCATATCATATCTTTTTGAAAATCATAACCTACAAAAGAGATTATAATATCTTAACGTGGAATAAATCATAGAAGTGAAAATGAGATCCCCATAATCATAACATAAAACTTGAAACTTTGTGGCATGCACACATAATGATGGAAAATCATTTCTTGTTAGTCATGACTCATTGCCAAGACTATCTTAGCAGACAAAGTCCATTTCTGAACCAAGTTCACTCCTCGTTTCAGTCCTGTATCACTGAACCGAAATAACCTTCTATTCCAGCCATGTCTATCTCATGAGATATAAATCTTTACCCAATGCATTGGAGGTAGATATAGGTCCCACCCATCTTAGAATGAATCCTTTCTTATGTGTGCCACATAATCATAAATCATACATCATCGCATAACACATGTAACAAAAATGGGATTCTTGAAACATCATGAAATCATAAAACAAACCATATAAGGTAAATGACTTCATAAAAATAATTCCCTAAAAACATAATCAAATCAATGTAATAATAGGGATAAAAACAGAACCCTATATTATCTTAGATGGAAAATAATTTTGATAAAACATTTGAACACCATTCTTGAAGAAAATATCCTTTCTACTTCAAATACATTTTTCCTCTCTTAACATGTCATACAATTTTAATCTAAAAGAAGTTGATTAAAAATAAGCTTGAAAACTTTTAAATGAAGATTCTTGGAAATGATGTTTAAAAAATCCATTCATGCCGTATAAGTTAAAAAAAACATTCTTCTCGTACTTTTGTCGGAAAAGTCAAAAAGTACCTCGTACGAAAAAATGCCAAAAGATTCCTTTCATATATTTTACTAAAATCTCACCGAAGGGTAAAATTTGATATAAACTATTGTAGAAGGATATAAATATTACATATTGGGGAAACATGGATGTGGATGATTAAATACAGCCCGGTAAATACCAAAGTATAAACAATCTCAGATAAAATGAGATTGTGACATTTCCCTTACCTTAGGTCCGATTTGCTTTGTACATGTCCGAAGCTCCTGTAAAATGGTTTAAATAATGTTATTGACTTATTACAGAATCATACATATTGATATGATATCATATATGGTCATACTCTTAGATTCTTATTAGTAATATTTCATTGTTACTTGTTACTCGGGACTTTATTGCCTTTTGTTCTTATGCGTGTTTTACCGAATAAATTCTTATTCTTCTTTTAAGGTTATAGATACCTTATATCCTGAATGGTATTAGTGTAACATATATCATATTTATTCATTCAATTCATTTATATAATTACTATGTAATGATGATCATGTAGAACGAGTCGCATCACATCGTGGAGACGGTATTCCGTACGTACGCACGAGTGATGATATTGTTCCCATGATCGTGGAATTGTATTTAATTGTATTTATACTATTTCAGTATCAATATCACTTTATAATAATCATATATAGTTACTCATTACACCATTTTACCCGTCCTTGTAAGGTGATGGTGGAAAATAGATTACACCACGGCGTGGAGACGGTATTCCGTATGTACGCACGCGCGGTGATTTCATTTTTCCGTAGGATGGATAGAAGGTGAATTAGGGTTGTTTCATATTTATAATAACATATCAGTATGTAAGTAATACTGATGTTATTACTTTATCCTGAAACAACTAAAGAAGAAAAAGTTGAAGAGGAAAGAAATTGAAAAGATCGGTAATGGATATTACCTCTTCTTTGAAACGCCTCTTTGAATCCTCCACTTAGGGAACTAAGATTTGTCTTTGAAGAATACCAGGACCACTACGATTATTCTAGGGAAGTGGAGAAGAGATTTTGGCAGGGGTTGGCCGAGCTTGAGTGCTCAAATTGGTGTGAGGAGGAGGGGGAGGAGGTGCCCTTTTATAAGGGAGGAGAGGGGCACCTTAGGAATATCTCAAAATATTATTTTATATTAAAGTCAAAATCGGTTTATAATGGTTCCAAAGGGTCTTATTTCGAAGGTAAAGTGGGTATGGGTCGAAATAATATCAACCAATAGGATTTAGACAAGTTTAGGTTATTATTTTAACCTTATCAATTAGATTTAACTCTAAGTTAAATAATTTAACTTTTACCGTGGCTTTTTGTTTTCTTACACTATATGGTTAATACACTTACCATAACATGCCAAACGAACCCCAAGTTGTTTATTATTAATATATATATCCTTATATAAGTCATTTGGACTAACCTTAGATTTTTAGGAATAAAATAACAATTAATAATATAATATTTGATTTAAAAACTATTTTGGGTCAATTTTGACACTATTTGATATATGATTTTTGTGAAAGTTATAACAGAATCATATGTTCGAACCAAGTTGATTAAATCAACAATAATATATCATAGTAACCTATAAAATTAGTTTAATTCATAAAAAGTCTCAAATTACATTTATTTGAGCATTTATAACATCAATTATGTTAACATTTCCTTAAAAGGGTAATTACTGCATCATAGTTGTGTCATAAATAAATTAATTAATTTATTGTCTAAAAATTATAAATAAAATATAAATATGTAGAAAATCTTTTTATCTTTCTAATGAACATTTATAGTCGAATTTATCTTATGTATAACCCCATATTAAAAATGTTTTAGTTATTAAACATTGATTTTAACTATTTTAACTATTCATTAAATAAAATAATATTAAATGTCATAATCTAATCCAGGTGGACCTAAATGGTCATATTATATTCATACGGTTGTTTTTGGTCTAATTACACTTATCCAATAGAATTAGGACATGTGTTAGGGTAATAGTAATATCATATTTACTCTTAGTTACCCAATTTACTATTAACCGCGGTAAAAAAAAGTTACTATTCACCAAAAAAAATATTTTTATCTCATTGAACCACATTTTACTTACTGATATCAACCATGTCTATTGGATTTTCGAAATTCCATTCACAGAAGCGGTAAAATTAAGTTTTATGCAAAATTCAGTTTTTAACCTACCACTTAGTGGTTTCACTATTCATCAAAAATTGAAAGTTTTCAGAAAAATACGAAAATTTCACCCTAGGATAATTTCGGTATTCCGAATCCAAAAATGAGGTCCATTTTGAAAGATAAAATTTCAAAAAGTGGTTATTACTATTCATAACGGCTATTTTAAATAATATTTTAACATCATATCGTCGTTTAGTGAAACTCGGTATTGTGTACAACGCAAGCTATCGAGGAAGGTCGCGATTGCGTGTAAAGTAAGCCAAGCGGGTGTGTAGTGAAAGATTCCTTTGATGATATATATAACATAAAAACAAAATATTACTCATAAAAATCTCGGGTGTTACATTCTACCCCCCTTAAAAAGAATTTCTCCCTCGAAATTCGTCACTTTGTAACAAACAGATGAGGATACTTCTCCCTTATCATATCCTCAAGCTCCCATGTAGCATCTTCAAGTTGGTGGTTCCTCCATAAAACTTTCACCAATCGAGTGGTCTTGTTTCGTAGGACTTTTTCGCTACGATCCAGAATCTCTATCGGATGTTCATCAAAATAAAGATCTTGCTCCAGCGGTACAACTTCAGAGCTGAGTAAATGTGAAGGATCAGGTATGTACTTTCTCAGGAGAGATACATGGAACACATCGTGAACTTGAGAGAGATTCGGTGGAATCGCCAATTGGTAAGCTACCTTTCCAACACGATCCAGTATTTCGAAAGGACCGATATATCTAGGGCTCAACTTCCCCTTCTTTCCAAATCTCATAACCCTCTTCCAGGGAGATATTCGTAAGAACACTTTATCACCCACTTCAAACTCTAGGTCTTTTCTTCGGTTTTCGGCATAACTTTTTTGTCGACTCTGAGCTGCTCTTATGTGTTGTTGAATAGATCTGACCTTTTCTGCCATTTCATCAACGAGATCAGGTCCTAATAGCTTTCTTTCCCCAACTTCATCTCAGCAAGTTGGAGTCCTGTATTTCTTTCTATAGAGAGCTTCATAAGGAGCCATCTGAATACTGGAGTGAAAGATATTATTATAAGAAAATTCCACCAAAGGTAGGTGTTGATCCAAACCTCCTTTGAAATCCATAGAGCAAGCTCTCAACATATCTTCTAGGGTTTGAATTGTTCTCTCAGACTGACCGTCTGTCTGAGGATGATAAGCAGTGCTGAAACTCAACTCTATATCCAGAGTATGCTGAAGACTTCGCCAGAACTTTGAGGTAAATCTCGGATCCCGATCAGATATAATAGAAAGTGGTACTCCATGCAATCTTACCACTTCCTTTACATATATCCTGGCAAGCTGATCTAGAGAGAAATCATCTCTAATAGCAATGAAGTATGCAGACATTGTAAGACGATCAACTATGACCCAGATATCATTATTGCCTTTGGATGTTTTAGGAAGTCCTATGACAAAGTCCATAGTGATGTTTTCCCATTTCCATTCGGGTATGGGTAATGGTTGTAACATCCCCTTAGACTTCTGTCTCTCAGCTTTAACTTGTTGACAAACCAAGCATCGAGAGACATATTCAGCAACATCTCTTTTCATGCCATCCCACCAGAAGTACTCTTTCAGGTCCCTATACATCTTCGTGCTTCCAGGATGAATAGAGAATGAAGAACTATGAGCCTCATCCAGCAGCTCCTTCTTTAATTCGGGGATGGGAGGAACACAAACCCGATTCCTGAACTTTATTATCCCATCACAATCAAGGTTGAATTCAAGAACATTTCTCACCTTCTTTTGTAACTCGACATCTTCTTTATGTTCCTCTTTAATCTTCACATGTATAGATGGTTGAGCATTCATTTGAGAAAGATAAGATTTTCCCCTTCCATTATAATTCCAAGATCTATCCTTTGTAAATCCATAAATATTGGATCTTTTGTGATCCTCATCACGGATAAACTAGCATGGTCTTGTCGACTTAATGCATTTTCCACCTTGTTTGCTTTCCCAGGGTGGTAATGGATTGAGCAGTCATAATCCTTAATCAGCTCCAACCATCTTCTTTGACTCATATTCAGCTCCTTTTGTGTGAAAATATACTTTAAACTTTTATGATCAGTATAAATATCACACCTTTCACCATAAAGGTAATGCCTCCAAATCTTTAATGCAAAGATTACCGCAGCTAACTCCAAATCATGTGTTGGGTAATTTTGCTCATGGATTTTCAACTATCGTGAGGCATAAGCTATCACCATATCATTTTTCATAAGAACACACCCCAATCCTATCTTGGATGCATCACTGTAGATCACAAACCTTTCTCCACTACAAGGTAGTGTGAGCACAGGTGCACTGGATAACCTTCTTTTCAACTCCTTGAAATTATCTTCACATTCCTTTGTCCAAACAAACTTAACTCCTTTCCGAGTCAACTTGGTGAGTGGATTAGATAATCGTGAAAAATCTTTTACAAAACGTCGATAATATCCAGCCAAACCAAGAAAAATTTGGATCTCAGTTACTGTTGTTGGTCTCGACCATCTTTCAATAACCTCTGTTTTTGCTGGATCCATAGATATCCCCTCTTTTGAGATTATGTGACCCAAAAATGCAACTTTTTGAAGCCAAAATTCACACTTGGTAAATTTGGCATAAAGCTTCTCCTTTATTAGGGTCTTCAATATAATTCTCAAGTGATCTTCATGCTCTTCCTTGCTCTTTGAATATACAAGAATATCGTCTATAAAGACTACCACAAATTGATCAAGATAGTCTCTAAAGACTCTATTCATTAGATCCATGAAGATAGCAGGGGAATTAGTAAGACCAAATGGCATCACTATAAATTCATAGTTTCCATACCTTGTACGGAAAGCCGTCTTTGGTATATCCTCCCTTTTGACCCTTAATTGATGATACCCTGAATGAAGATCAATCTTGGAAAAGTATTGAGCTCCGCGTAGTTGGTCAAATAAGTCATCAATGCGTGGGAGAGGATATTTGTTCTTGATAGTGATCTTATTAAGTTCTCGATAATCAATGCAAAGTCTCATTGATCCATCTTTCTTCATAACAAATAGAACAGGTGCTCCCCAAGGTGACGCACTAGGGCGTATGAATCCCTTATCAAGATTCTCTTAGAGTTGCTTCTTCAATTCCTGCAACTCAATTGGGGCCATTCTATAAGGTGTCTTTGAAATAGGCAAAGCACCCGGTACGAGTTCTATTGAAAACTCAACTTCACGATTTGGTGGAAGACCCGGTAATTACTCTCGAAAGACATCATCAAACTCCCGTACGATGGGAATATTCTTAATCGCGAGTTTCTCACCAACCATTTGAGATAAATAACCTTCATTTAGTGGAATCAATACCCATAAAATGGATGAAATTTCCACTGGAAGGTTATGTTCATCCTTGCATTGATAGACGATCATAGATTGATCTGGAATATGAAATGCGACTTCCCTTCTTTGGCAATTGATATGAGCTCCGTATAAAGAAATCCAATCCATGCCAAGAATCACATCAAATTCCACTAAAGGAAGGATCACAAGATTTGCAGGAAGCACTTTCCCACAAACATCAATTGGAGAAGAATTATAAACTTTTGATGCGATTGATGTGCCATTAGGTGTTGTCACAGCTAACTCAACATCTAATTGTTGAGGTAATACGGTGATACCCTTAGAAAATTCTTCAGAAATAAAAGAGTGGGTGGATCCAGAATCAAATAAAACATTTGCTACTTTAGAGTTGATGGTAAGTGTACCTTTCACCACTTCGTTATCATACTCCACATCGCTGATAGAAATTTCATGTGACTTTCCATTGTCTTTAGCCTTAAGAGTTTTTTGACGTCGACCATCATCATCAACCCTTGGATTTGGGCATTGATTGGCATAATGCCACATCTCCTTGCACTTGAAACATTGAAGTGTAGTAGGTTTATTCTGTGTATCCCTTCCTTTGTTTGCATCATTAGACATCCTCTTCCCATTATCGCGGCATTCAAATGCCCGATGACCTTCCTTTCCACATTTGAAAAATTTACTTGTCCCTTTAAGACAACTCCCTCCATGTTTCTTTCCACACTTTGAGCATAAGGGAAAGCTCATCTTCTTTTCAGTGTGCTCTTTAGATTTTCCTTTGAATTCCATTTTCCTCTTCTTATCAAACCCATATGACTGATGGGTTACTCCAATCTCCATCTCTACTTTGAGAGCACATCGAACGATTTCCTCGTAGCTATTGAATTACCTTATGGCTAACGCCCGTTGAAGACTTGGTTTTAAGCCACTAAAGAATCGATCGATCTTACTCTCAGGTTGGATAATAATACCAGAAGTGTACCTTGCAAGTCTTGTAAAATTTGCTTCATAGGTACCAACAGATTCATCATCCCTTTGCTTTAGTTTAAGAAACTCTTTCTCCATCTTTGTTCGGAGAATACGAGGGTAGTACTTATTGAAAAATAAGTTCATGAACTCGTCCCATTCCATGGACACAATTTCATCCCTTTGCCTCATATTCTTAATAAGATTCCACCATTGATCAGCATCTCCTTCCAAACGATACACTGCTAGGATGACTTTATCATGTTCAGAACATTGAAGAACTGAAAATATCTTTTCAGTAGTACTAATACATTGTTCAGCAACTAATGGATCAGTAGACCCACTGAAAGAAGGTGGACGCTGCCTCATGAAGGATTCAACAGAATGTTGCTCCTTCCTTTTCTCATTTGGAAGTCCTGCATGATTCATAGCTTGAGAAAGTTGTGTGAGCATGGCTACAAGATTTTGCATTCCAGCTCCCATATCGTTTGGTTGCTCTGGGGGACAATCATTGCATTTCCCATCGCATTCTGTATTAACACGGTTCCTTCGGGTTCCAGCCATTGACTAAAACCAAGAAGAATAGTGTGAGAAACACTAATTATAATAGGAAATCCACATAATTCAATAATAAAATTTTCATGCTTAAGGTCTTATCCTAGGTTATTCATGGCCATTTCTAAAACACTAAGATTGTGTTCTATGCTTAGACTTATCCTTAGGGTTCTTACTAAGGATTTCACATCCTAGTTTCCAAAGGTTGACTACACCTTTCCTCTGATACCAACTATAACGACCCATACTTTACATACATTGTTAATACTTCAAAATTGAAGCACACTTATTACAACATATGACAAAACCATAAAGGACCGTATAGGTATAGTGTCTTTAGAAACTGGGAAACATAAACAACTAGTTCATAAATCTTCTACAGTGTCTCCCATTTATTTCATCATATCTAGCGTCCCTTTTAGCATATTCTACTTAATATCCATCTTCCTGACCTGGGGAAAAGAAATCATACAAAAAGGGTGAGCTCAAATGCTCAGCATAGGCAAATAAAGGAAATAAAAATCATATCATATCTTTTTGAAAATAATAACCTGCAAAAGAGATCATAATATCTTAACATGGAATAAATCATAGAAGTGAAAATTAGATCCCCATAATCATAACATAAAACTTGAAACTTTGTGGCATGCACACATAATCATGTAAAATCATTTCTTGTTAGTCATGACTCATTTCCAAGACTATCTTAGCGGACAAAGTCCATTTCTGAACCGATTTCACTCCTCGTTTCAGTCCTGTATCACTGAACTGAAATAACCTTCCGTTCCAGCCATGTCTATCTCATGAGATATAAATCATTACCCAATGCATTGGAGGGAGATATAGGTCCCACCCATCTTATAATGAATCCTTTCTTATGTGTTCCACATAATCATAAATCATACATCATCGCATAACACATGTAACAAAAATGGGATTCTTGAAACATCATGACATCATAAAACAAACCATATAAGGTAAATGACTTCATAAAAATAATTCCCTCAAAAAATAATCAAATCAATGTAATAATAGGGATAAAAACATAACCCTATATTATCTTAGATGGAAAATAATTTTGATAAAACATTTGAACTCCATTCTTGAGGAAAATATCCTTTCTACTTCAAATACATTTTTCCTCTCTTAACATGTCATACAATTTTAATCTAAAAGAAGTTGATTAAAAATAAGCTTGAAAACTTTTAAAGGAAGCTTCTTGGAAATAATGTTTTAAAAATCCATTCATTCCCTATAAGTTAAAAAAAACATTCTTCTCGTACTTTTGTCGGAAAAGTCAAAAAGTACCTCGTACAAAAAACGCCAAAAGATTCCTTTCATATATTTTACTAAAATCTCACCGAAGGGTAAAATTTGATATAAACTATTGTAGAAGGATATAAATATTACATATTGGGGAAACATGGATGTGGATGATAAAATACACCCCAGTAAATACCAAAGTATAAACAATCTCGGATAAAATGAGATTGTGACATTTCCCTTACCTTAGGTCCGATTTTCTTTGTACGTGTCCGAATCTCCTGTATAATGGTTTAAATAATGTTATTGACTTATTCCAGAATCATAAATATTGATATGATATCATATATGGTCATATTCTTAGCTTCTTATTAGTAATATGTCATTGTTACTTGTTACTCGGGTCTTTATTGCCTTTTGTTCTTATGCGTGTTTTGCCGAATAAATTCTTATTCTTCATTTAAGGTTATAGATAACTTATATCCTGAATGGTATTAGTGTAACATATATCATATTTATTCATTCAATTCATTTATATAATTACTATGTAATGATGATCATGTAGAACGAGCCACATCACATCGTAGAGATGGTATTCCGTACGTACACACGAGTGATGATATTGTTCCCATGATCGTGGAATTGTATTTAATTGTATTTATACTATTTCAGTATCAATATCACTTTAGAATAATCATATATAGTTACTCATTACACCATTATACCCATCCTTGTAAGATGATGGTGGAAAATAGATTACACCATGGCGTGGAGACGGTATTCCATACGTACGCACGCGCGGTGATATCATTTTTCCATAGGATGGATAAAAGGTGAATTAGGGTTGTTTCATATTTATAATAACATATCAGTATGTAAGTAATACTGATGTTATTACTTTATCATGAAACAACTAAAGAAGAAGAAGTTGAAGAAGAAAGAAATTGAAAAGATCGGTAATTGATATTACCTCTTCTTTGAAACGCCTCTTTGAATCCTCCACTTAGGGAACTAAGATTGGTCTTTGAAGAAGAACACGACCTCTAGGATTATTCTAGGGAAGTGGAGAAGGGATTTTGGCAGGGTTTGGCCGAGCATGAGTGCTCAAATTGGTGTGAGGAGGAGGGGGAGGAGGTGCCCTTTTATAAGGGAGGAGAGGGGCACCTTAGGAATATCTCAAAATATTATTTTATATTAAAGTCAAAATTGGTTTATAATGGTTCCAAAGGGTCTTATTTCGAAGGTAAAGTTGGGATGGGTCGAAATCCTATCAACCAATAGTATTTAGACAAGTTTAGGTTATTATTTTAACCTTATCAATTAGATTTAACTCTAAGTTAAATAATTTACCTTTTACCGTGACTTTTTGTTTTCTTACACTATATGGTTAATACACTTACCATAACATGCCAAAATAACCCCAAGTTGTTTATTATTAATATATATCTTTCTCTAAGTCATTTAGACGAACCTTATACTTTTTGGAATAAAATAACAATTAATAATATAATATTTTATTTAAAAACTATTTTGTGTCAATTTTGACACTATTTGATATATGATTTTTGTGAAAGTCATAACAGAATTATATGTTCAAATAAAGTTGATTAAATCAACACTAATATATTATAGTATCCTAGAAAATTAGTGTAATTGATAAAAAGTCTCAAATTACATTTATTTGAGCATTTATAACATCAATTATGTTAACATTTCCTTAAAAGGGTAATTACTGCATCATCGTTGTGTCATAAATAAATTAATTTATTTAATGTCTAAAAATTACAAATAAAATATCATTATGTAGGAAATAGATTTAGCTTTCTAATGAATATTTATAGTCGAATTTATCTTATGTATAACCACATATTAAAAATGTTTTAGTTATTAAACTTTGATTTTAACTATTTTAACTATTCATTAAATAAAATAATATTAAATGTCATAATCTAATGCAGGTGGACCTAAATGGTCATATTATATTCATAAGGTTGTTTTTGGTCGAATTACACTTATCCAATAGAATTAGGACATGTGTTAGGGTAATAGTAATATCATATTTACCCTTAGTTACCCTATTTACTATTAACCGCGGTAAAAAAAAGTTACTATTCACCAAAAAAATTATTTTTATCTCATTGAACCACATTTTACTTACTAATATAAACCGTGTCTGTCGGATTTTCGAAATTCCATTCACAGAAGCGGTAAAATTAAGTTTTATGCAAAATTCAGTTTTTAACCTACCACTTAGTGGTTTTACTATTCATCAAAAATTGAAAGTTTTCTGAAAAATACCAAAATTTCACCCTAGGCTAATTTCGGTATTCCGAATCCAAAAATGAGGTCCATTTTGAAAGATAAAATTTCAAAAAGTGGTTATTACTATTCATAACGGCTATTTTAAATAATATTTTAATAGCATATCGTCGTTTAGTGAAACTCGGTATTGCGTACAATGCAAGCTATCGAGGAAGGTCACGATTGCATGTAAAGTAAGCCAAGCTAGTGTGTAGTGAAAGATTACTTTGATGATATATATATAACATAAAAACAAAATATTACTCATAAAAATCTCGGGTGTTACACTCTTCTCCTCACACCTATCAAGATTTGAGAATTTCCTAAATTCCTCACAAAAAATTTACCTAGCCCCTCCCCCACGTCCATGAGATCGTTTTTGGATAAAAAGACCAATCCTAGGTTCCTTGAGGAGGATCTGAAGAGGAGAATTAAAGACGTAAATCCTTACTCTTTTTCTTTTAATTTCCTTTCAATTTCAATTTCTTTTCATTTTATCACCTCACATCCCTTAGTCAAAATAGAATGATAAATCCATTAACATACATATACAAGAATTATATTATGTTAATGGACGATACAACATTACAATCATACCTCTCCCTCTTTTGTCTTAAAAATTAAAATCGTCGCCCGTGATATGTCAATTTACCAACATCATGGGTGATGCACTATCATTTTCCTTAAACACCATCAAGTATGTTAATAAGACCATAAAACAGTTTAAAATATATTTAAATTTTTATTTTATAACCCTTTTTATTTTCTATGAATGACTTATACTCATAATACTAAATGATAAATCCAAACGAGTATGTTGTGTTCAAAAAACAGCCAAAATTTACCTAAAACAATCATCAGTAACATTTTTCTAATGAATCATCCTTATGTAATACTACCAAATCCTATGTAATATAATTTCAGAATATATAGGATAATAAATAACAAATAATAACAATTCTAGAATTTCATCTTCATTTTAAACGAACATCCATTCAGGTATACCAACAACCAATCATGAAAACTTTGAAAACAAACACTCTCAAACAATGAAATTAAACACTATAACTCATCAAAATGACCATAAATGAACATACTAAATCCATAAATAATTATATTGATTTATTAAAAGTTCTATAATAGTTATTAAATGAATCTATTATGATTATTCAGGACATTAATGTGAAGAAAGCGTTCAGAAACTAAGTAAGTGGAATTCTCAAACCCAACTCTCTTTCTTTGGGTTTTCCTTCTTTCACCCCATTTTTAGTTAGGATATTCCATAAATATAATTTCACCATAATTATATCACCTTTTATAGAATATATAAGTTTTCTAATTGAGATTATAAAAAACACAATTTTTTCCAAAGAACTCTTCTTTTAAAAACACACACTTCCTGAGATTGATTCTTATTCACTCAAAGTTGATGATTCTTATATCAAGAATGTTATTACCTCTTTAATTTGGGATAAAAAATATTTTGAATTTTTGATTTATGAAATTAAACTCATTTTTTTCCATGGGATATTTTATGTCCATGATTTATATATCTTTGATGTGGAAAGCATGATAATGTAAATGATATGATGTGACAGGTGTGCCCGTAATTATATAGTTCAATTTAAATTATAAGATGTGATGGGTGCACATAGAATTATATTGTCCTCTAATACATTGGTTAAATTCAATTATCCCATGAGTAATGTGGAATATGTGTGAACAAATGCTATATTTGTTCACAACTATCTGTGGTAGTTGACCACTAAGACATGATGTTCTATTTTTATGTATTTCCACATTCTAAGTCTTTTCATAATTCATCCTCTCATGATTATGATCCATTGAAAATGTTATGATGATAATGATTATTCTCACTGAATATTAAATTGTGTCATGATCTTATCCATCCTATTACTGGGATTTTAGTTCACCCTTATTTTTTTTATATCCTCCAGTGACTACTTGTATTTAGGATAATTAAATGGTCCATAAGAAACTACAGAAGAAGTAATTAAATATATTTTTGTGTTTTATTAAGTAAATGTTATGTATAGACCTAATTCTAAAATACTCTATACCTTTATATCCTCATTTTTAATGATTCATTGAAAATTATTTTCATAGTAATGTAATAATTGTAGGGTTGTTATAGTTGGTATCCGAGGACGGTTTAGTTATTTTGGGAATTAGGATTCGAGAACATTAGTGAGACCAACAGTATAAGACTTGTTATATGTAAGAACACAAGAAGATTTTCTAAACGTAGGGATATCATAATATATTACTTAAGTTAATTTTACCAAGGTATATATAATTAATGACATGTTTACTTATGTTTTTTAAAACCGTTTCTATTTTAGAAAATATTGTGAACGAGAAGAAACCAGGAAAACAACCCATGTGAGGGCCAATGTAGTGATTGCCTGAATGAAATCATCAAGGCTATTCAAGGTGGAGCTCAAACTTTTAGGGTGATTTGTACCTAGATATCTCAGGTTATAAAAAATAACATGAACAATGTGGACCGTCCTCCATCACCAAATTGGGAGAAACTAGATATCGAGTGTTATATGTGGAAACAACCACTAATATTTAGTAGATCCTCTAATCCACTAGTTTCAGAATATTGGGTCCACCCGGTAGATAATATATTTTTATGATCTTCAATGTCCTGATATGGAGAGGGTGAATATTGTTGTTTGTCATCTAGATAATGAGTTTGATCAATGGTGGGATTATATTAAGAACACCAAGACAAGGTATTAAATTTAAGAGATGGAGTGGGAAGACATTAAGATAATGTTTCTTAATAATTATTTCCCTCAAACTATATTAACCATTATGGAGAAGCAATTCATATATATTAATATAAATAAAGGTGAATATATCATGGATTATGAAGATAATTTCCCAAGGATTTCACGTTACGCTTCAAGTTTTGTTATCAACATTGATAGAAAAATTAAGAGATTATTTAGTAGATTAAAACCGCACCTTCGAACCGCTCTTATAATTCGATACATTGGGAGTTATGATGAAATTGTTAGAGGTTCTATGGAAGTGGAGATGGAGTTTATAGATTGGTATCATGGCTATGGTGATATGAAATGAAATATGAAGTTTCATTCTGGAGGATCTCATGAACAAGCTGTAAAGAAAACTCAACTGACCACATGTAAAAAATGTGGGAAGACACATCATGGGAACTAACTCAATGGTAAATATAAATTATTCATGTTTTGGAGATAAGGACACCAAACTCATGAATTTAGAAAAGACTTGAGGAAGCATGTAAATGTGGTAGAGGAACGGAGAGCACCACTCATAGACTAATGATACAATTGTAGGGAGCAAGGACAATAGGCAATCTATTGCACTAAACCTTGATTTCCCAATGGTAGTAAGCTTCTTCTACAACCAAATTAAAAGGATAAAGGGAAGTTTTATGATATCACTACTGTGGATATGGATTAAAAGAATGAAATCATACAACGTACACTTCCAATTCACTCAAGAATAAAAAAAGTCTAATTTTATTATGGTTTTATACATTCCATTATACAGTAAATTATTGATATAATTATTTAATTGAATCCATGAAATTATAAAGTAGAGATATATATAAAATCCTCAAGTCGTGAAATCATTGAGACCCATGTGTTTGACTATTCTCCTACTGTCATATTTTGGAATATTCTTCCAGCGAATATCGCAATACATCCCTTGTTTGAATTCGACACTATACTAGGAATGGATTGGATCTCGTTATATAGACCACATATCAACTATCGAGAAAAATGAATATATTTTCATCTTCAAAACCATCCAATTATTCTCTAAAAATGTACAGAAGATCATGAATCACCTTCTGAAAATCCTTCAATGGTGTGGGTGTTGAATCCTTGTTAAAAAGAATTCCTCCCTAAAATGGTAGAGCCAAAGGAAGGTATCAACATAGGGAAAATTCACATTGTGAGGAAATAAAGTGATTTATTTCCTAAAGAATAGCCCAGACTACCCCTGGACTGTGAGTTAGTGTTCTCAATAGAACTCATAAAAGGAATTTCTCATATCTAAAAGTGTCTCTATAGGATGGATCCTATTGAACTGGAGGATTTAAAGAAACAGCTGTAAGATCACTTATAAAAAGGGTTCATAAACCCTAGTACATCACCATGGGATGCACTAGTTCTCCATTTAAATAAGAATGATGGATCAATTTTCTTGTGTATCTATTATCGAGAAATCAACTAGACAACCATAAAGAACAAGTATCATCATTCAAGGATTGATGACTTGTTTGGTAAATTTAAAATAGATTAGCACTTATCAATGGTGTGTCTCTATTATGTATATCATTTGTTTAAGGTGAAGTAGAAATATGTTTAAAATTATGCCTTCTGTACATTTTATGGGTACTATGAGTTTCTGGTGATGCCCTTCGGACTTACTAATTCCCCTGCAATCTTCATGGATTTGATGAGAAGAGTCTTTAGACATTACCTCAACAAATTTTCTGTTATGTTTATTGATTAAAATCTCATATACTCCAATAGAAGGGAGGATCATTAAGAACATATAAGGGTTGTTTTTTAATCATTGGTGAAGGATACGTTTTACTCCCTATTTAGAAATCTTGAATTTTGGATGCACCAAGTGACATTATTAGGACATGTGATCAATAGTGGGGGAATTTTTATAGAACCTTCAAAAAAACAAAATTGAGGAATGGGACAAACCCTATAGTGCCTCTGAAATCCATAGTTTTCTTTTATTAGCTCTGTATTATCGTCGTTATGTGAGAAATTTATATGGACATCCAATCCCACTAACTAATTTAACAAGGAAAGTGGTAAATAATTTTTGAATGGAAGAATGTGAGGAATGCTTCAAGGAGCTAAATAGAAGGATAATCGCTTCACATGTACTCACATTAATGAAGAGTGGAGAATGTTTTGTGATATAATTTGATACTTCCATGAAAGGCTTGGGTTGTGTACTCTTGAAAAATGATAATGTGATAGACTACGCCTCACGGTAGTTGATGATCTATGTGTAGAACTACCAGATGCATGATCTGAAGATAGCAGCTGTGATTCTCTCTTTGAAAATATGGTGGCACTAACTATATTGTTGGAAGTTAAACATGTGTACTAATCAAAGGATCCTAAATTATATATTAAGAAAAACGGATCTCAACATGTGTCAAAGGAAATTCTTAGAGGTAATCAAAGACAATGATTTCTCTATTCACTATCATTCTATAGATGTGAACAAGGTAGCTGATTATCTTAGTAGAAATAAACATGCTACCCTATCCATGTTGCAGATCAAGGAGACCATATATTCTTGGACATGAGAATGATATATTTGGAAGTCATAATGATAAGAAATAAATACTACCTTTCCCAAATGATTTCCCAACCATATATCCATGAGAAGATTAAAGAGGAACATATGGATGATCTAGAGTTACCAAAGAGGGTGATTGCAGTAGTGGAAGGTAATCTAAAATAGTTCCATGTCTATGATGATGATGTGATCAGGTTTGGAACAAGGCTTTGTGTGCCTTCATCTCCATAGATATAGAAGTATCGATTGGACAATGCACATAGCTCAACATTCTCTTTCCATCCCAGGAGTAACAATACGTATCATGATCTCTGAGAAAACATTTGGTGGGATAACATGAAAAAGGATATTAAAGAGTATATCATGAAGTTATTGATATGTTAGAAAGTTAAATAAGTGTGATAAAAGTATAACAGGATGATGCAACCATTGCCTATACCCATGTGGAAGTGGGATAATTCCACTATGGACTTTATCACATGACTCCCGCAGACATCCAAAAAAATAATGTGATATGGGTTGTTGTCAACCAAATCACAAAGACAGACCACATTTTCTCTATTCAAGAAGATCTCTCACTTGAAAAAATTAAAATATATATTTTAAGGAAGTGGTATATATGGATTTTCACTTTTAATTGTCTATTATCATGATCCCAAGTTCGCCTCTAAATTCTAGAGGAGATTTGAACTTGCCTTGAGTATTAAATTGAATTTCAGCATGGCCAATCACCCCCAATCTGATGGCTAATCTGAAATAAATATTCATAAACATGAAGATATTATAAGATCCTTCTCTTTAATATTCAATGGTGGATGGGATCATCATCTCTCATTGGTTGAGTTCACATACAATAATATCTTCCACTAAATTATTCAGAAGGATCCATATGAAACTCTATATGGAAAGAGGCATAGATCTCTAACCTATTGGGTTGAAGTTGAAAAAAGCAAGCTACTGTGATATGATATTGTGCAAGATATGATAGATAAGGTACAAGAAATATAGCAACATATCAAAGTTGCTCAAAGTTGGAAAAAGAGCTATTATAAAAACTATCGAAGGGACATATAGATCGATATTGGAGATAATGTATTCCTTTGAATATCTCCATGGATGAGGATCATGTGGTTTGTAATGAAATGGAAGCTAAGACCAAGTTACATTAGACCCATTCAGATGATTGATCACATAAGATCTATGGCCTATCGACTTGCAATTCCATAGAATATGGCTGAAGTTCATGATGTGTTCCATGGATCACTCTTAAGGATGTACATACCAAATCCCTCTCATGTACAGAACTTAGATGTGGTACAACTAGAATATTACCTCTCTTAAGATGAGAAGCAAGTATTGATTCCAGACTGGAGTGATAATTTTCTTCACAATAGGACAAGAAACCTTGTCAAAGTGTTGTGGAGGAACCATATGTATGAAGAAGCAACTTGGAACCATAGGAAGAAATTAAGAAGACGTACCCTCCCATGATTATGTAAAACCAAATTTTGGGGGAGAAATTTCATAATGGCGTAAGAATGTAATGACCCAAAGTTTTAACAAAGTAATCTCTCCCTTCATATAGTAATTTCACATAGTATAAGTCACATAAAATCACTTTTATACCATAATAAAAAACATGATAAATGAATAATTATTGAAAAAAAGAAGTATTTCTATAATTTATGGACCCAATATTGATGAAATAGTATCTTGACCATAGGAATAGAAATATGACCCTTATTAATAGTAAACTATAAATATTAATAGTATAATAACCCATGAAATTATCTATAAAATTTTGGTATCTTAAATGTGAAAATATGATATAATTATATCAAATTATAAGTAAGTAGATAATTTAAAAAATATTCATTAAGTGTTGGCCATAAATATTTAATTACAATTATATGATTAATTTAACAATATAAAATTAAATTATTTTTTCATAAAATGTGTAACACCCCAGGTAAATAAAGAATATGACATTTTCATATTTATCCATATTTGTGAATAAAATATTAATATTACTTTAAAGGGGACTCTATGCACGATGGCGTACCCAATACGCAACAATGAGTTTCTTGGGAATCTTGCGTTGCACTCTAATAATAAAATAATATTATTTTAAATGGTAGTTAACGCCTAGCCGTTGTAATGGAGGAAATGAATAGAACTAACTAAAAAATGAGTATATATGTTTGTCAAATATTTTTACTCTTTACAATAAATGTTATAGGATTAAAAATGCGAATGAATCCAATTATAAGCGTAAAGATTCCAATATTCTTTAAACGGTCGATTAACCACCTTTTGATGGAGAAACTCTATTAAATCCACTTTTTGAAAATTTTATGTGTTATATTTGACAAAATAAAATTCTTCTTTAGAATTGGGACATCAATATTTACTTTGTGTAAATTTTTGGTATTTTTTCGAAAAAGTTCAATTTTTAATGAATAGTGAAAAATGTTGTATTTTAATTCAAAACCTCTTTTTAATCTAATTTATTTATATGATTAGATTATATTATGAATTGGTTTTAAAGTGAAATTATAATATTCTTTTACCATTTAATCAAATATTGGTCATTGGAATTAATTTCACTTGGAAATTTGACTTAAACTAGTGTCAATCTTTTGATATATATTGTTTCATAAAAACACACTATTTGTTCTGACAGCGGGAATTAATTATTAAATTAATTAATGTAACTTATATGTTATGAATTTTTTAAAATATACATCATTTTTGAGTTTGGAATATCAAATATAGCTTAAGGAGAATTTTTTGTAATTTTCTGAAAAACTTCAATTTTTGATGAATCGTGAAACCACTAAGTAATACTTATAAAAACTGATTTTCAGTTTAAATGAAATTTTTCCACCTTTGTGTTTTGGATTTCAAAAATCCGACATACGTGGTTTTCATTAATAATTAATATGTGGTTCAATGGTATTAAAATAATTTTTTTGGTGAATAGTAACTTATTAAGTTTGTAATCGCGATTAGAGGTAATTAGTGTAGTTTAAGGTAAGAATAATGTTTTAATAAAATGAAATGACCTAGACACATGTCCTACCCTCATTGTAGGAGTCATGTCCGACCAATAAAATCTATGGGTCAACTTGGGGACCCCATGGAGCCACTTTGGTTGGAAAATGACATAAATACCTTTTTATTTAATATTAAATAAAAAATGACACAAACATGAGATGTTTTAGTAAAATAATTTTTAAATGGGGTTATACAAGTCATATTTATTACTATAAATATTAATGTAAAAGATAAAAAAAATTCTACATCATAGTATTTTTTCTATAATTTTTAGTCATTAAATAGATTAAATTATTTATGACATCATGATGATGCAGTGATGACCTCATTATTTAACAATTTAAATAAAATGGAAAGATAATGTAAAATATAAGACCTACACATGTCCAAAACCTATTGTATGGGTGGATTTAGAACCCTTATCACCTTATCCTAGAAAAAAATCAATTCGGGACCATTAAAATCCAAAACTCATTCTAAAATAAAGTAACATTTCATTACTTTCCAAGAGTTCCCCTCCGCTTCTCTTATAAAAGGCCCCCACCTCTACCTCCTTACCCACACTTCCAAAGCCTTTGGCTCGGCCAAACCCTAACCATTTTGTCTCTCCACATCCCTCTCTAACTCCTTGAAGCCTCACGTTGGGCAGAAGTCTTCCCAAGGAAGCCTTTGAGCTCAAACCAAAGGGAGTTACCCGATTTTAAGGTAATGTCTTCACTTGTGTCCTTTTGTTTTATTTTGCTTCTCCAACCCCCTAAACTATTTTTATTCATTTATTTTGTAACAAATACAGTATCTTCAATATACTAGGATTTTTTTATAAGAATTATTCGAGCTACACTTACACACACCTACATCTAATGGTTAAAGAACATACTATTTCTTTTGATGGCGAATTTATGCCTCACGAAACAATGATTGTTCAACATTCTTCTAAAACCTTCAAAGGTGTCCATTAAGATGAAACTATATTTATATATGATATATAATATTTTTATGTTTTACTTAAGCTTCTGCATTTTTCATTTATGGCATACCTTTATGGTTTCCATTATGGGTAAACGTGATATCTTCATTTAAGGAAGTGCGGACTACCGCCCCCTAAAAGTGATTTGATTCGTTAATACCATATGTGGTACGTATAAAGGATATATTTAATGATATTATATATGATACCATACTGAAATTAAAATACTATTATGTATCATTATGTTTTAATTCCATTAAATATGAAATAGAAATGGATGTAGCGTTCATGCGTACGTACGGCTTACCGTCTCCATGAACGGTACATTTCATTTCTTATCTCAAAATGTTATGTACTATTATAAGTACATATATATAATAGATATATATGTAATATATTACATTTAAATGATGGATATCATTCTGTAATTATAACATATATATATATATATCTCTCTTATTTTGTTTTAATTCCATTAATATGACAAAAAATGAAAGTAGCGTTCATGCGTACGTACGGCCTACCGTCTCCATGAACGGTGCTTTTAATTTTTATCTCCAAATGATATGGAATAGTATAAAATGAATATACACAGGATATATATGATATTTAAAACATCAATACTATTCTGGATATGATGTAACTATAGCTACATGGAAAATTATTTTCCAACAACTTCAATTTGTGACTCATGTACCAAACATCGACAAAAACGTCTGATATGAACTCATATTATTAACCAATTATTATAACATTAAAATATGTTATATGAACTGAATAATAATCTTTATAAGAGCTCCTTAAGCAATTATATATTGAACAAAGTTTATTATTCAAGAATATAAAGAAACGAACAAGACAAGTTGGACTTGAGGTAAGGGATCATACTCCTCTCTTTCTTTTTAAGTACACTCTTTTATGTCATTCCTTTTAAAGCTCATATTTCTTGTTATTGAGATGTTCTTTTATATTAATCTTACTGTAATTTTTATGTTCATGTGATGAGAGAACCCATTCTCTCTCATCAATCCGTTTTGGAAGTTTTGAGTGGCGCCGTTAGGCTACCTAATTTTATTAAGAGATATAACCTCTCTCTTTCTTTTTAAGTGCTCTCCTTTATGTCACTTCTTTTAAGCTCCCATTTGTTATGTTGGGGGATTCTCTTTTATATTCCTCTTTTTGTAAAATTTATTTTCATATGATTATAGACCCTATTTCATCTCATCAATCCATTTTTGTAAGTTTTAAGTGGCGCCATTAGGCTGCCGAGTTTTCGTAAGGGATTTTTCATCTCACTTTTATTCCCGTGAGATTTATGCTATGTTTGCCACAATTTCCTTTGAGTGGTGTATGTACTTCCCATTAATTTACTCATTGTGTAATATACTTTCATTTATTATTATTTAAATCAATGTTGTATTTTCCCTCTTTCACGGGGTGTATATTTCAAAAGATACCCATGTCGGTAAGGGAACCTTTCACCCTCCTCTTTTTAAAATACTTATTTTGTTATGTATTTTAATTCACATACTATTATGTTGGTATATGTTCTTCTATATCCTTATTGATTTAAATTTTATGTCCATGTGATGAAATACCCTTTTTATCTCTCATCAACTCATTTTCTGAATTTTGTAGTGACGTTGTTAGGCTGTCAAATTTTTGCAAGGGATCTTCTTAACCAAAATTTGATTCTTTGGGATAAACTTGTACTCCTTGAATATGTCGTTCTATGAATATGTGTGAATAACCTATGATTTTTCTACACTTAAAATCCACTTATATTTGGTGTATTTGTTTGTCACACATAATTATGTAATTGATTTATTCTTAAACCATGGATACAGTCTTTGTATGGGACTTCGTCTCAATCTCCTTTCATTGATGCATATTTTATTTTATACACAACCTTATTTTATACGGTCTATAAACCCCTTTCACTTTTGCATTTATCCAAAAGGAATATTTTTTATAAAAAGCATTTTACAAAAAGACAAAAGGGAATGTTTTTGTCATACGTATGCGGTGACAACGACTTCTCTGCCGTTGTGACCATTATTTGAGTTTCGGCTTCCTCTACAAGCCATACCTTCTTTTTAAAAGAAAAATAAATACCATGTTTTACTTTTCTTTTAGTTTGGTGTTGAAAATGGTTTTCATAATGTTTTTATATCAATGTGTTGTATTGATATCCTGTGATTGAAAAGTGTAAATGTTATGTTTCCTTTATGTATGTTTTATGAGATACGATTATGTTATGGTTCTTGGGAATTATTATGAAGATGGGTGGTTTCGTGATAAACTAAGGGTGGGTGAGCCCGATATAGCTCTCCAATGCATTGGGTAACGCGAAGGAGTGAAATGTTAAGGTTTCTCCGAAGAGATTTAGGGAATATACTGTGGTGGGTATTCCAAACGTAACCAAGAGGGTTACTCCCTACATAAGAATGTTATGAATGCCTCAAGTTACCTTTTATGTCTTATGATTTCTATGATTTATTCATGATTTGATGAGGTATGTTAAAGTGCCTATGTTTTATGGGTAAAGTATGATTTCATTCTTATGTATATATGAACTCATATTTCTTTTCCATATTTTTATAACCCTTAATGAGCTTTTTATGCTCATCCCAAGTTTTTTTTTTGAAATGTTTTTCACTGGTCACGAGAAAGGTACATGATATGATGATAGTTTCAAGGAAGTGTCAAGAAAGAATCTATGCTTTATTTTTAAATATGTTTCCGTTGATGGGAAAAAATGAATACTATCTTTATGTAACCACTTTGTTTAAATGTGGAATGTAATGAAAGTTTTATGATCTAATTCTCTAAAACTCTAAACTTGAAAAGATCCTCAATGTGTAGTCTTGTAATAACTCAAGATTAAGTAAGGTTTAAGGCTGGGGCCTTATAGTTGGTATCAGAGGGAGGTTTAGATAACTTTAGAGGTTAGGGTATTTTCTAAGCATAAGTGACATTACCATAATGGTTAGGATTTCAGAAAGAGTCCTAGTTTTAGATAAAGTGAATAAGTAAGTATATCTTAGTGGTTATCTTCCTCATTAGTACATGATGTTTTTTTTGATATACTCACACTGACATTTCTGTTTTTAGTGAATGGATGGATCTAGAAGGCACCAAAGTGACAATAGGTTTGAAGGAAACTATGGTGGTTCTCTGATTAAGAGACTGGATGAAATGGGGTATTCAATGAGGAAACTCATGGTTGTTCTAAACCAACTATCAAGGAGTCATGATCATCCACTTAAACCTTGGTATGTTCTGTAATGCATCATGTACGAGATGACCAATCGATGTGGAAGTTCAGGTAATAATTATAAAGGTAACCATTAGGGTTTATATAATCCTTACTTTTGAGGTAGTTATGGGTTATTATATATTGTGATGGAAAATGAAAGCCATGAGATAAACTTGAGGATAAAATATTTTATGATTATTTTTTTTTGAAGATTTTATCTCATTTTGGGGAATGTTTTTAGAATTATATAGTTTTTGAAAAAGGACAACACGCAGACCGTGTGACAACCCATCGCGCCAGACAAAGCTGCGGGAATCGAACCCACAACCAAAGTGCGACTGGTATTTATCACCTACCACTAGACTACGTGAAGTCCCTAGTTAGTTTGACTAATTCTTTTTAGTAAGATGGTTTTATGAATTAAGATTAAGCTGAATTCGGGTTATATATGGAAATTTATTAACCTATCATGGAGGATATGTGATTAGGTTAATTACTTTTCAATACGAGACATTAAGATCAACTGATGTTGTTTGGAGATAAATGTTACGATTTAACATGGAAGACTATGTGACTAAATTCTTCAAATATTTGGGTTTCAATCTTAGTGTGGTTTACTTTGAAGTATTTTATGGACAATTTGTTTATTGAATGGTCTTTGTTGAACTTTGGGTATTTTTTGGTAAATTTTGGAGATTAAGAATAGATTTGTTTTTTTTTAAAAGATTATCCGTTTTGGGTATTATCTGATCTTGTACTAACCTTTTTGGTTTTGGTTTTGGTAATGGTCTAAAGATATGGGAAGTATATAGTTCTCTTTTTTGGATTAGGTGATCCTCTAGAAGTTGATTATAGTACTCTTAATGTGAACAAGTCTTCCTAAATACTCATCTTTTGGGGAAAGTATGAGTTTGTGTAAGAAATCTAGTAAAAGTTGAAAGTCAACATGACAAGTAAGTATGTTTCCTTAAGATCAAAAATAAATTCTTCAATGAAGAGTAACTTAAAACAAAAATATTGTCTGTTAACTTTTCCTACTGGGGAATCGAATACCGTTTAACCCATCACAAGTTTGTGATTTTCTTATGGTTAACTTTCTCCTAGACATGTTTACTATCACTCTCCATCAGAACATGACCCTTTGTTTTTTCTTCCATTTCCATATTTTCATACTTGGAATCCTAGTATGGGTTAACTCGGGTGACCTTTGTACTTATCATTCTTTATTTTAAAGTGATTGTTTAACTGACTCTTGTTCCGATGTGGGATTTTCAATGAAGTTTCCAAGCCCAATTTTAAAAATTGTGAGGATGCAATTCCCAAAAGGGGAGAAGGATGTAACACCCCAGGTAAATAAATAATATGAAAATTTCATATTTATCCATATTTTTGAATAAAATATTAATATTACTTTAAAGGGGACACTATGCACAATGGCGTACCCAATACGCAACAATGAGTTTCTTGGGAATCTTGCGTTGCACTCTAATAATAAAATAATATTATTTTAAATGGTAGTTAACGCCTAGCCGTTGTAATGGCGGGAATGAACAGAACTAACTAAAAAATTATTATATATGTTTGTCAAATATTTTTACTCTTTACAATAAATGTTATAGGATTAAAAATGCGAATGAATCCAATTTTAAGCGTAAACATTCCAATATTCTATGAAAGGTTGATTAACCGCCTTTTGATGGAGAACCTCTTTTAATCCAATTTTTGACAATTTTATGTGTTATATTTGACAAAATAAAATTCTTCTTTAGAATCAGGACATCAAAATTTACTTTGTGTAATTTTTTGGTATTTTTCCGAAAAAGTTCAATTTTTAATGAATAGTGAAAAATGTTGTACTTTAATTCAAAACCTCTTTTTAATATAATTTATTTAAATGATTAGATTATCTTTTTAATTGGTTTTAAAGTGAAATTAGAATATATTTTTACCATTTAATCAAATAGTGGTCATTGGAATTAATTTCACTTTGAAATTTGACTTAAACTAGTGTCAATCTTTTGATATATATTGTTTCATAAAAACACGCTATTTGTTCTGACAGCGGGAATTAATCATTAAATTAATTAATGTAACTTAAATGTTATGAATTTTGTAAAATAGACATCATTTTTGAATTCGGAATATCAAATATAGCTTAGGGTGAAGTTTTGGTAATTTTCTGAAAAACTTCAATTTTTGATGAATAGTGAAACCACTAAGTGGTACTTATAAAAACTGATTTTCCGTTTAAATGAAATTTTGCCACCTTTGTGTTCTGAATTTCCAAAATCCTACATACATGGTTGTCATTAAGAAGTAAAATGTGGTTCAATGGGATTAAAATAATTTTTTTGGTGAATAGTAACTTATTAAGTTTTTAATCGCGATTAGAGGTAATTAGTGTAGTTTAAGATAAGAATAATGTTTTAATAAAATGAAATGACCTAGACACATGTCCTACCCTCATTTTATGAGTCATGGACGACTAAGAAAATCCATGGGTCAACTTGGGGACCCCATGGAGCCACTTTGGTTGGACAATGACATAAATACCATTTTATTTAATGTTAAAGTAAAAATGACACAAACAGGAAATGTTTTACTAAAACAATTTTTACATGGGGTTATACAAGTCAGATTTTTGACTATAAATAGTAATTGTAAAGATAAAAATATTTACTACATCATAGTATTTTTTTTATAATTTTTAGACATTATATAAATTAAATTATTTATGACATCATGATGATGCAGTGATGACCTCATTATTTAACGATTTAAATAAAATGGAAAGATAATGTAAAATCTAAGATCTACACATGTAAAAAAAACCTATTGTATGGGTGGATTTAGAACCCTTATCACCTTATACTAAAAAAAAATCAATTTGGGACCATTAAAATCCGAAACTCATTCTAAAATAAAGTAGCATTTCCTTACTTTCCAAGAGTGCCCCTCCCCTCCTCTTATAACAGGCCCCCACCTCTACCTCCTTACCCACACTTCCAAAGCCTTTGGATCGGCCAACCCCTGACCATTTTGTCTCTCCACAACCCTCTCTAACTCCTTTAAGCCTCAATTTGGGCAGAAGTCTTCCCAAGGAAGCCTTTGAGCTCAAACCAAAGGGAGTTACCCAATTTTAAGGTAATGTCTTCACTTGTGTCCTTTTGTTTTATTTTGCTTCTCCAACCCCCTAAACTTATTTTATTCATTTATTTCGTAACAAATACAGTATCTTCAATATACTAGGTTGTTTTTATAAGAATTATTTGATCTAAAATTACACACACATACATCTAATGCTTAAAGAACATACCTTTTCTGTGGATGGCGAATTTCTGCCTCACGAAACGATGATTGTTCAACATTCTTCTAACACCTTCAAAGGTGGACATTAAGATGACACTATATTTATATATGATATATAATATGTTTATGTTTTACTTAAGCTTATGTATTTTTCATTTATGAAACACCTTTATGGTTTCCATTATGGGTAAACGGAATATCTTCATTTAAGGAAGTGCGGACTACCGCCCCCTCAAAGTGATTTGATTCGTTAATACCATATGTGGTACGTATAAATGATATATTTAATGATATTATATATGATACCATACTGGAATTAAAATAATATTATGTATCATCATGTTTTAATTCCATTAAATATGAAATATAAATGGATGTAGCGTTCATGCGTACGTACTGCTTACCGTCTCCATGAACGGTACATTTCATTTCTTATCTCAAAATGTTATGTACTATTATAAGTACATATATATAATGGATATATATGTAATATATTAAATATAAATTATGGATATCATTCTGGAATTATAACATATATATATCTCTCTCATTTTGTTTTAATTCCATTAATATGACAAAAAATGAAAGTAGCATTCATGCGTACGTACGGTCTACCGTCTCCATGAACGGTGATTTTAATTTTTATCTCCAAATGCTATGGAATAGTATAAAATGAATATATACTGGATATATATGATATTTAAAACATAAATACTATTCTGGATATGATGTACCTATAACTACATGGAAAATTATTTTCTAACAAGTTTAATTTTTGACTCATGTACCAAACATCAACAAAAACGTCTGATATGAACTCATATTATTAAAAAATTATTATAATATTAAAATATGTGATATGAAGTGAATAATAATCCTTATAGGAGTTCCTTAAGAAATTATAAATTGACCAAATTTTATTATTCAGGAATATAAAGAAATGAACAAGACAAGTTGGAGTTGAGGTAAGGGATCCTACTCCTCTCTTTTTAAGTACACTCTTTTATGGCATTCTTTTTAAAGATCATATTTATTGTTATTGGAATGTTATTTTATATTACTCTTACTGTAATTTTTATGTTCATATGATGAGAGACCCTGTTCTCTCTCATCAATCCATTTTGGAAGTTTTGAGTGGTGCCGTTAGGCTGCCAAATTTTCGTAAGAGATCTATCATCTCTCTTTCTTTTTAAGTACTCACCTTTATGCCACTTCTTTTAAGATCATATTTGTTATGTTGGGGGATGTTCTTTTATATTCCTCTTTCTGTAAAATTTATGTTAATATGATGAGAGACCCTATTTGATCTCATCAATCCATTTTTGTAAGTTTTAAGTGGGGTCGTTAGGCAGCCGAGTTTTCGTAAGGGATTTTTCATCTCACTTTTATTCCCGTGAGATTTATGCTATGTTTTCCACAATTTCCTTTGAGTGGTGTATGTTCTTCCCATTATTTTACTCATTGTGTAATATACTTTCATTTATGAGTATTTACATCAATGATGTTATTGTCCCTCTTTCACGGGGTGTATATTTCAAAAGATACCCATGTCGGTAAGGGAACATTTCACCCTCCTCTTTTTAAAAAACATCTTTTGTTATGACTTTTAATTCACATACTATTATGTTGGGATATTTTCTTATATATCCTTATTGATTTAAATTTTATGTCCATGTGATGAGATACCCTTTTTGTCTCTGATCAACTCATTTTCTGAATTTTGTAGTGACGTCGTTAGGCTGTCAAATTTTTGCAAAGGAACTTCTTAACCCAAATTTGATTCTTTGGGATAAACTTGTACTCCTTGAATATGTCGTTCTATGAATATGTGTTAATAACCTCTTATTTTTCTATACTTAATACCCACTTATATTTGGTGTATTCGTTTGTCACACATAATTATGTAATTGATTTATCCTTAAACCAAGGATACCGTCTTTTATGGGACTTCGTCTCAATCTCCTTTCATTGAGGCATATTTTATTTTATACACAACCTTATTTTATACGGTTTATTAACCCCTTTGACTTTTAATTTTATCCAAAAGGAATCTTTTTTATATGAAGCATTTTACAAAATGAAAAAAGGAAAAAAATTCATACGTATGCGGCGACAACGACTTCTCCGTCGCCGAGACCATTATTTGAGTTTCGGCTTCCTCTGCAATCCATACATTCTTTTTAAAAGAAAAATAAATACCATGTTTTAATTTTCTTTTAGTTTGGTGTTGAAAATGGTTTTGATAATGTTTTTATATCAATGTGTTGTATTAATATCTTTTGATTGAAAAGTGGAAATGTTATGTTTCCTTTATGTATGTTTTATGAGATACGGTTATGCTATGGTTCTTTGGAATTGTTATGAAGACGGGTGGTTCCATGATAAACTAAGGGCGGGTGAGCTCGATATAGCTCTCCAATGCATTGGGTAACACGAAGGAGTGAAACGTTAAGGTTTCTCCGAAGAGATTTAGGGAATATACTATGGTGGGTATTCCAAACGTCATCAAGAGGGTTACTCCCTACGTAAGAATGTTATGAATGCCTCAAGTTACCGTTTATGTCTTATGATTTCTATGATTTATTCATGATTTGATGAGGTATGTTAAAGTGCCTATGTTTTATGGGTAATGTATGATTTCATTCTTATGTATATATGAACTCATGTTTCTTTTCCATATTTTTATAACCCTTACTGAGCTTTTTATGCTCATCCCAAGTTTTTTTTTTGAAATTTTTTTCATAGGTCAAGGGAAAGGTATATGATATGATGATTGTGTCAAGGAAGTGTCAAGAAATAATCCATGCTTTATTTTTAAATATGTTTCCATTGATGGGATAAAATTAATACTATATTTATGTAACCACTTTGTTTAAATGTGTAATGTAATGCAAGTTTTATGATCTAATTCTCTAAAACTCTAAACCTGAAATGATCCTCAATGTGTAATCTTGTAATAACTCAATATTAAGTAAGGTTTAAGTCTTGGGCCTTATAAAATGTATTTAAAGATTAATATTTTTATGTCTTATGAATTTATGAGACGCTATGTAATTTTTTAATGTGTTGTGAAATCAGTTTTAAATTTAAAATATGTAATTTCCATGAAAATGGTGATTATAATTAAAAATAAAGTTAATAATGTTTAGAAAAGTATTTTCTTAAAATGGAGTTCATTTTGGAATCCTACACGTTAAAAATGGTTAGGGTGATTTTTTTTTATTTCTATAAAATACTTGAATTTTTTGTGAATGGTTAATTACAATAATTTAGGATAAATGCTAAAAAGATGAATTGTTGAGTCATGCATTAGTCAGGGATGATGTAAGTGACCATTTTTTCGAAATAACATGCACAAATTTTGTTATTTAGTCACAATCATCCTCAATATTTATTTTCTTGAGAAAAATAATAAACTAATGATTAAAATGACTAGAGAACACACATCTATTCCACTATAAATACCACCCTTACACCCTCTTATCCTCAAACATATCAAGATTTTATAATTTCCTAAAGTATTCCCAATACACATCCTTATATCCTCCCCTAATTATAGGATTTCTTGTTATGATCAAAATATCAATCCAATATTCTTGAGAAGGATCTCAAGACGAGAATTCAAGAGGTAAATCCTCCCTCTTTTTTTATTAACTTCCTTTCAATTTCAATTTATTTTCTTATTCTATCATCACCTACATTAATAAAAAAGTAATGAAATCTAAATTAACTTAGATACACTAGAATTATATCATGTTAATGGAATATCAAAAATTGAACTCATCCCTCTCTCTCTTTTATCATAGAAATGGAATCGTCACCCCTAATGTCTCAATTTATCAACATCGTGAGATGTGAACTTTCATAATACATAATCATATTAAAGTATTTTAATAAAATCATTAAATGTTTTAGATTATATTTTAAATTTTATGTTATAACTCATTTTATGTTCTTTAAATAACATATACTCAATACAAAATGACGAAATAAAACGAGTTTGTTGAGTTCGAAAAACTGCCAAAAATAACCTAAAACGATTGTCATTAACTTTTATTCTGATGAATCATCCTCATGATACATAACCAAATATTATTTAATATCATTTTAGATTATATAGGATCATTAATAATATATAATTACAATTTTTATGTTCATACTAATTTAAAACTAACTTTCATTCATGTGTATAAATGAACCAATCATGAAATCTATGAAAACAAACACTCTCGAATGAAAAAATTAAACTCTATTACTCATACAAAGAACCATAAAAGAACTTAATAAAACCATAAAGAACAATATTAATGTATAAAAGTTATTAAAATTGTTAATTAATTAATCTAATGTCATTATACATAAGATTAATGTGAATATAGAGTTCCGACACAAGGTTAGGGGAATTCTCAAACCCAACTCACTTTCCTTGGGATTTCCCTAATGTACACCATTTTAAGTAAAGATATTCCTTAAATATAATTTATTGATCAGTATATAATATTTTATTTGACATAAATGTTTTATAATTATGATTACAAGAAATACAATTTTTTCCAAAAGAATACTTCTTTAAAAAAACTTCTCGAAAATTGTTTCTTCTTCACTCAAAGTTGATGATTATTATATCAAGAATGTTATTCCATCTTTCAGTTCGAAAGAAAAATTTTATGAATTTATTCCTTATGAAATGAAACCGATTATTATCTATGGTTTATTTTATGTCCAAGATTGATATATGTTCTATGCGGCATTCTTGAAAATGTGAATGTTATGATGTGTCGAGTGCGCTTGGAATTATACATTGGAATGTAAATGATAAGATGTTATGTGTGTATCTAAAATTAAAAATTGATCTAATTAATTTGGAAATTTTATTTATCACATGACTATTGTCAAATATGTGATAACATGATGCTATATTTTTTCACAACTCTGTGTGGTAGTTGACCACTAAGACATGATGTTTCATTTTTATGCATTGGCACATTCCAAGTCTTTTCATAATGTTTAATCTCATGATTATAGTCATATGCCTAGGTTATGATGATAATTATTATTCTCATCCTAAATTATATTGTTTCATGTTCTTATCTATCATCTAATTGAGATTTTATCTCACCCCTTTTTGATTTATATCCTAAGTTTACTACTTGTACTAAGGAGAATTCAAGGGACAATAAGAAGGAATAGAAGAATAAATTAAATAAATTATTGGGTTTTATTTTTTATATGTTATGTATGGTCTTAATTTTACCATGAAACTAATCCAGTGGATAATTTTTGTTTAATTATTGTCATTAAATTTTTTTAATTGTAATGCAAGAACATTTGTGTTGTTATATAATAATAAATATTCTAGTTCTGTCATCGATTTTTCTAAATCTACCTATTCTTCATTGGTCATTTTTAAAAACTAATATTTGATGATGAAAATATTTCCATCCATGTACCCCATGAATTTATCGTACATGAAATAATTTGGATGATTCATTAATAAATCATCTTCTAGTCTTTGGATATTATGAATTCTGAGAAAATTATTTCTCAAAGATTATATAAAATACCTTTCTAAATTTTCTAGTCAAAAAATGAAAAAAAATTCCAATCAGTAAAAAACTTCCAACATTAGATATTCTGCGTCTCCTATTTAAGTTGATAAGTATTTTCATGTAGTTGTTGCACATTGGTAGTAATGTCTCTTATTTCATCACTATATCAGGTGTCTACATAAATATAGATGCCACTTCCTCATCTATTTTAGATATCCTTATATAGCGAGGATGATTTGTATGGGACTTTATATATTCATGGAATAGGTAATACTTAATGAATTGCATTTTTTATGGAACTATAAAATACACTAGTTTATTTTTTATGAATCTGTATCTAAAAAAATATTCTTATAAGATCTCTATGTATATTTATAAAAAAATATATTCAAAAAGTAAAATGTTCAGGTATTTTGATAAACCCATCAATAGAGTGATAAAGGAAAATTCACATCAATTATTTCATAAATTGTAAAAAATGAGATCGCAATTAGTCATATTTCCAATAACATAGTGGAAATAATATGGTAATTGATGATGAAGATCTTCCCAAATCATAATATATATTCCTATTATCATATATATATACTATAGAAATATGATATATTAATGAGTTTGAATAATGCATATAACATTCTATTCAAGGTATAAAACTACATAGAGAATAAATGTGTGAAATATGTTACTCTTGGTCACCTTTATCATTTATATATGTGAAATTAGGATTACATAAGTTTGATGAGGGATGGGTAAAATCAACCACATTGAGTTATGGTTTCCTCTTATGCAATAATTTCACTCATCTAGTCTCAGTGGATTATATCAAAATATTAATTAATCCATTTTTTTATTTTTTGTTGAAACCCCCTATTTTTAGATTCATAAAAGATATCTCACATGAAGCATGTGTTAGTTATGGGTTTGAGGAGGGGTGTCATGAGGATTCAAATAAAAAGATATTAACCAAATGATTTGATCATACCTTTTCATAACTAAATAACAGGACCAATCCCTTAATGATAAAAATATAATATTTCATATATTTTTAACAATTAATAGTTCAAAGGTTTTTTATTTTAATGTTTTAATAATTATTAAAAAGATATCGAGTAGTTAATTATTTAGTCTCGCTAGATTCCACATCTTCTATAGGAGTATATAAACCAACTCATCCCCTAATATATACTCAAAAACATATGGTATGTGAAATAAATTATATGTAATAATTCATGTTCCATTTTACCAAGGGTAACATGCTAGTGGAAATGGAAATTCATGTAGAGAACCTAATGCCCAGGTTTTCATTTATCCTTTAGTAAGTACCCCAGATTAATGTTATAAAAATCATGAAGAATACTCTAATATAGGAATGAATCATCATATCTCAATTTAGGCTTCATGTTTTTTGGAATAATAATTATTCATTATTTCATTTATAAATAAATTATTTTGAAATTAAAATTCCCCATCATCCTTTGAACAAGGATGGGAATCGATTTTTGAATGATAATAAAAATAATTATACCTAAATATTTTAGTTATTAACACTTTTATAGAACATAAAAGCAATCTTTTTTTATAAAAACATCTACAATTTCTTTATTTCATTCATCTAGACATAAAGGTGGCTAGTATATAAAATATGCTTGTGTAAAAAGTGATTATAATGGTACTACATAGATTTTGTATTGATTACTGAATAAAAGAATATGGTCATGAAATTGATACCAAATAGTCTACCCTTTCTCTAAATAACAATGAATAACTTGGTAAATGTACAGTTTTTTGGGGTATTCTCGAATGAAATGGGAAAAATATATTGGTTACATTGATATAAATTTCCCCCTAGTCCTTGGGGATGGGGACACCCTATAGATGATGTCGTGTTATTCATACCACATTCATTAACTCAATTAAGGGTTGGTTAATATGGTTATTTGGGTAAATAAATTTCCTCAAATATATAGGATGAGGATACCCATTGATAGTGTGATGGAAATTACATGTGCATCCTTCTAAGAGAATCTTTAAACTGCTTGATTCCATTGATAATTTAGCATTAATATTTTAAATGGGGATATATTTTATAATAATATTGATTTTATCAATATCTTTACATCAATATTTCATCATTATTGGTGAAATTGCCTATGGTTTTAGGAAAATAAATTTTAATAAATTTTGAATATTTAACCTTATAATCCATTTTTTGGGTGGGTGTGTGGAAAAATTTAATGTTGCATACATTAAAAAATCTCATATGTGTGCATGAGTAGAATATTATATTATAATATTTTAAAATTCTAAATTACTATGTGTGCATATACTTTGAAAATATTATTGGTTCTTTTCATATTCCGGGTTTGATACCATAATAAGTGTCAAGAAGGTCATCTTGTAATCTCAATTATTATATATACATTATTAATTAATTAATTAATAATTGGTAGATGGGATCACTAAGAGTCTTAGTAGATCATTCAACCACCCTAAGTGGGGTGGGGTGGTGAATCAGGGGTGACCATCTTTTTCCCTATTGTGTTCAAGTTGAATTTCATTCTTCCATTAGTTTAATCAAACCTATGAAATTGGAAAGTATGTATGGATATATAATTTTATCCATGAAGAAATAATCATTATGAAATAAATATAATGTTAAGGGCATAAAATTTTGGTATTTTTACAAGGTTCATCCTCATGGTGAGAACCTAATCTTTACTGTGTTGACTCCTACCAAGTCAAAATTTATTCGCTTTCTTATAAGTGTTACAATAGAGAAAAACATTATCCTTTAACTCATGATTAGGATTAAATCTAATATCTGAAACCACAATATTACCCATGTGGTTGAGCTATCTCCCAAAAATCTCTTTCTACCATGAGGAAGTTATATACACCATAGTTCTACCCTATAATACTTTGGAATATTTTTAAATATTAATCATGAACTAAGAGTAGAGATGGAGTGAAATTTTGAGGACCGGGGTTCCCAAAAATAATTTTATAAAAATATTGAATATATTTTATATTACTTAGACATAGTTAATTAACGAAAATGGGATATCTATTTAATGGTTAATCAGATTAGAAATCATAGGTCACGATTGATTCTGAAACGTAGTGTTTACTCTAGGTACGATATAAAATGTGTAAGGGAGGCATGATCAGACCCCTCACATATTGGCAGTGTGCTAAATAGATGAATTAAATTATTAATTTATTCATTTAAAAGCTCAAACATGAATAACTCATGAACGGGGACTGGGATGAGAAATCTAAAACCCCTGTTTAGTTGAGAACATACTCTTTACTTTAGACATGATTTAACCTTTGTCAACGTCGGTAGTTCGACTGAGGTGCCATTATGAATGAGTGATTAAATAATTAAATATTTATTTATGTATTTATTTCATTAAATCATTTTTATCCTAATGATATCTATATAAGTATGCCGGTTGAGAGATTTTTCCAAGGTTTCCTCATTACCATGGGATCACAAATGAGTCCTCTCCTCCACTTGATGTTGATAAATGATGAATGAATGACCAAGAACCCCTGGATCTAGAAATATCAGAGCACAGTAGATCCTCTTTCTTTGTTGATGAATGAATCCTTCATTAAAATCACATGATCTTATCCAAGTAAGACTCATCTTTAACATTTTCACATTGGATTAATTGATTGAGTGTGTTAAATCTGGTTTCACCCACTTGCGCCTTTGAACTCAAACATTGAATGTGCCCAAATACTGAAGTTCATATTTTTTTAATCAATTTTCTATCCCTAGTGCCACAACCTAGATCATTGGCGAAAAACACATGTCCAGTGATGTTTAAGACATTGGTTTATGGTGGTTTTCTGCACATTTTATCCGCATCTTCCCCGAGTTATACCTTTGAATCGATGTTCAATAATTGTCGGGTGACCAGAGTTTGACCGAGTCCCCGGATTCTAGAAGGATCAAAAAAACAACAACAAAATCGAGAGTGGATACTGGATATGTGTAGATCATGACCCGAGTATTGAAGATCTATGATCAATTAAAGGTTTCGAGTTAGATTGATGGTGTGGAGGCCTACAGAAAGAGCAGTAGTCCGTGTGGGCTGTCCGGAGGCAACAATGACATCTAGTGATGCCAATGCAGTTGGGTGAGGTAGCTCCAGTGGTTTGGGGTGGCACGAGAAGGGAAGTCCAACACAGGAAGGGTGGTCCAGTGCATAGTAGGCGGTGGTGGTTAATGGACCTCTAGGTAGTCTGGTGTGGTGTATAAGACGGCTACTAAGAGGCATAGCGGCTGGGGCGAGCGACAACGAGGCATGCAGGTGTGTGTGGCGGTCGGAGGTGGTGTGATTAGGACATCATAGTGGAGACAGGGTGATGGCCGTGTGGAAGAGGCACCCAAGCAGTGACTTCAGGGGTGCAACACAACTAGTGTGAAACCAAGGTGTGTGGGGTGAACCCTAAAGAAAATATAAATACAGAATAAAAATATAAAAATAAAATTTATAATAACAATAACAATAACAATATTAATATTAATATTAATATTTATAACCCCATAATTCCCTCTTGGGGAGTCCGATTAATGTGCCATATGTGGCGGCATGACCCCATCAACGATGCAATCGTATTACGAAAATTCCAGATGATTCTCCTTGACCTGTGACTGGGACCCACGAAACACCTGTGAAACATTATTTTTAGACATGTTTTTAAATATGGGACCCACCATAACTCTTGTATGCGGCGCTCTATTAGCTTTCAATCAGTGGCAACGTGACCCTATATTTATGATGTTCGATTCCAAATCAATTTTAGAAATTTGATTCTTGTTTGAGTCTTGGGTCCACGAAACAGCCAATATTATTATTATTATTATTATTGTAGAATCTTACATCTTTCATAAATCTTCTATAAGATATTCAATTGGTTAGACTTCAGCGGTGTTGTGACTCTGAAACTAAGCAGACATTTTAAGAAAAATTTTAGGTGTTTAAATTGAAATCGAGGTGCGGGCCCCATGTGTCCTGGTTCGAACACGTTACGGTGAAAGGAAACTTTTTTCATGGTTATCCATTTTGGACGAATGACTACCCTATACTGTGTGTTTTCTATGTGGATCGTAATGGAACAATCAATATAATTTGTTTTAGGACCATGGAGTTGGCCCCCCATGATACCATTCAAGCACAATATTGTGATATATGATTTTTTCATGAGATGACTATTCTGAAAGGATGACTAGTTGATGTTATGCATATTTTATCCAAGGACCGCAATGGTGTGATCTGTTCGGTTATCTTGTTCCATTTGAGGAGGCTCACTAGTAAAAGTACGTTTTCATTTTTCGGTTGAACAATGAGTATCACATTCTTTTCAACCTTTTTTCTAGAGATGTCATGTACTCTGGGAGTACACTATCATGCCTAGGGGTTCATGATTTTTTAGTACTTCAGTATGGATATGTGCATGGCCAGGCAAAGAGGTGTGTAACCATGATGTATGGGCCTCACATGCACTGTGTACCACATTACAAATATTTTATCTCGTGTATCTCCTTCTTTTGGATTAGAACTTTGGCATATGAGAATATTATTCTGAGTGTTTTTTCATGTAGATTGTGATGGTTCCCTCCTTAGTGGCTTCTAAGATACAATGAAATATTTCTAGGGTGTGACGTCTATCTAGGTGACACCTGATGACTGTAACAGAATTCTTTCTGAGAGGTACCATCTAGAAGGGATGGCCAGTATTCCTCTATGCTTCATGAGAGGTACCATCCAGTAGGAATGGCCAGTGCATTTCTGGGCTAACAATCCCACAGGGATGATTATCATAGTCCCTGAAGAGATGTTGAGCTAAATAAGAGTGTATTACCCGAGGATATATCAGGATGAACTACAGAGTAGTCCCTGAGGAGATATTGGGCTGACCAAGAATGTAGTCCCTAGGGAGATAGTGTGTTGACCCTCCCTTCAGGCCCAGTAGAGTAGTCCCTGATGTTTCAGAGAAGGCCCTCAACTATGCATCATATTGGTGAGGTGTTGTTTGATTTACCCATAGAATCACAAAAAAAATATGGGATCTTTCCCCACCTATAAATGTTATTATGAAGCGACCTCAAACCGTCCAAGTGAGTTAGTGCCACCTAAAGGAGATAGTCTCTAAGTGCAGTGATTTGAGCCACTTTGACTTGTAACACTTGGGTAGAAACATGAGGTGTTGGGATTTTTATATGGTATTTTACTTGAAACTATTGGATACTAACATTAATGGGATCATCCGTGAGATAGAGATCTACTTACTCCATTGTTCGGGATTCTTGACAGAATATATATATATATATATATATATATATATATATATATATATTCTATTTCTAGTTCCCAATCATTGGGTTTTTGGATACTCTCTTTCTAAAAGAGTTGATGATGTGTGGGGTCTACCGCGTGCTTTTTGTGTCTAGATTATCGTGATTAGATGAGTCTACTCGACTATTATAGGAAGTAAAGACATGATAAGGAGTTCATCTCCTTGCCATTTTGAGCTCCTTGTGTTTGGAAGAGTTTACTTTTACTCTCTTGTTGGTTGAGTTATACTCTATCCATTCACTCTTGTTGTACCTTTTTCTTTCTACTGCTTCTATTCAGTGCATCTCTTTTGAATTCCCCGTAACCCTTTTCAGTGGGTTCTAATGTGTATGTATATACTCACCCCTTCATAGGCTTCTCCCAACACATTTCTTGTCTTTTAAAGAGGACATAAATGTCGATCATGATTTCAGAGGAGCATAGGTATACGAGTTGGGTGGACAACGTACGATGTTCAGTGTTGGGATACAAGAGTGGGGATCTCTCAGCTATTACTCTTTTTTAGTTTATTTCATGTTGGAATAGGTTTCTGGTTTGGGTGTGTGTTTTTTTCCTTTAAATTTCAGTATATACTGCTCTACCTTTGTACATTCTAGAGGTTTATGCATGTTGATTTTATTTTATAGAATTTTTGTTATTTTTATACTTTTCATCTACAATTGTTCATTGAGTGGGTTGTGTGTGTGTGTGTAGGTCATAGGAAAAGGCATCCCTGAGTTTTTTTTACTTCGGTGCTTGTTGTCAATCCATGGACTATGGAGGCGGGGCATGGGGTAGTTGTGGCTCGAGCCCCGGCTTGGGCCGGGTTGTGATAAAGTCATATCAGAGGTGGTTAGAACCTCAGGAAGTTATTTGTAAGTTTCCCTAAAGAGGTATTTGTTGGGTTTATAGAAAAGTGTCAAACCATCTCAAGAGCGGGGCTCAGGACAGGGCGTCCAGTGATGGTATGGCCTACCAACATATCCATTCGCATGGACCCTGAGAACCCTATTTTCGACTCGACACCCTGAGATACCTGTTGTAGGGATCAATGGTTCATGATTCATATAGTATTGAGTCTTTGAATTTCTTTCTTGATTCATCTCCCTATAATTGATGATATATATATATATATATATATATCTTCATATGACAACAGTAATCCTTGATAATATTCCGGATATCTCTGTAATGAAAGCTGACTAGGATACCAGTTCTGGTTCATTATGATGATCCTGTGAGAAACGAGGCCTTAGTTTAGGATCCATCTTGTGACCCAATTACTCTAGGGGGAAGGTAGCACTGCCCCCACCTGTCGAGCATCATACAACCCTAATAGAGCAGGCTATGGACGTGCATTTTCATAGCACACATCGCAAGTTCCAGTGATAGAGATTGGTATGGTTTCTTAGTGATCCAAACCCTCAGGAATCTGAGGTTTGGCTAGAGGTGGTGTTCCACCTCTTTAGGCTTGAACGGGACCTGAGAAATATTATAGTGGTGTTGGCAGCTAGCCTTTTCCACAGACTATCAAGGAATTTGTGGAGCTTGGTAACTTAGATACTCAATGAGTCGGAACATTCATGGAAAAACATCAAGTATATATTTTGTGAGGAGTAATATACCTCCTACTTTCACACCATTTGACTTTAAGAGATCCTCTAATTTCATCAGTGAGGGCTGACGATGACTGCATAAGTAGCTAGGTTCATAGACCTTAAATGCTACTCATTTTACATGCTCTACAACGAATAATTCTGATCACATAGGATTGATCAAGGACTCCATAGGTAGATCCATGCTATCTTAAAAACCTTTCTCATCCCCACATGTATCGGGGTGCTGGAGCAGGCACTGGTGATCGAGAAATTATGGTCATGCCATGCAGCTGGTTTTCATAGAGGGTGCAATGAAGCTGAGATGTCGGCCACACCTAGAAGAATTCAGTCAAAAAGAGCTCGGAATAAGAGATATTCTCATGATTTTTTTCAGGAACATAGTTATATAGAGACCAAACATCACAGAGTGCAAAGAAAAATCGGGGAGGGCCGATGCTATGCTGGTGACGGGCAAGGCCAATGACACGAGATTACCTGACCAAATGTGCTAAGAATATTAGGTAGGAAACAGGTGGATCGCCATGGTAGATACAATGTTGTGACTATGGAGGTCCATATGGAGGTGGTTCTAGAAGAGGATTAGCAGGATCTATAGGTAGGGTACAACGTTATGTGGTCCTTCCTCCACTACCAGACAACCCACGCCATGCATAGGGATTTGGTAGCTGGGTCCATGGAAAAACTGCATGCATTGGATGTATATGAACCTCCATAACATGAGACAATAGGTGGTATACCTCGAATCTCTTATAATTTTTATACTATAAATTTTTAGGAATTGTGTGAAGTTATCTTTTCTCTATGCTCCTTGCTTTAGGTTTTATCAGGGTGATGTGGGGCATCACTGTGACTCTATATCGGTACTTTTCAATGTAGCATTGAATGTAAGAAGAGGAGGGGTCCTTCCCCCACCAAGAAACATTTTTCTTGATGTGAGAAAAACTATAAGGGTGATTTAGTGCCTCTAAAAGCGGATAGTATCAAGGTTTGGTGGAATATTCCCTCGAACATAGTCACTCAGGGCATGGTTGTGTAGTAGAGTTCCATTTTCTGGATTACTCTCCTTCCAAGAGGGGTGAATCCACACGGGGTATGCAACATGATTTCTGTTACTAGCCTCTTGTGGATTGATAAGTTTACTCACCTTCCATATTCATTGGTACCATGAGTGCTAAAGGTTATGTCTTAATACTGCTATTATCAAGTATAGGTTGAGGTGATGGAGACCCCATGAACATGACACCATGACTCCCTACTTATTGATAACAATGATGGAAATCACCCCGAGAATGTGGAGACACTATCTTCTGGGAGAGCTCTTTGTAGTTTGTTCAGACCACTATGTTCTGACGTATGTCTTTACCTAGATATAGTTGAACCTGAGATGGCAATGGTGGATGAACTTCCAGCAAGGTTACGACATCAATATAGTCAATACGTTGGGAAAGGGAAACATTGTAGAATATGCCCTTTGCAAGAAGTATAGTAAGTAAAAGGCTCACTTTGAATGAGAATATTCAGAGAAATTAACTTCTCTAAAGCTAAACCTGGTGGAGCTGGAGAGTACAACATTTCTTCAATCAATATTGTTGTCTCCTACGCTTATCAAGCATGTAAGAGAGTCTCGGTTGAGATGCATCGACTGTGAAATTTGGTGAGACCAGAGATCTTTGGGTGCTTCAACATATGGATATATTTATTGAGGGTATCATAAGACTCTATTCCAGTAGAAAACTTTATTAGGATGGACCATCCCTTTGGTTCATGTGTTGTGACAGTACAGAAATATCCAAGAGTTTCCCTATGAGTGGGAGAGCAAAGTGAAGGCTCGGTATCCCGATTTTTTTCTCCAGTTTGTATTTTCAAGGATGAAAATAATGATGGATGGAATAATATAGAGACCCTAGTTCTACCATGTAATACTTTAGAATATTTTTAAATATTATTCCAGAGTTAGGTGTTGAGATGACGTGCAATTCTGAAGCACGGTGTGCCCGAAATTAATTATATAAAAATATTGAATATATTTTATATTATGTATGAACAGTTAATTAAATAAAATGGTATATCTCTTAAAAAGTTAATCGGAATAGAAATCCAATGTAACGGTTTGGTCCAGAATGCAGTGTTTAACCTGGGTGTGACATAAAATGAGTCGGCATAGGACGTTCAAAGCCCTCACATGTTGGCGGTGTGTTAAAGGGGTGAATTAAATTATTCATTTATTCATTCAATATCTCAAAACCAAATAACACATGAATGAGGACTCAAAAGAGAAATATGATACCAAATTTTTGTTCAAAATATAGTCTTTACCATAAATGGGGTATAACCTTTGTCGGTATCATGATCTTGACTTGGGTGTCATCATCGATAAGTAACCAAATGATTTAATATTTACTAATTTAATTATTTAATTAATTAAATACATCCTAACCTAATGAAATCTCTATAATTATAATACTATGGAGATTTTACCAAAGTTACCTCATAACCCTAGGATCCCCAATGACGCCCCTCCTTCCTTCCCAGTGAAGAAAGAACGAGAACGAACTCCTGGATCTATATGGATCAAAGTGTAGCGGATCATACTTCTTAATTGAATAACACATCCCTCAACAACAGTTCACGATCCAATCCATATAGAATTAATTTTTAGCATTTTTTACCTTGGATTAAAATATTTTTCCTATTTAATGTTATATCATTAAATTTCACATTGGAATCCAATAATTGAATCATCCCAAGTATCGAATTTCATAACATTTAATATGATTTATAACCCTTGTTCCCCTACAAATATCATTGTCCAAGAATACTAGGTCAGCGATGTTCAAGACATTGGTTTTTGGTGCCTTTATCATATTTTTGTTCATGTCATCGCCGCAGAATACCTTTGAATCCCCATTCCATAATTGTAGGGAAACCTGTGTTCGATCGAGTGACTGGATTTGGGATGGATCGAACAAATGTTGAACGAATTGCAAGCGGAGATTTTCTATTTGTATATCGTGGCCCAGGTATCACATATCTATGATCGCTTAAATGTTTCAGGTTGTATTGAAGGTTTGGTGGTCCATAGAAAGAGCGGAAGTCCGTGCGGGCTGTCCGGATGTAGTGGTGGCGTCTGGAAAAGGCCTAGGAGGCTCCAGCTTTTCAGGGCAGGGCGAGCAGGGCGGTTCAGTGCTGAGTAAGAGGCGAAGGTTTGTGGTCTATGAGGTATCCCAATGTAGTAGAGAATGAAGATGGGGTGAGTGACTATAGAGTTGGCTGGGGTGTGCGGCCATCGGAGGCAGTGCGAGGAGGGTGGCCTAGTGGAGGTAGGGCACATGTGGTGCAGCCAAGGTGGCCAGGAAGTGGATTTGGGGGTGTGGCGCTAGTATCATGAATCAAGGGGGGTACGGGGAAAACCCTAGAGGAAAATAAAAATTAAAAATGAAAAATAAATAAAATATTATTATTATTATTATTATTACTAATGTTTATTAACCCATAAATCACCCTCAGTTATCCTAATTAATGTGTCGTCTATGCCAGCATGACCCCATCAATGATGTGATATTTTTAAGATCATTTTAGATGATTATACTTGACCAACAATTGGGACCCATTAAATGCCCGTGAAACATTATATTTAATAATGTTATTAAATCTTAGACCCTCCATAACTCTTGTGTGCAGCGCCCGATTAGATTACCGTCGGCATCAATGTGACCCTATATTTAATACAGTCGATTCCATATTAATGTTGGCTATTGAATTCTGGTTTATGACTCAGGTCCATGAAACATCCATTATTATTATTATTGTGAAATAATATATTTGGTGTAGCTCTTCCATACTACATCCAATTGGTGAGTCGTTATCGGTGTTGTGACCCTGAAGGTGAGGTGAACCATTCCAGACCAATTTTAGTTTTTTAAATAAAAATTTTGTTGTGATCCCCATGAGGCCCAATTTTCATGCATTACGGTGAAATGTAGCTTTTCCATGAGTATCCAATTTGGATGAATGAGTAACCCATATCATGTGTTTTTTCATGAGGATTGAAATGGAGTGATCATATAATTTTTTCGGGACCAAGGCATGGTCTATACTTGACACCATTCCAGCACAATGTGGCGATATAAGACTTTTCCATCAGTTGTCTATTTAGAGTGAATGAATAGTCGATCTTGTGCATTTTTCTACAAATATTTCAATGGTGTGATCAATTTGGTTATCCAGTTCCGTTTGAGGAGTCCTAGTAAAAGTAATTTTTTCCCTTTGCTTTAACAACAAGAAATTCGCACCCGTCAGCCTTTTATCTAGAGATTTTATTTGATCTGGGAGTACACCAGCACACCTAGGGGTACTTGATTTGAATATCAGTACCCTAGTATTGATAGATACATGACCAGGTGAAGAGGTGGGTCCAGATGACTAGTTGGCCCCACACTCATTGTGTACCATTTTATGAATATTCTATATCTCATATATCCTTCTTTTCAACTCTTTCATTGGCATAGGAGTAGCCTTTCTAGAGTGTTTTTCCATATAAAATGAGATGGTGATCTCCATAGTGGCTTTTGAGATATGATGTGAGATTTTCCTGGTGTGACACCTATTCGGGGAGACACATCATGACTACAACGGCATGATTTATGAGAGGTACCATCCAATAGGGATGGAAAGTGTTACTCAGTGCTTCCTGAGAGGTACCATCTAGTAGGGATGACCAGTGAATTTTTTTGTAGACCCTCCAACTGTATCCGGTAGAGTAGTCCTTGAGGAGATACTGGGATAACCAAGAGAGTATTCATAGAAGAGATGTCAGGCTAACCAATGGGGTAGTCCCCAAAGAGTTACTGCGATGGCCCATAGAGTAGTCCTCGTGAAGATACCGGGCCGACTCAGAGAGTAGTCCTTGGGGAGATACCAGGTTGACCCAGAGTGTAGTCCTCAAGGACCTATCGGGGCGGGCCTCCTACCGGGCTGGGTAGAATAGTCCCTGAAGGTTCATAGAACTCCCTCTACTGTGTGGCACAATGGAGAAGAGAGGCTTGATTTACCTAAGGAATCATGAGAAATTGGGGTTCATTCCCCACCAAGACACATTATTGAGATGTGACCCAAAACCGTCAGGGTGAGTCAGTGCCGCCCAAAGAGGATAGTATCGAAGTGTGGTGATTTGATCCACTTTGACTTGTAACCCCTTGGGAGACACATGAGGTATTGGGGTTTGATGATGGAATTTTACTTGGAACTTTTCGATACTCTATTTCTTGGGGTGAGCTGTGAGATGGAGATCCCCTTACTCATTCATCTGGGCTTCATGAATGAGCATGCATGTGTGTGTGTCTTTATATATTCTATTTCTAGTGCACACTCTTTGGGGTTTTTGGATACATTCTTTCTAGGAGAGGAAAAGTTGTGCAGGCTATGCCATGTGTGTTTTATGTCAAGATTCTCATGGTTGGATGAGTCTTCTCTCCTTCTATAGGTAGAGAAGACTCGACAAGGAGATCATATCCTCACCGTTTTGAGCTCCATGTATTTGGATGAGTTTAATTTCACTCGTTGGGTTGGGTTTTACTATTTCCATTCACTCTTTCTGTACCTTGTTCTTTCAACTGGTTCTCTTTAGTGTATCTCTTTCTACCCCTTCACATTTTTTGGGGTGTTCTACTAGGTATGTATAAACTCACCCTTTCATGGGCTTCACCCAATACATTTTGTGTCTTTTACAGATGAAATATAGGTCAATCGTGATTTCAGATAAGCTTAGGGATATGGGTTGTGCGGACCGCGTATAGTGTTCAGAGTTGGGATACAGGAGCAGGGCGCTCTCTAATGTTTCTCTTTTTTAGTTTATTTTAGGTTGAGTTAGGTTTTTGTTTTGGGAGTGTGTGTTCCCCCTTTACTTTTCAATATACCCTACCATACCATAGTACTATCTAGAGCTTTATGCATGTTAATTTTATTTTATAATAGTTTGACAATTTTAAAATTTTCCTCTGTAGTTATGCATTGAGTGGGTTGTGTGTGTGTTCGTGTTGTAGGAAAAGGACTCCCTGAGATTATTTGTGAATTCAAGAGTTTTTTCCAACCCCTGGACTATGGATATAGGCTTGGGGTAGTTGTGGCTTGACTCCCATCTTTGTTCAGGTTATGAAAGAAGTAATGATATCATTTTCTATACTAGAAATGCTAGCCTTTAGGTGTTCTCCATGACCTTCCCCATTGATAAAACATTGACTAATAGTTGAGGTTCTACTATATTCAACATGAATGTAGTACTATATCTAGTTCTAGTAGACTAGCCTTCTAGATCACCCCATTACTAGAACTACGATATCAAGAACTTCCATTGGTTGGAACTTGGTAATAGTTGTGATAACCCCATTGTGGTCTTTTGAGTATTGAGGAATCACTTAATTCCTTAGAACCTCATTTTATACCTCTCTCACTACATAGACATAACTAAATTGTTCTAGAAACTACTTGTTGGAATTTTCCTCTCTATATTTTTCATTATAATATCATCAACACTCTCAATATATTTTTTTTAGTAGATCAACCTTCTCAAATTATCTTCCCCTTTATGTAGCAAAGCATTAGCTAATAAATCTGTGGAATCTTTATTCTCTAATTTGAAATTCCTAGTCACTTTAATTATCCAATTTAATACCATAAATATATTTTTAAGATATCAATATTTTACTACATAAAATTTTCCATTAAAAAAATTATCTATAATCTAAAAGTATTTCTCAAAAATTTGATTAAATCAGAAATTTTTCATTTATGAGCAATTAACTTTGATTTTTCATATCGACATCAACATAATTATTTTTATATACAAAAAAATGAATTTAATCTATAATATTTTGTTATTATAACTTACATAGACTTAATTTAGTATCTTACATTCAATGATCTTCCATAGAAGAAAATAAAATCCTTAATGTTTTTATTTTACCTTCACTCAATATTCAGTTGATTTATGTACTTCAAACATCTTCTATTCTGGTTCCCATTAATTCAGAGTTCTCAAAAAATTAAACACTTCCCTTGTTTGAATTTTTACTTATAGAATTTTATTCCAAACTTATCCAATATTGAATTTCCCATATTATGATTTAATCAGCCTCCAATATTACATTTTTCATATATATTGAATTTCTCAGCTCAAACTCTACATAAAAATCTTCTAAAGTAAACTATATTATATTTATTTTACATACTCCTCGATCCATTTAGGTGAGATCAAACATGTATACTAAATCTGATACTTCTTCTTCTAGTGATCTCTGCATCAAATGATTCATTTGTTTATATTTTCATAGCATTAAACATCCAATAACCCATATTCAAACTTCTCAAAAACAATCTCATCTTCTGATACACTGATCTTCTACTAATATAACATCTGTTGCAACGATAGATTTATTCCTTTCCATATTTCACCTTATTCTGGAGCCTTAAACATCTATATTTGTTATTTTATCTTCTAGATTATTTTCAACATAACATCTTAGTATATATTATTCTGATTTATACACATCAGGAATTTTATAAATTCTTAAAATAAATATCTTCATTTGGATGAATGATCCTTATGATCCATAGGGTTATTTTTATGAACTCATAGTGGATTCATTGAGACTACATCAATTATTCAATAAACATAATCTTTTGGAGATATATATTTCAAAAACCCTGGAATTTATTTACTGATTCTATTCTAGAGATTTTACCTCTCAAATTTATTCCTTCATAATATCTTCTGGTAGCTTTTAATGTTCCATCTATATGTTCACTCTTCTACTAGATTCACAATGTCTTCACTGTCATGAATTATAATAGGTAGATATCATAAAATCACTTGTATAGAGTATTCAATATCCAATTTTTTAATAACTTCATCATTTGATGGACAATATTTAATACTCTATAAAGATGTCCCCATGACTAATATAGACAATACTTCTTGAATCTATAATATTTTATCTTTATCTTAAAGACAATTTCAATAAATATTTTATGTTTTCTTCCTATAGATATCTACATACTAGAAACGTCATTATCATAAAATATATTTGGTATTTTTTTTCATCCTTATTCACTATTCAAGAAATCAATATATTTTAGTAAAAAAAATAGTAATATATATATTTACTGCTTCTAGTAACATTTGGGAATGTATCTCCAAACATATTCATAATTTTCTTGCATGCCCTTCTCTCACATCTAGTGATACATGGCTTCTTACATTTAAAAATATCATATTAAAATTACTTAGATCCATATTCTAGAATTACATCTTGTATTTATGATGATTCTTCTTTTTATGTCTAGACATTTAAAAGTATGTATTTCTAGTATAATAACTTCTGTAAAATCCATAAGAAAATTCATTTTATATCCACTTACTTAATGAATTTTTCATAATCTATTTTAAAAATTACCAAACCCTCATCATTGTTATCTAATGGGTAATTCAACAAAAACCCTTTGGAATTTTTCTCAATATCAAATTATCATTAATTCATTATGATTTCTCTCCCATTTTTTAAAATATATTCAAATACGTCCATGTGATATCTCTTATACATGATTTTTATCTACCCTATAATGATTTGAATTCCAAACAACATTATTAACATCTTGGAGTGAGATTAGAACATACTTAAAAATCATTCTTTCTCCCATTCTCTATCACTAAAGTGAGTGTAAACTAGACATTCTTTAAGGACAGGAAGGGATAACTTGTCTGAAAGTGATGAGCCATAAATATAACAAATGTAAGTATATATGACAAAAACTCAGCATAAAAATGAGAAATCAACTTGAATGTCTGATAGAACCATTAAATTTTCACAAATTGATACCAATGAACAAAGATTATTTTAGGGTTAAAATCAATAAATTCTCGTACAACATATTTCATGCAACTATCTCAATAAATTTATCAAAAAACATTCAATCATAAAATCAAAAATTTCTCCCACATTACAATTTAATTCACAATTATTCATCCAATATGAATTTACCCCTTTTCTTTGAAATACTTTTTGTCAAAAGAGAATCAGAGAGTATAGAAATATTACTGTATAGATGAAATCAACTTTATTCCATATATTTTTGAATTTTTTATCATCATCTTCATAATTTAATGTTTCTTCCACTAGTTATTTTAATTTCTCATTCCACTAGAATTTCAGTGTCTAGTGTTTCATATCTTTGATTGACTAAATTTTCAATACTTTACTTTCAACTCATGAATTTTTGGAACTATTGGCTTCACCATTATTTAGGGGATCCCTAAATTGCATCACCTTTAGATCTCTTCTTTTAATAGAAAAAAATAAAAACATATTAAGTAATAAGGTGGATCTATTGATGTCTTTAATTATATAAATAGGGTTGATAAAATTTTATAAACCCAGAAAATTCATTCACTGTAGCATGAACTTTCTTCATGGCACCACATTTGACTTTCTTGAAATTAATATTCTTAGGCCGAAAAGAATTGTTTTTTTAAATTTAATTTTTTATTTTTGTGTCATTTTCGTTTTAATGTCTCTTAGCAAGTTAAATTCTTACTTATTTTATTTTTCTTCCAATCTCCATTCTTCCACTAATTTCTTTTCTTAAATAAAAATAAAACCATTATGAATATTTTTATCTTTACTATTCTGATGATATTTTTCTTCAAAAAACCCTTGTATCATTTGATACTTACTTCCTATTATATAAAAGTTCACCCCCTCATGTATACATGTCATTCATTTTTAATAACTATTTAAAACATAAATCAATATATCACAGAATTTCCTTTATTTTAGTAATTTTTCCATATCTGGTAACATCTGGAGAATGAAAACTTATTGACATATAATTATTACAGTATTTCAAACTGCTTGGTTATTTCATAGATTTTTTCCCTTTTTTATAGACAGATACCTTTAATTATAGTATTCACTAACTACATAAATATATACATGAAGTGGAATTTTCTTTCATATAATTATAATATATTCATAGGAATGAAATTACCAATTTTGTTCTTCTTAGGTTCATAATTCATTGTAACTCTGTTTTATTTTCTCCCCAAGGGTGACTTACAGACCATCTTTCATTCATCTTTATTTAGCTATTTTATCCTTCTTCAATTATTACATATTATATTGTGTTGAGTGGATATAAACTAGCTCTAATTATTACCATGAACACCAATTCCCCAATTTCTGTTGAATATTTCAAAACATTTAGATCTTTTGGATATTAGAATATTTTTATCCTCTATATAATTTGGATGTACTCAAATAAATATCAAATAAATTTTATTTTTATATTTATTAATGTTGGAATTATATACCTTTTATAAAAATAAATATTATTGAAAAAAACTATAACAATGTGTCGGAACATTATAAAACACTAAAGAAAAGTTCATAGTCCATGACGTCTTCCATTGTGTAAAACTTTGGTTGTTTGATGAAACATCGTAATAATATATTTTGACATCAATATACACCTTGATGGGAACACTCTCTCGTTCTATTCTATTATTCCACTATTACTGAAGTGGTGGGTTTCTCACTATTCCCTACCCATTTTTGGAAATAAAACCCACATTATTCAATGTATTGATATTAGTGTGAACATATTGATCATATCATGGGATTACCTTCTCCTTAAGTCTATTATAATGTTTAAATTCAGATGATATCATATTCTTCCTACCGTTATAATGAATCTTTTGAGATGTTATAAATTAATTTGTAATTCTAGTAGTGGCTCTTATCTCAGTATCATGTGAAGATTAAACTTAAGTATAATGAATTTTTATCAATTTCACCACTAATTCATGGAATCTTAAATTTAATTTGTTCTTATGATCTTCAATACACCTCACATTTTCTTCACATTAAACATTTAACATTTGTATGTTTTATTTATGAACCTTATTCACATATTTAAAGGATTGATCAATATATGTTTCTCACTTTCCTTAATCTCTAGTCGAGTATTCTTGACATTAAAAAATTCATTTTGAGCATCCTTTAGTGTATAGAAATTTTCTTTAACAAATTATTATAATAAAACTTCTTTGTAAAAGAATATCAGAAAATATGGTTATTAATCTATGCAATTTACTCACAGTGTTTTATTTATTGATCCTTATACTCAAGGAGTTTTTTGGATGGTTCTCATAAGAAAAACATCCAAATATATTCTTTATTAATCATATTCTTATTCAGAATTTATTTTTCGTGATCATTTATCATTATATTTTTCTCTTTTAACTAAGATTTCATGTATTCAATAATTTCTTTTAAGGCATAAAATTTTTTTTCAAAAACATATCAATCTATTTTCTTCTAATATAGTATTATTTCCATTTCTAATTATAATAGAGAGTGTATTTTATTAATGATTTTGACATACTATTCCATTTCTAAGAAAATAACTATGGGTTTTTTTCATTTATATAACATATTTTTCAAAACATCTTTCTTCTCAACATGTTATGATTCAATATGCGTTCATTATTTATGTATACCAATAATAAATTTATATATATATTCTATAAATTGAGCAGATACATTTTTCATATAATCTATAATTTCAATGTAAATAAAACATTAATGGTTTAAATAGATTTATAATCATCATTGTAAGAAAATTCTTCTTATGTATAATTAATTCTAATAAATTTTTCAATAATTGTAACATTTATTTTAACTTTAGTTAGTTGTGAATTGTACTTTTGCTAACATTGAGTGATAATATTATTTTTCATATTAGATTATTTTTTCTGTTGGTTAATCACTATTTTGGATGAAACATCAATGTTTAAACTAATAAGTGTACCTTCTGTTTACTAAAATTATGGGAAACATTTATAATTTTCTGGAGAATGAATCTCAGTAACATTATTATCTTTTAGAGTAATTATTTATTCATCTTATGAAAATAAACACTTTATTTCAATTGGATAAATTGAACTTGGAATAAACATGTTAATAGAAACATAGGCAACCTATTCTCTAGTACCAATTGAGTTTCTTAGTAGATTATAATGTCTCCCAAAGAGGGATAATAAATCATAGGTGACCAAACTGTTTACCAAATAATTTTAAAAAATATATATATATTTATTTATTTATTTATGTTGATCAAACCACCATAATTAGTTAGAATTCAAGGATCATTGATACATGACACTAAAACTTACTCCCATATGAAATTGAGATAATGTAATGGAAATAAAACACATGAATTTTTACTACATTCTACTTCTATGTGGGAACCTCATCATTGTCATGTCGACTCTGATCATGTCATATATTGGTCACTTTCATTTGAGTTTTACATTAGGGTAAGGAATTATACATTAAACCAAGATTATGATTCAAAATAAACATTGAAACCAAATTATTATGCTTATGATTGAACTATCTCTTAAAAATACAATTCTACATTCAATTAAGATAATATCATTATTGATACTAGAACCATCAGTCTTTAAGGGTTCTGATCAAAATTCCTCATAGATTAAACAGTGACTTCAATGTGATATTCTACAATAAATAGCTTGCATGTCAACCTATAATATCATTTTTAATGACACGTCCTCTAGGTCTATCCATTCATTAAACTATGATGTATGAAACTTCAAATGTTTGGATATTTATCTTGTTCTATCTCATCTTCTTGTGATTGTTTAATATGGTAGAGTCACTCAATTCATCCAAACCACAAGTTCAAATATTCTCACTAAATTCACAAAACTGAATCTTTCTTTGAGGATATGTTAGTATAATTCATCATAAAATGGTTTCTTTATAATGTTTTTAGCACTCTTAATACTTTCATTCCAGGTGATCTACCCACTTGAATGATATTTCCTCTTCATATAGGCAAGATTACATGGATAAATGTACAGAACATGTGGGATCCAATTTAAAATTATCTGTCACTTCAATTCATTAATTACCCTAATATAATATATTTCAATTATATATGTCTTTTTATTTATCAAATATATCATAAAAATCAATGTAACAACTGTTAAACTCTTTAAAAAAACTCTTTTTTAATTAGGTATTTTCCCTAAATAAAAAGTTAGTTGAAACATCCAACGTAGTATCTTCATAATTGTATTTATTTACAAAAAAATAATATTTAGCTTGAATATTCTAGTTACCTCCCATCCCTATAAATTACTCAGTATCTTCTGTTAATTGATCTTCTTAAGAATTAAATCATCTCTGTCTGATTATCTATTTGTGTTCACTCAATTTTCAATAGACTTCTGTACTTCAAAAAGCATCTTTCATGATTTTCATGCTTTTGGTGTCTTTAAACCATTAAACATTACACCTCTTTAAACATTAACATACCTATTTTTCATAAAATTATTTAATCACCCAATTATCATATATTCGGATCATCTCAACCTCTAGTATATGATGACACTCACCATTTCCACATATTATACTTTCTCTGATATTCATCTACTTTAAACTCTTCCAAGGTACCCAATATATTTTTCTCTCAAAAATACTCTTTCAGCATGTTATGAAAGCTTTCACTACTCCACTTAATATATAGTTTCCTCTTATAGAGATCTAAACTTCTGATGATTATTTATTATACATTAATTAGGATGCAACTTCTAATAAAACATGTATCAAACTTCTCAGAAACCATATCATCTTATGATGAATTGATCTTCTGGTAATCAAACAACCAATGTAACAATAGATTTATTCCTTCTACTTTGTCACCTACTATTGGTGCCTTTGACACCATATTTTATTCTTCTATCATCTAAATAAATTTCACATTAACATGTTGGGATATATTTTTGTGATTGTTTCACTTAATCCCTTTTCCTAAATATTTCACAAACACACATCATGTGTATTACTCATCCTTATAGTCCATAGGGTTATTTTTAGAAACATAAGTGGCATAATTGAAACATTTTCAAATCTTGTACAATATTATCCTTTTATAGATCTATCTTATGGACAAATAAGTTTTTTTATAGAGTACCTTATAAATGTTTTACCATTGATATTACTTCATTCAACATTTCATTAATAGATTTTGATGATTCATCTTCTGGTGCACACTTCACTTAGATGAACTACATATTCACATCCATAAAATCTACCAAAAACCCATATTTTAAACTCCTTTTGGGGTCCTCAAAATCCCCAATTTTTTTATAAATCATTTGATGGAATTTCATCAATATTTCCATCTACCTTCAATAATGATGTAGATAATACTTCTTCAAACTTTAGCACATTTTATTTCTCTTGAAGAAATGTTTTTTAATCATTATAAGAATTTTTCTTATAGATATATAAATAAATTAAAATTATTAAATTTACAATGTAGTTTATTTTTAGTTTACATCCTTCATCAGTGTTCATGAAATCAATGAGGGCTATTGTAGTTAATAATTTTATTTATCTATGCTTCTTTTGGTAACATTATTGGTTTTATATTTAACCAGAAGAATAAAATACATACCTATATTCCTCCTTATATCTGGTAACATAATCTTTAAAACATATTAATATATGATCAAAAAAATCCATAGTGTCATCTTTATATAGAATATTTTTCATCTGTGGTGTTTCTTCTTTCAACGGTTCGATCGTCTAGAGTATGTACTCCTAGTAGAATAATTTCTAGAAAACCCATTGATAACTCTATTTTACTATAACATACTCATTGAAATATCCATAATCCAATGAAAAAAGAAAAAATATTCATCATCATCGTCTAATGGGTACTTCAATCGCAATCTATAAACAGTTAACGCAGGTAAGAACCCAAGTGGGCAAACCTCTCCCCCCAACGTAGAATAGAAGGTGTAATGTCTCAAACCCTAGAATCCTAGATACAAAAGTTAATTTATTACATTGGAATAATTTAAATTTTATCGAAACCCAAAGGGTAAAATATTTTACTACTCTTGGTAATCTAGACACATGCACGATTCACATATTAATTTAAAATCACAAATTTTAATAATTGTTTTTCGAGAATATCGTTATTCACCCTAGTGTATCCCTACATATCATTCATAGTCCACATCATCAATACTTGGGAAATGAAAATAATAATGGTGACATATAATTCTAATTAAGTTTTACATATAGTAGAAGCTATCATTAAAAAGTAAAGCATAATCAATAATGAATACTCAATTTGGATAGGTAAATAACTAAAAATACATGTTATTTAATAAATATCATTATAATGAAATTAATCCATTGATAATAGAAATATGTAAATATCATGTATAATAATAAATGATTTTTCATTGAAGTAAATTCTTAATATTGGGTTTCATTATCACATGAATTATGATACCTATACTTTTAAGACCTTTCAAATGACAATTTAAAACTATGTGTGAAGACACATTTAATTAAATATTATAGATTTTTCTCATGAGAACGTACAATGCATTGATGCAATATACAATTAGAGGACCCACTCATCACATTATTTCCAAATCATTCCACATATATTAAATGAATGATTTAATACATGAGTAATATACATTATCGAAAAATATCCTTATTTAGTAATGAATACATGTATATCAATATTTTCCCAATTTAATGAAATGACATAAAAATTAAAACAAAAAATGTGGAAATGATATATACCTTAAGAAATAAGAATATCCATGAAATCAAGAATATGGGTATTTAAGTTAAATGTAATGTCTAATTATCACAAGATTTTGAATGTCCCAAAGGAGAGTAAATAACTAAAACATTTATCATGAAATTGAATGTCAATACTTTAAATAGTCTATATGATCATAAACCATCAATAAAATGATTAAGGATGATGTTATTACAACATATAATCAGTGGAGTATATGTAAAATAAATGGGTTTTTTCATTAATGTATATAAGTATAATAAAAATACCATGAAAACATTCATGCAAAAAATATAATATTATTTTGGAAATCAACTTTAAAAACTAAAAACTTCCAGAATAGTGGTAAAGATATTCCATTAAAAATAACTAGGTTAACATGTAATTAGTTATTGAAAATAATTATTGGTCCTGACGACAAGTAATTACATAAATACTATATATGTTAATAAAAATATTTCTTTCACATTTTAGTCAAAATTCAAAATCCCCTTGTTCATAAAATTATAAGAATATTCTTTTAAAAAAAGTTTTGATAAATTAAAACATGGTTAAAAGTGTATTTAAAAAATCATTCGGAATATTTCAAAATCATTTTTTAAATTATTTTCAGAAAAAATTTATATGGAATAAAAATGATTTTTTGACCGAAAATAGAAATAATATTTTTTTTAAAAAAATTCATTTTCTCAATCATCTTTAGTAACAAAAAAAAGAAAATGATACTATTAAATTAAAATTTCATTAATAACTAACTGATAATAAAATGCAATGGGATTATTATAAAATAATAAAATAAGGATTTTCAATCAAAATTCACACATAAACAGTCTCAATTAAAATGAGATTGGAGAAAAAACCCTTACAACTTCGGTAATTTTTGAATCTTCATCCCCATGAAAGAAGTAACATCAAATGAAACATTAAATAAAACTAATATAAAATGATTAATGATATAATATATCAATTGGGTAAAAGATACACAACACAAAAAAAAAATAAGTGGTCAATATGGTATAGGTCACATGAAAGTTAAAGTGAGATGAGAAACCCTTACAATGTTAATATCATTAACGTGATAGTTAATAAATAAAGTAATTATTTTTAAAAAATTTAAATCCAAACAAAAAAATATTAAACAAAAAAATAATGAAATCTCATTTCACACATAATCATGGAATAATATAATCAATGAATTAAAATTATATCCCAAAGAAAGAAAATTGGGTTGAGAAACCCCTTTCCACTTATAAAATTCAAGTAAAATCTATTGGGATGAAATAATTTAAATTGAAACATAAAATAACATTAATTATGAATTATTCATGATATTACATACAACATTTTTTGTATATTCATCATATAAATAAAATTGGTTCATAATAATAAATTATTCCTCCATGAAGGGGAATTTCGATAAAGTACCTTACCTGAAGCATACATTTAGTTGAACACCCCTTAACCACCTATATGAAGTTTTTAAGAATGTTATTAATTTTTACCAAAATCATATTAATATTAATAATATTATATATTGTCTCTTTAACACACTTTATCACTCATTCATTAATAATATTTTATCATAACTATTGTTTCAGGTCTTAACATCCTTATTTTTGGAAGCATGTTTTGTTCTAGAAGTTTCGGTTATTGTGAATATAATATAGATAAATCGCCTACATAATAATATTAATCATATATATATCATATTTATTCATTATACACATCATTATAACCATTATTAATGTTTTATATGGAAAATTAATTGTATCGCTTCATATTTATGGTTGGACACATATACACGCGAATGATAATATAATTCCCCTAATTAGGGAAATATAAAGAAATTGAATGATATATTAATTTTCCAAAAGTATTTTAGAGTCAAAAATATTAAATATATTCATTTACTTTATCCTTAGTAACCCCCATGCAATGCATAATAGAAAAATAAATCTAATCACTTTATGAGGCGATAGTCTGTTGTACAATCGGGTTACGTTATCATATCCCCAACGGAATGAAGTGTAACAAAGTATATGTGTTACAATAATTAAAAATTATTATTATAATAAAAATATCATATATATATATATATATTCCATACTTATATCCAACCATGTAGAGTGTTGGTTGAAAATGAGTTTCAACGGTTTGTGAGGCGGTAGTCCGCCACACACATGATCGATATTTTCATTTCCCATTTGAGGGAGTAGGAGATATATTTAATTAAATATATTAAAAAATAAAAAATAATTATAAGGAATATATTGGTGATGTAATATTTTAATTATTCATACATTAATGAAGGTGTTAAATAATAAGTGAAAAGAAATATCTTAGTGAAGGCAATTACCTTTTCTTAGAAGGACCTCCTTTGGATCCCTTACTAAGGACCCCATTGTTTGTATTTTGGGAATAAAATAACATATATCATCTGTAAAAGGTTTTTTGGAGGCATTTTATCTGGTTTCAGTTGATCCAAATGGGTTGATAAGTTTCTATATTTTTGGATACAGAGTTCCCTTTTATAATTAAAGAGGAGTGTAGTTTTTGTAAATACACAAAACTATTCGATAATGGGATGTCACAATCTCCCCGAGTGCCTCAAAAACTAATAAATAATTTATTTAAGGGATTATGTGGTTGATAAAATCCTCAAAAATTGAATAAGGGGAAAAATTAAACATTTTATTCTATTATCATCTATGTTTACATAATTTTACCACTTTTGTTTTCACCAAGATAGTTATTTTTTTCAACCAAGGTAAATAATCCATTAAGACTAAAATTAGATGATAATTATTAAATGATTTGAGACTATTGTAAATAAAATATCTATTTTAACAGATAAAAGTTAAATTTTATTTGGAAAATTAATTTTAACACAAGTATATGTAACACACAAAAGCTCTGTTTTAACCATAACTATTATAATTAATTTTTTCTATATTTATATTCATCATGATCCAAAATTACGTTTATTTTATTATATAATAGTATCTAATATAATTAAAAATATGTAATAAATTTTAAAAAATTAAATTAACATAAGTTTTATAATTTAATTTAAAATAAACCCTCAAAATGTGTTGAAACATCGTTTTTCTAGAAATGTATTTTTCTAGCGTAATGTGATCTTATATTAACTGTAATGAAATTAATTATAATTCATTAAATTTTAAAATAACACATATAGAATATATATTTATATATTTAATTTAAATCATATCTCATTATGAGTTGTTTTAATTAATTAAAATAGAGAAATATTATGCACATAAAAACAATTTTTCAAAAAAAATATTTTCTAAGACCAAAAATAAAATTTTAAAAAATATATAATAAACTTCATTAATATGTCAATAATTAAATTATTTCATACAGAATAATATTTTTTATAATTTTAATTCTGAATAAAATAATAATATTAATTTTAAATTAATTTATTTACTGGAAAGAAACATTAGTTTTACAAAAAATCGGTATTTAATTTTTTCATTAAAAAAGAACGCCTTTTAAAAAATCACAAAGAGTTATTACATAATTATAATTAAAATTATGGTTTCATAAATTAAGTTTAATTTAGTACTATATAATTTCTTAAATTTTATGAAATTAATTATATTATTTTCTCACAAAAACTAAATAAAAAATATTTATCTATAATATATTTTAAAAGCTTGTGATGATTGTACTAAAAATTGAGTACCTATATAAAAACATATATAATTAATATTGTATATTTATAAGTAATTTTCAAGAATTATTTATTTCTATTCATATATCTAATTTTAACTATTAGGATATAACATTCATATTTAAACAATGATATTTTAATAGTATATTGTGGTATATTAAAAATCAGTGTTGTGTGTATTATAGATTATCTAACATAGTTTAATTTTAAAATATAGGGGTGTTAAATTCTACCCATATTCAATAAATTTCATCTTCTCAATTAGAAATTGTTCTTGGTAACTAAGGGGTTTTCAATTTAAAATACCTTTATAGAAATCCCATAACGTAAAAGTGTTAATAAAACATCCCCAAGAAAATTGGGAAATAGAATTATGAAGGTAATATAGATTCTAAAAAATCATGGATTCCTTATAAAGATAAAATATGGGGGAAGTGGAAATATATACATGGAATAAATTTTTAAATAATTATGGTTATTGATAGAGATCTTGAATAGTACATAGTTAACCACAATAAAACAGTGAATAAGCGATTGGTTAAAATACCATCGATTCATAAAAAATGAATGTACAATGATAACATTTTTTAAGAACCTTTTACAAGAGTTTGGGAATTAATTTGCCATTATAATAAGATTATAATAAAGTATCCTTACATAATATATTACAATTTCATAATCATAATGTCATCCTCCAGTTGTTCATCAGTCAATTTCAACATTATTTCATAGTTTAGGAAACGAATATCCAAAATGAGTTATTATGACTAAATCCCTAAAATAAACTTAACAAGGATCATGTAAAGCACAAAAATATAATACAATATTATACCTATCTTTATACAACCTAAATATTTATCAAAATGAATGGAAAAACTGAAAATGACAATTCTTAATACATAAACCTCCAAAAATATACCTTAAAAATTATGGTTTAACATAGTACATTCCGTAAATAAATATTCTTATATCCCAGAAAAACACAAATAACCACAAAATTAAAAAAGTTAATAAAATCAATGATTATCTCATACCCTTCAACCTACATCTCTAAAAATGTAATATCACTCTTCCCAAATAATCCATATGTGAAACTTAGATGTTATATATGTATCTCAACAAATTAATCACCTAAAAATAATAAAAATTCATAAATATTTGGTAAAATTATAATTTAACCATCAAGCCATTTGTGTAAAATCAATTTCATATTTATTTGTACATCATGTAGACACGTGGTAGGTGATTCACTCTTGTTTCTCTTCTGTTGTTGGATCAAGATTTTCAGACTTTCCGAATATTATGGGTTATATCCCGACATGACATTTATCATTTTTATAAAAAAATTAATATAATTACTATAAAATCAGAATAAAAATTAAAAAAAATTCTCAATTATAACATTATCCATCAAATAACTTTTTACCCATAGGGATTTTCTATAATACTTATTTTATTCAAAAATTCAAATAATCTTATTTGAATATTATTGCCTCAATATCAATGATCATAAAAACCCTAATGGTTTTCAATAACATTAAACATATGTCTACCAAATGTAGTGGAATTTTCCTTATATAAAATATTCACTAAAACTCATTGTAAAATCAAGAGTTATTCTACCATAAATATCTCAAAATAATATAAAAAATGTTAAAATTCTTTTTACATAATACCTCAAAAGGAGTATATATATTCAAAACCAAATTAATAACCTTAGACTTATCAACCAAAAAAACTTTATTTTTATCCAATATCACTTTAAAATAAACTGAATTAATCAATAATTTTATAAATTTTATATCATAATATATAATTATAAATATGGTGTAACACTTAACATCAAATTAAAATTTATATATAGTTAATATTGGAATCATAAACAAGGTTTATTTGGGAATTTATTTAAATAATAGAAATATTATCGTATCATTCATAATGGATTCTAAATAAATTGTTAATTTTCTGAAGATTAACCCTCATGAATTTCAAAACATTTGTACAGTAAGGCATGTTATCGTGCACCTGGTAATACTCGAGTCAAGCATGATTCTCACATTTCAAATTTATTATCCCTTCGTATTGATATTGTACAACCATATCGAGTTTTAGTATTTTGATAAGAATGTATTGTTAGGTAAACCACATATTATATACATTACCAAAGCATCCATGATATTTTCTTATAATTAAAAATATCCTCAAAGTGTATCTTAGGGTTCTGTTCTTTGGTTTATGTTTTTCTAAAGCTAGTTCCCATTGATTCTACTAAACTTCCTCTGATACCAACTATAATGATCCTGAACCAAGAATCCCAAATTAGGTGGTTACATTAATACTTTGGTATATGATATTGAATATCACTACCTAAATGAATGATTAGTTTTTTAATATGGGTAAACTAGATAAATACATGATTCCTATATTACATTTTTGAAAAAATAAATAATTTTTAGAATATCATTACCCCCTCTACGATATCATTACATATCATTAATAGTATACTTATGGTGTTATTGGGTAAGGAAACAAATTAAGGGTGGCCCAAATTCTCAGCAATGTTTATAAATATATGAAGCTATCATGAGTAACCAAATAATGATCAATAATTAATAATCAATATGGAATGGTAAATAAATGAATATTCATTCCATATAATCAATAAATTTAGAATTAAATTCATTCATGGATAATATAAATTGAAACATTATCATGGATTAATATTACTAAATTATCAACAATGGAAATGATTTATATCATATTTCATGATCTTATGTATCATTATCCCTCTACTGTCAATACCTTTCACATGATTGATTAAAAAGATGAGTGAGGACCAGTTTATTTCTATCTTAATAGTTTGTCTCTTGAGAATATATGATGCATCGATAATGTATATAATTATAGGCCTCACCTATCATTTCATGCCCAAAGCTTTCCTCAAATGTCAACTGATTAATTTAATTCATGAATAATTTTCCTTATCAATAAATATCCATATTGAGTAAATAATACGGAATTATCAATATTTTAATTTGTAAATCAAATAATATTAACTGAAAAAAACCATATGTAGAAGTGATATATGTTTTAATAAATAATAATTTCCACGATGAATGTAAGATGGATATTTAAAAAATTGTAAGGTCCAATAATCAGAATAAAGTGAATGTTCTAAGGGAAGGTAAATGACTTAAAAAAATAATTAAGAAATTTAAATTCAATACTTTCCTTATTTAATATGGTAATAATCCATCCATATAAAGTGTATGTATTATATTATTACATCATATATTCAATGGATTCTATATAAAATAATTTTCATTTCATCGATGACCAGAAATACAACAAAAATATCATTTAAACATTCTTTAGAAAAATAAAATTTTATTTTGAATATCACTTTCAAAAAATAATAACTTTCATAATATTATGATAAACATTTTCTTTGAAAATAACATTATAAACATGTAAATGAAACCTCAAAACTATGAGTGGTTATGAAGAATGGTAATTCTGTACATGCGGTATAAGGTAAAAAATATTTCTTTAACATTTTCAATAAAATAAAAAAAATTGTTTGGAAACATCTATCATAGCCAATGGGCCACCATAGATGAGGTGATAGGCCACTTCATTGATTTTTTGATGCTCGAGGGTCCCATTGATTATTTTCACACCTTTCAAAAATGTTTTTTTAGTGGTGTTGGTAGTAATAATAATGAAGAGGTATCATGTACTATCATGTTGGCGGCGGGATGTTGGTTGTTATGGGAGTCTTGAAATAAGGTTCATTATAATAGTCCCTCCTCATCTGGTACTACTCTTGTGGTGAGGACTAACACCTCACAGTGGATCTAGAAATCTTTCTGAATAATTTTAATAGGGATCCCACTATTAAGGGTTGCATGGCTAGTGATTACCCTATCACTACTCACCCCATAACGAAGGGGAACTGGGTGGGATGGATCCCTACCCTCCTTGGTCTGAAGCTTAATTTTGATAGATCATGTAGTCACAGGCTTATGAATGGGGGTATGTTGTGTGATTCAGAAATCTTGGTGATCATTTCATATAATGACTTTTATGGGGTTGGTGGCTCTCTTGAAGTGGAAGCTAATGAAATATACCAGGTCTGTTTCTTATTTCACTCACAAAAAAAATATTTGTCTACTATCGAGATGGATTCTAGGACAATATGGACCTCCCTCAATGGGTTTTCATCCATTCCATTGAATATCATATACCTAATCCACAAATTCTAGTCCCTCATCACAAATGGGATTGATCATATTCATATATTGAGGTAAGGAAACCATGTGGCTAATTTTTAGGAATCCAAGTCTTCCTTGGAGTTCCCCTTATTTGAATTCTCACACATTAGTTCCCTTCCCCCCAAGGACTATTAGCATTGTCATGGGTCATTCCCTCAGACACAATTTTTACAAGACCCCTTGAATGTGCTCCTTGTTTTTTCTACCTCCTCTTATTATATAAATGTTTCTATTTAGTTTTAAGAAAACATACCAAAGGGGTATTAGACACTCCACAAAAAAATTGTGAATATGGAATATGATTCATCGAAGTAAAAGTGAAATGATGAAACCTGGAAGAGTTTGTATCATTGAAGTGAGAGTCAATAAATGTGTTAATTATGTGTAAAAAATTTAAATACATAAAAAGATAAGTGTAAATTATATATATCTCCATAAAAGTTAATTTTACACATTATCTTAGTATAACATAATCAATGAAGTATAAGTATAAAAAATGAATACAAATTGATGTAAAAACCCACTTAACACATGGTAACATAAAAGTCAAATACCATTTGATGAAATAATTCAACTTTAAACTTAAAATAAAATTAAATATTAATTATTCAGGATATTAAAAAAAGGGCTATTATATACAGCATATAAACTAAATTGGAACATAATAACAAAATATGACTCAATGATTGGAAATTGAGACGAAGCATCTTACCCCGCACTTCCATTTAGTTGGATGAAATTTATCACCATTCAAAATGGTTTTAAAAATATAATTAATTATAAAAGAAACATATTAAAATTTATAATATTATATATTATTCCATTATTAAAACTTATCACTCATTCATTAAAAATCCTTCATTATTACTATTGTTTCGGGTTTTTTCAACTGTGTTTTCTCAGGCATGTTTTGCCACAAATTTTCTCAATCTTATGAATATGATATAGACCCATAATCTATATAATTATATTAATATTATATACATCATATGTATTAATGGGTTACTTTTTGAGAAAAATTCTTGAATTTTGGACATGTGTAATGAATCACATCACCTCGTGGAGATGGTAGGTCGTACGTATGCATGGGAAACGACATCATTACCTTAATGGGTGAAAGTTTAAAGAAGTGGAAGATATATTAATTTTACAAAATATTTTTAAGTCATAAATATAACATATAATCATTATTTTTATCCTTATTACCTCCTATACAAAGCATACATGAAAAAAGAATCGCATCACATCACAAGGCGACAGTTCGCTGACACATGAATGATGTTATCATATCCCCGGTGGAATATAGACTAAGAAGGAACACGTGATAATATAATTAAAAAAGTATAATTATGTTGAAGATATCAAAAATATATATATATTAAATACATCATTTTATCCAACCAATAGGGGTGTTGACGGAAAACAAGTAACATTGGTTCATGGGGATGTAGTATGCCAAACACATTATTAACATTTCCATTTCCCATTTGAGGGAGGATGAGATAAATGTAGGTCATGGAATGAAATTATTAAAATTATAATATATGTAAGATAATGGATTTATTATATTGGAATAATTAATACATATATTTTATTATAATGAATAATTGAAAAAAAGAGCATAGTGAAGGTTGATAACTTCTCTCAAAAGAACCCCCTTTGGATCTCTTACTAATGACCATAGGATTCATCTTCCTGGACGAAAAAGAACCTCTATAATGTGTCTAAAGATTTTGGGTTGGGATTTTTTCATTTTTTTATCAAGCAATATTTCATGGGAGGTTTAAATAAGCAATGGGAGCTAGTGGCCATTTATAACAGAGGATGTGTGGTATTTTTATAAATACCTAAAACTATTCAATAATGGGAATTAAATTTCACCTCATGTTCCTAAAAAATTATTAAATAAAGTAATTTAGGAGTGATATGGTCTATCCACTCCTCCAACACAACAATGAAATATTTTTTAAACATTTTATTCCCTTACCATATAAGTTTATTTATTTTACCACTTTTGTTTACTCCACAATAATTAGTATTTTTTAACCAAGATAATTAATCATTTATGTGAAAAATTATATGATATTTTTCAAATAATTTTTTACTAATGATTATAATTATAATAATGAAATTTCAAACTCAAATTTATTTTTAAATAATTTAATTGTAAGGCAATTGCATGTAACGTGCAAAAACTATGTTTCAACTTTAATTGTAATAATTAATTTTTACTATATCTGTTATTTATTATGATCATAAATTAAGTTGAATGAATTACTTATTATTAATTATGATAATTAAAATTATGGATTACATTTTATTAAATTAAATTCTTTTAAGTGGAAGATTTTAATTTCAACAAAACACACAAAACATGTCAAAATGGTTTTTCAAGAAATGTATTTTTTAAGAATAAGATGGTACCATATTAAATTTATAACAATTAATAATCATTATATGATTTTAAATACATAAATATATATTATTAATATATTCCATTATAATCATTATTCATTATAGGTTTTTTTAATAATTAAAATTGAGAAATATTATACGCTTAACAACAGTTTCAAGAAAAATGTGTTTTTAAACATAAAAATAAAATTAAACCAAAATCAAGCATAAACATGATTTAAAGTTTTTTAGTTATATTAAATATTACTAAAAATACATATTTTACTTTTAAAATAAATTCAAATCAAAATGACACTGTTAAATTACTTAATATATTGAAAAATATGACAGTCTTACAAAAAGCGGTATTTTTCACTATTCATTGAAAAATCACCCTTTCATTAAAAATCCAAAAATTTCACACAATGTTCATTTTGAAATGATGGTATAAAAATGAAGTAAATTATCCATTATATAATTTCTGAAATTGGATGAAATTAATTATATTATTTTCTCCCAAAAATAAATAAAACATTTTTTATGATAATTATAATATTGAATCATGTAATGTATTTATTAAATATTTATCTCTAATTTACCAAAAAAAATTATTAATCAAAAAAATGTATATGTACTTTTCTAAAAGTGTTTATTCAATTCATACCACTAATTTTAATGGTTTTTTCATAACTATAACATCCATCTTCTCCCCATTGGCTTGAGAAGGTTGAAGAATGCTACTTTGCCTTAAGAAACATCCCCAAGATGCCTAAAGAGGCCTATAAATGTTGAAGGGATTCAATACATGGCAGATTATTTTCCATTAGAGAATAAAATAACTCACCAAAGAACTCTTAACCAAAAAAACCACTATATTATCCATGAAAAAAATGAAAGACAACTCAATAATATCATTTATATCAAAACAACCAAAGAGTATGAGAGAATAAGATAAACTAAAATCAAAGTAAATAGTGGAAGACAAACTATTAAAACACCAATATAACTACAATACTCCAAGATCTACAATCCCCATGCTTCAACATCACCAAAAAGTCCATGTACGGTGAGGTAGTGCTAAAGATGTGTGATACATATCTTTTTCCCATTTCCTGGTAGATGACATCTGTAAAAGCAATAAAGTTATAAAGTTGGGGTGAGTACTAAAACTCAGTAGGTTTTCCCCAATGACTTATTTACTCATGCTACTATCATATAAAATTATCATAAATTTTAAAACAAATTTATATAAACCAAATTATAAAATAGTTTATTACTAAATATAAACACGTTCCATATCATCTAGTATCTAAAATATCCATTTTCAATGAAAACAACAATACAATGCTTTAAAATCACATCACAAATTCCAATTGGATGAATGATTCCTTTCAAAAAATCTACACCATTGACCATGAATGTATCAGTATGAAAATCTCATAATCGTCATTGGTTTCTCATCAATCTTACAAGTCATCATAAGTTAATTATATCCCATGTTCCATTACACCTTTGGCACTAAGCCCAATGCCATATTTCAACCAATCCTCATAAATGAAAATATGAACACACACACAAATTATTCCAAAAAACCAATTCCAACAAAAACATTCCAAAACAATTTTAATAAAAAACCTTTTTATTGAATACAATTTTTATTAATATAAATCAAAAAACTATTTTAAATTCATCTTTTTAAAATCATTTATCAATTCCATATTCTCACCTAAATGCAACAATTCCATAATTTCACTTAAAACAATAAATCATCATACTATAGGATTTAAAACATGATTTTCACCACAATTTATAAATAAAAAACATGCAATTAAATCAATTTGAAACTATTCTAATCAATTATAGTAATAGAATTCAAGGGAGAAGCCAGCAACCTTGATATTTTTTGTAAAAATTATAAACAACGCGAAAAACATAACAAAACTGGGTTGAAAACTCCACAAACTCACCCTAGATTTCATACCTTATTAAAACCCACCAAAATATACTCATATTTTAAATACAGTACCTTATATCTACCCACGGTGGGCATAGGTCTCCAAAACCTTGAGAAGGATCATGTGGATCTATGAAAACCATCAACAACGATGAAAAATGTCCACTTACTATAAGGAATTGGCTTCAAATATTCATTATAATCCTTCTAATCTAATAAATATCAATAGTAGGACCTTCCTTAACCTTTTGGATGGAAAAATCCTGAGTTAGGGATGTTTGGGGAAAAATGATCGATTAAAACCTTAAACTGGCCTATGTCAACTTTTATAGGATCTAGATTCTTACCACTCATGGCTTAGTCACATGGTTAGAAAAATCTTGTGCTAACCATGCTCTTGAAACTAACTCAACGAATGCACCTCACATGGTTTCATCACACGGTTTCCTCGCACAGTTTCAAAATTGTGTTCCACCTATGCTAAATCTACTTACATAGAACGCCAAAGCTATTTTTCAAAGAGAACATTATCTTCTAGGAATCAGTATGGTTTGGAAAAACTGTGCACTTAATGTTCACTTTATCTTTTTCCTATACCACACTGTGCAATATTAATAAGAGTTGTTTCATGGTTTTCCCAATCCAGGCACTAACCATGAACCTATAGAAACTTCCCGAAAACTCAATAAACATTCTCTAACCTCTCCCAAAACTCACCCATATACATTATATACTTAAAAATCATGAGTAAAGGGTTACATACAAGATATTTGGGGTGATACATTCTCAACACCATTGGTCATTCTGACTTTAGAAAATAGAATATCATTGTTTCCCTGAAATAGTTGCGGCAATTTCTCTTTCATTTCCTTCTCGCATTCCCAAGTCACATCTAGAAGTTGAGCAAGTTTCCACAAAACATACACTATTATGATTTATTACCATGAATGATTTTCTCTTTACTATCCATAATCACTCTAGGATATATATTAGTAAATAATGCAACTCTAGATCAACATGATCCCATATGATCACATGGTCATGATCAAGATGATAATTTTTTAATTGAGATATGTGGAAAAAATTATGAACTAAACTAAACCTTATTTGAACTTCCAAAGGATATTCCACCTCACCAACACATTATAGTATTTCAAAAAGACCTATATATCTAGGATATTACATTCAATTTTTCTGAAAATAATGATGTATGCATCCTGTAGTGATCCTCAACAACACAAGATCACACATCATGAACGATAATAGTTGTCGATAATGATCTAAATATGATTTCTAAAGACTCAAGGTTATATATATATACTTACTGATCAATTGAATCTTCTCTTTTGATTCTTATGCAAGGCTCAGCTCAACAAGTTAATTCTCACCTTTTTCAACCCAAAAAAGTGGAGAATGACATGGACTCACATAAAATGCTTCAAACAGATCCATATGTATCAAGGCATGATAATTTTTGTTATACAAAAACTCCACTAATGGAATGTTCTCTTCCCATGAGCCCCCAAAATCCATTACACAAGCCTGTAACATGTCTTCCAGCATTTTTATCATCTGTTCATATTTACCTTCCATCTGAGAATGGTATTCCCTACTCATTGTCAAGTGAGTACCAAGGTATTTCTATAAGTGTTACATGAAACAAGAAATAAACCTAGGATTTCTGTCTAATATGATCAAAAATAGTAGTACATTTCATGTTACCAGTTCTCAGATATATATTTTGGATAGATCCTTCACTTTATGAGTTTCATGAATAGGACATAAATGGTCCAACTTGGTATACTGATCCACTATCACCCATAAGAAATCGTGCTTCTGATATATTCTTAGTAGGCCTATTAAAAAATCCAAAGATATCATCTCCCATTTAAAAACTGGTATAGGTAAACACTCCAACAAACGTAGTGGTCACTAATGATCTGCCATAACATACTTAAATGTTTCATCATTTCGACCTAAACTCATCCACCTTACTTTTCATGCTGACCCACAGAATCTATTTTTTCAACACCGTAAAAATTTTCTATTTTCCCGGATGAATAGCTTATCATGAATAGTTGTATAAATGAAGATGTTTTTCCTGAAAATCCATGGGTACCACCATTCGATTTTTAAAATACAGTGTTGAACTCTTGTCCAGATTCCATCTTTCAATGGTCTCACCACGATTGAGTTTTGAACTCATTGAAACACATTCTACATCTGATATCTATTCTTGATTTTACATCTTTACTAAATCAAGAAAAAAGTGATACAGGAAAGAAAACCCACAAATCACTTTGTTCTTCACATTGCACATGCATGTTATTGAGGACAGACATGAGCCTCCACTCATCTGCAGCCTCTTTTTCCAATTGAGCATATGACTTTCTTATTAATACATCGACCACTAAATTTATTTTAAATAGGGTATACATAAATAGAATGTTGACCATATTGAGATACTCCATTCATCTTCTCTATCTCATATTCAAATCTTTTTGTGAGAAAATATTTTTCTAGGACTTTTGATATGTGAAAATAGTAAATTTCTCACCAAAGAGATAATGAAGAAAAGACTTCAAATCATGGATAACTACAACTAACTCCAAATCATATTTTTGGTAGTGTTTATCATACACACTTAAATTCCTTGATCTATAAGAAACATCATGGTATCCTGGGAATGTAACATTCATCATTGTCAATGTTTTCATTAGCAGAGAAATTCATGAAATGTCACAAAATAAGTATTGGTAATAACCAGGTAGACTAATAAAACTCTGTATCTCAATGACATTCTTTGGTGGTGTCCAATATATAATAGCTTCTATATTTTCTATATCAACAGAAAAACTTCATTTTGAAATCCCATTTCAATAAAGGGTAGCTCTAGTATCCAATAATCGCACTTTTATAACTTAACATACAAATGATGGTATCTCAAGATTTTCAACCCTGTTGCCAGGTTTTTTCATGCTCGAACCCTATACTTGAGTACACCAATATGTATTCTAAAAACCCCACAATGAAGGAATACAGATTTCACTAAAATATTTGATTCATCAATTCCATAAAGACCACTGGTGAATTTGTAAGACTGAATGGAATTTTTACATATTCATAATTTACATATCTTTCTCTAAAATATATCTTCAGAATATCTTCCTTCCAAAACACTCAATTAGTGATATCATGATGGAAATTTAATTTAGGAGAACCACTGATTTCCCATCAATTTATCAAACAGGTCATCAAATCATGGAAGTGGATACCAATTCCTTATCACTATTTGATTAAGATTATGATAATCTACACAAAATGGTAGATTTCAATATGCTTTCTTTATGAACAAGTCCAGTGTTTCCAGAGGATACGTACTATGCTGAATGAAACATTATTTTTCTATGTTCCCAAAATAAAATTTCAACTCCCTTAATTCTATTGGTGACATCCGATAATATGGAATTTTGATAGGATTTGTCCCCAGGAGGAGATGAAAATCCACTTCCATTATAGGCGGTAACCCAAATATATTTTCAAGAAACACATTTAGGAACTATTCTACAGATTCTAGAAAAAATAATTTCTCAATTCCATCCTTCTATAATAAATTCAATTCCACCATTAGATATGAAATCATTCCCACATCTGGTGACAAAAAAAACTATTTCACCTATTTTTACTATTATTTTACTATAAAGAGATGCTCAATACCATCCTTGGTAGTGAAACAGACTGTTCTAATGTAACATTCGATGTGAGACTTGAATATTTTCAACCAATCTATACCTAGGATTACATAATATACATCCATCTCTAGCACAAAGAAATCCAATTTCAACTCAACTACAACAACGCTTATAGTACATGATCTACATAGAGAAGCATGACATTATCTATGTCCAAGAAGAGTTTTAAGTTTTATTATAGAAGGAATCATATCATGTTTTATTCTTAGAAAATCAATAGCATGAAAATACATAAATGAATGTGATGAATCAGTGTTAAAAAACACTTGAGTATGCATAGATTTTAAAATAATCATACCTCTCACCATAGATGGTCTAGCATAATCATGCACAATTACATGCTCAACTATATATAATTATTTCCTCACTCCACTTTTCTCTTATTTCCCTGATGATATTTCCTTTGCTGAAAAGTCATTGTATTCCTAGAATCACCATGGATAACTCTATTTTGGTAACAAGATGTATTCTTCTATCATCTACCCATAAAGTCATATGATTCCTATGATACAAGAGAATGTCTTGAGAACCTAAACATAGATCACTATGACAATACCGTTGATGATGTCCTATGTTATTTTAATTATGTGATTATCTTAGTGGTGACTTACCATCTCAGTTCATGTGATTGAAGGAACCACTTTGGAAAAATCCCTCTTTTGGTGTGGGTCCTAGAGGAAGATTCACTTATCCAGCCATATGACTTAGATTCATACTCCCACATTATATATAGGTGTCCCTCACATTATTTATCCTATTATTAGAGTTCCCACCATTTCTCAAGGGTATCAACACACTTACTCCTCCCATAGCTCTTAAGATGTCCCTTTCATCCACCTTCTTTCAAATTACCATCTCTGTATAATCAGTAATAAAAATCATAATAATCTTCGAGTGAAAATCATGACTTATCCCCGATTCGAAGATGTGTTACTTCTAGGACACACTATACACAAAGTCAATTGCAAATAAAATGAAATTCAGGATTTTAAACACATTCTCGGTGATGGATAGATTTTATTGCTTCAGGATGGAAAATTACATCATTTTCTGAATCCTGAACATTCGAGGATAGAATTATTTGTTGAAAAATTCCTCAAAACCCTCTCAACCAAGGTCTTGATCCACTTTATCTTGTATAGCTAGATCCCACCACAAGTGTTCAAGATCCTTGATCATATATGTTTCCATATTGACTATTCTCTCGACTTTTGTGATGGTGAAATCGATGATATGATTCATCCTATTCAGCAATGAAACTCCCTTTTCCGGTTCATAATCACATTGAAGGATGTGCATATTATATTTTTGGAACTAGATGGAATTATTCACTTGACTTTTATCATACCTCTATTTCCTCGTACCCACAACCAAAACCGCATGGATGATACCCTAAACCAGTTGTTGGTTCACCTAAAGCTCTGGTTTAACCACATTCTCTCCAGCTTCTTATAGTGGGTTTATAAGACCCCTATTGGGTGCCATTTTCTATACGAACAAAAAACTCTATAATTCTCATTATCTATCTACAAAATTATTGTAATTTCATATTCTACAACATTAATTATCACAACAATGATTTCCCAAATCAACCTTCTTCCTCATATTTTTTTGAAATGTCAACATGCTTTTGAAAACTGAAAAATTTTCAAAATACAACAACTATGCTCTTTCTCAAATCATTCATTTGAAAACACATTCACTATTCCCAAAAATCAACAATTTTTCATGAAGATATAAATCATTAAAAAATTATTTATTTCTGTAATTTTCTTTCATTTTAATAAATGGTCATAAGTTCTCCTTTGACTGAGCATTTTTTGTATAAATAATTTCTCAAAATGATGTACGCACTCAAAGTGGGAATTCGTTCCTCTAGTGAATGTAATGCTAGTATCATTGGATAAACCCAGGACAATGATATTCCAAAATTATAATTTTCTTAAAAACACTTCTGTACACAACTCTATGGTAACATGAAGTTAGACATAAAAAGGTTTTCTAAGGTTTATTTTATATTTCAATTCCTAGAAAACCTACTTATTTGAATGATCCCAAATTTAAGAATAGACAAGAATTAATTTTAACTCTAGGACCAATAAAAACGATGACCACTTGTTCCACAAAGGAAGGAACAAGTTGTTACCACTTCTCTCAAGCAGAATTTGGACTGGAAAAAATTCATCGCATTTCTCTCAAACAAACTTTTGGACTAGAAAACAATTATATCATTCAAAACATACCTCTTCTCCTCATTGGCCTGAGAATGTGGAAGGATGAAACTTGGCATAAAGAGACAACTCAAAGATGCCAATGTTTGGAAATAAATTATTATCGGATTCAATACCTAGGGGGATGATTTTCCATTTGAGAAGAAAATAACTAACCAAAGAACTCTTAACCAAACAAACCATTATACGATGCATGGAAAAAAATAAAATACAACTAAAACATTTCTTTTATATCAAAAAAACCAAAGAGAATCATAGTGATGAAAAAATAATATCAAAGTAAACCATGGAATCCAATCTATTAAAACTCCGAGACAACTACAAAACTCCAAGATCCATAGCCACCATTCTCAAACATCACCAAGAAGACCAAGTATCATGAGGTAGTGATAATGATTTCTGCTATTTTACCTTTTCTCATGTACTTGTAGATGACATCTAAAAAAACACCAAAGTTCCAAAGTATAATTGAGTACTAAAACTGAGTAGTTTTTCCCCAATGAATTTTAATAACAATTCCTTTTCATATATGCACACCATTAACCATACATGCATCAATGTGATAGTTCAATACTCACGAGAGGTTTCTCGTCAATCTACCATGTCATTACAAGGTAATTATATCCCATTTTCTATTACCACATTGTCACCAATCTTAAGGTCATATTTCAAGAAAGCCTTAAGAATGAAAATATAAACACACAAAATAAGTATGCCAAAACCCCCGACCAATACCAACATTCCAAATATATTTCAATAAGGAAACATTTTATAAAGAACATGTTCCTTCAATATAAATCATGAAACTATTTTAAAATCATCTTTTGACAATCAGTTAGGAAATCACTTAGCATGACTAAATGCTACAATTCCACAATATCACCAAAAACTATAAATCACCACTAAATAGGATTTATAAAATGATTTTCCCCTCAATTTCTCAAATAAAATCATGAAATTAAATCAATTTTAATCTAATTTAATCAGTTCTAGCTGGAGGAGTCAAGAGTGAAGCCACATAGCTCAATAGTTTTGGCGAAAATGATAAATGACTGAAATAACATCACAAAACTAGGTTGAAAACTCCATGAACCCACCCTAGATCTCTTCCCATATCATAAAACAATCTATATATAATCATATTTTAATCCACAATCATAGATCAACCCACAGTGGGTGTAGATTTAATAAATCGAGAAAAATAGAAAAATTATATCAATGAAGATAATATAGAATGGTCACTTAGTATGAGGAATCAACTTCAAATCACATAGGGAAGCCTTTAGATCACCTTTGGATCAATGAGAGAACCTTATTTAACCATTTTAGGGGAAATATTGCTATAGGGCCATTTTCTGGGAAAACATAGGCATTAAAACATTAAACCAACCTATATACACTTTTTAGGATTTATATTCTTACTATGCATGGTTTATTTGTATGGTTTCTAAAACAGTGTTTTAATCTTGTGCAAGAAACTACCTCAAGGATTCACCTCGCATTGTTTCCTCACACTATCTCTAAACTATGCACCAACAATGCCAAATGCACTACTTCAAGAAGTCCAAATCCATTTTTCAAAGAGTATGGTTTCTACAAGTAGTCGGTATGGCTTGTACAAACCATGCACCGACCATACACCATCTCTTTTTCCAATGTCGTATTGTGCATGGTTTCCTTCCAGTGTTAAATGATTTTCCTAAACCTTTCAAAAACTATGAGCCTATAGAGTAGTCTCAAAAACACACCAAACATTCTCCAAACTCTCCCAAACTACACCTATATACATTATATACCTAAAAATAATGAGGAAAGGTTTAGTTTCTATAAACAAGGGGTTCAAACATTACAGTTACATTTCAATGGTAAAATTATAATAGTATGTCGTGGTTTGTTTAAAATCGATGTTTCATGCCATATATTCTATCAAACATAGTCTTAATTTTAAAATCACGATGTGTTACAAAAACCACCCACTATAAATATTTTAATAAATTATTAATCATAAAAAGGCCATATAGATTCAAATCTGTTATTCTTGACCGAAAATCCCATATCCTAAAGGCCTTATTGAATATGGTCTATTGTCCCTTGAAATATACGGCCTAAAGGCCTTGTATGAGTATCATGCATCTTGTTACAATATTATTTTCAAGTAACTCTCCCCCCTAATGGAGAAATTTCTCATTTTTTATGAATAATGGATGCCATTTAATCCCTTCAAATTCCTTTGGTTGTACTAGCCATGATGCACCGTGACAAGGAACTCGTCCATCCTTCATTAGTGGGGGGAGGCCAGATGGTGGGTGTCAGCATACCTATCTTTTTTTATATCACCCACCTAATGATGTTAGTACAACACCCCACTATACATCTAAATTATTTCTCCACATTATTTAACTAGTTTTTCTATTCTAAGAGTCGCATGTAATAGAACCCATTCATCCCAGGATGTATTTATATTGATAAGTGTTAGCACACCCATATGTCTTTTAACAACTCCCACTCAATAGCACCCATGCATCCCCATGCTTGTACCTTCTCCCTAATGCACATAGATATTTCCATATGCAAAAATGTCTCATTCATACACGTCTTTTATGGAAGAGAGTCCCTATATGAATATACCAAATAGTAATTCTAAATGATCTATTCAAAGGATGATAAAATGATGGATGTTGGATCAATCCACAAGTAGTGGTATTTTCAAAGGGTCATAGGTGAATTATGTATTCTTTGCACCATTAGATCATGATTCAATATATAATTTAGAGTTTAAAAGAGTGTTAACATAATTACATTTATTCTTATTTAATAATTATATTCAATGAACAACGGAATATTTCCTTTGTCATGTTCTATCAGTAGACCCCTACTTGAAATGTTATTTTTTAAACTATAATTCATCTACAAATTGAGAAATAGAATCTATCTTCAAAAATTGACGCATTATGGTCTAAAATAACATTAAAATTAACAATTGATACATTTTTATGGAAAGGATGTATATATATATTATTCATATCCTAATGGGAAATACCTACACTATAATGAATTGATTTATAATTGGTTAGATTACAATTCTAGTGGTTGACTTTTATATCTCCATGGGTAAGAACTCTATAGACATGTACGGTAATACTATCACATAGATTAAATATATAGAATCAAGATTCCTTGATATAATAGGGTCATCATGTTATTTGATGTAATATTCACAAGGTGATCCCTTATAATGAATGATAATTGAGTTACTATGGAAAGGACCTCCATAGAAGTTATCTTTTTTGAATAGAAATTATCTATCTAGAAGTATTTACAAAGCATGCCTAAATCAATTTTTCAATAATGTATATTTAATTATAAATTTTATTTTTATAATGTCCATATGTTTTATAGTGGAATAAAATAGTTTACATTCAACACATAACTAAAATGAACTATTATTGTTTCATTAAGGTAGATTGTTGCAATATAAATGAACATTATTATTGAAATAAACCTATATAAAATATAATCATAAAAAATAGAAAAATAAAATAAATAAAATTATTTAAAATTACTATAATCATAAAATATTCTTCTTTATGGTCTACCATGAAAATTTAACTTTCACGTATAACTATATAAATTGGTAAAATGTGTTAAATATGGTAAAAAACTAAGGGAAGACATAAGCCATTAAGATGAGTCGTTGATATTATTTGTTGATGGTATATGGGTATATATAATGGATTCGTATAACCCTTGGTTATATATATCTATTGGTTATATATATCCATTGGAGTTTTGTGTCCATTTGGTATATATATATCTATTGGGTAAAATTTATTGATGAGATATGATATTTCATTATACTCATAGTTGAAGAGTGTTACATGCTAAAATAATGTAATCACTAGATGTTACCATTGAAATTTTTTGTTTGATATAGTAATTATAAATATAAAAAATAAATTTTATTAACATAAGTATAAATAGAGAATATAAGGGATCACGTATTACAAGCATTCCATAAGATATATATTTCCTTGGGAAAATAAAAATGATATCATCAATTTTATTTTCCATTGAATGTGATAAAGATAAAATCTGAGAATTATAGTTTTAAAAATAATTTATGACTGATGTTTAAGGTAATAAATATCAGTTTGAAATAATTTCTTCTTGAATTACCACAAGACATTACCATTATTTTTTACCTCACCATTAGTGATTATATTTCCCTTCATGGTTGAGAGCCATGGATCAACGGTATGAGTGATTATATTGGAGTGCAGTAAAGAGAAAAATTTTTGTTATTTTTTCATTTGTTTTACTTGGTGATTAATTAGATGTAACTTTAGATTCTATATTGAAATTTGGTATATGGTGATATTCCTAAAAAAATCAAAAGTAAAATTTAGAATGGCGTGATAACATCGAGTCTGGTAGACTAAAATAATAAGAAATAAAAACCATGATAATAGTTCTTCAAATTTATATTTGGATGTTATGTGGTACAACATAATCCACCATACCACTTAAAACTAGTGGATTTCATAGGGATACAATGTATTAATTATGAATCTAGTGAGGACCACAAAAATTATGGTGGTACCCTGAGCCCTTTTTAAAAAGAGGGTTAATAAATACCTTTTCTAAATTTCCCCTGACATTTTTAATAAGGACATAATGGGAGAGGGATATTTTATTATATATTTCATATCATATTTTTTTCTCAATGATTAGGGGTTTATTAGGTTGTTTTATTTTTAGTGGATTTAGGAACTCTATCCCACTCATTTTCCGCTTCAATATGTCAATTATTTTCCTCTAATTATGATCATTAAGATAATGTATTTAAATTTTATTTAACATGACAATGGTTAAGTACAAAATATTTATGATGGGGTATTCATTTATATTCTAAAATATCTAAAAATGTTTATTATTGGTTCTTACATGGTATTTTACAATATAAATGTTTCCTAATGAATTTTACTTTGATATTAGTTAAATTTCAAAACAAAAAAAGTTTAATAAATCAATATGAAATTTTTTATCATCCACACATTGGTTTAACAATATTCAGCTATGAGTTATTTTTACACTTATGTGTAGGATTTTGGTTAGGAAACATTGTTTGGTGTGTTTTATCAAAATTTTACATAGTGAATTAACTATGTAATTAATTTGTAATTTAATTAAAATTTTTTATATTTAAGTTTTTATCCTTATATATTAATATAATAGAATATGGGTGTGTGTTTTATTGGGAAATCATGGATAGGATGGGTCAAAATCACTAAATGGATAATAACTTTATTACCACATTTATATAGATCATTTAACTTATGTACTGTAAAATTAAGGTTAAGTGGGTATGACTAACGCAAATAAGGGCTTGCGGGGTTTGGATGATTAGGGGAGAAAGAGAGAACATATTCAGGCCATGAATGTAGTACCCCACTATTTCCCTTATAAATTAAAAATATTTATGGATTTAGCTATTCAATAAACTAGGGATAATAGTAAAGGAATTCAATGATCATTCCCAACATTGGGTAAAGTCCTTAGTAACAAGGGGATGTTCTATGACATTTTTTATAATGTTTTTAAAATATATATGGGTTGATTTTGATTCATGTAAGGTATTTATTGAGAAAACATATAGGAAATGGGTTTTTTAGGTGGTTTTTAACTTTATGATTGATCTAGGATTACTTGAGGGAGAAATAAATAGGTCTTATATTTCATTAAAAATATAGTCTCTATAGGGTTGACTAGTGATAAAATCACCTTATAATCATGCTATTGTGGATTCATCTATGATATGTGTTAAAAACATACCTTATGATATATGTAACCTTGATATATGTGACTTGTTAAACTAAAATGACCAAATGCGCAAAAAAATATCATGGTCATATGAAATTGTGACTGATGACCTATCAAGGGTATTGTAACATGTGGTTTGCAGATGATGGTTATACTCAATAACCTTGGTAATGAAATTTTTGGTAATGTACCAGGTGAATTTATCACCTAATAAGTTCTTCTTAGTGTGTGGGTGAGGCCTAGTTTAAAACCCTTAAAATTTTGTTAAATGGTATGTGATTATTGATAGCTTTCCTAACACACAACACTAAGATTTAAGAAAATAATGGTATTCAATAATAAAATTATTAAAATTAACTATTATAACTAAGAAATTAAATTAATGGGGTAAAAAAGAATAATATTTTAAAAAAAATTATAATTGTTTTATATAATAAAAATTTATTTATTGATTCATAATAATTAAATAAAAAAAATATGTGGAATTCATTTTATGCTTCAAAACTATTTTATCTTCAGAAATCTGTTTTCTTTAATTTTATTCATCTAAATTTAAATTAATTTGTACCATGTTTATAAATTTTATATGAGGAAATGAATATTAATTTTAAAATCATCAATTATTTTTTCTATTTTGGAAATTTTTAATATTTTTTAAAAAGATTTCTTTTTCAATGAATGTTGGAAAATACTGATTTTTGTAAAACTGTCATTTCATATATTTAAATCAAGTAATTTAAGAAATTATTATTTTACTAATTTGATATTAATTTAATATAAGTATCATATATTTATAAATGAAACAATTAATTATATATAAATTATAGTTATACATCATTTTGCAATAAGTTTATTTTTGGGATGAAAAATAATTTTTTCTAAAATCTATTTTAATGATCATAATATATTTTTATACAAGTAAATTAAATTAATCTACATTGATTAATTATTTTAATGAAATATATTGATTATATATTGAATAAAAAATAGCATTCATTTTATGGTTTTCATAAGGCAGGTAATGAAAGAAAATTCCATTTATGCTTAAAAATTCATTTTTTTCTAAAATTATTTTCCGTTTCATTTTTTAGACTTATTTAAAGTTAAATTTTTTCATTTATATAGATAGAATCTGGTAAAATATTTTCCATCATTTTAATGAAAATAATTAATTTAATTTAATTTATTCAAATTATTTTTTACTAATAATATAAAATAAAATTACTAAAAAATACCACATTTAAGTTTAAATCATTTTTACCAGGGTAGGGGTATTAATACACGAGATTCAGGATGTAATGTAACACCCCAGGTAAATAAATAATATGAAATTTTCATATTTATCCATATTTGTGAATAAAATATTAATATGACTTTAAAGGGGACGTTGTGCTCGATGGCGTACCCAACACGCAACAACGAGTTTCTTGGGAATCTTATGTTGCACTCTAATAATAAAATAATATTATTTTAAATGGTAGTTAACATGTAGCCGTTTTATTGGCGGGAATGGATAGAAATAACTAAAATATGATTATATATGTTTTTAAATGTTTTTACATTTATCAAATAAAAGATAAAGGCTTAAAATACAGAAAGAATTCAATTTTAGGCGTATATGACCTAGTTTTCACTAATGGTTCACTTATCTCCTTTTGATGGAGAACCATCAATAAATATAGTTTTGTTCAATATTATACATTCTATTAGACAAAATAAAACTCTTCTTCAGAATCGGGACATCAAAATTTACTTTGTGCAAATTTTTGGTATCTTTCTGATAAAGTTCATTTTTTTAATGAATAGTGTAAAATGTTGTATTTTAAATTCAAAACCTCTTTTTAATCTAATTTATTTATATGATTAGATTATATATTGAATTGGTCTTAATGTGTAATCTGAATTTATTTTTACCATTTAATCCAATGGTGGTCATTGGAATCAATTTCACTTTGAAATTAGACTTAAAATGGTGTCAATCTTTTGATACTTATTGTTTTATAAAAACACGCTATTTGCTCTGACAGCGGGAATTAATTATTAAATTAGTTAATGTGACTTATATGTTTTGAATTTTGTAAAATAGACTTCATTTTTTAATTCAGAATATCAAATATAGCTTAGGGTGAATTTTTGGGATTTTTCTGAAAAGCATCAATTTTTGATGAATAGTGACACCACTAAGTGGTACTTATAAAAACTGATTTTTCCGTTTAAATGAAATTTTTCCATCTTTGTGTTTTGAATTTCAAAAATCCTACATACATGGTTTTCATTAAGAAGTAAAATGTGGTTCAATGGGATAAAAATAATTTTTTGGTGAATAGTAACTTATTAAGTTTTTAATCGCGATTAGAGGTAATTAGTGTAGTTTAAGGTAAAAATAATGTTTTAATAATATTAAATGAACTTGACACATGTCCTAACCTTATTGGATGTGTAATGGCCGACCAATACAAGTCATGGGTCAACTTGGGGACCCCATTGAGCCACTTTGGTTGGGAAATGACATAAATAACTTTTTATTTAATGTAAAAGTAAAAATGACACAAACATGATATGTTTTACTAAACGAATTTTTAATTGGGGTTATACAAGTCATATTTTTTATTATAAATATTCATTGGAAAGCTAAAACTATTTCCTACATCATAGTAATTTTTTTATAATTTTTGGACATTAAATAAATTAAATTATTTATGACATCATAATGATGTAGTGATGACATCATTATCTGACGATTTAAATAAAATGAGAAGATAATGTAAACTCTATGACCTAAACATGTCCAAAACTTATTGGATTGGTGGATTTAGACCCCTTATAACCTTATCCACGAATTATATCAATGTGGGACCTTTTAAAACCGAAACACATTTTCAAATAAAGTAATATTTCTTACTTTCCAAAAGTGCCCCTCCTCTCCTCTTATAAAAGGCCCCCACCTCTACCTCGTTTCACACACTCCTCAAGCCTTTGGCTCGTCCATCCCCTTATCATTTACTCTCTCCACATCCCTCTTCTCATCCCAGAGGATTCCCTTTGGGCATAATCCTTTCAAAGGAAGCCTTTAGGCTCAAATCAAAAGGAGTTACACTTTTAAAGGTAATTCATTCTCTCATGTTCATTTGTTTTATTTTGCTTCTCCAACCCCCTAAACTCTTTTTATTTACTTCTTGTGTAACAAAAACAGTATATTCAATATACTAGGATGTTTTTATAATATTTATTCGAGCTACACTCTCACACAACTACATCAAATGGTTAAAGAACATACGGTTTCTGTGGATGGCGAAATTCTGCCTCCCGAAACGATGATTGTTCAATACTCATTTAACACCTTAAAAGGTGGCCATTATGATGTCACTATTTTTATATATGATATATAATATTTTTATTATTTCCTTAATATTCTGTATTTTTCATTTATGGAATACTATTATTGTTTCCATTATGGGTAAACACGATATCTTCATTTTAGGAAGTGCGGACTACCGCCCCCTGAAAGTGATTTGATTCGTTAATACCATATGTGGGATGTGTAAAGGATAAAGTTAATGATTTTATATATGTTATTATACTGGAATTATAATATACTCTGATATCATTATGATTCCATTCCAGAAATACGAAATAGAAATGGAAGTAGCGTTCATGCGTATGTACGGCTTACCGTCTCCATGAACGGTGCATTTCATTTCTTACCTCTAAATGTGATGTAATATTATAAATACATTTATATGCTGAATATATATGATATATATGTTATAAAAATCATTAATATCATTCTGGATATAACGAACCTTTGACCAAATTAACAACATGTAAGTGTAAGAAGTCTATTTTTGACTTAAGAACCAAATACCGACAAAATGAACATTATTAACTTAAATGATTACATGATGTTCATAACATGGTATAAAAGTAATAATGAACTTGAAAAATGTTCTTAAGAAAGTAGAGATTAACTCAAGTTTATTATTCAGGAGATTAATGAACGATCGAGTCGAGTCGGACCCGAGGTAAGGGATCCTACACCTCTCTTTCTTTTTAAGTACACTCTTTTATGTCATTCCTTTTAAGCTCATATTTCTTGTTATTGGGATAATCTTTTATATTACACTTACTATAATTTTTATGTTCATGTGATGATAGACCCTATTCCTTCTCATCAATCCATTTTGGAAGTTTTGAGTGGCGCCGTTAGGCTGCCGAATTTTCGTAAGAGATCTAACCTCTCTCTTTATTTTTAAGTACTCTCCTTTATGTCACTTATAATAAGAGCATTTTTGTTATGTTGGGGGATTTTCTTTTGTATTCCTCATTCTGTAAACTTTATTTTGATATGATGATAGAATCTATTTCCTCTCATCAATCCATTTTGGAAGTTTTATGTGGCGCCGTTAGGCTGCCGAGTTTTCCTAAGAGATTTTTCATCTCACTTTTATTCCCGTGAGATTTATGCTACATTTGCCACAATTTCCTTTGAGTGGTTTATGTACTGTCCATTATTACAATCCTTTTGTAATATAATTCCATTTATGGGTATTTACATATTCATTGTATGAAACTTCTTCAATGGGGTGTACTTTTCGAAAGTTACCCAAGTCGGTAAGGGAACCCTTCACCCTCCTCGTTTTAAAAGACTTCGTTTGTTATGTCTTTTAATTAACATACTATTATGTTGGGATATGTTCTTCTATATCCTGATTGATGTAAATTTTATGTCCAAGTGATGAGATTCCCTTTTTATCTCTCATCAACTCATTTTCTGAATTTTTGAAGTGACGCCGTTAGGCTGTCGAATTTTACCAAGGGAACTTTTTAACCCAATTTCGATTTCTTTGGGTTCAACATGTAGTTATTGAATATGTCATCCTTTGAATATGTGTGAATGACCTTTTATTGTTTTACACTTAATATCCAATTATATTGGGTGTATTTATATTTGTCACACATAATTTTGAGATTGATTTATCCTTAATTTAAGGATACCTTCTTTATAAGGGATTTCATCACATTTTACATCTCTATTGAGACTTCATTGTTTTTATGCACCAATTCACTCTTATATGGTGTATATACTGTCCTTTGGAATATTATATCATGAATCCATTTGTTCTTATGATATTATAAAGTTCTGATTAAATGTTATTCCTCAATTATTGTATTCAAGTGTCTCTAATTTTGGTAAAAACCCTTTAACCAAAATATCGCTTTAAATGTTTTAATGATTTGTTCTTATTAATATCCATGTTTTCAAAATGGTTTTAAGGATTTATTTATATGGATATTAATGTTTTAAAATGTTAAAATCTTCAAGGTGGTATGGGACACTTTGATTCAAAAATCTCCTTATTAAATGTTTTAAATGGTTTTGGAAGTGGTTTCTTTTTTAACAGATTCATTATTTCAATATACTAAAATGTTATATTGTGATTGACATGTGGAAATGTTATGTTTCCTTTATGCATGTTTTATGTGATACGTTTATGTTATGGTTCTTGGGCATTGTTATGAAAACGGGTGGTTCCGTGATAAACTAAGGGCGGGTGAGCCCGATATAGCTCTCCAATGCATTGGGTAACGCGAAGGAGTGAAACGTTAAGGTTTCTCCGAAGAGATTTAGGGAATATACTATGATGGGTATTCCAAACGTAACCAAGAGGGTTACTCCCTATGTAAGAATGTTATGAATGCCTCAGGTTACCTTTATGTCTTATGTTTTCTATGATTTATTCATGATTTGATATGCCTATGTTTTATGGGTAAAGTGTGATTTCATCCTAATGTATATATGAACCCATGTTTCCTTTCCATATTTTTATAACTCTTACTGAGCTTTTTATGCTCATCCCAAGTTTTTGAAATGTTTTTCACAGGTCAAGGGAAAGGTACATGATGTGATGATAGTGTCAAGGATGTGTCAAGAAAGAATCTGTGTTATATTTTAAATATGTTTCCATTGATGGGAAGAATGAATACTGTCTTTTATGTAACCACTTTTTTTAAATGTGAAATGTAATGCAAGTTTCATGATCTAATTCTCTAAAACTCTAAACCTGAAAAGATCCTCAATGTTTAATTTGTTATAACTCAAGATTAAGTAAGGTTTAAGGCTGGGGCCTTATAGTTGGTATCAAAGGTCGGTTTAGATAACTTTAGAGGTTAGGGTATTCTTTAAGCATAAGTGACATTACCATAATGGTTAGGATTTCAGAAAGAGTCCTAGTTTTAGATAAAGTGAATGAGTAAGTATATCTTAGTGTTTATCTTACTCATTAGTACATGATGGTTTTGTTGATATACTCACACTGACCTTTTTGGTTTTAGTAAATGGCTGGCTCTAGCAAGCACCAAAGTAACAGTGGATGTGAAGGAAACTGTGACAGTTTTTTGATCAAGCAACTGAATGATATGGAAGCTGCAATGAGAACTCTTGTGATTATCCTCAACCAACTATCTGGAGTCATGATTGACCACCTAAACCTTGGATATTTCTATAAGTCATCATATATGCAAGAAACAAATCCCTACAGAAGTATAGGTAATAATCATAAAGGTAAGTGTGTTCAAAAACCTATGTGTCAAAGATGTGGAAAGAAACACCTAGGAAAATGTTTCAAAGGGACAAAAATAGGCTATAGATGTGGAAATGAAGGTCATAAATCAAGAACCTGCCATGGAAAAAGGAAGCATCCAGTTGACTCGAGGAAAGGGAAAGAAGTTCTTTCTGAGGGATCAATTGAATGTTTTAAATGTGGTGTGCATGGTCATTATGCAAACACATGTCCTATGAAGATGTTTCGTGAATGGGGTCACCAAGAGAGTACCAATCTTAGTTTACCAATACCTAATGCCATTCCGATTGAGGATGAAGAAACTGACAATGACCAATCAAAGGTATGTACTATTTTATGACTATTGTTTTCCTATTTTGGAATCTTAGAATATGATTCCTGATTTTGTTTGTAGGTAAGAGGTATTTCGGAATAAGTTGGAAAGAAATGGATAATGGATCATGAAGAATGTTGAATGAGTAAGATGTCAACATATAAGGGCTTCAAGAGTTATGGTGAAATTCTTAAGAGTATTAAGTCTCTTTTGATGATGGGGTTACATTAGAAGACTTTTTATATTATGTGTAACCCTGATGTTTAATAGAGGCAAATTTTATTCAATGAATAGTTATCTTTTCTTTTGTGGACATAGTTATAAAGAACCATTTGGGTTTATATGATCCTTACTTTTGAGGTAATTATGGGTTATTATATGTTATGATGGAAAATGAAAGGCATGAGATAAAATTGAGGTTAAAATATGTTATGATCATCTTTGAAGATTTTATCTCATTTTTGGGAATGTTTTAAGAATTATATAGTTTTGGAAAAAGGACAACACGCAGACTGTGTGACTACCCGTCGCGTCGGACAAAGCTACGGGAATCGAACCCACAACCAAAGTGCGACTGGTATTTATCACCTACCACTGGACTACGTGAAGTCCCTGGTTAGTTTGACTGATTCTTTCTAGTTATATGATTTTATCAATTAATTGTAAGTTGATTTTGGTTTATTTATGAAAATTATTAACCTATCATGGAGGATATGTGATTAGGTTAATTACTTTTCAATACGAGACTTTAAGAGCAACTGATGTTGTTTGGAGATAAATGTTACGATTTAACTTGGAAGACTATGTGACTAAATCCTTCAAATATTTGGGTTTCAATATTAGTTTAGTTTAATTTGAAGAATTTTATGGACAAATTGATTATAGAATGGTCCTCGTTGAACTTTGGGTTTTGTTGGACAAATTTTGGAGATTAAGAATAGATTCTCTTTTTATAAAGGGTTATCCTTTTCTGGATTATCTGATCTTGTAATAAACTTTTTGGTTTTGGTTAAATTCTAATGACATGGGAAGTATATAGTTCTCTTTTTTTGGGTTAGGTGATTCTCTAGAAGTTGATTATAGTACTCTTAATGTGAACAAGTCTTCCTAAATACTCTCCTTTTGGAGAAAATATGAGTTTGTGTAAGGAATCTAATAAAAGTTGAAAGTCAACATGATAAGTGATTATGTTTCCTTATGAATAAATTCCTCAATAAAAAGTAACTTAACACGAAAATGTTGTCTATTAGCTTTTCCTACTGGGGAATCGAATACCGTTTAACCCATCACAAGTTTGTGATTTTCTCATTGTTAACTTTCTCCTTGACATGTTTAATATCACTCTCCCTCAAGAACATGACCCTATGTTTTCTCCTCCATGTCCATGTTTTCCTACATGGAGTCCTAGTATGGGTTAACTCGGGTGACCTCTATACTTATCTTTCTTTATTTTAAAGTGATTGTTTTACAGACTCTTGTTCCGATGTGGGACTTTCAAGGATGTTTCCAAGATCAATTTTAAAAATTGCGAGGACGCAATTCTCAAAAGGGGGGAAGAATGTAACACCCCAGGTAAATAAAAAATATGAAATTTTCATATTTATCCATATTTGTGAATAAAATATTAATATGACTTTAAAGGGGACGCTGTGCTCGATGGCGTACCCAACACGCAACAACGAGTTTCTTGGGAATCTTACGTTGCACTCTAATAATAAAATAATATTATTTTAAATGGTAGTTAACATGTAGTCGTTGTATTGGCGGGAATGGATAGAAATAACTAAAATATGATTATATATGTTTTTAAATGTTTTTACATTTATCCAATAAAAGATAAAGGCTTAAAATACAGAAAGAATTCAATTTTAGGCGTATATGACCTAGTTTTCACTAATGGTTCACTTATCTCCTTTTGATGGCGAACCATCATTAAATATAGTTTTGTTAAATTTTATACATTCTATTGGACAAAATAAAACTCTTCTTGAGAATCGGGACATCAAAATTTACTTTGTGTAAATTTTTGGTATCTTTCTGATAAAGTTCATTTTTTAATGAATAGTGTAAAATGTTGTATTTTAAATTCAAAACCTCTTTTTAATCTAATTTATTTATATGATTAGATTATATTTTGAATTGGTCTTAATGTGTAATCTGAATATATTTTTACCATTTAATCCAATGGTGGTCATTGAATCAGTTTCACTTTGAAATTAGACTTAAACTGGTACCAATCTTTTGATACTTATTATTTTATAAAAACACGTTATTTGCTCTGACAGCGGGAATTAATTATTAAATTAGTTAATGTGAATTATATGTTTTGAATTTTGTAAAATAGACTTCATTTTTGAATTTGGAATATCAAATATAGCTTAGGTTGAATTTTTGGGATTTTTCTGAAAAACATCAATTTTTGATGAATAGTGACACCACTATGTGGTACTTATAAAAACTGATTTTTCTGTTTAAATGAAATTTTGCCATATTTGTGTTTTGAATTTCAAAAATCTGACATACATGGTTTTCATTAAGAAGTAAAATTTGGTTCAATGGGATAAAAATAATTTTTTGGTGAATAGTAACTTATTATGTTTTTAATCGCGATTAGAGGTAATTAGTGTAGTTTAAGGTAAAAATAATGTTTTAATAATATGAAATGAACTTGACACATGTCCTAACCTCATTTTATGTGTAATGGACGACCAAGACAAGCCATGGGTCAACTTGGGGACCCCATGGAGCCACTTTGGTTGGGAAATGACATAAATAACTTTTTATTTAATGTAAAAGTAAAAATGACACAAACATGATATGTTTTACTAAAACAATTTTAAAGTGGATTTATACAAGTCAGATTTTTTTTTATAAATAGTCATTGGAAAGCTAAAAAGATTTCCTAAATCATAGTAATTTTTTGATAATTTTTAGACATTAAATAAATTAAATTATTTATGACATCATAATGATGCAGCGATGACATCATTATCTGACTATTTAAATAAAATGAGAAGATATTGTAAACTCTATGACCTACACACGTCCAAAACTTATTGAATGGGTGGCTTTCAAACCCATATCACCTTATCCACGAATTATATCAATGTGGGACCTTTTAAAACCTAAACACATTTTCAAATAAAGTAATATTTCTTACTTTCCAAAAGTGCCCCTCCTCTCCTCTTATACAAGGCCCCCACCTCTACCTCATTTCACACACTCCTCAAGCCTTTGGCTCGTCCATACCCTGTCCATTTACTCTCTCCACATACCTATACTAATCCTAGAAGATTCTATTTGGGCAGAATCCTTTCAAAGGAAGCCTTTAGGCTCAAATCAAAAGGAGTTACACTTTTAAAGGTAATTCATTCTCTCATGTTCATTTGTTTTATTTTGCTTCTCCGACCCCCTAAACTCTTTTTTATTTACTTCTTTTGTAACAACAAAAGTATATTCAATATACAAGGATGTTGTTATAATATTTATTCGAGCTACACTCTCACAAAACTACATCAAATGGTTAAAGAACATATGGTTTCCATGGATGGTGAAATTCTGCCTCCCGAAACGATGATTGTTCAATACTCATTTAACACCTTCAAAGGTGGCCATTATGATGTCACTATTTTTATATATGATATATAATATGTTTATTATTTCCTTAAGCTTATGTATTTTTCATTTATGGCATACCATTATTGTTTCCATTATGGGTAAACACGATATCTTCATTTTAGGAAGTGCGGACTACCGCCCCCTGAAAGTGATTTTATTCGTTAATACCATATGTGGGATGTGTAAAGGATAAAGTTAATGATATTATATATGTTATTATACTGTAATTATAATATACTCTTATATCATTATGATTCCATTCCAGAAATACAAAATAGAAATGGAAGTAGCGTTCATGCGTACGTACGGCTTACCGTCTCCATGAACGGTGCATTTCATTTCTTACCTCTAAATGTGATGTAATATTATAAATACATGTATATGATGAATATATATGATATATATGTTATCCAAATCATTAATATCATTCTGGATATAACGAACCTTTGACCAAATTAACAACATGTAAGTGTAAGAAGTCTATTTTTGACTTAAGAACCAAATACCGACAAAATGAACATTATTAACTTAAAAGATTACATGATGTTCATAACATGGTATAAAAGGAATAATGAACTTGAAAAACTTTCTTAAGAAATTATAGATTAACTCAAGTTTATTATTCAGGAGATTAAAGAACGATCGAGTCGATTCGGACTCGAGGTAAGGGATCCTACACCTCTCTTTCTTTTTAAGTACACTCTTTTATGTCATTCCTTTTAAGCTCATCTTTCCTGTAATTGGGATGATCTTTTATATTACACTTACTGTAATTTTTATGTTCATGTGATTAGAGACCCTATTCTATCTCATCAATCCATTTTGGAAGTTTTGAGTGGCACCGTTAGGCTGCCGAATTTTCGTAAGAGATCTAACCACTCTCTTTCTTTTTAAGTACTCTCCTTTATGTCACTTCTTTTAAGCTCATTTTTGTTATGTTGGGGGATGTTCTTTTGTATTCCTAATTCTGTAAAATTTATTTTTATATGATGAGAGACCCTATTTCCTCTCATCAATCCATTTTGGAAGTTTTATGTGGCGCCGTTAGGCTGCCGAGTTTTCGTAAGAGATTTTTCATCTCACTTTTATTCTCGTGAGATTTATGCTACATTTGCCACAATTTCCTTTGAGTGGTTTATGTACTTCCCATTATTACACTCCTTTTGTAATATAATTCCATTTATGGGTATTTACATATTCATTTTATGAAACTTCTTCAATGGGGTGTACTTTTCGAAAGTTACCCAAGTCGGTAAGGGAACCTTTCACCCTCCTCATTTTAAAAGACTTCGTTTGTTATGTCTTTTAATTAACATACTATTATGTTGGGATATGTTCTTATATATCTTGATTGATGTAAATTTTATGTCCAAGTGATTATATTCCCTTTTTATCTCTCATAAACTCATTTTCTGAATTTTTGAAGTGACGTCGTTAGGCTTTCGAATTTTACCAAGGGAACTTTTTAACCCAATTTCGATTTCTTTGGGTTCAACATGTAGTTATTGAATATGTCATCCTTTGAATATGTGTGAATGACCTTTTATTGTTTTACACTTAATATACAATTATATTGGGTGTATTTATATTTGTCACACATAATTTTGAAATTGATTTATCCTTAATTTAAGGATACCTTCTTTATAAGGGATTTCATCACATTTTACATCTCTATTGAGACTTCATTGTTGTTATGCACCAATTCACTCTTATATAGTGTATATACTGTCATTTGGAATATTATATCATGAATCCATTTATTCTCATGATATTATAAAGTTCTGATTAAATGTTTTTCCTCAATTATTGTATTCAAGTGTCTCTAATTTTGGTAAAAACCCTTTAACCAAAATATCGCTTTAAATGTTTTAATGATTTTTTCTTATTAATATCCATGTTTTCAAAATGGTTTTAAGGATTTATTTATATGGAAATTAATGGTTTAAAATGTTAAAAGCTTCAAGGTGGTATGGGACACTTCGATTCAAAAATATCCTTATTAAATGTTTTAAATGGTTTTGGAAATGGTTTCTTTTTGAACGGATTCATTATTTCAATATACTAAAATGTTATATTGTGATTGACATATGGAAATGTTATGTTTCCTTTATGCATGTTTTATGTGATACGTTTATGTTATGGTTCTTGGGAATTGTTATGAAAACGGTTGGTTCCGTGATAAACTAAGGGCGGGTGAGCCCGATATAGCTCTCCAATGCATTGGGTAACGCGAAGGAGTGAAACGTTAAGGTTTCTCCGAAGAGATTTAGGGAATATACTGTGATGGGTATTCCAAACGTAACCAAGATGGTTACTCCCTACGTAAGAATGTTATGAATGCCTCAAGTTACCTTTATGTCTTATGTTTTCTATGATTTATTCATGATTTGATATGCCTATGTTTTATGGTTAAAGTGTGATTTCATCCTAATGTATATATGAACCCATGTTTCCTTTCCATATTTTTATAACTCTTACTGAGCTTTTTATGCTCATCCCAAGTTTTTGAAATGTTTTTCACATGTCAAGGGAAAGGTACATGATGTGATGATAGTGTCAAGGATGTTTCAAGAAAGAATCTGTGTTATATTTTAAATATGTTTCCGTTGATGGGAAGAATGAATACTGACTTTTATGTAACCACTTTGTTTAAATGTGGAATGTAATGCAAGTTTCATGATCTAATTATCTAAAACTCTAAACCTGAAAAGATCCTCAATGTGTAATCTTGTAATAACTCAAGATTAAGTAAGGTTTAAGGCTGGGGCCTTATATGTAATAACACATAAACATTTATAATTATTTTTATTTTAATATATTTCAACCATATATTATCTTAAATTTTATTTCATGCCCATTTTGATCCACTTGAACATGAAATTAACCTTATATTATTGAGATACTTTATTTAATTTATTGTGTGTCCCCCCTGTAACATAAAAACGTTTACCTCTTCTCCTCTATTATCCAAAAAAATATCCCCCAATATCATTAATATATAAAAAATAAGCTTCCTTTTTTCACATCATAATTGATCCCATGGTATTCTCCAAATACTAATCATTCATGGTTTAAATTTTAAATCCCAAGGATGTCTCTCAAAGAAGAGTTATAAATATTAACTAGTTCTTTTAATTTATTTTATTATTTTAGTTAATATAATATTATTATATACATTTTAATATGAGTAATCTAGTATCAAAAATATAAAAATATTTTATTATGTTGATTTTAAAACCACTGACCTCTTCTTTTACATATGATTGGAAATGAAAGTATCGTTTGTGTGTACATGAGGACTACCACCTCAATGTAGTTAAATGATTCATTTTCCATCACCATAATTCATTACAGGTAATTATGATGGATTTAATGCTTATTTATAAAATTTATGACAGAATTACACCTCTTTAATTATAAAATTATATCAACATTAATACCTTATAATCATATGGAAATTGATAACATAGATCATGCATATGTGTTTACAACCACCCCACAAAGTAATGTGATTTTTTTTCAATTAAATATCAAATGGATGATAATAAATATCTATTTAATAAATATAAATTATATTTATCATAGAATAAATATTCTATAAAGGATAATTATATTTATGTTTATTTTTTCCATTCATCAAAAAGTGGAATATTTTCTCATTAGTACGTACATACTATCATCTCCATGAAGTGATGAAATTCATTATTTTTCATAAAATTATATGGATGATTATAAAAATATAAATAATGAATAAATATTATGAGTATTAAATTATTAATTTTATTTATATTTTGGGACCATGTTAAATGTGAAACAACCATAACTTTTATACCTCAACATACCTAAAAACAAAACAATTATCACCCAGAAATAAAGATCTCAATAATGAATTATTAATAAATGGTTGTTGAAATGTTTTCATTGGATCATATATGATATTATAATTGTTTAAATGGTTATTATATATAATTATTATGAATATAAATTTGTTATATAGAAGTCTTTAGTATTTTCGAATGTAGTTGGACATAAGGTAATGTTTCTTCACCTCAATTTTTATTTATTGATACATATTTGATGTTATCTGCATATTAATATTTATGATGTTTATATAATTCCAGTTTGACATGATATATCATGAATTCATTCTTAATTAAGGTTATTTTTTGTTATAATTCAAATTATTTCATCTAATATATTTTAATTTGAAATATACCAATGTGGTAATGGTTTATCTTCCCAAATTTTCTTCTTTGGGAAATATGTTATATTATAACACTATATTATTTAATGAGTTTTATATATAAATTCTTTTATATATATGTCCATTATTATCATAATATTAAAGGTATTTCAAGTTTCATTTTAGGTTATTTGATTCATGGGTTTTATGATTAAATAGTTACCACAAAGGTAATGGTTTTTTGTTCAAATCTCATTTTTAACCAAATAATTTATGATTATTTTTTCTAATATTGAAATTTTATGTTCTATATATCATAAATCATAAGTATTTTATGATAATATTTTATTTTTATTATATGTATTATTTCATTTTTTTCTCTATATAATAACTCAATATATCATAATAATGTTTTTAAGAAAACCTGACAATATTTCTCTCTTCAGCCGAGAATATTTTCCTTATATATACATGTTTTGTTAAAGATATTCTTAAGGATTTTTTACCACATCCAAATATTTTTTATCAAGTCATTTGTTTGAATTTTGTAATTATTTATTAAATTTTTTTAAAGTAAATCTCTTTCCATTTTTCAAAACAGTATCCTTTGAAATTTTTATGAAAATGTGTACAAAATGTTTTTTATGTATATCACAAAAATGAATTTACCAACTATAAAGAATTATATTTTATTTAAACATTACATTACATTTTTTGATATTTATTTTTGATGGAAATTTTTGTCGATAATATTTCTGAAATTTTTATATTTTAAAAGAGTGACCACCCAATGAACTTGGTATTTTTTCGAAGAAAATATATAATGATCATTTAAATTTATTTTCATCTATATCAGCATCCTTTAATTTTTTAGTGATTTACTAGGAATATTATCCAATAATAGAATATTTATCATTTATCTATATTATTTATTACAATAAGGAATACATATTGATGAATCTAGAATTATTTTCAATATGAGAAGCTTTTATGTAATGATAAATATTTTCATAATCATATGGCATATTTATAAACATATTATGATTATATAATGGTTTATTCCTTTATATCCATCCAATTAATTGGGTAAGGATTTATTTTTTATTATCTCAATGGGTATACAAAATTTTATCCCCATTCTAAATAATGGTGCATGATAGGTTATGTCAATTCCAAAAGAGGGTATATGAGAGGTTGGTCTAAGCACAAAGAAGGTGCATGGGTGGCTAGCCCATGCTTACTGCGGATGAATTTATTATGGGTGATAATTGACATAATATTAATATGATTATAATCATTCCATACTTTATTCTACTATTTCATGATACTATCTTATGCTAATGGTATGCTCTCATGTCTCATGTTAATTTATTCCTTTACAATAAATGTCTTATAAACTGTAAATCTTAATATCATGACTCATTATTGTGATCAATTAATCATTGGGTATGAATTTAAATGGTTTATATCATTTTATCAAACTAATATTCTATGTAAATTAATTCATTATATTATTGATTGATATCCCCCTTATTTACCCTTACTATAAATTTTGGTACACCCTTCCACAAGTTTCCTTTTCCATACGATTTGAGGAAATTTTTTAAGTATGATGTATATATGAATGATCGTAGTCGTGAAAAAAATTATGGGAGATGATGTAAGATTTTTTTTTAAACTTTTTAATGTATATAAGTTTTCAAATACATTAAAACTTTTTGTTTATGGTTTCAATTTTAATGATATATAATGAATATTCATCTGATATGATGTAGTATTAATGTATGTAATGTTTGGGGATCTCAGATGATATAGGAAAAACCTTTAGTGGTTTTTAGAAATTAGTATTGATAAATTTCGTGATAACCCATAGGATGAGACTATAAATAGTGAACTGGTCCTTTATAACCTATTTTTAAATGATTTTTATCATAAATACCCATTAAATACAAATTGAGGTTTGAAAAATCATGTTGTATTTTTAACACTAAGTACACAATAAATCAAAGTGAGACTAAAATAAAAATTCCTAATTTTATTCTCAATATTGAAATCCTAATTTCCTTTGATCTCCTAAAATGTTATAGGATAAGATAGGAAATACATAAATGGATTAGGTGAGATAAAAACACCATTAAGGGAACATTCATGATAATAAAAAATAAAGTGTGAGTCAAATATATAACACAATGTTATAAAAGATATGGAACATGAGTAATTATATTGAATAAAAAAATGACATTGTATCATAATAATATGGAATCATGGTAAATGTGAAAGAAACATATAACATGGAATAAAATGAGTTAAGGATAATTTCTAAGACAATATCACATGGTGCAAAAGTCCTATAACAGATTAGGTTTACTCCAAAATCCCACACATGGTTCCACATGAGACTAAAGAATTACTAAATTCATAATAGAGATATTTGGTCACAAAAATCATAATATGTTCATGATATATGTGTTCCACATAAGGTAATTCAATCATAAAGCATACCATAATAACTACCCACTGAAAAAATGGGTTGTGTAATATGGTCTCATATCATAATCAATGTGAATTTTATAATGATTGCATATGAAAAATAAACATAAGGAATGAATTACCTCATAAATTTATGGGAGATTAATAAAGGTATACATTTGGGTGACATATATATAAAATTTAATGTAATTCCATAACATTAATGGTTATTACCATTGAAGAAAAAAATTACCTTTAAAATGACAAAAATCATTTTTGAGGAAAGTATATTTTCCACTTTGGAAATAAAATTTCAAAAATAAAAAATCAAAAAATATTAGGGAAATAACTTTATTTTAAAATATATATATATATATATATATAATTATTAAATAATATTAAAGGATAATAATGGTCCTGGTGGAGGAAAATATTTTTATTTCCATACATGTTAACACGAATATTTCCTTGACATTTCTGTAAATTTTGAAAAGTACTTTGTTCAGACAATGGAATCAATATTTAATTTAAACATTTTAAAAAAAATCAAAAAAAGTTTAAAAATATAGTCACAATCATAAGATAATATTAAAACATTTTTAAAAACATTTTTAGAAAATGTCGATGTAGATGAAAAATGATTTTTTATCTAAGAGGGAAATGATGTTAGATATTATTAAATATACTTTCCTAATAATTTATGTATCAAAGAATAGGGAAATTTTATTATTACGTGAAAAATTTTATTAATAACTAGAGGATAAGAAAATATATTGAGTTTATGATAGAAATACCAAATAATTCACCCAAAGAAGACATAAAAAATATTTCTAAATAATGATGTGATTATGAAATAAACTCTTACTAATTTTTTAATTTCTAAAACAAAAGCCCCATAAAAGAAATAACTTTAAAAAAACATTAAATAGGATGAATTGAAATTGATTCATGGTATAAAATAACAAAATGGGAAAAATATATCCCACAAAAATGAATAAGTTGTGAATATGGCATACATCTCATGGATGTAAAAGTGAGATGAGAAACCAATACAGTGATTGAATCGTTGAGGTGAGAGTAAATTCATGAATTGATTATTTATAGAAAAATTATTTTAACATAAAAATTGTAAATAAAACATAAATAATTCAAATTTTATTTTAGTCATAATCATGGAAGAATATAATCACCTAAGTATATGTATAACCCAATGAATTGTAATTGAGTTAAGAACCCCTAACATTAAGCCTAACTCATTTTGTATATTCCTTAACTTACTAAATAATAAAATTATTTAAATTATTTACTTTTAAAATATTTTCTTGCTTTTATAACTTATTTTACCATGAATTATACAATTATGAAACCAATTAATTTCAGGTCATATGTTATAATGTAAAATATCTCATAAGTAAAAAATTACATTGGTGACTTAAATAATGTCATAAAATTATTATTAAATCATATGAAGAAAAGTTATAATTAAATAATTAAAAAAATTATACATAAATTATACTTTTGAAAACAACCATGAAATATGGTTATGAAAAATGTTCTACATTGCAATCAAGGAAATGGTAGGTCATACAGAAGTATTAGAAACATTTCCACTTTTAGATGATCATTATGCAAAGAGGTTATGTGGTATTTATCCTTAATGGATGATAATAATTTCATAAATGTAATTTTTTCTTCTTTAAATACCCTTACACATACCATTTATGTGATGAGGAAGAAAAAATGTGTCACATTGCATCGTGAGGCGGTAGTCTGTTGTAAACATATACACACTGTCATTTATTCAATTTATGGAATTGAAAAAATTATATGATATAATTATTTAATATAATGAGTAATGGGTCATTAATATATTAAATAAACATTAAATTATTCCTTATTACCTTCCATGTAACGAATATGTGAAAAAAGAATCACATTGCTTTATGAGTTATAATTCATTGTACACACGTGTGACAATATCATATAACCTATGGAATGGATCATAGGATGGAATATGATATATTTTAATTCTATAATTACAATTATATCATAAATATAATATTTAAATATTAAATACATCATTATATCCGTACATGAGAAGAGGTGATGGAAAATGAAATACATAGGTTCTTTATACGGTAGTTCACCGAACGCATGATCAGTAGTATCAATTCCCATTTAAGGGATATGGAGAACATTTTAGGTTATGAAAAAAAACACACAAAAAAATAATTATTTTCTATATAATTTGTTTATTATTTCATCAAGTTTAATAAGATTTTATTTAGGTGTAGGAGAAAAAAAATTGGTTAAGGATATTACCTCTTATTCGGAAAACATATTTGGGTTTTCACTAAAATCCCTCTAAAGTGGGATTTGTGAACAAAAAGGTATTCTAAAATTATATGAGGGATGAAGGTAAGTATTCTTTTTAATTATTTTCTAAAACAATATTTCTTTTTAAATGAGAAGATAGTGGGTGAGCAATTAAATGTGGGGAAGAGAACACACTTGGTTTTTTTGAAAAGAAACAATTAAAAACTTGTTTTTATAATGAAAAAATGAATAAAAATGGAATCTTTCATAAAATAATATGATTAAAGGACTAAATGTGATCATAAAATATGAATTAGACAAGTTTTTGTGTCATTTTTAACCCTTAAATTTATTTGTTTAACCCCCAGTAAAAACATTTTTACCTTAACCATGGTAAATAATTTTTACTATTTTTAATATTAATTATGATAAAAAAGTGTGTTTAATATATTCGATAATATATCTTATTATGATAAATATAGAATTAATTTTTCCAAATTCTATTCATAAAAATTTCAAAATATAATTTTAAATTTAACCTGTAATGTGACGAATAAGTGGATCTACAAAGAAATATTTTTTAATGTAGATGAATATTTACAAAAAAAATTAAATATAAAATTTATTTAAATAACATAATTTTGATTAATCAATATATAATTGAAATAATTTAATTATAAAAACATTTTAATAAATCTATCTCTATAAATAATTTGAATGAAAATAGTATTTTTACAATATAAACAAGTATTTTTCACTATTCATTGAAAATTTAATATTTAAAAAAATTGAAACATCTAGTGTTTTGGAACGATATAAAAATTTCTATGTGAGTTTCAAATTTTTTTACTAGCATATGATGCGGTTCTCAATATGATATTATAATATTAAATCTGTGATTTGGATCACCTGAAATTGTTTTTTAGATGAGATTTAAGTCTTAGGAGGTGTCTTAGGAGTTCGGTCGAGTATTGGAAGCAACAACATTGAATGTACTATTATTTGTGTAGTAGAATGAGGTGTATAGATGGGAAATTGTTATTTTAATAGTGTGGGTCTTCGATGATGCAACTTTTCTTAAAGGTCCTGGTTTTCATAAGCAATACAACCTACCTAGAGTAATTTTAAGACATAGTGTAGGTTTGTAAGGGTGACCGGCACGGGATACACTTGGTTTCTACAAACCATGCTCATTGGAAACAACCTTAGGTCCACTTAACCAATTAAACAACAAGGAATGTGCACAGTTAGATCAAGCCATATGACCTAACCATGTGAGATATGGATCCAAGGAAGAGGAGACCGCTTGGTCAGCGCATGGTTTTCCAAACCACTAGGCCGAACTATGAAACTCATTAAATAGGTAGAAAATAAAAATTTCCCCCAACCTTCTTCAAATGGATTTCTTAAATGTTTCCTTCTCCATATGTACATAGAATCCCCTTCATTTGGAAGCACCATCCCCCTATCATAGGTATGAGTTGATCTTCAACATCATGAATCCAAATTTCTCACTATTGGTTGTATTGGACTGCCCTCAAGAATTATATGATTCCTCCTATTTATCTTCTTTAATTATTTATCCCTACAGGATGACAAATTTGTGAAATCACTTTTTTACTATTTTTAGGTTTTTTGATGATTCTTATGATTTATTTGATTTTGGATCAAATCAATTCCTGATACCTAATTATTCAACCTTCCATAAGTAAGAGGTAGGTGATGTATATGATTTTCTCTTAAATTCATGTAATTTACACAATACTGTCATTGTGCCGCATATTGGTCCTTTTGGGTGTCACCTATAAAATGGAAAATGCCTTAAATTAAATTCCTAGAGAACCTTGTGGTGTTTTTTACACACACTTGTGATGGTTTGAGGTTATATCCTCAACCTGATCCACCTCATTTGTTGGGTTGGCATAATTAATCATAAATTTTTTAAATATTTTCCATATGACTATACAACCATTGGGGTTTGTTAATTTAAAATTTATAATAAAAATGGACTTCGTATGCACTAAATGACCTTGTTGATATATTAAAATATTACATTTTAATGATATTATTAAATTTATATAAAAATAATAATTTGATGAGAATATCAATGTTCCCAATAAATCATTCTTTTGAGGGATGATATATTAAATCAAAAAGAGAATTGATTAATGATGTGTGGTGATGTATATTATGTCATAGGTTTCTTTCATGTCCTTATTTCAATTATGAATTGAGTTGAAAAATATTATAAATTGAATTTATTGGGGCATGGATGATCGTAAGGATTGAATTTAAAATATAAAATGTATTAAAATAAAAAGGATCCCATATCCCTTGAGTAATGAAGATTTTCCCCTTTAATAACATCGATCAAAGGGTATATAGGTAAAGTGAGATTACACTATATTGAATTGTGTCTAAGGGACCCCAGTTATGGTCCATGAGCATGAACTCTCAAACCCCCATGTTGTGGATGATTGGTTTGGAATCTTACATCTCTTTTTTTATTGTGCATGATGTCTCATTCCACCTTGATTGGGATTTGGAGCGTGGTGGTCACATCCATGAGTGGGATGATAGAGATGGTTTCAGTATCCATTATTCAGATTCTTTGACTTATGACCCATTAATTGAATAAATTATTTTCATTCATTCTTCACCTAATATTATTGGATGGGATTTCCCTAAATGTGATTCTCAAGGATGACATCCCTTGCCTAAATGAGACTCTAACTACATCATTATTTTCTGTGGATTTTTTCCACCAATACATGTGTATTGTCCAGTGCATGTATATCCATGATGAAATTAGTTTTTTGTGTATGGATATATGTAAATGATGTAATCTATCAAGAGATATTCTAGATTAGGCTAAATTAGGTAAAGTTATCCATGTGTCTCATGGAAACTATTCTTGATGTGCTTACATTAGTCTTTCCAATACTGATTTATATTTTATATATCTTCTCATTACTTTTTTATGTTCACAGACTAGATTATGCATTTTACACCATCGATGGTGGCCTACTGAGTATATCTCAGACCCTGTTTGGTCCACCATTACACTAGTCTACCCAAAATGACCTCATGGTTGCATGATTAGGATTATCAATTGTACTTGATTGTTTTTGTCAATCTATAATAGGATGGAATATTAGAGTGGAGAAATGAGCTAGTTCTTATGATGATTTGGGATATATCTTCTGCTTATTGTTTTTTTATTACCTATTCTGTGTATGTATCACCTTCTATGTTTTTTTCGTTTAACATTATTCGTATGATATTGCATGAGTATTCAGTTCGTTATTATGGACTTCCAGTTTTCATTATATTCCACTACCTTAATTTATTATTAATTATTCTTTTGTTTATTACTAATCCAAAGGGTATATTCTCTCCATGGTACCATATTTATACCCTCACTACTATTCGACAATCTCTGGCATATGGGGAGACCCGCTTGAGGGCTATTGGCCATCCATCCTAGGGCACCGTTTTAATGGATCAAAGGTAATTACATTATAAATGGTAATATACATGTATTTTCTTCTTTTGTTTATTTATTTTGGGATGGTATATAGGAGACTAGGAAAGTTTCAACACATCATAAATATCATATTTCTTGGTCTTTCTAACCAAATCATAGAGGAAAGAAAATGTTTCTAGGGATGGAACTATTGTTTAATTTTATAGTTGATTAGTATTTCAAGTTGGGTGACTTTTGGTTCTTTAACCGGTTATTGATTCATCGGATTGTGGATATATACCCTTGGCATTGTATGGAAATGATGTGTTACATAATACATCATCCAAGGCACATAGATATTCACATGCCATGCATCTTCCATGCCATGTTGGTTGAATTTTAGATTTCTTATTCATTATTAAAATAGAATACCTATTTGTATTTCATTATTCTATAATTAGATTCCTTTCTTATCTATACACCATGGTTGGCTAATTTAAGCCATGAAATCCTTTATTTATTACTTTCTGATAGAATTCCTAATGATAATTGTGATATAAGTTTAATTAAATAAAATGTATGCATCAACCTAAATGGTATTTTCCCAAATACCTCGATAGCGAAATTCTATTTAATCAAATGAATACTTATGTTTGATACATTAACTATTGGTTACATGTGATGAAACACTTATGATTATGATTAAATTGATTTCGATTTCAATTTATAATTATTATGGTAACATATAAATTAGAAATAGTAACCCATGTAATCGATCAATCGTATATGGGATAGTTATATTTGTGACTAAAATTTCTAATCTTGTTGATGATGAATTTATAATAATTGTAAATTAACCAGTACTTGTTAATGTTTGTTAATCATGTGATAAATTTCAATTAATAAATTTTTTAACTATACAGTATGGGCATGATGACCCGTAAGACTGAATCCTTAAATGAAAAATAGTCCCATGTATTTTGGTTGTGGAATGTTTCTTATGATATTAATAAACTCAAAACTAGTATTTTAGTCATGATATGATATGATTTTTTCCTAAAACCATTAAGGGTTGTTAAAATTTCAATAATACAAACTATTATGGGTTGAATTTAATTGAACCCATACTGGCATGACAAGACCCTTGTAGGACGTCATTTTCTTTCACACCTTACCACTTAAACCCCATGGGACAATGTTAATGAAAATTGGACAATCATTTAAATTGTCTGAAGAAACTTATATTGTGTTGAATATAAACCTATGGTGGCATATTACATGAATAGTTCACTTAATTAATAAAATCCTTCTTTTGTACTTTTGAGATTTACTAATAAGAAATGATAATTAAATTTATATTCTAATTAAAAACTAACTAGTGTTTTAGTCTTTATATATGAAGTTAAATTTTCTTTAACTGATCTGGTTGTGAAAAAATTTGAATCTGGGAAATGGTTTAAAATTAAATTATAAGATAATTTTCTGAAATTGTGTGTAATATAAGCTAAATAAAGAACATAGTATAGTTTTTTAAAACATGTACTAGACATCACTTGTATGTTAGTGGATTAAATGTTCAAATAACTTTTATTAGTTATTTAAAATTAATCCTTGTATTGGAGTTTATATCATGAAACGTCATGTATGGGTTAGATTTAAAATTATATTTAGTGGGAAAGTGAGCATTTATCATAGGCCACAGTCACATTTGATCTGTTATTCTCAATACCTAATTGATAGGCGGTGAGTTATGGTGATTTTTTAGGTGATCCATAAAGGGTTAGTGAACAAAATATTATTTAGAAATGGGATATTCCTATATAGGTAGATCCCTCAGAACCATTAAACATTTCTAAATTCTTGTGATAATTTTTCCAATGAGTGGTGTCATTCGAGTGCCTTTTTTTTGGGGTAGGACTCCAAGTAATAAAGATATTCCTTAGATTTAATGGGTGATCATTGGAAAAGATAATCTTTTTTAAGGTAATGAGAATTGTGTAATACTCTATTTTAGATTGTTAGACATGCATCAGGAATGTTTAGCCAGTTTGTTGGTTAGGTGTCAATCCTCTTCTATTTTGATGAATGGACTCTTGGGAAGTGTGCTCAAGGAGATGTTTATGGGAATAATTATGGGGTTAATGTCACCATAGGATATTGGAAAAAGTTCCACTATAGTGGAGGGTCCTGAAAATTCAAGTTCATTCATTTGATTGTAATTTTGGAACCCATGTTCTATATGATACAGATATCCAATAATGTTTCGATTAGGATACATCACAGTTATTTTATATGAGCTTTGGTGAATGTTTTTGATGTGAACTTATAATTCCTCATCATAAATTCATTGTGATATATCTTTTAAATTATGTTGGACATCTAATATTTTTATATTTAATAATAGATGAGTAGAGGTGGTTTTTCTAGAGCTCTCACGAATAATGATATATTTACATTGTGGAATCATTTAGTGTACATATTGGTTTAGGTGGGTGTTGTGGAAAGGGTCATTTTTTATCTTCAATAGAAGGGAAATCAACCAAATTTGAAGAGGGTCAATTGGAGTTGAATGTTGAGAGAAATGTGAGGTCCAAGAGTAGTTTCATTTCCTAAAATTGTATTTCTCTTTTTGATAATGATGTAGGGATAATTTTTAGACTCCTACAAACATGATTTAGTAATAAATTATGATTATTTTGGTGTCTTGACTCAAAATTGTTCATTTAATGTTAAATATCCTATTGTTGGGAGTTCCATTTTGTCTCTTGAAAAGGGATATGATTAATGGATTATTTCATGGGTTAGACAGGCTCAAGAAGTCTTTTTTGGGATGTTTCATCCATAGTTATAAGTATTGGAATGCGTTTAAATGGTTTACATATAGTATGCGGGGAATGGCCCATAGAGGTGCATTGGGTGTTTAGAAAATAAACACATCCATTTGAATGGATCTTCAAAATTCAAATAGTCTGGGCTTTGTGTTATTTGTTTCCCTACTTTTCAAGGATTAGATGTTCTATGGTGTGGATATGGTAAGGTCCCATGTTATGGACCGGTTTACAAATTTTAATGTGAGACTGAGATTTTATCATTAAAGGATGGTCTATTTTTTAATTTGAGATTTGAATTGTAAATATTCACATTGGAGCACATGAATGAATTTTTCGTATATGACAATTAAGAATTGGTATATTTCCTTGGAGTTTGGTCTTTTTTCGAAATCATAGGCTTTGAAAGTACTAAATTTTAGAGAAGTAGAATGAGGTACATGGTTAGTTCACATTTTTTTAACTAAGTAGGACAATTGTGTGACCCATTTTTTTCAGGGGCATGGTTTTTTTAAACTTTTAAACCTCGTAGGTGTAACCATGTGGCATAGTGCAGCTTTGAAGGGGTTACCCGTAGGGGATCTGCATGATTTTATAAAATTGTGCACCTTGACCACACCCTTAGTTCAACATAAGTAGTTACACATCATGGTTCATGTAATCATAGATATAACCATGTGAGAAAACCATGTGGGGATGTGGATCCCATGTAGAGGAGGCTGGATAGTTAATGAATAGTTTTTTAAATTGTATGAGTCTTTAAACATTAGTAAAAAAGTAGTTTTCCCTTACCTTCTTTAAATGCATTTTCTCACTTTTTTACTTCCCTAGCCACGTGTAAAATCCCACTCACATGATATAACCCTCCAACTTTCATAGAAATCGATGGATCTTCTCCATGTGGACTCCAAATCACTCTTCATTGGTTGTCCTAGATAGCCCTCAATATTTCTATGATTCCTATTGTTTCTATCCAATGATTATTTCTCCATATAGAGTGATAAACTTTTGAGAGATCCTTTTCCCTATTTTATAGAAAAATGAATATATTATAATTCATCCCATTATATCTCAATTCAAATCATGATATCGGGCAATTAGACCACCCAAATCAGGTGGTTGGAAGTATATATTCTTTTCCCTTAATGTCACATCAGTATATAATATTTTTGTTCATCTGTATACCGAACCATCTGGGTGTCACATCTAAAATGTAAAATTCCTGAAATTAAATGTCTAGACCACATTTTGTCATGTTTTATACCCCATTTTTATGGACAAAGTTCATAACCTCATACTGAAAAACACTTTTCGGTGGGTTCACATAATTACATGTAGAAACTATCATTACTGGACTTATGACTAGACCATCCTTGGGGATTGTTAATTTAAATAATATGAACATAATTTTATTAATATGAACTAAACAACATTATATATTTGTTAAATTATCCCACTTGAATGATATTTTTAATTTTAAATGAATGAATGTTTTAATAAAAATACCATGATTTTCAATAAAATGGACTTTTTGAGGTGCACTATCTTATAAATAAAAAATTGAATTGATTGATGATGTGTGGTGTCGTATCTAATTGAATGGATGTTTTCCATAGACTTATAGAAATTATAAATTAGGTTTCCAAGAATTATAAATTGAATTTATTGATTAATTCATGATCTTAAGATCAACAATTTAAATAAAAATGTAGATTATAAAAAAATGATCCACTATGCCTTGAGAGATGTTGGTTTCCTCATTACAGGACATTAAGATAAGGACTCATAAGAAAATGGGATTACCCCATAATGGTATTCTTATGATCTAAATCACCATTTAGTTTTATTAAATTATCCCGCTTTAATGAGATGTTTAAATTGAAATAAATGAATAGTCAGATGAAAATATAATGTTTTTTAATAAAACTACATTTTGAGGCATTCTCTTATATAAATTAGAAATTAAATGGATTGATAATCTTACATGATTTATCTTATGGAATGGGTATTTTATAGGGATATATTGAGATTATAAATAAATTGTCCAGGTTTTATAAACTGAATTGATTATGGCAGGGATGATCTTAATCCCCTTATAAAAATTATAAAATGGATTATACTAAAAAGGATCCATTGCACCTTGAGAGATAGTGGTTGCCTCTTTATGTGAGATCAAGATAAGGTCTCATAGGGAAAGTTGGATAACCCCATACTGAATTATTACTATGGTCCCTTTGTTATGATAGTTGAGCATGATGTCTCGCACCCCCAATACTTGGACGATGGGCATGGTTTCTCACATCGCTTGGGTTTTTGGGATGACATCTCACACCAAATTGCATAGGATGTTGAGCATGGTAGTCACATCCATGAGTGGGATGGTGAACATGGCTTCCATATCCTTTATTCTGATACTTGGGAATATGAATCATTAATTATTGGAACCTTTTTTATTTATACTTCACTTGAGAAAATTAAATTAGATGACCCATTTTTTGATTTTTAGGCATGTCGTCCCTTAAAAATGACACTTACTACATTATTTTTTAATGTGGATTCTGGTGAACTAAGCCATGAGTCTTAGATGGTGCACGTATATCTATGAATATATTAGTTTCTATTTATATGAATATATATACATGATGGAATATATTCAAATATATTATGGCTTAGGTTGATGTAAGTATAATTGGATAGGTGTCTTGAGGAACATAATCCTGACATATTTTCATTATTATTTAAAGAACATTCTTACTTTTGATAAATCTTCAAAATTGTTTATTTTGTATTCAAAGACTAGATTATGAATTAAACACCATTGGTGGTTGTTTACCAACTATATCTCAAACCATGTTAACTAAACCATTTCACTTGGGTACAAGAACTGACCTCATGGTTGCAAGATTAGGTTCATAAATTGTTCATGATTTCTTTTATCCCTCTTGGCTAGGATGGAGGGTGGGAGCATAGTATCAAGATAGTTCTATAGATTATATAAGATATATATTTTTATTCTTTTATTCATTTATTTTCCTTTTCATGGTATTTATTACTAATTGTGTATCTTTTGTTTTACATTTTGCCATGATCATACAATATTATTAATTACATTATTATTGAATTACAGTTTTTAATATATTGCACTACTATTATTTATTATTCCTTCTATATGATTATAAAAGATAATGATGGTATAGTCTCTCTATTATACCACCTTTCTAAAATCACTTCTAATTGAAAATATCTTGCATATGGGGAGGCATGGTGGAGGCTTTGTGACAATCCATCTCGGGCCACCATTTAGTGACTCTTAGGTCGAGATGATACTAACAATTCACCCTATGTTAATTTAAAAAAATTAATTCCACAAATTATGTTTATTTTTTAATATTTTTTCAATAATGTTGGTGAAAATTAATTTTTTTCTTTGTTAACAAAAGTAATAAAAATCATTTTTTTGAGATCTTATTTTTCAATGAAAATAAATACTATACCAAAAATTATGTAATTAATTATTAATATATTTTCTATATCTAAATGGGTTATTTTTAATATTAAAAATTTCTTTATTATTATTCTTACTACTATGTTTAAAGGCTATTTTATAATGTCCTTGTTCAAATAATATTAATAGTATATCAGAGTTCGTCAAAACAAGGTGTTGCATGTTACGTAATCTATCGATGAAATTGAGTTCATCTAAAAAAAATATCATAAAGTCTCAGGGTGTTATATTCTAATCTGAGATTATTTTTCAATGTCATATATTCCATCAAACATAATTTTTTTCTCAAGAAACTCTGGGTGTTACATTCATTCCCTCTTCAAATAAATTGGATCCCTCCAATTTGAAATTATTCTTAATAATTGAGGGTTTACATTTAAATACCACTTTGTGAAAAATGTACATTGTAAAAAAGGGTAACTAAACTTATTCATAAAATATGGAAATATAAAAAAAGAGGTTATCTAGAATGTCACATAAATAGGTTTCGATGAAGGAGAACATTGGTTTGAAGTGGAAATTAGGGCTTCGTTGAAAAGTGTAAATAATTATGGATAGTGACAGAGAAAAATGTAAGGATAAAATTAACCACAATAAAACCATAATTATGTGATGGGTTAAAAGACAATATTTTAAATAGAAATGAATTTAATAGCAATTATGTTTCAATATCATTTTACTATATTTGATTAAATAATTTAGCAACTAAAATTAGAATATGTGGAAATATATTTACTTGATAAGTATAATATCATCCTTTAATCAATTTCCAACAAAATAAAATATTTTTATCCAAATTATGATTATTAAAGATGTATTTTTTTAATAATAAATAAATTTATAACAGATCACATATTATATAAAATAATAACAAGCTATTCCTACTATCTTTACAAAAACTATAATTGTTAGCACAAGTTTTCCTATTCATTAATCTCTAATACCAAAAAAGTAACTCCCAATTTTCATATTAATCTATTCCTTATATTTATACCTTAAAACACATAAATTTATATCTCTAAAAAATAATACCATTCATACAAACTAATTCATTATGTTAAACATAAAGGTTATATATACTTATACCTAATAAAATGTCTCCCAAAATATCATTAATCACCTTTAAAGTTTTGGCCTTATTAATATTTATTCATAAAATCATTTATGTAAAAAATGTTCCATAATAACCAGTATATTACATAGGATAGTGGTAGGGTTTTCACATTTATCTCTCATTCTTTTATGGGTTAAAGCCCCACGACCTTACCAAATGTTTCGGGTTGTCGCCAGACATGTAGGTCGTCCTTTTTCTAAAAAATTGAAAAAAACATATTTGATAATAATATTAATAATTCACCTTTATTCAATAATGTTATCCAGAATATGATGAACATATTTAAAAAATAAAATTGTTCATAAACTCCCTTTATTAACCACTACGGTTTTATAAATAGATCATTTTTTCTACAAAATCTACCATTTACATCATCATCAAGCACATCTCAAAGATCATAATTTCCTCAATTATTTTTTATTCCATGGTATATAACCATACAATCAAATGACCTATCTAGTTCATTAGTGCCACTCAATATATTCTTGTAAATCTTTAATGGAAAAAAAATATAAATAAATAACCATATATATATATATCACAATTTAAATAATTCATTATTTTGAATACAAAAATATTTCTACCATTCCAATTCTATCTATAAACATTAACTTACGATTCATCAGTATATTCCTTAATACCTCTTTACTTTCATATTTTATTTTTTACCTCTTCATAATCAACACAATAACCATTACTCATTAAACCATGTTCATCATATTCTTGATATTTCCCACAATACTTCAATTTCCCAAATTCCAATACTTTCAACATTTAAAACATTCCATCCTTCATGATTCCTTATGTAAAGTATTATTCTCATCAATCACAATAACTGAAACATTCATTTTTATTATGTAGTTACTTAATATTTGACCTTGTTCTCTACACAAAAATTATCTACTCTTTACTTTGAGACATTACATTGTGTGATTTTACCACAATATTAACATATTGGAAACTGAATCGTTATTCTTCCATGGTCTCCACCATCCAAACTCTCAGCAAACTCTACCATTCTTTTCTTTGGTGAGTCTGAGAGTTGTTTAAGGTTTATGTTTTTAATAATATATCATGATTTCAAATTATTATTAATACCTATATTCTTTACTCTAGTAATAATCCAATATTTTTTTCTCATCAACACATTGTCTGTCACATTCAACTTTATCCAAATTCATTCTAGTTCCTTAAATTGACTAAAACCTTAAATTATAGTGTGCAAACCATATTCTAATTTGGAAACAACTTTATCATGAAAAATTATTTTTAATATTTCCATATCATGACACATTCATTTAAATCTATGGAAACTTTGGTTTAACATATTTCATCCTTGGTCATTATTTATTAAAATATTTCATGATGGTTCATGAATAGTTTGTGAATTTCTAAATCATATCTCATGGGTGGGTAAAATCCAGTATAGAAGAAGGCCCATTTTCATGTACTAAGTAATTATTGAGTCATGTATAATGAGTATTTTTTTATGTTATTACCCCTTGATACTTCTGTTCAAAAAATTTATCCACTTTTAGTATCTAGAAAGGGATGTAATTGCTCATAAACCACTCAACCTATATTTCTACATGATTCAATGGTATTTTTCTATAGTTATTATTATACTTATACTTATCCTTTATAACACAATGATATTTTATGATATATTTTATTTTCAATTTCTTTGATGTTTTGTTTTTTATGCTACACTATGATTTTCTGGCTCTATACGAAATACGGTATTTTTTTCAGTTTACAATACTCAATTCTTGGTTTATGTTAAAATCAATTATCAAGTTATTTTGATATAATTAATTTACCACATAACTAGTTATAGATATTGTTAAATATAAAAAATGAACTATTTTTGGATTATGTTATATGCAGCACCAAAAGAATATTTCACTGAATGTTACACTGACTTGGCTTGCAATAGTGACATTTCTTCATAGCTTGCATTGTATGCAATAATGAGTTTCACTAAATAATGATATTTTATTAAAATATTATTGTTAAAAGGGATATAAAATAATCATTATGAATAATATTAACCACATTTTTAAATATAAAATTCATTTTATGTATTTTCAAGACTTGATAGAAAAAAATCAATTTTCTTGAAAAAAGAAGTATTTTTAAAAAATGCAGTTTGGTCGCCTTTTGGTAGAACACCCATTTAAAATATAGTTTTTGACACCTTTATATGTTCTATTTGGAAAAATAATTTACTCTTTAGAAAAAAATAAATAAATATTAACATTAGATGAATTTTTTATATTTTTTTGATAATTATCATGTTTTGATGAATAGTAAAAATAAGATAAATTTTAATTGAAAACAAATTTTTCCATTAAAATAATTTTTATGGATATATAATATTATTTACTATTTTTAAAGTATAAATAAAATATATTTTTATCATTTAATACAATGTTTATTCATTATATGTAATTTTACTTTTAAACTGGAGATAAACACATTCCAATCTTTGGATAAGTTTTTTCTCCCTAAAACCCTCTTTTGGTTTTTGACAATAGGAATTAATCTGAAATTCATTCCAACCAATTATGTGTTTTGTATTATGAAAATTTTATTCCATATTTTGAATAATTGGAACCAAATTATATTAATAGGATACTTTAATATATTTGGATATTGTGAATAAAAACTATGGTAATTTTTATTTAACACAATTGAAGGTAAATTAGGTAAATTAGTGTAACAAATAATATTATATGGAGAATAATATGATCATAAAACCTTAAAAATCATTTTGGATGAATATAATTCTACCATTGTCATCATAGGTCAAAAATTTAGTCATTTAAGGGCCACATGGCAAATAAAATGACATAGATGTTAATAAAACCAATGAAAGTGACAAAATGTCAAAATCACATTTCTTATAAGTATAATTATTTCAATATGGGGATAACTATGTGATATATTAGAAAATTAATATTCCTTGTAATTTTAAAATAATTAACTTAATCATTGTAATTTATTTTTAATTTATAAGAAATTAATAATTTCCGTAAAGTCATACACATTGATGGTGTAAAAATTAATTAATTGATGAGAAATCCATAAATTGTTTTAATTAAAATACTAATAACCATAAAAAGGCCTAAAAACATGAAAAAGTCATATTTGTTGAGTATATCTCTACCTTAATCATCCATGTGCCAATAAAGTTATCATTTGGATCTTTATAGACGATATTATGTCATTTAGTTTATTTTATTTAAAGTGATGTTAAAGTATTCACATTCATACTTTAATCATTATAACATTTTTAATGTTGTATTTTCAAGAAGATAAATTCGACTATATATATTTTTATTAAATATATTTAATTTATGTTCATCATGGAATTTTATTTGAAATTTTTACTCTTTAAATAAGTATATTAAATAAATATGAAATATTGATGTATTGATTATTTTAATAATGAAGATATCGAATAAATGTTATTAAAAATATTAAAATAAATATAATTTGGGATTATTAATTTTCCAATTAATTTTATAGATTACCTTTACCCATTAGTGATATAATAAGATATTGTTTTCACGGATAACACCTTACCGTGATATTTCAAAAAATCTATGAAATGAATAGAATCAAAATTGACCCAATTGATATTTCTTTAAAATAACGATTTATAAATTATTTCAAAATCAAAAAAAAATTCAAAAAAATATATATTATAATTATTATATGGTCTAAAATGTTTTAAATTATTCATTTATGGTATAATTTAAATCAAATAAGTAAATATTTCACCTATTTAATTTTGAAACATTTGTTATCTTAATAAAATTAAATAGAATAACTAATTAATAATGTTTAAATTAACATCAAAACTTGCCTAAATTTTATTGGATTATGATATTTAAATAATATAATATCTTATATTCTACTATATCTCATTTTTTATGACTTTATTGATTTAAAAATTATTTTAAATTAATATTATTTAAGTTACCAAAAGTGCCCCTCACCTCAATTGTAAAAGGGAACATCCTCCCTACACTCTTCACTTAATTTTGAACCTTCAAGTTCGACCACACCCTGACCATTTCCATTCTAAGAATCCATATAAACATTATAGAGGACCTGTTCTTCTTCAAAGATGAACTCTAGTTCTCTATGAGGAGATTTAGAGGAGGCACGTTGAAGAAGATGTAATATCATTTACTGATTCTTTCAAATTTTCTTCTTCTTAAACTTCCACATCATGAATAGTTTCATTATAAATTAACAACCCCATCAGTACATATATAATTATACGTTATTATTATTATGAAAAAACCATATTCCACCTTCTACCTAACCTATGAAAAATGAAATCACCACGTGTGTGTACATACGGCTTACCATCTTCACGTCGTGGTGTAATCTGTTTCTCACCACTACCTTACATGGATAGGTATAAAGATGGAATTAATATATATATATATATACATGATTAATTTAATATTATATTGATTATGAGATACTATATACCATCATCATTAATAACATTTAAAAATTATGAGAATGATATCATCGCTAGTGTGTACGTACGACTTACAGTCTCCACGGTGCAATTTGATTCGTTATACATAATCTTAATTAATGAATGATTATATAAATAAATTAAATGAATAAATATGATATATATTATAATAATACTATTCTATAAATGATATAACTATAACCAAAAACGAGGAAGAATAACTCAATCGATAAAACATGAATAAGAACATAAAACCGTAAATACCTAAATAATGAGTAACAATTAAATGTTATTAAAAAATAGAAGAAAATATTATCATAAATATTATCATAAAGATTATTATGATTCTGGATTAAATCAGTAATATTATTTAAATCATTATATTGGATTTTTGGATACATACAAATCATATTAGACCTAAAGAATGGGATTATTTTGTCTCACTTTGATTTATGTGGGACATCTGCCTTATACACCATCTAATTATTATGCGTGGTGTTTATATTACCCATGAATATTTTTATTATTATTTTTATGAATGTTTAGATATTTATGTACACATATAATTTTCTTGTTTTTAGGACACATATTATTCGACTGATTATAAATAGGTAACCGGTTATTTTTCAATCTCATTTTTATTTGATATTGTTTATACATAAGTATTTACTGGGGAAATATTTATCATCCTTGTCCATGTTTTTTAAAAATGTTTTCATAAAATGATTAATATTCTTCTTTTTAGGATAAATTTATTTTTTACCAAATTTTTTTAATTCATAGTATGGTGTAATCTTTCTATTGTTTACCATATGAGGTAATTTTTGACTTTTCAGACAAAAGTATGAAGAGAATGTTTTTTTAACTTATACGACATGAATAGATTTTTACAGTTTGTTAAATACTTATTTAAAAATAGTTTCCTCTACATTACAAAAAGTTTATTTTCAACTAAATTTATTTATTTGAAAATTGTGCGGCATTTTGAGATCAGAAAATGTTTTTGAATAAGAATGAATTTTTTCCTCAAGAACTAAGTTCAAGTGTTTTATCAAATTTATTTTCCATAAAAGATGAAACTATTAAATAGGGTTATGTTTATATCCATATTATTAATATGATTTGATTGTGTTAATGATATAATGATCTTTTAAATAGATTTTTTTATGATGGAATGATGTATAAGAATTCCATTTTATTTCTTGGGTTTTTCTAAGATTAGTGAGTTATGTTTTTTTGAAACATGTAATAATGATTTCATTATGAGATGGGTAGGACATAAATCACCCTCAAATTCATTGGGTAATGATTTATATCTCATGATATAACCATGGATGGAATAGAAAGTAAATCTGATTTAGTAATACAGTGCTGGAACAAAAAGTAAATTTGGTTCAGTAATATATGGTTGGAACGACCAGTAAACACGGTCCAATAAAGGATATTGTCAACTATGATGGTCTTAGAAGAAATTATTTGGCTACTATGGTTGGATTTATTTTCTCAATTTTTAACCTTACTATGAATTTGAGCTCGCCATTTCTTCCCCAGGAAACAAATAATGGTTTTAGGTAGGAAAAAAGGGGAGTATCTTTTTGGGAGATGATGGAGATCTTTCACCAAGTTAGAAGATTAATTTTGATGTTTCCAATGAAAATAAACTAATATAGTCATTAGGCATCTATTTTTTTCATTTATTAATTATTATAAAAAAGTAATTTAATATACATATACTTTAATCTTGGGTTATTAGAGTTTGTATCAATGAAAATGATGTAGTAATGAATCTAATCCTTGTGAACTCTCACGTGTGAACGTTGGACGAATCATGTCTCTCCTCCAAAGGGCTTCGTGAGGAAATTATTTCAACTGGAGATGATGGTTTGTCCCACCCAGGGGGTGTATCAACCCATGAAGTGCTCTAATAAGTATCAATTCTAGTCCAATGGAAATAATTCCAAACTAGTATAGTTGATATTAGTGTGATGGTTTAGTCATCCTTTGGAAACTAGGATGTGAAAACTTTACTGAGATCCCTAGAAATATTTCTATGTTATGTCAAGGGTTTTCCCTAAGGGTAAGTATAACTAGAGATTATAGTAATATAATTATGGTAATGATAATGAATAACCATGTATTAGACCTAAGATGTTAAAGATTGAAGATACCCCCTGATTATGTTGTTTTCTAAGTATGATTTTCTTCCTATCACACTATTCTTTTTCCATTTCAGAAAATTGCCGAAAACGGAAAGATTTATGTTAATAGAGAATATGATGGATAATGGACTGATATTCTACATGAGATACCAAATGAAATTGTATTTGGAATGTAAAACATCATTATTATACCAAATCATACATCTCAAAATATGATCAATAATCTAAAATTTGGTGAGTTTACTAACCCAACTATCAAGAGAAAGATGGAGTGTGTAACTCCCCGACCCCAGTTACCTAGAGTCGGTGAATTATTTTAATACACTGGCATGATTACAAGGAATCAAGTCCTGAAGGACCAAACAGTTTAGCAGACTTGGAAAACAGATTACATACATGAATGTTACATTACACTTTATAACATACAACGTAACATAAATAATCCTTTATGAACAACATTATTCCCTTAGCTTAACCATGCATATCAATCACAATACACTTCATGGAATCTTGGGAAAAATAAAACATAGAAAGGGGTGATCTCAAATGCTCAGTAAGAATAAGCAATACAACGGAAGATAACATAAATATTAAGCATGATGAATAATTGAAACCTCATGCCCTTACCAATAATAATCATTAATACTTTTATGGAAGGAATATGAGCTGAGTAAATAATGCCATAATAAAACATAATCATGGGTATTCTACTAGTCTAATGACTACATGAACCATGAATATTATTTCCATAATGAGGGAATGTATAATATCAGACATTTTGAAACATTTTTTCAAGGCCTCAGCCAAGATGTCTAAAAATGATTAAGGCCTTGGCCAAAACCATATATCAAATTGGGAAAGGCCTCGGCCAGTTCCACGTCTAGTTGTATCTGGAGACCTACCGATGCATCAATGAGATATAGCGGGCTCCACCCATCACATATTAAGTCCAATACATTTATCATATGAAAAGGTTTAAACATATCATAAACATTTGTATTAAAACTAGCCTACGAAATGTCAATACTTTAACCATAAACCATGAATGGTATAAAATTATCTCATCCACAGTCAAACATATAAAAAATCCTTCAATAGAATATGGAAGTTTTGTATCATAATAAATCAGCTTCAAACAATTTTAAAATCCATCAAAATATGTTGACATAGATGAAAATGATTCGTAAAACTCTTTGAGAAAAATACCCCTTTTTCATGAAATCATTTGTAAGTCTCAAAATTTATAAAGGAAGTCATTTAAAATTGATTTTTGAATCAAAGTGTCCTATACCACTTTTAAACTTTTGAAAATAGTTATCATTTCAAAACATTCATGTCTATAAAAATAAATCCTTAAAATCGTTTTGAAAATATGAACATTAATTAAAAGGGTTTAGAAAGGTAAATCTTTAAAACATTTAAAATGATGATCTAGTTAAATATTCCCTCCCATAAAACATTAAAATAATCCTTTTGACACCATTTTCATGAAATATGGTTATCTATGATAAGTATTTCCCAAAAAATACTTACACATGAATAATCTCGGATAATAAGGAGATTGTAGAAATAAACCCTTACCTCGTAGTAACCAATCGAGTCGTATGAACAATAGTGAATAACAAGGAAATGAATCAAAAAATATAACGAATATAAAGAGAATCATAATAGTATATATCAAATGTCAGTACACAATACACCACATGCAATAAATAAGTGGTGAACAATGGAAATCTCAAAGAATTAAAAGTGAGATAATAAACCCATTACCTCTTGTCTGACTTGACCCGTTCGTTCTTTAATATCCTTAATAATAAACTAAAGTTAAATTTTACTTTCTTAAGAAACTTTTTAAAGTTTATTATTCCTTTTATATCTATTATTACCATGTTATAAATAATATGTAATCATTTAAGTTAATAACGTTCGTTTTGTTGATATTTGACAAATGAGCCAAAAATAAACACTTTATAGTTACAAGTTGTTCACATGGTCAAAAGTTCATTATATCCAGAATGATATTAATGATTTAGATATCATATATATCATATATATCCATTATATACATGTATTTATAATAGTACATATCATTTTGGGGTAAGAAATGAAATGCACCATTCATGGAGACGGTAAGTCGTACATATGCATGAATGCTACTTTAATTTCAATTTATTATTTTAATGGAATTAAAACATAATGATACATAGGTATATTATAATTCCAGTATAATATCATATATTATATCATTAACTCCATCCTTTATATGTCCCACATATGGTATTAACGAGTCATATCACTTTGAGGGGGTGGTAGTCCGCACTTCCTCAAATGAAATTATTGTGTTTAGCCATATTGGAAACTGTTAAGGTATGATATAAAAGAAAAATAAATAAGTTTCAAGTAAACATAAACATAAAATATATATCATATATAAATAGAGTGCAATTTTAATGGCCACCAGGAGAGGCGGTAGGAGGTGATTGAACAGTCATCGTTTAGTGAGGCATTAGTTTTCCATCCACAGAAAAATCATGTTCTTCACCCATTAGATGGAGGTGTGTGTAAGTGTATTTAAAATATTTCTCATTAAAAAATACTAGTATATTTAGGAAACTGGTGGTGTTATAAAATAAAGGAATAAAAAGAGTTTAGGGGTTGGAGAAGTAAAATAGAAGAAAAGAAGTTAAGAGAAACTGTTACCTTTAATTTGGGTAACTTCCTTTGGTTTGAACCAAAAAGAAATCTTGAAGTGCCTTCTGCCTAATGTAAGGCTTCTAAGAGGAGGATAGGGATATAGGGAGCTTAATTTGGCAGAGTTTGGACGAGACTAAAGGCTTGAGAGGTGTGAGGAATTGGTTATAAGTGGTATCCTTTGATAAGGGGGAGGAGGGGCTCTTTAGGAAAGTGTGAAAATATTATTTTATTATATAATGATATTTGGTTTCTAAAGGTCCAAAAATCATTAGGGTCGAAGCTAAGATGACTCATGGTTGAAATAAAATCATCCAATAAGAATTAGACTTGTTTTGGATATTATTGTAATATTTATAATCAAATTTATTTAAATCATTTATTAATGAGGTAAATAGTGCATCATTATTGTTTCATAAATAATTTAATTTATTCGATGTCTAAAAATTATAAAACAATAACATGATGTATTAAATATTTCTATATTTTCATGGAATATTTATATTAAAAACTATTACTTATATAAAAACATATAAAAATTAATTACTAAAAGATTTTTGTTTATATCAATTTTGCCTTTACTTTATATTAATTAATCTAAAGTGTCATTATCATTCATAAGTGGCTCTATGGGGTCCAAAAATCGACCCAAATATTCCAATGGTCATCCATTACTTATCCAATAAGGTTAAGACAAGTGTTAAGATGAATTTTGAATTATTAAAATATTTCTTTTTACCTTGAATTACCCTATTTACCTTTAACCGTGGTAAATAAAAGTCAAAAGTTACTATTCACCAAAGATTATTTTCATCTTATTGAACCACATTTTACTTACTAAGGTTATACGTGAATCTAGGATTTTTGAAATTCAACTCATAGAAGCGGTAAAATTAAGTTTTATAAAAAATTTGTAAATACTCCTAGGAGGTGGCTAAAAGACGGTGAAAAGTTCTATAAAATTTTTATATATCTAAAATTATTATAAACTAACTCCAATGAATTACATTGAACTTATATAGGTATTATGTATCTATTTTTACCTAAAATAGATTTAATTAAAATAATTAATTATTTAAATGAAAATTCGATTTTAAACTATGACTCGGTGTTTTTCACTATTCATCAAAAATTGAAAGTTTTCAGAAAAAAAACAAAAAATTCAGCCTAAGCTATATTTGATATTCCGAATTCAAAAATGATGTCTATTTTTCTAAATTCAAAACCTAGAAGTAAAATTAATTAATTTTAAATTAATTCCCGTTGTTAAAACAAATAGCGTATTTTTAAGAAACAATAACTATCAAAAGATTGATAGTTGTTTATCTCCAATTTCAAAGCAAAATTAATTCCAACAAGCAACATTGGATTAAATGCTAAGAATATATTCTAATTAAACTTTAAACCCAATTAAAAAGATAATATAACGATATAAATAAATTAGATTAAAAGGCACTTTTGAATTAAAATACAATATTTTTCAATGTTCATTAAAAATGATCTTTATCAGAAAAATTTCAAAAAATTACACAACGTAAATTTTGATGTCCCCATTATAAATAATAAAATTATTTAGTTAAATTGAATATATAAAATTTTCAAATATTTTATTTCAAAAGGGTTCTCTATTAAAAGGTGGTAAAATTGCATTTAAAAAAAATACTTCTTTTATATGAAAAAATGAATTTGTTATTACATTATGTCTATTAAACTCATAATATGGATTCTAAAATATTAAAGATTATATAAGGTTCAAAATTAAGTTAATACTATTCATAACCTCTTTTTAACGGCTAGTTTGGTAAGTCATGGTGCACTTGAACTCGGTGTTACATGTAGTGCAAGTTATTGAGTTACTTTGAAGAAATAATGTACTATGAAATCTTGGGGTGTTACATTCTTCCCTCCTTCAATAAATTTTGTCCTCACAATTTTTTCTTTGAAGATAAAAAGTTGAAAATATAAAATACCTTTGTGAGAAAATCCACATTGAAAATTGGGTTAATAAAATTTAGTCTTAATAAGAGGGAAAAAGAAATGAAAGGGTCACCACCAAATTATGATCTCAATTAGGAGAACATTGGTTGAAATAAGAGACACATAATTTGAGAAAAAACATAAATATTTATAGAGATTGATTGAGGTCATCAGTCACAAAAAATTATAGAATTGAGGGCCTCAAATCCATCAATCTATGGTGATTTAAAATATCATCGGTTCAACAAAACATAAGGTATTAGGATAACAAATTTTTAGTTTGAAGATCCCTTACCTGTTGTTAAAATATTAATTTCTTCATAGAATAAGAGAATAAAATATATATATATATATATATAATTGAAAAGTAGAGTTTCATCCTTTAACTAATTTCTACCACAAAATCATCTTTCACTCAAAACGATAATAGAACTTAAAAAATATATTCTATTTATCATATTCATATAGGGTTCCAAAAAAATGAATTTATAATTCATCATCCAGTCCCTTTAAAAATACTACATTATTCAATCCAGGACATCACGTGGGTCAGTGGTAGGTGATACACCCTTGTCGCCCTTCGGTGTGGGTTCAAGTCTCATGGCCTTACCAGACACGATGGGTTATTGCCCGACCTCCAATTTGTCCTTTTTATAGAAATCCAAAAATAATCTCAAACTATACTTATCCAAAATAATATTTTCCAAACTCACAGTCCAAAATTTATAGGGAAGGTTAACACAATGAAGATCCTTTTTTCCACGTAATAACATATGATCACCTTCATCATGTATTCTTTTAAAACACTGCAACATCCTGAATTACCATAAAAACTTATTGATTACATTCATACTCCCTTATTCCTTATAGAGTACTGGATATACTCCTTCTATCAAAATATGTTATAAACTCAATCAATTATGGAATATACAAATCATTAATCACTTTCAAGGTAGTCAAGAATATCCAATATAATTTATCCAAATCAAGAATGTATTATTCCAAAATCTCTACCTCAGTATCAGAACTATATTATGGTTTATCTTTCTCTCAACCATATATTTTCAAAAAAATTAACCTGCTATTGAGTCACTTTTCTTGGTTCCACACAATCTCATGTCCTTAATGAAATAGTACTACAGTACAATCCTTATATACTCCATAATTATTATAACCAGGACATTGTTGATACAACACTCAAATGACATAATTATTTAATAACAACATAAGAACTCTAATCATTCCTCCTCGTCTATGGTAGTGTCATAACTTGATTATTATCCAATAACATCATTTGGGGCATACTCTGATGATTTGGACATTGGTTCATATAGTGTCCCCACACTTTGCAGATGAAGCATTGTACATTTGAAACCTTTTTCTTACCCTTGCAGTCACGTACATGGTGTCCTTTTTCTCCATACTTATAACAAACTCCCATTCCATTTAGGCACATTCTATGGTGTCTCTTCCCATAGTTATCACATATGGGAAAATTATTCTTTTCAATCTTCCCTTTACCCATATTTCTCTCTTCCATCCTTTTCGTCTCTTGCTTCCCTTCAAAGCCATAGGACTCAAAGAATTCTTTACTTAACTTATTAACACATGATACTATTTCTTCATATGTTGATAATACATGGAAGACTATTTCCCTTCTAAATGTTGGCTTGATACCGTGAAATATATGATCCTTCTTACTCTTTGGATCATACGTATTGTTGGAGTTCACATTCCTTCTACTGGGTGCCATTTATATACAATATCATAAACTAAATTAGTTTATGAATTGAAATACATAATTCTTAACTTGTAAATAACTTATCATAAATTGAACGGTTTATAGATATAATCCATAATCATAAAAAATGTTTTATTTGAGAAATTATATACTCGTAAACCCTTCATAATGATTTTTAATGAAAATGAAAATTATCCTATGCATATCCCCCGAGAGTGTCGTAACCAAGAGTGCAGCAAGGCCCATTTTCGTGCACTAGTTCTTGTTCGAGTCTAGATCAAAGCGATGTTTTTAAGTTTTACCCCTAGGTACATCTATGCCAGAGTCACCTCTACCTGCTCATATCCAGACAGGGATGTTTTTTCTTGGAAACGCACAAAATCTCTACTTTACCAAAATTCTAGGAAGTTCTTCTATACTAATCCTCAAAGTCTATCTTAGTGTAATGTACTCTAATAAGAGTTTATCTAAATATAGTTTTCAAGGTTATTATTAAACATCCCCTGATACCAACTGTAATTCCCCAACCCCAATTACCCAGAGTCGGTGCATTATTTTAATACATTGGCATCATTACAAGGAATCATGTCCGGAAGGACCGAACAGTTTAGCAGTCTGGGAAAATAGATTACATACATGAATGTTACATTACACTTTATAATATACAACACAACATAAATAATCATTTATGAATTCCATTATTCCCTTAGCATAACCCTACATATCAATCACAATACACTTCTTGGAATCCTGGAAAAAATAAAACATAGAAAGGGGTGAGCACAAACGCTCAGTAAGGGTAAGCAATACAGCAGAAGATAACATAAATATTAAGCATGATGAATAATTGAAACCTCGTGACTTTACCAATAATAAACATGAATACTATTATGGCAGGAATATGAGATGAGTAAATAATGTCATAATAAAATATAATCATGGGTATTCTACTAGTCGAAAGACCACATGAACCATCAATATTATTTCCATAATGAGGGGATATATAATGTCGGACATTCTGAAATATTTTGTCTAGGCCTCGACCTAGATGTCTAAAAATGGTTAAGGACTCTACCAAAACCATATATCAAATTGGGAAAGGCCTCAGCCAATTCCACATCTAGGTGTCTCATGAGACCTACCGATGCATCGAGGAGTTATAACGGGCTCAACCCGTCACTTATTAAGTTCAATACATTCCTCATATGAAAAGGTTTAAGCATATCATAAAACTTCGTATTAAAACTAGCATACAAAATTTCAATACATTAACCATAAACCATAAATGGTATAAAAATATCATATAAACAGTCAAACATATCACAAAACCTTCAATAGAATATGGAAGTTTTGTATCATAGTAAATCAACTTCAAACAAGTTTGAAATCCATCAAAGTATGTTTACATAGATGAAAATGATTCGTAAAACTCTTTGAGAGAAATACCCATTTTTCAGGAAATCGATTTTAAGTATCAGAACTTATAAATGAATTAATTTAAAAGATATTTCTGAATCAAATAGTCTCATACCACTTTGAAACATTTGAAAAGATTTATCATTTCAAAACATTCATGTCGATATAAATAAATCCTTAAAATCATTTTGAAAATATAGACATTAATTAAAAGGGATTAGAAAGGTAAACCTTTAATACATTTAAAATGATGATCTAGTTAAATAGACCCTCCCATAAAACCTTAAAATATTCCTTTTGAAAACATTTTCATGAAATATGGTTATCTATGATAAGTATGTCCCAGAAAATACTTACACATGTACAATCTCGGATAATAATGAGATTGAGGAAATAAACCCTTACCTTGTGATGTTATTCATTTATTAATATCATTTTATATACTCCCTCTACTGATTTTCAATTAAATTTGCATAACTTATGTGAAATACTCATGCTTTAATATTAAATATTATTTTGGAGTATTGTTTCGAATAATACAGATTCATGTCTGTTTAGTATTTTAAATATAACTCTCACCATACTAATCCAAATTTTGTTATTCTTGTCTTGTAGTGTTATAAATTCAACTTCCTACAAATCACTCAACTGGAGCATTGGCTAATTCTTCCATTTGAAGGGCCATATGGATCACACAAGATGACCCACCGGATCTGCCTAATTTCTGGACCAGCCTTGAAGATTTCATTAGTGGGCTCAATTTCCCAGCCCAAGTGAGTTTATATTCTTTTTAAAGCTCGTTAATTTCCTAAGGAGTCATGGATAAAAATTTAAAGGCCCAAATCTACCATTTTGGGGCCCAATGTATCCATTGAAATCAAGCCCACCATTCTGTCCGGGATTTTAAATCATCCCACCATTCTTGACTTTTCAACTAATCCACTTGTCCAAAAAAACCTCATATTTTGTGGTGTGAAAGATAAGATATGTAAGATCAACGTTATAGAAGAAATTGTTCGAATTTGAAGGCATCTCCATATCCATAAATGCATTCACATTTAGGACATGGAAACTTTCTGGATAAAATTGGACTGTAGAAAAGTATTTAGTAATCCGGCGATAACTTTGGACAAAAAAATCCAATGACATCCAAATTTTGAGGGTGACTATTCCACATCCATATCTCCAATATTGAAGAAGTATATTGCTCGAGATTCAGCTGTCCGAAAGTTAATATTGGCGGGCGAACTTGAGGGGCAGTTTGGGAATGAAAACAGTCCACTACGTTTGGCTATAAATACACTCCCCTCTTCTCCTTGCCAGAGGTTGGAAATTTGGCACTTAGGAGGATATATTGGCACGACCAAGTCATTTCCAAGGGCTTGGGAGGATCTTCCATACTCATGTTTTTACTTGAAAAACCTTTCCTCCTTCATTTCGTTCCATGTATTTCATGCTCTTTCCTTTGTAATTGTTTTAGTGTACTTGTAATTTCTTTTGAGTTTTAATGAAAGTTTCTCCTTCATCACTTCTAATTATCATACACCTTCTGTAGTTTAATTTTAATAGTTTCTTAATTGTTAAAAATCAATCTTAAAACCATTTCCTTTAAGTGATTTCTTATTCAATTAAAACACGTGTTTCATTCACGTTCTTTGTAGTTCGTGTGTGTGTTCGGCACACCACTCTTTTCTTGTTCAATTATTATTCCTCTTCTTCTCATACCCTAATATGATAAACATCCCTACCAGATTAATAACCATCCTAATGGATGAGTAAATCTCTCATTGGGGTGAGTTATAATTTAGGTATGTTAAGCGATGGAGAGCTTTTGCTCGATGTGTATTCTTTGAATTAACATTGCGTATGTTGGACTTAGCATGTCATGGATTAATGACTTGTTTTGTTTAAAATGTGGTTTCCATGGATTATTGGAACCATAAATATGCTACCATAAACAAGATATGATTAAGATTAGAACCCTGAGTTATGTCAAGGCTTGGATTAAAGCCTTAACACTTGGGAATTCCAATCAATGTCAACTTGTGACATGGGTGTTAATTCAATGCAATATAAAGAAAAGCTCAAGGATATCACAATCTTAACTACCTAATGATGAACTCACCCCAATATTTATCAAATTGTTAAATCAATATTAATCAATTAATCATTTCAATTAAAACTCTGCAAACAAACCCCCAAATCAAAAAAAAATGTGCATTGATTTTTCCATGTTGGTGTTTTTAACCCCTCTTTTCCTTTGGACATTATATACCTACCGTCCCATAGCCACTTAAAAACCCCTTAAAAGACCTCTTGATTCTTGTACACATTAGATTTGGGAATGGAAGCTGAGAGATCTTACAAACTCTTGATTTTCACTTTTTGTTGGTGAATGAGTGAACCTCCTAAAATACATTTTTATCATCTTGAGAGGAGTAAGTTTTGAGTGCCTACATTTTCCAATTCAAACCTTGAACATGAAAAAATGAATTGTTTCTGATGCATTATTGTGAACCAAATTTGTGATGGAATTCAATATGGATGAGTGAAATAGTCTAAACCTCCCCTGATTGGTGAAAACAAAATTTTAATATTTGTTGGTGAATGAATATGGTTTTGTTTTGATTTTCTTTTGTGTTTGTTGTACATGAGGACATGCACAATATTAAGTGTGGGGGAGTTGATGTTATTCATTTATTAATATCATTTTATATACTCCCCCTACTTATTTTCAATTAAATTTTCATAACTTATGTGAAATACTCATGCTTTAATATTAAATATTATTTTGGAGTATTGTTTCGAATAATACAGATTCATGTCTATTACGTATTTTAAATATAACTCTTACCCTATTAATCGAAATTGTGTGATTTTTGTCTTGTAGGGTTCTAAATTCATTTTCCTACAAATCACTCAACTAGAGCATTGGCTAATTCGGCCATTTGAAGGGCCATATGGACCACACAAGATGACCCACCGGATCTGCCTAATTTCTGGACCAGCCTTGAAGATTTCCTTACTGGGCTCTATTTACCATCCCAAATGGGTTGATATTATTTTTCAAGCTCCGGAATTTCCTAAGGAGTCATGGATAAAAATTTAAAGGCCCAACTCTACCATTTTGGGGCCCAATGGATCCATTGAAATCAAGCCCACCATTCTGTCTGGGATTTTAAATCATCCCACCATTCTTGACTTTTAAACTAATACACTTGTCCAAAGAAGCTCATATTTTGTGGTGTGAAAGATAAGATATGGAGGATCAAAGTTCGAGAAGAAATGGTTTGAATTTGAAGTTATCTCCATATCCATAAATGCATTCACATTTAGGCCATGGAAACTTTCTGGATAAAATTGGACAGTAGAAACGTTTTTAGTAATCCGGCCATAACTTTGGCCAAAAAAGTCCAATGACAACCAAATTTTGAGGGTGACTATTTCATATCCATATCTACAATATTGAAGAAGTATATCTCTCGAGATTCAGCTGTCTGAAAGGTCATATTGGCGGTCCAACTTGAGGAGCAGTTTGGGAATGAAAACAGTCCACTACCTTTGGCTATAAATACACTCCCCTCTTCTCCTTGCAAGAGGTTGGCACTTTGGCACTTAGGAGGATATATTGGCACGACCATGTCATTGCCAAGGGCTTGGGAGGATCTTCCATACTCAAGTTTTTAATTGAAAAACCTTTCCTCCTTCATTTCTTTCCATGTATTTCATGCTCTTTCCTTTGTAATTGTTTTAGTGTACTTGTAATTTCTTTTGAGTTTTAATGAAAGTTTCTCCTTCATCACTTCTAATTATCATACACCTTCTGTATTTTAATATTAATAGTTTCTTAATTGTTAAAAATCAATCTTAAAACGATTTCCTTTAAGTGATTTCTTTTTCAATTAAAACACGTGTTTCATTCACGTTCTTTGTAGTTCGTGTGTGTGTTCGACACACCACTCTTTTCTTGTTCAATTCTTCTTCCTCTTCTTCTCATACCCTAATACTATAAACATCCCTACCAGATTAATAACCATCCTAATGGCTGAGTAAATATCTCATTGGGGTGAGTTATAATTTAGGTATGTTAAGCGATGGAGGGCTTTTGCTCGATGTGTATTCTTTGAATTAACATTGCGTATGTTGGACTTAGCATGTCATGGATTAATGACTTGTTTTGTTTAACATGTGGTTTCCATGGATTATTGGAACCATAAATATGCTACCATAAACAAGATATGATTAATATTAGAACCCTGAGTTAAGTCAAGGCTTGTATTAAAGCCTTAACACTTGGGAATTCCAATCAATGTCAACTTGTGATATGGGTGTTAATTCAATGCAATATAAAGCAAAGCTCAAGGATATCCCAAGCTTAACTACCTAATGATGAACTCGCCCCAATATTTATCAAATTGTTAAATCAATATTAATCAATTAATCATTTCAATTAAAACTCTGCAAACAAACCCCCAAATCAAAACACAATTCAAAAACAATCAACTATAAAAAAATTGTACCATCACCGAGGATTCGACCCGAGTGCTACTATACACATTAGCAGAGCACCGGAACCTTGAACGATCGATAGGCGACAATCGGCCGTGCTTTCACCTTGTTGTAATCAATCGAGTCATTGGAACAATAGTCAATAACAACCAAATGAATCACAGAATATCATGAATATAAAGAGAATCATGATAATATATATCAAATGGCAGTGCACAATACACCACATGCAATAAATAAGTGGTGAACAATGGAAATCTCATGAAACTAAAAGTGAGATAAGAAACCCCTTACCTTGTGTCTGACTTGACCCGTTCCTTCTTTAATATCCTGAATAATAAACTAAAGTTAATTTATACGTTCTTAAGAACCTTTTTCAAGTTTATTATTCCTTTTATATCTCTTATTACCATGTTAAAAACATTATGTAATCATTTATGTTACTAACGTTCATTTTTTTGATATTTGGAACTTGAGTAAAAAATGAACACTTTATAGTTACAAGTTTTTCACATGGTCAAAATTTCATTATATACAGAATTATATTCATGATTTAGATATCATATATATCATATATATCCTTTATATACATGTGTTTGTAATAGTATATATCATTTTGGGGTAAGAAATGAAATGAACTGTTCATGGAGACGGTAAGCCGTACATACGCATGAACGCTACTTTCATTTGTATTTCATATTTTAATGGAATTAAAACATAATGATACATAGGTATATTATAATTCTAGTATAATATCATATATTATATCATTAACTCCATCCTTTATATGTTCCACATATGGTAAACGAGTCATATCACTTTGAGAGGGCGGTAGTCCGCACTTCCTCAAATGAAATTATCTCGTTTACGCATAATGGAAACCATTAAGGTATGATATAAAAGAAAAATACAGAATAATAAAGAAAAAAATGAACATAATATATATGTATATATATATCATATATAAATATATTTCCATCATAATGGCCACCAGGAGAGGCTGTAGGAGGTAATTGAACAGTCATCGTTTTGTGAGGCGTTAGTTTTCCATCCATAGAAACATTATGTTCTTCACCCATTAGATGGTGGTGTGTGTAAGTGTAGTTATAAGCCTTATCATAAAAACATCCTAGTATATTGAGGATAATAGTGGTGTTATAAAAGAAAGGAATAAAATTATTTTAGGGGTTGGAGAAGTAAAATAAAAGAAAAGAAGTTAAGAGAAACTGTTACCTTTAATTTGGGTAACTTCCTTTGGTTTGAACCAAAAGGACTTCTTGAAGTGCTTTCAGCCTATGTTAAGGCTTTTAGGAGGAAGAGAGGGATGTAGGAAGATTAATTTCTCAGATTTTGTACGATACTAAAGTCTTGAGAGGTGTAAGGAATTGGTTATAATCGGTCTCCTTTTATTAGGTGGAGGAGGGGCTCTTTAGGAAAGTGTGAAAATATTATTTTATTATTATCATGATATTCGGTTTCTAAAGGTCCAAAAATCTTTAGGGCCAAAAATACGATGACTCATTGTCGAAATAATATCATAAAATAAGAATTGGACATGTTTTGGATATTATTTTAATATTTGTAATCTAGTTTGTTTAAATCATTTTTAATGAGGTAAATACTGCATCATTATTGTGTCATAAATAATTTAATTTATTCGATGTCTAAAAATTATAAAAAAACTACCATGATTTAGTAAATCTATATATCTTTCCGATGAATAATTATAGTAAAAAATATTACTTATATAAAACCATATAAAAATAAATTATTAAAATATTTTTGTTTATCACAATTTTGCCTTTACTTTAAATTAATTAATCTAATGTGTCATTGTCATTCATAAGTGGCTCCATGGGGTTCCAAAATAGACCCAAATATGACCATTGTAGTCCATTACTCATCCAATAAGGTTAGGGCATGTGTTAAGGTAATTTTGAATTATTATAATTTTTTTACCTTGAATTACCCTATTTACCTTTAACCGCGGTAAATAAAAGTCAAAAGGTACTATTCACCAAAAATTATTTTCATCTTATTGAACCAAATTTTACTTACTGAGGTTAAACATGACTCTTGGATTTATTAAATTCAACTCACAGAAGTGGTAAAATTATGTTTTATGCAAATTTTCAAATACTCCTAATAGGTGGGTAAAAGACGGTGAAAAGTTCTATAAAATTTTTATATATCTAAAATTATTATAAACTGACTCGAATGAATTACATTGAATACATATAAGTATTATGTATCTATTTTGACCTAAAATAAATTTAAATAATATAGTTAATTATTTAAATAAAAAATCGGTTTTAAACTATGACTCTGTGTTTTTCACTATTCATCAAAAATAGAAAGTTTTTAGAAAAATTCCAAAAATTTAGCCTAAGATATATTTAATATTTTGAATTCAAAAATTATATCTGTTTTGATAAATTCAAAACATAGAAGTAGAATTAATTAATTTAAAATTAATTCTCGTTGTTAAAATAAATAGTATATTTTTAAGAAACAATGACTATCAAAATATTGATACTTGTTTATGTCCAATTTCAAAGTGAAATTAATTCCATTAATAATAATTGGATTAAATGGTAAAAATTTATTCTAATTACACTTTAAAACAAATTAAAAATATAATATAACCATATAAATAAATTATATTAAAAGGTACTTTTGAATTAAAATACAATATTTTTCACTATTCATTAAAAATGAACTTTATCGTAAAAATTCCAAAAACTTACACAAAGTAAAATTTGATGTCTCCATTCAATAGAATAAATTTATTTAGTCAAATTTAATATATAAAAGCTTCAAATATTGGATTTAAAAAGGGTTCTCCGTTAAATGGCTGTAAATTTTTTTTTTTTAAAAAAAATACTTCTTTTATCTAAAAAAAATGAATTTGTTCTTACATTACTTCTAAGAAACTCATAATATTGATTATAAAATTATAATGATTATATAAGGTTCAAAATTTAGTTAATACTATTCATAACTGCTTTTGAATGGCTAATTTGGTAATTCATGGTGCACTTGAACTCGGTGTTTCATGTAGTGCAAGTTATTGAATTACTTTTAAAAAATAACGTACTATGAAATCTTGGTGTGTTACAGAGTGTCATGGTGATCATAAAGGAAAGAATGTTCAATTTTACTCATGTAAATAATGTTTGAAGAGGAATCAAGGAGAATGTTTCAAAGGAATTGGAAGATGTTTGGGTGTGTAAAAGAAGGACACAAAGCCAGTAATTGCAAAGGAAAAGGATCAGTTAACACAATGGACAAGGATAATGGTATTGCTAATACATCAAAAATGGTTAAATGTTTTAAATGTGGAATGTACGAAAATTATAAATATTGTTTCCCTAAGTAAAAATATCATCATGAGAATAAGCATGGTCGTATGGGTAGTATTTATATTGATGATGATGATGAGGCTACATATGATAAAAGAGATAAAAGAAATATTGAAGAATAAAATGATGAATCAAGGACAATAGTTTAAGAATATAGTTGAATTATTGCATGTTTGTCAATAATAATGTATGGGGTGATGGAATAAAGAAACATCTATGTATTTTGACGCTATTTTTTCCTTATTTATTTGAATGTATATGTTGAATGGTACTAGTAACCATGATATGTTATTCTAATATTTTTGGAAAACCCATGATATGTGAATAATGATGGGGTATGGTGATAATAAGTTGTTTGATATTATTAATGACCTCAGGGTTGATCTAAATACAAAGTGATATCATGGTTTGAGTATATAGAATTTTTTGTTTTTTTGGTATGTCGAAAGAGTTAATTTTGACAGAATGCATCTTTTTAATAAGGTTCTATGGTAATTCATTTTATTATCATGGTTATAGAGAATACGTGATTAAGGTATTCACATGTTTGGAATGTTACAACCAAGAAATAAAAAATGAGATATGGGAGACAAATATTCAGTGGATTTAGTTCACCTCTTTCTATATTTTTATATAGTTAGTTTTTTGAGGATTGTCATGTTATCCATTTATGGATAGTATAAGTTATATTCCGGTTGATGTTTGTATTATCTCAATAGAGGCAGCCTTATGAATATTTGATAACCTATTCTAAATTTTTTTTTGAGATAGATGGAATGGCCTATCATTCTATCTCATGATTTGCTGACACTTCAATAATGAAAAATTCAACGTCATTTCTTTAAATAAGAGATGAAACGAAAATTGTTCATGGAACGAACAATGGTGATATTGTACCTAAATCATGTAAGTATTTATTCTCATGAAAAAATATTCATCTTTAGGAAAAGGATCTCTATGACCAAAAATGTTATCCATGTACCTTATTGTCTCACAAATCATATTGTCCCTTAAATCATCCTTCATTTACGGATTTTTGGTAGTTAACTTTCTTCAACCCTTATTCTCTATCACTATCCATTAGAACATGATAGATTCCTCTTCTTTATCCATGTTTTCACTCCCCACCTATGTTCTCTTATGTAAAAAATCAAAGATGAGTTAATTTTGGTAACCATTATGTTTCAAAATTTTCTTTTTAAAATGATGTTCTATTATCCCTTTTTACGATGTGGATTTCTATAAAAGAAATTTTTAAGTAGTAACACTTTTATAACCCCGTAAAATTTCGAGGGAGAAATTCATTTTATGGTGTGAAGAATGTAACACCCTAGGATTTTATGAGATATATTATTTTTAATTTCTTTTATTTTTTATTTTGTGCACTACACCTTGATTAGCTTGCTCTATATGAAACACTGTATTAGCTTGCAGTTTACATAACACTATTCTTGGCTTGTGTTACACACAATTTCTTGTTCTTTTGATAGAATTAATTTCACGCATCTCTGATTATAGATTTTTCTCTATGTGTAAAAGAAAAAAAAATTTATTAGGTTATACACAACACCAATGGAAGACTGCACTAATTGTTACACTAACTTGGCTTCCAAGAGTGACCTTCATTGATAGCTTGCATTGTACGCAATACTGAGTTTCAGTAAACAATGATATATTATTAAAATATTATTATTAAATGAGATGTAAATTATCCATTATAAATAGTATGAACCAAATTTTTATTTTTATCATTCATCTAATGTATTTTATAGACATGATAAAAGAACAAATTCAATTTTTCGGATAAAATAAGTATTTTTCAAAAAATTGAGTTTTTCCACCTTTTGATGGTACACACATTTAATAGTTATTTTTGATACATTTAAATGTTATATTTGAGAAAATAAACTTATTTTTTGTAATTGGGACATCAAAATTTACTTTGGATGAATTTTTAGTATTTTTCTAATAATTATCATGTTTTGATGAATAGTAAAAACACGGTAAATTTTAATTGAAAAAACTATTTCCAAAGAAATAACTTATATAGTTAAATCATATTATATAATGGTTTTATGGTTAAAATGGAATATATTTTTATCATTTAAACCAATGTTTTTCATTGGATTTAATTTCACATTTAAAATGGACAAACACATGTCAATCTTTTGATATTTTTTTCTACTTGAAAACCTGCTTTTGTTTTTAACAATGGGAATTAATTTTAAATTAATTTTTTCCAATTATGTGATTTAAATAATGAAAAAGTGATTAATTATTTTTAATAATAGGGGAAAAAATTTGTTAATAAAATATAGTTATTTTTTGAATATTATAAATAGAAACTACATTAATTTTTATTTAATGCAATTAAAGGTAAATCTGGTAAATTAGTGTAACAAATAATATTATAAATAGATTAAAATGATCCTAAAACATAACAAAATTTATTTTAAGAATAAAATTATATCATTTTAATTTTAGGATCAAAACAAAGTCATTTAAGGGCCACATGATAATGAAAATGACATAGATATTAAAAAAACCAATGAAAGTGAAAATTGTCAAACTCACATTTCTTAGAAGTATAATAATTTTAATATAGGGATAACCAGGTAATATCGTCCTAAATAAGTTTTCCATAAAAATATAAAATAATTACCTACATCAAGGTAATTTATTATTTATTTTTAGAAAATTAATAATTACCTTATATTCGTATACTTTAATGATTTAAAAATTAACTAATTTCTGATAAACCCATAAAACTTTTTTTATTAAAATAATAATAACCATAAAAAGGCCTAACACATGAAAAAATCATATATTTAAAGAATTTATAGACCATAAGCGTCCATGTTCTGATAAAGTGACCATTTAGTGCTTTATAGAAGAGATAATGACATTTATTTTAATTTATTTAAAGTAATGTTAAAGTTGTCACACTCATACATTAATATGTATAACAATTTTAATGTTGAATTTTCTAGAAGATAAATTCTACTACATATATTATTATAAAATCTAGAAAATTTATGTTCATCATAGTATTTTATTTACAAATTTTATTCTACAAATATGTATTTTAAATAATTACAGAGTATGGATGTAGTGATTATTTTAGTAATGAGGGTATCAAATAAATATTTTTAAAAATATTAAAATAAAGATAATTTGGTCTAATTAATTTGTCCGATTTATTTTATATATTATCTTGACCGATTAGTGATATAATAAAATATTTTTTCGAGTATAACACCTTATCTTGTTATTTCTAAAAATATATGAATTGAATAGTGTCAAAATTGATATAATTGATATTTTTTAAAAATAATGTATTATAATATTATATAAAAATAATAAAAGAATTTAGAAAATCTATAATTACTATAATATGTTCTAAAATGTAGTAAATTATTCATTTATGGTATAATTAAAAATAATAAATAAATATTTCACCATTTTTATGTTGAAACATTAGTTATCTTAATTAAAACTAAATAGTATAACTAATTAATAATGTTTAAATTAACATAAAAACTTGTCTAAATTTTATTGGTTCATGATATTTTAATCTTATAATATCTTATATTCAAATATAAATCATTTTTAAGGTATTTTTATTTATTTTAAAATTATTATGAATTAATATTTTTGAGGTTTTCAAAGGTCCCCCTCACATCAATTATAAAAGGGCACTTCCTCCCTCAACACTTCTTTCATGTTGAGCCTTAATGCTCGACCACACCCTAAAAATTTCCCAAATAATCATACCTAGAAACAGTCTAGAGTTCTTGGTTTTCTCAAAAGACTATCTCTTGTTCTCTACGAGGAGATTTAGAGGAGGAACGTCAAAAAAGAGGTAATATCATTTACAAATTTTTTCAAACTTCTTTCTTCTTCTACTTACAAATTATTTGTAGATTAATTATAAAGTAATTACTATAGTAGTACATATCTAATAAGAGGTTATTATTATTATGAAACAACTATATTCCACCTTCTACCTATCCTATGACAAATGAAATTACCACGCTTGCATATGTACGGCTTACCGTCTCCACGTGGTGGTGTAATCCATTTTTCACCACCACCACCTTAAGTGGATGTGTATAATGATGGAATAAATAGATATATACATGATTAATATAATATGATATTTATTTTAAGATATTATACACAATCAACTTCAACACTATTCAATAATTATGGGAACTATATCGTCGCTCATGCGTACATACGACTTACTGTCTCAACGGTGAGATGTGATTCATTCTACATAATCTTCATTAAATCATGATTATATAAATATATTCAATGAATAATTATGATATATATTATACTAATAAATTTTGTTAAATTATATAACCATAACCTAAAAATTGGAATAAACATTTATTCAATAAAACATGCATAAGAACATAAAACAGTTAATACCCGAAAAACAAGTAACACAGAAATGTTACTAACAAACTGATGAAAATATGATCATAAATGTTATCATAAAAATTATTATGAATTTTTTTAAATAATTAAATATTTTAAATCATTATACAGGAGTTTTGGATACATAAAATGAATTTTGGACTTAAGGTAAGGGATTATTTTGTCTCACTTTTATTTCTGTGGGACAAATACCTTAAACACCATCTAATTATTTTATGTGGTGTTTATGTAACCCATGAATGATTTTATTATTATTATTATGAAGGTTATGATATTTAAATATTCATTTAATTTTATTTATTTTATGAGAAATATGATTTGACTGATTATAAATTGGTAAGGTATAATTTTTGAATCTCATTTTTATCAGATATTTTTATATACCTAAGTACTTACTGGGGTATATTTATCATCCATGTCCATGTTTTTAAAAAATGTTTTCATAAAATGTTTACTATTATTCTATGTATGATTAAAGTCATTTTTACCCCATTTTGAATTTTACTACATGGTATGGAAGGAATGTTTCTTTTTTTACAATATGAGGTACTTTTTGATATTTCTGAAAAAAAACTATGTGTAAAATGTTTTTTTACCTTATACAGCATGAATGGATTTTTATAGTTTAATAACACCTTATTTCCTGGAAGATTACTATAAAATATTTAATATTTATTTTAAACTAAAATCATTTCTTTTAAAAATGCATGACAGTTTGATAAAATAAAATGTTTTTGAAGAAGAAAGGATATTTTCCTCAAGAACTAAGTTCAAGTGTTTTATCAAAATTATTTTCCATATAAGATGACACTCATAAAAATGGTTATGTTTCTATCCTTATTATTACTATGATTTTATTATGTTAATAATAGAATGACCTTTTATATGGATTTTTTTATGATGGAATGATGTTTTAGAACCCGATTATATTTATTAGGTGATGCTATGATGAATGATTTATGTTTCTTGTGGCACATGTACGAATGATTTCATAATGAGATGGGTGGGACCTATATAACTCTCCAATTAATTGGTTAATGATTTATATATCAAGATATAAACATGGCTGGAACATCAAGTAAATCTGATTTAGTAATGCAGGGCTAGAATGAAAAGTAAATCTTGTTTAGTAATCCACTACTGGTACGACAAGTAAGCCTAATTCAGTAAAGGACATTGTCAACTATGATAGTCTTGGAAGAAATTACTTGGCTACTATGGAATTCATATTATGATCTTATTTGTTTTCAATTATTCTATATTTTCTGCCAATATTGTTTTATCATGGTTAATGTTCCTTTTTAATCTGTGTCTTATGAACTGCCTATATTTATTTTGTGACTCTGGATTTTGATATTTAATCTTTATGTTCAGGTTTTCACATTCTTATATTTATATTTTGTTTTATGTTATAAATTTTTATCCTTAATGAGCATTTGATCTCACCATTATTATGTTTTCTTTTCTCTAGGATACAAAGTAATTTTTGTGGAAGGAAAATAGAAGGGGATGTTCTTTAATGAAGATGATAAAGATCATTCACAAAGTTAGAAGATTATGTTCTAACGTTCCAAAGACACTAAACTAATATGGTCTTTGGGTGTATATTTTTTCATTTATTCAGTATTCTAAAAATGTAGTGAAATTTCCTTGAACATAATTCATGGGTCATTAGATCCTTATTCTTATCATTATAATTTTACCTAAGATTCTCACTAATGTATTATCATCCTTGTTTCAAAGGATAACTAACACTCTTCTCTGATACCAATTATAATAACCAAAGCCTTTTACAGATATTTTTGAATTATTTTTAAAATACATATCCATTAAATGCCAATTAAGGATCCAAAAGGCCTAGTGTCATCAGGAAACTTTGTACATAATACATCAAAGTGAGACAAAAATAAAAATTCCTAATTTTATTCTCTATAATGGGCACCAAAATTCCTCTGATCTTGTAAAATAACATAGGATAACTTCTAAAATACATAAAATAAATTAGTGAGCTAAAAATACCACTTATGTAAAAAAAAGATAAGGAAACAACACATGTGGGTTAAATATATTACATGTTATAATAAAAGGGGTGACACATTAGTGATAACATTAGAGTACAAAAAAATAACATGATATCATCAGAAAACGGAACTATGGTAAATGAAGTAGAAACATATAACATGAAAAAATTATGATTTAATCCTAACATCATAGACAATATCACATGGTGGATAACATACCATATCTGAATATGTTTACTCCATAATTCCATAAATGATGCCTCTTAAGGCTAAATCATTACCCAATTAATTAGAGTTCTGTTATGGAAAACCCATCTAACATGTTCATGATACATGTATTCTAAATAATTGAATCCAATCATAAATCATAACATAAGAATTTACCATGGAAAGAAAATGGGTTTCATAATCATATATCATATATAATCAAACTAAATTTCATAATGAAGGAATTTGAGAAATGAACAAAATAAAAGAATAACCCTATCACAGGTCGGGAGGGTAATCTAGGTATATATGTGGAGGGAATATAAAAAAATTATAATCATTCCATAAAATTAAATTTAGATTTCACTAATGAATATAAATACCTTTAAAAATAATAAATACATTCTGGAGGAAAGTATCCTTTCCATATTAAAAATCACATTCGAAAAACTAAAATTCACAATATATTGTGAAAATATTTTTCTTTAAAATATAAATGGATACATAAAAGTTATTATTCATGTAAAATAATTTTCATGATAATAGAAAATAAAAATCATACAGTACATTTTAAAATTAATATCCCATTCACATTTTTGTAAAATTTATAAAAGTACCTTATTCGGAAAATGATAGGAATTTTGATTATAAAAATTTAAAAAAAAAGTGAAACATGGGTAAAATTAACATTGAAAAATAATAGGTCAATATTAAAATTATTCTTAATTTTTTTTTATAAAACATGGAAAAGGGAGAAACAATTTATCAACCGAAAATAGAAATGAAATTGGATATTTTTAAAACAATTTCTCAATAATTTAAGTAAAAACGTTTCAATAAAAAGGTATTATTACTTATAAATGATAATTAATAAACATATGATAATAATATAAATTTTTTCATTATTGAAATATCAAATAATTTTCCCAATGAATACTTGAACAAAAAAGAAGTCATGAATAACGATGTGATTGTGAAATACACCCTTACCACTTATGGTAACATATGAATCAAAAGCAAAATAAATTAAATAACATGAAATTAAACATTAAATACCATTAAGACAAATATATTAATGGAATAAAATATTAAAAGGTTCATTACATACATCACACAATGGAAATAAGTTTCGTATATAGTGTATGTCCCATAGAAGTAAAATTAAGATGAGAAACCCATACAAAGTTCATATAATTGAGTTGACAGTTAATCCATGAATTGATAATGTGTAACAAATTTATTTTAAAATAAAATTAATTAAAACATAATGTAATCAAGTTTAATCTCACACATAATCTTGGAATTTTATAATCATTGATATATATGTATAGACTATTGAAAGGAAATTGAGTTAAGAATCCCTTACATTGAGCCCGAAACATCATGTGAATTCCTTACCTTCCTGAATAATAAAATTATTTTATTTTAAAACATTATTAAGATCATTTTCATTTTTATTATTCCTTTTACCATGTCAAATTGAATTACATACCCATTAATTTCATGTCATGTGTTTTAACAATAAATAGAACATATGTCCCAAATTACATTGACATGTTAACCAATGCCATGAAATTATAATTAAATAACCTAAATCATGGCAATAAAGAACATAATTATTATCTTTAACATAAATTGTACTTTAAAAAACTCTGAAATATGGTCATGAAAATTGAACGACATTATAATCATTGATATGGTAGGCCATACATATGCCTGAGTAACTTTTTGAATTTTTAACGATCATAATGGGAAAGGGTAAGGGATATTATCTTAACAAGATAATAATAGTATCATAAATAAAATATTATTTCTTTAAATACCTTTTCAAATTCCATCAATGTTATTTGGTTGTAAAAATGAATGGAATCGCTTTTCTAGGCGGTAGTCTATGGAACACAATAATGATGTTATCGTTAATAAAATTGATGGTAAGGTAAGAAATTATATGATGTATTTTTTAACATAATGATTAATATTAAATTAACAAATTATATAAACATAAAACTAATCCTTATTACCTTCCATATAATGCGTATGTGAAAAAAATCACATTGCATTGCATGGCAGTAGTTCACCGTATAGTTGAGTGTCGTTACCATATTTCTAACATAAAGGAATATAAGAAGGAACATGTGATATTGTAATTAGAAAAGTATAATTATATCACAAATATCATAGATAAACATTAAACAAATCATTATTTCCATACATTTTATGTGGCGATGTAAAATTAATTAAATCGGATCTTGATGTGATAGTACACCATACACATGATCAACATTTTTGTTTCCCATTTGAAGTTGGAGGGGATGTTTTTAGATCATGAACATAAAATAACAACATATAATTATTTTAAAAGTACTAAAGTTATTATATAATAATAGTTTAATATTATTTTAGGACGGTGTTGGAATAAATAATATAAAAAACTGTGTTATGGATGTTAATTATTGTTAAAATAACTTCTTTTAGTTCACCCAAAAATCCTACCTTGAATGGATTTCTGAAAGAAGAAAAGTATTATAGGATTATAGGAGGGAATTAGGGACATAATGTCAGAAATGTTTTACATATAAATGGGTTTTGTAATTATAGAAATTAAAATAGAGTCGGTTCCCTTTTATAAGTTGGGGAGAGAAGACAGTTTGAATTTTTTAAAATAATGAATTTAATCCTTATTTATTCCCAGAAACATGGCTCCAAAAGAGGCCATTTTCAAACCTTATAACCGATAAGGTCAAAATATAACCATAAAATAGGAATTAAACATTTTTTTAGTAATTTATAAGACTTATATATTTATTGTAACTCCTTGGAAAAACATTTTTTACCTTAACCATGATATATAATTTCTAGAGTTTTCATTATTCACTATTGTCAAAAATTATGTCTAACTTATTGAATAATATAACTTATTTTTATTAAAAATAATAAAAACATTTTTACAAATTCCATTAACATTATTATAATATTTTTATTTAATTTTAAACCCATGGACGTAATGAAAAATCTAGTTTCCAATGAAATATTTATATGAGTAGATGAAATTTTAATATCAAAATTAAATAATAAATGGATTAAATGACATAATTTTTTTTAATAAATTGATAATTCAACAAAATTTACATAAATAAAAGTTTAAAACAAAAATTAACCCAAACAATAATTCAAACAATGATGTATTTTTTCAACAAAAATCAATTTCTTCAATAGCCCTTGAATAATTAATATTTTTAGAAGAATATCGAAAATTAACCCTAAGTTAACTTTGAAATGTTGATTCCAAGAATTAAATTAAATTTTTAAAATAATTTTCATAAATTTTGTTATAATTAATTTTATTATTGTTTTGAAAAAGCAATAAAAATGATTTTTTGGAAAAAAAATTTGAAGCACATAAATACTTTACCAAAAATTAAGTGTTTATTTATCAATATCATTTATTAATATATAATTGTTAAAACATATTTTAAAAATTAATTATTCCTATTCAAACTTCCATGTTTAAATACTGGGTTATAATCACATTGTTTATATAATATTAATAGTGTAATGTGGTTCTTTAAAACATGGCATAGTTTATTATACAAGCAGTTGATGAATTTGATTTTATTTAAAAATAATAATATCATAAAATATAAGGTTGTTATATTATCATGTAATTTTATTTGTGTTTGTCCTGTAAGCTATGTAATATAATTTAATTCTTCTAAAAAACTCAAGGTGTTACACTATGTATAGGAGAACAACCCAAGTTGTGGTAAAGAAAGGAGTGTGGTTTTCCATGAAAATAATTCTATATTTGGATACTATCAAGTGGATATAGATGTGGAACATATGTACATATGGGTAACAACTATTGATATTATGGATTTTTTTGTTAACTAAATTTTCATTGGTTTATGATGAGTGAACCTAATACATCACACTTATAAAGTCATTACCAGTGGATATGCTTGGGTTAATTGAAATTTTATTTATGATCCATTATATTCGATTTTAATAAACGGTGAACAAGTATGACTTGGGTTAAACAATGGTGACATATATTAAATGATGGTTTTAATATTTAGATATCATATAATTGATTTTAATGATTATATGATTTCCCAGTCTCATTATTGATTCCAATATTATACATTTTAGTTTTAGTAATTTTCTTGAACATGGAGGAAACAAGTTAAAAATGGAAAATAAAATGGTTTTATTATTGAAAAATAAAACATGATAGAATATGTGGGGGAAACTCATGTATTTATCCCTAACTAGCTATCCTGATTTAAGATTAACAGCATGATCTAAGGTGATTTTACTAAAACTACTAGTAATAAAAAAATGGATTTTCATGAAGACCATGGAGGAAAAAAGATTCAAATTCTAACATTTTGATGATGTTGGGGAAATATTCAATGGAATTGTATCAAATGAATGAGAATATGGTTTATGTGTGGGATTTAATGGAACAAATGGGTAAATTTATGAGGGGAAATGAACATTCTAGTTAATTATATAGATAGGAATAATATTTTTTCATAAGGTATGATTTATAATTGAATGTTTTAAATTTGTAAATTATGGGAATTATGGAAATTAATGTTCTAGAGGGTAATTTCATGAAAGGGGTTTTAAAGTATGTATATGAAATGGTTTTTTCATTGATGATTATGATTATAAGAACTATATATGAAAGTTATGAGTTATTTTAATATTAATTCTTATGTTAAATGTTGAAAACATGATTAAATTTAGGTTGTAAAATCTTAAGACAATTTTCATATTTCATATTATATGGATGATGTATTATGTAATAAGATAATTAATCATTGTTCATGGTTTATGAATTATGTCAAATTATTGAAATATATATTTATTGGGATTTTAGAATTATATTGTAAAAGTGCTTCATCAATAATCTTTTTTTATAAAAATAATGAAACATCAAAATATTGTAATAAATTATTTTTTTATTAATAATTATCAAGAATAACTTCAATGATACTGATAAAATTGAAATGTGATTTAATGGTATTGTGATCTTTTTGAAAAAAAATGATTAATGGAAAGATAACCCTTATTATTTTTCTGATGTTGAGATAATAATTTTTATTTGGTATAAAGACTTGATTATTATTCATAATGTAATTTGGATAGTATTGATGACCATGAAATTATTTATTGAATTGATGATAGAGTGATTTATTTTATATTCGATGAAGTATATTCCATTTTTAGTTTTATTGAATAAATTGAATATTATTTAATTTTATTTTAAGAAGTAGGATAAAGATATTTTTTAAGCATATATGTTTTTATTGATGTTTTATGGTGATTAAAGTTATTATCATATATTCAGAGAATATACAATCAAGGTGTTCACATGTTTTTTATGTGAGCCTAAGAGCTAATTTATTTTATTGGTGTTTAAATATACGATGATTTTATAATTTCTATGATATTTTTCTCAATTTTTCATGGGTTTTTAATACTGGATAAGGATTACTTGGGGATTTTTTTGAATATTTATATTGGTGGAAAGAATTCATTAGATCAATGAGTACTTATGTTGAAATATTTTTCATTATTAATTCTCATAAAATTTTATTTATATTAGTTATCATAGAATATTCTGAGGATTTTTTGTTTCAATTACCAAATAGTGATATCTGGAATAAATTTTAATCCTTTTATATAATCTATGACATATTAGTATAGTTTTCTAGTGTTTCAATAATGAAAAAATTATATAGTTCAATCATCATTGAAATATAGGATTTTGGTGCAACATAATTAAAACACGCATCTAGAGGATAAAATTATGTTCATTTTATCATATTAAAAGATAAAATAACTTCTTAACTATATAAAATATACCTTGAAAATGAATATTATATCCTTCTTATAGTTATTTCTATAGAGTAGATGGTATTTTTCACCCCTCACTAATTTATCATTTTTTGGTTTATAAAATTATCATTAGTATTTTATTTATTTATCTCTATTACTCTATTTTAAAATTTCTTTTAGCTCCATGTCTATATTTTAACTTCCAAATATTTTTTCCCTTATGTGAGAACATGATTATCTATTAATCAATGTAACCTTGATGTTTACCACTCCCCATTTATAATGGAGGTTTTACCATCCATTTGTATTTTGTGAGTTAAAAAAATGGTTTTTTCAAAAATTGAACTCTTGAGTATTGGTATAAAATTGGGAGAATTCAATTTATTTAAGGGTGACATAATGTAAAATACCAAAAACATAGATTAAAATTACACTATTCTCATTATCTTTCTTAACATGCAACAAAAATCCTTAAGAGATCTTTGATATATGATAATAATAAAATTAAAATGTGATATTTAGAACATATTCAATAAAATTAGGTAATTAATAGAAATAAATACATTATAAAAAACATGATTAATTTTTTTATATAATAAAAACTATTTATTGATTCATTATAAATAATTTTACCTTTTTCAATAAAGTTATTTTGAGCATTAAAAATATATTTTCATAAAAAAGTATTTCTATTTAATTTTTTGAATAGGAATTATAGTTAATTTATAAATTTTTTAGAAATTTTACTTTTTCAAATTAATATTATTTATTAAAAAGAATGAGAATATTATCATATGGTGATATTCTGGGAATTTTTAAGGCTTTACTTTATTTTAATTGAAATAAGTTATTTGAAAATGAAATTTGGTTATGTATTTTATTTTATGTAAAATAATTATATTTTAATTATAAATTATCAAATTAATTACACTTGAGTCAACATTCTACTGGGGTTTTGTATTAGTTCATTTTTAGACTTAAAAAACATTTTTATAAAAACTATTTTTATTCAAGAAATGTCTTTTTATCTTAGTTAATTAAATTAGAATCTATTGAATATTAATTTTCATCAAAGTTATAGATTATATATTCAATAAAAAAATTAATATTCAATTTATGCTTTATAAAAGGCATGGAATGGAAGTAAAATCAGTTTTATGCTTAAAATTAAAATTTTCTTGAATTTTTTTTCATTGTTTTTTACAATATTATTTAGAATTAAATTCTATAAACTATATAAATTAAATTTGGTAAAATTAATTTCAAATTTCTAATATGAATAAGTAATATAATTTAATTGGGTCAAATTAATTTTTTCATCATTAGGAATAAGAAAAACTGTGAAATTTTGTTACCATAGTTAAGGTTTAGATGGGTTTACTAGGGGTTAAGATAATAGATAAGGGTATAAATGACACATAAATATATATAATTATTATTATTTGAATATATTTCAAGATTATATTATCCTACCTTTTAATTCATAGAAATTTTAATCCGCTTTTACAAGATAGTGCCTATATATTAATGAAAACAATTAAGTAATTCCATGTGTGTCCCTCCCATAACATATAAAAGTTAACCTATTATCCTAATTGATTATAAAATAGTTTCACCAAAACCTCTATATATTCCTTAACATCATCCATTATCCCCTTTCATATCCTAGGATAAATCATTCATGGGTTAATGTGTAATCGAGAGTAGGTCTCTCAGAGAAGAGTATAAATATCAACTAAGCACTTTCCAATTTATTTCTTGGTATAATTTCACTATGAGTATTATATCAATAATAACATGATGAATAAATTATAATCAATATAATAAGATGTTATTATGATTATTTAAAAACCATTTCCTAAAACTTTTCCAACAAATGGGAAATGAAAGTATCGCTCATGTGTATGTGTGGACTACCGCCTCCACAATACTATATGATTCATTTTCCATAAACATATGTCATGGATGGTTAATATCGTGTATTTAAGGTTTATATATTATATTTAGGAAATAATTATTATTTTATAATTATAATATATTATCTATTTTCATACCTTCATATTAGTTGTAAAATGATAATGTTGCTCGTGCGAACGTGTGGACCTCCACCTCTATGAAGTGATGTGATCCATTTTAAATTTCCAAATTAAATGGAAGGTATTTAGGATAGATTTAAATAATATAAATTATATTTATGATATAATAATTAATATTTAATGGTGACTTATTGTTTAATTTTTTTCCATCAAACAAAAATGGAAACATCCCTCGTGTGTAGGTAGAAACAATCGCTTCCATGAAGTGATGTTATTAATTTTCAATCACAACATTATATGGATGATTAAAAATGTTTATATGATTAATTAATATTATGAGTATAAAATTATTAATATTATATAGATTATTAAATTAGATATCAAAGTAAAATGACCATAACTGCTAAATTGAAAGTTAAATGAAAAAAATATTGTGTCACCTAGAATTGAGGATTTTGATAAAGAATTATTAATAAATGAGTATTTAAATGTTATAATTGGATAATATATGAAATTATAAGTGATTAAATTTTTTTATGTAATTATAATAATTATAAATTTATTTTATATAAGGATATAGTGCTAATGAATCAATTAAGATATAATTTTGTTGTACTTAGCCTCAATACTTTTTTCCTGACACAAGTTTGAAGTTATGTACCTCTTTAAATTTATGAGGTGTATATATTGTGCCTTGAAATGTTATATCATATTTACTTTTAATTCATGTTATTTGATGTAATATCCCTGACCAAGAATCCACTACAACTAGTTCCCCAAGATGGGTCATCACATGACCTCATAACCACCTCCCCATACGCAAGAGGCTACCGACTAGCGGCGCAGGTATAAAGAGAAACATGGTGAGACTATACCTGCTTACCAGAGTGAAGCCACACCATAAGTAACGACAAGAGACAAAAAACCAACATGATATAAAAATCACGAATCTAAACCAACTATGTGACCATGTACACATTATACAACAAAATCTAGAGATCAGACTACATGGTAGGTAGTCATATAATATAATCCAATGAAAAAACCTAGAAAAGACTCTGAACCTGGACCATAGTCCCAACCCTCTCTTGACCACCATTCTTCAACCCATCATTACATGCAAAACTAAGGACTATGACCCTATATAGAACCTATACCGAAAACAATTTATCATCTTCTTGAGTACCCTAGTGCCATGGAGGCCCAAGTAGGGTCTGATTAAATTTTAGTAGGCCTCCACCAACAATGTATAATACAAAATCTAGTTTGTAAAAATGTGTTTGGAGGTAGAAAGTGTTATAAGTAATCGAGTAAGATGTAAAATATTTAAGTAATTATCTAATATCCATTTACCAATTAATTTCCATATAATTAACCAACCAGTAGAACTAAATCAGGTAACTCATTGACCTTAAGGAAAGGCACAAGGATGACACACACATTTATCCATAAGGGAATTAAATAATCTTAAATCAGCAAATACCCATTAGTTACAATGTTTATTTAATCCAGCATCATCATTATTTACATTTCATCACTTATGATATGTTCATTACTCAGTTCATCTTCATCTCATGTTCCATGGGTTATGAATTTACACCATTTACCCTACTGCCTAAGCCGATCAATTACTATGCATAAGGGTGGGTCACATACACTGCTAACCATTTTTTCCAATCATAATTATCAACATACCTCGAAGGCTCAGTCCAGTAATTCGGCCATTTCCTTATATTTGAGAAACATATACCCTCATTTTGACATCCCAATCCCACACCATGACCTTATTTTGGGAATCCTAGAGCATTAGTCTAACATCAAATCCTTCCATTACATAACTCTTAACTTGATGCCTGAGTCTAGGTTATCTCATCAAATACAACTAGTATGGGCATAGAACATTAGTCTTACTCCCAAACTTCTGTATTCCTAGGTGGGGTTGGAGCATCATTCCAACTCGACCTATGGGAGGAGCCTTAGCTTTTTATCCCACCACTAAGCCATGTTCCCATGATTATTTATACCTTTACCACATATAACATATCACAATCCAAGAACAATCAATAAAAATAGAAATCATAGTCCATAACAGTCAACATGATAATTAATACATTTTTATAACATGTTAACACCATTTTTTATTTATATTACATTTTTTTTAGCATAATTTCCCCTCCTTATACACTAAACGTTTTATTCACATTCACTAATCACAATACATTACACATTTAACCCATTTTCACATCATTCCAAACACCCCCTTATGATATATCATTAACTAATCCCACACATCATTTAGTTCACTTAAAAATCATGTTAACATGCCAACATAATTTTTATGGGTTCTATCTCACTAACCCTTGCATCCTGCCAATTACTAAGGTCCTATCAGACCATTATAAACTTCATCATGTCAATAAAAAATCAAAATACACATTGAAATCATCTTGAAACCACCCTTTTAAACATGGGTCATCCTATTTGAAAACTAAAACATGCCCCAAGGATTTCATTAACATTTAAATCATTAAAAACAAGCATCAAACCATTTTCAAAAAAGGTAACCTTTTCCCATTTCAAACACCATTTAAAATCTCTTAGAAACCCCTTTTTTATCATTTTCTATCCAAAAATCTAAAATCAGCTAAAGACCCCAGACATACCATCAAACTAATTTTAAAACCATTCAATTAATCAAAAATGATGATTTATAAATTTTTTAATAAACCCATTAACCATCCCCATGCATCAATTACATTTCCACTACTCAATTTCTCTTATAATACCCCTATCTCAAGGTTTACTAATTTTTTCACCATTTACATTGGTCTGACATGACCCATGGGTAGCAGTAGGTTTGGTTTCACATCATAAAAAAACCCAAAAATCTCTGTGAATGGTCTCACCCCTCAATCTACGATCCAAATCACTTCCCATTACCCAAGACACCAAAATGAAAAAAAAAATTAGAAGAATAAAGAAACTACATACACACATTACATATCAAGACTATAGGGAAGATATTAATGACCACCTTCCTCAATAATATTGAAGAACACTTGCTTAATCATCAACAATGATTCAAACATAAACAACTATTAAATCCTAAACCTAAAATCCTCTTCAAAAGATAAGGTTTTTAGTGCTTCAGAAGAAGAGGAGATATGTTAAAATCTCTAAATTATAAAATATATAAAAAAGGAGTGTTAGACTCACTCAGATACTCAATTCACACCAAAACACACTCCAAACTCCCATGAATAAAAGGAGAATCATTCATGGAGGATGGGGATACTGGTTCATTCCCTAGGTTAGAGGGGTCAAATGGGAAGAAAAATGGGTGGGAATCTAAACATACTTAGATGGAAGAACTGTAAGTTTTCAACTATTAATGGGAAGAATAGTTCACCTGCATGGTTTCCAAAACCATGCCAAAACCACTATTGGAAGGATAATGGGTTACATAGTTTATTAGATATTCTTTCATGGTTTTTCAAACTGTGTTGTAACCATGTACTATCCCTCTATCCTAAATGGTCACCAAGCTGTACGGTTTCCTAGGCCTAGAACATTGTTTACACTAATTGTGCACCAACCTTGCGTTGTATAACTCTTGGCCACTTTTCCCCTATTTTCATGTCCCGAACCCCCAAAACAATTCCAAAACTTCCAAACCACTCAATAATCACTTCATTACCCTAAAATGGAGTAAAACCAAAAAATTAAGTATCCCATACCTTCACGAAATGTTAGGTTCTTACAACCTCCCCTCCTTATAGCGTCTCATCCTCAATACACCCATCCAAGCATTCCCAATCCCTCAAGACAAAAAGTTTCAAACCATGGACCCACCAATAAACCTTCATTTTCCAAGTTCCTTCCTGAACTCATCCATGTTGTATCAATTCATGGAACATGGTAATAGTCCTACCCAAAAAACGTTTCACTCATTGAGGTTCACAATCACAACCCAATGCTCCCTGAAGACATATCTACCTATAATACCCACTACCTGCACCTAGAACAAGAGAAGGTGTGGTCTTCATTACTGGATCATCATGCTAAATAATATCAAAACGACACTACAATACCCTGGGATTTTCAATCGAAACACTCTCAGTCTAATCCTCTCTACAGTACATGGATCAATAGCCTAACTCCATTTTTGAACATTCCGAAAGAACAAACCATCAAACTCATCATCTCAAGTAACTCAACCAATTAAAACATAATCCAACACTTTTCACCAGAACCATTTCACTAAGATGGAACTCACTTGAGTCCATCCAACTTGACCCACCATATACACCATTAACCATTCACTTTCCCACAATTGTACTCCCCACCATATATTCTAACTTATCACAACCTTTTTTTCCATTATCGATCACTCCCATAATTGAAATAAAGACCCAAATAACCTCAAGTAAACTTTCATAATTATATAGATGAATTTTTTCTCACTCACTGAACTCAATAGTCTAAAAGAGAACCACCCCGCATTTATATTTTGTACCTCCATCTAAACAACATGGATTAGACACTTCCATTATCCATACTCATTTAGAGTAACTTAGTTGTTCCTTAGTGACAATTCTCATTACCAAAATTATTTATCCATCCAATGTTAACTAAAGGTGTCTCATAGTCCACCACATATATTACTTTTTTCGAAGACGAGTCAGGTTATCCTGAATAACTCAGTCGGTTCATGAGTAACATCATCTATTTTTACATTAGAACATCACCTTTCCCTGACATGCTTTCAATCCAAGAATATACCCTCATACTCACACACCTACCTAATTAATCCCTGGTGTTAGGTAAAACTTCCCCATCAGGAAATTTTCCACACTCCAACCATTTTCGTGCTCCATAGCACCCCTCTGTAGGTTCTGGGTGCATTGGAAGCGCAGGATGGGTGTGTACCCAACATTTCAAATTTCCAAGATCAATGATTAATCTGCGATCAAAATAATGATAAAATCATGTATCCACAGGATTTATTCAATGATAAAATACAATGGAGAGAACCCGAAACCAGGAATAGTGGATCGATATATTTTTTTTATAAATAATTTAATTAAATTAATGAATTTACTCTAAGGTGATTCTTCCTTCATTGATGTGTTCGACCACAGGTCGGAGATGTGGATTCATTGCGATGTAGAATCCAGGAATAGGAATATTCTAGATGTGATCCAAACATGTTCCTTGTATCTCCCGAAATCACCAAAGGATTCACTAGGTGCTAGTACATATTAACCTTGAAATTGGGATGTCTGCCTTTAATCACCTTGATAATCAGTTCCAAATCATTCTCTTAGGTCCAGTGGAAAAGGATCTCTCTAGTTCTTGATATAGTTCTTGTAAAGGGTAGATTTATCCAGGATCAAGATCATTTCTCCAAGTATTAAGTGCACACAACCATTGGTTAGCCGGTGGAATGACCCATTTTAGAATTAGAGAATGATAACATAATCAGGAATTTAATTCACCATGTAATAATAAATACTTACCAAAAGTGTCATTACTTATTTTATTTTTTCATGTGAAACACTATGTAAAATAATAATAGAAATTCTATTCTTTCCATGAACTATTCTTAAATTTTAAATTATATTTTAACATTATTTAAAAAAATAATATTTTATATTATTTCTCACTAGAAAAATAACTTGTTCCTCCAAATCTCCTCAATATTTACCATGAATTAGATAATGACTATTTATTTATTAACTATATATATATATGCATTATTCACTGATAAATAAATATTACATTTGCAATATATTCTCCCCAATAACTAGAGATAAAATAAATGCGATCATGAATACTCGAATAATTCTCAAATCTCAATCAGGAATAATATTTATTCAACTTGTTAAATAATGAATTATTTTATTCAGATGTCGGATACACTTTTTGTGTGACCCTCTAGGCCTCTTTCTTGTTGGCATTAGGCAGGCTTGCCAAAAGTAAAAAAAATTAATATCTAGCAATGGGTCTAGTAACCCAAGAGAATGAACTTGATATCACAATGGAATATCACCTCATAAAAACACTTACCATGTAATACAATCACTTTTTCCTGATATCTATAATCAAGCAGGTTGCATGAAAATTCCATCAACCTATGTGCTCAATTTCTCATTCACTGACTTCTGAGAATTTAATTATCCTAGAGAATATGATGGCCAAGGATTTAGTTAGGAAGTATCATTTACATAAAAGGGAATTAGATATCTACTTCTATATAAGTGAAAAATCTTTTCTCACATTTTTTTAATGCAACATTACTCATTAGACACCCAACATATCCCGCCTCATTGAGAACATATGTCGTCATGGTTTTCATCAATACATCTATGTATGCGAGTCATAATACCCATTAATAATAATAATAAAGTATAAAGACCAATACACACATATGAAGATAGGAAAATCCAATGACACTTATGAATGTGGATTTCCTATTTACAGGTCTGGTTATTATAATATCTTCTTGGATATTACTAAGGGAAAACATCATGAGAAGGTTCCTCAATGTTTCATAATTACAAACCCATGATAGAATGAATCATTTATGTCCCTTAAAATTATATCATCCTACCATAGAACATATATTCAATAATTGTTTCATGGAACTTCTAGTTTCTCATCATTGAAGGGATATGCTATGACCTTTTAGGGTGACAGCTATTCCTAGGACATTATCACATACTATGTCATGCATAAGAACAATAATTATGTGATAATGATTTTATTAATATTCATCCAATGAATATAGGTATATCATAAAGTACAATGAATTTGGTTTCTAGGGAACCCACTCTGACAGACTCCGAGTCTCACTAGAGCCAACTGCTAACAACGTTCAGTCTGCTAGCTCTTACATGATATTCCATCTTCTGCTAAGACAATACTTTAGTCAATGGGTCTATCACGTTCTCTTCTGTTGAAACTCACTTCACTGTAGCTTCTCTCCTTTGATATAAAGACTACTACAAAAACGGGCAAGGGAAGCGCCACCTTATATGAGCGCTAAGCACAAACCGCTGATAAAGAAACCATGTATTAGTGCTAATAAAGCGCTAATAAAAAGACCCTTTATCAGTGCTAGAAAAGCACTGATAAAGAATCCCTTTATCAGTGATAAAATGTTAGCACTGATAAAGGAAGGATTTATCAGCGCTTTTTTAGTGTTGATTAAGAGGACCTTTATCAGCTCTTTGTTAGCACTGATAAAACCGTAGTCCCTTTTTTTATAAATTCGGTCACACAGTGCCCTCGTTTTATTATGACCTAAATCTCTCGCAGTATTGAAACCCTGCGACTCCCTTCCACTGCCCGCTGAGCTTCGCATTGTCGGAACTTCGCCACTCTCGACCTTCATGTTGTCGGACCTCCGCTGCCCTCTGAGCTTCACGTTGTCGGACCTCCGCCGCCCTCAATCTTCGCATTGTCGGACCTCCGCTGCCCGCTGAGCTTCACATTGCTGGACCTTTTCCACCCTCGAACATCGCATTGTCGGACCTCCGTCTCCCTTGATATTCTTTGCCAAACCTCCACCGCCCTCGATCTTTGTGTTGTCGGACCAGGTGTGCAATGTTTTTTTGGTCCCCTTTTTTTTAAAAAGGTTGGGGTCGAAGCCTCAATTTATTATTTAAAGAAAATACCTCTTTAGACTAGGTAGAGGGAGACCTATCACATACTCTTCTAGAATTATGAGGACCTATGTTTAAGGATTATTACATCATGAGGTTGAGTTTGTGAAATTTTTGAGTGAAGGTTTAACACCCTTGGTTTTCTGCCACCACATATCGGAACTCACCTAGATGGAGTGCATCCGTGAGTGAGAGAAAAACTTGTTTTCATTGATGGAAGTGTTTAGGTAGTTCAATGAGTGAGCTGAGCCAATGATATAATAATTTTCAGTCTCTTGATATCCCATGATATTAAATGGGAATCAATCCTTATTTAGTTCTTCAACATGGTGCGGTAAGTGATCAGCACCAGAAAGAGGGAGCCCTCTCGGTTGAAGGATAAATTCATTTCAATGTTTTATATCATACAATAGGGACATGAACCATGTTTTTTAACTTCATGAAATGAGAACATTGGACACATATTTTAATATCTTGTGATTATGATTATGATAATGTATTTTAAGGTTGAATATATTTTACCAAAATGTCACACGGTTTCATATCATGCAACTAGAACATATAGTGAGGGTGAGGTGAATTTTCCATCTATAGAGTCCTTACACCACGTGAAATATGAGAAGAGGATGAAAAAGGTTTAATTTCATGATTCATAGACCAAAGGGGGTGTGTCCCAGAATTTTTGGCGTGTCATGCAAGAATAACAACCTAATGTGAGAAGGGGATTGTGGTGGCTCAACACCACACGAAACAACATATAACTAGGATGCTGGATTTTTAGTTCGAATCCATATATCTCAGACTAAAGGGATGGTTTATTCATGTGAAATATCTCTTGAGAAGCCTAGTATTGGTGGAAAGATTGATGTGCTCATCATCAATGGGGATCAATGAGTTTACACTATCAGAGTGAAGTTTATGAAAAATTTAACATCCTTCCCACTTGGATTCCAATTTCACTATATTCCTCCTAGGTATCATCGATTCCCTTAGATCCAACCCAATGTCACCGTAAAGTAAGGAATGAAGGATTTACTTTTTCTTTAAGGATAAAACCACTAGTTTCTGTTTCATTTCTAGGTCATCCAATCCTTGAACCCTATTTTCTTAAAGGGGTTTCCCCCTTCTTTCCTTAATGCTATTTAAGTGACTTTGTTTGGCAGTGCACTTGTATGTCATGATTTCCAGACCACCAAGCTTTCTAGCCTTGCCACCCCTACCTCCATCTCTGTCCTTCTACCTCGCTGAGGTTACTGACTGCTTCTCTGTAGTGGACAACCCCTTGCTAACAGTGTTTGTTCTGTCTCCCTTGGATCTGAGCCTTTCATCCAGATCCAAATACTTATTGATCTAGAGAGAACTCCCTCAGTTGCCCCCAAGTTTCATTACCCATCCTTCCCCTGCCCCTTTGGATCCTCATCTCCTACTCATATGAAGCTTACCAACCAGAAGGGATTATGAACATGTTCAAAATCAAGGGACCTCAATGAGAGATCATTCTCCCACTTCAATAATGCTACTAGCTCTAGATCCAATGCCAGAGCCATGTCCTACCCATCATTATTATCTTTATATGTAATTCTCATGGTCTTAGTGCCCATGATAAATCGGACTTCCTCACCATATAAATCACAAAGCATAATTTCATTGTTGTTGTTGTCAAATAACACAAAAAACCCTATAATAATCATAGAATCCTCCTAGAAGATTAAGTTTCATGGATTTCTACAATCTGACACCTCCAACAGACACTAATGGGTATTTTGTCACAATAAATATGTTGTTTATACTGTTCAAGATTGAAATAAATTAATCACTACCAAGGTGTCCAACGGTGACACCTCCTTCCTTATGACTTTTGTTTTTTGGAAGCTATGACCCTCTTCAAAGGGAATCTCTAAGGAGTGAACAAAATACCTTCAATCCTGTCCACAATCCATTGTTTCTTGGGGGTGACTTTAATTTCATTTCCAACCCAAAGGAAAGGAAAGTTAGAAGCCCATTCCAGAGGAAGTCCATTATGGAGTTTCTTCAGTTCATGGTTGGGAAGGGCCTCATTGATCTCAGCTTCTCAGGTGACACTTTCACCTGGTGAAACAGCTGCAGGGGCCATCACCACTTGTGGAGTCTATTAGATAGGTGTCTAGCCAACATGAAAGCCACTAACCTATTCTCAAATACCATGTTTTTTCATCTTTCTTGAGGTATTTTGAATAACTCCCCCCTCTTGGTTTCCATTTCTTCGTGGCATGATCATGAAGAACGGTTTCACTTCCACAAACAGTGGGTTAACATCCTAGGGCACCCGGACATGGTTTGTGAAATATGGAATAAACCCTTGTAAGAGTATTGGGCCACATTCAACCTTAGTGACCTGACCTCGAACCTCGATAGGTGCGTGTTCTCCCCTTCCTCCTCAGGAACCTTAACCTCCTGGGACTACTATCGCATATGGGCTCCTTCAGAGTATCCTGATATAGAGAAGGATACCTTGGGTTTATTGGATTATTAACACCAGTTTGAGATTTATGTGTGACTATATACTTATTATATTTTATTATTATGTCTTACAAACCATCACTTGAGTTGAGTAACCAGATTGAAATCGATATTGGTGATTTGGTTCTGATGTGGATATGGTTTTTTATGTGTTTGTGACATGTGTATGTGTGGATATATGGGTATTTAGGCATGATGATATTGAACATAGGGTAGAGACCTTGGAGTGGTAGATGTATCATTCTTGATTATTCTTCTATTTGGACTAGGGTGATTTGAGGAAACTATAACGAATCTAAAGTAATTATATTTAATGAAGATGAATAAATAATAATGGTTACGATATATTAATCTCTATTTTTATAAGGAAGTGGTTATCTTCTACTGTATTTGGAAGTCTTGTTTTGTGTACTTGAACCATAAATACTAATATTTGAGATTCAAATAGGATGAAGATGAATAAATATTGGATGGATGCTAATAGTTTGACAATAGAGTATGAGAATGGAGTGAAAGAGTTCATCAAATTTGAAAAGGATCATGCAAAGGATCCTTCTCAAATCCTTTGTCCGTGTTTACATTGTTATTATTATAGACTAATTACTCCAGAGGAGTGGGAAGAACATTTGATATGTCACAGAATAGATCGGAGTTATAAATGTTGGAATAAACATGGATAAAAAGAGAATGTAGCTAGTGGCTGGGATAAAACTACGTTTTATGGATCATCAGATATGAATAAAAATATAGATAATGAAGAAGACCGTATGGAGGATGTAATTACAGATGTCAATGATGATGAAGATCGTATTGAGGGAATGAAAAATACAATTGAAGATGAACTTCGTGATTTCCCAAAAATGTTTGAGAAGTTAAATATTTGTGCAAAGACGTCATTGTATACTCATTGCACCAAGTATACAACAGTGTCAACTGTACGGAAGTTGTATAAATTGAAAGCAATAAATGGATGGAGTGATGTCAGTTTTACAGAACTACTTCCTCTCTTGAATGACATGCTCCCTGAAGATATTGAGCTCCCAAACCGGACATATGAAGCTAAACGAATGCTACGCTCGATGGGTATGATTTCTGAAAGAATACATGCCTACCTGAAAGACTGTATATTGTTTCACAAGGAGAAAAAATCACTTATAGAATGCCCAATGTGTGGTGATTCTCAATACAAGAATGATGAATCCAATCCTATGAAAGTTGTATGGTACTTTCCAATCATTCTAAGGTTTATGCGTCTATATATAAGTGAAGAAACTGTAAGAAAATTGTTGTGGCATGTAGATAAAAGAAATAAAGATGGGAAATTGCATCATCCGGACGACTCTCCTCAATGGAAGAAAATTGATCACAAGTATCCTGAATTTTGAAAAGAGCCAAGAAACCTTCATCGTGCGTTATCTACAGATGGAGTAAATCCTTTTGGTTTTCAAACCAGCACTCATAGTACATGGCCTGTTATGTTGGTAAATTATAACTTTCCACCCTGGTTATGCATGAAGTGGAAATTAATCATGTTATTTATGCTTATATCAGGACCAAAACAACCAGATAATGATATTGATGTTTATTTGGCTCCTTTGATTGAGGATTTGAAGTTATTGTGGGATTACGGTGTTATGTTGTATGATGCTTATAAAAGTGAATACTTCATGTTGAGAGAAATGTTGTATGGGACAATAAATGATTTCCATACTTATGGAAATTTGTCAGGATATAGCATTAAAGGAACTCAAGGGTGTCCCATGTGGGAAGAAGATACAGAATCAATTAGGATGAAACATTCATTGAAATTTCTGTTTCTAGGACTTCGTAGATTTCTACCTCATCGGCATAAGTACCAATCTTGGACGACATCATTCAATGGAAGTTCAGAACAATGTGTTGCACCATCTCCACTAACAGGTGATCAACTGTTTGAGAAAGTGAAATATGTGAACACTATTTTTGGTAAACCATTTTCGAAAAACCTTACGAAAATCGGTTGGAAAAAGAGATCAGTTTTTTTAATTACCATACTGGAATTGTTTGTATATAAGACATCTTCTTGATGTGATGCATGTGGAAGAAAATGTATGTGATAGTGTTATCGGAACGCTGCTAAATTCCCCTAAAAAGGATGGAATTAATTCAAGGTTGGACATCGTTGACATGAGAATACGATAAGAGTTGGATCCCGTGAAGGGTGATAATCGAATGTTTCTTCCTCCAACTACTTATACTCTTTCTAGTGAGGAGAGACACCAGTTTTGCAACATCTTCAATGATGTAAAGGTTCCAGAGGGGTATTCATCAAATACCAAGAACATTGTGTCAAAGAATTATTTGAAGTTAAATGGTTTGAAATCATATGACTTCCATGTTTTGATTCAAGATCTAATTCCTATATCTTTACATTTCATTTTTTTCATGAATTTTCATCATACGTTAACAAAAAATTGTTTCTTTTTCAAAGCTTTATGTAGAAAAGTTTTAGACCCGGAAAAATTTCTAGCTATGGAAAAAGAAATTGTCATCATATTATGTGAATTAGAAATATTCTTCCCACCAACATTCTTTGATATGATGGTTTATTTGATGATTCAATTGGTCAGAGAGATTCGACTTTGTGGTCTTGTGCACTATAGATGGATGTATCATGTTGAATGGTATATGGATTTTTTGAAAGGGTATGTCAAAAATCGAAGTCGGCCAGAGGGTTGTATAGTGGAGAGATATATTGTTGAGGAATCCATTGAATTTTGTACCGAATACCTATCTGATGTGGAAAGAATTGGTCTCCCGAAATCTCATCACACTGGATGCATAGAGGGTGAGGGAATTTCTAGAAGAGATGTTGTGACAATCAACATTATAGATCGGGACCAGGCCCACCTTTATGTTTTTCATAACAGTTCGGGGTTTCTCCATATATTGAAACTCACAAAAAAATTCTTAGGTAGTTGAATCCATCAAGGGCTGAAAAATGGTTATCAAATACACATAATTACCAATTTATAGGATGGTTTCAGGACCATATTTTTAAGAAGATGGATGAAAATACGAATTCAATTTTAGAACAACTTTGATGGCTAGCTGCTGGACCATGGGTGTATGTATTATCTTATAGTGGTTATGTAATTAATGGTTATACATTCAATACAAATGAACATGATGAAGATAGTACCATTCAAAATAGTGGAGTTAAACTAGTCGCTGAAGCGATGCATGTTTCTTGTAGTAAGGAAAGAAATCTAATTTATGCTAATATGGCATACTTTGGCATTATCAATGTAATATGGTAGTTGGATTATACGACATTCCAATTGTCAATTTTTCAATGAAAATGGGTTGATAACAACAGTTATGTTAAAATAGATTAATGGGGATTTTTGAAAGTTTATTTTAGTAAATAAGGGTACAAAGACGAACAGTTTATAATGGTATCACAAGCGGTACAAGTTTTTTATGTTCTAGATCCCTGTAAACCGAAAGTGGTCGATTGTTCTGTTATCGTCCAAAACTACTAAAGTTTCTAATGAAAATTCAGTTGAGGATGATCCTTTTAGTGGTACGTCGCAATCATTTCAGATCGGTCCCAATGTAGATGATGTTTTGTATGTTAGATGAGACCACAATTAAGGGATTTGGATAATCGATAGAGGTGTCAAATCCCTTCAGCCTTTGAAAAAAGGAAAGAGAGTTCAATAAACATGTTATATTTTGTTTGTAATATAGATATTGTTATCTAATGTTATTATCTTATCATTATTTAATTTATGTAATCTAAATTAACTATTCAACCACTTTTTCTGATATTGACTTCTGAACATTCTGGTGCTCCTAACCTTGAGGCTGAACAAGTCTCTCAAGCTACTTCTGCGGCTGATGCAGCTCCTGCTACTGCTCCTGCTGCTCCTGCAGCTCCTGCTGCTATGCTTTCTGCTCCTACTGCTCATGCTGTTGTGGCTCCTACTGCTCCTAGTGTTGAGGTCCAACAACCATCAGCACATTCCAATGCTACCATTTCAGATGAACATATTGATGATATTGATATCAATGAAATTCTCTAAAATGAAGGATCAATGTCGCAGAAAATAGAGGTGTTTCGTAGTTTGACGGTGTTAGCCAAAGTTCTTAAGGAGAAAAGAAAAGGCATCAAATTTGATTTCATATGGAATGAACGAGGCCAACATGTGAATCCCAACAAGGCTATGTTTAGTAGTTACATTGGAGTTGTCACTCGGCAATCTGTGTCGGTTGACATAGATTCATGGAAACATGTTGTGTCTAGGCTGAAGGCTATGATCTGGGAAAAAATTACAGTATCATTATGAATTTATTTCTTTAATTTACTAGCAAATAAAATAATGAAACAATGTCTTACTCTTCCCAATCTCCTGCAGAATACATTTATAGTAGACGATTCACATAAGGATTATGTACTAAGTCTTGCAGGAAGGATTCATCGAGGTTTTTGCACTATTTTATCAAGATGTCACCTGAAATATTCCAAAGGTAAAATAAACCTACACCCACCCATTTTCTATGATCACCTGATATCCCAAAAAGCATGGGTGAATTTATTGGCCACCGTGGGGATGAGAAGTGTCAGGTACATTGTGGGTGATAATACGTTGTTTTAGGATACGTGTATTCATCACTTTGATTGTCAATATTTCATTTATGAAATAGAAACTCTGTAAATAAAATAAGGAACATGGATCAAAACCAACATACCCCTATCGTAAAGCAAGTATGGAGTACACTTCACTAGAAAATAAAATGGTACGTATTTTAAATTTACAGTAATATTGTTAGGTGCCAACAAACAACATCATAATTATCTTTCTATGTTTATATGTATATTGATGAGTCTAAAACCAAATACACTTCCATCCCACATCATGTGCTTTGGAAGGAGGCACGTGTGAATAAAGAAGGGAAGCTGATGAGAACACACAAAAAGTGTGGGAAATGTTTGTAAGTATGACACGACGATAAAAAAATTTATTTTAAAAAGCTATTATATAAAAATTATTTTTTATTTTCCTATATCCGATAGTAACAGGAATTAGCTATTCCTGTAGTGGATGCAGACTTATTATCGACGGATTTGAAGCAGCTAAAAAAATATGCTCGTGTCAGGGGTGCGGGGTTTTGGGTGACACCCCGAGTATATTTTGAGAAGAAAAAAAACGGATGACTGAGATGAAACATTGAAACAAATGATTGAAAAACAAGAAAAACATTAAGAATGATTGCAATGGTAGGGTGAGTTGATAGAAACATTTATGGGTGGGAAGGAAGGAGAAGACACAACTCAGGAACAACCAGCGCGTGAAGATCCCCCCCCCCACCAGCTTTGAGGCGAGCCATTCCCCTAAAAGAGTTGTCTTAGGTGTGGTAATCAATATTCTAATAATTATTCTCATGAAATGTGAATCTGAAAAACACGGATACTTTTCTTTTACTGATATTGTACAGGGACATAATGATTGTGATTTATATCTGTCAACACCCACCTATCACCTTGTAGTGAGGGATACATTGTTCAACATCCCAGATGACACACTGTATAATAGACCACTTCCGAAAGATCATCTAAAAGTGACGATTACTGTAGCTCATGAGCCAAACACATATCTACCTATTCCACTTGATGACGATGATATTCATACGGTAGAAAAGGCTATTGGGACATTCATTGTGTGGCCGTCAGAACTTGTAAGAGTACATGCAGTCAAAGAGGTATTTATTTCCTTTTTTTCAAGATAAACCTTTAACAATTAATGAAAAAAGGGTCTGAACTAATTAATGTTATTATAGATGGAGAAAAGGAAGGGGTGACAAACATCGGCTCAAAACCATCTAAAGGATCGACCAACCGATCCCAAGGAGCTACTAAAAGCACAATAACACCGCATGTTTTCTATCCACATTTAATAGCATTGAAGACTCATGTGGATACGAATCTAAGAGATGGTAGTAGTCATATATTGGTTTTTGAAGAGAATATATATGGTGTGGAAGGTTAAGATTTTGTTGCTGCTGAAAATGTAAATGAGATCCTTGAAAATGGTTGGCTAGGCATCACAGTTGTAAATATATATATGAGGTACGTTTCTGTGAATTGATTTTCTAAAAGATGATCTAATGTGAAAATTATGACTAAATTAATTTTATATTGTCGGCAGAAGTATATATGAAAAGTAGTTGAAGGAATTTTCCCCTGAGTCAAAATTTGGACTCGTTAGTCGTCATACCACATCATCACATATAACGAAAATAGGCCATAAAAAAAGAATGAAATAGTGAATGGCTTGCTGAAAACAGTTGAAACCAAAATTACTAATGACAGACTCTTCTTAATACCAACCATGCAGGGGTAAAACTCTACGATTAAATCATATCAATTATATTTTGACTTATTTTATTAATTATTTTTTTTTTGTTTTTAGGCAACATTGGATGCTAATTGCGGTGAACTTAGATACTCCAAAGATTTATTTTTTGGATTCAAATGAAGGATATCCGTCAAACTGACCACACATGATGGAGTTTGTGAATCTGTAAAACACTACATCCTACGTTTTAGGTCTAAACATCAAGTATTATAATTTATATTATATTTTACTGAGGATTCGTTTATGATAGGGCGGTGTATCATTATCTTCTAAAAAAAGGAATGAGGACAGGGGCTAAGCATAAGGAGGCGAGCAAGTACTACATCTGGACAAATATCAGGGTATATATAATTAAATTTCATTATCCAAAAACATCTCAACACAAGTTACTTATTCTTGTATTGATCAATTTTTTTTAGTGTCCAAAACAAACAAACGATAATGGTTGTGGGTATTATGTTAGTAAATTTATGAAAGAGATCATTTTTCATCAACATACAAGCATCCTTAAAGACGTATTTTCAAAAACAACTACTAGTTCATTTAATTTAATAATAAATTATTTATTTTAATATTTTGTAGTAATACTATGACTACCGAAAAGCCTCATACTCACAAGATGATATAGATATGTTCAGAAACAAGTTGGCTGCATACCAGATGACAGATTGTACACAAATAACATGAAGATATGACTTGGGGACGTGTACAATTGGCAGTCATTTTTGAGAGGGGCTTAGGGGATCAAGAGATGACACAGTGTTGTATGTAAATGTTCGTAGGAATATTTTAATTGTTTTTAAATAAAACATCCTTTATTTAATGATTCAATTTCCCATTTTAACAGATGATATGAAAGAACAACATACAAGAATGATGAACGACTCAAAGGGTCTCTCTTTTGATTAAAATAGACAGGTTTTTAAGTGAAAACAACAACTGACCTACAGAAATCCGACCAAAAGAATTTGGATTGTGTTGATTTTTTAAGAGAATGATCCACGGATGTATTGGGGACATGCACGGGTCATCCTCGCCTAAATCTGAGGCATAGTGTGGCTGGTACCACTCAAAGGGTCTCTCTTTTGTTTAAAATGGACAAATGTTTAAGTGAAAACAACAATTGACCTACAAAAATCCAACCAAACACATTGTATTGTGTTGATACATTAAGAGAATGATCCATGGGTGCATTGGGGACGTGCACGAGTCATCCCCGCCTCAATCTGAGGCACAGTGTGGCCGGTATCATTCATAGGGTCTCTCTTTTGTTTAAAATGGACAAATTTTTAAGTGAAAACAAAAATTGACCTATGGAAATCCGACCAAACACATTATTATTGTATTTATCCTTTAAGAGAATGATCCACGGGTCCTTTGTGACATGTACGAGTCATCTCCACCTCAATCTGAGGCATGTTTTGGCCGGTATCACTCAAGGGGTCTCTCTTTTGTTTAAAATGGACACAACTGTAAGTGAAAACAACAACTGACCTACATAAATCTGACCAAATGCATTAGGATTGTCTTTATCCTTTAGTATAATTATTCACAGGTCCTTTTTGACGTGTACGACTCATCCCCACCTCAATCCGAGGCACGGTGTGGCCGGTACCACTCAAAGGGTCTCCCTTTTGTTTAAAATGGACAAATTCTTAAGTGAAAACAATAACTGACCTATGGAAATCCAACCAAACGCATTCATATTGTGTTGATCCTTTAAGTGAACGATCCATGGGTGCATTGGGGACATGCAAAAGTTATCTCTGCCTCAATCTGAGGCACGGTGTGGCCGGTATCACTCAAAGGGTCTCTCCTTTGTTTAAAATGGGAAAATTTTAAGTGAAAACCACAACTGACCCACAGAAATCTGACCAAACGCATTTTTATTGTGTTGATACTTTAATATAAATATCAATGGGTGCGTTGGGGACATGAATGAGTCATCCCTGCCTCAATACGAGGCACGGTGTGGTCGGTAGCACTCAAAGGGTCTCTCTTTTTTTAAAATGGACAAATTTTTAAGTGAAAAAAATAACTAACCTATGTAAATCTAACCAAACACATTTGTATTATGTTGATACTTTAATAGAACGATCCATGGGTTCATTGTGGTTGTGTACGAGTCATCCTCACATCAATCCGAGGCATGTTGTGGCCGGTATCACTCAAAGGGTCTCTCTTTTGTTTAAAATGGACAAATATTTAAGGGAAAACAACAACTGACCTACAGAAATCTGACCAAATGCATTAATATTATCTTGATTATTTAGTAGAATGATCCACGGGTCCTTTGTGATGTGTAAAATTCATACTTGCCTCAATCTGAGGCATGGTGTGGCCGGTATAACTCAAAGAGTCTCTCTTTTGATTAAAATGGACACAATTTTAAGTGAAAACAACAACTGACCTACTTAAATCCAACCAAATGCATTCTAATTGTCTTGATCCTTTAGGAGAACAATCCATGGGTCCTTTTTGATGTGTATGAGTCATCCCCGCCTCTATCCGAGGAACGGTGTGGCCGGTACCACTCAAAGGGTCTCTGTTTTGTTTAAAATGGACAAATTTTTAAGTGAAGACAACAACTGACCTATGGAAATCCGAACAAACACATTCAGATTGGGTTGATCCATTAAGCTAACAATCCAAGGGTGAGTTGGGGATGTTCACAAGTCATCCTCGCCTCAATCCAAGGCACGTTGTGGCCGGTGTCACTCAAAGGGGCTCTCTTTTGTTTAAAATGGACAAATTTTTAAGTTAAAACCACAAATGACCTACGGAAATCTGACCAAACGCATTCGGATTGTATTGATCCTTTAGGATAATGATCCAAGGTTCATTTTTGACATGTAAGAGTCATCTCTTCTTCAATACAAGGCATGTTGTGGACGGTATCACTCAAAGGGTCTCTCTTTTCTTTCAATTGGACATAATTTTAAGTGAAAACAACAACTGACCTACAGAAATCTAACCAAATGAATTCATATTTTTTTGATCCTTTATGAGAACTATCCATGGGTCCTTTGTGACGTTTAAGAGTTATCCCTTCCTCAATCTGAGGCACGGTGTGGCCGATACCACTCAAAGGGTCTCTCTGTTGGTTAAAATTGACAAATTTTTAAGTGAAAACAACAACTGACCTACAGAAATCCAACCAAATGCATTTAAATTGTCTTGATTTTTTAGTAGAACGATCCACAGGTCCTTTGTGATGTGTAAGAGTCATATTTGCATCAATACGAGGCACGGTGTAGCCAGTATCCCTCAAAGAGTCTCTCTTTTGTTCAAAATGGACATAATTTTAAGTGAAAACAACAACTGACCTACGGAAATCCAACCAAATGCATTCGGATTGTATTTATCCTCTAAGAGAATGATCAAAGAGTCCTTTGTGACGTGTAAGATTCATCCCCACCTCAATCCGAGGCACAGTGTGGCCGGTATCACTCAAAGGGTCTCTCTTTTGTTTAAAATGGACACAATTTTAAGTGAAAACAACAACTGACCTACCGAAATCTGACCAAACATATTCGGATTGTATAGATACTTCAGTAGAATGATCCACATGTCCGTTTTAATGTGTATGAGTCATCCCCGCCTCAATCCGAGATACGGTGATGCCGGTACCACTCAAAGGGTCTCTCTTTTCTTTAAAATGGACAAATTTTTATGTGAAATCAACAACTAACCTACAGAATTCCAACCAAAATCATTCGGATTGTCTTGATGCTTTAGGAGAACAATCCATGAGTCCTTTGTGAAATGTAAGAGTCATCCCCACCTTAATACGAGGCACGGTGTGGCTGGTATCACTGAAAGAGTCTCTCTTTTGTTTAAAATGGACACAATTTTAAGTGAAAACAACAAATGACCTATGGAAATCCAAACAAATTCATTAAGATTGTATTGATCCATTAGTATAATTATGAAAGAGTCCTTTTTGAGGTTTAAAAGTCATCCTTGACTCAATCCAAAGCACAGTGTGGCCGGTATCACTCAAAGGGTCTCTCTTTTGTTTAAAATGGACTCAATTTTAAGTGAAAACAACAACTGACCTACGAAAATCTGACCAAACGCATTAGGATTGTCTTTATCCTTTAGTATAACGATACAAGGGTCCTTTTTGAAATGTACATGTTATCCCTGCCTCAATCAGAGGCATGGTGTGGCCGGTACCACTCAAAGGGTCTCTCTTTAGTTTAAAATGGAAAACATTTTAAGTTAAAACAACAACTGGCCTACAGAAATCCAACCAAATGCATTTGGATTGTGTTGATCCTTTAAGGTAACGATTCATGGGTGCATTGGGGATGTGAACGAGTCATACCTTACACAATATGAGGCATGGTGTGGCCGATATCACTCAAAGGGTCTCCCTTTTGTTTAAAATGGACAAAATTTTAAGTGAAAACAACAACTGACCTACGGAAATCTGACCAAACGCATTTGGATTGTGTTGATCATTTAAGTTAATGATCCACGGGTGCGTTGGGGACATGCACAAGTCATCCTTGACTCAATCATAGGGACGGTGTGGCCGGTACTACTCTAAGGGTCTCTCTTTTGTTTAAAATGGACAATATTTTTAGTGAAAACAATAACTGACCCACGAAAATCTGACCTAACATATTCGGATTATGTTTATATTTTAATAGAGCAATACACGGGTGTTTTGGGGAGGTGTAAGAGTCATCCTTGCCTCAATCTGAGGCATGGTGAGGGTGTCTCTTTTGTTTAAAATGGACAAATTTTTAAGTAAAAACAACAACTGACCTACAGAAATCCAACCAAACTCATTCGGATTGTATTTATCATTTAGGAGAAAGATCCATGGATCCTTTGTGATGTGTATGAGTCATCACTACCTCAATCCGAGGCTTGGTGTGGAAGGTATCACTGAAAGGGTCTCTCTTTAGTTTAAAATGGACTCAATTTTAAGTGAAAACAACAACTGACCAAACGAAATCTGACCAAACGCATTATAATTGCCTTGATCCTTTAGGAGAACAATCCAAGAATTTTTTGTGACATGTATGACTCATCCCCACCTCAATCCAAGGCACGGTGTGGCCGGTACCACTCAAAGGGTCTCTCTTTTGTTTAAAATGGACAAATTTTTAATTGAAAACAACAACTGACCTACAGAAATCCGACCAAACACTGTTGGATTGTGTTGATCCTTTAATAGAACAATACAAAAGTGCGTTGGGTATGTGCATGAGTCATCCCCGCCTCAATATGAGGCACATTGTGTCCGATATCACTCAAAGGGTCTCTCTTTTGTTAAAAATGGACAAATTTTTAAGGTAAAACCACAACTGACCTACATAAATATGACCAAACACATTAGGATTGTACTGATCCTTTAGGAAAACTATCCACGGGTCCTTTTTGACGTGTGAGAGTCATCCCCGTCTCAATCCAAGGCACAGTGTGGCCAATATAACACCAAGGGTATCTCTTTTGTTTAAATTGGACACAATTCTAATTGAAAACAACAACTGACCTATGAAAATATGACCAAACGCATTCTGATTATATTGATCCATTATGAGAGAAATCCATGGATCCTTTTTGACGTGTGAGAGTCATCCTAGTCTCAATCTGAGGCATGGTGTGGCCAGTACCACTCAAAGTGTCTCTCTTTTGTTTAAAATGGACAAATGATTAAGTGAAAACAACATCTGACCTACGTAAATCCAACCAAATGAATTTAGATTGTCTTGATACTTTAGTAGAACGATCCATGGGTCATTTGGGACGTTTACGGGTAATCCTCGCCTCAATTTGAGGCATGGTGTGGCTAGTATCACTCAAAGAGTCTCTCTGTTGTTTAAAATGGACACAATTTTAATTGAAAACAACAACTGACCTATGGAAATCAAAACAAACGCATTCGTATTGTATTGATACTTTAGGATAATTATCCAAGAGTCATTTTTGATGTTTACAAGTCATCCCCACCTCAATCCGAGGGACGGTGTTGCTGGTATCACTCAAAGGGTCTCTCTTTTGTTTAAAATGGACACAATTTTATGTGAAAACAAAAACTGACCTATGGAAATCTAACCAAATGCATTTGTATTGTATTGATCCTTTAGGAGAATGATCCACAGGTCCTTTCTGATGTGTACAAGTCATCCCCGCCTCAATAAAAGGCACGATGTGGCCGATATCACTCAAAGGGTCTCTCTTTGGTTTAAATTGGACACAATTATAAGTGAAAACAACAACTGACCTACAGAAATCTGACCAAACGCATTCAGATTGTCTTTATCATTTATGAGAACGATCCATGGGTCCTTTTTGATGTGAAAGAGTCATTCTCGCCTCAATCTGAGGCACGGTGTGGCCGGTACCACTCAAAGGGTCTCAATTTTGTTTAAAATGAACAAATTTTTAAGTGAAAAAAACAACTGACCTAAGGAAATCTGACCAAACGCATTCGGATTGTCTTAGTCCTTTAAGATAATGATCCAACAGTCTTTTTTGACATGTAAAAGTAATCCCCACTTCAATCTGATGCACGGTGTGGCTGGTACCACTCAAAGGCTCTCTCTTTTGTATAAAATGGTCAAATTTTTATGTGAAAACAATAACTGACCTGCGGAAATCCAACCAAACTCATTCGGATTGTGTGGATCCTTTAACAGAATGATAAAAGGGTGCATTGGGGACATTTATGAGTCATCTCCACTAAAATATGAGGCATGGTGTGGCCGGTATCACTCAAAGGGTCTCTCTTTTGTTGAAAATGGACAAATTTTTAAGTGAAAACAACAACTGGCCTACGAAAATCCGACTAAACGTATTCAAATTGTTTTGATCCTCTAGGAGAAAGATCCAAGAGTCATTTTTGAGGAGTATGAATAATACTCACCTCAATCTGTGGCTTGGTGTGGCCGGTATCACTCAAAGGGTCTCTCGTTTGTTTAAAATTGACACAATTTTAAGTGAAAACAACAACTGACCTACGAAAATCCAACCAAACGCATTCGGATTGTCTTTTTCCATTAGGAGAACGATCCGTGGGGCTTTTTGACGTGTACGAGTCATCCCTACTTCAATCTGAGTTACGGTGTGGCCGGTACCACTCAAAGGGTCTTTCTTTTGTTTAAAATGGACAAATTTTTAAGTGAAAAGAACAACTGACCTACGGAAATCTGACCAAAAGCATTCGTATTGTGTTGATCCTTTAATATAACATTCCACGGGTACGTTGGGGAAGTGTATGAGTCATCCCCAACTCAATACAAGGCACGGTGTGTCTGGTATCACTCAAAGGGTCTCTCTTTTGTTTAAAATGGACAAATTTTTAAGTGAAAACAACAACTGGCCTACGGAAATCCAACCAAACGCATTTGATTTGTATTGATCCTTTAGGAGAATGATCCACGGGTCCCTTGTGACATGTAAGAGTCATCCTCTCCTCAATCTGAGGCACTTTGTGGCCGGTATCACTCAAAGGGTCTCTCTTTTGATTAAAATGGACACAATTTTAAGTGAAAACAACAACTAACCTACGTAAATCGAACCAAACGGTTTCGGATTGTATTGATACTTTAGGAGAATGATCCATGGGTCCTTTATGACATGTAAAAGTCATCCCCACCTCAATCCGAGGAACGGTATGGCCGATATCACTCAAAGGGTCTCTCTTTTGTTTAAATTGGACATAATTTTAAGTGAAAACCACAACTGACCCGCAGAAATCCAACCAAATGCATTCATATTGTCTTGATCCTTTATGAGAACGATCCATGGGTCCTTTTTGACATGTAAGAGTCAACCCCACCAACACCATGGACCGCCCCCAACCCCCTGGACACCCCCACCCCTCTGGACACCCCCTCCCCCTGGAAAGCCCCCTCAACCCCCTGGAAACCCCCACCCCCCTGGACACACCCATGGACAACCCCCCCCCCCCCCCGGGGGACACCCCCACACCTTGGACAACCACCACCCCCCTGGACGATACCCCCACCCCTCCTTTACACCACCCCACCACCTGCATACCCCAAACCCCCCTTGACACCCCCCACCCATGGATGACCACCCCCACCCTCCCAGACACCATCCCACTCCCCTTGGACAGCCCCACCAACCCCCTGGACCCCCCCCCCCCCCCCCCCGACACTCGGGACACCAGCCCACCCCCATGGACACCCCATAGACAACCCCCCCCCCCACCTGGACACCCCCCTCCTTGGACACCACCCCACCCCCCCTTGGACAGCCCTACCAACACCCTGGACCGCCCCCACCCCCCCTTGGACAGCCCTACCAACACCCTGGACCGCCCCCACCCCCTGGACACCCCCACCCCCTTGGACACCCCGATCCCCCCTGGACTCCCCGATCCCACGCTCCTGGGTACCACACCCCCCCCCCCCCCCCTGGACAGCCCCACTAACCCCCTGGACCGTCGCCACCCCCCGAACACCCCACCCACCCCCTAGAAAGCCCCCCGACACCCTGGACACCAGCCCACACCCCTGGACACCCCCATGGATAGCCCCACCCCCCTCATCTGGACACCCCCACCCCACCCTCCTAGACACCACCCCACCACCTAGACGACCCCACCCCCTGGACACCCCCATTCCCCCAGACACCGCCTACCCGCCCTTAGACAGCCACCCGAAACCCCTGAACAACCCCCCAACCCCTTGAATTATGAAATAATTCTTTATGTATTTATTTAAATTATGAATTATGCGTTAATTTTGTATGGGTATACTTGGTGTAATTATCTTAGGATTTATGTGTTAATATTGTATCGATATACTTATTAAGATGCTGAATTATTTGCAGGTGCTGGTTGGGTGTGCTGATGCAGAATGTTTTTTTATAGGAGATAGAGAATTTATTAGTGCTCTTTTAGCGCTGATAAACAGATCCCTTATCAACACTTTTTTATCTCTCATAAATGAACATTTTATCAGTGCTTTTTTAGCACTGATAAAGGATTCCTTTATCAGTGGTAAGCTTTACAACGCTTTTTAGTGCTGATAAATCCTTTTTTGAGCGTTGATAAAGTCTGTTTTTATAGTAGTGAAATCCCTAAATAAGTGATAATTTCATAGTAGTGATTTTTCCATTGTTGTTCCCTTGGTTCCTTTACAAGATCCACCACTGAAGCATTATCACAATACAATGTAATAAGATCCTTACTTCTATGTAACACATCAATCTCCTAGACAATGTTACTAATTTAGATGGCTTCCTTGGATACCTCATAAGTCATTATATATTCGGACTCCACTGTATAATTAGTGATAACAGGATACTTTGAACTATTCCAGCTCACAAGTCCTCTGTTGAGATAAAAAAAATATCCTGATTGTGACTTCAGACAATTTTAAACTATCGAAAACCCAACATCAACATAACCACTAATGAAAATCTCCTCATCTCCTCCACACACCAAGAACATATCCTGAGTTCTTCTCAGATACTTAAGAATAGTCTTAATAGTAGTCAACGGTGGTTCTCCTGGATCTGGCTAATATCTTTCTACCATGCTCAATGCATAGCCATCATCAAGTCTGGTATATAACAAGGCATACATGATAGATCATATCAATGAAGCGTATGTAATCTTACTCATCTTATCTTTCTCATGTTGTGTCTAGGAACACATTTTCTTGTAAATATGTATACTATGTGACACTGAAACCAATACCCTCTTGGATTGTTTCATACTAAATTTCTTTTGTATCTAGTCAATGTGTGTACTTTGACATAGTCCGTGTAGCCTCTTGGATCTATCACGAATGATCTTGATCCCCGGAATTTAGGCTACTTTTTCTATTTCTTTCATGGGGAAGTACTTTTTCAACTAGTCCTTGACAAAATTCATGAATGTTATGTCATTTCCAGTAAGAAATATGTCCTCAATATAAACTATTAGGATAACTAACGCATTCCCATTAATCCTCTTGTAAATTAATATCTCACATTCATTCATAATAAAACAAAATTATCTTATGTCTTCATCGAATCAAATGTTCCATGACCTGGATGCTTTCATTAATCCATAAATGGATCTCTTAATCTTTTATAACCTATTAATATCACCTTCTATCACAAACCCTTTTGGTTGTGTCATATAGATATCTTCTAGAAGGTTCCCATTGTGGAATTCAGTTTTGACATCCATCTACCTAATCTATTAGTCATGGAAAGAATCTATGATAACTATTATTACTATGGATTCAAAAATGGAAACTAGCCAAAAGTTTTCATCATAGTAAATTCCATGACACTATAAAAAAACCTTTATCCACTAGCCTGGATTTATTGGTACTAACTTGACCTTCCATGTCCAGTTTCTTCTTGAATAACCATTTACACCCAACAAGATTTACATCAACTTGAGAATTGAGCAAAACCCAAAACTTTTTCTGATATGTAAAATCCATATCATAATACATAGTTTTTATACAGATTTGAACTTTTGATCTCTCTACTACATACTTGTATGATAGAGGTTCATCATTTTCAGAAAATAATGATTCACCATCCATAGTGACATGGAAACTGTTTCTATCTAGTTCCCTTACTTCTATTATACTCCTACATAGCACTTGTGTTTAACAAACTACATCTTCCACAAGGACATATAAAAAATGTTCTTGTACCAACTCATGTGTAACTATAGCATCATCTTCATCGAAGTCAATCTTTCTCCAATTATTGTTTTTGATTATGTTCTCCTAATCAAGAAAGACAACCCTTCTGGAAACATTTACATTATTTTCTGAGTTGTTGTATAAGTAGTGTCCCTTTGTTTCCTTAGGATTCCCTATAAAGGTACACTTTTTTCTTTGAGGTGATAGTTTTTTCCCTAAGAAATCATTAAAAAATGCCTCGAATCCTCATACACGTGTAGGCGACAAAGTGGGATTCGTTCCATTCTATAGCTTCAAGGGAACTGAAATTACCACCTTACTTGGTTCTTGTTTTAATGTGTATACCACAATTTGCAATGAATATCCCCAAATGGATAATGGAAGATCTTCATGACTCATCATTGACCTCACCATCTCCAACAAGGTACAGTTCCTCCTTTCACTAACACGATTACACTGTGGTGTATAAGGTGGAGTGAGTTGAGACAGAATCCCACACTCCTGTGATAGGTTAATGAACTCTTGGTTAAGATGTTCTCCACCGCGATCTGATCGAATCATCTTTATATTATTCCCAAGATTATTCTCTTTTTAAATCTTGAACTCCTTAAATTTTTCAAACTAATCAAACATATATCTCACTAAGTAGACATCGCCATATCTACTCAAGCCATCAATAAAAGTAATAAAGTAATAATTTCCACATGTAGCTTCTTCTGGAAATGGTCCACACACATCAGTGTGTACCCATCCTAAAAGATCTCGGGCTCATTCACCCCTTCCACCAAATGATGGTTTGGTCATTTTTCATTATTCACAAGCATTACATTTATCAAGTTTTTTTAGCTTTGAAGAGTTTAAATAACCATCTTGATATAACCTAGTCAGGCCCTTCTCATTTACATGAACAAGGTGGTGATTCCACAACTGGGTGTTGTATGGTTCATGTGAACTTGGTTATTTATCAATTTCCAACACTTGGTTCTCATAATTTAATACAAATAGACCATTATTTAAATGTTCCATACCATAATATATTTTTTCCAAATAAATGTAACAAAATTTATTTCTGAAGATAAAAAAAAATCCATCTGTGTCTAAAATAAATATAGAAATTTTGTTCTTGGTAACAGTAGGCCCATAATAATAGCCATGAAAAAGAAAAATCATTCTCGTCTTTAATGTGAGGTGGTAGTCACCAATGGAAAAAGCAACCTGCCTCACACAATTATCATCTCATAGATCCACCTCTCCTCTGGAAATTTTTTGAAATCTACATGGGTCATGAATTTGAATATACATGTGATAACTACAAGTTGAATATAATACCCAATGTGTAGAAATGTAAATATTACACTCAATAAAGAATTCACATTTGGCTTCCCCTTGCCTCTAGGTGTAGTTCCTCTTCTAGTGGACTGACTTTCCACATGCCAAGCATGATACCTCCTTTTCCTTTCCTTACCATTAGGTGTCACAACCCGTCCTCGGGGCCCGTGCTGTGACTACCCCAAGCCCGCCTTCCATAGGCCAGGGGCTGGCGACTAGCACCAAAGGCATAAATCCCGATAACTGGGAAGGCATTGCCTTTATAAAAGTAACAAAACACCACAGAGTACAAGTGGAAGTAAAACACTAAGTACAAAAAGAAGTGCTGAAAAGTAAATGGGCCAGAATACAAACCCAAAAGAAAGTACAACTACAACTGAACAAAGTACAACAGAAAAAGACAACAGCTGGAGGGACGGAAGCGGCTCCTGGGTCGTCCTCCTCGGATCTACCTGAAGGGTAGGTACAGATGGCGCAGCTCCTGGATCGTCCACCACGAATCCTACCTGAAGGGTGGGTACAGATAGCCTCCACAGTGCTCTCGTCCGTCAACCTCCTCCGAGTGTCGTCTCGCCGTGAAGTCCACCTCCGGACACTGACTTGTCGTGTAGTCCACCTCCGGGTACCGTCCTGTCCTCGAACACTCGGCCTCCATCAGCACTGCCTGTCGTCTGCAACCAACACAATGAGGTGCGGGCATAGCCCGTGCAGGGGTGAGTATAACGATACTCAGTAGGGACCCCGAGACCCTCAAGGTCTCACTAAATCCAACAAGTATAACCACAAAGAAGATCTCAATAGATAACCTCTACTTAGGTATATGCCCATACATATACCTAAGTTATAAAGTAACCCAACTCAATCATGAGGAAACACAAGGATCATGAGATCAACGGATAACCACTACCCAGGTATATGCCCATACATATACCTAAGTTATCAAGTAACCCATCTCAATCATGAGGAAACACAATGGTCAAAAGTCTCAGCTCAAACGAGGATTTTCATTATCGAAACCATAACTACTGAAGAGCTCCGTCTCTAGAGTGTACAGTGGTCCTGTCACGACTCCGAGGTACTGCTCACTAACCTAAGACTGCTGAGGTACTCCTCCTGTCGAGTACCGTGGGCCAGCCACCCAAACACAGTAGTGCTTCCCGCCGAGGTATGTCACCCAAACACAGTAGTGCACACCCCCTAGTAGCCTGCTGAGGTACTCTCCGGACGAGTACCGCGGGTCTGCACTATCACACAGGTAGTACTCCGTCCGCCATGGGTCTGCATCCAAACAAAGTAGTGCTCCGTCCACTGGGCTAGTCGACTCACTCCATGTCGAGTCGGTTAAGCAGTCGTCAGGTCTCAGTCGGCTACACGGTCTCCGTACTCCGTACGCTCGACTCTGGGAGGGTCCGCTCCACGAGCTGCAAGTCGATACTCCAAGTATCACAAGGTCCCACGAAGAATTAACTCAAAGGACAGCCTCATCATAGGGGTCTCAACGCAACAGACGGTGCGTCGATCGGACGCCCGGTCTGTGAGTTATTAGCCTTTTCGTCCCAGGGGCCTGGTTGGTTTCGTGAGCGAACCAAACCCAGCCGTATCTCAACTGTACCCCGAGCTCTCATAGGGTATACTCATAAGGACCATTTCTCAACGTGATCGTCAACGCCGCTGATGGTTCTTCAAACGGATGTCCTGTCTGAAAGATATCAGCTTTTCCGTTCCAGGGGCCCGGTTGGATTTCGGGTGCGATCCAACCCGGCCACTACCAACTGTATCCAAAACTCGGGCGAAGGATGTCAAAAGTTCCGTATCGTCAATAGGAACTCAACGCAACAGACGGCGCGTCAATCGGACGCCCGGTCTGAGAGTTATTGGCTTTTTCGTCCCAGGGGCCCGGTTGGTTTTTAAGGCAAAACCAACCCGACCGTACTCCACCTGTGCCCAAACCCCGGGCGGAGTGAGCCAAAAGATCCGTCTCACTAAGAGGAAACTAACAAAGCTGACGGCATGCCAATCGGACGTCTGTAGCTCAAGATATGAGCGTTTCCGCTCCGAGGGCCCGGTTGGTTTCGTGTACGAACCAACCCGGCCGAACCCAAAGTATTCCGAAACCTTGAGTGCGATAAACTGAGACGACCGTCTTGCTCCAAGGATTGCGTTGCCACTGATGGCGAGTCGTTTGGAGGCCCGTAGCTCAAGTTACGGGCATTTTAACGAAAGTCGTCCGAAGACGGGGGGTACGGGCCCGGGCCGACCCGGCCCGACCCGAGCGGCCGAGCGGCTAATGCGGGGGAAAGCCGCCGCCCCGCGTGACACCCCCGCGGCACCCGCGGGGTGTCGGCCAGACAGCCGGACGCGCCGCGTGACAACCCCGCGGCACCCGCGGGGTGCCGCCCTGGACACCCGCGGGGTGCCGCGTGACAACCCTGTGGCACCCGCGGGGTGCCGCCGCCTCCGGCCGCCGGAGTCGCTCCGGTGGCCCGTTTTCCTTCCCGTCTGCGCCGTTGTTCCTCCCGGGTTCCGTTCTTTACTGCGGGATCATCAAATTGCCCTTGCATCATATTTTTCCGTCGCCCGCCAAATCCGAAAAACACGAAGAACGGCGGAGGATTGTCGGGCCGTGTTCGTTTGACCCGCACCCTCCGCGTTAGATAAAAGCAATGGGAGAAATTGTTCAACGCATGAACCGAAAATTTTAATAAAATAAAATTGTTCATTTGAAACCGGTTCTTTAATTTTTAAAGAACGTTCACGGGAATATAAAGAGGGGTATTCCAAAATTATAAAATCCCTACCTCGGAGTCGTCGCACGTGAGCGTTCTTCGCGGAATTGCTTGTCGCGGAAGAGGGGGGATCGTCGCGTCATCGCGGGAAGGCATCGCGTCATCGCGGAACACGGCGTTGAGTCGGCGAACTCAACGCACCATGAAACAGAAGATTTAATTTTAATTAATTAAATCCGTGTTTTGGTTAAGAACCACGAAGGAGATAAAAAGGAAGGTCTGAGACTCTTACCTCAAGCAGCCGATCGAAGACCCGTCGCGGAGGAAGAGACGTCGCAGAAAAACGTTGTCGGCGTCGCGGATCATGGCGTCGCGTCGTCGATTTCCGGGTTCGGAGTTCTTCGCGTTCTTCGCGTTCTTCGCGTTCTTCACGTTCTTCGCGTTCTTCGCGAAGGAGGAAGAAGATACAAGGATTATGTCTCAACGAGAAATCCTCCCAAAAAAAAGATAGGTTGGTCTTATTTTATTATTATGCCAACACACGAAAGGGGGGTAAGTAACGACCCATCAATTCGTTGAATTAATTCAACGAAAGAAACAGCTCATTTAATTTACGAAAATAAACCGCCCAATTAAATGGTCTGTTAAGAAATTAAGAAAACGCGTCAGTTGACTTTCATAATGACGGTTTTTCGCGGGTGCGTTACTTAGCGGAAAGAAACGGCGGGGCTCGTGCGGGCCCCACCTCACAAATATCCTACCAAGAGGGTAGGATATTTCTGGATTGTATCCTATCCGGTTTAACTCAGTTTAAGCTGCTTTTAAGTGGCTTCAAGCGGCTTCAAGTGAAATGAAAAATAAAATTGTCGCACAATTTTATTTTATTTCATAACTTAAAACCCAAAAAATTAAAAACCACACCAGGGAAAACGCAACTCCGGAAGAGGCGTTTCTAAGCAAATACCGGTGCTGCGATCTCATCGGTGCACTCAGAATTCGATTCCGGGCACCGGTTCAAAAGTTAGAAAAACTCGCACGTTCGTTCACTGAACGTACCCGAGCCAAACTTCAGAAAATGATTCCGGGCACACCAGGCCTCGGAATCAGGTGCCGTTAGAAGCTGCGCTCTTGTAAAATTCTATAGAAAATTAAGAAAAAAATTTCCTTGAAATTTACAGGTCTTTACATTAGGACTTCTTCTTCTTGGTCAGACGGTGCTTGGGAACATTAGACTATTTATAAATCTTAGCCCCCTATTCCTTGTCCTTCCCCTTACTATTCACCATATGGACTGCAGGTTCGTCACACCCAATGTCATTATCAGCTTAGTGAATTTGTTTATGTAGTTTTAATAATAATTTCTAATTATTGGTCATATTATAATTCACAATAAATCTAGAGAAGGCTTTGGGAAGTGATGATAGTAATAGATCTGTGTGCAACTCATCCATGAATTTAATCCCTAAGACATCTAGATTCTAGATGTAGTCAATATGTTTTACTACATGTGGCCCAACTAGCACAGATTCTCCATGAATAGTAGTGAAAAATGTTTTGGATATATCCTACTTCTCCTATCTCACCTTCTCTTGATAGATATCCCGAATGTGATACATCGTGCTATAAGCATTCATTTCATCATGATTATTTTAGATCTCATTGGTCATGGATGATAGTATGAGACACTAAACATATGTATCATCATTTAGATTTTTCTCATACACTGATAGTCCATCACTACTACCCTAATATCCAGGCACAAATGGAAAAGGCTCTTCCATCACACAATGTTTCCTCTTATAGTGAAGGATAACCCAAAGGCGTCATTTCCACTCCTGGAAATTAGTGATGGTGAGATGGTTTTCCATCATGAGTATAGATCACGATGATATATTTGATTTCATTTTCCATGTTGTTTTAAAAAATAAGATGAATAAAGCTTTAGTAATTTATCTTGATAAATATAGAAAAATAAATTAATTAATATATGTTAGTCTCCCACTATCTTCTCCAAACACAAGAACCATCTCCATTGCCTTCGAAATATCATGTTTCTTGGACATTCTAGCAGTGAAGATCCATATTTCCCTTCACATTATCCTAACTAGGACTGTTCAAGCAACATAAAAGGTTATAGTTAGGCATTATAAATGAAAACTTCATTAACTCAGAGATCCTTTATTTGTTGAGTGGACTCCCCAATCCTAAAATTCTTAATTTTTGATTTCCTCAACCTTTTCCTCTCAGTTGCACCATGTCCGGCTCAGGCAGTCAACCTTTGATGTAAAAAAAGTTAATTCAACCCAAAATCTCAAATTATAATTCCCCAATAATTGAAAGCATCCCGACTAGGGTTGGTCAAGCACATTGAACTATGGTTCAATTCTAACCAATGTAATGGAAGGCTATAACGACATAATATTTAATTGAGGGATTGTGTCCTTTATGCATAAATTACCACTTATTATATTTTCACATGATTTTTAATACTAAGTGGGATATACTTAGGGGATTAACCATTTTTAGATACTATTTACACATCATCAATTTTATTTTACTTCCATACTATATGACTATTAGTTCATTAATTATGTGATCACATCAAAAAACCATAATGAATAACCATACAACTTGTAGAAATAAATAAAGGGTATAATCATGAGATTTACTATTGGTTAGTTTATATAGAGGTTGATAAACTGACCCTGACCTAGGGGAGAAGCACCATGAACCGTTTAAGGTTCATGTTTACAACTTTCCACTTCTCAACCTTTATATATCCTTGGATTGGTTTTTACGCGGCTCCTAACAAGAACCACCTCCACTAGCTTGGGTGATCCATCCATTGCAAATGATTTTTACTCACACACAGGTGAAGAGTAAAAGGGAGTTTACATAAAAGGAACCAAAGGCATGCAGGCCGTACATATTAATGAGGAGAAGGAACACATTTCAACACTTATAATTTAATAAATAAATTAAAATGGAACCAATCACGTACAAAGGACTTTTCTATCTCAGGATCATCAAAAAACATGCAACAACTTACACATTTAATAAATCTAGAATTTAATTCTTTAATCGTTCTTATTATGATAAATTATTCTTGAATCATTTAATCATTATCTTTAAGTAATCAATCATTTTTATCATAATACAATTCTTAATTTCCTTGAGATTCTCATCCGTAACCTTTTAAATTACTTGTACCTTAGAGGCAACCTGATGAATACCCATACAAAACTACCCAGCATGTATTATACATGTATACACATTATTATTTGTGACTTGTAGAGTTCATGTAGAATTTTAATCTTAATACTACTAAAACATTATTTGAATATTATTTAACATTACAGAGATGTTAATTAAGCACACACACACACATATATATCTATAACCTATCACATGTTCTGTCCCAGTTTCATGCCTACATGAAGGTACATGTCTCAAGTGTTACATAATATAATAACAAATTTTTAAATACATAATCTAGAAAAAGTACACAATGTGTAGATATGACTATATGGCGTGTACCCTTCTCACAATCCATTCTAATTACACACCATGCGAAAAAACATGTGAGGTGTACTTTGGAAATCATCAGACTATATAGCGTGTCCAGTGGGCCACACACCATGTCGACTCTATGTCACATGGTCACCATTCATGCATGTTGTGTATGGGATACATGACATGAATCTAACCCAAAGGGACTACAGGTTGTGTCTAATGGGGCACGTAGCATGTAGTCTAGCTAACCGTGCACCAGGCTGTCCTGGTCAACACGCGGTGAAATAATTAACTACAACACATGACATTAATGCACATGGATTGAATGATTTTCGAATAACTCTCAATGCACTAAAAGTAACTACATAGTGTGTGATATGGATTACATGGAATGTATGGAAAATGAGATAGCATGTAACTCCAAATACACAGCATGTACTATCGTGTTACATGGACATAATCATCAGTTACTCCTGATGATACCCTCGATTTAATTTTAATTATAATATTATTCATTTTTTTTATATCTAAGATAAACGAAAGAGGAAGGATTGATCTCAGAATTTATATTACATGAATTATTAAACATGAATTGATAAACTAAATTATTAAAGCATAAATCATCATATAATTATTTCAATATTTATAATTGAAAATATGACCCCTATGATACAACTTGTAGGTTTTGAGTGCAGCGGAAGCACATGATAGTAATGTACCCAAAATTTCAAATTTCCATGATTGATGATTAATCAAGTACCAATATGATGATAAGCACCAGTATTGAAAAAATTGAAATAAAGATAAAAATAAAACGGAGAGAACCTGGAACCAAGAAGAGAGGATGATGATATATTGTTTATAATTAATTTAATTAAATTAAAGAATTACCTCCATGGTGATTCATTATTTATTGAGGTGTTTGACCACAGGTCTGAGGTGCATATTCATTTAAATGTGGAATCCCGGAATAGGAATCCTCTAGTGGTGATCCACACGTTGTCCACATATCTACAGACATCGCCGAATGAGTCTCTAGGGGATGGTGTGTAAGATCCTTTCACTTGCAATGTCTGCCTTTAATTTCTTTGAGAATCGCTTCCAAAGAAATCTTCTAGATCTTGTGGAGGGGGATCTCTCTTATTATAGAGAGCTTTCTTGGATATGGAAGAGATCTCTAGGCTCGAGAGCTTTTCTCCAAGGATTTTGGGCACACAACCATTGGTTAGACTGTGGGATGACCCCTTGGGTAATTTGGGAATAATGACATAACGGGGATTTTAATTCACTAGGTAGTAATAAATAATTAGCATAATTGTCATTAATTATTTTATTATTCCATGTGAAACCCCATGTTAAATAACAATAGAAATGAAATTATTTCCATGAAATGTTCTTAAAATGCATGTTATATTGAAATATTATATAATAAAATAATATTTAATATTATTTCTCACTGAACCCATAGCTTGGTCTGATAATCCTTCTCAATATTTACCGAGTCCAAAATAATGATTATTTATTTATTAAATAAATATAACCATGTTATTCACTAATAAATAAATATTTCATCTGAAATATATTCTCTTGAATAAATTGTAGTGTAATAAATTCAATCAATAATACCAAAATAATTATTAAACCACAATGGGGAATAATATTTATTCATCTGGTTAAATAATAAATTATTTAACTAAGACACTATCTAAACATAGTGTGTGACCCTCTAGGCCTCTTTCTCATTAGCATTAGGAAGGCTCGCCTAAAGTAAAATATAAGTGTCTAGCAATGGATCAAGGAACCCAAGAGAAAGAAGTTGATGTCACAATGACATTTTACCTCATACAAATGCTTACCATGTAATATAATCTCTTTTCCATGATATCTCCAATATGGAGGGTTTCATGCAAATGCCATCAATCCATGTGCTCAATTTCTCAATCCTTGACATCCCGGAATCGAAATTGCCTTGATAACACCATGGGGATCGGTTCAGTTATGAAATATCATTTCCATCAAAGGGCTTGAGATATTTACTTCCTTAGAAGTGAAAAATACTTTCTCACATTATTCATTAATGTAGAATTACTCACAACACACCCAACATATCCTACCTCACCACAAACATATGTCATCATGGTTTTCATCAAAACATCTAGGTGTGTGATTCATAATACCCATTAATAATAATCTAAATACCAATGTCGAATACACACATCCACATATAGGAACATCCTATAACACTTATGAATGTGGATTTCCTTCTGGTGGGTTTAGTTCTGAAAATATCCTCTTTGAGATTACCAAGGGCACACACCATGAAAAGGGGCCTCAATGTTTCATAAGTCCCCACCCCTGATAGCATGTATCATTTGAGTCCCATAAAATGAAACCATCCGACCATAGTGCATATATTCAAGAATAGTTTCATGGAACATCCAGGTTCTCATCATAGAAGGGATCCTCTATGACCTTTTAGTGTGACGGCTATTCTTAGGAAATTGTCACATACAATGTCATGAAGAATAACCTTTATGAAGTGATAAGGAGTTTATTAATATTAATCCAATAAGTACAGGTTTATCATAAAGTAAAAATATGTTGGTTTCTAGGGAACCAACTTCAACACCCCCAACGCACCTAAGATTTTGACCATGCTAATTACCTTCAGATCATGATTATGCTCGAAGAAATCGCTCAGTTTAGCTGATCATCACATCAAATGTCACACCAAAGTTTTATTAAGGAACCTGAATGTACGCCTAATAGACTTTCCATTTACTTTTGGATTCCACCACATCCACTTCGTGTATTTCTCTAAGGATCAAGGACTTAGAAACACAGTCCCCACATTGGGAGTATAATCATAACCACTTTCCTCAATAAATATTGACCTTCACGGATCAAACATAAACACATGTTGACCCCAAAAATGGTACATAGAAATCCATCATCTACTAATATGACAAAAAAAACATCACCCAAAACTCATTAACGACTTCCATGAACAACAACCATGGATTTTGTCAACCTCTAGTCCATTATGAGGAACTCTTTCGCAACCGGCTGATGGTGTAATCCCCCATCCTATGAATTTTGTACAAATAAATGTTCTCACTTATATCCTCTAGGATATACCACATCCTACCAAAACACATAGAAGTTTCTAGGCATAAATCCATAGCCTAATCAGTACACTTGGGAAGATTTCATGATATTGGGTATGATTGTCACTAACAAAAGTGTGCTAAGAAGTCGTTGATGGTCACCACCAAAAACAATCCACCACCATTTTTACCTCTCTCCAAGAGGACACATCAATATCCAATGTTCTTGAGATTCCCTACCTTCCAATGCCTCATATACACTACAATACCATAGCTCAATTGGGTATTCCAAAAAAAACTCACCACCACCTCATGAACCTCTGTGAAGCAGTCATGACCCAACATTCATTTTGGAACCATTATCCTTTCCTCACTCACATTCTTCTTGAACAGTATTTTTGACCATGAAAAACATACAATGATTGACTACACTGGTCCAAACTAACCAATTTCCAACAATAAGAGATCCTTTTCTTTTTGATTCCATGTAGAAAATGTGCACATAAAACCATCCCACCTTGAACATATCATAATGATATTGTGCATCTCTAACATGTGTCCATAATTATTCACTTTTCAAAAACACTGAGGTCTCAATATCTCTAGAGAAAAAACACAAAACAGATATCTAGGTCAAATTAACGGTGCACAACTCAACCTAGCCCCAAACTAACAATTCCATCTATATTTGACTCAAAAAAACAATAAGTCCATGTCTCCCAATGATCATTCCCTTCACAAACACCCTTACAACAATGTATATCATCACTTCATCTTTACTAAGGGGAGTTTAAGGAATAATTATGAACTTTTACCAAAGCCAGATGACACCCATCATGCATCGATTACTCCTATAAACAATTAACCTATGATTCACATTTTGTGGAACCTACAAGACTCGGTTAACCTCCCTTTAGGATACCCCCAGTTTCTGAAGACAGCCAAAAAAATATCAATAGTTAACTCATCCCACATCACCCAAATACATTAAATTTTCCACTTAGACCTATAGGATAATACAACACTAGGCAGCCCTTTATGTTTGCCACTACCTAGGTCCAAAACATCTACCTGTGCCACACTCACCGATATACACTGTCACCCCAAATGACCTATCTCACAAGTCATCCCCAAAAGTATAATGAAACCAAATTCCCAAACCGGATCCACACCCTAAAAAGGTCATCTGATCATTCTATGCCACACACACTAACTCTAAAAATTGGTTATACATTGTAGTCATTTTACCCTCATTGCGAACAAACATCATCTAACGCACCACACAACCATTTACTCTAGGTAATACACCAAAGATACCAACCCATATATACTTAAACCAAAAACCATAAAACCACTCTAAAGTGAAAACACAAATCTGAAGGTCTCAATACCCAAGGATTGTCACATTCACTAAAATAGACTTCAATTTATAACTACAAGGTAATAACATAACCAAGGATATAATAATCAATATTCCATTTAACCAAAACACCCTTCTTAATGAGATATCTCATCCTGTATCCTAATGTCTCAAACTATGGCACTCCCACTACCCAAACCACGTGTACATAGGTTCAATAACCAACACAAGGGATAACCAGCACTGGTGTTCCTATAAGTTCCATTATTCTCTCACATCCCTTCCCAATAAGACTTTACCATTTAAACCCATCAATTCACTTTTTAGAAATTTTCATTTTCTAAATCCAAGAATATACATTTATAAAATCCTTTTTATGAGCCACTATTTTCAAAAAACATAGTTTTATTTGATATCTCATTTCAAAACATTTCCCCATTTTCCAAACACCCAGATTTATGCTTCTTGAAACCCATTTTAACTGACTGTTCAAAGTCCATTATTTCATTCAATTTTACTCTTTTTTATACAAGTTTTGTTCATCATCAATTCATTAAAAAGTTAATCACCAGAGATATAAGTATGAAATATCTATTCTATCAGCTAGAATGATGCATGAACTCTCACACACACCCTCTTGTCACACTAATCCAAGAGATGAAACCTCATAAATAAATAACATCACATCCAAGTACACCACTCAATGGGGAAATAATAATAAACCATAATGGAACAAAACTGAACATCAATTTCTACCCCTGGGATCTTGGCATTTCCCTCATATATGGGGATATAGGCACCTAAGAACGAGCTCATTACTAGGCCACAATAAGATACTAGTCTTATATCTACCATGCCACTAATATTAAGACAAAATACCTCATATGATAACACTTTGTAACTTCCTTGACCCGAATTCCACTATAACTGGTGCCCCGATCCAGGTAATCACATGACCTCAGGTGCACCTCCCAATATGCCAGAGGCTGCTTATTAGCAAGTGGGTCTAATGAGAACCATGGGGAGTCTATACCCACTTATCAGAGTGAACCTTTAAGAGATGTTTCATTGACCGATAAAATAACCAATAGGGAAAAAATAAAGCTTGTATGAAAACCAAATAAGAGACCATGTACACATACTATAACAGAATATAGAGATTACTCTACATGTCAGGTAGTCATATAGTATATTCTGAGGGAAAAACTAAAAAAAGTCTCTGAACTCAGACTCGAGTCCCCACCTGATCCCAAACTCCAATATCCAACTCATTATCCCATGTACAACAAACACCATGTCACTGTCCTAATCCTTTACCGAAAAACATGTAGCTTTTGATTGGGTACCCAAGATTCATGGAGGCCTGAGCAGGGTGTGATTACAACCCTATAGGCCACCACCAATGGTGTATATAGTAGAAGAATATCTATAAAATCGTCTTTGCAGATAGAGAGTTCAATTATAAATTAACTTGTAAAACATTTAAGTAATTATCTAATATCAATTTTCCCATTATCTTCTCTTGAATCAATGAAACAAAATATTTTTCTGAAGTCACACCAAGAATTTAATCCAAGACACAAGGGTAACACACAAATTTAAACATATGGGATTTAATTAATCCCAACTCATCACCTACCAATTAGCTACAAAATTCATTTAATCTATTTTCATCATTCTTGGAATTTCATCACTTAGGCTACCTTCATTACACAATTCATCTTTATCTCATGTTCCTAAATTTTAGAATTTATAAAATTTACCCTATGACCTAATCCCGTCAATTACTATGAATAAGGGGGTGTACATACACTGTTTCACCCAAAAAAATTATCATTCATAATTATCAACATACGCTAGAGCCTTAGTCTGGTAATTAGGACATGTCCATGTGTTTGGGAAGTATATCGCCTCATTATGACGTCAAAATCCCACATAATGACATTATGTTGGGAAGTATAGATCCTCAATCTGACATCCCAACCTTCCATTACATAACACTTACCTTGGATCCCTAGTTTAGGAAGACTCAAAAAATGAAACCATTAGGGGCATATAACATTAGTCAGACTCCATAACCTGTGCATTCCTTGTTGGTGTTAGAGTATCAGTTCATCCTGGCCTGTGGCAGGAGCCTCAATCTTTTATCCCTCCACCAATCAATGTGCACATGGTTATTTTTTCATTTAACACATTTACCATATCAATATCCAAGCAAAATCTAAAAAAATATATATCATAATCAATAACTATCCACATGAGAATTAATAATATTCCATAACCCATTAACAATTTGTTTTCATTTATATTACATATTCATTGATCCCAATTCCCAAGCCTAATTCCTAAACTCATTATGAACATTAACTAATCCCCATACAATAACCCATTCAACCAATTTTCACATCATTATAAACACCAACTTATCCTATATCATTAATCAATCCCACTGATCATTTAGATCCTTTAATAATAATGTTAATATACCAACGTAACTGCAATAGGTTCACTCTAACAATTCCTTATGTCCATTCAATTACTATAGTCATTTCATACTGTTACGAACTACATCATATAAATAACTATAGTACGAAATACTCATTAAAATCATATTGTAATCACCCATTTAAACATGGTTCTTCCTCGTTGAAAACTAAATCTTCCCAAAAGACATTCATTTCCATTTTAACCATTCAAAAATACCCTTAAAACATTTTGAAATAAGTTAAACTTGTTCCTGTTTCAAACACCATTTTAAAACTCTTATAAAACCACTTTTTAATCATTTTCCATCAATAAATCTAAAATTGGTTAAAATCACAAAACAAACCATCAAACGCATTTCAAAACCTTTCATTCATTTAGAAAATCAGATTTATAAATTTTTTAATCAACACCTTAACCCTACCACACATATGTTACATTTTCATTACCCATTTTCTCTCATAATAGTCCAATATCAAGCTTTACTAATTATTTTCACCATTTACAAGGGTCTGGCATACCCCATGGGTAGCCCTCAGTTTGGTTTCATGTCATCGATGAACCCAAAAAGGTCTATGAAGGTTCTCACTCCTCCATCAAGGGTCCAAATCACTTTTATAACTAAAGACATCAAAACACAACATGGCAGTAACATAAAGCATCTACATTCACACAAAACACATAATGAATATGGGAAAATGCTTAAGGACCACCTACCTCATGACAGTTGAAGAATTATTTCTTAATATCCTCCCTTAATTTTAACTCAAACACCCACTAAATCCCCAACCAGAAATCCACTAGAAAAGTGATGGTTTTTAGGGCTTCCCAATAATAGGAGTGATTCTACAAGCCCTAAATTGGAAAACAGAGCATTGGGGAGTGTTAAACTCACCAAAATCTTCAATTCAAACCCAAACATGCTAAAAACACCTATTAATCAAAGGAGAACCATCCATGGTGGAGAAGGGGGCTGCTGGTTCGTCACCTGGGTAGAGGGGTCGAATGGTAAGGATAATCTAGTGGGGATCTAAAAATCTTGAGCTGTAAAACTTGTAAATTTTCAACTATTAAAGGGGAACACAGTTTACCCACATGGTATTCAAAACTTTGCAAAATCCATGTGAAAGACACTATCCATGGGAATTTGGGCCGACCTACTACTCTAAGATGACAGAATAGTTTTTCAAACTGTGTGGTAACCGTGCACTATCCCTTTGTTTGATATCGTCACCAAGCCTAATAGTGTACTTGGAAATGTGCATGGTTTACTCTACCCATTTTATCACTATAAACTATGAATTTTATGGAACTTTTTCTCCTTGAGTCTTGTTTTATACCCCCATAACACATTCAAAACTCTTAAAGCAATTTAGAACCACTTCTTATTTATAAAATAGTGCTTAACCAAAAAGTTTTTCACTAGGACATTCCTTTATGAATGTTCAGGATCTTTCATTTGAAGTTATAGTATGCATTATCTATTTAATATCCCATGATTCTAGAAAATAAAAACATTGTCAAATAGTGTAAATAATACATAACATTGAGAATAAAAAACCAAAAAATATTATTATTTAAATGTGATCGTTATAACTTCGAAGTTAAATTGGCGAGGGAAAATGTGATTAAATATTTTTACATATATATATATATATATATTAGTTATAATTAAAAAAAATTATTGATTAATGATTCGCAAATAATCATTCAATTCTTAGTAAATCATTTTTTCTTTAAAGATATATTTTCTTCAAAAATGGGGTTTGTTTATTTTTATGAGAGAATAACATAATTAATTTATAAAATTATATAAAATATATTTTCTAAAATAAATTTAATTTTTTAAATCGTCATTTCAAAATTATACTTTTGTTAAATTTTGAGATTTCTTTTGAAAAGTTGGATTTTTCAGTGAATAGTAAAAATATTGATTTTAATTGAAAACTATATTTTATTTAATTTTTTTTCAAAATAGTAAAATTGATTTTTTTATATTATTTAATATTTAATTAGTTATTTTTTATTTATAATAATAATGTTATGGGTTCAAAAATAAATTTTATACTTGAATTTAGTATAAAACCATTTTATATTTAAAGGGGTATTTTTATTAAAAAATGGTTTTTCGATCCAGTTTGATTGATTAATTTTAAATTAAATTATTGAACTTATTTGATAAGAATTTTTAATAATAGATTCTGAAAATATTAATTTGGATTCCAAATTTGGTAAATATTTCCTTCTATTTTTTCAATATGAATCGTAATCATAATAAATTTTATTACCACGATAAAGGGTAAATCATGTAATTGCAGTTTAAAAAAGGGTTTGGACTACAAAATTACCCTAAGACTTACGTTAATTCTATTTTATGTGTACATTAATTCCATACACCACTGTTTTTTTAGTTATGTGGCCTTCTTTCCATTTTTATGTGATTAAACCTTTATAATATTTTATGAAAACAAAATTAAAAAATGTCACAATCTGGTTTATAATATCTATAATATTTCTAAAATGGTGAAAGAAGAAGATAATTTAATTTAAAAAATAATTTATAAAGATAAATTATTTATCTTCATCATGAAAAATTATTTTAAACTTTTAGTGAATAAATTGTTTCTACAAATTATCACACAATGCGAGCACAATAATTAGTCAATAATGGAAAAATAAAATAAATGATATTAAATTTAAAAAATGTAATATAATTTTAAATAAATAATATGTTAAACGTATTTTTATATTAACATGAAATATTAAAGACAAAATACAATTTATTTCTGAATTTTAATTGTTTTATTGATATTATTAATGTCAAAGTAATGAATTGTTCTAAAAATTGACATCAATGGTAATATATAATTATTATTACTTTATAACATGATATAAAATTAATAAAAATAATATATTAAGAGAAGTGATTAGTATATGTTTCATAACAAGAAAATATTACATTTATGGGACTTTCTCCCTTTTTTAGAAAATATATTGACCCTCATGTTATTAAAAACACTGACATTGACCTAATAGACAAATGGATTAATGAATGGTTAAAATCAAAAGATCAGGGAAAAAATTATAAAAAATTTATAATATTAATTTTTTGAGAGTATATATACCATCCTCAAACTATCATTAAAATAAATCAGTTTTTCTTCATTTGGAATCAAATATTTATTTATATTTATTTAATATTTTAGAAGATTCCAAAAGTTCCCCTCCCATCTTCTATAAAATGGATTCTCTTCATCCCATAAATTCACAATTAAAAAACCTTTTCTCCATAAAATATCTTCAATAATTAATTATTACATCACCCAAAATGATATATTGGACTTAGGTTTTATAGAATACAAATATTATTGGTAATAAGGTGTAATGAAAATAAGACATCTTGAAGAAGAGGTATAACGTTTAACTAAATTTTTTTATTTTATTTCATATTATTCCTCTGTAAAATCTGTAGTAATAATTTTTATATAATAACATAAGTTTAAATAATATATATATATATATATTATAATGTTAATGGAATAATCCACATCCATCTCCAATATCAATTAAATGGGAACATAATTCGTCGTATGTGTGTACGACAAACTATCGCCACGGGAACAAATGTAATTCATTTTCCATCACAACATATCATGAATGGTTATAATTATGAAATTAATTTTTAGATATTATATTAATTATATATTTATCATTATTAAAATATAATATATAACTTTACTTATTACCATTCCATTCGCTAAAAAATGATAACATCATTCGTGTGTAATATGGACTACCGCCTTGCAAAATGATGTGATTAATTTTCATTAATGAATAACATGGATGGTATATGTTTGTGTATTGAAATAAATGCTACGTAATTATTTATATAATCATCATTCTTGAAATATAAAATGATACTTTCCTTCCTTCCATAATTTTTTTTTTGAAAAATGGAAACGTTACCCATTAGTTTGTACTACCTTCCATCTCTATGATCGTAATGTAGTTCATTTTTCATTACCATCATTCATTAATGGTTTTAAAATTTTAATTGATGCATAAAATTGATAATAATTTCATTAATATTATTCTTATATGATATATCTATGAGTTCTTTGAGGATAGTGGACACAATAGATCTATTTTTATATTATAAACGAAACATGCTCAAAACAACCTTTCTAGACTTAACTAGTAAAGAAATTAAATATATCATTGTAATTAATGAATAAAATGGTTTCATGATTAATTAATAAACTTATAAAAATTTATAGAATAGTTATATAATTGATATGAGTTTATTATATAGAAATTAAAGAGCATTCAAGGATGTATGGGCTCTAGGTATGGGATTTCATCTTAATTTCCTTTAATTGAGGCATATTTTCTTAATATGAACCTATTTTATTTTAAATTTTTTATATAATATTCATTTTAATATCATATCCTAAATGTTTTTATATGTTATGTTATTTTTTATTTTAAAATGAATTATTTTATCCAAAGGTATTTTGTAATGACCCAAACATTTATAAATAAAATTCTCTTTCTTTTAATGTCTTAGGGATATAGAAAACACATGTAGTCTATTTTTATTATTATAAGGTTCAAATTAATTTTAAGTATCATTACTATTGATAATATATCTAGGGTACAATGATCAAAAAATTATATAAGCATAAGGTTTTAAAAAAGATTTTCGACACAGAAAAATGAGAGGATGGCCCCATCCAATAGACCAGGGCCATACAAAGCTCATTTATTGGAGCTCAGAAAGGTGGAAGCATCACTACGCTTAACACTTGACTAATCACAAGATGAGCTTTAACACATTAATCATGACAGTAATTTCCTATGGGAGAAGTTCATGTTAATAGAGATTAACATCTAAGAGATGTTATCCGAGCCTTCCTAAGAGT